>OZ014520.1:524458236-525717333 GCA_963966055.1 Lathyrus aphaca | reverse complement strand
ATACCTCGGGATCACTTGTGCGTTTCTTCGCCTTTTCAGGATTGCAGGTATTCAAAGCACAACATGGGGCAGGAAAACTCCATCCCAGCAATTTGACAAACCATTATCTACTCAGTCCTAGCACCAGAGGTGTTTTCTCCCCAGCTGAGTTGCCTGTCATCATTCCTCCTCAACCAAGTGCAAAAGCCAGGGAACCATTTCCCCGCAGAGTTTCAGCCTCCATCCGGAAGAACAATAACCTGAAGATCTCACAACAGAGTGACGAAAGCTTCTACAAACTCCCAGTTGGGTCCCTCATTACCAAAGTTAGGTCTATCAGTGACCTATATCCCCAAGCAGAATCCCATATGTCAGATCTACCAATGATCTTATCCCCAGCTGGGATGTCCACTTCAAGCGGATCAGTCAGAGATCTCCTCAGCGACGGGACCCGGATCCCGGATCAGCATCTTTGCATAATCATAGCATTCACATCATATTCTCCCCGCAAAGCGTAGCATTCCGTCTAATACGAAGCATTACGGTAAAAATCAAACATATTGCATAATCATAAGCCATGTTCTGAATCAAACACTTGTAAGTACCGACAATCCGTCGAAGATATACAGAGAAACTCTCCAAATTCCCCGGCAGAAAGCCAAGGCATTTGCCTTACACTTATAAATACAAAAATACACACTCCTTTTGGCACCCGTCCGTGTCGTGATTCCCCAGTAAGGTCGCCCAGGCTTTCTTTACAAACAGACACTTATATATTACTGATACTTCCTGACACCCGCCCGTGTCATAGCCCTAGTAGAAAGCCAAAGCATCCTCTTTGCACTCACAGATACATATATCCATACAGATTCCCTGACACCCGTCCGTGTCACCTTCCCCAACATAGCTACTTAAATACTTTGTAAATCATACACTTGTTTATATTACACTCTCTTCTTTTGATACTCGTCCGTGTCACTCTCCCTAGCAAGTTAAACATTCATCTGTACACCACTCATACTTATTGCTCCTGTTTCACTCATACAGATACTTGTTCGTGTCTTGTATATACCACTTATACATCCTCAGATTCGACACTCGTCCGTGTTCTTTGTTAACCAGTTGATACTCATCCGTATCATCATCTCAGAACATGCGTCAAGCGTTTGTTTCTACCTGATACTCGTCCGTATCACAGTCTTAAGGATGCTCGTCCGCATCTTTAATCCATACACGTGTCAAACACTCATGTCTTCTTGAATTTAGACACTCGTCTGTGTCTACTATTCCCCAGAAGAGTCCCTTCAGATCCGACACTCGTCCGTGTTCTTTGTTAACCAGTTGGTACTCGTCCGTATCATCATCTCTGAACATGCGTCAGGCGTTTGTTTCTACCCGATACTCGTCCGTATCGTAAGTCTTAGGGATGCTCGTCCGCATCTTTAATCTATACACCGTCCCCAAACACTGATGTCTCTCATTTCTTGGATGTAAACACTCGTCCGTGTTTACTATTCCCCAGCAAAGTCCCCAACAAAACTTATTAAACTATTTCTTTTCTATCTGACATTCGTCCTATGTCATGATACCCTTTTTTCGGCAGCCGTACCCTGCCAGGTGATCGTCCTTCACCTTTGGATGACCGTCCCTCATCCTTTCCCCAGCGGAGTCTCCATTATTGGAACCCTTTTCTATCCGGCATTCGTCCTATGTCGTGATATTTAGCAGCCGTACCCTGCTAGGTGATCGTCCTTCACCTTTTGATGATCATCCTTCATCATTTTATCCGATGGTCGTCCCCATCGTTGATCTTTGTTATCTGACATTCGTCCTATGTCATGATACCTTCAGAGCATCCGTACCCTGCTAGGTGATCGTCCTTCACCTCTTGATGATCGTCCTTCATCATGCTTATCCGATGGCCGTCCCCATCGTCGACCTTTTATCCGGCATTCGTCCTATGTCGCGATATTTTTGGCAACCGTACCTTGCCAGGTGATCGTCCTTCACCTTAGATGACCGTCCCTCATCTTATTCCCCAACAGAGCAGCCGTCCCCTGCTAGGTGATCGTCCTTCACCTTTGATGACCGTACCTCATCATTTATTTTTACCTTTAATCCCCAGAGAGTCTTATATCCCCAGTTTGATGGCCGTCCCCATCACAATCTCGTATATCCCCAGCATGTCGGCCGTCCCCGTCATCGCTCTTTCCCCAGCAGTCGTCCTCTGCTCGACGGTCGTCCTCCGGCGCCCGCACTTTATAATATATTTTATTTTCTTTTACAATCTATATCCCTTTTCTTCTTCATTCTGTGAGTGCAAATTTTGGACTGTCTTTGGTATTCAACCACAAGTTATCTTGTTTGCCTGTTAAGCCGTTGCTTACATCCTGCACAGCTAACTCATGCTTGAATAGGGGAAGCTGAAAACACCCCAAATTTGCCCTCACTCATTCACACCATGGCTTGTGATCTTTTCATATGCATAAGTTCAATCATAGCATCTCATATTGCATATTTGCTTCACTGCATTGCTTCTAAGTCATCTGCATCTAGGGTTTGTGATCTGAGCAGTCCAAGAGACCATATGAGCCACTCCAAAGGTCATCAATCACTTCAAAGGGATCCATGTATGTTCAAGCATCATATTATATCCTCACAAAGTCAAGAATATCAAAAATCACAAGAACTGGGAATGGCATGAAAGCAGAGCCAGGTTTGACTGCACAGATGACCTAGAATTAGGGTTTTGGTTTCAGAGGCCATAACTCCAATTTTTTTGGTCATTCTTGTTTCTATGGGTCTCTATATGGTATAGGGATCATGCATATCAATTTTCATGAAGAAATTCAATGGGGAAGGCATCTGATCAAGAGTTGACTTTTTGAGCAAGTCAGTACAAAATCAGGGCATCTGAGGCCCCCAATGACCCAACCAAAGGGTGTTCTTCATCATTTTGATGGTGTATGATATTTATTTCATCATAGAAGATGTTAGAAGTTCACAAAATTGAAGAATTTCAAGCCATTTGCAAAGTTGACTTTTTGGGAAAATGACTTGTAATGGAAACTTGCCATTTTGGGAAACTTTTTCAACCCTTGCTTTTTGATTCAAAAATGCTTCAAATGAGAAAACTTTGGTCATGAAAGTTGTAGAATGGATCATTCCCTTTTAAAAAAGTACAAGAACTTGTCCTAGTTCATTTTGGATCAAAAGTTATGGCTTGTCAAAGTTGGGAAAAATCACATAATTTCAAGTTTTCCACCAAAGAGGCATTTTGCAAAATGGTATGATCAAACATTCTAAAGACTTCAAATGTGCACAAACACTTCATAACATGTCAAATGGACCTCTAAGGATCAGAATGGTACTTTGAATTATTCCATTTCATGCCTTAAACTTGAAGAATTTCCAAAAGGGGCAAAGTTGTGCCAATTTGCAAAATATATCAAAACTTCTCATCCACTTGCCTCAGTTCACAAAATCAGATTCACAAGCACTCCATGATCTCAGCTGAACACAACCATGCCTCTAGGCCAGCCTGCCATGACCCATACCTCAAGTACAAGTCAAGTTGACATTTTGGCAACTTGCCCATACCAATCACAACAGGCCACCAACAACTCTCTGCCCAATCCAGACTTTACAAACACACTCCAAGGGTCCATTTTCAAAAAGACACAAGTCTGAAAACTCCAAGAACACAGCATACTCAAAAACTCTCACATTTGCAAAAGCCTTCGAATCCCTTGATTCAGCCATCAAACCTTCAAACTTTTTCCACCATTCAACTCCATAAACCTCACTGATCATTTCCCACCTTCCATCTTGCCCTAAAACCTCCACAATCAAAAACACGATTTTCACATTTCATGAACTGAGATTCTGCAAACTCTCTCTAGAGGCCATTTAAACTCCAGCTAAGCATCACAAACACTTGGGGGGAATCATTGGAGTGGATTTGAAGCAAAGAACTGGCCAGAAAGTCCCTGTTTCGAAAGCTCAAGCTCAGGTAGCCATGGCATTTATTTTTCCAGAACTCTCATTTTATGTTATAGAATGATTCTACATGCTTCTCTGATTGCCATGATGTGTTTAGTTTTGAAAATAGTTGAGAAATAAGCATTTCATGAGCTTCTGAAATTTCTGAGTTCTTTTCCGTTTTGCCTTGATTCATGAATTTGATGATGAATAAATGGATTTTGATGACTGATTCTTGTTGGGGTTGGGGATAGGATCATTTCTGGAGATTTTTAGGGCTTAGGGATGCGTATTGAGAGAGATTGGGATTTTGGCCTGCCGGAGAAGATGACCGAAACACTGTTCCGGTCATCTGAAAGTGATTAGGGTTTTGGATTAGGGTTTAATCATAATTAGGCCAGTTTGAATGTGGGTCGTCCATTAGCGCGCCAAGTCAATTCCCGCCCGCCTGACTTTGAATCTGGACCTTTGGATGATTTGACTTTCCTATTTTCTCATTAAAATCATTTTAAATTCATTTGTTTTGTATTTAATTTGTACGAATTATTAAAAATAGCAAAAAATGTTTAAAAATTATGAAATTTTTTGTCAAAGATTTCATTAATTTTTAAAACACAAAAATATTTTTATTTTTATTTTTTGCATTAAAAATTATTTTTAAATCATTTAAAAGTTTATTTTTAATTAGTTAATGAAAATTAATTAATTAAAAATACTTTTAGGTATTTAAAAATCACAAAAAAATTCATGTAACCTTTAAAAACATTTAGAAACATTGTCCAACTCTCAAACCAAATTTATTTTTTGTTCTTTATGCCTTTTGACAATTTTCTTTGGATTTTATTTCATTTCAAGGCATTATTTTGTTTCAAACTTCAAAAATTCATTTCTGCCTAACCCTTGAGAGTTGGACAATGATTCTTTTTGCATTGCATCTTGAATAACATGTAGTTTATAGGATAAAATTGGCATGAATTGATCTTGCATTTTCAATTTGTTTTGCATTTTTCTTGTCAAGGTACCTTAAAACCCTAGCAATCTTAGGAAATTCATAACTCTCACTAGGTTAAGAGTTGGATCCCCTCCTTTAGGCAGTGAGTTTGTGTAGGTTTAGGGTTCCTTTGATTGCATTTTCAAAGTTTTATCATGTCATTTGCTTCTGGTTTTGGATTTTTGCTTTGTATGTTGCATATAACCCTAATTTATGCCTTCCTTTGCATCCATCTTCCATTTGCTTGCATACCATGACTTGCCATGACATTTTATGCATCCATTTGGTTCATAATACATCTTAAGACATATTAGAATCATGTTTGATCATTGCATATTTCATTTGCCATGTTATATGTCTTTTGCATTCCATAACTTTTCATGAACATCCATGGTTCCAAACATGCTCCTTTTGCATCCATATGCTTGTATGATCATCCTCATGCCTTGTTTCATGTTTGCATCAACTCTTAGCATCATTAACATCATGTATTTGCTTCTGATTTTGTCTTGCATCATGCCATTTAATCTCATTTGCATTGCATCTCATTTCTTTCACTAACTTTTCAGGTGGTAAGTCACTTTGAGAAGTGAATTTGCCTTCACTTCTCATGTTCTCTTTTCATCTCTTTCATAATTCCCTTGCTGCATTTTGTATGTGTTTGGATTGAGCTTGCTCATTCTTGTTCATCTTACTTTCTTTCTTCAAGCAACTTGTCTTCTTAAGTGAAGCAAGTTGTTTTGCTTCTTCTTGATCCTTTCATCTGCTTCTCTCCTTGGTGGCTCTTTGAAGATTTCTTTCTTAAACCTCACAAACCCTAGGAATGACCAAGCATGAAAACAATTAGGGTTTGATTAGTCCCCCCCACTTAGCTTTTACCTTTGTGTCTCTTTGAGTCTTCTCTTCTCATCTCACAATCAGGGACTAAACCCTAAAGGCTTTAAGGCTTTGTGATTAAGCTTATGCATGCATCCTTCTATTAGGATGGAGTGTATAACTTTAATCCTAAGTGTTAAACCCTTAATGTGTTTAAATCCTTTAATCAATTCACTTAATAATCATCAAGACATCAAGCTTGTAACTTGGGCCTTGCATTAGGGTTCTAATTCTTCCTTAATTGGTTAAGAAGGACTAACCCTAGTGTTAATGGACAAGTCCCCCTCAAGTTGTCTTACAAACTATAAAACTCACTTCTTCATCTTATCATTAACTAAAATCCATCTAATAAAGGCTTTGTTTTGTCATGAGGTTAATCCCTAATCATGGATTAAGTTGAGGAGTCTTCCTCAGCTTAAACATTCTCATCTATTATCCTTCTATTAGGATGGTGTAATGAGTCTGTTTAATCCCTGATTATGGCTTAAACTCATTACTCAACACTAAACAAAAACAACAAAAACATCTAAATAATCACAAGTAGGTTAATGATCTTAATCCTACATCATGGTGATTAAGTGTGAGATACTTACTTCACACTTAAGGTATTCTCATTACCCCTAATCAGAGGGAGGATGTGATGAGTTTACTAACCCATTGGTTTAGGCTTAAGCTCATTAACTTATGACAAACTTCAAAAGCAATAAAAGACTGAAAATACAAAAAACAAACAATAATCGTCTCCTCCGGGATTCTTTTATCATCTCATTCACTCACAAACGAGAACTTGCTTCTTCCGTCTAATGCAAGACAATTTGCACCTGAGCCAGACAGGTCATACACTTGAGCATTGACAAGCAAGCAGTTCACAAGTCAATTCATCTTTCAGTCTCTTTGGGTCGAACTACGGTGTTCTGACTTCCTCATTGCACGAGAGGATACGTAGGCATAACTTAACAATTATCGAACAAAAGTTTCTGTATATTCCCCCTCTTTCCAGATATTCTTTAAGCCTCATAGTCATGAGCATTATATTCTTGTTCTCACACTGACACTTCACTTATAAACTTCACTTCTCTTACACTGACACCTGTACATCCTTTTCCAGCTCTTTTATACACAGATTGCACTGACACTACCCCTCTAAAACACAAATCTTTTAAGCGTGGATCCCGTCGAGTACGGCGGACAATCTGGGTGCTAATACCTTCCCAGGTTGTAACCAACCCCCTTTCTCAGTCTCTCTGGTTCGCAACCGTCTTATCTATATCTTTTCTTAGGTTTATGCAGCATTACCTTTCCTCCGGGATAAAAATGCCTAGTTGGTGACTCTTTTCTTTTCTCTTGAGCTCACCCCTGTGTGTTCTCATTTCTCTTTTCGCCGACCGTTCGCGTCTGTACCCCTTCTGACCTGAGGTGTCATTTGGCGGGAGCGACAGAACCATGTACGTTTGAACACCATCTTTCTTTTAAAGTTATTTAAATTACCAGTTTGTTTCATCAAGTTTATTTTATCTTCAAGCTTTATTTACTTTTCTGCAAGTTACATCTTTCGACACTTTTCTTACTTTTGTTTAAAACTTCACTTTATTTTAAATTTTAAACTCAAAGCATTGAATACTTTGACATCATTAACAAAACAAACCACAAATCATTCACAAACACTAAGAGTAGTTCGACAAAATAATTGCACATGTGTCCTAGGACTTGTTTGGTTGGTCCTGCAAGTAACCCAGTTTTCTGAGAGATTGGTTAACTAGAGGTTGTTCGCCAGAAATCACAGCGAACACATGGTCACTACTCTTAAATTATCATAGAATCTGAATGAGATATCTCTTGAAGAAATGATCATCTCATTGAGAAGCCACGAGATAGAACTTGAAAAAGATGAACCTTAGAAGAAAGGTAAGTCTGTTGCTCTTAAATCTAACAAATCTAAATCTAAATCTTTTCAGACAGAAGAAGAAATCTCTGGAGGCTCATCAGAAGAAGACGAACTATCACTTATTTCCAGAAGAGTTCAAAAACTCTGGAACCATCTTCAGAAGAAATTCAAAAATCCCAAAATTCAAGCAATCACTCTAAATCATCCTCTGGTTACAAGAAGTCCAGAAGCAAAGAAGTAGTATGCTATGAATACAAGGAACCTGGACACTACAAGAGTGACTATCCTAAACTTCAGAAAGAGAAGCCCAAAAATAAATTCAATAGAGAGAAGAAGAAAAGTCTTATGGCCACATGGGATGACTCAGAATCTTCTGAAGCTGAATCAGAATCAGAAGATGAACACGCTAACATTGCTTTAATGGCAAAAATACCAGATGATATCAACTCATCAGAATCAAAATCAAAATCAGATTCCGAAATAGAAGAGGTATTTGCTAAACTCTCTAGAACACAATTAAAGATAGCCTCTCAGAAATTCTTGAAAAATATCAGAACCTTCAATTCAAATACAACAACCTGAAACAAAGTCTAGTATCTGAATCGGAGGAAATGAGGAAATTAAAAGCAGAAAACTCTGAGCTTAAAGAAAACGTCTTAATATCATAAAGCAATATGATCATAGCTTTCAAAAATTTCTAGCTAAAAACATAGATAGAAGAAAAATTACCTCAATGATCTATGGAGTAAGCAGAAATGGTAGAAGCGACATATGATATGTTAAGCCTATAGGAGAAGCACCACATAAATTTAAACAAGTTGATGACATGATTACAAAAGTCAACACACCTTTAAATTCTCACTTCACATATGGACATAATCATGATTTAAAATATACTAGTGAGTCATCATGTTCTATAAGTTCTGATGGGAAATTAAAACTTAATCAGAAGTTTGTAAGTTCTAACAAACAAGGACCCAGAAAGATATGGGTACCCAAATATAAAATTAGGTATGTTGCATATGTATTTAACAGCAAGATTGAAACACCAATCTTAGTACCTGGACTCTGGATGCTCGTGACACATGACGGGAAGAAAGCATATGTTCCAAAGTCTTGAGCTTAAAGCTGGAGGCTACGTAGGTTTTGGAGGCAATCAAAAAGGAAAAATAATTGGCTCTGGAACTATTGGTAACATCACTCTTCCCTCTATCTCTAATGTTCTGTTAGTAGAAGGATTGATGCATAACCTGTTATCAATAAGTCAATTAAGTGATAACAGTTATGATATAATCTTTACTCAAAAGTTCTATAAAGTTGTTAGTCAGAAAGATGGAACAATCCTCTTTAATGGGAAGAGAAAGAACAACATCTAAAATAAAAATTTCTGAACTAAAAAGTCAGAATGTAAAATGTCTTATGTATGTTAACAATGAGCAATGGGTCTGGCACAGAAGATTGGGACATGTTAATATGAGAAGATTATCTCATATTAACAAACTCAATCTGGTCAGAGGACTTCCAAATTTGAAGTTCAACTCAAAAGCTATGTGTGAAGCATGTCAGAAAGGCAAATTTGCTAAACTTGTTTTTAAATCTAAGAATGTTGTTTCTTCCTCTAGACCATTAGAACTTATGCACATTGATTTTTTTAGACCAGTGAAAATTTCCTCAATCAGTGGTAAGAAGAATAAATTAGTGATCATAGATGACTGTAGCAGATGGACATGGGTAAAGTTCCTTAGACACAATGATGAGTCAATCGCTGTATTTTCTAACTTCTGCAAACAAGTTCAAAATGAAAAAGAGTTTAGAATTGTAAAAGTCAAAAGTGATCATGGTGGAGAATTTAAAAACAAAAAATTGGAATTGTTTTTAATGAAAATGGAATCTCTCATAATTTTTCTTGTCCTAAAACTCCACAATAAAATGGGGGTTGTAGAACGTAAGAACAAAACATTACAAGAGATAGCTAGAACCATGACCAATGAGACTAACATGGCTAAACACTTTTGGGAAGAAGTAGTAAATACAGCGTGTTACATTCAGAATAAAATCTCTATAAGACTTATTCTGGAAAAGAGTCCTTATGAATTGTGGAAGAACAAAAAGCCCAACATTTCTTATTTCCATCCATTCGGATGCACTTGTTTTATTCTGAATACGAATGATCCTCTAAAAAAGTTTGATTCTAAGGCACAAAAATGTTTCATGTTAGGATACTTTGAACGTTCTAAAGGATACGGAGTATACAATACAGAAACACGAGTTGTGATAGAATCTATCTATGTCAGATTTGATTATAAGCTTGGTCTTGAAAAGCCAAAGTAGAATGAATCTCTTGCAGGTATAGAAGTTCAAATCACTGAAGCCAGAAGATCTGACGAACAACCATCTACCGAAAAAGACAGCACAACTACCACAACAAGTTCAGAAGAACCCAGTCAGAAGAAACAATCCACAAACACGTTGAATCATCCAGACGATAAAATTATGTGAAAGAAAGATGATCCAATCAGAACAAGATCTTCATTTAGAAACTTTGAAGAATCACTAATGGGATTAGTTTCGCTGATTGAACCCACTTATGTTGATGAAGCTCTCTCATAAAATGATTGGATACTTGCAATGCAAGAAGAACTAAATAAATTCACCAGAAATGATGTATGGGATCTAATTCTTAGACCCAGAGGATTCAACATCATTGGAACCAAGTGGGTCTTCAGAAACAAACTCAATGAACAAGGTGAAGTTGTCAGAAACAAAGCACGACTGGATGCACTAGGTTATAGTCAGCAAGAAGGAATAGACTATACATAAACCTTTGCACTAGTCTCTAGGTTAGAATCTATCAGATGGATGTCAATAGTGCATTTTTAAATGGTTATATTGATGAAGAAGTTTATGTGCACCAACCCCCGGGTTTTGAAAAAAATAAATATCCAGAACATGTTTATAAACTTAAAAAATCTTTATATGGTTTGAAACAAGCTTCCAGAGTTTGGTATGAAAGATTAAGTAATTTTCTCTTAGAAAATAATTCTACTAGAGAGAAAGTGGACACAAGTCTTTTCTGTAAAACATTTAAAAACAATATTATGATTTTCCAAGTTTACGTAGACGATATAATTTTCGGATCTACTAAAAGTTATATGGGCAAAGAATTTGCGAAGACTATACAGGCAAAATTTGAAATGAGCCTGATGGGCGAACTCAATTTCTTTATGGGAATCCAAATAAATCAAACATCAGAAGGAACCTATATTCATCAAATAAAATACGTCAAAGAACTTCTGAAGAAATTCGACATGTCAGAAAGTAAGATTTCTAAATCTCCAATGCATCCTACTTACATTCTAGAAAAGGAAAAGGTAAGTAAGAAACTAGATCAGAAGAATCATAGAGGTATGATAGGCTCTCTCATTTACTTAACTGCCTCAAGACCTGATATTCTGTATAGTGTGTGCCTCTGTGCTAGATTCCAATCAGATGCTAGAGAATCTCACTTAACAATTGTCAAGATAATCTTCAGGTATCTGAAAGGTACTACTAATCTTGGTCTTTGCTACAAAAAATCCAGAAAATATAAGCTTGTAGGGTACTGTGATGCTGATTTTGTTGGAGATAGAACATAAAGAAAAAGTACTTCTGGAAGTTGCCAATTTCTGGGAGACAACTTAATATCTTGGTCCAGCAAAAGACAATTAACAATTGCACTTTCAACTGCTGAAGCTGAATACATTACAACAGCTAGATGCAGTACTCAGATGCTCTAGATGAAGAATTAGCTTGAGTATTTCAACATTTATGAGACTAACATTCCTATCCTTTATGATAATACTTCTGCTATCTATCTTTCTAAAAATCCTATCTTACATTCTAGAACTAAGCATACAGAAGTTAAACATCACTTCATTAGGGACTATACTCATAAGGGAATATTATTTTTAAAATTTATAGACATTGACCATCAATGGGCTGACATATTTATAAAACCCCTTGCTGAGGATAGGTTCAATTTCATTCTGAATAATCTCATTATGGAATTATGTCCAGAATGAATACGTTTAATCTATATACTTAACTTTCAGAACTTCCTTATTTCTTATCTTCTGATCAATATTTCTTCTGATGTAAGAAGGAGAACTGAATCAGAACTTTTACAGAAGATCTGACTGTTTGTATCTTAGAACTTTTGTGTCAAGGAAAGAACATGACGATCATTACATCAACACCTATCAATGAAGCTCCAGGTGTCCTCTGAACCTGATTACATGTTTAAATTCTGAGAGAGGACAGATCATGCACTTCAGCACTTGAACAGCTATCCTCTGGGGCTGAATATGTGTTCAAATTCTGGGAAACTGAAACGGCTGAACTGAAAAAGTTGAGGCGCTAGTCACATTGGTAACTGTTCCAAAATCTCTTATGCCACCCCTTGTCATAATTCAATAAATGTTGTTAATCATCATGTTTTGTGATTTAATTTTCCCACTAATTGTGTCTTTTTCTTACTGTTACAAATACTATATATATATATATATATATATATATATATATATATATATATATATATATATATATATATATATATATATATATATATATATATATATATATATGTGTGTGTGTGTGTGTGTGTGTGTGTGTGTGTGTTTATTTTCACCTCACAAACACTTTTCACATTCACTCTCACTCTCTTCTTGCTTTCAATCTTTTCTTGCTCTCTGCATTTGCATTCAAACTCATTCTTGTGAATAATGGCCTCATCCTCAAAGAAAGTTCAAGCATCTTCATCTTCTCAACAAGTTACGACTACTCAAGCTTCAGAAGACATTCATGCCACTCCAGTCAAAACTCTTATCACACCTATTGACAAACTGGAAGTTCTCTGTGAATTGTTTGTTGATTTCAAGGCTGGACAAAATACTTTGATCATCTGATGGGTACCGTCTTTCCTAAATTGGTAAAGGAATTCTGGATTTTTGGTTCAGCCTCCAACAATTAAGTCACTTCTTATTTTATTGGAAAGAAGATCATCATCACCAGAGATCTTATTGCTAAGCTGATTGAATATAATGGCAATGGAATAAAATGCAGAGATATGGACAAAAGTTCTGACCTAACTCTTATTTCAAGAGAAATCTTTACTACTGGGTAACACTCCAACAAGATCAAGGATCTTAAGGATCATGATAGAATCTGGGCTAAGATAATTTTGGGTTGCATTAGCCACAGAAAACCAACCAGCTTTCTAGATTACATCAATCTGGATCAACAATTTCTTCTGTATTTCATCTCAATGAATAAGAAGATCAATCTTGCCCACAGTTTTTCAACCATTTGAAGAACAGTGTAAAAGAAACAAGAGAGTATGAGAAAACCAAGAGAGACTGGATTCCTCTAGGAAGACTGATATCAGATATTTTGACAGGGAATAAGCTGGTAGAACATCTGGCTGAAGCTCAGGAAGTAGATGATCTGGAAGTTATTGATGGAAAACCACTCAACGCAAAGAATCTCAAGAAGATGAAGTTCATATATACAATCAAGAAATACCCCATTCTGCATTCAAATGAAGTAACCACTACCAAGAAGATTCCTATTAAGGATTTTTCTATTATCTGCTGATACTCATCCAGAAATCATTGTCATATATTTTTGGAATCTTGCAAACTTGTTGGAACTGATCCCGGGTTCAATCCAGAAGATCTACGTAGACCTGCTCTAGAAGTTGCTTTGAAGAAATCCAAGAAATGGAAAGCTTCTGAGGGAACTTCTCAAAAGATACCAAAGGTTGCAAAAAAGAAAGGTAACACTTCAGCTTTTGTTTCTGTTATTGAGTCAGTGACAATATCAACATTTGAACTCCCTCCAGAAACCCTCTCTTCTGATATCTTTCCCTACGATATTCCTGCTTCCTCAAACCCAATCACTTTTTAAGCCCTATCTTCTGAAATTCCAAACTCTGATAATCCTCAACCTGATATCCCACAAGCATCTGAAATTCCACAACCTGTAACCACCCAACCTGAAACCATTCCTCTTCATACTCCTCAACCTGAAAAGCTCTCACCTTCTCCAAAACCTTTTGAACATCACTCACCATAAACGCTAGATGATTTTGACATGTCCATTGACCCAACTCCTCCATTTGATCTCAACACCACTTCCTTTGTTGAAACTCATTCAGAACTTCAACAAGTTCTATCTGACATTGATGAATTTCCACCTTACATTGCAACCTCTCAATCCAACACTTCTAACTCACCACCACCTACCACCACTCAAACAATCCCTGACCTCAACTATCCTCTAAAATCATATTTCCATAGACTTGTTTTTGACATTCCTACTATAGTAGAAGAATCTCTATCTTCTTATGAATCCACTCCTCCTAGATCTCCTACAATCATCGTCTTTACAGATACTCCCACTCCCACAAACGAACCAAAAGATCCTCTCAAAATAATCATTGACATTGATGCCCTTCAGAAACTAGCCTCTGCCACAAAATAACAATTCCAAAACCAAAACCAAAACCAACCAAATCAGATGTTGGTGTCTTGTTACTGGCTTTTGAAGCAGATATGAAAAACAGGATAGACGACTTGAAGAATGCTTGTGCAGAAAATCGGATTGTGCAGCTTCAGACTACCTTTGGACATCTTTCAGGAAATGGTTTAACTTTGAGACCAAGAAGCTGAAGGATATCTGCTATTGTAGATGTTAGAAATTGGCAGAATTTTTGAAAAACAAAGTAAAAGTTATGAACTTAGTTCAGGACATCAGGATGTCACACCAGATGTTGTGACATCGCGAACCTGCTATCTGCCTTAAATGATACGCAACAGAAAGGCTTAAAATCAGGAGTAAATATCTGGAAGTAATCGTAAAGGGTGAGCACTCCAAGGCGCCTCTTTAGGAAGTTAAGTTATCTGGTTCCAGTGTAAAGGAAACAGAAAACTAACTCACCTTGATTCAAGGAGATAACAAACTAACTCACCTTGATTCAAGGAGATAACTGTGGGATTTATCAAAGTCTGGATAATTTGAAAAAAGCCCACAAACTAAGCATCTATTTAAGAAACTGATACACTCAAGTAAACCTAACAATTTTAAGCAGAGTGTCAAGGGTGTTAGTGAAGCTAGTTACTTAAGCATGTTTTATTTGTTAATCACTATATAAGCTTTTAAGCAAAAAGTGAATTGTGTCTTGATTGAAACTGATAAGTAAGATCAAGCTGGTATGTCTGAAGTGTGACTTCAAACTTATTAATCATTCTAAGTTAAAGATCACTGTGTGATTGAGGGGGAGTGAGTAGGTACTCATATCTAAGTAGAGTCTTAGAAATTGCCTTGGGTAGATATTAAGTGAAGGATTAAACTGATTGGTTTAACTCCCTAATTAATATTACTTATATTGAATTTCCTTCCTGGCTTGGTAGCCCCCAGATGTAAGTGTGGAGATACACTGAATTGGGTTAACAATTTCCTGTGTTAATTAATTTACTAGCTCATTAATTTATTACTTAGGATATCAATGTCTAAACATCTGTTTCGACATCACATATCTGATCCCAGAATTTCATTTGGCATCAGAGCAGGCACCTTGCCTGTATAACTGGGTGAGATCTAGGGACTGCAAATTCTGGGAACATGGACAGAGATGTAGGATCTGTGAATCGACCACCTATTTTGGATGGATCCAACTATGATTACTGGAAGCCAAGAATGGTAGCATTCTTGAAATCTCTTGATAGCAGGGCTTGGAAAGTAGCTAACAAAGGATGGGAGCACCCTGTCAAAGACAATAAGGATGGGGCAAAAGTGATGAAGCCTGAAGAAGAGTGGAGCAAGGAGGAAGAGGAGTCAGCACTTGGAAATTCCAAAGCCTTAAATGCCTTGTTCAATGGCATTGACAAGAACATATTTAGGCTTGTGCACCACTGTGAGCTAGCCAAGGATGTTTGGGACACCCTCAAAACTACTCATGAAGGAACATCAAAGGTGAAGATGTCAAGACTTCAACTTCTCACCACCAAGTTTGAGAACTTGAGGATGAAGGAAGATGAGACCATTCATGAGTTCTACATGAACATCCTGGAGATTGCTAATACTTCTGGTGCCTTGGGAGAGAAGATGAGTGATGAAAAGTTGGTAAGGAAGATTCTCAAATCACTGCCCAAGAGGTTTGACATGAAGGTCACTGCCATAGAAGAAGCTCAGGACATCTGCACAATGAAAGTTGAGGAGCTCATTGGTTCCCTTCAAACCTTTGAGATGAGAATGAGTGATACTATTGTGAAGAAAAACAAGAGCATAGCCCTGGTCTCAAACACTGATAAGGAAGAATAAAGTCATGAAGCAGGCTCTGAGGACAACTTATCAGATGCAATTGCTATGCTTGGGAGGCAATTTAACAAAATTATCAAAAGACTGGACAACAGGCCCAGACCAAGTGGAAGAAACTCAACCTCTGAGAATAAAAGATCTTATGACTCTAACAGAAGGTCAAACTATGAAGAGAAGACTAACCAAGGAAAAGGGATCCAATGTCATGGATGTGAAGGTTATGGACACATTAAAAGTGAATGCCCAACCTATCTGAAGAAGCAAAAGAAAGGCCTTTCTGTGTCCTGGTCAGATGAAGAATCAGGCAGTGAGTCAGAAGAAGAGTCTGCAAAGCACATCACTGCTCTAGTTGGAGTATGTGAAACTGAAGGGGAATCCAGTGATGAGGATCTGACATTTGAAGAGCTTGAAACATCTTACAGGATGCTGTGTGAAAGGAGCACTGAGGTATGCAAGGAAAGTGAACAGCAGAAGAAGCAGATTGAGGAATTAAAAGCTGAAAAGGCAAGTCATCTGAAGATCATTGCCACTTTGAAAAATGAAGTCAGCCTACTCAACTTCAAAATGGAGCATATGTCCAAATCTGTCAGAATGCTGAACAGTGGCTCAAACACACTGGATGCCATTCTCAACAACAACAAGCACTCAGGGGATAGGACTGGGCTGGGATTTAATAAAGCTCAAAACTCTGAGGATAGCACCAGCCAAACAACTCCAGATCCTATGAAGTCAAACAAAATGTTCAAGCAGATGTCTCAACATCATGAGAAAAACATGATGAAAAAGAAATATCAAAGGTGGAGATGCCATCACTGTGGAAGGTTTGGTCACATCAAACCTTTTTGCTACAAACTGCATGGATACCCCAATCAGAGTTCCCAGCACCATCCAAAGCAGAAGACAGAGGTCACCAGGAAAACTTGGATACCTAAAGCTAGACATTATACTGATCAAAGCTACCAGTACATGCCTAAGCAGAAGAACAAGTTCATCAGGCAACCTTGGAACTCTAGAGATGGACACTACCCAGGGCAGTTGCATCAGAAGAGACACACATATATCCAGCAGTGGGAGCCTAAGAGAGGAAGACAGCATGATCTAAACTCACATTCTAGGCAAAGGAAACCTCACAACAGGCACAAGTGGTCCAAGCAGGCTGTTGCCTTTATAGCACACACATCTCTCAGGGTATCTGCTAAGGAAGACTGGTATTTTGACAGTGGCTGCTCAAGGCACATGACTGGACTGAAGAATCTATTGGTAGACTTAAAGCCACATTCATCCAGCTATGTAACCTTTGGAGATGGAGTAAATGGGGAAATCAAGGGAGTTGGGACACTGGACTGCTCAGATGTACCAAGTCTAGATGGTGTGCTGTTGGTGAAAGGGTTAACTGCTAACTTGATCAGCATAAGTCAGTTATGTGACCAAGGTTACAGTGTCAGCTTCACCAAAGCTGAGTGCATAGTTTTTTATAAAGAGCAGAAAGTGGTCATGAGAGGAGCTAGATCAAAAGATAACTGCTATATGTGGGAACCTCAAGATTCCAGGCTCACATCTACTTGTTCCATAGCCAAAGAAGAAGAAGTGAAGCTATGGCACCAAAGATTGGGTCATCTTCATCTCAGAGGAATGAAGAAGATCATCTCTATGGAGGCTATAAGAGGGATCCCAAGACTTAAGATTGATGAAAGAAAAGTGTGTGGTGAATGTCAAATGGGTAAGCAAACCAAGATGTCACACCCAAAGCTTCAACATCTGACAACCTCCAAAGTCTTGGAATTACTGCACATGGACCTTATGGGACCAATGCAGGTAGAGAGTCTTGGTGGAAAAAGATATGTCTTTGTGGTTGTTGATGACTTCTCAAGATATACCTGGATAATCTTCATCAAAGAAAAGTCAGATGTGTTTGAGGTGTTTAGAGATCTGTGTCATAGGATCCAAAGAGAAAAGGCAAGTTGTGTGGTAAGAATAAGAAGTTATCATGGAAAGGAGTTTGAAAATCAAAAATTCTAAGACTTCTGTTCATCAGAAGGGATCAACCATGAGTACTCTTCTCCCATCACCCCTCAACAGAATGGGGTTGTAGAAAGGAAAAACATAACTATTCAGGAGTCAGCTAGAGCCATGATTCATGCTAAGAAGTTACCCTTGTACTTTTGGGCTGAAGCCATGAACACAGTATGCTACATCCACAATAGAGTCACACTAAGAAAGGGAACTCTATCCACCATCTATGAAGTCTGGAAGGGTAGAAAACCTACAGTCAAGTACTTTCATGTATTTGGAAGTAAGTGCTACATCCTGGCTGATAGGGAACAAAGAAGGAAGATGGACCCTAAGAGTGATGAAGGGATATTTCTTGGATACTCTATAAATAGAAGAGCTTACAATGTATTTAACTCCAGAACCAAGGTTATGATGGAGTCAACAAATTGACTATTGATGATACCTATGCAAAGACAGATGTTGCTGATGATGTTGGAACATCTGCTGACAATCCAACTGAAGTTAAAATAGAAAGTGATAATCTTGACTTCACTTTAACTGAGGCAAAGTCAGAGCAATCCAACAAATCTCCCTCCATCAGAATCCAGAAAGATCATCCTAAAGAACTGATAATTGGTAATCTCAACAGTGGTGTCACCACTAGATCAAGAGAGATGATCTCAGGCTCCTGCTTTGTTTCAAAGGTAGAACCTAAGAACATCAAGGAAGCTCTAAATGATGAGTACTGGATCTTTGCTATGCAGGAAGAATTAGGCCAGTTTACAAGGAATGAAGTATGGGATCTTGTTCCTAGGCCTGATGGCATTAATGTGATTGGCACTAAGTGGGTGTACAAAAACAAGTCTAATGAGCAGGGAGTAGTTACAAGAAACAAGGCTAGGCTTGTGGCTCAAGGATATACTCAAATTGAGGGGGTGGATTTTGATGAAACTTTTGCACTAGTAGCAAGACTTGAATCCATCAGACTACTCCTAGGAATTGCTTGCATCCTAAAGTTCAAATTATTTCAGATGGATGTTAAAAGTGCCTTCCTAAATGGGTACATTAATGAGGAAGTATATGTGGAGAAACCAAAGGGATTTGTTGATCCAAGCTGTCCATACCATGTATATAAGCTGAGGAAGGCTCTGTATGGGCTAAAACAAGCTCCCAGAGCATGGTATGAAAGACTGACCACCTTTCTCATTAAGCATGGATACAGGAAGGGAGGAATAGACAAAACCCTGTTTGTAAAGGATGAAGAGGGAAAGGTTATGATTGCTCAGATATATGTGGATGACATAGTGTTTGGTGGGATGTCAGACAGGATGGTTAAACATTTTGTGACTCAAATGGAGTCTGAGTTTGAAATGAGCCTAGTGGGAGAATTAACTTACTTCCTTGGACTGCAAATCAAACAGATGGAGGACTCCATGTTCATATCCCAAAACAAGTATACAAAGAACACTATCAAGAAGTTTGGGATGGACAATGCAAGTCACAAGATAACACCTGCCCCCACTCATCTAAAACTGGCAAAGGATGACAAAGGTGAGAGTGTGAACCAAAGCTTGTACATGAGCATGATTGGAAGTCTACTATATCTTACAGCTAGCAGACCAGATATAGCTTTTGCAGTAGGTATGTATGCAAGGTATCAAGCTGAACCAAAGGTGAGCCATCTCAACCAGGTTAAAAGGATCTTGAAATATGTAAATGGCACTTGTGACTATGGCATAATGTACTCTCATGGTTGTGAACCCATCCTCACTGGGTTTTGTGATGCTGACTGGGCTGGAAGTGCTGATGATAGAAAGAGTACATCAGGAGGATGCTTCTTTCTAGGAAACAATTTAATTTCTTGGTTCAGTAAGAAACAGAATTGTGTGTCCTTATCCACTGCTGAAGCTGAATACATTGCAGCTGGTAGCAGTTGTTCACATCTGGTATGGATGAAACAAATGCTCACAGAATACAATGTCACACAAGATGTCATGACATTGTACTGTGACAATTTAAGTGCTATTAATATCTCCAAAAATCCTATCCAACACAGAAGGACTAAGCACATAGGTATCAGACATCACTTCATCAGAGACCTTGTGGAGGAGAAGGTGATCACATTGGAGCATGTAGCCACAGAGCTGCAATTAGCTGACATATTCACCAAGGCTTTGGATGCTACTCAATTTGAAAACCTAACGGGTAAATTGGGGATCTGCATGTGTGATATATAGCAATTATGGAGAAGTGTCAGCATGTCTTATGACATTGTGGGGCATGACCACCAGGTGGTAGCACTAGTCTGGACAATAACCGTTTGTATTCCAGTTTTAAAAATTCCAATAGAAATGTGCTCTATTTATGTACAAATGTACCTTCAGCTTCTGACATTCTCATTAGCACCACTGAACCCTTTGCATGCTACAGCTGAGATTCTGAACTTATCTAAGTCTATCATCAAACCTTTTTGCATCCCCACTACAATCGCAAACATGTCACAACATCAAAACCCTAACTCCATTGATGAGGGTCTCCTTCAGGAAGACGTAGTGGACATCACTCCATTATCTGTAGTACCCATGGATGCGACACCCATAAACGTTGTCAGAGGAAGCATTCCCATTGCTCAAAAGCCCAGGAATCCCCATGCAAGAAGACCCAAGGAGCCAGTCTTCAGCAAAAGTAAGGGAGCCTCTTCAACTTCCAGTGCTCCCAAAGCTTCTGCTTACGTGGACTCCACAATCAGAAATCTTGTAACCAGGATCCTGACAGAAGAAAGGGTTGTGCCTGGGGTGTCAGTTCCCCTGAACAGGATGCCTGCCTCACCTCCCAGCAACCAAGCTGAAGAAGACATACCTGCTCCATAAGATGTCCCAAGCAATGTTGAGACAACTGAGGGTCAGGACAAAGCCCCAAATGATGATGAAGGAGTAGAAGGTTCTACTGATGATCAAGCTGCTGAGAATGAGGCTTCCCAACCTCCACCAGCTGTGAACCTGGACAATGATTCTGATATAGAGATCATAACAGTTGTTGATCCTAGCATAGCCAAGAGGCTTATGGCTAGGAAGGATAAGAGGCCAGCTGCTCAAGCAACCCCTGAGAAAAGACAGACAACCCCCAAGAAGGACAAGGTCAAAACTGCTTTTGGACCTACAAAGCAATGGAGTAAGGTCAGCACACAGAAGAGGAAGGCCACGACTCCATCTGATTCTGATGTTGAGGAGGATGTCCCAACATCTCAACCCAGAAAGAGGCCAGCACCTTCTAGGATTGCCACTGCTGTCCCTGAAGCACCCCTGGATAATGTGTCCTTCCACTATGTCTCCAGCGTAAGCATGTGGAAATATGTCTATCAGAGAAGGGTGGCTCTGGAACGAGAGCTGGGTAGTAATGCCTTGGATTGTACTGAGGTAATTGATTTAATTTCCAATGCTGGACTGTTCAAGACTGTCTCTAAATTCTCTCCATGCTATGAGTTGTTGGTAAAAGAATTTATAGTGAACTTACAAGAAGGATGTGCTGATGGGAAATTTGAGGATTTCAGAAAAGTGTATGTCAGGGGAAGGTGTGTAGACTTTTCTCCTAGGGTGATCAATCAGTACCTGGGGAGAGAAGCAGATGGGCCAACTGAGCTTGGCAAGACTGACAATCAAGTGTGTAGAATAATTACAACTAACCAGGTCAAGACATGGCCAGTAAAAGGAAAACTCTCAGTCAGCTTGTTAACCAGGAAATATGCCATGCTACACAGAATTGGGACAGTCAACTGGGTCCCAACCAACCACACCTCAACCATAGCCACTGGGCTTGGGAGGTTTATCTGTGCTGTAGGCACCCAAACCAAGCTAGATTATGGAGCATACATCTTTGACCAGACTCTCAAGCATGCAGGAACCTTAGCCATCAAGCTTCCAATAGCCTTCCCATCACTACTCTGTAGGGTGATTCTCAACCAGTATCCAGGAATCCTTACTGACAAGGAATCTGTCTGTAAAAGGGAAAGTCCACTGTCTTTCCATTACAAGCTGTTTCTAGGACATCATGCTGCAGATGTTGAAGCACCAGGTGGGACATCTGCTGGGACATCTGCTGTCAAGACACCTATATCAAAGGCAGCCCTAATTGCAGAACTCAGGACAACCTGCAAGGAGCTGGAAGAAAGGAAGAAGAAGCTTGAGGACCTGATTCAAAGACTGGAGATGGAAGAGGCTGCTGGGAATGATGATGAAGCTGGTGATGAGTCTGAGGATACAGAGGATGAAGAGTGAAGCTGTTTGTTGGTGGAAAATGTATTGTCTGTCTGTTCTGAATTATATGACTGAATTGTATGTTTTGTTTGGCCCCACAATTTATGTCTAACAAGGGGGAGAAATCTGTGTGTGTTGAACAATGATGTTAATGAGCTCTGATACCAAAATCTGTGTGTGTTGAACAATGATGTTAATGTCTGTCTGCTGAACTAAGTTGAATTTTCAATGATATATTTTGGACCTATCAAAGTGTCACTGGGTGTAATGGATAATTATCAAAGTCTGTTGGGCCAAGTCATGATAGTATACATCTCAGGTAACTACATGTTTGAGGGGGAGCAAATTCTTAGCTCTCACATGATCCAACAAAAAGGAACTCCGCTTCTCTCTGACAAAACCAGAAGAATATGTTAGCCAAAAATTAGTCAAAGGGGGAGTTTGTAGATGTTAGAAATTGGCAGAATTTTTGAAAAACAAAGTAAAAGTTATGAACTTAGTTCAGGACATCAGGATGTCACACCAGATGTTGTGACATCGCGAACCTGCTATCTGCCTTAAATGATACACAACAGAAAGGCTTAAAATTAGGAGTAAATATCTGGAAGTAATTGTAAAGGGTGAGCACTCCAAGGCACCTCTTTAGGAAGTTAAGTTATCTGGTTCCAGTGTAAAGGAAACAGAAAACTAACTCACCTTGATTCAAGGAGATAACAAACTAACTCACCTTGATTCAAGGAGATAACTGTGGGATTTATCAAAGTCTGGATAATTTGCAAAAAGCCCACAAACTAAGCATCTATTTAAGAAACTGATACACTCAAGTAAACCTAACGATTTTAAGCAGAGTGTCAAGGGTGTTAGTGAAGCTAGTTACTTAAGCAGGTTTTATTTGTTAATCACTATATAAGCTTTTAAGAAAAAAGTGAATTGTGTCTTGATTGAAACTGATAAGTAAGATCAAGCTGGTATGTCTGAAGTGTGACTTCAAACTTATTAATCATTCTAAGTTAAAGATCACTGTGTGATTGAGGGGAAGTGAGTAGGTACTCATATCTAAGTAGAGTCTTAGATAGAAATTGCCTTGGGTAGATATTAAGTGAAGGATTAAACTGATTGGTTTAACTCCCTAATTAATATTACTTATATTGAATTTCCTACCTGGCTTGGTAGCCCCCAGATGTAAGTGTGGAGATACACTGAACTTGGTTAACAATTTCCTGTGTTAATTAATTTACTAGCTCATTAATTTATTACTTAGGATATCAGTGTCTAAACATTTGTTTCGACATCACATATCTGATCCCAGAATTTCAGCTATGATATTGTTCATCAAAACTTCTGCGAGAATTTGCGAGAAGTGTTTAGCTGCTGGGAGAAGAAAACTCTTCATATTCTAGACACCAAACCTTGGACAGAACCAGAACCAAAGGAATCACCTTTTAAACTTCAGATTATAATTTCACCTTCCGAAGACAAAGGGAAATTTGTTGCTTAGTCACTATCTGACACTCCTACACCATCTTATGAACAAGTGGCTACCTCTGTTGAAGAGACTCCTCCAACTTCCTTGGTTTTGAAGATTCTGGAAGAACTAAGGAAAGAAAATGAAGCTGTGAAAATCAGATTGGATAAGCAAGATGAAACCAACTCGGAACTCAAGAACATGATTGGTCAATGTCGCTTCTGGGATTTTCATCCTAGTACAAACGCGAAAGTGGCGTGGAAAAGGTAGAGTCGCCATCCAGACATTTTTATCCCGAGTGAATGGGAAAGGTAATGCTGCACAAACCTAAGGAAGAAGGAAAGGACAAGGTCATGCAAACCAAAGATACTGGTTTCGGGAGTCGGTTACAACCTGGGAAGGTATTAGCACCCCAGATCGTCTGCCATACCCGACAGGATCCACGCTTGTTAGTATGTTTTAAAGGGTGAGAAATAAGACTGCTGCTGAAAAAAAGACATGCTAATTGGGAATGGAATGATAAAGGGAACTGGAAAAAGAGAACAAAAATAAAGAAAATGTAGGGAAAATAAAGTGTGTGCTCGAACGGGCCCTACCCCGCTGCCTACGTACCTCATCGGGAAAATGAGGATCAGAGTCGACGTAGTTCGCCTAACTAAGGCGGGAACTTGGTTTGTGTTTTTTAGGATGACGTTGCCATAACTCTAACTCAGGAGTTGTCGGCTCGCTGAATCAAGGGCGTTACTGTATTGTTGTTGACCTGTTGAGACAAGTCATGTTCGTCTGCGAAGAATGAGAGATGAGAAGAGAAGACGTAGTGTCTTTGTTTATTGTCTTTTAAAAGAAGTGTTTTGATTTTGTCATTTATGAAACATACTCATGCTAATACTTGTTCACCATGGTAGATGCCCTAAACCTCACCAGAGATGGGACGTGTGCAAGTAACCCACGACAAAGTCTCCTGCTGCACGAGAAAGTTCAACCTATACTAGGTGTTTTACTTTTTATCTTTTTGAGATGAGAAAAAGGGACTCAAATAGAGAAAGGAAAAACTAGGGAAACTAAGACTAATCATAAGTTGTTTATTGCATGCAAAGGAGATCCTAATGGTTTGCAAGGTTTCTAATCCTAATGAGAAAAGGAAAAAAAGAAAAGAGAATTAGAATTCTACTTACTTCCTAAGGAAGCTAAGTTGTTTCTAAAGAAGAAAAGGGAAGACTATACAAGCAAATCACAAAGTTCTAAGGCAACCACAATTAGAAAGCATAAAGAGATGAGGAAGAAGTTAAATAAACAAGGCTTACCTCAACCTCCCTACAAAACAAAGGTTAGCTTCATAAAGCATATTGAAAACATAAACACAAATAAAAGTCAAACTAGCTAAGGAAAGATACTAAAGCTTCCCTAAGGTTAAGACCTAAGACTAAAGGATCTTAAATGATAACAGTCTTCTAAAGTCAGTAGCTAAACCTTATTAAAATGTTCTAAGGTTAGAAGATCAAATATTTACAAACTATGTCATAATGAGGTAATAAACCCTAAAGGAAATCGAAGTGAAATTAGATGAAAAAAGAGGCACCAACACAAATAGAAATGGTCATGGAAAAAAATGAAATTAATTCCCTAAAGTCATCAACCAGAAGCTAACAATGTGTTTAAATATCTCCCAAAAACTCACAATTAAACTCTACCAAATGGTCACTCAAAGTTACCTAAGGATTATTTGCAAACTTGCACAAACAAGACTTCCAAAATAGTGGAAAAAATGAGTTTAAAAATATATATAGGTTTCTTTCTGAGTCTTCTAAAAGATGTAAAAAGAACAAGATGAAAATGTTTCTTGAGATGGAAGAAATAAATTGGACAAACTGAGGTGTTAATGTGGGAATTAAATGAAAAAGAAATCAAACGAAAAATCGAAATAAAAATGAAAAAATCATTGAAGTCAGAAAATAAAAACACGCAACAATTTTGGAATAAGTTAAGATGCTTGTGTAATTTTTTATAATTTTATCAAGAGTTTTAATATTTTCTATGAATTAAAAGTAAGACTATGTGAAAACAGAAATTAAAACTATCTAGGAAATAAGGAAAGGGGTGCAGAAGTAGTAAATTTCAAGTTAAAAAAAATTGGGCTGAAAATGGGGGTGTGGAAAGTGAGTTATAAGGCCCATTAGCGCAGGGGGGCAGGAGTGTATGTTATGGATCCAAGTCAATCTATTGACTTCATCAGGACCATCTGATGGGGAGGCTTGGTGAGGATGATGTTGTGATGTAAGTTGTATCTTAACCTATGGTGGGATAGCATGTGTGGGAACTGAATTCAGTGGTACTACCGGACGATGACACTTGTCATCGCCGAAGTGGATCACAAGGGAGAATCTTATCTTCCTAAACCAAAGTTAATGGTGGAGTTATTCTTTTTACTAGTTTTTAATTCTCAAACGGTGGAAATAAAAGATCTTTATGAGTTTTTGATTTTCCAATTTATAAATTAAAGAAAATAAACACAAGAATCAACATTCAGACTAAACGTCTCTCTTTTCACGTGTTTCTTCCCATTTCTCCCAAACATGTTCATCTTCTCAACCAAACAAACCTAGCCACCACCGTGACCAATCGGGGAAGACGAAATAAAATGGTGAAACACATCCTCTCACTGTGATCTCAACATAACCTAAACCATCATCTCTATCACAATCCTAGATCGCAAAAAACTACAACCTAACCTTTCTTCTCACTCAAATCCAAAAACTAAAAGCCACAGAGGTTCGCTTGAAATCAAGAATACACAACGACGATGAGAGCTCGAATTCGTACCTTATGAATCGAGGTTGCGTCGACGATCTCAACGAAGAAGGATGACGTTGTCGTTCTTTTGATGACACTGCGAGCTTGATGACGATCTCGGTTGTTGAACAATGAGGATGCGACAATGACGATGACGAGTCATTGATGAAGATGATAGACATTGCAACACGTTCAAGTATGTCTACGAATTCGAATTTCTCACACAATCCTTTCTTCAATTTCTACTTTCTTGTTGTTGATGATTTGTGATTCTGAATCGTGGTTCGTGAATCAATTGCAGGGTTGAAGGTTATGGTAATTGACGAAAAAGATATTGAATCAAGATCGTGAAGATGATGGTAGTTGATGAAGTTTTGAAGATTCAGATTGAGATTGATTTGAAGATGATGAAGACGATGCAACGTCTCGAGGTAATAGCATGGACACTGATTTCTCCTATTTCTCAATTCTGAATTTGCTCTCTCTTCTTGGATTTCTTGCAATTCTGTGAATTGTTGACGGTGTTTTGCAGGTTCTTTCTTCAAATAAAATTGTTGAGTGATCAAGGTTGAAGAACGATTGTGGAAAGGAGACTTCGAGGATGGTGATGAAGGTTGAAATTCAGAGTGAGGAAGATCGATGCATAGGTGAAGAAGAACTTGCAGAGTTCAATGAATATGAGGAGGATCCATGGTGATCGAAATGGATGAAGATGCGATGAAGAGTTCAAAATCAGAGAAAACTTGAAGGTGTTGAATCCATGGAAGAAACGGTGAAGGTGGTTGAAGAAGAGTGAAGGTGAAGTGGGATGAAGAATCATAAAAATGGAGAATGAAGAATGAAGAAGATAGCTCAAGATGAAGATCAATTTCTGATTTATAGAGATGAATGGTGAGGGTATTTTGGTGATTGTTGGTAAAGTCGGTTAGAAATTCAGTTATGAACTGTTAAAGTTTGTTAGGATTTTATAACTATTTTTTAATCCTTTTTGTGCAGGTTTCTGTTTTAATGTAGAATAGGGAAATATTGAAGAGTGAAGCAAAGTTTTTTATTCTAGGTGAAAAGAGGTTTCTGAGTTCTTTTGAAATGTTTTAATTTTTCCTGCTAACTGTATTCAGAACAGGTCCGATCTCATTCCTTCATTTCAATGGCATGGGCATTTCACATTCCTGGAGAAGTTCATAAAGGAAGAGAGAGTAAGTCCTTGGGTATCCAAAGCAAGATCTTCATCATGGCTGGTCAACGTCGAAGATATGGATGGTCAAGAGCTTCATAAGCTGCAATCCTGCCATTTGGGCACAGGCAAAGCATTTTCGAAAGAAGATCCAGACCAAAAGGTTCAAGGCTTGGGAACACTTCAGCTAGGTCCTTTGGCTGTATTGAAAGAATACTAAAATGATTGATATTTGTGTGTATAATGTCGTGAGATTGGAGGTATTCCAGTCCAGAAAGAGCTCGACGTAGAAGAGATTTTCAAGTGTGTTAATGCTAAACATGAGATTGGTGGTGTATCTTTCAAGACTTAAGTTAACTTCCTCAAAAACAAAATACACCTCTTCATCAGTAGCCACAACTTGAAGTAACCTGGCGATATTGGGATGATTCAAATATTTAAGGATGGAGGCGTGATTCAAAATGAAGGATGTAATACCATTGTTAATCTGGTGTTGAGGAATAGTGAAAATCTTGAGAGCAAATCTGATTTGAAAATCGCTGAATGTAGGTGATGATATTGGCGAAACAAGACTCGGTGTCAATAGGGACGCGTTCAAAATCTTTGTAGGAGTGTAATAGGAAATTCCCATTGATTTTTTGATAGCTTCAGCTTATGTGTAGAGATCTCCTTGTTATCAACTTTCTCAATTTCTGTTATTATTATATTTTTTCTATGGATTGTGCGGGGCCTTTCTATTGTTGTTATTTTGTGGAAATTTTGAATGAATTTGGCATCTGATACAGTTTGACTGAAAATCTGCCATTGTCATTTGCATTTGTCTCATGTTGCAGCTTTGGTTCGCCATTGTTATTGCTTCCAACAGTAGTGCGTGGTTAACCACCTCGGTTCTAGTAACCAACATGAGAAATTTCCCTGTTAGTCGAGGCAAAGCTGTGGGGACTAACAACCAACTTTGATGTTTATTATTGCTTTCATGAGAATTTTTTAGAATGGCTAAAAATGGATTGGGTTAAAAAATTATTGGAGTTAAAATTAATTTTGGAGAAGATGTAGTTTAATGACAAAATATATGCCTGGGACTCAAATTGACAATTGGTTACTGGTTTGGATTTTGAATGCAAAGAAACTGTCTCACCAATCTTAAAAAAATTAATGCACATCAAAACTTATACTATCAATGAAATTTCAAAACTTCAATAACACAATTAATAAACCTCACACCACCCATGCCAAGCAACTTAAAAATTTATAGGACCTTAATTCCTTGATCACTACTCGATTCCATAATTTGATCTCCTACACCATAACTCAACATCTTGGCCATGAAACCCCTGGTGACCTTTGAAGCAGTGTAAATATAATAACTTGAGGAAGAGGAAGTCCATGATACCCATACCTCACAACTTTAAATCCACACTTCGTAATGAATAGTCTCCGTAAGTGGAATCCTCGAAGACCTACTTAATCAAGGAAATAAACCCTGATTAAGTGGAAAGGGTACAAGTAGATGATGTTCTTGATGGCCTTTTAATCAAAACTTGAATCTACCCGTTAGATACTGATAGGGTAGGAAACCCTAATTCCATATGGCATTGATTCCATGTCTTAGGAATTCATAAAAATGCATGACTGCGATGTTATGACCTAATGGAAATGTGGATGAATGAAAACATAAAGTCAGTTGAGGTAATAAATATGAGGGAAAATTTTGGGGTGTTACAACTTCATCTATTCAATCACTGTAGACTTGAATGGATGATAGAAGTTGCTTTCAGACCTTTAAGGTATGCAGGGAATGAATACCAGAAACAACCAGAAAATTTGCACTTTATGGAAGAAGAATAGGGAAATAAACCCAACCATATGACTCTGCTCGGAAATAGTTCTGATGAGAAGAATAGTAAACAGGGAAGTGACTTTCGAATGATGTCATAAGACTACTAACTTGCCATGTTTCGGGTGGACTTTGGAAGTATGTCTTTTTGAACCACGCCAGACGACCACTGGCTTGCCACACTCCGGGTGGACTTTAGATAGGTTGCAACAATTCCTTAATGATGTCTTGTCTTTTGGATGGATTCGAACGACTAATGACTTGCCACACTGCGGGTGGACCCTTGCCAATATGTGGTCGGACTTCAGATACTTTGCCACCCTGAGGACGGACTTTCGTCAATCTGCGGTTGGACTTCAAGATACTTTGTCACCCTGAGGACGGACTTTCGCCAATCTGCGGTTGGACTTTAGGATACTTTTCCACCTTGAGGACGGACTTTTGCAAATCTACGGTTGGACTTCAACATACTTTGCCACCCTGAGGACAGACTTTCGCAAATCTACGGTTGGACTTCAACATACTTTGCCACCCTGAGGACGGACTTTCGCCAATCTCCGGTTGGAATTCAACATACTTTTCCACCCTGAGGATGGACTTTCACCAATCTACAGTTGGACTTCAACATACTTTGCCACCCTGAGGACGGACTTTCGCCAATCTAAGGTTGGACTTCAACATACTTTGCCACCCTGAGGACAGACTTTTTCCAATCTACGGTTGGACTTCAACATACTTTGCCACCCTGAGGACGGACTTTCGCCAATCTACGGTTGGACTTCAAGGTACTTTGCCACCCTGAGGATGGATTTTTGTCAATCTGCAGTTGGACTTCAAGAAACTTTGCCACCCTGAGGACAGACTTTCGCCAATCTGCGGTTGGACTTCAACCACACTACAGGGGACTTTTTCCCACTACGAGGGACTTTTGCTCACCGCGGGAGACTTTTGCCCACTACGGGGGACTTTTGCTCACTATAGAAGACTTTTGCTCAATGCGGGAGACTTTTGCCTATTGCAGGGGACTTTTGCTCACTACGGGAGACTTTTGCTCACTGCGGGAGACTTTTGCCATACTACGGGGGACTTTTGCTCACTGCGGGAGACTTTTGCCCACTGCGGGGGACTTTTGCTTACTGCGGGAGACTTTGGAAATTCGCCACCCTGAGGATGGACTTTTGCCAATCTGCGGTTGGACTTTTTCCCACTGTAGGGGACTTTTGCTCACTGCGGGAGACTTTGGAAATTTGCCACCCTAAGGATGGACTTTTGCCAATCTACGGTTGGAGTCTTAGAAATTTTCCACCCAGAGGATGAACTTTGGCCAGTCTACGACTGAACTTTAGGAATTTTCCACCCAGTGGATGGACTTTTGCCAATCTGCGGTTGGACTTCAGAAATTTGCTACCTGGAGGATGGACTTTGGCCAGTCTACGGCTAGACTTTAAGAATTTTCCACCCAGAGGATGGACTTTGGCCAATCTACGGTTGGATTTTAGAAATTTTCCACCCTGGGGATGGACTTTGGCCAGTCTACGGCTGGACTTTAGGAATTTGCCACCCAGAGGATTGTCTTTGGCCAGTCTACGGCTGAACTTTGCAAGATATCAAACTTGGATTATGCTGGTGTAACACGGTAGGAGAACTGAATTTTAGTTATGTTGCGGATAACAAGATTCGCCACCGACTTTTATTTTATCCAAGTGTGTCACTCCCTGGATTTTCAACCTAGTACAAACGCGAAAGTGGCGCGGAAAAGGTAGAGTCGCCAGCCAGACATTTTTATCCCGAAGGAACGGGAAAGGTAATGTTGCACAAACATGAGGAAGAAGGAAATGACAAGGTCATGCGAACCAAAGATCTGGGTTCAGGAGTCAATTACGACATGGGAAGGTATTAGCACCCCAGACCGTCTGTCGTACCCGACGGGATCCACTCTTGTTTGCTTGTTTCAAAGGGTGAGAAAATAAAGCTACTGAGAAAATGAACTGCTAACTGGAAACTGGAACTGCAATGAGAAAGGAGTTGAAAAAGAGAACAAAAAGAAATAATGGAGAAAATGTAGGGAAATTAATGAATGTGCTCGAATGGGCCCTACCCCGCTGCCTACGTACCTCATCGGGAAAATGAGGATCAGAGTCGACGTAGTTCGCCTAACTAAGGCGGGAACTATTTGTTTGTGTTTTTTATGGCTTGAATTACGTATGTCTATGCTCAGGTGTTGCAGGCTCATCTGGTATGAGTGCGTTTACCGTCTTGCATACGAGACAAGTCGTTGCAAGTTCGCGTTGAGAATGAATGAGGTGAGAAGAGAAGTTCTCGCAGGAAAGTCGCTTATTGTTTGTTGTTTCCTTTTTTTAAAGAGTTTTGTATGAATTTGGCACAAGGAAGTGAATTCAAACTCTTTTCTATGGAATGTGTACTTGATACTACATTCCTAGATGGAATAATAGAACAAGCACACCAAGCAAGGAGAATTTATCCAAGACTTGATTCCAAGGATTAGGGTATAAGTTCACTAGCTTGTTGAACTTTGTTACATGTTTTTGTAGTTTGTGAAGAAGTATCTTTTAGATTTTTCTTTATTAAATAACCTCTTGATAAGACTTGTACATCATGCTAGACAACCCTACGCTATTCCAAGATGGAATGAATGTAAGTGCCCCATGGAATAAGGCTATACACAAGAGATTCTTTCATGCATTTATTAAGTGTTTTTTATTTTGTTTGAAGATGAGAAAATAAGACTCAAGAGGCAAAAGGTCAAAGCTAATGGGGGACTAAGACACAACCCTAAGTTATCTTATTATGTACAAGAGGTGATCCTATGGTTTATGAGGTATTCTAACCTAAGGAGAAAAAAACAAGTTAGAATTCAACTTACTTCCTAAGGAAGTTAAGTTGAACCTAAAGAACAAAAGGGGACCTATGAACAAAGAACTAAGTGCTAAGGCAAAGACAATTAAATGCATAAGAGATAAGAAATGAAGTATGATTACCTCATCTTCTCCCCCTACAAAACAAATGTTAGCATGATGAAGTAGTATAAACAATTATGAGATGGCAAACTTCAAAAACAACTCACACTAGCTATGGAAGGATGTTAGTGAACTTCTAAGGTTAATACCTAAGTCTAAAGCATCCTATAATGTAACACACTTAAAAAGTCAATAGCTAAATCAATTCAAAAGTATCTAAAGGGATTAATTTAATTAAAGTCAAGCTATGCCCTAAAGTACTACTAAACCCAAAGGATGAAGTTAAAAAGGGAAACCTAAGTGTTTATTAAACCAAAAAGTCCTAAACTCAAAAGTAAATGAAAAATCCAGAACTTAACACTATATGGAAATGAAGGAAATGAATAGATCAAATGAGAAAGAAGAGTTTCAAGTTAAAGGTATTCAAATATGGGATTGAAAGGTGGGAGAATGCATATAGAAGCATGGTTCTAAAGATGAAACAAAATGACTTAGAAGAAAATTCAAAAGGGCCCAAAGGGACTTGACCTCCCCATACAAAAACCAGGGGGATTGACAACAAATTAAAATGGAAATTAGAGTTGGAAAATATTCACAAATGATGGGTTAAGAATTCTCATAATACTAGGTGTTCAAATTAGGGTTTTTAAGGTCCTTTAGGTGACAAATGAAGTTCAAAAAGAAACAAAAAGGTTCTAAAATGAGATGAACAAGTATGAATGATTAAAAAACACTTTTAAGACACCAAACAAAGACAAAAAGAAGTTAACTCATGTGACAATTGAATTTGAAGTGTTTAAGATGGAAGGAGTGGATAGATTAGGTTAAAATGGGACATATGTGACTTAGGACTCAAGGCAAACCTAAAAATCAAAGGTGAAGACCCAAGGATTGTACTTAACCCTTAAAGACATCCTATAGGACATAAGAGACCCAAAATTAAGACTTCAAAGTAATGGCATGAAGGCTTTATGCTAATGGAACCAAAGGGAAGGAATAGAAGGACCAAAAATGTGACTTATGATCCAAGCAATTTGGAAAAATACCAAATGGTCATGGAAAATTATGAAAATTGACACTTGAATACAAAATCCAGAGAGTGAATTGCATACAAAAAATCTCATTTTTTAATGGTCAAATGATGTATGGAAATGAATTAGGGTTCATGGGCACATGTATGAAAGTGTTGTACCCAAATATTTTCCCTCCCACAATCAAGACAATATCTATCAAGACTCTTAAATGATCATAAGATCCTCAATACTCCTAATTGACCAAGAAGCGTGGCAGTTTCCCCAGGTTATGCCTCCTCATAAGCAAAGTGGCCAAAACTAGGGTTTTGAGTTTCCTCAGGTTAAAATGACTTTCAAGGCTTCAAGTGAGCTTCATGGCATCCCATATGACTTCAAGAATCCCTATGTCAAGTTTCAAAGCTTTCCCGAAGAGCTTTCCCAGTCAGATGATCAGATATGCAAAAACTAGTCAAAGTAGTTAAAAAGTCAAACTGAGGTCAACTGTGGTCAAATCAAAGTAAAACTTCAAGATTGTTTGTCAACATCAAGTTTATGAAGTAAAATTCATCATTTAATTAAGGTTTGATCATGATTCATCAAGGAAGTTTCAAATCATCAAGAATCGAGAGTTTCTAAATTAAGGTTTTCTTAAGAAAAGTCAACTGAACTTTGACCAGCCATAACTTTCACATGCTTCATCAAAAATTTCCCATCCAGAGCTCATTTGGAAGGAAATTGAATTCTCTACAACTTTGTGTCTCGCAAGCCAAGCCTAAAAATGCTTCATTTGGAAGGTATGAGCTAAAACATTACATGTCATTTCAAAAGTCAACAAAAAGTCAATATCATGAGACCATCTTGGGATGGTACAAGCTTGTTCATCATGATGCACAAGTCTGATCATGAGACCATCTTCATCAAGAAAATCATAAAACACATTTCTTCACAAAAAAAATACAAAAACACTTAATAAATTCTATGAGTTAGTGAGCTTAGGCCCTAATCTCTGGAATCAAGTTTTGGGGATCTTCTCCTTACTTAAGTGTGCTTGTCCTATTATTCCATCTTGGAATGTAGTAACAAGTACACATTCCATGGAAGAGAGTTTGAGTTCACTTCCTTGTAACACACCATTAAAAGCTTCTAAAAAACACAAACAAACAATAAACGTCTCTCCTTCGGGACTTCTTTTCTCATCACATTCACTCTCATCGTACGAACTTGCTCCTACTTGTCATTTTGCAAGACGGTAACACACTCGTCATCCGAGCCTACAACACCTGAGCATTGACATAGGCAGTTCAAGCCTTAAGACACAAGCAATCTTTTCCACCCCTAGTTAGGGGAACTACGACGACTTTGATCCTCATTTTCCCGATGAGGTACGTAGGCAGCGGGGTAGGGCCCGTTCGAGCACAATCTTTATTTTCCCTACATTTTTCATTTTCATTTCTTTTTCAGTTCCCTTTTCTTTTCTTTTATCCAGTTCAGTTCCTTTTCTTCGCATCAGTTTTCATTCCTTCACCCTTTGAAACAGATTTCTTTGCGAGCGTGGATCCCATCGGGTATGACTGACGATCTGGGGTGCTAATACCTTCCCAGGTCGTAACCGAATCCCGAACGCAGTCTCTTTGGTTCGCAGGACCCGTGTCCTTCCTTTTCTTTTCTTCTGGTTTGTGCAGCATTACCATTCTCGTTCCTTCGGGATAAAAATGCGTGGCTGGCGACTCTACCTCTTTCCGCGCCACTTTCGCGTTTGTACCAGGATGGAAATCCGGGGAGCGACAGCTGTACCCCAAAATTTTCCCTCCCACAATCAAGGCAATGTGTATCCAGATTTATCAATGATCACAATGTTCTCAAGGTCCCAATTGGTCAAAAGGATTGAAGGTTTCATCAGACAAAGCCTCCTCCTGAACAATACATCTAGAACTAGGGTTTTGAGTTTCTCCAGGATAAATGGATTTCTAAGGCTTCAAGTGAGTTCACAACATCCCACATGCCTTAAATAATTCTCATGTCAAGTTTCAGAGCTTTCCCAATAAGTTTGACCAGTCAGATGTTCAAGTATTCAAAAATCAATTAACTTGGTAAAAAAGGTCAAGCTGAGGTCAACTGTGGTCAACTTAAAGTCAAACTTCAATTTTTTTGTCAACATCAATATTATGAGGTAAAATTCGTCATTTGATCAAGGGTTGATCATGATTCATCAAGGAAATCTCAGATCATCAAGAATAAAGAAGTTTCTAAATTAGGGCTTCATAGTAAAAGTCAACTGAATTTTGACCAGCCATAACTCTCTCATACTTCATCAAAAATTTCTCATCCAAAGCTCATTTTTAAGTAAATTCAATTCTCTACAACTTTGTGTCTCACAAGCCAAGCCTAAAAATGCTTCATTTGGAAGGTCTGAGCTAAAACATTATAGGTCCTTTTGAAAGTCAACAAAAAGTCAACTTTTTCCAAAGCTCATAATTTGAAAATGATAAAATATATGGACATGGGACCAAAGAGGTTGGTTACAGGACACTCTAAGATTTCTAAAAAGTCCAAGATCACCTTCATAGCATTAAAATTGAGGAAGTTGCGCATTGTCAAAGTTGGGCAATTTTTAAGGGGTGTATGAAGCAAAAAAGGTCTTAACTTCAAAATTTTCCAAATGGGCCCATAAAATTGCAATCCAAACTCAAATATAAAGTCATGCACGACCCAATGACCATTTATTCTGATTTTTATAATTTATTTTAGATTATTTTAGATTTTATTTGTTAAAATTCAATTTTAATAAAAATAAAATATGAAAAATCAATATTTGGATCAAATCTTTGTTCTAGAAGCATTTAAACAACATTTAAACTGATTGGATGTATTACAAATTTGTGCTAGACCAATTTAGCTAGAATATATGTGATTTTTGAATCATTTATGAATGATTGTTTCTTCATGATCAAGTAATGTAAATCCATAAGGACAAAGCCCATAATTTGACCTATTTTCCTTCCCTATATATACATGAACACAAGGCATTGTAGAGACACGAATTTGCAAGTCAAAAACATAAGGTTCAAATTCAAAAATTCAACAAAAAAAGTGAGATACGGTTTTGAAGCTAGAGACAATTTCAAGGCAAAACAAAGGTTGCAACAGTTTTCTGGAGATCTCTTGATCATATTTCAATCATCATCTTCATCCATAACACCACAGAATACATAAACTGATTTTGTTTTATGCTCATTATTCAATTTTTCGATTCTAACATGTGATGTGTTTTAAATGATTTTGGCTTGTTTAGATATGTTCATAATAATATATAGATGGATTCTGGATCAATTGATTGAAGAAACGAGGCCTGGAGGACGAAGCACCATTATTAGGGTTTAGGGTTTCAAATTTAGGATTCCCTATTAAAAGCATTTTTTGTGCAAATTGATGAGTTCTTTGAATTCATGAAAATGTTTGCAATCGATTGGCATCCTTGGAATGAATTTATGTTGTTTATTATTGATTTTCTAAGACGCAGGGTTCTAGTGACAAAAAAAAAGCGTCAATATAAGCTATAGCGACAGACCTGCTGTAGCTATAGCCTAAGACGACAGTTGAAGGAAGAAGATGAAGTTTGGGCGCCAATTTTCATTTTTGAATTTTAATCTTATTATATAATTTATCTTTCCTAACTATACGCGTTGCATAATAAACGGCCTGGTGGTGAAAGGGTTGAAAGAAAGGTCATGAGACGTGTGTTCGAGTCTGACACTCAACACATTTTTTTTACAGTTCATACATTCAGCTGATTTATTATATAATGATTTGATCTTGGTTGATATCATCAAACGCGTAGCGCAACCTAGTGGGAAGCCTCTTGTTCTGGTAAAAGGGAGGTCTTGGGATCAAAACCAAGTCTCCCCATTTATTTTTTGCGCCCTATTTCTTTCTTTTTCTTGTTTTTATTTTCAATTTATTTAATTAATAATTATATATTATATTAGGATAATTAGATTAAGATAATTACCATTAACTTTTCCTATTAACAATAAACAAAAATAGAAATCACTTGTTTTTTTTTTCTTAAATCAATTTCACTTATTATTTTGTTTTTCTCCTAATTAAAAAGATAATAATATTTTTCTTATAAATAATTCAATTAGTTTTTTTTAGGTTAAAATTGTTTCTAATAACTCCTAATATCCTTATTTTATTTTAAATAAATTTCTAATTATCTTTACAATAATAATAATTGAGTATATAATTAATTTTTCTTTATATTTTCATAAATTAATAATAATTGATAATTAGGTTAGTTTTCTTTTTAAAAACTAAATTTTCTCTAAAAATCTAATTTTCTTTAATTAACTTTAATTAACTCCTAACCTTAATTAAAAAAACTTAATTAATTTATTTTTTGCTTTATTTAATTATTTAGAATAATATTCTTCATTTAATTTTTGTCTTATTTTAATTATTAGAAAAAACGTATAGGTCATTATTATTTGATGTAATTTATTTTCTCGTCCGATTATTATGTATCTGCCCCAAAGCATTGCAATAGCGTAAATTTATTTTTTCCGCATTTTATTATTTAATTTGTGTGGTTAGTAAATAAGGAGTGAAAAGAAATATATGATTAAAAAGGACTTAGATCATTTAATTAAAAAGATTAAATATCTGAAAACAACCAATCACGCACGTAAGTCGATCGTTCTACGATCGCCGTCTACACCTCTTAGGGTTACCCTTCTCTGTTGCCTTACTATGGTCAAGTCCCTCGAAAATAGGAGTGTCTTAAGCAAAACCTATACAAATATAAATCATCTAGTCCCTCCCCGGTTTAAAAGATCAAGTCCCTACGATGTTGCCTACAATGTTGCCTACGATGATCTTGTCTCTTCGATTAAAGATGATAGTCCCTCCCAATTGCTAAAGAGACACCTCCAGTTGCCTTCATTGACCATGCGATGACCCTACGCATGTCCCTTAATAAAAATCCAAGGTAATGACTACCTACTCTTTAATAGTAGGGACAATCTTACCCTTGAAAGAAAATAAAAGAACATGAAAGACTAGTCTAGGGTAGGTACCTCTTAGTTACTTGCTCACACTTCAAAAAATACTTTTCACACCTCACTCTTTTCAAACATATTCAAAAACAAGGCTTTATATACATCCATGCGAGGATCATTACAAAGTACTTAGACAAATTTCTAAACACACATTACACTTTCTTTTTACAAAAAAAAGTGAACTAAGTAACTAAGAGTCCATGGATAACCATGAATATAAAGGGTGCTAGCACCTTCCCTTTCCATATGGATAAAATAAAAGTCGGTGGCGACTCTTGCTATCCGCAACATATATAGAAAGTCAGTTCTCCCACCGTGTTACACCGACATATCAGAGGTCTTCTTATGTTAAACAATCACTAGATTAGAAAGACATATGGTACAAGAACAAGAACAAGAAGTCGGCCAAGAAATGATCATAAGTGAAGAAAGAAGGGATAACACAAAGAGTTTCTTAAGTCTCCTTAATGCCTTGAAATCCCATGTTGAATATCTCACTAAAGTTTTGTTCGAATCCATGTCAAAACTCTTCGACAGAGTCAACAGTCTCTCATAGAAAGTGGAGCATATCACTAAGGAAGTGGGAATTATCTTAAAAGGTATACTTAGGATACAATTTTTGAGTTTATCATGGTAGGGTCTCCTCAAAATTTATGTGTGTGTTTGTTTTTTAATTAGAAATAAAGATTTGATCCGAGAAAAGACAAGTTACATTCAATAGGAAAAGGAACTTTTACATCAAATCTCTTGCATCATGCTTCATGCATGCTTTGGGTAAGTATGCATCATGCTTCTCACAATCTGTTTTATATGAATTTATCTGTGATTTTATTAAGACAGAACCTGAGGTTGTTTATTTTTTTTACTGCAGGACACAAACCTAGAAATTTGATGTTCAATGTGTGGATATGAGTTGCATGGATGTAGAATATTACTTGTGTTATTAGCAGAACTAGAAATTCATTAACTGATATTACAAATTAAGTTGATTCTTTAATAACTTATGTTGTATTCTATGGTGATGTTATATGCCAAAGTTTCCTTGCTCAATTATTATGTTGGTTATATGTAGATTTACAATTTAATGTTCCAAACTAAATGTCGACAACAAAATTGTTCCATATAGTTTATTTGATAAGAAGTATACTAGGGAATTATTTTTAAATAGCAAATAGCAGCACATCTATTGGAATCACTGACATTATAGTAAGTCATTTAAATTAAGGGAAATGTTTAATATAGCGAGAATTTTTATCCCGAGCGGATCGCGAATAAGCTGCTAACTCAGTATTTATACACTTTTTATTGGTGAACAATCCGGTATCCTTGAATTTAGTTGGGTACCGGTACCTTTAACCAATCAAAAGTTATGATTCAATGTCATGTCATTTAATTGTATTATTTTATTTTAAAATAAATTAAAATATTCTCACAATTTACACTAAAGGTACGGATACCCAATTACTTATGATGGGTACCTAAAAATTTACTTTTTTTTTATTTTATTTTATGAACCACTTATTCTATTCACACTCTTTTGCTTCTCAATGTCTCTATCTTCTTTTTTATCTGCTGGTTCTTCTTCTCTTATTAAATTTAGTTCTCTTTTATCACAATTATTTGACTTTTCATAAGATATATCTTTGTAAGAACATGATCCACTCCTACACCTACCAATGTGTGAGTTTTCAAATCTCTCTATTTTAGAAGCATTATTAACCCACAATTATTCTTATTGTTTCATTAAGATTGTTTTAGTTTTTTTTCTTCTTTTTTTATTCCGTGGTGAATGGGGAATTAGAAGTGGTTGAAAAGGTGGAAATAAGCAAGTTTTATAAGACGGGCCGCAACTTCGGAAAAGTGGAAATATAGGATAACATCACTTAAGAAATTATTTTGTTCCAATCAGAATTTTACCTAGGCAAACAATTGAAGGACAATGAGTATTTTCTTAGTCAATATTAACTTTAGGTTAAAATTACTAGTAGTAAAAACACTTCTCTTATATATTTTTTACGTTAATTATATAGACATATAGAAAGTGGTTATTAGTATTGTAAAAGCAAAGGAGTACATAAAACCGTTCCTGGAATTTCGTGAAGAAAGCATTCGCTTGATATAACATTACTCTTTCTTTTTTTTTAATAAGCCAAGAAAATATTATATTAATCAGGCATAAGACATGCCAAAAAACAAGATTACATGCCTCCTGCTACACCTTATGACAGTTCTCTCTAACAGAATGTCTTTATTACTGAAGATGTTGCTTTTTATTCTTTTCCAGATACTCCAATGCCTGCACACCAGATTAATTGCATAGGCCCTGTTCTGAATTTTCTGTTTCCCATCAAATATTCAAATTGTTCCAAATGCTGCCAGCCGACATTATGAAGTGTGGTCTTCACTCCCAGCCACTTGCAAAGTTCACTCCAAATACCAAGCAAACTTAGAAAAAATTTGTCCCGGTTGAATAAATATGCCCAAACAAGATTGAACTTGTGAACACCATGCTGCCAAGTCATCCGAAACTAAACCTGCTTTCAATCTGAGCCACTTCCAAGCCGATATCTTCACTTCCACAATTTTCTATAACTGTTTGTCCGCATTTCGAAATAATATCGCGTTTCTGTGTCTCCAAATAACCCAAATTCATGCACACCATATGATGTTGCCATCCCTCCTTCTGGAGTGCTGCCTTCACCCCTATCCATTTACATATGTCGCTCCAAACGCCTGCAAAATAAGGACACTCAAAAAACACATGTGAAACCGACTCACAGCTCCCGCACCCTCCCACGCACCTGCTACTTCTTGTATCATTGCTTATTCTTCTTTTTTCCCTTCATTATCAAGGTAACTTTTCTCATTAAATCCAATCACGTTGTTGTTTAATTAATCATGATTTAGCTTTAATGTTAATATTTCTTGTATGCAGTGGTAATGGACAGTGAAATTGATGCATTAGCCAGGAAAACTCCAGGAAAAAAGTCTTCTTGCAATGAAGGTATTTTCATGGGCTCCCTTGGCTATTCCAACAACCATTGGTTTGGACAGTGCTGAGTTGATTTCTCAACTTCGTGTTAAGCACCAGAATGATGGATACTACTAGAATTGATGTCATATCTTGTTATGTAAGTACAATATTTTCTTAGTGCCATGAAGATTTTATATTATATTTGTAGAACTGATTTTTGCCAAAATGAACCTATAGTGGGAGAAACCCGAAGAGTTGACATTATTTGAACAACAAAAGCAACAACACAACCAGTCTGTTCAGCAGTCACAAATTCAGTCACGGCCTTCAATACCACCTACCCAATAAATTGTAGAAAACCAATAGGTTTGGCCTTAAAGTCATTTCCGAGAACAAGTTCCCCACCATCAACAATTACAACAATCTTCCTCTATAAGCATCTCTATGATATTCCATAATTTGGCATTGAAAGGTGATTATGTTAATGATTGTAGAGTTCGTGATATGTGTTGTGGAGCACCACATTTGGATTCCAATAATTTCAAGAAAGGCTATACTTAAAAATAAAATCGAAGTTGTAATGTTGCAACATTAATTAATAATTTTCTCAAATCTTAGTTTTATATAATGAGTTTTAGTTTTTGTTAAATTATATTAATTTATTCATTCTCTTTTACAGGTTGTCAATGAATACAATGAGTTGCTTGCTACTCAATTTGTAAACCAAAGATTGGTGAGTGTATTCTATTTGCCATTTGTAGTATATAATCATATAAATGATTGACAAGAACCGGTTAATTTTTTCTTCTAAATTTTAATTACAGTAAAATTAATTCACAATCTTAAATAAGAATGAAAATGCTATTGTATAAGAAATCTGAGATTCTTTCGTCTTGCAATTTTCTTGAATAAAGTGATTTAGCAGCAAAGTGGTGGAAGTGGATTTTGTCTCTAATATAATTTAGTTTAGCTGTACAATATATATTAATTAAATAACATTTTTTTTTCAATTTGACCCACAGAAAAGATATCAAGTTCCACTCACATAAAAAGTTATCATTTTTAAGAAACTCTTTTGTTTATCTGAAGTTTTCATCTTATCTTTTTATTACTAACTAATAGCGTGTGTTTTCCGTTGGTTGTGTTTGCATCCTCTAATGTCAAACATCAAAGAAATGCTTATGTAGTAACTACATCTTATATAAACACAAATTATAATTTTTTTTATGTATTATTCTTATTTTTATTATTAACAAACTATGTTACTAAATATTATTCTTCTCAAAAGGATGTGTTTAGTTTATAATTAATTTATAATATGTTAAGCACCACCACTTATAATATAATGAGAATCATCAAACATATAAGAATGTTTTTTTATGTTAGTCTCACAAATTAATCCATTTTGAGAATCATTATATAATGAAAGTTTTTCTAATATATTTAAACTTCAAATCTCTTTTCTTGGATGCTTGACCACTGACTTATTCTTAAGTGCATTTTATTATATCTTATATGCATAACATACATGACTGATTAATAGTGCTTTCAAGTGTAGGGATCATATTGCAACACAATACACTAGATTTGATGCAAGACTGACTACATACATCAAACAACAGTAAAATATTTGGCACCTGTATAGTTAGCTCTTCTCGATGTCAACTACTAAAATTGGCACCTGTCAATCACCAATTAATAATAAATGTTTAACGAGTTTGTTCCATCTTCATATTTATTCAGTTTCTTACAGTCAGTTTTGATTTTTTCCCAACTTTTAATTCAAAATCCATTTTATTCTTGAAATATTTTTATCATATACTTACATAGTATTTTGTTAAAATACTTTACTATGATTTACGTTTTTTTAATTGTGTGATAACTTTTTATTTTATTTTTATTTATCCTTCCTCTTATTTTAGTTACATGAATTCAAAAGCTTAAAAATAGAGATTAAGGGCATATTTGAATGAGTTTCAATTTTTAATTTTTAATTTTCATTTCTTAAAACTCTTTTAACAACTCTTTTAACAACTGTTTTTGAAAATAAAAGAAATGAAAATCCTTTTGGTAATGACAATTTTAGAAACTGTTTTATTTTAGAGAATAAAAATTTTAAAAAATTGTTTGGTAGATTGATTTTCAAAATAATTTAAAAATATATATATTGTATTAAATTATAGAGTTAAATATCTTCTTATTTCTTATAAAATAAACATTTTTGTCCAAAAAGATAGTACTTCCAAGTCGTTATAAAATATTACGCCGGAGATTTTAGGATATCTTTCAATGAGTTTTATTTTTACTTTTTTAAATTTGTTATAAAAAATTATTTTCAAAAGAAAATTAAATTAAAGTTTGGTTGGAAATCTTAATTTAAAAAGTGTTTTGACGAAACAGAATAATAAAAAAACGTCTTTAATATTTTTTTTAACAAATTCAAATTTATTAAAATATATTATTATACTAAATGAACTATTATAGAGTAAAAGGAATTCAATTATATTTATATTGTATGTATTTTTATAAAATAATTTATATGATTGACTTTAATAATAAAAGTATTTTTGTTTATTGAAATATTATTATTAATTAGAGTTAGTAGGTGATATACAATAAATAAAAATATATTGCTTGAATCTTTTAGTTTTATGATATAATTTTTTTGTGTTTTTTTATAAAAAGAAAATTGGTATAGAAGAAGGTCTAAGTCCAAAGAAAAAAGAACTAAAAATTGATTACACATTTGTTGAAAAATTAAACAAGATCTGAAAAGGAAATTGAACTCAACTCTAGAGAGCAAGCAACATATATATATATATATATATATATATATATATATATATATATATATATATATATATATATATATATATATATATATATATATATATATATATATATATATATATATATATATATATATATATATATATATATATATATATATATATATATATAAATATATTTGCCATGATCCACTCGCCAATGCATTCACACATATATTAGATACACGATATATGCGCCTAAGTCTACCCTCCTAATTACGATCAAACAAATATTTTATTTTTTGAATTAGCTCCCAACCAACTCTCATTTTTGTTTGAGTTTGTGAAGGTATTGACCTTGATCACTATTGAGAAAACCCTAAATCTCACATTGATTAAAGATAGAACTCACAAATTAATGGTTTATATTTAATGGCACCCCTCACGTTACTAATCGATTCTACCTCCTCGTTGCACCATTCTTCTCCCTTTTCCTGTCATCACCTTCTTTCAAGTGTACTTAAATACATAATCTTGCATATTTTCCCATCTTTCCTTCATGATGATGTTTTTGTTCACCTTTATCGTTTAATCTATTCGGTCTCTAATAAATGTTAGCATCCTATTGTCATAGTATTCCATCGGTAAGCAAGATATTCAAACTCAAACATCAAGTTATTCAATATCAATATCAACATGATAAAAAGTAGGGCTTTATTACTCTCACTAAAAGATAATGATCGTAGACTAACCATGGTCCTTCCATTAATGCTAGTTATTGATAATCTCCGATCACATGTAAAGGTTGCTAAATAGTATTATTGTCACATATCCATTATGTTAAATACGTCTCTTCTAGACCACATTTGCTGAAGCCGATTTTCATGAGCTTTGTAACCAATTTTCCTTCCAAAAATTTTAATTATAGCCTTTTCCTTCCATGCTTCAATATCATGTTTTCCTCCATCCTCGATAGAATGAATTATGAATAATCGTACTCTCCAAATTTCCTTCCCTCCGCCCTCAGACCTACATTGTTGTCATTCTCGTTGCTTAGTTCTCCAGATGCATGGTTGCTTTTAACAGTTTTCCCTGGTTCCGTAGTTTTCTCATCGATGACAATAGCTTTATACGAGATAGCCACCTCATTATTGTTCTCCATTGCATGATCATAACTAAATTCATCTTAAACTAGAGGCAACATTGATATAAATGTAAAGATCATTTATCTTCCTTAGCCTCTTTTTGTGCTAGAATCCTTTAACGCATCTTCTTCAACTTGGTTCACTTGGTTGTCAATGCAAACCCTATCACAACATCAATCATGTTAATTAAAAAATCTTAAAAAATGAGAAATTAACTAATTAATATGGATCTTTTTTTTTCTTCTTTTGATTGATTTTAATCTTAAGATTTATAAGAAATGAAATAACCACTTTATTGATTTTTCATTGAATGTCATTTTATAAAAAAAAATTATTTAACAATAAAGATTATTTTTACTTTTTAAGGTAAAATTAATTATAATTTTTCCAAAACATATCTATTAATTAATATTAGGGTAATACTAACTTGTATCCCTAAGACACAGTTAAGAACTAAATCGAGAAATAATATTTTGTAAATTATATACTGCATTTAATAAAAATACAAAATTTAAATTTTTATTGATGAGTTAGCATTACCTAGAAAGAAAAGATAATACAATACAGTCAGTTTTAAAATGATGAAATTTTATAATAATAATAAAAAAAATGATATATGTGAAAGCATTCTGTTTGAATTAAGAAAACAATAGTTGTTAATTATTACATTTTTGCCATTAATGAAATGACTATTTTTTCCGTGTTTTCAAATTAAATTTGAAAGAAAAAACTCAAAACTGAGACGTATAATAACATGTTTGAACTGTTTTGAATTTTTGCTTTCAAAAACTAGAATATTGAAAATAGTTCTTAAAAACTACTCCTTCTGTCCCAAAATAATAGTTTTTTAAGGTTAAAAACGTTGTCCCAAAATGATAGTTTTTCTACGTTTTCAATGCAACATTAATTAGTTTTTACCAACTTTACCCTTAATAAATATTATTTACACGACTTTCAATGTATTACATCAATACTATACTTTTATAACAACCAATAGTAATTAAGGACAGTTTTGTAAAATTGTTACATTTAATCATTCAATCATTATTTTTCTTAATCTATGTGCAACAACCTTAAAAGATAATTATTTTGAGACGAAGGGAGTAATATATTACAAATCATCATAATAAAGTTTTTTATTTTTAATGTTTTTAAAAATAGAAAACAGTTTTTAAAAACTTAATCAAACAAGTCCTAAGATGTTGTTATTTGTGTTGAAAGAGATACAACTCAAATATTTGAGTTGAGATCCCCTCCAAGTGAGTTGAGTTGAATAACCATTTTTTATGACTTTCTGCTTTTCTTTTCTCTTACTAGATTGTGATAACTCGTTTATATAATGGTAATATAAAACCTAACCATTTCTTCCTTTTTTTTCTTAGAAGATATGGGAAACTCGCATGGCAAAAAGCCTAAAGCTCAACTTTCCGGTCAAGTTGACTCGGGAACCCCGTCCACAACATACAGATCCCTCTCCAAGCCACCACCGCAGTTATCTTCGGAACCACCGCAATCTCATCTTGGTTTAGGGAAGCACACTACTGTCAAGGAGAAGTATGGTCTGATTCCAGACAACTTCACCACTCTTCAACAGGTTTTGTTCCTTTCTTCCATTTTTGTTGTTTTATGGAATTGAAACGTTGACTGAACTAGATTCTAATTAGGGTTTACGGTTCAATAAAATATTATAATTTTTTTCTGACCGAACCAATACATAACCGATTAGTTTGAGATTTTAAAAATAATTATCATTTACTCAAATAATTTTTCCACTAATACAGGTTACAAGTGCCTTGAGAAACGAAGGTCTAGAATCCTCGAATCTCATCATTGGTATCGATTTCACTAAGAGTAATGAGTGGACTGGTAAGTAGTAATGTGTGGACTGTTAGTATTTCCTTGCCAAATGAATGTTTTTTTAATATGTTTAAGAAGCCAATGTATATTTTGTTGTTATTCTAGGCAGAATCTCTTTTAATAATAGAAGTCTACATGCAATTGGAGATACACCTAACCCTTATGAGAAAGCGATTTCTGTTATTGGAAAGACGTTGGCTCCTTTTGATGACGACAACTTGATTCCTTGTTTTGGATTTGGCGATGGTAAGGTGTAATAATCCTTTAAAGCATTAACATTCATGAATGAAACTAAGAAACTCATTGTTTTTCTCAGCATTTTTACACCTGTTACTGTACAGCTACGACTCACGATCAACAAGTGTTTAGCTTTCATGCTGATAATTCAGCTTGCCATGGATTTGAGGAAGTTTTGGCTTGCTATCAAAAGATTGTTCCAAACTTGAGTCTTTCAGGTAACTATGATCTTAGCTTATAATGTTTAAACAAGTGTTTCACAATTATGCTCATTTTATGGAATAAATCATAGAATTGAATCACCATTAGTTTCCTGTAGTGGACATTTGTAACCATTAAGAGTCATGGCTTAATAAATATTCTCCATTTAGGACCAACATCATATGCTCCAGTGATTGAGGCGGCAATAGACATGGTTGAGAAAACTCATGGCCAATTCCACGTCTTAGTTATTGTTGCAGATGGCCAGGTATATACCGTTAAGCTGTATATTCAGGCTTGTTTTTTTTAACTTTCCCATAGTTGCATGATTTTGTTTGATTTGAACTTCGAAGGTTACGAGATATGAAAACAATAATGATGGAAAATTAAGTCCTCAAGAAGAGAGAACAATAAAAGCAATCGCTGATGCAAGGTAAATATGGAAAATTGATAATTGTAAGCAACCTTAAATGCTCATCAAGATAATTTACAATAAACTGAAACCCTCTAGAAAAAAAATTGAATTATCAACAAAAACAGAATTTAGCCTCAGCTATAACCATAACAGAGTTATCATAAACTATTAAAAAAAACTACATGCCAGTTGCGTAATTTAAAATTAACTTTCTGTTCTATACATTCTGCTTCCAGTGCATACCCTCTCTCTATTGTTCTGATTGGAGTTGGTGACGGACCTTGGGGAGATATGAAAAAGTTTGATGACAAGTTACCTGCACGTGATTTCGACAATTTTCAGGTTACACCAAATTAGCAATAGTAGAGTGACCAACAATAGTTACTTAGTTACAACTTACATTACATTGTTTGCAATCACTTTGTTATATTAAAGAATCTTTCTTGTTAATGTAGTTTGTTAACTTCAATGACATCATGTCTAAGAAAATAAGCTCGTCTGCAAAAGAAGCTGCTTTTGCTCTGGCTGCTCTTATGGAGATACCTTTCCAATATAAAGCAACTCTTGAGCTTGGATTACTTGGGTGAGTTCTAAATACTCACTCACAAGATTTTTCTTTGATGATTTTCTTTCAGCGTATTTAAAATTTCTGTTTGATGATTTGTTATTTTGTTTTTGTCTTCTCTTGTCTATGCTTTATGGACATAGTCGTGCTACAGGAAGGGCAAACAAAATTGTTCCAAGACCTCCTCCAGCACCTTACTCTCGACCTATGCCACCGGATTATTTTTTGAGGAACATGCCAGAATCATCTATGGATGATGAGCGAAACCAAATGGTACATGTGATTGCTACTTAGAGCGTTTTATTATATTTTCTACTCTATTTCCTAGTAGGTTAATTTGGGTACAAGAAAACAAATAATGATGAACAATACTAAATACAACACTTTTATTAAATTGTTCTCTGAAAGACGCAGTAGGTTACATGAATTAAGTCATATTATTTTATTATAGATCATATCTCTAGCAAAACTATTGATTGAAAAGAATAGGTGATATAATCATAAAAAGAAAAGATTATTAGAGTCAAGCTAAAGAAACATGCTTCAATTTAGTGGGAAAATCTTAAAAGGAAACGTGGTGTGAAGGGAAAAGTAAGATCAAGACATGGGACTAAACCCTAAACAACTAACCCGTAAGTTCTTATCTCTTCATTAGTATCAAAATAATTTTATTCAATTATTGAATCCTCATGAAAAGACTTTGTCGGTAGAAGAATATATTAGATGATTTGAGAAGTTAATGATGAAATGCGATACAATATCCTTGAAAAGGAAGAGCAAACAGTAGCTTGATACCTTGGAGACTTGAACATTGAAATTGCTAATGCAGTCCAACTCCAACAATATTGATTATCAGATGATGTTATCTCTCTAGTGATTTGGACTCTGAAACAATTACCCAAAAAGTCTTCATACCAACCTTTTTCCTCGAATAAAATCCATGTCAATCTAACAAACTAGTTCCTCATATAACTTAAGACTGTCCAAATATTAAAATAATCTCCATCATTATGGGGAGATTCATGCAGAGTTTGATGAGGAGGAGATGGGCATACAATTATATGATGAAGAATATAATCATGATGATTATGGTGAATCCATGGCAGTTCAAAGATGTTTTCACATAGTCAAAACCAACGAAGATCCATGGCTAAGACACAATCTGTCACACACTTGCAACACCGCACAAGACAAGATTTATGATTTCATCATAGTGAAAACATTGAAAATGTTGTGTCAAACTATATGGTGGAAAAAAAAAATTAAAGTTGGCAACAAAAGGGAGCATGCACATTCATACAATTTACAACGGTTTAACAAGGATAATGATGTAAAAGTATCTTAAGTTGGTTGTATATTTTTCTCTTGGTAAAAAGTACAGAAGACAAGGTATGGTGTGATGTTCTTCTTATGAATGTTTGCCACTTTCTTTTTGAGAGACCTTAGCAATATATGATGGACATGCCAACATTTACACTTCTGCTAAGGATGAAGTTAAAATCAAGTTAGAACCCGTACCATCTCTCTTTTCCTAATTTGTTTCAGCCCCTTCTGTTCCTGAGTCAAATAAAAAATATGTTCCAAAACAATAATAATAAATGCTGATTTTGTAGGATATCTATGATAATGGCAACAATAATTATTTCCAATAATTGCAAAACTGACCAGTCCTTTGTGATGAATTATTTTATATTTTAATATCATGATTCATGCAGATATGTGCTATATGTTTGACCAATAGAAAGGATTTGGCCTTTGGATGTGGTCACATGGTAAGCCTCATTAAACTATTGGCCTCTTTTCTCTTGTTTTGTAAGAATCATTTTCATGATATTTACATGCATACAAGAGTTTTTTCGTAGTTTATTTAAACATATTTTATGAAACAGTAGATGATTATGTTAATAAAACTTTGATTTGAAAAAATCATTATTAATTAAAGTGTCATTAGTTATCATTTTACCATTGTTGCTTGAACTTAATCTTTGAGCTTTAAGGTCAAACTTTTATCTGTAAGCTGACATCTCATAGTTCAATAAATATTAGTGTTTTGATACATTAATATATACTACATATATGTTGATCAGCAATTGTTGTAATAAACTCTTTTAAATATTTGGTATGCAGACTTGTAGAGATTGCGGGTCAAGATTAAGCAATTGTCCAATATGCCGGCAGAGCATCACCAATCGCTTAAGGGTGTTTTCTGGATGATTGCAGAATGAAAAAGTATGCACATTAGTGAAGTGTATCATATTTATGTGATCGCGGCTTTTAAGTGTGGTGAAGAATGGCCATGCAGCGATTGCAGCCCTGCTCTTGCATAATATGATGACAGCTTGGGGCTTTGTTGGAATGGTTTAAGAATGTAGAAACATAGCAAGAATTGGAAGAAATCATATCAGTAGATACTAGTAAAATATTGTACATACTCCTTTATTTGCTTCTTCTATTCAAATTTCACTTGTGTTTCAAAGATTCTACCTGTTTTCATTTAAGTAAAAATTGTCCACTATTTATAACAACTTTGTACTGATCAAATGTTTTGAATATGTATATATATCATATAGTATAGCTCTCCCTCTTTCTCTCTTTTTTTGTGAATCTTAAAATTTGTCCTGCCCTAGATGCTTGTTTATGTGGTAACATCATTGGACCGAAATTGGTTTCTTGGGTTGTTTGGTTCCACTGAAATGAAAAGAAATCACGCATTTGTGATCCTAGCAATAAAGCCAATGAATGTAATTCGTCACAAAGTTACATATTATTGACAATTGTGAATGCTCTTGTGTTGTTGTTGAAGTTCTATTGGATTGGTGAAAACAAGGAAATCAACTCCAATACTAATGAGGCTGATGAGGAAGAAGAGGCAGATCGCACCATTGATTGGGGTCAGCAGCTCGGTCAGTTGGCATCCGAGGTGTGCCTCAAAGAAACATTATTCCTTGTGCCTTCTCTGGCAATTTAAGTACACCACAAGATGTGCTTGCTGCAAGGTTGCTAGATATTGTTAAGTATAATGAAACAGTTGTTTTTTTTTGGTGAATATATAATGTTTTTGATAAGTTTGGATTTGTTTTCTTGTTTATATTTATTAGCTCAGGAGGGTGTCAAATAGGACACCGGAGATCAGGATATGAATGCATTAGAGTGAAGAAGGTGAAGCAAGAAATGTGGATCAATATGCTTTCTGTTGTTAGTGTAAGGAAAGAGAATTCCTAACTACGGTCAGAGCGTGACGAGTGGACTAGAGAAAGATTTCAAAGTTTCAAGGAAGAATCTGAAAAACAAGTACTTTATTTACATAATAACATGCTCTTCAAGAATTGATACAGTTGAAAATTTCATGATAGCATTTACTTTGCTGTGTAGAGAAATGAAAATGAGTCAATATCAAATGTTGAGAAGAAAGCTTGCATTGTGATCCAAGAATTACAAGAGAGGCTAAACCACTTGCAGGTTGTGGATGAAACTAAGTTTTCTAGTGTTGAAAATTCTAGTTCTTTTGTATGAGTTCTTGTCGGTTAATAATTACCGCATAGATTGTAGCACAAGATTTTACATTGCAGAGAAGAAAAAGTTTGAAAAACATATACAAATGGTAGAGGTATGTTATAGTTACTTTTTTCCCAGTAATTCTTGGATTAGGTTCTTATATTTGACTTAATTCGTCACTGCAAGAGTGAGAGTGCTAAGCTGAAGAAAGAACTACAAGAACAGCATAAAGATATTAGGTATCTTACACTAGAATCTAAGAGGAGTCACGAGAGGGCACAAATTGCCACAAGTGAAGTTGAAGCAATAAAACAAGAGCATATAGAAGAGCGCAAAAATGTTCAATGAATTAAAGAGAATTTTATTAGAGATATTACATTTTCCAATTCAAAAGCTATTGTTGCCGAGGTACGTATTTGGGTGTGGACACATGGTAGAATTTTTTATCAAAATGCGACACTCTCCAAATTAATATACCAAAATGCCACATTTTGTAAAAATAGTACCGAAATGCCACATAAAAATAAAAGGTTCGTCCAATCTAAATACAAATCATAAAATTTCTAAAGGGGTTCGTCCACCTGGTGGACTACCTGTACGATACTGCACCAATTCGTCTATGCTAATAGCTCACCTATATTTTAAAAAAAAATCCTTCAATGTTCGTCCTTGTTAATGACAAACCCATATTTTTTATTTTTTTTATTTTAATAATATGAAATTAATTTTACATGTTATAATTTTGATTTAAAAATTAATATAACATAATTAGAGAGTGATCCACCCATTTCACGTTTTTTTTTATTCTTTATTTTAATAATATAATATTAACTTTAATATAACATTAAATAAAATTATTCTTAATTTTAATATAACACTAATTATATTATTCTTTATTTTAATAATATAACATAATTAAAATTATATACTAATATAATTAAAAATAATATAATTTTAATTTTCATATAACACTAATTAAAATAATACACTAATTTTAATTATAAAAAGAAAAACATAATACACCAATATAATTTAAAATAATATTTCATTAATTTTAAATAATATTAATTACAAAAATAATATTACATTAATTTTTATTTCCGCGGCCGTTGTGGTGGAAATAAACATGACCCAGTACCGCACCTGATTGGAATTATCTCGCGTTCAGGGCGGATTTTTTGTTGCAGAGGAGGAGGAGTATCATCGGATGACAAATCATCATCTTGATTTGTTGGACGTTGGTTCGATGTACCCTCCACGTAACAGTCATTTATGTCGTTAATATTGAAGTCTGGAACTGATACAAGATTTTCTTCCGTAAGTTCAAAGTTGGGTAGTGCTTGTGACACTTGTGTGTATGACTGAGGCGGTTCCATTGATGGACAATAAATGTAACACCCCATTTTCTACCCGCGAAATATAAACAAAATCAGAGTTCGTAAAATTTTCCTACAAAACGGGATATTACATATTCAACTTTAAACAGTTTCCAATTTAAGGAAATCATACTAAATAACATAGCACTTTTTCATAAATTCAACATAAGCAATGTCATTCACTTCAATAGTTCAACTTCATAAAATATTACACAGCGGATTCATAAATTGATTCATAGCATCTTTAAACAACATAATAACAACTTTAAAATAAGAATTAAGCAACTCTAAGTTCTTCGACTAATTAAAATTCAACAATAATAAAAGATCAACAAAGCAGACACGCGACAATCCCCCCGAGTGCTATGTATCAGAGCGACTGACCACCGACTCGACCAACAGTAACCGACTACTTCTCAGGATTACCTGCACGTTGTCACATAAGGACAACATTCAACAGAAGGGGTGAGTTACGATAATTATAAGCAATATATGAAAACAATACAGTGAATAAGGATCGTAAACAAAACACCACTTCACAACTTCAATCAAACATCAACATAAACAATTCAAGGAAAATGCAACTTTAATGCGACTCGACTAATTATGCATATGGTACCATCGGAGTAAAACTCCCAACTTAAATCATTGACAGGTTATCGAGGCATCAAGGCATAAGCCTTCAACTTTCAACTTAAATTGCCAATCCAGGCCAACGTGGTGTGAGCAACGGCTCCGACAAATACAAATGACTTAAATGCATACACGACTCTACAACTCAGACAACATGACAACAAGATCAACACGACAATATTTTCAACATAATCAACTTATATTCAACTTTGGCTTAACAAACCTACAACATATCAACTTAAGACAATTCTGTAACCGGAACAACACATCAACTCAGTTGTACTTGTAGCAACATTTGGCAACATAATTTCCAGCAAAACAACTCATTAAAATCAACTATCATATTACCCGACTTACCCCGACGAATTTCATTAAATTCCGAGCAACTCCATTTTTCACCTAATTCGGCTAAACCGACTAACTAGTACTGTTTTCTACTTTCTGCGATTAATACAACTTTATTACAAATTGGAATTTTCTAAATTTCATTAAAACTCATCCATCTTAGAAGATAGACTGCTACTACTGTTTCTGTCAAATTGGCTAAACCTGCAACATCTCTGATAACTGCATAACACAGTATTATTTTTAGAACGGTTTATTTACTGATTATTCTACCAGCATTTACAATGCTAATCTTCATTATCCAATTTATTTCTCCTTAAAAATATATTAATCTATAATTTTATAAAATCATAAAATTTATTTAATTCCATAAAAGATTAACTGGATTAATTAGAAATTAGGGATTTATTAAAAATTGTCCCTCCCCTCACAACAGGGTGGTCTGCGCCACCCTTTCCCACACACATTCACGGCCTGGGCCGTGCTATCCCCCCTGTGCCATGTATGTTGCGCCATGTATGCTCCTGTATTATATATAATACAATATGTATTATATATAATACACCATGGCCTGCGCCATGTATTATATATAATACATATTGTATTATATATAATACCACATGGCCTGCGCCATGTATATTATATATAATACATATTGTATTATATATAATACCACATGGCCTGCGCCATGTTGTTTCCACCAGACTATTATCCCCACCAGTCTTCTGCTCATCGTCCCCGAATTGAAATTTTCCAGAATTTCGCAACATAGTTTTTATCAGCAATAATACAGCAACACCAGAGCAACTTATACCAACACAAAATCAACAATCATACCACCAATTTCACATTAAAAATCAGAACAATAACCACATACAAATTCTACATAACAATACAGATTTAATAACCTAATACCCAATTTCAAACTCAATCATCGTATTGAATTCATACCCGATTATAAGAATCGAACCCACCCTTACCTTAGATTGGATTGAAGGTTGCTCTTACGATCGGATTCCGGAAATCGCTTCACTTTCTCTCACGCTCGCACAACAGTTCCCAATTCCTCTTCTACTGCCTTATTTTCCAACTTCTGTTTCTTTCTTTTTGTTTCTATAACTTATATTTATTTCTTTTTATTAAATTAACTAAATATTATAATTTCTAATGAGCCTAAACATAACACCCCCTATTTTACTAATTCACACACGATATTAAGCCCACTTACTCAAATAACACAACAACTATATTATTATTTCTTATAATATTTTCTACGACTTTTCGACTAAATTTCCGACTTATCGATTAAATCAACCACAACATTAAATATACCGACTAACCACAATAAATACTTAAATAATAAAATAATAAATAATTGTTTGGGCGTTACAACTCTCCCCCACTTAAAAATATTTTCGTCCTCGAAAATTTATCTGCTTCAAACAGCTCAGGATAGGAGTCTCGCATCTTGCTCTCCAATTCCCAGGTCATGCTTTCGCTAGTAGCTCCCAACCAAACGATTTTGACCAACACGATCTCTTTTCCTCGAAGAGTCTTTGTTTCACGATCTTCAACTCGTACAGGCTTTGTCTCCACAGTGAGATTATCCCGCACTTGCACATCGTCCATACTAACCACATGAGACGGATCTGGAATATACTTCCGAAGTTGCGACACATGGAATACATCGTGCAAATTCGAAAGATTTGGTGGTAACGCCATCCGATAAGCAACTTTTCCAACTCGTTCCAAGATTTGATACGGACCAATGAAGCGAGGAGTGAGCTTTTTAGACTTCAAAGCCCTTCCAACACCGGTCACAGGCGTGACTCTCAAAAACACATGGTCACCAGCTTGAAATTCTAAATCCTTCTTCCGCTTGTCATGGTAACTCTTCTACCTACTCTGAGAAGCTTTCATCTTCTCTCGGATGAACTTCACTTTCTCAGTAGTTTCTCGAACTAATTCTGGTCCAAGTACCACACTATCACCAGATTCATGCCAACACAATGGAGTTCTACACCTACGACCATACAATGCTTCAAAAGGCGCCATTCCGATACTAGAATGGTAACTATTATTATATGTGAACTCAATCAATGGGAGATAAGTGTCCCACGAACCTCCTTGCTCAAGAACACAAACTCTAAAAAAACCCTCTAATGACTGGATAGTTCTCTCAGTTTGGCCATCAGTTTGAGGATGATATGCCAAACTCAATCTCAACTTAGAACCCAACGAATCTTGCAGACTTTTCCAAAACTCCGACGTAAACCTCGGATCTCTATCTGACACAATACACAGAGGAATACCATGCAACTTTACAATTACTAGGATGTAAATCTCTGCCAACTTCGCAATTGGGTAAGTGATGTTAATAGGTATTAAGTGAGCCGACTTCGTGAGCCTATCAACGATCACCCAAATCGAATCATGCCCTCTTAAAGTAACAGACAAACCCATTACAAAGTCCATAGAAATGCTATCCCATTTTCATTCTGGAACTTCCAACGGTTGCATCAACCCAACAGGCTTCTGATGCTCAATCTTCAACTTCTGACAAGTTAAGCATGCATACACAAAACGAGCCACATCTTCTTTCATTCTGGGCCACCAAAATATTTTCTTTAAATCTTGATACATTTTAGTAGCTCCTGGATGAATACTCAAACTGCTTCTATGACCCTCTTCTAGAATACTTCTTTTCATAACCGCGTCATCAGGAATACAAATTCTTTCACCTAATCTCAACACACCTCTCACATCAATCTTAAAGTCACTCTTCTCTGACTGACCACAACGATTAATGATATCCACTAATTTCACATCCAACCTCTGCGCCTCTCGGATACTATCCATAAAATCATTATTAATCTTTAGCATTCCTAACATTACACTCTGCGGGGTCACTTCGCAAACCAAACTCATATCACGAAATTGCTCAATTAATTCCAACTCCTTAATCATCATTGCTGACATATGCAAAGTCTTTCTACTTAAAGCATCGGCCACAACATTTGCTTTACCTGGATGATAATTCAAACCTAAATCATAATCCTTAAGCAACTCTAACCACCTACGTTGTCTCATATTTAGCTCTTTCTGATCAAATAAATACTTTAAACTTTTATGATCACTGTAAACCTCGAATCTGGAACCATAAAGATAATGCCTCCAGATTTTCAGCACAAACACAACAACAGCAAGTTCAAGATCATGCGTAGGATAGTTCTTTTCATGAATTCTCAACTGTCGCGACGCATAAGCAATTACTTTATTATTTTGCATAAGCACACCTCCTAAACCCATCAATGAAGCATCACAGTAAATTACAAACGGTTCCTCTAGATTTGGCAAAGTCAAAACCGGCGCCGATGTCAATCTCTTTTTCAATTCATTAAAACTCTCTTCGCACTGAACATCCCATACAAAAGCTTTACTTTTACAAGTATCTAGTTAACGGAAGTGCTAACTTAGAAAATCCTTCAATAAACCTTCTATAATATCCGGCTAATCCCCAAAAGCTTCTAATCTCGGTAGCCGACCTCAGAGTCTCCCATTTCAATACAGCTTCTACCTTTGAAGGATCCACAGTAATACCTTTTCCCGAAATTACATGGCCAAGAAAACTGACTTCTCTTAACCAAAACTCGCACTTGGACAGCTTCGCATACAATTTCTTATCTTTCAAAACATCCAACACTAATCTCAAATGTTCCTTATGCTCTTCTTTTGACTTAGAGTAAATCAAAATATCATCAATAAATACTACTACAAAATGGTCCAGATAAGTATGAAAAATACGATTCATGTATTCCATAAATACTCCCGGCGCATTAGTCACACCGAAAGGCATCACAGAATACTCATAATGTCCATACCGTGTTCTGAACGTTGTCTTCTGAATATCTTCATCTTTCACTTTGATCTGATGATAGCACGATCTCAAATCAATTTTACTGAACACACAAGCACCCACTAACTGATCCATCAAATCATCTATTCTCGGGAGTGGATACTTATTCTTGATCGTCACTTTATTCAGCTGTCTATAATCAACACAAAGCCTCATACTACCATCTTTCTTCTTTACTAGCAACACTGGAGCTCCCCACTGCGATACACTTGGTCTTATAAACTTTTTCTCAAGTAAGTCTTCCAATTGCTTCTTTAATTCATACAATTCAGATGCCGACATTCTATACGGTGCCATCGAAACAGGCCTAGTACCAGGTACCAGATAACTAGCAAATTCAACTTCCCTCTCTGGCGGCACACTAGGAATCTCATCAGGAAAAACTTCAGGGAATTCTTTCACTACTAACAATTCATCAATCTTAGATTTACTCTCAACCGACAAAGTTGCCATCAAGGAAAACACCCGAGCTTCTTCTTTCATCAATTGTTGTAATTCTCTGAAAGATAACAAACCAACTCCTTCCTCTTCAGGAGTAGAAAACCTCACAGACTTATGATAACAATTTATATGAACATAGTTATACTCTAACCAGTTCATACCAAGAATTACATCCATCCCAGTCAACGGCAAACACACTAAATCAACATAGAAATCTTTATCGAAGATCGACAAAGGACACTTTAAACATACCAAAGAAGTAGTTACTGATCCCTTAGCTAGAATCTCAACAATCAATTCACCATTCAAAGCGGACAATTTTAAACCCAGTCTTCGAGCATAGTTAGCAGAAATAAAACAGTGTGTAGCACCAGTATCAATAATAGTAATTAAAGGAATACTATTTATGAAACATGTACCTCTGATAAGTCTGTCCTTGTTAACAGTTTTAGTTCCGGTCAACGCAAACACCTTTCTAGTCCGAGCTTTCTTTGGCTTCTGACACTGGCTACCAATATGCCCTTCTTCGCCACAATTAAAACAAATCATTTCCTTGTGCTTGCAATCAGCTATTGCATGCCCAGTCTTACCATAACGAAAACACCTCTTTACTTCAGCACTACATACATTACTCTTATGACCAGCCTGACCACATTTGAAGCAAACTATACCAGCAGGAGCACCTCCCCACTAGTTCTCTGAGCTGGAGCAACTTTCTGTTTCCCTTTTCCAGCTGGAGCATCATACGGCTTGCCACGGTTCTGATGTTGCTTGCCTCTACGATCACTAACAACCTTGTAATGAGCATTGTTGTCCTCTTCAAATATCCTGCAGCTATCAACCAATTCAAAAAAAAACACGTATCTTTTGATACCTAACAACCTTCTTAATTTCAGAGCGCAACCCATTTTCAAACTTGATGCACTTTGAAAATTCAGCGCCAACACCAGTATAATGAGGATAAAATTTGGACAACTCCACAAATTTTGCAGCATAATCTGTGACATACATGTTTCCTTGCTTCAGCTCAAGGAACTCAATCTCTTTCTTGCCACGAACATCTTCCGGATAATACTTTCTCATGAATTCCCTACGGAATACATCCCAAGTAATGACTTCACCTGCCGCGGTCAACCTCTCACGAGTCTCTAACCACCAGTCATCAGCTTCGACTGCTAGCATGTGAGTACCATACCGAACCTTCTGCGCTGGAGTGCAATCCATAACACGGAAGATTCTCTCGATCTCTTTCAACCATCCCAAAGCTGCATCTGGATCATGCTTTCCTTTGAACACCGGCGAATTCTCTCTTTGAAAAGTCGCCAAGCTACGTGATCCAGCATCTTCACCAGCATTTGGCAAGTTCTGTACAACTTGTGCCATCGCTTGCATTGCAGCAGCCATCGCAGCGTCGTTTCTTCCAGCCATCTCAACTTATCACTACAACATAACTAAAAGTTAGATTAGTAACAATACACGATTGTTAGATAATTAAGACTCGACAACTGGCCGGACAGACCGACCTGCTCTGATACCACTAATGTAACACCCCATTTTCTACCCACGAAATATAAACAAAATCAGAGTTCGTAAAAGTTTCCTACAAAACGGGATATTACATATTCAACTTTAAACAGTTTCCAATTTACGGAAATCATACTAAATAACATAGCACTTTTTCGTAAATTCAACATAAGCAATGTCATTCACTTCAATAGTTCAACTTCATAAAATATTACGCAGCGGATTCATAAATTGATTCATAGCATCTTTAAACAACATAATAACAACTTTAAAATAAGAATTAAGCAACTCTAAGTTCTTCGACTAATTAAAATTCAACAATAATAAAAGATCAACAAAGCAGACACGCGACAATCCCCCCGACTGTTACGTATCAGAGCGACTGACCATCGACTCGACCAACAGTAACCGACTACTTCTCAGGATTACCTGCACGTTGTCACATAAGGACAACATTCAACAGAAGGGGTGAGTTACGATAATTATAAGCAGTATATGAAAACAATACAGTGAATAAGGATCGTAAATAAAACACCACTTCACAACTTCAATCAAACATCAACATAAACAATTCAAGGAAAATGCAACTTTAATGCGACTCGACTAATTATGCATATGGTACCATCGGAGTAAAACTTCCAACTTAAATCATTGCCAGGTTATCGAGGCATCAAGGCATAAGCCTTCAACTTTCAACTTAAATTGCCAATCCAGGCCAACGTGGTGTGAGCAACGGCTCCGACAAATACAAATGACTTAAATGCATACACGACTCTACAACTCAGACAACATGACAATAAGATCAACACGACAATATTCTCAACATAATCAACTTATATTCAACTTTGGCTTAACAAGCCTAAAACATATCAACTTAAGACAATTCCGTAACCGGAACAACACATCAACTCAGCTGTACTTGTAGCAACATTTGGCAACATAATTTCCAGCAAAACAACTCATTAAAATCAACTATCATATTACCCGACTTATCCCGACGAATTTCATTAAATTCCGAGCAACTCCATTTTTCACCTAATTCAGCTAAACCGACTAACTAGTACTGTTTTCTAGTTTCTGCGATTAATACAACTTTATTACAAATTGGAATTTTCTAAATTTCGTTAAAACTCATCCGTCTTAGAAGATAGACTGCTACTACTGTTTCTGTCAAATTGACTAAACCTGCAACATCTCTGATAACTGCATAACACAGTATTATTTTTAGAACGGTTTATTTACTGATTATTCTACCTGCATTTACAATGCTAATCTTCATTATCCAATTTATTTCTCCTTAAAAATATATTAATCTATAATTTTATAAAATCATAAAATTTATTTAATTCCATAAAAGATTAATTGGATTAATTAGAAATTAGGGATTTATTAAAAATTGTCCCTCCCCTCACAACAGGGTGGCCTGCGCCACCCTTTCCCACTCACATTCATGGCCTGGGCCATGATATCCCACAGACATTCACGGCCTGGGCCGTGCTATCCCCCATGCGCCATGTATGCTCCTGTATTATATATAATACAATATGTATTATATATAATACACCATGGCCTGCGCCATGTATTATATATAATACATATTGTATTATATATAATACCACATGGCCTGCGCCATGTATATTATATATAATACATATTGTATTATATATAATACCACATGGCCTGCGCCATGTTGTTTCCACCAGACTATTATCCCCACCAGTCTTCTGCTCATCGTCCCCGAATTGAAATTTTCCAGAATTTCGCAACATAGTTTTTATCAGCAATAATCCAGCAACACCAGAGCAACTTATACCAACACAAAATCAACAATCATACCACCAATTTCACATTAAAAATCAGAACAATAACCACATACAAATTCTACATAACAGTACAGATTTAATAACCTAATACCCAATTTCAAACTCAATCATCGTATTGAATTCATACCCGATTATAAGAATCGAACCCACCCTTACCTTAGATTGGATTGAAGGTTGCTCTTACGATCGGATTCCGGAAATCGCTTCACTTTCTCTCACGCTCGCACAACAGTTCCCAATTCCTCTTCTACTGCCTTATTTTCCAACTTCCGTTTCTTTCTTTTTGTTTCTATAACTTATATTTATTTCTTTTTATTAAATTAACTAAATATTATAATTTCTAATGGGCCTAAACATAACACCCCCTATTTTACTAATTCGCACACGATATTAAGCCCACTTACTCAAATAACACAACAACTATATTATTATTTCTTATAATATTTTCTACGACTTTTCGACTAAATTTCCGACTTATCGATTAAATCAACCACAACATTAAATATACCGACTAACCACAATAAATACTTAAATAATAAAATAATAAATAATTATTTGGGCGTTACAATAAACATCTTGAGAGAATGAGGAGTGGTGGAAGTTAGTTTGACTTGGTGATGGGTGGAATATTTGTTGTTGAGATTGGTAGGAGGCAAATCCATAGTTAGGTTGAGATGACGATGGGTTGTTTGTATGTTGTTGATACTGAGAGTATGAATGGTCAAAGTTAGGTCGAGGGATTAGAGTGTACTGGTAGGGTGGTCGTTGCGGGGTTTGGTCTTGAAATTATTGGTGGTAGTAGTCGGCATGACAAATTGGTTGGTGAGGAGTTGGTTGTTGGGATGAGGTTGGTTGTTCTGTTGTTTGGGTGTGATGAAATGTTTGTTGTGAGAATGTGTTTGGCTGTTGTGGATGTGGGGGGAAAATGACGGGGGGTCGGCTAAATATTGTTGTTGTGATGGAAATATTAATGGAATATTTCTAAACCAATTAATATATTCCTGGATATGCCTCCGTTGTGTTGTCTTAAACGTTGACCAGTCAAAATCAAATGGCTTCTGTTATTCCACTCCTCGTTCTCTTCTTGGTTTAGAGTTCTCTAGTGGAAACACGCCAGGTGAATTGCATTTCTCTTGCGTGATGTTCTCTCAGACATCTTGGGTTAGATGGAATATCCTAAGGAAATCCAAACATCAATTTGACCCGGTCTGATTGATGCATCTCAACATATGAAAACATATTATTGATGTTGTTGCACTCCACACACGCATATCATCACGAACATCATCTGGATAATGAAGGTATGGCCTCTAGTTAAACTGAAACAAGAAAAAAATTAGAGTGCAAATAATAATGTATGACATAAAGTAGTTATATTATTGGTTTCATGACTTACATCTTCCTGAGTCATGCGATCAAAAGCATCTCGATATCCACGTATATAGAACCGAGGAGTATTGGGGTACTGCATACCTCTTTGTGCAAACCTTGCATTTTCAAAATATTGAAACTCGTTAATTAAAAAGTATATACGTTTAAAATAGTGATATTATAAAAAGAAATTTACCTGAGGGCGTACGGTATGTTGGCATTTGGATGCTAGTAGGAGCTATCAACGGGATATGCCAATACACCCAAATAGTCAGAAGGAGTACGCATCCTCCCATACTCACCACATATTTGATAGCCGCCCTGCACATGTTTCTATAAAGGGTAGCTAAACAAGCAGAACCCCAACTATAGGTGCCGCATGTTTGTAAATCCCCCACCACCCAAGAAGAATGTAACAAATTTTGTGATTTGTTAGGAAATAAAAAGGAAGAAATGAAAAGCAAAATATAAATTTTAGCATGGAGGTTGTTCTCCGCTTCAGTGGGATCAACCCGATTCTTAAGATAGTCTAAAATTCCGTGTAACCACGTAATTTTAACAAAATTTTTATGTCTTTGTTCAGGAGGGGGTTCCACACCCAAATGTTCCATGTATACACCATCCCCTAATTGAGTAGGTCCGTGAATGGCTGGACCATCAATATGAAGACCAAACAACATACGTACATCTTCCAATGTGATTGTACATTCACCGATTGGAAGATGAAATGTATGCGTTTCTGGTCTCCATCGTTCAAATAAAGCGACCACAAGCTTTGAATCCATTCTTGCGGAATGTATTTGCGAAACTTCGGCAAACCTAGCTAGTTCCAAATATGACATGATAAAAATCTTGGCATGCATGCAAACTAGAGTCATATCAATAATCTTAGGGCCATGCATGCAAAAAATATGAAGTGACCAAAGTAAGAATCTCGTGCATGCAACGTGAAGTGACCAAACGCTGAACCAATAGCAGGTCGACATCCACATGGACGAACCACTTTTTTGCAGCATGGGGAAATCCACCATTTGGACGAACCACTCTAGGGGTTAGTCACATGGCTGGACGAACCGGTTATTGTCCCCCGTGTCTTAGCATGAACTGGTTAATAATATGTCTCACTGCAATTGCATTTCAAACGCATATATACTATGGGCTTTTGTTTGAATTATACATCAATTTTTATTCATAATGGCACATAAAAATATTATTGTAACCATACACTATAATGGTTCCTTTGTCAATGATGTTACTTCCGGCTTCTCTTTTGTTGATACAGATATTATGCGTTTCAAAATTCATTGTAAATCTAATATGTTTCATTTGAAGCTGATGGTAGTGTATTTCATTGTAAATCTAATATGTTTCATTTAAATCTAATATCGTCTGCCATTTTTTCATGGAGCTGATGGTAGTGTATTTTATGTAATGAAGAAAATTGTGGATGACGATGGAGTCAACGTGATGTTTCAATGTCACAATACATTTCCTCAACTAGACACGATTGAGCTATATGTACGTGTCGTTGATGTCGAAGTATATCCAACTCAAGAATCACAATCACACCAATATGGAATGAGTCAACTAACTGAAGATGAACCAATTCAAAACAATGAACCTTTCATACCAAATGAAGTGGTTAGAGAATACAGTGAAGATGAACTCGATGAGGAAAGTCACGAAAATCTGTTCGATCATGGTAAATGCTACCCAACCAACAAACTCGCAACAGATGAATTTGTACAATCCTCCTGTTCACATGCCAAATATTTGTTTGGAGGGTCAACCTATCTCAATTTTTGAAGCACAAACTTCAACCACTGTGGATAACGATTTGGAGGTAGGCATGATTTTTGAAAGTAAGGAGGCATGTGTTACGGTAATCCAACATTGGCATATAATCAATAATGTTGACTACGATGTCTATAAATCTGATCCTGGAAGGTATATTATCAAGTGTAGGAACTCAGAGTGCAAATTCATGTGCAGAGCTTCTTTGCGTAAGAACTTAAAATGGATGATTGGTAAGCTTCATGGACCCCATACTTGTATGGCGTCTGCTATGACACAAGACCATGGAAAAATCTCTTAAGAACTAGTTAGTCAAAGCATCAGAGATCTTGTTAACAATGACACTTCAATCAAAATAAAGGTGATTGTCGCCCATATTGTTGAAAAATATGGCTATATAATATCATACAGGAAAGCGTGGCTTGCAAAGACGAAGGCCATTGAATCACTGTATGGGAACTGGGAGACGTCGTATAATGAACTTCCACAATGGTTGTTGGTAATGCGAACATATCTTCCTGGTACCGTTCTAGAATTGCAAACGCTGCCTATTTTTACAAACGACGGAACCCAATTGGGTGACAGGAGGAAATTCCACCGGCTATTTTGGGCGTCTCAACTGTGTATCCGTGGATTCGCATATTGCAAGCCTATTGTGCAGGTCGACGGAACATGCTTGTATGGAAAGTATAGAGGTACTTTGTTGATTGTTGTTGCACAGGATGGGAATGGTAACATTTTCCCTGTAGCTTTTGCATTAGTTGAAGGAGAGACAAGGGATGGATGGAGTTTCTTCCTGAGGAATTTGAGAAAGCACGTCACACCTCAGGAAAATTTGTGCCTAATATCTGACAGACATGTATCAATTAAAAGTGCATGTGATGATCTAGAAAATGGTTGGCAACATCCTCCGTCTTCACATGTTTACTGCATCAGACACATCGCACAAAACTTCAGTCGTGAGACTAGAGACAAGGAACTACGAAAAAAATTTGTCAACATGGGTAAGAGTCTTCATTTATAATTACCAAAACTAGTTAAAGATACTGGTATATTCATCTTAACATACTTAATTACAGGATATGCATTGACGGAGGCAACATTTAATTACTATCGAGGTGAAATTCGAAGTGAAAATATACAGGCTGTTAGGTGGATAGACAACATTCCTCAGGAGAAATAGGCAAGGGCGTTTGACGGCGGACAATGCTGGGGACACATGACAACTAATCTTGTTGAGGCAATGAACTCTGTACTTAAGGAGACTCGTAACCTTCCTATCACTGCTTTGGTTAGGTCCACATACTTTCGCTTGGGGGCGACGTTTTCCAAAGGAGGTCATGAGTGGACAAAGTTGTTGGCATCTGGTGAAAAATTCACAAAGAGCTGCAAGAAGGCAATGGCTGAGGAAGTCAGTAAAGCCACTAGTCATAACGTCATGCATTTCAACCGAGAGCATTTCTATTTCATGGTGGCTGAAAGACTTAACCACCACACTGGTAGGCCATTGGATACTTACAAAGTTGATCTCAAGACAAGACATTGTGATTGTGGAAAATTTCAAACGTTTCATTTGCCTTGCTCCCATGCAATTGCAGCATGTGCTAGTATACGACAAGACCACACAATTCACATACCATAAGTCTTCACCATTCTAAATGTTTTCAAAGTCTACAAGGAAAGCTTTCATGCACTTCCACATCAAGAAAATTGGCCATAATATGGAGGATTTACTCTTTGCCATGATGAAACTATGCGAAGAAAAAAGAAAGGACGCCCAAATAGTACCCGAATTAGGACTGATATGGATGAAACTGAGAAAGAAAAGAGATTGTGTGGGATTTGTCGTGGAGTTGGTCATATACGTAGCAAATGTCCCAATGTAGCAGGCCCGTCTAATCGGCGATAGTGCTATCATCAATATTGTAACAATGTCATATGTATGTCTTACTAATTCAACTTTCATTAGAATTATAATAATTAACAAAATAATCAGATCAACAAACAAACAAAAACAATTTGCATTTCAACAACATCATAACGATAACAACTCATAAGATCAACAAACATACAAAAACAACTAACAACCTATATACTTAAAACAACACAGTGCATCATTAGATCTATGCTATTACAACCATCAAGACAGCCTCACCCGGACCGAACATCATCGCAAGGACACCGACATCATTTACTATTTTTCTCCACTTCATCACGCCTGACTCCACAACACGTTTCTCAATTTTCCTGATCTTTTCTTTGTGACCTATTTCACATTCCAGCCAAAGGTTCAATTCCCTGTGCAAATGTTCAAGAGTCTGCGTGTTCCATAGTAGCATCTTCATCGGAGGCTTTGTTGGTGAAAATATCACCAGAGCTTTTTTCTTCATAAGTGGAAACGTTGGAAGCGGTTCTTCCATTGATGTTGATGCTGCTGCAGCTGATGATAATGATGATGAACCCAATGTAGACATAATTTTAGACTGAGTTGAGGATATTGGTGAAAATTGTTGTGGAATAACTACCCAACACACACCCTTATTTATATATAACAAAAAATTATTAAAATAATATACTGGTAGTCCATTGACTGGACGAACCGAAATATTTTTAAAAGTATGACATTTTTGTCAATAAATAATATACCCAAAATTTATTAAAATAAATAAAAGATTTAATCATATTAAAATATTATTTATATATTTTCTTAAACCAAATAATCAATTTAAATAATTTATAATTAATGTAATATTAAAATGAAATTTGTTAAAATGAATTTTATTAAAATATATAATTAATGTATAATTAAAATGTTAAAATTAATTTTATGTTATTAAAAAAAAACGAAAAATAGGGGTAAGTCAATAGCATGTTATATTATTTTTAATTATATTAGTATATAATTTTAATTATGTTATATTATTAAAATAAAAGATAATATAATTAATGTTATATTAAAATTAAGAATAATTTTAATTAGTGTTATATTAAAATTAATGTTATATTATTAAAATAAAGAATAAAAAAAAAACGTAAAATGGGTGGATCACCCTCTAATTATGATATTAATTCTTAAATCAAATTATAACATGTAAAATTAATTTCATATTATTAAAATAAAAAAAATAAAAAAATATGGATTTTTAAATTATAACATGTAAAATTAATTTCATATTATTAAAATAAAAAAAATAAAAAAATATGGATTTGTTATTAATAAGGACGAATCATTGAAGGATTTCTTTTAAACTATAGGTAAGCTATTAGCATGGACGAATCGGTGCAGCATTGTACAGGTAGTCCACCAGGTGGACGAACCCCTTTAGAAATTTTAAGGTTTGTACTTAGGTTGGACGAATCTTTTATTTTTATGTGGCATTTCGGCACTATTTTTTACAAAATGTAAAAAATTCTACATGATAAGGTCTTTTAAATAAATACAGTACGTACTTGTTTTTTAACTACCAATCTTTCTCAATCTATAAAGAAATTCTTATGCAGAGTTGCAGAGACTGTGGATCAAAATTATCGAAGTGTCCAATATGTCGTTAGCAGATCACAAGTCATGTTAAATTGTTTTTTGGCTGACTCACTGTTTTTGAGTGCTTCTGTGGCCACCAAGTATATGTTGTACATAGAATCTCATAGTACCACAAAGCAACATTTAGTATACAATTAAATAATGTAATATATTTATTGTATTTTTGTAATATAACTGTAGTATACAATTAAAGCCTTCTATGTATTGCTTACGAACATTTTGAAACATTGTTTCAATAGTTGTAGCAATTTATACTTCAGCTTTTCTTCTAAGAAAATAGTCTCATCCCTAAACTTGCATTAAGTAATAGAGTTGAATGTTAACAACTTGATATTATGCAGTGTAGTAAGAACAATCGAATGAAGATACACTGCCTATCAAGCCCGGACACGGACATAGAACACAGACATAGACATGAGGACTCTGCTAACGATAGACATAGGACATATATATATATATATATATATATATATATATATATATATATATATATATATATATATATATATATATTCAAAAAAGTTTGAGAATTTTTTATTCGGATTTTATTTATTAAAGAAAATCTGAAATTTTTTGAGTTTATCTGAGTTTTTTCTCCAATAATGTTGCATTGTGTTCGCTGCAATTCAAAAGTTTTTTAGTTGGACACTTCAAAAATGTGTCGGATACGTGTCGTACGTGTGTTATATATGTATACGTGTCAGACCGCGACAAGTCATGAGATGGCGTGTTGGAGTTTCATAGGTGTGTACATTTATACCAGATGGTTAGCTCTTATTACAAGTGAAGAGTTATGAAAACGGACTATAACTACTCCTAACAAATCTGTTAAACACTAACTGTAACTTAACAGAATCCTAATTAATTGTGTTAGTGTTAGGAACGATGCGAAATGGAAGATGAAGCACCTACCTACGAGACGACGACTTGTTCCAGTACGAGTTGATTTTGAAGCACAACAAAGAAGAAGATGAAGACAATGCCTGTAAGCTTTAATCTCCCTACTTTTTCAATCTTCTATTTTATCTTCTTCTTCCTCACTTCTTTACTCTTCTTCTTCTACACTTCTATAGCTTGTGGGACGCGTTGTTGTTATGTTATGCTTGGAATTGGCATGAATAGAGAGGGATGTGTGAGATTGAGAAAAGTCAGAGAATTTTGATGAAGAGTGAAATGATTGTGTGTGATTCTGTGAAAATGATTGGATATCCATTGCAATGATTGGAGATTGATGGTTATATAAGGATTGAAACTTTACACTGTTAAGTTCTGTTAATTTTTAGCTGTACAAATCGGTTGCAAGTTATCACAGTATTAACAAATCAGTTAGTTAATTTAGTTAGTTTTTTCTGTTAACTGTTTGGAATTAATTCTGTTAGGGTTAGCTATGAACTAAAATTCGGTTAGTTTAAGTGCTAAAGTATTGTTAGTGTTTGTAATGGCTCAGTTAATTTAAAAAACTATTATGCTAGTTAAAAGTTAATGAATATTAGTGTTAAGTAGGTTTTTTTAAAGAATATGTTGAAATTGGTCTGTAACTGTGAGTGATTCAGTTAGTTTGTGATGTTAAAGTTAATTTGTATTGGATTGATCAATGACTGTTAGTAGTTAAATGAATAATCAGTTTACTTGACAGTTAGCCACTATGTGTTTTTACATACAGGTTATCACAATACAACACCAAGAGTTAATGCATTCAATTGGTGATGTGTCATCGGATGTGGAGCATGTCGGGAACATGTTCTCTGCTGGCCCCAATGGATTGGGTCAGCACTTTGGGTCGTCCTCGAGGTAGTACTAGATTGGGCTATGATCGACGGTGGGTCAGTCATAGGTCCAGTCCAGAAACAAGAGCCCCCAAGTTATTGTTCCTATGCAGAGGAGCAATGACTTAGAGTCAGTCCGTGTGTTGAGGGGGATCAAGGTACTATGTGCGAAGAAAGCATTCATCCAGGCTCACGATTGTGTACACGAGGACAATGGTTTGCTGGTAACTCGTTGGATTTCTCTTTCGAGAAAAATAAGTTGTGCAAGGATCGTGGTTGGAAATTTAGCTTGTGCTCACGTCAAGCATTTGACTTTGCTCGCGAGTTATCATTGACGGTGTGAGAAAAACACAAGAAAATGGGGATTGAATTGAGGTTTTCACTCTTGGTTGCTTTTCGCACTTTGATGAGTTGCGTCAAGCTATGGTATGTATGCGTTGCGAAAGCATAAATAAAGTAAAGTATAAAGTAAGAGTAAAGAACACACGATATATCCTGGTTCACTTGATAACTTTTCAAGCTAGTCCAGTCCATCCGCCAAGGTGATTTTGCCTTAAATAAAAGCTTAATCCACTATAACCAAGATCCATGATTACAATCACACAACAACATTGTGACTAACCATTTCCACTCAAGCTAGATCGTTTAGGGATCCCGCAAGATATAACGTCTACTTGAGGAGGAACCTATGCGGCAAACTGCCGTGACTAACTGCACAACACTAACTGTCATGATTTCCTGCGTGACCTACAGTCGTGACTAACTGCACAACAAACTGTTGCGATTTTATGCTCCAGAACCAACCGTTCTGAGCTACACCAGAACCTTAGCCCCAAAATATATCATCAGAACACATAGTTCTATGAATGTGCTGACCACTAATTTCCATGCCTTCCTAAAGTTCTGACATTCACATGTCCTTTAGGGAAAAATTGTTTACAAATATTGTGCTTCTTAATAAGCAGATTGTAAACCCTCTTAAGTACATCAAAAGAACCTAAATACACACTAAGAATATTACATTTTATTATTTCTCCATTGTGTGGTCTTCTGCTTCTTCAAGTTGCTTCTTCATTGAGCACTTGAAGGTTGAAGTCTTCTTCTTCTTCTTCAAAAGCTTTTCCAGCTTGATCTTCGTTAAGGCACAAAAAGGACTTCTTCGTCTTGATTCACATAAGAACATTTCTGGACAACAACCCATGTTCTTCTTCAATCAAATGATCACTTTAGTAGTTGATTTGTTGTTGAATATTCCATGATCATCTTCATTGTCTTCTGCGACTTTGCAAGTCTTATGCAACATATGAAGTTAAGCGCATTGCGAATTCAAGATCTCTCTGCTTTTAGCAGATTGTTGTCAAAAAGTAATAAGCTAGAAGAGCTGCATATTCAGGTAGAATCTTTGCGGCTTGTTCCAGTTTTATATTTATTTATCATCAATCTTATGTGATTGTATGACAACATCAACAACATGGTTCAAATACCATTTGACAACTTGGTTATATGCGTGTTTATGAACCTTTCGGTTATATCAATCAACATCAACACATAAACCAAAATGGTTGTATCCTTGATTACTTCATATAAAATAATATCAGTTTGTGGATAATCAACCAGGTTGCGCTTAAGCAAAACCAACAATGTTTTATGATCCTATAAGTACCTTCAATGTTTGGTTTCACTCGCACCAACAACATCACAAAGCATGTGATGTTTTTCTTTTATAGCCAAACACAAAAAGAGCTCTTACAACCCAATTTGGCTACTAAGGAATCTGTTACACAAGGAATCAAATAGTACAACCATGTATTGTCCTTTTCCACAATTTAAAGATAGTGGAGAGGTAGTGGGATAAAGAATTATCATACTGTGTACTATCCTTTCCAACGATAACATTGTGATTTGAACTTCAAAGACTTCTGATAATAAATCAATGAATAAAGCATGAGTTAGAGAAAATGATACTTGGGTATTCAAAGAACCTAAGTCTTTAGTCTTCAGAACTTTTTCACATAGAACTACGTTCTTCAGGACTTCAGCACTTGGCTTGAAACCCATGGTCTTCATAACTTCATGTCTTAGAGTCTTCAGAATTTTGTTCACATAGAACATTTTCTTCAGAGTCTTCAGCACTTGGTTCTTTACAACTTTAAGTCTTTAGAGTCTTCAGAACTTTGTTCACATAGAACATTGTTTTCAGAATCTTCAAAACTTTGTTCTTCAGAATCTTAATCTTCAGAACTTGTAAGTCTTCAGAATATTTTAGGCACTTGGTCTTCAGACGTTAAGTCTTCAGAACTTCAAGTAATCAGAGTCTTCAAAACTTAGTTCTTCAGAAGATTAATTTTCGAAGCTTTGCTTCGCTATCTGATCAGAACCACGTTCAGAATAACATTCACAAGAGCATTGCCAACGCAATATCCGCATCCTTGGATCTTTCTGATTGTGTTCAGATTCTGAAGCACAGTTGCTTCTTCAGCACGCTTGCGACTATTGTTACACATAGTAACTTAGCATAAAAGCTTTGCGTACTTATGCATAATGTTTGTTTGATCTTAATATATAAAATATTCATGATCAACACTTTAACAAACATCAGAACATAAAATGGTTATTTCATGAATACTCCATTGTTATCTTCAAAACATAGAGATATAATGTAGTGTTAATTCTATGATTTTATGAATGTCATTATGTTTGGTAAAACTAATATGGCTGGAACATGTTGAATAAGAAATTCCATATGTTAAATTAACATGGTCTAGATTATGAAAGAACACGTAAAACAAGATGTCTTGACATGGCGGCACAAACAAATGGGTTTATAATAATTGGCAGATACTGAAGAAGATACTGAAACATCTGCAATTGTCATGATATAATTATAGTCATGTGTTACAGACAGGTGTCAAAGAAAATGTTGAAATATCTGCAACTGTCATGACATCATTATTGTCATGTGTTACAGACAGATGTCATGACGTCTTGGTCTATGGAGCTAGAGTGATGTGTTTATGATTTGAATTATGCAGAATATTCTCTAGAGTATTATGCTATCACAGGTGTAGCTATTGGAGCTATTTTAAAGGACTAAGAGATTCAAGGTGAAGTTGTTTTTTAAAAGGTATTTTAAAGGAGAATCCTTAGGTTCTAATTGTGAAGATATTATGGAGCTTACGACAGAAGTCCTAACATAGAGGAGAATGTCTTGGAGGTTTCTTTTGTTGTTTTGGAAAATGTCGAAGAAGATGTACTACGACATCGCGCCTGTGCTGAGCTGGTGTGATTGGTGCTGATACATTTTAACAGATCCATAATATTCTAGAGATATTATGCAATCATATGTGACGTTGATTTCAAGGGGTGCTGATTTAGAGATCTGGAAGATTCAATCAGAATTCACACACACACACACACACACACACACACACATATATATATATATATATATATATATATATATATATATATATATATATATATATATATATATATATATACATACTTACCAAATGAGGAAGATTTGATTAAAGACCTATTTTATAGCAGAATCTTCTGCAGATTTGTAACAAAAAATTTGCTGTGTTTTGGAGGCCCAAATCCAGTTGGGTATTAGGTTATAAATAGAAGCATTGTAACCTAGTTTATATAACAAGTCGTGAGAAAAATGTAAACATTAGGGCTTTGTTTGTGAACCACTCTCTAAGAGAGTTGGTATGTGTAATCCACTCGGGTTGTGAGTTAGATTGTTGTTCCTTGAGTTGTAAGGTGTTGTTCTCCCTCAGAAGCCCGTAAGCAATGAGTTGAGTGTAGTTCTTGGATGAAGATTTGAAGCAAATCTAAGTTGTGTTCTTGGTCAAGAATCTTGGCTAGGTATTGTCATGGAAGTATGCCTTCTAGTTTGATCTTGTTAAGTTGTATTTGATACAGTCATTGGGATTGGGAATGTTAGCTATCACTGAGGTGATTTAGGGAGTGATATGGTGATTTCTCATATCTAGATGATGAATTCTAGGTAGAAGTTGTACTGGGTAGGGATTAAGTGAGAAGTTGTAAACTGTGACTGTTTAGGCTTTGAATTAATACTGCTAATAATGGATTTCCTTCATGGCTTGGTAGCCTCCAGATGTAGGTGAGTTTGCACCGAACTGGGTTAACAATCTTTGTGTTATTTATGATTTTCAATACTGTTATTTTATATGTTCTGCCTTGTTGTTTCTGTCAGACCAGATGTCTCGACATCCTGTAGGACATCTGGGTCCGCTATACCAGAATTTCAATTGGTATCAGAGCAGGCATCCTGGTCTGTTTCTGGATGAGATCGAAGGGGGATAATTTCTGGTTCTTGGTAAAGGAAGAAGGATGATATACTGAAAAGTTGTTTGAACGTGATAGGTTCTTATAGGTGGTTGAATGGTCCATAGAAGTGGAGGATGGACTATTTTTGACATCATGTGTGTTGGACCTATTTGTGGTGTTATCAGGCCTGCAACTTTGGTGGTGAATTGTTGTGTAGCTGTGATGACAGATAAAATGTATTGACATCTTGGCTCAGAGAATTCTATATCTAAAGGAGGCTTGTATTTTGTTTTCTGTAAGGTTTGGTTTCTACTTCTATACTGCTTCATGTGCCTCTGATATATTATGAAGTTATACCAAGTTTGTGTGTTACTTGGGTTGGATGCACTGTGTTTGGGAAGTGTTCTGGTTGTTCTAGTATGGGGAGTTATAATTGTATCTGAATTGATGATCATGCAATTTATGGGAGTATGATATAATGGTGTTCTATGCACTTAGGTTTGCTGATGTTTTTGTGATGTCAGGAAAGATGTCTTGACATCGTGTTTCAGTCTCTTTTGGAGGATCTTGCTGTGTGGGAGTTTATTTATCTCCAAGGAATTTCTCTGTTATTTCCGTTGTGTTCTGTTTGATTGTTGTTGTGTTTGATAGTGGTTCCGCAATACTTCATGCAAAGGCTGTTGTAAAGCTTCAGTTCATACTGTCAAGTCTAATGTCCTAACATGTGATTACATAACTAGAGAACATTCAGTTCCGAATGTTGTGTTTCCTAATGAGAGATTCCTGGTGAAAGAAGAGGCTAGATCCAAATTAAAAGATTATCACTATCAAAACTTTCGCGCGGGAGTGAAGATCTTGATAAGTTATCTCTTAAGCTTATTTGTGGTGACCTAATTAGGAGAATCTTCCTGGTTATGGTGTCCAATATAGTTCTGGTATATCTGAAGATGATTTCTCTTGTGGAGATACATGTTTCTGATTTTCTAAATCATGAACTGGAGGAAGTTTTCATCAAGAAAGAAGCTAAGTTTGTTATGTCAATCCAAATGTCTCGACATCGTGTTACACATCAACAGTTTATGGAAAATACTAAGTCAAAGACCAATCAAATTGTAGTTGTTCTGAAGGATCTCAAAAGCTGTGAAGTTGAACACTATTTGAGATGCTACTAAAGGTTTTATTTTTGAAAAATATCATTCAAAATGTCATAGCATTTCAGTTGGAGCTGATTGAAGAAAAGGTAGTAATCTTGAAAGTAGTAATGACTTCAGAACCATGCTCAGTTTTGTGTTCTAGAAGAAGGAAACTGGTGTGCTATCCTACTAACATGATGGATGCTTTAGGTGCTAGACAAATGTGTGATGATCATATATGTTTGGAACTTACTCCTAACCTGGGAGAGGGGGAATCTATGTTATATGTTGAAGAAGGTCTCAAGTTGAAGAAAGTAGGAGTGTGTTGCTAATAACCATAGTTATTGGTGTATGATCAAGGGAAGTCTTCATCAAGCTTAGACCCAATTATGTGATGTATCCACATGATGAGTAGAAGATGCAGACATGTTGATGGTATGTATCATGCAAGTCATTTCATGTATTTATGGTATGATCAGAAAGGATGATTAGCTACTGGTGAACTCTTGTATCCCCTGCAAAGAGTTGTACATGGATTGCTACCGATGTTCCTCCAAAACCTTAGTAAGTATCAAATCCATGTGTTTGAGATTAGTATCATATCTGATGTTGGAACAACATCTCATAGGTGTTGAGTTTTCAGCCAAGGGAGTTAGTTGTGCTCATGGTGAAGTATCAGGTCAAGCCACTTACCTAATATGGAGTGATTAATTGTGTGGTTTAATCAAAGAAGGATCAGCCAGTGCCACAAATGGGTAGGAAAAGAATGCTAGAAAAAATGTCATACCTTGTGTGAGAAGGTTACCTTATCACATATGATAAATACCTTGAAAAGAGTTAAGTATTTGTCTACTTTTGACTAGGATGTGCATCTAATTAATAGTGAATACTCTGACGGGAGCTGAGTGTTTATCTGTCTATGAAGGATGTGTGCATTCAACTGATGACAAAATATATTGATAGGAGACTATGTATATGTCTGATGTAAAAGTATAGGACTATAGTCTGAACATCATAATTCAAGAAGAGTTGAGAATTTACTTTTCTCTATGTGGCTGTGTATTTCTCTTCATGATGTTTTAGTGTTTGATGACCTGAGTTAGCTACTAAAGTTGTGATCCTTGGAGATTGTATTGGGTTCAAGGAACTCTGTGTTGAAGTCCTGAAGGATATTGAAACAATCATGTCTATTGGTAGAAATAAGAAGCTTGGGATTATAAATATGATATTGTGTGTTCTATAGTGTATTTATAAGTGGAAACTCTAAATATGATGAAGTAGGATGAGAAGCATCTGACTGTATCTACAAATGTGTGTGATAAATGCAGGACTTTGGTCATGATTGAAGATAGCAATATGACCATCAATTGCTAAGAGCAAGGGAAAAGTGTCAGAATGGGGGATTTGATCAGGATGGTTGATGAACAGGTAGTTTCTTATACTACAAGTCATGGATAGTGGCAGTCTGAATCCTCTGTAGCAAGAAAACTAAGAGCATTTGTTTTGGAATAAATGAGAAATTCAAAATCAAGTGTGTCTTGTTAATAGCTTGGTGTACTTGGTGTTCTTGGTGGTATTCTCAGAGAGATAGTGTATCTGAATCTGTAAAAGTCATGGTTGATTTTACAGTTTTAGAGTATGTTCAACAGGTGTGTGAAACTGAGAATTTGTGGAGTTTATGCTCAGTTGGAGTATTGATTTTCCATGACAGTGGGAAAGTTGATGTTCTATTTGGGTGATGTCCAACCAGATGTTCTGACATGTGCTAACCAGAATGTTTCTTCTGCTGCATTGATCTATATGTGTCGTACCTCGAAAAATACGATCCTCGCGATGGGACGCGGAAAGAAACAACAAAGTCGCCACCTAATTCTATTTTTTCTACGAGAGAAAAGGGAGACATAGATACAACCTAAATAAAGGATAAGAAATGGTCAACGAAACCAATTTCTAAGTTCGGGAGTCGGTTACACAATGGGAAGGTATTAGCACCCCTCACATCCGTTGTACTAAACGGGAACCTCTTAGTCTAACTATGAGATTAAATGTTGATTTATGTCTTTGTCTTATAAATGGTTTGTTAATATGTTTGTTAGAAACGTATTTTGATTATTATTATGGAGAAAATGGTTATTTTTTTAATTATTATGCTCGCGAAGGATTAAAATCCTTGTGCCTACGTATTCCCTTGTGCAATGGGAAAATCAGAGCTTCGTAGTTCGTGCAACTATGATTCGTGTTTTTTTTATGAACAATTGTTTGAAACACTTTCTAACTGCTAAGCGTTGGCTTTTACTCGCGGTGGAGGCTGAAGTGCTGGCTTGTTTTCGAGATAGAAATATTTAAACAATATTCGTTTAGAGAAAGATATTTAGTGTTACTTAATGTGTTTTAAAACGAAAGGGCGAATGAACTACAACGCGTGGGGCTAGCCCAGGAGTGATTTCATTCAAGAACCTGAGGAATGCTAGATTCCTGAGTTCAGTTTTTCGTTGATTAATTATGAAAAATGATTTGAATTTATTAGGTGGATTTTAAGTGTTTTGAGAGGCGAAAGGTCGAATGAATCACAACCCAAGGGCTAGCCTGAAAAGTAATTCATTCAAGGACCCAAGGAATGCTAGATTCCTGAGTCCAGTTCTTCCACTACTTGATGTGTTAATTAAGAGTTGGTTGTTTGAGTATTTTGGAAATGAAAGAGAGAATGATACACAACTCGAGGGCTAGCCTCAAGAGTGACTCATTCAAAACCCGAGGAATGCTAGATTCCTAAGTTTAGTTCTTTCATTAGTTAATTTGTGACGTGTATTTTAATAAAAGAAATAGATAATATTATCGTGTTTTAGGTGACTTAGAGTTTAATTTTAGAAATGACGGAGTAAATGAAACACAACTTGAAGGCTAGCCTCAAGAGTGGTTCATTAAAGAATCCGAGGAATGCTAGATTTGTGAGTTCAATTCTTCGTTAATTAATTGTGACGTGATTAATCGTGCAAATGGCGATCACATAAGTGACCGACTTACGTGTGTGCAAAATGTAGGCGTATGAATTGAAAATTTTTACTTGGGTTGGACCAAAGTATTTTTCTTCGAAAACTGAAGTTGACGTAGTGAAGTTAATTCTTAAATAATAAAAGTTTAGTAAGAAATGAATAAAATCTTGGATTAGAAACTAAGTTAATATTTCTAATTTCTTAATTATTTTTTTATTTTTTTAGTAAAAAATTTAGAATTTAAAAAACAGATTTACTAATTAAAAAAAAACTAATTTAAACTTTAGCTAAAAAAAACTTATTAACCTAAAGAAACTAACTAAGACTACTTAATATCTTACTTTAACAAATAAAAAAAAGTAAACAAAACAAACAAAACAAAAGCATAAAAATAAACATTGAGGCCCAAAGGGAATGAGCCCACATGGCGTGGGTCGAATCCTACAGTCGTGGGTCAAAACCGAACCGCTCCAGATACTTGGTGAGAGAGAGACGTGGGACCATAATGAAAAAACAACCTGCCCGTTTCACATGGGTGCATCGGTTAATGCAAAGCTCATATGGGGAAATAAAAATGTTGACAGCACATCAAACGAGGGGGGCCTCACTCGTAGAATCATGATTCTGATTTTAGGTGAGATCTCGTTCTCCTTCGGCTTCAATCTTCTTTTTCAGGATTCTCGATCTTCGTTTATCTTTTGACTATTATTGCTTGTTCTTCGTTTGAAACGTTGTGGATAGGGTCAACTCAAGGTTGTTGAGTTTAGGGTTTTCTGTGGTAGGTGGCTATGGTTTAAGCTTTTCCGAGTTTTTTTGATTTTTTTTGTGTGATGTCGCCTCCCCTTTTCAATGAATCCGTCCCCTTTTTGTAACATAGAATTAGGGTTTGTGTATTTTGAAACCTTGCTGAGAAATCCACATTTGGTTGTGTCTGCTATGCCTTTTTTCCAAAAATTTGTTTTGCCAATTTTGTGAAAAAACTCGGTCTTGTATCTTTGCTACATTTTTGTTCATTTTTGCCTTGATTACTGCACCTTTTTTTACTCATTTTTCTTGGTTTGAAATGAACCGAATGAGTTGGATTCAGATTAAACTGATTTTCTCTTAGTTTCCTTGCTTTTTGTCTATTTGCGGAATAGACTTATGGCGGTCCCAACTGGTTTTTTGTACTATGTATCTTAGAGCATGACCTTCTTTTTACTCATGTTATTTCTGTTACAGAAATTGATTGTTTCCCTGTTTGGTATTTTACAGGTTGAAGAAGATAGAATTCTAGGCTTCTACTTTGACTCTTTGTGTATGGCTTGGAACTTTAGTGAGGATTAGAAGATGTCAACCTCCTACTAGGAACTCATTCTATATGGTGAGCCAATATCACATTCTTTTTCATCTTTTTTCTGCTATTTCAATGAGGATTAAGAACTTGGGAAATTCCACAAAATCGTACTTCGATCAAGTTTGGCCTATCCTGCTATCTGGGAGATTGATGTTGTTGCTGTTGATGAATAGATGCTTGTAGTTGAGATTGTTGTTGTTGAAGCTGAGGCTTTGAAGTTGCAAATAAGAGTACTCATTCTGATCATTGGATAAACCGAAGCAACTCCTCTATTTTGAAGTGGAAGATGAGCTTATAGTAAGTGGTGTAAATTGCCATTGATCATCCATAGATGGAGCTGATAAAATTCTTATAGTTCCAAATGGTTTAGTGAAGAAAGCATGTGTCGCTCCCCCGAAAAGACATTAGGTCCCAAGGTACAGACGCGAACGGTCGGCGAAAGGATAAAATGAAGGTGAAGTGAATAGAGTCGCCAGCTAGACATTTTTATCCCGAAGGAAAGGTAATGCTGCATAAACCTAGAAAGGATGGATAAGATGGTTGCAAAGTAGAGAAATTGAGAAAGGGGGTTGGTTACAACCTGGGAAGGTATTAACACCCAGATTGTCCGTCGTACTCGAAGGGATCCACGCTTACAAGATTGCGTTTAAAGGGGTAGTGTATGTGCTATCTGTGTGCAAAAGCAAAAAATGAATGTACAGGTGTCAGTGATTAAAGGTGAATGCTCAGGAACTGAGGCTTAGAAAAGAATGCTGAAAGAGGGGGAAGACACATAGACTTTTGTTCGATAACAGTTAAGTTATGCCTACGTATCGTCTCGTGCAATGAGGAAGTCAGAACACTGTAGTTTGACTCAAAGAGACTGAAAAAATAAATTGACTGTGAACTGCTTGCTTGTCTATGCTCAAGTGTATGTCTCGTCTGGCTCGAGTGCTAACTGTCTTGCATTAGACAGAAGAAGCAAGTTCTCGTTTGTGAATGAGTGTGATTAGAAAAGAATCCCTGAGGAGACGATTATTGTTTTTTTTTATGTTTTCAGTTTTGTTATTGTTTTTGGTGTTTTGCATAGGATAATGAGCTTAAGCCTAAATCAAGGGTTGTAAACCCAGTATATCCTCCCTGATTAGGGATAATGAGCATACTTAAGTGTGAGATAAGCATCTCAACTTAATTACCATGATGATGTAGGATTAAGATCATTAACCTACTTGTGATTAATTAGATGTTTTTGGGTTTTTGTTTAGTGTTAAGTAATGAGTTTAATCCTAATCACAGATTAATAAACTTATTACACCATCCTAATAGAAGGATAATAGATGAGAAACACTTAAGCTGAGGAAGATACCTCAACTTAATCCATGGTTAGGGATTAAATTCATTATATAACAAGCCTTTATTAAGTGAATTTTAATTAAGGGATGAGATTAAGAAGTGAATTTTAAGTTTGTAAGACAACTTGAGGGGGACTTGTCCATTAAACACTAGGGTTAGTCCCTCTTAACCATAAGGAAGAGTTAGAACCCTAATGTAAGGCCCAAGTTACAAGATAAAGTATTGGTGATTATTAATGTGATTTGACTAAGAGGTGTAAACAATGTAAAGGTTTAACACTTAGGATTAAAGTTATACACTCCATCCTAAGAAAATGATGCATGCATAACCCTAATTCCAAAGTCCTAAGACTTTAAGAGTTTAGTCTCTGATTATTGAGATGAGAAGAGAGACTCAAGGAGACTCAAAGGTAAAAGATAAGGGGGACTAAACACAACCCTAAGATTATCATGCTTGGATGTTCCTATGGTTTGGTAGGCCTAAAATAGGAGATCATCAAGGAAGCCACCAATGGAAGAAGCAGATGAAAGGAGGAGGAAGCAGAAGAATAATTTACTTACTTCCTAAGAAGATAAGTAACTTAAAGGAAGAAAGTGAGAAATATGGAACATAAGTGAATCAAATTAACTTCAAAGACAATTTAAAATGCATATGAAAGAGATAAGAAGAAGTGAGAGGTGAAGGAAAATCCACCTCCCAAAATAACTTACCAAAAGTTCCTGAAAAGTTAGTATGGATGCATAAGTTATAAAGCATGAAGAAATGAATTGAAATGAGATGCAAAGACCAAAGTCAGAAGTGTTTATGCTATGAAAATGTCATGTGAGATGATGCAATGTCATACAATGCACTTATGAATGATCATACAAGGATGGGATGTCATGAAAGCATGCTTAGAAGTTGAAAACACATGGATGTTTATGAAATGAAATGAATGCTAAGCATGGAAAATGAATGAAGAAATGATCAAGCAATGTTCTAACATGTCCTAAGATGTCTAAGATGACATATGAATGCTTAAAATGTCATGGCAAGTTCATGTGATGATGAATATGCAAGGTGAATGCAAATGAACATGAGAAATTAGGGTTTTATGGAAATGTGAGATGCAAATGAACAAAACAGAAGCATGCAACATGATAAAAATTTGAAATCAAGCTCAAACAACCCCTAAACCCATACTAGGTCACACCCCAAAGGAGAAGGTCAGAAGCTAATCCTATTGAAAGTTATGATTTTCCTAAGTTTGCTAGGGTTTTTGGATGATTCAAAAGAGAAAATGCAAATCAATTTAAAAATGCAAGATCCATGAGAAAAATGACCTATAAACTACATGCAATATGTGAAACAATGCAAAAAGAATCAAGTTCAAACTCTTCTTGGTTAGGCAGAAATGTTTTTTTCAAAGTTAGGGTTAAAAATAGTGATTTTAAAGACCCTTAATTCAAAGAAAATTGGTAAACTATGATCAAACCTAAAAATAAATTTGTGTGAAGAGTTTGAAAATGTTTCTAAATGCATTGAAATGATTCATGATTTTTTTGGTGATTTTTAGAAACCTAAATGTATTTTTAATTAATTAAAATACTTTAATTAATTAAAAATAACATTTAAATATTTTAATAATACTTTTTGAATGCAAAAAATAAAAATAAAAATTATTTTCTGGTTGAGAAAAATATTTAAAGTCAGAATGCAAAGGGATATATTTTTTGAATAAGTTTTGCTATTTTAAATTAATTATGCAAGAGAAATGAAAATAAAATGAAATTAAATGAATTAAAATGAGAAGTATGCAGATCCTATGGCTAAGATTCAAACTGGGAAAAGAAAGGTTGACTAGCGCGTAATCTAAAGGCTGAGATTCAATCTGAGATTTTTTATTTAATTAATTCTAATTAAGTTAATTAAATGAAAATTAGGGTTAATGAAGTAATCCTGGCCACACACACACGCGGGTAAATCCAATCCAAGGGTCTACATTCAAACTGGCATTTAATACAAGATTAGGGCTTAATGACTTTCAGGTGATCGGAACAGTGTTCCGGTCATCTTCTCCGGTGAGACCAAAACTCAACTCTCTCCCCAGGCCATGAAAACCTCCCCAACTCTCTAGAATTACTCCCCAAACATCAATAAACAAGAATCAATCAACAAAAACAATTTATTTCACGCATACATGATGAATCAAAGAAGAAACAATTTCACAGGCAAAGTTTCAGAACAACAATACATGCTCATTTCTCAACCATTTTCGAAAATAAACATATCAGGGTAATCAGCTAAACATGTAGAATCATTTAGAAACTTAAAACAAGAGTTCTAGAAAAAATGTTCTTCATGACTACCTGAGTTGAAGCTTTGCAAACTTGAGCTTTCTGACCTCCTCTTTTGTGCAAAATGCCTCCAATGATCACCCTGATGCTATTGAGAAGCTTGAATGGAGTTTAAATGGCTTGGTTTGTGTGTTTCAGTTCTGATAACTCAAAAATCGTGATAGTGTTGTGGGGTGTTTCAGGCCATTGTAATGGTTGGGAAATGATCCTTGGGTGTTTTTGAGTTGATTGGTGGAAGAGTTTGTGGTTTTTGCTGGCTGTGTTATGAAATTCGAAGAGAGAAATATGTGAAGTGATTTGTGCAATCTGAGCTTGTTAGAGGTTTCAGCCTTGTGTGTTGTGTCTTTTGTAATCCTTGAGGTATGAATAAACAAATGCAATGAGTCAGAAAGACTGCATAACACTGTGGGAATGGTATGGAGCAATTGGCCAAAAAGTCAAGAGTTGGTGTCCTTGAGTATGGGCCATGGTAGAAGGTGTTTTAGGGTTGATCTGAGTTCAGCTGGCTTCAAGGATGGCCATGGGATGATTTAGAGTGATCAGAAGTAAATGAATGGTGAGATTGCACATGTTTTGCATTTTTACAAATTTGTGCATTTTGAGACATTTGGTCATGGTAATGGCTTGCTCAATGCTGAATTTTTGTCATGGTATGTTGCATAATGTTGTTATGATGCATTGAAGTGGATTAGAGGTCACACAAAGTCCTAAAAATCAGTTTTGCAAAAAATCCCTCTTTGAGAATTTTTGTGAAAAATGGCTTATGGAGACTTGTGATCCAAGGCATGATTTTGGTCTTGTAAGGTTGCATCATCTTTGTATGATGTTTAGAAGTCAATTAAAGGAAATTTGAATGCTTGAAACTTGATTTTGCAAGAATCCCTCTTTGGCACATACTTGAAAATTATAGGATTTTTGCCAACTTTGAAAGGCCATATCTTGAGTTCTAGGATGAATCAAGACATGTTCTTGTACTTTTTGGAAAGGGAAATACCTAATCTACAACTTTCATGCCCAAGATTTTTTCATTTTAAGCATTTTTAGTCATGAAAGAGGAGGTTGAAAATCTTTCCCAAAATGGAAAGTTTGCATTTCAAGTCATTTCCAAAAATGGCAAGTTTGCAATTGGCTCAAAATTCCTCAATCTTGTGAACTTCCACCCATTTCTAAGATCAAATAAAGATCATAGAGACTTAAAATGATGATGATGACCCTTTGGTTCCATTGTTGGGGCCTCAGATGCCCTGATTTTGACTTAACTTGCTCAAGAAGTTACCTAGTGAACAGATGACTTTCACAATGAATTTCTTCATCAAACATGGTACACATGATCCTTATAACATACTAAGAAAATTAGAAAAAAGAATGACTAAAAAAATTGGAGTTAAGGCCTCTGAAACCAAAACCCTAATTTTGGTCATCTGTGTAGTGAAACCCTAGCTCTGCTTCCATGCCTTTGCCAATTCTTGTAATCCATTGACTTTCATGAACTTTAGGGAGCATAATATGATCATAGAACACACATGGACCCTCTTGGAAAGCTTTAAGACCTTTGGGATGGCTCAGATGGATTCTTGGATTGCTCAGATCACAAACCCTAGATGCAGATGAACTTGAACTATGTAGTGAAGCAAACATGCAATATGAGATAGTATGCTTATGCTAATGCAAAAATGAAAGATCACAAGCCATGGTGTGATAAAAGGTGAGGGAAAATTTGGGGTGTTTACAGCTGCCCCTATTCAAACATGAGTTAGCTGTGCCAGATGTAAGCGCCCGACCTAACAGACAAACAAGATAACTTGTGGTTGAATACCAAAGACAGTCCGAAATTTGCACTCGCTGGATAGAAGAAGAAAAGGGATATAAATTGTAAAAGGTAGTATAGTATGATTATCAAATGAAAGCGATGGAGGACGACCATCGAGCAGAGGACACCTGTTGGGGATAAAGTGGTAAGTAGAACAATGATGGGGACGACCGACAAGCTGGGTAAATAAAGAGATCATGATGGGGACGACCATCGGGTAAGGAAATACGATTCTCTGGGGGTTAACGTAATGAGAAAAGAAATGATGGGGACGGCCACCAGGCTTTGGAAAGTAAAGTAAACAACGATGGGGACGACCATCGGTTAAAATAATAAATGAAATAATGATGAGGGACGGTCATCAAAGGTGAAGGACGATCACCTAGCAGGGGACGCCTGCTCTTTATCACGACATAGGATGAATGTCGGATAGAAAAGGTCGACGATAGGGACGACCATCGGATAAGTATGATGAAGGACGATCATCAAGAGGTGAAGGACGATCACCTAGAAGGGTACGACTGCTCTCGGGGTTTATCACGACATAGGACGAATGTCGGATAACAAGATCAACGATGGGGACGACCATCAGATAAAATGATGAGGTACGGTCATCAAAAGGTAGAGGATGATCACCTAGCAGGGGACGACTGCTCTTTATCACGACATAGGACGAATGTCGGATGGAAGGTTCCAACAATGGAGATTCCACTAAGGAAAAGGATGAAGGACGATCATCCGAAGGCGAAGGACGATCACCTGAAAGTATCACGACATAGGACGCATGTCGGATAGGAGAAAGTTGTTTTGTTGACGACTTACTGGGGAATGGCAAACATGGACGAGTGCTTACGCTTTCAAGAATAAAGGATATAAGTGTTTGACGATGTGTATAGATTAAAGATGTGGACGAGCATCCTTAGGACCATGATACAGACGAGTATCAATAGAAACCAATGCTGACGTGTGTTCAAAGATGATGATACAGACGAGTATCAACTGGTTAACAAAGAACACGGACGAGTGTCGAATCTGTTGAGGAGTGATATATACAAGATAGGGACGAGTATCGGAGGATTTTATATAAGTATGTACAAGTATTGATCTGTTGGTGAGGTATGAGCAAGACACAGACGAGTGTTTTGACTTGCTGGGGAAGTATGACACGGACGAGTGTCAAATATGAATATGTACAAGTTATGAACAAAAATCTGTATTTGAGAGTGCAGAAGGTATTCTGGTGATCTATGGGGGAACAAGATGACACAGACGAGTATCAAGGAAAGCATGCATGAAACAAGTATCTGCTTGCCGAAGGTCTCTGGTGACTTTACTGGGGAAGGATGACATGGACGAGTGTCAAAGGAGCATGCATAGGTATCTGTATTTGAGAGTGCAAATGGGACGCTTTGGCTTTTATGTGCAAGGGATGTATTTTGTATATTGCTGATGAGATATTGATGGTAATTGCAGGTGACTGGCTCGAACCTGGCTTGTGATCATGCAAATGTTTGATTTTTGCCGTAATGCTCCATATTAGACGGAATGCTACGCTTATTTGGTGAATATGATGCAAATGTTATGATTATGCAAAGGAGAGAATGATCTGAAGCTCGGATCCTGCGGGGATAAAGATCTATGACTGGTCTGCTTGGAGGAATAACCTGGCTGGGGAAGAGATTATTGATGGATCTGTGCGGATGGAGAACTCTGCTTGGGGAATAGATAATTGGTGGATCTATCTGAAGGAAGGACTCAGTTGGGGAGAAGGAAGTTTTAGCCACTCCGCTGGGGATGGGTTTCAGGTATTGCTCTACTGGGGAGAGAATGGAAACTCTGTGGGGAGGCAGTTCCATTAACTTTGCTGAGGATGAGAGAGATCTGACACTCTGGTGAGGGATAGGAAAGTTCTTTGATTGCCTTGCTATGAAATAATTGTCAGGCACTGCTCGGGAGGTCCCGCCTGGGGAGGAGATAACTTCTGGAAAGTAATATGTTGGGGATTCAAAGCTGCTACGCCTTATGCTGTGTATTGAATACCTGCAATCTGTTAAGACAAAAGAAAATGCACAAGTATCCCGAGCCATCCCTAACCGAATTTCGTTATAGGAGTTAAACTTATATGAAATTAATACATTTCCTGCAAGCATTTTATCAAAAATGGCTCATATGTTTTATGCAATTGTTGTATTATGAACAGTAGACATTTTGCAAACGAAACAATAATGTACAAAACAAGGTGTGACTGAAAACTATGATTTTATTAATTTGGGTGCCCTGAATTGGCAAGTACAGTCAAAAGAAGCGAATCCCTTGGAAAGAGGAGATTGCTGTAAATTGAGAAAATAAAAGTGTCGGGAATGTTGACGATGACGCTCCAGTGAGCATCCTTTGCTATGACCTGTATGACCTTGACATTCTTCTTATCTTGCTTTCTGAAGAAGGCTGATATTGACTGATGCTTTATCCTTTCAGAGCTTGCCATGTTGTGAGCGATACAAACGAATTCAGAATGCAGTTGTTCGCTTATTCCCTGATTTTGCGTGGATCGCCCTTTCGGGTTTTCAATCCACTGGGATACTCATTTTTTGCCTGAGCTGTCCAATGCGGCTTTTCAGCTCACGGGTGTACACATTTTTTTTATTTTTTTATTTTTCCCTTATTTTTGCCCGAGTCTTTTATTCTGTTTTTGACTCGCCGGGATGCCCTATTTTTGCCTGGACTCACATTCTGTTTTTATGTCCAGCGGGTCATTTTATGCGAAGTATCTTTTAACTGCATCTGAATTCACGGGGGATAAGAAATCCTCGCCATCCATAGTAGTGAGCATCAGTGCTCCACCAGAGAAAACTTTCTTTACTATGAATGGGCCCTCGTAGTTTGGCGTCCATTTTCCCTTGTGGTTTGTATGAGGAGGAAGAAGTATTTTCAGTACAAACTCTCCCACTTGGTATTCCCGAAGTCTGACTTTCTGATCGAAGGCTTTCTTCATATGCTCCTGATATAACTGCCCATGACAGATGGCAGCTAATCTTTTCTCCTCGATCAGATTCAGTTGATTATACTGAGACCGGATCCATTCTGCTTCATCCAGCTTCACATCCATCATTACCCGTAAGGAGGGTAGCTCAACTTCAACAGGTAGGAATGCCTCCATACCATACACAAGCTGATAAGGCGTTGCCCGGTAGACATTCTGATTGAGGTTCGATACCCATGCAAGGAAAATGGTAGCATTTCATGCCAGTCTTTATAAGTGACCACCATCTTCTGCACAATCTTCTTGATGTTTTTGTTGGCTGCCTCAACAACGCCATTCATCTTTGGCTTGTAAGGAGAAGAGTTGTGATGTTGGATCTTGAAGTCCCGACATAGTTCTGCCATCATTTTGTTGTTCAAATTGGAACCATTATCAGTAATGATTCGTTCGGGAACTCCATACCGACAGATGATGTCTCTTTTCAAAAATCTGCATACCACTTGTCTGGTGATGTTTGCATACGAAGCCGCTTCAACCCATTTGGTGAAGTAATCAATGGCTACCAGGATGAACCTGTGGCCATTTAAAGAAGTTGGTTCGATCTTTCCAATCATGTCAATGCCGCACATGGCAAAGGGCCAAGGTGAATACATCATGTTCAAAGGATTCAGAAGCACATGCACTTTATCTGCGTAAGTCTGGCACTTGTGATACTTTCTAGCATAGGCACAACAGTCTACATCCATTATGATCCAGTAGTTACCTAATCTTAATAACTTCTTTGCCATTGCATGTCCTCCAGCATGGGTATCGAAAGAACCTTCGTGCACCTCGTGCATCAGCAGGTCTGCTTCTTTCTTGTCAACGCATCTGAGCAGGACCATGTCGAAGTTTCGCTTGTATAATGAACCATCAGCATTGAGGAAGAAACCACCGACCAGTTTTCTTAATGTCTTCTTATCATTAGATGATTCCCCAGGTGGGTATGTCTGATTTTCTAAGAAGCATTTGATGTCATGGAACCAAGGCTTGTCATCACTAACAATGTCCACAGAGAACACATATATCGGTCGGTCCAGTCTGGATACCAAAATCCGAGGTACATAATTTGCAGTTTGAACCTTGATCATGGAGGAAATAGTAGCTAAAGCATCAGCGAACTGATTTTCGTCTCGAGGGATGTACTCAAGTTTGACTGTTGTGAAGAAAATCAATAATCTCCTCGTATAGTCACAGTACGGAATCAGATGCTCCTGGTGAGTGTACCATTTATCGTTGGTGTGATTGATTACCAAAGCTAAATCTCCGAATACATTCAATGTTTTAATCCTGAGGTCAATGGATTCCTCAAGACTCATGATACATGCTTCGTATTCTGCTTCGTTGTTAGTGCATGCAAAGGTGAGTTTTGCCGAGAAAGGCATATGAACTCCTTTAGGTGTAATTAGCACTGCACCAACTCCACGACCATTCATATTGACAGCCCCGTCAAACATCATAGTTCATCCTTCTTCGGGATCAGGCCCTTCAGTGTGAACTGGCTCTTCACAATCTTTTGTTTTTAGGTACATGATTTCTTCATCTGGGAAGTCAAATCTCATGGGCTGGTAATCATCAATGGGTTGCTCGGCTAGATAATCAGACAGTACACTGCCCTTGATGGCCTTTTGAGACGTGTACTGAATGTCATACTCTGTTAGAATCATTTTCCATCTTGCAACCCTTCCGGTAAGTGTTGGCTTCTCAAATATGTACTTGATGGGGTCCATCTTTGAGATCAACAAGGTAGTGTGAGTCAACATATACTATCTTAGTCGGCGAGTAGCCCACGCTAAAGCACAACAAGTTTTCTCGAGCAGTGAATAACGTTGTTCACAGTTGGTAAACTTTTTGCTCAGGTAGTATATTGCATACTCTTTTCGACCAGACTCGTCATGCTGGCCCAATACACACCCCATTGACCCTTCTAATACTGTTAGGTACATTATCAGAGGTCTTCCTTCAATTGGAGGCATGAGAATTGGAGGTTCTTGCAGGTACTCCTTGATCTTGTCAAAAGCTTTTTGTCAATCTTTGTTCCACCTGACTGTTTGTTCCTTTCTTAACAGTTTGAACAGGGGTTCACAGGTTGCGGTGAGGTGAGATATGAACCTTGATATGTAGTTCAATCTACCTAAGAATCCCCGAACCTCTTTTTCAGTCCTAGGTGCAGGCATCTGCTGAATGGCTTTGACTTTGTCGGGATCAACCTCAATTCCCTTTTCACTTACAATAAATCCCAGCAACTTACCAGAATGTACCCCGAATGTGAATTTGTTGGGGTTCAACTTCAACTAATACTTCCTCAGACGTTTGAACAACTTCAGTAGATTTACCAGATGATCTTCTTCAGTAAGGGACTTAGCAATCATGTCATCCACCTAGCATTCAATTTCTTTTTGGATCATATCGTGGAATAATGTTACCATAGCCCGTTGATAAGTGGCACCGACGTTCTTCAGTCCAAACAACATTACCTTGTAACAAAATGTGCCCCAAGGCGTGATGAAGGTTGTTTTCTCCATATCTTCGGGTGACATCTTGATCTGATTATACCCAGAAAATCCATCCATGAAAGAAAATACTGAGAACTGAGTTGTGTTGTCAACCAATACATCAATGTGAGGTAATGGGAAATCATCCTTCGGGCTAGCTCTGTTCAGATCCCGATAATCCATGCACATACGCACCTTGCCATCCTTCTTAGGCACGGGTACAATATTAGCAACCCACGACGGGTAACTAGTCACAGCAAGGAAACCGGTGTCCGACTGTTTTTGTACTTCTTCCTTAATCTTCATGGCCATATCCGGGCGAGTATGACACAACTTCTGCTTGACTAGAGGGAAATCTTATTTCAATGGTAGCTTGTGCATGACAATATCCGTATCTAGACCTGGCATGTCTTGATAGGACCAAGCAAAGACGTCGACGTATTCCCAAAGCATGCTGATAAGCTGTTCTTTAACTGGAGCTTGCAGACTGGCCCCAATCTTTACTTCTTTCAGATCTTCCTCGGTACCAAGATTAACAGTTTCAATTTCCTCCTGATGAGGAGTAATCACTTTCTCTTCTTTCCTCAACAACCTGGCTAACTCTTTAGGCAACTCATAGTCTTCATCAACCCCTTCATCTGCTTGATTAATTGGATTGTCGAAGTCATACAAGGTCATACCAGTGTTGTTGTCGGTGCAATCTAGAGGACAATCTCTGCAAGGGTTGAGATTTGTTCGTTTTAGTGATCAATTTTAATCTTGTTCAGAAAATGAATTTATTTATTTTGAAAACATTTCCATTTTATTGTTTTGTGCGAAAAATAACAAAAATGAAAAAGACAGTGAGCGAAAGAGAAAATTGTTTGCAAAAGACGTCCGATATTCATTGATATTCCATTTGCACAAAAATAAAAAATATGGCCCTATTACAAAATGAGTCCCGACATCTTGGGCAAGATGCAGGACTTGATGCATGCTACAAAGCAGGAAATAATAATTACTCTGCAGGAGTAACCCTTATAATTTCCTGGGAAGACCAGTTAAGGACTTGTTGACCCGGGATCCTTGGACGAATCCAGCTTTCCAGGTTGAGGTTGTTTTCTGCCTCGTCTTCCACGTTATTGATAACATCTGGGGTTAGCATCCCCCACTTATGAACTTGGGCTCCTTATCATCCTCTGCTTGATCTTGTCAGAATGGTTTGTAACCCAAACCGAATATGTCCTCCTTCTTCTCCACCGGTAGCAGCTTGCCCTAGCCTTGGGCATTTCCATCTTCAACAACCTTCCGAGCTTGTTGGTAGGAGACAATTGAAGTACCCATCCTATCCTCCTGGGATGCAGCAAATACTTCAGTTGTTGCCTCATTGACGTTCAGTGCTTCGAAACCTTGGCTCATGGTTTCGTGGATTTCACCATCCATCTCAATGTATTTGTAGGTAGCCAGATGGCTAACAAAAATATCCTCTTCATCACAGATTGTGATAATCTGCCCTTCCCACACATATTTCAATTTCCGGTGAAGGGTCGACGTAACTGCGCCAACGGCGTGAATCCATGGTCGACCCAACAAACAGCTGTAGGCCGACTGAATGTCCATCACATAGAAAGTAGTTTGAAAGACCTGCGGGCCAATTATCACAGGAAGCTCCACCTCTCTAAGAACAGACCTCTTGGAACTATTAAAAGCTCTAACCACCAGATTGCTTGGTCGGAGAGCTATACCATCATATTCAAGCTTGACAAGGGATTTCTTTGGTAAGACATTGAGTGAAGACCCATTGTCAACTAGAATATGTGAAAGCACAACCCTTTTACACTCTAGAGTGATGTGTAAAGCCTTGTTATGATGACGACCTTCTGTTATCAAATCAGCGCTGGTGAAGCCTAGCCCATGGCTAGTATTAACATTAGACACCAATGTCTCGAGCTGATTTACTATGATCTCCTCAGGCACGTAGGTTGCGTGCAAGACTTTAAGTAATGCATCCCGATGAGCTTCGGAACACAACAACAATGATAAGAGGGAGATCTTGGAAGGGGTCTGGTGGAGCTGATCCATAACCTTGTAGTCGCTTCTCTTGATTATCCTCATAAATTCATCCACATCCTGATCAAAGGATGTTTTATGGGCTTCTTTTGCAATTGGTTCTTCCGGCACCACATTTTTACCTTTGGCTTTGGCAGCAGCCTTTGCCTCAGTGTTAACTCTTGGTACGTGTGACGCGAAGAGGCGTCCGCTTCGGGTGAAGCCTCCGTCTCCCTCGACATTATCCACTTGTGGTGTATGAGCTAAAGAATCAAGGAGGACTCTTTCCCCGTTGCAGTAAAGGTCTGAACCATAGTGCCATGGTACAACATTGTCTTTTTCATATGGAATGGGTCTAGGTACCGTGATGGTGACTGGACTGACTGCAACGGAGGTAGGAATTGTTATTGTTTGTGGATCGTAATATATGGTGATAGGACTTCTGACTAGTGGTGGTGGTGAATGAATGAAGCTGGGTTGTTGAGATTGTTGCTGAGATTGTTACTGAAAATTGTTGGAATCTGGGACCATTGCTGGGTCGTAGTATATGGTGACTGTGGAGACATCGTTGTTAATGGTTGTTGTAGTTGTAGAAGCGGATGCGGTTGAACTAGTGTTTGTTAAAGTGATGGAAGAGATGATTGTTGATTTTGTAGATGAGTCTGTTGGAACAATTGTCTTTGCAGTTGTAGGAGAAGTACTTGTTGTTGCTGTAAAAGGAGTTGTTGATGTTGTAGAAGCCGTTTATGTTTAATGCAGTATACCTTCTCTGATAAGGCTATTGATACCATTTCTCAAGCTTGCACACCCATTAACGAAAATTTTGCAAGATTCACAGCAGGCCTCACAACCTGGGAACACCTGGCATTTTAAAAGCTGGGCTTTAACCTCTACCAGAGGTGTTTGAATGCTTGCAATATCTTCTATTAAATTCATGGGTTGACCCTCTTCAATTGCATTTATCCTGGGCCCACCATGGCTGGGCATAGGATTCTTCGTGACATTAGGAGGTGGTGCAAAATTTAGGGCCTTTGAATCAACCAGACCCGAGACCTTCATGTGCAAAGCTCTGCACTTTTCTGTAGTATGGCCAAGTGCATTATAATGGAAGGCACATCTGGCATTGACATCGTAATTCCGTGGAAGGTTCTGAGGATATGGTGGAGCCAGAGTTCTTAATTCAACAAGGTTAATCTTCAGAAGTTGTGGCAACAAGGTGGCATATGGCATTGGTATATGGTCAATTACCCTGTTGACTTGAGATGGCCTTTACTGGAAAGGACGTTGTTGTTGGTTGTTGTTGTTGTTATAGGACCTTTGTTGAGGAAAATGTTGTTGTTGAGGAAAATGTTGTTGTTGAGGAAAATGTTGTGGTTGCTGAGTGTATTGAGGAGGTGGAGTAGGAATTGTGACAGTGGCAATTGATCTTGGCATATACTGGGGTCTTCCTCTGCCTATGTGTACTGAATTTGTTTCACCGGCCCTGCGAGGCCCTGCAAATGGTTTCCTTGTGCTGCTTGAGCTGGCGCCGTTATCAGAAACCTTTCCCATTTTCAATAAACTCTCAATCCTTTCTCCAGCTATGACCACGTCCGCAAAGCTAGTGGAAGAGAAAGCAACCAACCTATCAATGTATGTCCCTTGGAGGGTGTTCATAAACATATCTGCCATTTCTCTTTCCGACATTGGAGGTTGAACGACAGCAGCTAATTGCCTCCATCTATGAGCATACTCTCTGAAGCTTTCCCTGGAGGTTTGTGACATACCCATTAGAAGAGTTCTGTTAGGAGCCATGTTTAGATTGTATTGGTATTGGCGTATGAAAGCATCGGCCAAATCTTTCCAATTCCTTACTGTGGCCCTAGTCAGATGAGAGTACCACTCACGGGATGCCCCTGTCAAGCTATCTTCAAAATAGAACATCCATAACTTTTCATCCATGGTGTAGGCTTTTAATCTTCCTAGGAAGGGTTGGAGATGGGTGTGAGGGCATGATGTACCATTATATCTTTCGAAGCAGGGAGGTTTGAATTTGTGAGGAATTATAACTCCCTCTACCAGCCACATATTCATAACATCAAACCCTAGAGAGTTTTGAGACTCCAGAAACCTCAACTTTTCTGCTATCTCGTCCAGCCGGCGATCATAGACTTCATCTCCTGCCCCAACTATAGTGAATTGTTCTTCCTGAGGGTCCTCCTGCAAGGCATGCCCTCCAATGTTACCTTGGGTATTACTTATAACATTAATGTCAGGGTTAAGATGAGGTCCAAACTCTGGGGGATCAGTACGAGGATGTACATGATCATTGTTGCTGGTACCCCCTGTACCTGGGTGGTTTTCTTTAGGAGTTTGATGCTCGACCAACTCTCTTAATCTTTCTTGGCTTTGGGCCAACCCAATCATTACTGCCATGAACTGGTTCATCTAAGCCCTCATCTCAGTTCTCTCATTAGCCATCTGAGTTCTCACATCAGTCAAATCTTGTTGAACTTGGTCCATCTGTAAGCTCGGAAGGTTGTTTCTAGTTGGATACCGGTGAACTCTGTTGATGGGGAAAACCCTCCTACGAGCAATGTTTCCTGAAACCACAACAAAGTGAGAAACAACAAAAACAAAAACCTACAAAACAAAGGAAAGAGGTTAGTATGCAATGCAGGATGTCTATTTGTCTTCCAAGGGTATCCGGTTTGGTTATTTGGTTTTGACCTTCCATACCTAGAGGAATGATGATAATGGAGATAAGTGAATCCCACAGAATAACACACAAACCATATATTACAAAATGTAAAGATACATAGTTTTGATTACAACAAATCCCCATGGTGGGTCCAATACAACAATAAAAGTACAAAAAAAATGAAGTACAAGTACAAAGAAATCAAACATCCAGCCCATAATCATCTTCTCTGACTTCCTTCAGGAGAGCATAAGCCACTAGGCCAACTGGATGCTCTGTGATGGTCCTGATAAGAAGATTCCTGGTGGCAATGGCACTTGTCAACTTCTTATACTTTCCTTGGTCTTTTGATCTCTTCAACCCCGCCCGGAGTTTCAACTCAGAGATTTCCTTCTGTGCTGCTAACAAAGCCTCCTGATTCTTCTTCTCATTAGCTTCCAGCTACTCTATCCTAGCCTGGGTCCTCTGATATTCCTGTGAACGAGCCTCAATGATTCTGATCCATCTAGCCTGACTCTCCTCCAAGTAGTGCTCAGCTCTGGCCTTCTGAATCTTGGCTTCCTTGCAAGCATTCTTCAATACTAACTTCCCTGCTCTAGCTCTTCTGATGTAATCATATGTCTTCTCAATCTTGGTCATATGCTCGATTCGGAGCTTCTCTAACCTCTCATTATCCATACGACTATCATTCCTCTCCCAGAGGGTCTTCTTTAGGGCTTCAGAAAGCTGAGCATTCCTCTCCTTCAACTTTTCAAACTCTTCTAAACTGACTGTAGCTGCATGCTCTACTACTGATGGTCCAGGCACATCCTCTAGGGTGAATGGCATACGGGTAATCTGTCCTCTGATACGAGACCAATCAATATACTGAGCTAAAGCTATGTTGTTACACTTACCAAGAATGGTAGTCCCTTTTGTCTGAATGTTATCCCAAGCCCAGGCTGCTTATCGGGCAATGGCATGGTAATGCTGAATATCACAGTAAAGGGTTTCTGAAAAGTCCTGCTCTCTTGGTGGATGTACCAAGGCATACCCTAATTGCCTTTTGAATAGCAAAGGATTGTAGTTGATGCAACCCTTTACTCCAATAAGAGGTACATTGGGGTACTGCCCACAACTGGTAATTATGTCTCTGCCCTTGGTGCTCTGAGTGCACCACCTGATGTCTTCTGAAGTGAGAGCAATCATTCTCTTAGCCTAATTTCTTGACTGATGAGGATTCAAGAAAGCTTCTGACTTTGGCAAGTGCCTCAATAGCCAATAGTAAAAGAGAGGTGCACAACATCTGACTAATATTCCCCTCTGCTTCTCATTCCTTTGATGCACTGAGTAATAGAAGTCCCCGAGCAAGGTAGGAACTGGATTCTTCAGCAAGAAGAGATGGATAGCATTCTTGCTTACAAACTTAGGCTCGTCTGCAAACAAGATGATACCATATATGCTAAGGGCCAAGAGAGCATAAACAGTTTCCCACTTCCCTACTGCAGCATGACTAGTAGCCTGAGTAATCAAGAAGTCCAAATGGAGGCCTGGGATCCCAGCCTTGGTAGTCATATTCTAATCAATGATGGTGGATTCCAAGTACAGAGCCTTAGCTATATCTTCATTCCTGGGAGCAGTCATCTCAGGGTTGAAAGGAATCCCTCTCCTGATGGGGACATCCAACAACATGGAGAATTCCTCTAGCAAAGGGCCCAACTGAAAGTCTAGAAAGGTAAAACATCTGAGTGGAGGGTCATAGAACTGAAGGCAAGTGTGGATCATACTCCCCTGTGATGCATCCAAGTCCATGATCATGTCCATAATGCCACCATAATGTTCCCTGAATAAAGGGACATGATCAGGAGTGATGAGTGTCTGAATCTGCCTGATACCTGCCAGAGTGGGCTCAAAGAAATGACAAGTGATGTTGCTCTTCCTGGATGGGTCCATGTTGACAATGGATGCTGAAGGGAACAACTGAGGAGAACTGTTGATGAAGGCAACTAATGAAGGTACTGAAGAAGAGTCTCTGATGAAGATAACTGATGAAGATGGATGATGCAGATATCTGAAGGAATCTGAGCAGTAGAACAGGTCAAAACCAAAACCAAATAAGATGTGAATACCCTGTAAAACAAATAGAAAAATGTTAAAATGATGCAAAATGATGTATGCAGAATGATATGCAATGGTTTGTGATCAAGTGCTGGATCTATTATCTACCTTGATAAGGTCCATGTGTGTTCAGAAATCCAGATGAAGGTTTAGAGAACCAGTAACCAGGTGGGGGACTCAAATAAAAAGTCACAAGTCCAGGGTTTCATAAGAACATCCCAAAATGATGTGATCTTAACAATATCAGTAACAGGGTATGATGAGGCCAAGGGTTCCTGCAAACCAGTAAACATCCCAACCCCCTCACATGTATTGCTCTAGAACAAGGATCCTCAGACTTGGATCAGTTATGAGAATTGTAAACACTTCTAACTCGAAGGTACAATGTTTACAATAATCATAAGGGATCCTCCTCTAATTCACCTCAGATGCTGAAGGTCATAAAAAGGTCATCCAGACTTAGCAGGCTTCCTAGATAGCCCTAGTACTACAGGAAATCCGTAGCACAGAGTTCTCAAGAAGAAACCCATGTCTGAACCGTGTTTCATATTCCCGCACTAGGCCGAAATGGAATGGTAAAGAATATGAAGCCACTTTATCCTATGTGTCACTCAGGCTCCCGGTACGGAACCTTACTCACTGAATAACCCTCCCACCAAGGAAAACAACAGATCCAGCACAGGTGATATGATGACACTAATGAAATGCATAAAAACAGTAAATGAGAGCGATAAATAAAGTTGTACAGAAAGCAATAAATAAAACACTAAACAACAAGCACAAGTAGCACATAACACCCCCATAAACACAAATCAAACAAGCGCTAGGAGAACCCCACAAAAAGAACCAGAAGCCCTGGTTGCAAGATAAGGGTTCCCAGCAGAGTCGCCAAGTTGTCGCTCCCCCGAAAAGACACTAGGTCCCAAGGTACAGACGCGAACGGTCGGCGAAAGGAGAAAATGAAGGTGAAGTGAATAGAGTCTCCGGCTAGGCATTTTTATCCCGAAGGAAAGGTAATGCTGCATAAAACTAGAAAGGATGGATAAGATGGTTGCGAACCAGAGAAACTGAGAAAGGGGGTTGGTTACAACCTGGGAAGGTATTAGCACCCAGATTGTCCGTCATACTCGACGGGATCCACGCTTACAAGATTTCGTTTAAAGGGGTAGTGTATATGTTATCTGTGTGCAAAAGCTAGAAATTAATGTGGAATTTGAGATGGCTAATGTAGAAGAAGAAGTGAAATTAAGTCAAAGTAAGGCAAGTATGACTTATGACTCAAGAGAACCTAAAACATCAAAGGTAAAGACCTAAGGAGGGTACTAAACACTTGAATACATCCCATAGGACCTATTAAACTCAAAATCAAGACCTTAAGGTAATGGCATAAATGCCATATTCAATTTGGATCAAAGGAAGTGAAGGAAAAGACCAAAAATGTTACTTATGACCTAAGCAACTTAGAAATATATCAAATGACTTAGAAAAATTATGAAACTTGAAAATTGGAATCAAAATCCAGAAGGTGACTTGTGTCCAAAAGATCTCACAAACATTCCTATTTTTGAATGGTCAAATGAGGTGTGGAAGGGAATTAGAGTTTATGTGCACACATGTGAAAGAATGGGATCAAATTATGACTTACCATGACCTAAAAATCAAAACAAAAATATTTTGGAGTAGTTTAATGCGTTATCTGGATAATGCAAAAAGAACGGACTCAACAAGATTTACAGTTTGAGAGAAATAAAATGGACAATTTGATTAGTAAAAAAAGAAAGGAAATAGGAAGAAATTAATTGTGAAATTAATTATGCCTTAAACAAATGGACAAAAATGAAAACAAAAATTACAGAAAATTAAAGAAAAATATGAGGATCGTATATGAATTTTTGGGGAATTTTTAAAGGTGTTTTGGTATTTTTTAAAATAAAAAACAAAAATTGAAATAAAATGAATAAAAGAAAATAAAAGGATTAAAAGCATTGGCCTCGGGGGGTGAAAATAGAAGGAAAACATGCTGAATTGGGCTTGAGATAAATGCGCTGGGGTTGTGGAAAGAAGCTGAGACTTTTGTTCACAAAATGAAGCACGTGAATGGCAGGTGTTTTTTTATTCGCTGGCATGATCATGACCACTGGATTGGAAAAGATCAACGGTTGTGTTATAAAGTTAGAGAAAAATTAGGGCACACTTTTCAGGTGACCGGAGCTATTCTCCGGTCATCTTCTTCATTCACTCTCTGGTAGGGAAAACACAAACCATCACTAAAACACAAAATAAAACCATGGAAGGGTTCGTCTCATTGCATAGGTCATCAATATGGCCTTAGAATTCATTTACCATACCTAAATCAACCTAATCGAAGCCAAGAAAACCAAGCCTAAAAACTGAATCTAAGTCTGTAAGAGGCCTATCAACTAGCCAAGATCACCAAAGCTTCTACCAAGCTCAAAGTCATACAAAACAATCAAGCATCATGGATGTCGTGCAAGATAGGGTAGGGCAAAAACCTGGAAATGCAGAGGACAAGTGTTGAAGAAATCAAAAGGTTCTAATTGCAATCTTTGGGATGTTTGATCCTGGATCCTTCTTGAGTGAAATAAACACTCAATTCGTGCAAAATCTTGAAGAATAATGATGTGATGCAGTGATGTTGTAGAACTGATTCTTGATGCTTTCAAACCACTTGAGCCATGGATCTTATGCTGATCATGATGATGAAGCTATAAAGATGATGAATGCAGTACTGGAGATTGAGATTAGTGAAATTCAGGCTAATTTGCAGAGAACAGGATTGGTGCAATTTGAGAGTTTCAGTTGAATTTCTCCATTGATTTTGCTCCAATGTTGTTAATGAGGATGAACAATGGAAGAAGGAGAAGGAAGTTGATGAAGGTGAAGCCTAATCCTCACACATTGCACGACAATTTCAGAGAGAGAGAGAGAGAGAGAGAGCAGAGCAAAGAAAATGATGAACTATGGTGTGGAAATCGTGCAAAAATGAAGAAGAGAGATTCATTCAGCTTGTTCCTTGGTATTTATAGTGATCTTAACTCCTTATTTAGTAGTTAGAACCATGGTTAGATCCTGGTTAACTGAGTTGATTTAGTTAGAGTTGAGTCAAGTTAGTTAAGTGGAATTCAAGTTAGTTATGCAAGCTGAACCCTAGAACCTTCCATTGATCGAATCTGATCTCATATGCTACTGAATATGCTTGTTATGGTGAGCTGAAATGAAGTGAAATGATACTAGATGGATCAATGATGAAGCAATGCAATGAAAGTCCTCTTGCTTGTTTCTTATGGTAAATAGCATAATCAAGCCAACACACAATTGTAGACTGCTTATGAGGAATGCATTATGTATGCTGAGGCAAGTATAACTTGAGGCAAATAGATCCAATGCAAGCAAGTTCATGATCTTTATGGAGAGGTGGATTGTGATACAAGCTGAAGTGATTTGATCATGTTTGCAGCAAGTATGCAATGGCCCTTAACTCCATGATAGGGTACATTGAACTTATGGTGCTCATGTGACCTAGACTACCTTGCCTCTCAAGCAATGCATCATAACATAAGACCTGTATAATTTGGATTGAACTGATATACGCAGTCAATGCACTAGCTTAGGATGCAAGAAAATAGATGGCAAGTTTGGTTTTTCCATGGCTTGTTTCTTCCACCTCAAGCAACTAATTCCTATGATCATTGGACTCAAATTGAAGTAGATGCAACATGGAACATGTTTGAAGTTTGGTACATGATGGGACAATGCCTTTTGGTGCCTCAAAATTTCTAGGGAACTCATCATCATAAGACTACACCCTTGGTCTGCATAAGCTTGGTATGCCTAAGGCAAAATTTCTCATGGCTTTCAGTTTGAACCTCTCTACTTCACCCTCTCATATGCCCCAAAAATATTGATCAAATGAAAATTTGGTAAACATGAAACTTGTAGCAAACAGGGCAAGGAACAACTTTGATGTTGGAAGATTTTCCATTTGAGATCATCTTAATGAAGAAAAATGGCCTTACTTCTTTCCCTCCACCTGTTTGACAAAATATCTGGCCAGTCATGCGCGCAGACTACAAGGTATGCCCTGCCTCTTGCCCTATTTTGCCTTGATTTGTCCAAACTTTGCAAGATCATAACTCACTCAATTTTAATGCTATGGACATGTTCCACCTATGGATTTGAAGCCTAATATGCCCTTTTTAATTGGATCAAGGTAGAATTTTAATATCCCTTGTATTTTGGGAGAAGGCCTCTCTTGAACTGGCTGTAAAAATGGCCAAAACTTGCCATTTTTGGAAACCCTAATTAATTGGATCAAGGTAGAATTTTCATAGCCCTTGTAAGTTTTGGTTTTCTTGATTTCTCTTGATTCCTCCATTATTTCTTGATCAAATTTGAACCATAGGATCCTTGTAACCCTAATTTCATGATTTTTACCTCAAAAAGCCAGGAGTTGACTTTTTCCTCAGCATGGTTGACTTTTCCCCAATTCCCTGATTTTCAATCATCTGGCCAATTGAACCTCTTCCAAAATGATTCCATGGATGAAATTTCAAACCTAGGAACTTGACATCATGTATAAAACAATGGAATCAACTTTGGATAAAAATTTCACTGAGAAGCCCAGTAGAATAGAAACCCTAATTTGGCCCATTTTCATCAGGAGATGTTGCACTGCCTGCCTCCTTTGATCAATTCAATTATTTTCAAGACTTGAGGCCTCAAATGAAGACTTGTGGGATATTGTGAACCCTTTGCACCAAGTTGAAAAGCTTTATGGCTCCTTGGTTATCTTTGTATAGCCTTCAATTGCTCCAATCAATTATCACATACCTATGCCTCAACTATGATGAACATGATGTAATGTTTTTTTGATTGCTACATGAATTTGTTTATGCAATATGCTAATGAAAAATGTTGAGAAAATGAGAAGGAAAATTTTGAGGTATTACAGCTGCCCCTATTCAATCATCTGTAGACCTGAATGAATAATAGCAACAACGTTTAGACATTCAGGGTATGAAGTGATTGAATACACGAATAAAACCTGAAAATTTGAACTCCGTGGGGAAGAGGAGAATGCCATATGCTCTTATTTATTATTGTTTTTTCTTGAATTGAACTTTGACAAGGCAATGGAAACAGAATTCGATGGAATGAGATCGTTGTACATAAATGAGAGCCTAGGCAAACAGGATCGGTCAACAAAATGAGAGCATGCGGCACGACTGTTGTACCAAACAAGATGCAGAATGGGAGTCTGTTGTACCAAACAGGGCTTAAAAACGAGACCATTGTACAAAATGGAACTCGAAGATGGAATGGGATCGTTGTACATAAACGAGAGCCCAGGCAAACATGATCGTTGTACAAATCGAGAGCCTGCGATGCAACTGTTGTACCAAACAAGACGCGGAATGGAGGCCTGTTGTACCAATTAGGGCTTAAAAATGAGACCATTGTACAAAAAGGAACTCGAAGATGGAATGGGATCGTTTTACATAAACGAGAGCCCAGGCAAATAAGATCGTTGTACAAAACGAGAGCCTGCGGCACGACTGTTGTACCAAATAAGATGCGAAATGGGGGCATGTTGTACCAAACAGTGCTTAAAAATGAGACCAATGTACAAAAAGGAACTTGAAGATGGAATGGGATCGTTGTACATAAACAAGAGCCCAGGAAAACAGGATCGTTGTACAAAACGAGAGCCTGCGACGCGACTGTTTTACCAAACAAGACGCAGAATGGAGGCCTGGTGTACCAAACAGGACTTAAAAATGAGACTATTGTTCAAAACAGAACTCGAAGATGGAACAGGATCGTTGTACATAAATGAGAGCCCAGGCAAACATGATCGTTGTACAAAACAAGAGCCTACAACGCGGCTGTTGTACCAAACAAGACGCGAAATGGGGGCCTGTTGTACCAAACAGGGCTTAAAAACGAGACCATTGTACAAAATGGAACTCGGAGATGGAATGGGATCGTTGTACATAAACGAGAGCCCAGGAAAACAGGATCGTTGTACAAAATGGGAGCATGCGACGCGACTGTTGTACCAAACAAGACGCAGAATGGAGGCCTGTTGTACCAAACAGGGCTTAAAAACGAGACCATTGTACAAAACGAAACTCGAAGATGGAATGAGATCGTTGTACATAAACGAGAGCCCAGGAAAACAAGATCGTTGTACAAAACGAGAGCCTGCGACGCGACTATTGTACCAAACAAGACGCGGAATAGAGGCCTGTTGTACCAAACAGGGCTTAAAAACGAGACCATTGTACAAAACGGAACTCGAAGATGGAATGGGATCGTTGTACATAAACGAGAGCCCATGCAAACAAGATCGTTGTACAAAACGAGAGCCTGCGACGCGACTGTTGTACCAAACAAGACGCGAAATGGGGGCCCGTTGTACCAAACAGGGCTTAAAAACGAGACCATTGTACAAAACGGAACTCGTAGAGGATGACAAACATTGACTTGGATAGACAAGGATGCTTGGAAAATGGTATTGGTATCCTCCGTGGGGAGTACTTCAGGTTGCGAAGATGTTCCGGGTCTTATGTAATATACCTCAAAACCGGCCCATGTTGGCATGCACATGTTTGAATTTATGGCGTAATGCTCCATGATGATGGAAATGCTATGCGTTTGAGGATGTAAATGCAATGATGATTATGCATATGCGAAGAGATCTCCTGATAAGGAGACTTCAAGTATCTCAGGTGGGTTGACTGGGTTGAAATGATGATCACTGCATTGATCTGGTTAATCATTGTGAGGAGAAAACAACCCTGCGGGAAATGTTGTTAATGATACACCGGCTCTGAACTGTCGCCACTGCCAAAACTAAATTGGACTTTGAGATTGGAGAGTCAGAACCCTATTGGGGATGAACTTGACTTGCGAGGTATGCTACCCGCTGAACCCCGTTGGGGAAATGATATCCTTTTGACTTGGCTGGGGAACCAAATGTATGACAGTCTGCTGAGGTAGCAACCTGCTGAGGAGGAAAGACACTCCTTGTACTGCTGGGGATTGCCCCTGTATTAAAGGGAAGTCTCTGCTTGGGGAGGACACCAACCTTCAGTTGCCTTGCTAAGGGAGATTTCTACTTCCAACTCTACTGGGGATAACAAGAGACACACGGGAAGATACTTATTCTTGTTCAAGCACATTGTTGAGATATTCCTCCTGGAAGTTTTCTTTAGCTCTACTAACAACGCCTGTACCTGCACCTGCATAAACACAACTGATAATGCCTGCAACATGGATAGTTAGTTTGGACCTGTATGCCCCAGGATTATGGTATGAATCATCATCCCGGTCACTTAACCCTTTTTAGAGTTACATTGAATGTTTTTGTCTTCCTGCATGAGTTAGAAAGCATTTGAATGTTCATAACACAATTTTAATTCACAATTTGTTGGAAGTTTTTGCATTCAATCAATGTTAGATGAAAAACAAAAGCAAATAGTCATAAGTTTGACTGAAATTGAATTTTATTGATTTGGAAAATGGCCCTGAATAGGCATTACATCAGGAAGCAATTCCCTGGAAAGAGGAAATCGCCCAAAAGGAAAACAAACTATCTTCTTGGCAATGTGAAAAATGAATCTCATCAAGTTTCGACCCAGATATGACTTGTATATCTTCAAGACAATTCGCTTGCTCTGCCCCTGAGAAAGGTGCTTGGACTGGTCTTTAACCCTCTTTTGTGTGGATCTCCCTTTCGGGTTTTCAATCCACCGGGATACCCTTTTTTGCCTGAGCTATCCGATGTGGCTTTTCAACTCAACGGGTGTACATTTTTTTCAATATTTCCCTAGCTTTTGCCCGAGCCTTTTATTCTATTTTTGGCTCGTCGGGATGCCCATTTTTGCCTGGATCTTTATTCTATTTTTATCCAGCGGGTCTTTTTACATGAAGTATTTTCTTACTGTGCCTGCATTGACAGGGGAATGGAAGTCCTCGTCATCCATGGTTGTTAGCATTAAGGCTACGCCTAAGAAGACCTTTTTAACCATGAATGGACCTTCATAGTTGGTGTCCACTTGCCCCTATGACCGTTGAGAGGAGGAAGAATCCTTTTCAGCACCAAGTCACCTGGTATGTACCATTGAGGCTATACTTTCTTGTTGAAAGCCTATTTTATCCGCCGCTGATACAACTGTCCATGGCATATAGCTGGTTAGGCATTTCTCTTCAATGAGGCTCAGTTGATTATATCTGGATCGGAGCCATTCAGCATCATCTAGCTTAACGTCCATCATTATTCTCAGCGAGGGGATCTCAACTTCGACTGGTAGGACTGCCTCCATACCATACACCAAAGAGAACGGGGTTTCCCCTGTTGAGGTACGCACATACGTTCGGTACCCATGTAGTGAAAATGGTAGCATCGCAGGCCCAGGCAGCCTGCCTAACAACAGCCAGAATGGTGACTCCCTTGGTTTGAACATGATCCCAGGCCCAGGCAGCCTGCCTAACAACAGCCAAACTAATCTTGTTCTCACAGTAGAGGGTCTCAACCAAGTCTTGCTCCCTGGGAGTATGGACCAGTGCATAGCCTAATTGCCTCCTGAACAGCAGAGGGTTGTAATTGATACTTCCCTTGACCCCTATTAAAGGCACATTGGGAAAGTGCCCACAGCTTGTAATGATATCTCTGCCCTTAGTGCTTTGAGTACACCATCTGATATCTGCTGAAGTGAGAGTAGTGAGCCTCTTGGCCCAGTTGCTCTGCTGATGAGGATTGAGAAATGCATCTGTCCTGGGTAGATGCCTGAGAAGCCAAGCATGGAATAATGGAGCACAACACCTCACTAGCCTTCCCCTCTGCTTCTCATTCTTCTGATGTACTGAGTAATAGAGATCTCCTAGCAAAGTTGGCACTGGGTTCTTCAGGATGAACAAATGGATTGCACTCTTGCTGATGAATCGAGGCTCATCTGCAAACAACACAATTCCATATACACTTAAGGCCAACAGAGCACAAACAGCTCTCCACTCCCCCAGGGAGGCCTTCAGACTAGCTTGGGAAATCAGGAAGTCAAGATGAAAACCAGGGATCCCAGCCTTAGAGGTCATATGCTGCTCAATCAAAGCAGGTTCCAGGTGCAGAGCTTTTGCCACCTCTCCATTGCTGGGAAAGACCATTTCAGGGTTGAAAGGGATTTCCCTCTTGATAGGCAAACCAACCAAAGATGAGTATTCTTCTAAAAGAGGCCCCAACTGAAAGTCTTGAAAGGTGAAACATCTCAATGGGGGGTCATAAAACTGAATGCAGGTGTGGATCAAACTCCTCTGAGATGGGTCCAGATCCATGACCAAGTCAAGTATATCCCCATAATGCTCCCTGAACAAAGGTATGTGTTCTGGAGTGATCAGGGTTTGGATCCTCCTGATGTCTGATAAGTCTGGCTGGAAGAAATGATAGGTGATGTTGCTTTTCTTTGGAGCCATGATGCTAAAGACTGAGTAGAGTGCTGATGAAGATGCTGAGGAGTGGGCCACTGGCTGGCTAGTGCAAGTATTTGAGGTATATGGCTGACAAGCTGAAGCTAGTGCTGGTGGAGATAGGTCAATATTGCAGATGGGGTCAAAACCAAAACCAGATGAAGGTGGATACCCTGAAACACAAATAAGCACATGTTAATATGATGCAATGAGTATGTATGCAAATGATATGCAAAGGGTTTGTGACTGAGCTGGATCTGATCAAAATGCCCTGGTATAAGTCCATGTGTGTTCAAGAATTCCGGATGGAGGTCTATAAATCCAGTAACCAGGGTGGGGGACTCAAATAAAGAGCCACATGTCCAGGGTTTTAGAATCACAAGAACTGTCCAACATGGAGTATTCTTAACAAAGTCAAAGTAACAGGGTATTCTGAGGTCAAGGTACCTGCAAACCTGTAAACAGCCCAACCCCCTCACAGGTGATGATCTAGGACAAGGATCCTCAGACTTGGATCAGTTATGAGAAGTGTAAACACTTCTAACCCGGAGGTACAGTGTTTACAATAACCATAACAGTTCCTCCTCTAATTCACCTCAGTTTCTGAAGGTCAATACTAAAAGGTCATCCAGACTTAGCAGGCTTCCCAGATAGCCCTAGCATTGCAGGAAATCTGCAACACAGAGTTCTCAAGAAGAAACCCATATCTGAACCGTGTTTCATATTCCCGCACCAGACCGAAATGGAATGGGAAAGAATATGATTCACTCTAGCCTAGGTGTCACTCAGGTCCCAAGTATAGGACCTCAACTCTCAATAAATCACCCACCCACCAAGGCAAACAACCAGATCCAGCCAGCAGCAGTGACAGTATGATATAAATAAATGCAATAAAGAAAGCAGTAAAGTAACTGTACATAAAGCAACAAAAATAAATACAAGCACATAACACCCCAGTAAACACAAATCAAACAAGCGCTAGGAGGAACCCACAAAAAGAACCAGAAGCCCCGGTCGCAGTATAAGGATCCCCAGCAGAGTCGCCAAGCTGTCGCTCCCGATAAGTGACACAGGGTCAGATAAGGGTACAGACGCGAACGGTCGGCGAGAGGGACAATGAGAACACACAGCCGTGAACTCACTGGAGATGAATAGAGTCGCCAGCTAGGCATTTTTATCCCGGAGGAAGGGTAATGCTGCATAAACCTAGAAAAAGACATGGATAAGACGGTCGCGAACCAGAGAGACTGAGAAAGGGGGTTGGTTACAACCTGGGAAGGTATTAGCACCCAGATTGTCCGCCGTACTCGACGGGATCCACGCTTAAAAGATTTGTGTTTTAAAGGAGTAGTGTCAGTGCAATCTGTGTGTAAAATAGCTGGAAAAGAATGTACAGGTGTCAGTGCAAAAGAAGTGTGAAGTGTAATATGTATAGTGTCAGTGTAAGAAAGAGTATGCTCATGATTATGAGGCTTAAAGAATAATGCTGGAAGGAGGGGGAATGTACGGAGACTTTTGTTCGATAACTGTTAAGTTATGCCTACGTATCCTCTCGTGCAATGAGGAAGTCAGAACACCGTAGTTCGACCCAAAGAGACTGAAAGATGAATTGACTTGTGAACTGCTTGCTTGCCTATGCTCAAGTGTATGATCTGTCTGGCACAGATGCAAACTGTCTTGCATTAGACGGAAGAAGCAAGTTCTCGGTTGTGAGTGAAGATGATGAGAAAAGAATCCCGAAGGAGACGATTATTGTTTGTTTTTGAGTTTTCAGTCTTTTATTGCTTTTTGGAGTTTGTCATAAGATAATGAGCTTAAGCCTAAACCAATGGGTTAGTAAACTCATCACATCTTCCCTCTGATTAGGGGTAATGAGAAGTACCTTAAGTGTGAAGTCAGATTCTCACACTTAATCACCTTTGGTATAGGATTAAGATCATTAGCCTACTTGTGATTAATTAGATGTTTTTGGTGTTTTTGTTTAGTGTTGAGTAATGAGGTTAAGCCATAATCAGGGATTAAACAGACTCATTACACCATCCTAAAAGAAGGATGATAGATGAGAATGTTTAAGCTGAGGAAAGCTCCTCAACTTAATCCATGATTAGGGATTAAACTCATGACAAGACAAGCCTTTGATTAAGTGGATTTTAGTTAATGATATGATGATGAAGTGAATTTTATGATTTGTAAGACAACTTGAGGGGGACTTGTCCATTAACACTAGGGTTAGTCCTTCTTACCCACTCAAGGAAGAATTAGAACCCTAATGCAAGGCCCAAGTTACAAGTGTGATGTCTTGATGATTATTAAGTGGGTTGATTAAGAGACTTAAACACATTAAAGGTTTAATACTTAGGATTAAAGTTATACACTCCATCCTAAAAGAAGGATGCAGGCATAAGCTTAATCACAAAGTCTTAAAGCCTTTAAGGTTTAGTCCCTGATTATGAGATGAGAAGAGAAGACTCAAAGAGAGACACAAAGGTAAAAAACTATGAGGGGAGACTAATCAAAACCCTAATTCATTATCATGCTTGGTTGACCCTAAGGTTTGTGAGGTTTGCAAGAAGAATCTTCATAGGAGCCACCAGGAAGCAGATGAACAAGATCAAGAGAAGCAAAGTGACTTGCTTCATTCAAGAAGTCAAGTCACTTGAAGAAAGAAAGTGGGAGGAAGAAGAATGAGCAAGCTCAATCTCAAACACATATAGGAATGCAGCAATGTATGCAAGAGAGATGAAAAGAAAAGTTATGAGAAGTGAAGGCAAATTCACTTCCCAAGTTTACTTACCACCTGAAATGTTAGAAAGAAATGCAATGCAATGCAAGATGAGATGAAATGGTATGATGCAAAGCAAAACCAGAAGCATGTTGATGATGATTATGATGTTATGAAGTGCTGCAAACATGAGGCAAGACATGGAGATGTTCATACAAGATCATGGATGCAAATGATGCAAGTTAAGGAGCATGAACAAACATGAAAAGTTATGAAGCATACAAGACAAACGACATGGCAAATATGTAATGCAATGATCAAACATGCTTTCTATATGTCTTAAGATGTCAAATGGATCACAAGAATGCACAAAATGCAAAGACAAGTCATGTTATGCAAGGAAATGCAAGAAGGATGCAAATGGAAGCCCAAATTAGGGTTTATGGATCAAACATCAAACCAAAACCAAAAACAGAAGCAATCCCTAAGGTAAAAAATGGAAAATGGTACCCAAAGAAACCCTAAACCTACAATAAACCACTGCCCAAAGGGGAACTCTCAACTCTCAACCAAACTCAAGATATGAATTTTCTAAGTTAATAGGGTTTTTTAGGGTTCTTAACAAAAGAAATGCCAAACAATTGAAAAATGCAAGATCAAATCATGGCCATTTTACCCTAGAAACTACATGCCAAACACAAAACAATGCAAGAAGAATCAATGTCTCAACCTTCTCCAATAGGCAGAAATGAATTTTTAAACTTATGATCAAATTAATGCATAAAAAATGATTTAATTCAATGAAAAATCCTCAAAATGCATCAAGATCAAAAAAGAAATTTGGTTTGAAGGTTGGACAATGTTTCTAAATGTCTTAGAACACTTCATGAATTTTTTTGTAATTTTTAAATACTTAAAAGTATTTTTAATTAATTAATTCCCATTAATCAATTAAAAATAATCTTTTAAATATTTAAAAATACTTTTTTAATGATAAAAAATAAAATAAAAATATTTTTGTGTCTTAAAAATTAATAAAACTCAGAGGAAAAAGTTTCATAATTTTTAAGGATTTTTTGCTATTTTAAAATAATTGCACAAGTTAATTGAAAAAGAAATGAATTTAAATTTAATAAAAAGAAAGTAATCAGAAAGGAGGGCCAAGATTTGATCTGGGCTTGGCCTGGTTGACTGCGCGCCAGATCCAAGGGCCCAGATTCAAATCTGGCCAAATTAAAATTATGAATTAATTAATTACAAATTAAATGGATAATCAGGATTAGGGTTTCTAATGGCTCATCTCAGCCTTTCATTCGCGCGCGGGAGAGTCCATCCAAGGGACCAGATTCAAACAACCCTAATTAATGACACTTAACCCTAATCACTTTCAGGCTGCCGGAGAAGACTTCCGGTCGTCTTCTCCGGCGAGCAGTTCACCTGAAAACTTCCCAAACCCCTCAAATCGTATCAAAAATGAAAACTAAGAACATAGAAATGATCTCCATCCTCTCACGAATCAAACCCCTCTCTCAAAACACATTTCTTCTTCCTAAACAAGCTGAATCGAAAGAAATAAAAACTAGGGCACGCAAGCTTCAGAGACAAATTACATACTCAAATCAAAGCCATTTTCAAAACCAATGATACCAGGATGATCAGTGAAGCACATAGAACAAGTTTGTAACAAGAAAAACAATTTTCTGGAAAAATAATTTTCAGGCTACCTGAGATTCGAAGCTTTCAGTTTGAGGACTTTCTGGCCACTTCTCCTTGTGCAATCTACTCCACTTGATCCCCAAAAGATGTTTGAATGCTCAAAAGAAGTTTGTGTTGGCTGGATAGTGAGTTTCGAAAGCTCCTGTTCAAGCTTGGTCAGAAATGGCAATGGAGTTTCTGGAGGTTTCAGGCCATTGTGAATGATGGTTTGTGGTCCTGAGGATGGATGGAGAAGGTCTGTGGTGTTTGTTGGTGTGTTTGTGAGCTATGGTGAGAGTTTCGAATGAAACTGCAAAATGAAGTGAGAAATGGCAGTGAGATGTTCAGGCTGTTTCAGGCTTGTGTTCTTGGTGCTTTGTGGTCTATGGAACAAGGTGAGTTGAATGGTGAAAATGGTTGAAGTGTTTGCAGGCTGTGGAGAGGAAATCGAAGGCTTATGCAATGTGGGGTGTTCTTGTGTATGTGATGGTGTAGAGTGTTTCAGCCTTGCTTAGTACATGAAATGGTTTGCAAATGGATAGTATAAACTAATCCAATTGGTCAGAGGATGTGACTTGTGCTGTGGTGATTGGGATGTTTGCTTTTGCAAAAAGGTCAACTTTTGTGTAAGGCAAGTATGGTGAGGTGCTAGGCAAGTACAATGGGCATGGTCTGCGCAGCATGATGAGTGTTTGAGGCTAGCTTGATTCAAGGACCAATGCAGCAAGTTGGTGAAGAGAAATGAGTGGTTTTGCAACTTGTTACTTTATGGTTCTCATGTGAAAATCTTGTTCCAAAAGTCATGAAACATGAGCAATGCCTAGTTCATTCTGAATTTTAGGACTTACATGATGTTTATGTGAAGGTTTGATACCAATTAGAAGTTGCAATTTGACTTAGTACATGATTTTGCAATTTTCACACTTGGTGCATATCTTGAAAATAAGTGATTTTTGGCAACTTTGTCACACCATAACTTTTGATTCAAGAAGAGTTTGATCATGTTCTTGTACTTTTTGAAAAGGGAAAAATGAGATCTACAACTTTCATGACCAAAGTTTTTCCATTTGAAGCATTTTTGGATCAAGAATCATGGCTTGAAAAATGACCTAAAATGATGCATTCTTGAAAAGTCAACTATGCCCAAAAAGTCAATATTTGCAAAAACCCTAAATTCTTGATTTTTATGAACTTCAACCTTCTTCCATGATCAAATAAAGATCATATACACTCAAAATGATGAAGATCAACCATTGGTTGGGTCATTGGGGGCCTCAGATGCCCTGATTTTACACTGACTTGTCTGAAAAGTCAACCCTTGATCAGATGACTTCCCCATGGAATTTCTTCATGAAAATTGATGTGCATACTCCCTATACCATATAAAGAGCAATGGAAACAAGAATGACCAAAAAAATTGGAGTTGTGGCCTCTGAAACCAAAACCCTAATTTTAGGTCAACTGTGCAGTTCATCCTGGCTCTGCATCCACTCAAACCCTAGTTCTTGTGATTCCTTTGCATTTTTGACTTTGAGGAGATGGAATATGATATAAGAACACACATGGACCCCTTTGAGTTGATTAGTGGCCTTTGGAATGGCTCAAGATGCTTTTGGTATTGCTCAGATCACAAACCCTAGGTGCAGATGCCTTAGAAACTATGCAGTGAATCAAAAGTGAGATATGAGATGATATGATTGTGCTTATGCATATGAGGATGATCACAAGCCATGGTGTGAATGGGTGAGGGAAAATTTGGGGTGTTTACAGCTGCCCCTATTCAAACATGAGTTAGCTGTGCAGGTTGTAAGCGACGGCTTAACAGGCAAACAAGATAACTTGTGGTTGAATACCAAAGACAGTCCAAAATTTGCACTCACAGAGATGAAGAAGAAAAGGGATATAGATTGTAAAAGCAAATAAAGTATATTGTAAAGTGGGCGACGGAGGACGACCGTCGAGCAGAGGACGACTGCTGGGTAAAGAGCAATGACGGGGACGACCGACATGCTGGGGATAAAAGGTAATGCCAAGACGGGGACGGCCGACTAGCTGGGGAAAGTAAGATTACGATGGGGACGGCCATCAAGATAAAGTTGTAAAATTCTCTGGGGATTAATGAAACATGACGGGGACGGCCATCAGGTTCATAAAGGTAAAGTAACCAACGATGGGGACGGCCATCGGGCTAAAAGGAAAAGGGACCACGACGGGGACGGCCATCGGGTTAAAGAATGAATGGAATAAACAGATGATGGGGTACGGCCATCAAAGGTGAAGGACGATCACCTAGCAGGGGACGGCTGCTCTGTTGGGGAATAAAGAAATCATGATGGGGACGGCCATCAAAGGTGGAGGACGACCACCTGGCAGGGTACGGCTGCCGAAAATATCAACGATGGGGACGGCCATCGGATAGAAAAGGTCAACGATGGGGACGGCCATCGGACGAGCATGATGGAGGACGACCATCAAGAAGTGGAGGACGACCACTCAGCAGGGTACGGCTGCTCTCGAGGTTTCTCATGACATAGGACGAATGCCAGATAACCAAAATCAACAATGGGGACGACCATTGGATAAAATGATGAAGGACGATCATCAAAAGGTGGAGGACGACCACCTAGCAGGGGACGGCTGCTAAAAACAACGATGGGGACGGCCATCGGATGAGCATGATGGAGGACGACCATCAAGAAGTGGAGGACGACCACTTAGCAGGGTACGGCTGCTCTCAGGGTTATCATAACACAGGACGAGTGTTAGATAAAAGAAAATTCGTTGGTGATCTACTGGGGATATAGTAAACACGGACGAGCGTTTACATCCAAGAAACAAAAGGTATAAGTGTTTGGTATTGTGTATAGATTAAAGATGCGGACGAGCATCCTTAAGACTATGATACGGACGAGTATCACGTAGAAACAAACTGACACATGTTCAGAGATGATGATACGGACGAGTATCAACTGGTTAACAAAGAACACGGACGAGTGTTGAATCTGAAAGAATTCTTCTGGGGAATAGTAGACACAGACGAGTATCTATACTCAAGAAGACATAAGTGTTTGGCATGGTGTATGGGTTAAAGATGCGGACGAGCATCCCTAAGACTATGATACGGACGAGTATCATGTAGAAACAAACACTAGACGCACTGTTCTGAGATGATGGTACGGACGAGTACCAACTGGTTAACAAAGAACAAGGACTACTGTCGAATCTGTGGGGATATAGATGATGTATACAAGATGCGGACGAGTATCTGCATAAGTGTACCAATGAATAGTGAGTATATATATATAAGTGTTTATCTGCTGGGGAGAATGACACGGACGAGTGTCAAAAGGGAAAAGTGTAATATGAGCAAGTATCTGCTATACAAAGTCTAAGCGACTGCGCTGGGGATATGACACGGACGGGTGTCGAGAAAGTGTATATAAGTATATGTGAGTGCCAAAAGGATGTCTTTGGCTTTCTGCTGGTGATTTGACACGGACGGGTGTCAGGATGTATCTGTAGTACGGGTGATTTTGTTTGTAAAGTGTATTCAGGCAACCTTACTGGGGAGTAATGACACGGACGGGTGCCAAAAGGTGTATATACTGGTGTTTGTGATTGGAGAGGCAACTGCTTTTGCTGGGACTCTGGTGGGGGTTTTTCTGTACAATGATGATGAACGGTTATTATTCACAAGCGTTAATTCAGAACATGGCTTATGATTATGCTATGCGTTTGATTTTTGCCGTAATGCTCCGTATTAGACGGAATGCTACGCTCTGAGGGGAAATTATGATGCGAATGCTATGATTATGCAAAGATAACAAACCGGGATTCGGATCCCGTCACTGCGAAGATCTCTGGTCGATCTGCCGAAGTGGACCTCCCAGCTGGGATGAGATCAGTGATAGATCTGATGATGTATCTGTTTGGGGATATAGGTCACCGATTGACATCCTTATAATACGGGACCCAGCTGGGGTTTGTAGAAGTTTTCTTCACTCTGTTGTGATCTTCTATGCGCTGCTCTTCTGGATAGAGGCTGGAACTCTGTGGGGAGATGGTTCCCTGACTTCTGTATTCAGCTGAGGATGACACGGCAACTTGGCTGGGGAATTATGAGAGGCAACTCAGCTGGGGAGAGCAACAAGAGGCCACTCGGCTGGGGATAGAGCATTTCGGATGCTGAGATTGAGTGTATGTTGATTTGGCAACTTTGCTGGGGAAGTGGGCACTCTCCAGTGCCACGTGGAAGATAGACCGAGTTGATAATGATTCGCCGGCTTGCTGAAACGTAACTTGCATGCCCCAGGTTGCGTTCTGGATACCTGCAATCCTGCAAAGATAAGGAGACGCACAAAAGGTCCCGAGGCATCCTTCACTGAATTCCGTCAAAGGAGTTAAGCCTTCTCACGAGTAAGTATATTCCCTGCAAGCATGTGCTTCATTTTCTTTCTTTTTAGTGAAAAACATCTGTACTTATGCAATTAGTTTTTTAGAGACATCAGACATTCTTTGCAAATAAAATGTAAAAAACGAAACATGACTGAAAATCTGATTTTATTAATTCATGTGCCCTGAATTGGCAAGATACAGTCAAAGAAACATATCTCCTGAAATGAGGAGACTGTCACAAATTGAGAAACAAAAGTGCTGGCAGTGTTGGCGACGCTTTGAGGAGCTTCCTCTCCTGCTATGACTCGTATGACAATGACGTTCTTCTCGTCTTGCTTTCTGAAGAAAGTTGATTCTGATTGAAGCTTGATCCTTTGTAGCTTACCAAGTTGTAGATGATGCAGACGAATTCAGAATGCAGTCGTTCGCTTATTCCCTTATTTTGCATGGATCGCCCTTTCGGGTTTTCAATCCATCGGGATACCCATTTTTGCCTGAGTTGTCCAATGCGGCTTTTCAACTCAGCGGGTGTACATTTTTATTTATTTCCCTTATTTTTGCCCGAGTCTTTTATTCTGTTTTTGACTCACCGGGATGCCCTATTTTTGCCTGGACTTACATTCTGTTTTTATGTCCAGCGGGTCATTTTATGCGAAGTATTTTTTAACTGCATCTGAATTCACAGGGGACGGGAAATCTTCACCATCCATGGTGCTGAGCATCAGTGCTCCACCGGAGAAAACTTTCTTTACAACAAATGGTCCTTCATAATTTGGAGTCCATTTGCCCCTGTGGTCTGTATGAGGAGGGAGGATTCTTTTCAACACAAGATCCCCTACTTGATACTCTCGGTGTCTGACTTTCTGATCGAAGGCCTTCTTCATTCTCTTCTGATATAACTGCCCATGACAGATTGCAGCCAATCTTTTCTCTTCGATCAGACTCAGTTGTTCGAATCGGGACCGAACCCATTCTGCTTCACTCAGTTTAACATCCATTAATACCCGTAACGAGGGTAGTTCAACTTCAACAGGTAGGACTGCTTCCATACCATATACAAGCTGATACGGTGTTGCCCCAGTGGATGTTCTGATTGACGTGCGGTACCCATGCAAGGCAAACGGTAGCATTTCATGCCAGTCTTTGTAGGTGACTACCATCTTCTGCACAATCTTCTTGATATTCTTATTTGCCGCCTCAACAGCGCCATTCATCTTTGGCCTGTAAGGAGAAGAATTGTGATGTTGGATCTTGAAGTCCCGGCACAGCTCTGCCATCATTTTGTTGTTTAAATTGGAACCATTATCAGTAATGATTCGCTCGGGCACTCCATACCGACAGATGATATCTCTCTTTAGAAATCTGGCTACCACTTGCCTTGTAACATTGGCATATGAGGCTGCTTCAACCCACTTGGTGAAATAATCAATGGCGACCAGGATGAATCTGTGGCCGTTTGAAGCGGTTGGCTCAATCTTGCCAATCATATCAATGCCCCACATGGCAAAGGTCCATGGTGAAGACATGATGTTCAAAGGATTGGGAGGCACATGCACCTTATCTGCATAGATCTGGCATTTGTGGCATTTTCTGGCGTAAGCACAACAGTCTGCATCCATTGTGATCCAGTAATAGCCTGATCTTAACAACTTCTTAGCCATTGCATGTCCTCCAGCATGGGTACCAAAAGATCCTTCGTGCACTTCGTGCATCAACAAATCTGCTTCTGTCTTGTCAACACATCTGAGGAGTACCATATCAAAGTTCCACTTGTATAAAGACCCATCAGTGTTCAGAAAGAAACTACCAGCAAGCCTTCTCAAAGTTTTCTTATCATTGGAAGATGCCCCAGGTGGGTATGTTTGATCCTCCAAGAAGCATTTAATGTCATGGAACCAAGGCTTATCTTCTTTTACAACATCCGCTGCAAATACATATGCTGGTCTATCAAGTCTAGACACTGAAATCTGGGGTACAAAGTTAGCAGCTTGAACTTTGATCATGGACGAAATGGTAGCCAAGGCGTCTGCAAACTGATTCTCATCCCGAGGGATATACTCAAGTTTGACCGTTGTGAAGAAAGTCAATAACCTCCTTGTATAATCCCTGTAAGGTATCAGATGATCCTGGTGGGTGTACCATTTTCCGTTGGTTTGATTGACTACCAAAGCTGAATCTCCGAATACAGTCAAAGTTTTGATCCTGAGGTCAATGGCTTCCTCAAGACCCATAATGCAAGCTTCGTATTCAGCTTCGTTGTTAGTGCAGTTGAAAGTGAGTTTTGCCGAGAAAGGCATGTGAACTCCTTTGGGTGTAATGAGTACTGCACCAACACCGCGACCATTCATGTTAACGGCCCCATCAAACATCATAGTCCATTCTTCTTCCGGGTCAGGCCCTTCAGTGTGAATAGGCTCTTCATGATCTTTTGCTTTAATGAACATGATGTCTTCATCAGGGAAGTCAAACCTCATAGGCTGGTAGTCCTCAATGGGTTGCTCAGCAAGATATTCAGATAGTACACTGCCCTTGATGGCTTTCTGAGATGTGTATTGGATGTCATACTCTGTAAGGATCATTTGCCATCTTGCAACCCGTCCGGTAAGCGCTGGCTTCTCAAAAATGTACTTGACTGGGTCCATCTTCGAGATTAATAAAGTAGTGTGGGTCAACATATACTGTCTCAGTCGGCGAGCAGCCCACGCTAAAGCACAGCAAGTTTTCTCGAGCAGTGAATAACGCTGTTCACAGTCGGTAAACTTTTTGCTTAGGTAGTATATTGCATACTCTTTTCGACCAGACTCGTCATGCTGGCCCAGCACACACCCCATCGACTCTTCTAACACTGTCAAGTACATAATCAGAGGTCTTCCTTCTACTGGAGGCATGAGGATTGGAGGTTCTTGTAAGTACTCTTTGATCTTGTCAAAAGCCTTCTGGCAATCTTCGTTCCACCTGACCGTTTGTTCTTTTCTTAACAGCTTGAACAAGGGTTCACAGGTTGCTGTAAGGTGAGATATGAACCGTGAGATGTAGTTCAATCGACCTAAGAACCCTCGAACTTCTTTCTCAGTTTTAGGTGCAGGCATTTCTTGAATAGCCTTGACTTTATCAGGGTCAACCTCAATCCCTCTCTCGCTTACAATAAAGCCCAGCAATTTACCGGATCGCACCCCGAATGTGCATTTGTTGGGGTTTAACTTTAGTTGGTACTTCCTCAGGCGCTTGAACAACTTCAGCAGATTCACCAGGTGATCTTCCTCTGTAAGGGACTTGGCGATCATATCATCCACATAACACTCAATTTCCTTATGGATCATATCGTGGAATAATGTCACCATAGCCCGTTGATATGTTGCACCAGCATTCTTCAGTCCGAATGGCATCACTTTGTAACAGAACGTGCCCCAAGGTGTGATGAATGTTGTCTTCTCCATGTCTTCAGGTGACATCTTGATCTGATTATACCCTGAAAATCCATCCATGAAGGAGAATACCGAGAACTGAGCCGTGTTATCCACCAATACGTCAATGTGAGGTAATGGGAAGTCATCTTTCGGGCTGGCTCTGTTCAGATCCCGGTAGTCAACACACATTCTTACTTTGCCGTCTTTCTTAGGCACAGGTACTATGTTAGCAACCCACGGCGGATAGCTAGTTACAGCAAGGAACCCGGCGTCCCATTGCTTTTGTACCTCTTCTTTGATTTTCATAGCCATGTCTGGGCGAGTTCGGCGCAGTTTCTGTTTAACTGGTGGGCATTCTTCCCTCAAAGGCAGCTTATGCATAACAATGTCGGTATCCAACCCTGGCATGTCTTGATACGACCAAGCAAACACATCAACATACTCCTGAAGCAGATCTACCAGTTGCCTCTTCACTGAGTCTTGCAGGCAGGCCCCGATTTTAACTTCTTTCACGTCTTCGTCTGTACCAAGATTAATCACTTCAATCTCCTCCTGGTGAGGAGTAATAGCCTTCTCCTCTTGTCTCAACAACCTAGCTAGCTCTTCAGGAAGCTCATATTCTTCATCAACCCCTTCATCAGCTTGATTGATTGGATTGTCAAAGTCATACGAAGTCATAGCCGTGCTGTTGTCGGTGCTGTCAGGAAGGCATTCTCTGCAAGGGTTAAGTTGTTCGTTTTAGTGATTGATTTTAATCTTGCTTTAGAAAAAAGGTGAAATGAAGTTATCATTTTGAAAACACCGCCATTTATTTTTGTACAAAAAGAAAAATGGAAAAACAGTGAACAGAAAAGAAAAAGACTCGTTTGCAAAAAGATGTCTGATATTTCATTAATTTAATCTTGTTTGCACAAAAGTACAGATGTCCCTGATTACAAAATGAGTCTTGTCATCTTGGGCAAGATGCAAGACTTTGATGCATGCTATAAAAAATACAGGAAATAATAATTACTCTGCATGAGTAACTCTTATAATTTCCTGGGAAGACCAGTTTGAGACACTGCTCCCCGGGATCTTTGGACGAATCCAATTCTCCAGATTGCGCTCCTCTTCCAGACAGTTGATAGCATCAGGGGTAAGCATTCCCCCACTGACAAATCCAGGCTTCTCAGCAGCCTTTGCTTGATGTTGAGTTGGTTTGTAACCCAACCCAAATTTGTCCTTCTTCTCCTCCACAGCTAAGACCTTGCCCCAGCCTAGGGCAGTTCCTTCCTCAACAACCTTCCGGGCTTGTTGGTAAGATGACATGGGAGTACCAGATACAGCAGATGCTTCATTCACATTCAAAGCTTCAAACCCCTGGCTCATTGTTTCATGGATCTCCCCATCCATCTCAATGTACTTATAGGTTGCCAGGTGGCTGACAAAAATGTCCTCCTCTCCACAGATTGTGACAACTTGACCTTCCCACTCAAATTTTAACTTTTGGTGAAGGGTAGACGTTATTGCGCCGGCGGCGTGAATCCAGGGTCTACCCAACAAACAGCTGTAGGCGGGCTGAATGTCCATCACATAAAAGATAGTTTTAAAGGTCTGCGGGCCAATTGTCACGGGCAGCTCAATCTCTCCCAGAACCGATCTCTTCGAACCATCAAAGGCTCTCACTACCAGGTTGCTGGGTCTCAATGCCAGTCCATCATATTCTAACTTCACCAGAGCCTTCTTTGGTAAGACATTCAGGGAAGAACCTGTGTCTACCAGCACATGAGAAAGGACAGCTCCTTTGTATTCCATGGTTATGTGCAAGGCTTTGTTGTGATTGCGGCCATCCGCTGTCAAGTCAGAATTGGTAAACCCTAGCCCATTGCTAGCAGTAACATTTCCAACCACGGTTTCCAATTGGTTGACAGTAATCTCCTCGGGCACGTAAGCCGCGTGCAAGACTTTAAGTAGTGCATTCCGATGGGCTTCGGAGCACATAAGCAGTGAGAGGATGGAGATTTTGGATGGCGTCTGGTGAAGCTGATCCACAACTTTATAATCACTCTTTTTGATGATTCGCATAAACTCATCAACTTCCTGATCAAATGGAGTCTTCAGGGCTTCTTTGGCAGCTGGGTCTTCCTGCACCGGGCCTTTTCCCTTTGCCTTGGCAGCAGCTTCTGCTTCGGCAGTAGGTCTTTGAACTTGTGAAGCAAAGAGACGTCCGCTTCGAGTGAAGCCTCCGCCTCCCCCCACGTTATCTACTTGTGGTGCAGGTGCTGATGTTTCAAGAGTGATTCTTTTCCCTTCACAGTACACGTCAGAGCCATAGTGCCAAGGGATGGCCCTATTGCTTTCATATGGTACTGGTCCAGGCACCGTGACAGTGACTGGACTGATTGCTGCTGCTGAAGGGACTGTTATTGTTTGTGGATCATAAAAGATTGTGACTGGTGCTCTGACGGGAGCAGCACCTTCTGAATGGTAGGCGGAGTTATTTTCAGGATCGTAGAATATGGTAACAGTGGAGACATCTTCATGATTGATTGCTGGTGTTGTAGGAGGTGTTGTTGGAAGGACTGATGTTGTTGATGGAGATTCGAAATGGAATGAAGCTGAAGTTGTGGCAGGAGAAACTGTTGAAAACTGATCATTTGGGAGGACAGACGAAGTACTTGTTGATGTTGCTGGTGAATTGTTGGGAACAATAGTTGCTGCAGTTGTAGGAGGGTCTGAAACCGTTGCTGATGAAGTTGTCGGATTTGTCGGAAATGATGTAGTGATCTGTAGCAGGCCACTCTGAATAAGGCTGTCAATGCCATTCCTCAGGTCCTCACACCCATTCCATGAAATATTACAATAGGGACACCCTAGTTCACACCCCGGAAATATTTGGTTTTCGCGGAGTTGAGCTTTGATTTCCACCAATGGTGTCCTGATCTGATCCACACAGGTTATTAAATAAGACGGTTGGTCTTCTTCAATAGCGTTAATTCGAGGACCATCATGGTTTGGCATAGGGTTTTTATTGACATTAGGCGGCGGTGCAAAATTCAGAGCCTTGGAGTCTACCAAGTCTTGTACCTTCATATGCAGGGCCCTGCATTTTTCTGTACTGTGACCAGGTGCGTTTGAATGGAAAGCACACCTAGCATTGGGGTCATAGTTCCTTGGTAGACTGTTGGGATCCGGAGGTGCCAACGTTCTTAGCTCAACTAGGTTGAGTTTCAGAAGTTGTGGCAGCAAGGCAGCATACGGCATTGGGATCGGGTCGATCACTCTGTTAGCTTGAGATGGCCTCTGTTGGAATGGCCTTTGTTGATTGTTGTTGTTGGTGTTGCTGTTGTTGTAATTCCTTGGAGGATACTGATTCGGCTGATACTGAGGTTGTTGTTGGAAATTTTGTTGCGGAGGTTGATAGACTGGCTGTGGATGAGCTGGAGCAGGAATGGTAACTGCTGCTATTGTTCTTTGAACATACTGGGGCCTACCCCTGTTTGAATGGATGGCATTGGTCTCGCCAGTTCTTCTCGGGCCTGCAAAAGGCTTTCTTGTACTACTGGACGAGCTTGCACCATTATCAGAGATCTTACCCATTTTTAACAGGCTTTCAATTCTCTCCCCAGCTATGACAACATCTGCGAAGCTAGTAGAAGAGAAAGCAGCCAACCTGTCAATATATGTTCCCTGAAGGGTGTTCATAAACATGTCTGCCATTTCTCTCTCAGACATTGGTGGTTGAACGGCAGCAGCCAATTGCCTCCATCTCTGGGCATATTCTCGGAAACTTTCCCTTGACGACTGTGACATTCCCATTAGGAGAGTCCTGTTGGGCGCCATGTCTAAGTTGTATTGATACTGTCGGATGAAGGCCTCTGCCAGGTCCTTCCAGCATCTAATTGTTGCTCTTGTCAGATGGGAATACCACTCCCTCGAAGCTCCAGTCAAGCTATCTTCAAAATAGAACATCCACAATTTCTCATCCATTGTATAGGCCTTCAGCCTTCCCAGAAATGATTGTAGATGAGTCCGGGGGCATGAAGTCCCATTATACTTTTCGAAACAAGGTGGCTTGAACTTATGGGGGATCCTGACCCCGTCTACCAAACCCATGTCCATGACGTCGAAACCCAAAGAATTTTGAGATTCTAAGGACCTCAACTTCTCAGCTATTTCTTCCAACCGTCTATCGTAAGTTTCCTCTCCAGCACCCATTACTGTAAATTGGTCCTCCTGAGGGTCTTCTTGAAGTACTCTGGCTGCGGTGGCTGTCCCTTGAACATTTGCAGGAATGTTAATCTCAGGATGTAGATGTGGGCCAAACACAGGAGGGTTAACATGGGGTTGCACCCGTTCATTGTTACTTGTGCCGGCAGTCCCCACATGGGGCTCCTCTTGATTCCTCCCTTCTACCAAAGCTCTGAGCCTCTCCTGGCTTTGAGCTAAATTGTTCATCACTTCCATGAACTGTGTTATCTGCGTTTTCATCTCCAACCTTTCGTTGGCCATCTGGTTTCTGACCTCTGTAAGGTCCTGCTGCATCTGATCCATCTGAATTCCCGGAAGGTTGTTTCTAGTTGGGTACCTGTGTGGCCTGTTGAGGGGAAATACCCGGCGGCGAGCAATAATTCCTGAATATCACAACAGAGGTTAGTAACAACAAAACAAAAACCTACAAAACAAACAAAAGGGTTAGTATGCAATGCAGTTATGCTTATTTGCTCTCAAGGTATCCGGTTTGGCCTTCAGTTTTGACCCTTCCAGACCCTTGAAGATGCTGCTGTTGAAGTTGCTTTCGAAGTAAACCCAGATGGAAACTAACACAAATATATTACAGAAGGTGAAATAATACATCTTGTTCATTTTACAACATCAGCCCTCTAAGGGGTCAAAATACATCTCAAAAACAAAAGTCAATGGAATAGGAATAACAACAAGCAAATGATCAAACCCCAAGGCCAAACTCATCCTCACGAACTTCCTTAAGAAGTGCTTCGGTCACAGGATCAGCCGGACGCTCCGTGAGACCTCTGATGAGAAGGTTTCTTGTTGCAACAGCTGCAGTCAACTTCTTGTTCTGACTTTGGTCCTTAGACCTCTTCACTCCAGCTCTGATTTCTAACTCTGATATTTCCTTCGGGGCTGCTGCCAGGGCTTTTTCCATCTGCTCCATCTTGTCCTGAACTCTCTTGTCTTCTAGAGTACGGGCCTCAGTGATCCGGACCCACCTGGCCTGACTCTCTTTCAAATACAAGTCTGTCCTTGCTCTCTGGAACTGGGCTTCTTTACAAGAATTCTTCAGAATCTGTTCACCAGCTTTAGACTTGTTGATATAATCTCCAGACTTCTCAATTTTAGTCAAGTGTTCCACTCTCAACTTCTCCAATCTCTCAATCTCCCTCACACCTTCACTCCTCTCCCGGAGGGTCTTCTGCAAAGCCTGGGTTAGCTTCTCATTTCTTTCCTTCAAGCTTTCAAACTCCTCCAGACTGATAGTGGCAGGGGGTGGTGCTGAAGATGACTCAGGCATGTCTTCTATGGTGAAGGGCATTCCAGAGAATTGGGCCCTGGCATGGGACCACTCATAATATAGTGTTGATGCCACATTATTGCACTTCCCCAGAATGGTGACTCCCTTGGTTTGAACATGATCCCAGGCCCAGGCAGCCTGCCTAACAACAGCCAAACTAATCTTGTTCTCACAGTAGAGGGTCTCAACCAAGTCTTGCTCCCTGGGAGTATGGACCAGTGCATAGCCTAATTGCCTCCTGAACAGCAGAGGGTTGTAATTGATACTTCCCTTGACCCCTATTAAAGGCACATTGGGAAAGTGCCCACAGCTTGTAATGATATCTCTGCCCTTAGTGCTTTGAGTACACCATCTGATATCTGCTGAAGTGAGAGTAGTGAGCCTCTTGGCCCAGTTGCTCTGCTGATGAGGATTGAGAAATGCATCTGTCCTGGGTAGATGCCTGAGAAGCCAAGCATGGAATAATGGAGCACAACACCTCACTAGCCTTCCCCTCTGCTTCTCATTCTTCTGATGTACTGAGTAATAGAGATCTCCTAGCAAAGTTGGCACTGGGTTCTTCAGGATGAACAAATGGATTGCACTCTTGCTGATGAATCGAGGCTCATCTGCAAACAACACAATTCCATATACACTTAAGGCCAACAGAGCACAAACAGCTCTCCACTCCCCCAGGGAGGCCTTCAGACTAGCTTGGGAAATCAGGAAGTCAAGATGAAAACCAGGGATCCCAGCCTTAGAGGTCATATGCTGCTCAATCAAAGCAGGTTCCAGGTGCAGAGCTTTTGCCACCTCTCCATTGCTGGGAAAGACCATTTCAGGGTTGAAAGGGATTTCCCTCTTGATAGGCAAACCAACCAAAGATGAGTATTCTTCTAAAAGAGGCCCCAACTGAAAGTCTTGAAAGGTGAAACATCTCAATGGGGGGTCATAAAACTGAATGCAGGTGTGGATCAAACTCCTCTGAGATGGGTCCAGATCCATGACCAAGTCAAGTATATCCCCATAATGCTCCCTGAACAAAGGTATGTGTTCTGGAGTGATCAGGGTTTGGATCCTCCTGATGTCTGATAAGTCTGGCTGGAAGAAATGATAGGTGATGTTGCTTTTCTTTGGAGCCATGATGCTAAAGACTGAGTAGAGTGCTGATGAAGATGCTGAGGAGTGGGCCACTGGCTGGCTAGTGCAAGTATTTGAGGTATATGGCTGACAAGCTGAAGCTAGTGCTGGTGGAGATAGGTCAATATTGCAGATGGGGTCAAAACCAAAACCAGATGAAGGTGGATACCCTGAAACACAAATAAGCACATGTTAATATGATGCAATGAGTATGTATGCAAATGATATGCAAAGGGTTTGTGACTGAGCTGGATCTGATCAAAATGCCCTGGTATAAGTCCATGTGTGTTCAAGAATTCCGGATGGAGGTCTATAAATCCAGTAACCAGGGTGGGGGACTCAAATAAAGAGCCACATGTCCAGGGTTTTAGAATCACAAGAACTGTCCAACATGGAGTATTCTTAACAAAGTCAAAGTAACAGGGTATTCTGAGGTCAAGGTACCTGCAAACCTGTAAACAGCCCAACCCCCTCACAGGTGATGATCTAGGACAAGGATCCTCAGACTTGGATCAGTTATGAGAAGTGTAAACACTTCTAACCCGGAGGTACAATGTTTACAATAACCATAACAGTTCCTCCTCTAATTCACCTCAATTTCTGAAGGTCAATACTAAAAGGTCATCCAGACTTAGCAGGCTTCCCAGATAGCCCTAGCATTGCAGGAAATCTGCAACACAGAGTTCTCAAGAAGAAACCCATATCTGAACCGTGTTTCATATTCCCGCACCAGACCGAAATGGAATGGGAAAGAATATGATTCACTCTAGCCTAGGTGTCACTCAGGTCCCAGGTATAGGACCTCAACTCTCAATAAATCACCCACCCACCAAGGCAAACAACCAGATCCAGCCAGCAGCAGTGACAGTATGATATAAATAAATGCAATAAAGAAAGCAGTAAAGTAACTGTACATAAAGCAACAAAAATAAATACAAGCACATAACACCCCAGTAAACACAAATCAAACAAGCGCTAGGAGGAACCCACAAAAAGAACCAGAAGCCCCGGTCGCAGTATAAGGATCCCCAGCAGAGTCGCCAAGCTGTCGCTCCCGATAAGTGACACAGGGTCAGATAAGGGTACAGACGCGAACGGTCGGCGAGAGGGACAATGAGAACACACAGCCGTGAACTCACTGGAGATGAATAGAGTCGCCAGCTAGGCATTTTTATCCCGGAGGAAGGGTAATGCTGCATAAACCTAGAAAAAGACATGGATAAGACGGTCGCGAACCAGAGAGACTGAGAAAGGGGGTTGGTTACAACCTGGGAAGGTATTAGCACCCAGATTGTCCGCCGTACTCGACGGGATCCACGCTTAAAAGATTTGTGTTTTAAAGGAGTAGTGTCAGTGCAATCTGTGTGTAAAATAGCTGGAAAAGAATGTACAGGTGTCAGTGCAAAAGAAGTGTGAAGTGTAATATGTATAGTGTCAATGTAAGAAAGAGTATGCTCATGATTATGAGGCTTAAAGAATAATGCTGGAAGGAGGGGGAATGTACGGAGACTTTTGTTCGATAACTGTTAAGTTATGCCTACGTATCCTCTCGTGCAATGAGGAAGTCAGAACACCGTAGTTCGACCCAAAGAGACTGAAAGATGAATTGACTTGTGAACTGCTTGCTTGCCTATGCTCAAGTGTATGATCTGTCTGGCACAGATGCAAACTGTCTTGCATTAGACGGAAGAAGCAAGTTCTCGGTTGTGAGTGAAGATGATGAGAAAAGAATCCCGGAGGAGACGATTATTGTTTGTTTTTGAGTTTTCAGTCTTTTATTGCTTTTTGGAGTTTGTCATAAGATAATGAGCTTAAGCCTAAACCAATGGGTTAGTAAACTCATCACATCTTCCCTCTGATTAGGGGTAATGAGAAGTACCTTAAGTGTGAAGTCAGATTCTCACACTTAATCACCTTTGGTATAGGATTAAGATCATTAGCCTACTTGTGATTAATTAGATGTTTTTGGTGTTTTTGTTTAGTGTTGAGTAATGAGGTTAAGCCATAATCAGGGATTAAACAGACTCATTACACCATCCTAAAAGAAGGATGATAGATGAGAATGTTTAAGCTGAGGAAAGCTCCTCAACTTAATCCATGATTAGGGATTAAACTCATGACAAGACAAGCCTTTGATTAAGTGGATTTTAGTTAATGATATGATGATGAAGTGAATTTTATGATTTGTAAGACAACTTGAGGGGGACTTGTCCATTAACACTAGGGTTAGTCCTTCTTACCCACTCAAGGAAGAATTAGAACCCTAATGCAAGGCCCAAGTTACAAGTGTGATGTCTTGATGATTATTAAGTGGGTTGATTAAGAGACTTAAACACATTAAAGGTTTAATACTTAGGATTAAAGTTATACACTCCATCCTAAAAGAAGGATGCAGGCATAAGCTTAATCACAAAGTCTTAAAGCCTTTAAGGTTTAGTCCCTGATTATGAGATGAGAAGAGAAGACTCAAAGAGAGACACAAAGGTAAAAAACTATGAGGGGAGACTAATCAAAACCCTAATTCATTATCATGCTTGGTTGACCCTAAGGTTTGTGAGGTTTGCAAGAAGAATCTTCATAGGAGCCACCAGGAAGCAGATGAACAAGATCAAGAGAAGCAAAGTGACTTGCTTCATTCAAGAAGTCAAGTCACTTGAAGAAAGAAAGTGGGAGGAAGAAGAATGAGCAAGCTCAATCTCAAACACATATAGGAATGCAGCAATGTATGCAAGAGAGATGAAAAGAAAAGTTATGAGAAGTGAAGGCAAATTCACTTCCCAAGTTTACTTACCACCTGAAATGTTAGAAAGAAATGCAATGCAATGCAAGATGAGATGAAATGGTATGATGCAAAGCAAAACCAGAAGCATGTTGATGATGATTATGATGTTATGAAGTGCTGCAAACATGAGGCAAGACATGGAGATGTTCATACAAGATCATGGATGCAAATGATGCAAGTTAAGGAGCATGAACAAACATGAAAAGTTATGAAGCATACAAGACAAACGACATGGCAAATATGTAATGCAATGATCAAACATGCTTTCTATATGTCTTAAGATGTCAAATGGATCACAAGAATGCACAAAATGCAAAGACAAGTCATGTTATGCAAGGAAATGCAAGAAGGATGCAAATGGAAGCCCAAATTAGGGTTTATGGATCAAACATCAAACCAAAACCAAAAACAGAAGCAATCCCTAAGGTAAAAAATGGAAAATGGTACCCAAAGAAACCCTAAACCTACAATAAACCACTGCCCAAAGGGGAACTCTCAACTCTCAACCAAACTCAAGATATGAATTTTCTAAGTTAATAGGGTTTTTTAGGGTTCTTAACAAAAGAAATGCCAAACAATTGAAAAATGCAAGATCAAATCATGGCCATTTTACCCTAGAAACTACATGCCAAACACAAAACAATGCAAGAAGAATCAATGTCTCAACCTTCTCCAATAGGCAGAAATGAATTTTTAAACTTATGATCAAATTAATGCATAAAAAATGATTTAATTCAATGAAAAATCCTCAAAATGCATCAAGATCAAAAAAGAAATTTGGTTTGAATGTTGGACAATGTTTCTAAATGTCTTAGAACACTTCATGAATTTTTTTGTAATTTTTAAATACCTAAAAGTATTTTTAATTAATTAATTCCCATTAATCAATTAAAAATAATCTTTTAAATATTTAAAAATACTTTTTTAATGATAAAAAATAAAATAAAAATATTTTTGTGTCTTAAAAATTAATAAAACTCAGAGGAAAAAGTTTCATAATTTTTAAGGATTTTTTGCTATTTTAAAATAATTGCACAAGTTAATTTAAAAAGAAATGAATTTAAATTTAATAAAAAGAAAGTAATCAGAAAGGAGGGCCAAGATTTGATCTGGGCTTGGCCTGGTTGACTGCGCGCCAGATCCAAGGGCCCAGATTCAAATCTGGCCAAATTAAAATTATGAATTAATTAATTACAAATTAAATGGATAATCAGGATTAGGGTTTCTAATGGCTCATCTCAGCCTTTCATTCGCGCGCGGGAGAGTCCATCCAAGGGACCAGATTCAAACAACCCTAATTAATGACACTTAACCCTAATCACTTTCAGGCTGCCGGAGAAGACTTCCGGTCGTCTTCTCCGGCGAGCAGTTCACCTGAAAACTTCCCAAACCCCTCAAATCGTATCAAAAATGAAAACTAAGAACATAGAAATGATCTCCATCCTCTCACGAATCAAACCCCTCTCTCAAAACACATTTCTTCTTCCTAAACAAGCTGAATCGAAAGAAATAAAAACTAGGGCACGCAAGCTTCAGAGACAAATTACATACTCAAATCAAAGCCATTTTCAAAACCAATGATACCAGGATGATCAGTGAAGCACATAGAACAAGTTTGTAACAAGAAAAATAATTTTCTGGAAAAATAATTTTCAGGCTACCTGAGATTCGAAGCTTTCAGTTTGAGGACTTTCTGGCCACTTCTCCTTGTGCAATCTACTCCACTTGATCCCCAGAAGATGTTTGAATGCTCAAAAGAAGTTTGTGTTGGCTGGATAGTGAGTTTCGAAAGCTCCTGTTCAAGCTTGGTCAGAAATGGCAATGGAGTTTCTGGAGGTTTCAGGCCATTGTGAATGATGGTTTGTGGTCCTGAGGATGGATGGAGAAGGTCTGTGGTGTTTGTTGGTGTGTTTGTGAGCTATGGTGAGAGTTTCGAATGAAACTGCAAAATGAAGTGAGAAATGGCAGTGAGATGTTCAGGCTGTTTCAGGCTTGTGTTCTTGGTGCTTTGTGGTCTATGGAACAAGGTGAGTTGAATGGTGAAAATGGTTGAAGTGTTTGCAGGCTGTGGAGAGGAAATCGAAGGCTTATGCAATGTGGGGTGTTTTTGTGTATGTGATGGTGTAGAGTGTTTCAGCCTTGCTTAGTACATGAAATGGTTTGCAAATGGATAGTATAAACTAATCCAATTGGTCAGAGGATGTGACTTGTGCTGTGGTGATTGGGATGTTTGCTTTTGCAAAAAGGTCAACTTTTGTGTAAGGCAAATATGGTGAGGTGCTAGGCAAGTACAATGGGCATGGGCTGCGCAGCATGATGAGTGTTTGAGGCTAGCTTGATTCAAGGACCAATGCAGCAAGTTGGTGAAGAGAAATGAGTGGTTTTGCAACTTGTTACTTTATGGTTCTCATGTGAAAATCTTGTTCCAAAAGTCATGAAACATGAGCAATGCCTAGTTCATTCTGAATTTTAGGACTTACATGATGTTTATGTGAAGGTTTGATACCAATTAGAAGTTGCAATTTGACTTAGTACATGATTTTGCAATTTTCACACTTGGTGCATATCTTGAAAATAAGTGATTTTTGGCAACTTTGTCACACCATAACTTTTGATTCAAGAAGAGTTTGATCATGTTCTTGTACTTTTTGAAAAGGGAAAAATGAGATCTACAACTTTCATGACCAAAGTTTTTCCATTTGAAGCATTTTTGGATCAAGAATCATGGCTTGAAAAATGACCTAAAATGATGCATTCTTGAAAAGTCAACTATGCCCAAAAAGTCAATATTTGCAAAAACCCTAAATTCTTGATTTTTATGAACTTCAACCTTCTTCCATGATCAAATAAAGATCATATACACTCAAAATGATGAAGATCAACCATTGGTTGGGTCATTGGGGGCCTCAGATGCCCTGATTTTACACTGACTTGTCTGAAAAGTCAACCCTTGATCAGATGACTTCCCCATGGAATTTCTTCATGAAAATTGATGTGCATACTCCCTATACCATATAAAGAGCAATGGAAACAAGAATGACCAAAAAAATTGGAGTTGTGGCCTCTGAAACCAAAACCCTAATTTTAGGTCAACTGTGCAGTTCATCCTGGCTCTGCATCCACTCAAGTTCTTGTGATTCCTTTGCATTTTTGACTTTGAGGAGATGGAATATGATATAAGAACACACATGGACCCCTTTGAGTTGATTAGTGGCCTTTGGAATGGCTCAAGATGCTTTTGGTATTGCTCAGATCACAAACCCTAGGTGCAGATGCCTTAGAAACTATGCAGTGAATCAAAAGTGAGATATGAGATGATATGATTGTGCTTATGCATATGAGGATGATCACAAGCCATGGTGTGAATGGGTGAGGTCAAATTTGGGGTGTTTACACTACCCTTCCTGTTAGAGTCGGCTTCTCGAAGATATATTTTACAGGGTCCATCTTGGAAATCAAAAGAGTGGTGTGAGTCAGCATGTACTGTCTTAGTCGATGAGCAGCCCATGCCAAAGCGCATCAAGTTTTCTCGATTAGTGAGTAGCATGTCTCACAATTGGTAAACTTTTTGCTAAGGTAATAAATGGCATGCTCTTTTTGACCAGACTCGTCCTACTGACCCAGCACACATCCCATTGATCCTTTGAGTATGGTAAGGTACATGATTAAGGGTCTCCCTGGCACTAGAGGCATGAGAATCAGGGGTTCTAGCAAATATTCCTTGATCTGGTCGAAGGCCTGTTGGCAGTCATCATTCTACTTGATAGCCTGATTCTTTCGCAACAACTTAAAGATTGGCTCGCATGTGGCTGTTAGGTGGGATATGAACCTTGCAATGTAGTTTATTCTCCCAAAAAAGCCTCGTACTTGCTTCTCAGTTTTTGGTTCAGGCATCTCCCGGATGGCTTTTACTTTGGCCGAGTCAACCTCAATTCCCCGTTCGCTGACAATGAAACCCAGTAGCTTGTCGGACCGTACCCCAAAGGTGCATTTGTTTGGATTCAACCTCAATCTGAATTTTCGGAGTCTGTCAAACAACTTGGCTAGGTTGACTAGATGCTCTTCTTCTGTCTGGGACTTTGCTATCATATCATCAACATAGACCTCAATCTCGTGATGAATCATGTCATGAAATAACGTCACCATAGCATGTTGATAAGTGGCTCCAACATTCTTAAAACCAAACGACATGACTTTATAACAGAAGGTGCCCCAAGGCATAATGAAGGTAGTCTTTTCCATATCATCGGGAGACATTTTAATCTGGTTATAACCTGAAAACCCGTCCATGAAAGAGAATACGGAAAACTGGGCAGTGTTGTCAACTAGCATATCTATATGAGGCAGAGGGAAATCATCTTTAGGGCTGGCCCGATTCAAATCCCTATAGTCCACACACATCCTAACCTTACCATCCTTTTTAGGGACTGGTACAATATTGGCAACCCATGGAGGGTAACTAGTCACTGCTAAGAATCCATCGTCAAACTGCTTTTGCACTTCCTCTTTGATTTTGATTGCTATATTAGGGCGTGTACATCTCAACTTTTGCTTCACTGGTGGGTAGTCTTCTCTCAAAGGCAGCTTGTGGACTACAATATATGTGTCCAAACCAGGCATGTCTTGATAAGACTAGGCAAAGACATCAACATATTCTCGAAGCATGGTACTTAGACGACTCTTGATAGATTCTTCTAACGCAGCCCCGATTTTAACCTCTTTCTTATCTTCTTCGCTACCAAGATTTATCACCTCAATAGCCTCTTCATGGGGTTGAATCATCTTCTCCTCTTGTTTAAGAAATCTGGCTAGCTCTTCAGGTAGTTCGCAATCTTCTTCACCTTCCTCATCGGCTTGGTAAATCGGATTGTCAAAGTCATACTTAGCCATAGCAGGGTCGTCATTGATGACACCCGGTGAAGAGCACTTGCATGATGATGATTCATTCAAGGCTTTAGAAAGAGTTTGAGAAATGAAAACATTGCCACTTTAAAACTTTTCTTTCCCTTTTTTAAAAACAAAGACAAAAATGAAAGATAAGGAACAACATGGATGAATGCAAAACGTCCGCTTTATTAATGATTATGGTATTTTGTCATGAACAATGGAACCCTTACAATGAGCTGGTATACCCCGAGAAAGGCATAACACTTGAATACAAGAAAGACAAAAACAAAAACCATTACTCTTCAAGGGAAGTGACCGAGATGAGCCTTTCAGACGATCAATTGTTGAGCTGCGTCCCTAGAGCACAAGGCCTGATCCACTCGTCAAAGTCACAATCACTATCAATTATGTCATCTTACACTGCACTGATACTCCCATAATCAACCCATCCAACACTTGTGAAGGTAATCGGGCCTTTTCGACCTCTAGCGCTCTGTTCAGATGATGACTGCCCAGGCTGGTAGCCAACACCAAACATGTCCTTCTTCTCTGATACTTCCACTGGCTTGCCTCAGCCTTCTCGCATTCCTGACTCCACCACTTTTAGAGTCTGTTTGTAAGAAGCTATGGAGACTCCTTTCTTTGACTCTTTGGAAGAAGCTGCTCATGAGGATGCTAATTCAGTCTTTAGGGGATCGAAAGCTTGGCACGGAGTCTCAACAATCTCATCATCCATCTCTACATATTTAAATAAGGCCAGATGGTTGATGAAGATATCCTCCTCTCCACAGATCGTTACGATTTGCCCTTCCCAGACGAATTTCAATTTCTGATGAAGCGTAGATGACACTGCCCCTGCCGAATGGATCCAGGGCCTCCCCAATAAATAGCTATACACAGGCTAGATGCCCATTAAATAAAATGTAATGTTGAAGACTTGCGGCCCTACCTTGATTGTCAAGTCCACTTCTCCAAACACTGACCTCCTTGAGCCATCAAACGCTCGAACCACCAACTCACTGGGCTTCAGAATAAATCTGTCGTAATCTAGTTTCATTAACGCTTTTTTGGGAAGTACATTCAATGATGACCATATGTCCACCAACACATGGGATAACATTGCACCCTTACACTCCAAAGAAATATGCAGTGCCTGATTGTGGGAGCGACCCTCAGATGTCAGGTCCATATCAGTAAATCCCAGTCCATGACTGGCGTTCACACTGGACACCACATTTTCTAATTGGTTCACTGAGATATCCTGGGGTACATAGGCTTTGTTCAGGATGTTTAAGAGAGCTTTTCTATGAGAGTCAAAACACATTAACAGAGAAAAGATGGAAATCTTTGATGGAGTCTGTTGCAAGTGGTCTACGATTTTATAATCGCTCTTCTTGATGATTCTTAGAAACTCTTCTGCTTCTTTGTCAAATGTAAGATCAGGGTCAACTACAGATGTAGACTCATTAGTAGTTACTGGTTGCTTTCCCCTAGCCTTAGCTTGGACTTCAGCAGTATATCTAGGTGGCACTACACTGTTTCTCAGTGTCTCTGGCGCAAACAATCTTCCACTCCTAGTAAAACCTCCTACCCCAATGTTATCCACCTGAGCTGGAGATATACTAGATGTGGCCAAGTCTTGCTTCTGGAAATTGTAATACACTTCACCTCCGTAATGCCATAGGATGGCCTTATCACTTTGGTACATCATAGGCCCTGCAGTAGTAATAGTTATTGGTTCCACTCTGGCTTGAGGAGGAGCTTGTGCTGGATCATAGAAAATGGTCGCTGTCGAAACCTCTTTCTCTTTTGCAACTCTATCAAACTGCAGGATCCCTTCATCAATCATGCTATGTACCCCTGTTCTCAATTGCTCGCAACCATCAGGAGCCTCAGCACAATCTGGACAATTATTCCTACAACCCGGAAAGATACCCTTATGGGCCAAACAAGCTTTGACAATACTCAATGGGGTTTTCAGGTTATTGAGATCATGCACCAAATTCATATTTTCTCCGTCATCAATTGCCCCAACTATACCTCCGTGAGGAGGCATGGGGTTTTGTATCACATTCAGAGTGGGAGCGAAATTAATCGCTTTGGAATCTAACAAGTCTTGGACTAAATGCTTCAAGGCTTTACAATTCTCTGTATTCTGACCGAGGGCTCCGGAATGGAATTTGCACCAGGCGTTTGCATCATAGCCTTCAGGGATTTGTCCCGGTCTCAGAGGTTATAAAGTTCTAAGCTAGACCATTTGGAGTTGGAGAAGATTTTGCAAGAGTTGTGGGTAAGACATGGGTGGAGTTTCAAGATGCCTTTCTCTAGCCTTTTGAGAATAATAGGGACGAGGAACCCTCTATTGTTGATAACCCTGTTGGCGCTGCTGTTGCGGTTGTTGAACCTGTTGTTGATTAGACGGAGCTGAAATGGTAATAGGAGCCACCTGCTGATAAGTACCTCTATTGCCTCTGCTTCTTTGTGCATACATAGCTCCAGTTTCTCCTTCCCTCTTTTTCACAAAAGGTTTCTTGATACCGAAAGCTGAAGCACCACCATTTTGGATCTTTCCCTGATTAATCCAGCTCTCTATCCTCTCTCCAGTTAAGATAATGTCTGAAAAATAGCTTGAGGAACACCTTGATAACCTCTCAATGAAGTGCCCTGGAAGGGTGTCCGTGAAAAGGTCCACCATTTCTCTTTCTAGCAAAGGTGGTTGTACCCTGGCGGCCACCTCACGCCATCTCTGGGCATAATCTTTAAATCTTTCTGAATTCTTATGCGCCAAACTCTAGAGTTGAGTGTGGCTAGGTGCCATATCAATGTTGTACTGATATTGTTTAAGAAAAGCTTCCCCCAACTCTTTCCAATTTCGAATAGAGCTCCTCTCCAACTTCATATACCATTCCAGTGAGCCTCCAGAGAGACTGTCCTGTAAATAGTACATCCAGAGTTTCTCGTCCCTAGTATAAGCAGTGATCTTTCAGTAAAAAGCCTACAGATGCGTTTTGGGGCAGGTGTTACCATTGTACTTATCAAAGGTTGATGGCCTGAACTTGGGAGGAATGACCACTATAGGAACCAAGCCCATATCAAATTCATCTATCCAAGAGTGTCTCTATATTCCAGGGCCTTAACCTTTTCAGCTAGCAACAAAAAGTCTTGAAAATTTCCTTCCATGCCAAATCCCATATCATTATTAACTGGAGGGAACTGATCCTCTTGTCGGTCTTCCACAGGAATAAAAGTTGGTGTGCCAGTCTCTAGAACTGGAGGTCCACCTGCTCCATTTTTGTTGTTGGGGGAATTCCCTTGAGCATCTGGAGTGACCACTGAAGGGTCATCCTGGGGAGGAGTAAGCCTCTACTTGGTGTTCCTCAGATCCTGCTGTCCTTGGGACATACCCTGCATCACAACCATAAATTCCCCCATCCGGGTGCGGAATTCATTGAGTTTTGTCTACACTATGTCCATGATAGTTCTTTGGTTGTTGCGGGTAGCATACTGATGAGGAATATTTTGTCTGAGGTGACAGGCCTTAGCTGCTCTCGCAATCTTTACATGTAAAATAGATAAGTTAAGTAACCTGGAGAAACCTGCAAAAGAAAAATGCAAATGATATGTATGCAATGATGTGTTCCTCTTATCATCAAGGTTTTATTTACTTTCCCATTCTGGTATTAAGAGAATAGCCTTTGCAAGAAGACCTTGTGTGACATTTAGATGTGAAGTGGTAGTATTTAATATCCCGTGTACGTGAAAAAGATAACAACCAGAGATTTAAGGCCAATCAAAAGAAAACTGGAATAGCAAAGTCCCCGTAGGGTGCAAGTTCATAAATAAAAAAGAGAAAGTACATCTGCAAGAGAGGAATCCCACAACAGGTATGTGGGTAATGCAAACATACGAATACAAGACTAAAGCCTAGGAAGATCTACATCCTGCAACCTCCAACTAAGGAATTTGACACCTTGAAGCAACTGGGCTATGTCTGGATGGTCTGGTTCCTGTATGAGCTTTTGAATCAGGAGATCCCTAAGGTCAAAAGAAGCATGCAACTCCTCAATTTTTCGTAGGAACACCTTCTCACTCTCTTTGTTTGCAATTGACTCAGTCTTGGTCTTCTTGACATCAACTCTAAGCTTTAACTCCTTTACCTCTTTCTGAGCATCCTCCACTACCTGTTGACTCTTTGTTACATCTTGAATATGACTCTTCTCTTGGTGGTGGGCCTTTTGAAGGAGCTCTCCTTGGTCAGATAAAGAATCTTGAAGACCTTTGATCTCTAACTTGTATTTGGCTTCCAACTCTTTATGCTTCTTCAAGTTGTCTTTCCATTTCTCCTGCCACAAGGTTATAGTTTCATTAGCTTCATTCAACTCTTTCTTATCTTTTTGGCGTTGGCTCGCCTTGTGAGTTTCAGCTAATCCTCTTTTCTTGAAATAGATTTCTCTCTCCTGGAAATCCTGCTGCTTAAGCCTGGCCATTTCTTCAGCCTGATGAGCCCTCTCTTCCAACTTCTGGTTTTGAATCTTCAACTTCTGGCATGAGTTGTTGTCTTCTTGATTTTCCAACCTGAGCTTCTTAACCAAGGCCTCCAATTTCTGATACTCCTGAAGAGGGACTGAAGTTATAGGGACTACTTCCTTAGGGTAGAGAGGTGGTTCCTTGGAGAATGGGAGCAACAAAGTCTCTACCCGATCTTCCAACCAGGTGGCAAAAGGATCATAAGTCTTTGGATCTACTCTCCCAAAGTCCTTTTTTCCCTTCATCATTCTAACCTCCCAAGCTTGGGATTCTAGTATGCTCATCTTCAAGTTACCTTCTGCTGGAAAGTATAGTGACTCATTTATCTCTTCAATCAATGGTAAAGCTCTCAAAGGATATCCAAACTGTTTTCTGGACAAGACAAGATTATAACTGATTCCACCTTTCCTTCCTATCAGGGGTACATTTGGGAAGCTACCACAACTAACCATGATTTCTTTTCCTACAAGAACCATGTTGCATCCCCAAGCAATGTCACCTGAGGTTAAGCCCATCTATCTTTTAGACCACTTCCAGTACTGTTTCAAGTCCTGAAAGGGTCCTGATTTTGAGAGTTACCTTACAAACCAGTTAGCAAACAAGGGAGCACAACAATTCACATGTCCTTTTCTCTTTTCATTCTTGTAATGAATCCCATAGTAGAAGTCACCCAACAATGTGGGCACTGGGTTTCTTTTGGTGATAGCCTCCATGCTAATTAATCCTTTCTCTCCTGGGAATAAGCTAATCCCATACACTATCATGGCTAGTAATGCTCTGAAATCTGCCCATTTGTTTCCTAATGCCATAACATGAGCTTCTGTGATGAGAAACTCCAAAGAAATCCCCTTACCCTGGTTGGCTTCTAGCCCCATCTTGAATCTGAGCATACTCAAGTGACAATCAACAGTAATGTCTTCATAAGGAGGGCTCCTCTCTGAAGCATAATAAGGAATACCTTCTCTAATGGGAATATTTAGGATACTGGAGACCTCCTCCAATGTAGGTGCCAAAATGTAATCTAGGAAAACAAAGACTCGTAGTTGTGGGTCATATAATTGCAACAAGGAATGCAGGTTATCCCTCTGATCAACTGTTGGCTTATTCACATATTCCAGAATCTTTCCATACTCTCTTTTGAAGTCATCAAGAACTTTATCATTCATCAAGCTGATCAACTTCTGAACACCCTCTGTCTCTGGTTGCGGGAAAGTATAATGAACATTCTTCTTCCTTAGAGTCTCCATCTTGAAGCAGCAATGTAACCGGGAATCGGAAGTAATATGAACCCTGAGAATAAAAAGAACACATATGATTAATGATGTCATGATGCTTATGCAAGGTAAGGCATGTGATCAGTGATGTGTCTGTGTAGTGTCAATCATATAATCAAGTGTCTGTGCAGGGTCACAATATAACCACATCAAAACAAACATCTCTCTGATCAGAGGTTCAAGTCTCAGAATCAATGTGTAATAGAGCGGATCACAATACTGAAGCATACTGATACAGTGGGTGAGTTGAAGTTTCAGGGCTTCTGCAAACCTGTAAACCCCTCCCAATCTCACGGGTGTGCTACTCGGGTCAACATCACAGACTCTCAAAGCCAAGCAACAATAATACGTTCACCATCTGCGAGAAATGGATCATGGCCAAATCAGGGAATTGGTTTGGCATTATGTACTACTCAGGGAGTTCTCAGCTGAGTCCAAGGAAACAAGCATCCCCCATAAGTCCCCAGCTTCAAGCACTGAATCGAGGGTACAATACTATCGTCATACGAACAGTTTGCTTTAACTGGATTCCTATGATAGAACCAGGCCATCCTATGTGAGTTCCCGGTGGGCCCTCGGATGCGAGTGGGTTTGCCAACAAATATGGTCTGCCACTATCATCACTGGAGAGGGATGTTTCCACAAAAGTTCTTAATGATCGGTCCCCTGACTACACATAACTATCAAGGTTGTGTATTTCCCCAGAAAGATTCTGGTATCAATACATTTCCGAGAAGGTCGCAAGTCAAGGTGTGGAACTCACTACTACCAATATAGCAAGATTCCATGAAGCCAAAGTGGAACCACTCTAAGTCCTAAGGTGCACACGAGCCCCGGTTACGAGATCATCTCATAGTAACAAAACCCATCCCACAGAAAAAATGAAACCAACATAGTCCAGCATATGATGCATGTGACAAAATAAATACTGTAAGCAGTAAATAAATGTTGTAAAGTAAACTGTAAATGAAAGCAATAAATAAACATACAACAACACACATATAAACACCCAAAGAAACAAAAGAAAACATGCGCTAGGGTTGACTCTACGAGGGAAACCAGAGATTCTGGGTTCGGTCCCCAGTAGAGTCGCCAGCTGTCACTCCCGGGATTTTCATCCTAGTACAAACGCGAAAGTGGCGCAGAAAAGGTAGAGTAACCAGCCATGCATTTTTATCCCGAAGGAATGGGAAAGGTAATTTTGCACAAACCTAAGTAATAAGGAAAAGACGAGGCCCTGTGAACCAAAGATCTGGGTTCGGGAGTCGGTTACAACCTGGGAATGTATTAGCACCCCAGACCGTCCGCCGTACCCGACGGGATCCATGCTTGTTTGTTTGTTTCAAAGGGTAAAAGAATATAAGATGTTGTTGAACAAAAGAATTGCTAATTGGAATGGAAGTGAAATGAGAAAGGGAATTGGAAAAGAGATCGAGAAGAAAGAATGAGGGGAAATGTAGGGAAAATAAAGAATATGCTCGAACGGGCCCTACCTCGCTGCCTACGTACCTCATCAGGAAAATGAGGATCAGAGTCGACGTAGTTTGCCTAACTAAGGTGGGAACTATTTGTTAGTGTTTTTTATGCTATAACTTCGTATGTATATGCTCAGGTGTTGCAGGCTCGTCTGGTACAAGTGTGTTTATCGTCTTACATGCGATACAAGTCATCGCATGTTCTCTTTGAGAATGAATGAGGTGAGAAGAGAATTCCCGCAGGAAAGTCGCTTATTGTTTATGGTTTGCTTTTTAAGAGTTTTGTATGAATTTGGCACAAGGAAGTGAATTCAAACTCTTTTCCATGGAATGTGTACTTGCTACTGCATTCCAATATGGAATAATAGAACAAGCACACTAAGCAATGAGAATTTATCCAAGACTTGTTTCCAAGGATTAAGGTCTAAGTTCACTAGATTGTTGAACTTATTGCATGTTTTTGTAGCTTTTGTGAAGAAGTATCTTTTATATTTTCTTTGTGAAATAACCTCTTGATCAGACTTGTACATCATGCTAGACAAGCTCACACTATTCCAAGATGGAATGAATGTAAGTGCCCCATGGAATAAGGCTATACACAAGAGATTCTTTCATGCATTTATTAAGTGTTTTTTTTATTTTGTTTGAAGATGAGAAAAGAAGACTCAAGAGGCAAAAGGTCAAAGCTAATGGGGGACTAAGACACAACCCTAAGTTATCTTATTATGTACAAGAGGTGATACTATGGTTTGTGAGGTAATCTAAACCCAAGGAAAATAAAAGTAAGTTAGAGTTCAACTTACTTCCTAAGGAAGTTAAGTTGAATCTAAAGAACAAAAAGGAAGCCTATGAACAAAGCACCAAGTGCTATGGAAAGCACAATTAACATGCATAAGATATAGGAATGAAGTAATGCTTACCTAAATCTTCCCCCTTACAAAAAAAATGTTAGCATGATGAACCAACTTGAACAATTGTAACATGGCAAAATTCAATTAAGACCCACACTAGCTAATAAGAGCACTAATGAACTTCTAAGCCTAAAAACTAAGTTCTAAAGCAATCTACATGTTAGCTAACTTCTAAGGGCAGGAGTTAAATCAAATTAAAAATAACTAAAGGGATGAAGTGAGTCAAATTCAAACTACGCCCTAAAGTGTTATTAAACCCTAATGTAACCTAAGGATGAATTAAAGGGAAACCTAAGTGTTTTAACATGTTAAAATCTCCTAAAATCAAAAGTAAGTGCAAAGTCCAGAACTTAACCCTAAATGAAAGTATAGGATGAGATTAGATCATATGATAAAGAAGATACTCAAGTTAAGTAGATTCAAACATGAGATTGAAAGATGAAAAAATGAACATGGAAACATGGTTTTAGAAAGTGAAACAAATGACTTAGAAAGAAAAATAAAAAATGACCAAGGAATCTTGAACTCCCCATACAAAAACTAGAGGCTTGATGAAAAGTTAAAATGAAATTTAGACTTACAAAATACTCACAAATGAAGTGGTAGGAATTGTATTAAGACTAAGTGTCACTAATTAGGGTTTTAAGGACCTTTAGATGACAAATGAGGTTCAAAGGAATACAAAGGCTATAAACTTGAGGTAAACATATGGAGATGATCACAATAAACTTATGAGACACAAAACAATGATCTTACAAGGTTAGCTTATGTACAAATGGAATTTGAGATGGCTAATGTAGAAGAAGAAGTGAAATTAGGTCAAAGTAAGGCAAGTATGACTTATGACTCAAGAGAACGTAAAACATCAAAGGTAAAGACCTAAGGAGGGTACTCAACACTTGAAGACATCCCATAGGACATATTAGACTCAAAATCAATACCTTAAGGTAATGGAATAAATGCCTTATTCAATTTAGATAAAAGGAAGTGAAGGAAAAGACCAAAAATGTTACTTATGACCTAAGCAACTTATAAAAATATCAAATGGCTTAGAAAAATTATGAAACTTGACAACTGGGATCACAATCCAGAAGGTGACTTGTGTCCAAAAAATCTCACAAAAATTCCTATTTTGAATGGTCAAATGAGATGTGGAAGGGAATTAAGGTTTATGTGCACACATGTGAAAGAACGAGATCAAAATATGACTTACCATGACCTAAAAATCAAAACAAAAATATTTTGGTTAAGTTTAATGAGTTATCTGGATAATTCAAAAAAGAATGGACTCAACAAGATTTATGGTTTGAGAGAAATAAAATGGACAAGTTTATTGGTCAAAAAAGAAAGAAAATAGGAAGAAATTAATTGTGAAATTAATTTTGCCTTAAAAAAATGGACAAAAATGAGAACAAAAATTATGGAAAATTAAAGAAAAATATGAGGATCATATTTGAATTTCTGGGGAATTTTTAAAGGTGTTTTTGTATTTTTTAAAATAGAAAACGAAAATTGAAATAAAATGAATAAAAGAAAATAAAAGGATTAAAAGCATTGGGCCCGGGGGTGAAAATAGATGGAAAACATGCTGAATTGGGCTTGAGATAAATGCGCTAGGGGTGTGGAAGAAGCTGAGACTTTTGTTCACAAAATGAAGCACGTGAATGACAGGTGTTTTTTTATTTGCTGGCATGATCGTGACCACTGGATTGGAAGAGATCAACGACTGTGTTATAAAGTTAGAGAAAAATTAGGGCACACTGTTCAAGTGACCGGAGCTATTCTCCAGTCATCTTCTTCGTTCACTCTCCCATAGGGCAAATACAAACCATCACTAAAACACAAAATAAAACCATAGAAGGGTTCGTCTCATTGCATAGGTCATCAATCTAGCCTTAGAATTCATTTACCATACCTAAATCAACCTAATCGAAGCTAAGAAAACCAAGCCTAAAAACTGAATATAAGCCTGTAAGAGGCCTATCAACTAGCCAGGATCACCAAAGCTTCTACCAAGCTCAAAGTCATACAAAACAATCAAACATCATGGAAATCATGCAAGATAGGTTAGGGCAAAAACTTGGAAATGCAGAGGTCAAGTGTTGAAGAAATCCAGAGGTTCTAATTGAAATCTTTGGGATGTATGATCCTAAATCCTTCTTTAGTGAAATAAACACTCAATTCGTGCAAAATCTTGAAGAATAATGATGTGATGCAGTGATGTTACAGAACTGATTCTTGATGCTTTCAAACCACTTGAGCCATGGATCTTATGCTGATCATGATGATGAAGCTATAAAGATGATGAATGCAGTGCTGGAGATTGAGATCAGTGAAATTCAGGCCAATTTGCAGAGAACAGGATTGGTGCAATTTGAGAGTTTCAGTTGAATTTATCCATTGATTTTGCTCCAATGTTGTCAATGAGGATGAACAATGGAAGAAGGATAAGGAAGCTGATGAAGGTGAAGCCTAATCCTCACACATTGCACTGCAAATTCAGAGAGAGAGCAGAGCAAAGAAAATGATGAACTATGGTGTGGAAATCATTCCAAAATGAAGAAGAGAGATACATTCAGCTTGTTCCTTGGTATTTATAGTGAACTTAACTCCTCTAGTTAGTAGTTAGAACCATGGTTAGATCCCGGTTAACTGAGTTGATTCAGTTAGAGTTGTGTCAAGTTAGTTAAGTGGAATGCAAGTTAGTTATGCAAGCTGAACCCTAGAACCTTCCATTGCTCGAATCTGATCTCATGTGCTACTAAATATGCTTGTTATGGTGAGCTGAAATGAAGTGCAATGAGACTAGATGGATCAATGATGCAACAATTCAATGCAAGTCCTCTTGCTTGTTTCCTATGGTAATTAGCATGATCAAGCCAACACACAATTGTAGCCTGCTTATGAGGAATGCATTATGTCTGCTGAGGCAAGTATAACTTGAGGCAAATAGATCAAATGCAAGCAGGTTCATGATCTTTATGGTGAGATGGACTGTGATACAAGCTGAAGTGATTTGATCATGTTTGCAGCAAGTATGCAATGGCCCTTAACTCCATTATAGGGTACATTGAACTTATGGTGCTCATGTGACCTAGACTACCTTGCTTCTCAAGAAATGCATCATAACATAAGACATGTATAATTTGGATTGAACTGATATACACAGTCAATGCACTAGCTTAAGATGCAAGAAAATAGATGGCAAGTAAGGATCTTCCATGGCTTGTTTCTTCCGCCTCAAGCAACCAATTCCTATGATCATTGGACTCAAATTGAAGTAGATGCAACATGGAACATGTTTGAAGTTTGGTACATGATGGGACAATGCCTTATGGTGCCTCAAAATTGCTAGGGAACTCATCATCATAAGACTTCACCCTTGGTCTGCATAAGCTTGGCATGCCTAAGGAAAAAATTCTCATGGCTTTTAGTTTGAACCTCTCTACTTCACCCTCTCATATGCCCCAAAAATATTGATCAAATTAAAATTTGGTGAACATGAAACTTATAGCAAACATGGCAAGGAACAACTTTGATGTTGGAAGATTTTCCATTTGAAATCATCTTGGTGAAGAAAAATGGCCTTACTTCTTTCCCTCCACCTGTTTGACAAAATATATGGCCAGTCATGCGCGCAGACTACAAGGCATGCCCTGCCTCTTGCCCTATTTTGCCTTGATTTGTCCAAACTTTGCAAGATCATAACTCACTCAACTTTAATGTTATGGAAATGTTCCACCTATGGATTTGAAGCTTAAGTTTCCCTCTTTAATTGGCTCAAGGTAGAATTTTCATAGCCCTTGTATTTTGGGAGAAGGCCTCTCTTGAAGTGGCTGCAAAAATGGCCAAAACTTGCCATTTTTGGAAACCCTAATTTTCCAAAAATGGTAAGTTTTGGTTTTCTTGATTTCTCTTGATTCCTCCATCATTTCTTGATCAAATTTGAATCATAGGATCCTTGTAACCCTAATTTCATGATTTTTACCTCAAAAAGTCAGGAGTTGACTTTTTCCTCAACATGGTTGACTTTTCCCCAATTCCTTGATTTTCAATCATCTGGACAATTGAACCTCTTCCAAAATGATTCCATGGATGAAATTTCAACCCTAGGCACTTGACATCATGTAGAAAACAATGGAATCAACTTTGGATGAAAATTTCACTAAGAAGCCCAGTAGAATAGAAACCCTAATTTGGCCCTTTTTCATCAAGAGATGTTGCATTACCTGCTTCCTTTGATCAATTCAATTCTTTTCAAGACTTGAGGCCTCAAATGAAGACTTGTGGAATGTTGTGAACCCTTTGCACCAGGTTGAGAAGTTTTGTGGCTCCTTGGTTATCTTTGTATAGCCTTTAATTGCTCCAATCAATGATCACATACCTATGCCTCAGCTATGATGAACATGATGCAATGTTTTTTTGATTGCTACATGAATTTGTTTATGCAATATGCTAATGCAAAATGTTGAGAAAATGAGAGGGAAAATTTTGAGGTATTACATACGGCAGACGATTTGGGATGCTAATACCTTCCCAGGTCGTAACCGACTTTCGAACCCAGATCTTTGGTTCGTAGGACCTTGTCATTTCCTTCTCTCTTAGGTTTGTGCAGCATTACCTTTCCCATTAATTCGGGATAAAAATGCCTGGCTGGTGACTCTACCTTTTTCGCACCACTTTCGCGTTCGTACTAGGATGAAAATCCTGGGAGCGATAGCTGGTGACTCTGTTGGGGATCGAACCCAGAATCTCTGGTTTCCCCTATGAGAGTTAACCCTAGCGCCTGTTGTTTCTGTTTCTTTAGGTGTTTATCTGTGTTGTTGTTGTGTGCTTTAGTTTAGCTTTACTGATTTCATTTACAGCTTTTACTTTACAACATTTATTTATCGTTTTCAGTATTTATTTTCCATGCATCATATATATTGGACTGTGCTGGTTTGCATTTTTTCTGTGGGTGGGAGTTACTGTGAGATAAGCCAACTACCCGACTTCAGTGCACCATAGGATTAGCATGGACAAACATTGCACTCCCATGGTATCTCACCATGATGAGCTGTGATGTGTTCCACACCCGGATTGCGACCATCTTGGAACTATTCTATGTGGGAATTACTCCACTTTAGTGTACGACGTTGATAGTTATGTGCATCTAGTGACTGATCATTGAGGACCTTAGTGGAAACATCCCTATCCAGTGATGACATTGGCAGACCACATTTGTTGGCAAACCCACTCGCATCCGAGGGCCCACTGGGAACTCGCATAGGATGGCTTGGTTCTCTCATATGAATCCAGTTAAAGCAAATTGTTCGTATGACGATAGTATTGTACCCTTTGGGATGAATGTACTATTGTTTCTCGATTCAGTGCTTGAAGTTGGGGACTTATGAGGGATGATTGTTTCCTTAGACTCAACTGAGACCTCCCAGAGTAGTACATAATGCCTAATCGATTCCCTGATTTGGTCATGAAGCATTTCTCGGAAATGGTGAACGTATTATTGTTATTCGGCTTTGAGAGTTCGTGATGTTGACCTGAGTAGCACACCCGTGAGATGGGAGGGGTTTACATGTTTGCAGGAACCCCAAAACTTCCAACATACCTAATTGCTAGTATTGTTCAGTATTTTGATCTGGTCCTTTGGTTCATTGGTTCTAATAATTGTGATCCCTATTCAGAGGAATTGTTATTGTGATGTTGTGACCCTGCACAGACACATGATTATATGATTGATACACCACAGACACGTCACTGATCACATGTCTTGCCTTACATATGGATCATAACATCATTAATCATTTGTGTTCTTTTTCATTCTCAGGGTTCATATTATTCCCGATTCCCAGTCATACTCCTATTTCAAAAATGGAAGATGCCAGAAAGAGGAATGTATACTACAAGTTCTTTGATACCAAAGTGGATTTACTTAATCAGATGGTGTCTCTTATTACCCCGGGTCATCTTGGATACTTCAAAGAAATCTATGGTGACATTCTGGATCTGGTAATTAACCTGGATAGTTCCCAAAGGAGTGCCATTCATACTTTGTTGCAGTACTATGATCCTAGGCTCAGATGCTTCACATTTCCTTACTTCCAGTTAGGTCCTCTGCTGGAAGAGTATGCTGAGATTTTGGAGGCCCCTCTCAAAGATCATATTCCTTTTAATTCAGAGATGACCATACCAACTCATCTTGACATTGCCAAATCTCTTTATTTGAGCCCATCAGAGGTATCTGATAACCTGATTGCTACCAAAGTTGGGGTGCATGGCTTCCCTTTGGAGTTCTTGGTGAGAAGAGATGGAGAACTTGTTGTTGTTGGTCAATGGGTTCCAGTTTGTGATATCTTGGCTTTATCCATCTATGGGATCATCCTCTTCATTGACATGGATAAATTTGTAGATATCTATGTCATTCACTTGTTTGTGCTAAAGAATCATGTGCCCATTCTCCTGGGTGATCTGTATTATTCAGTGCATAACACAAACGAGAAGAAGCATAGTGGTTTAGTTAGCTCTTGTGCTCCTTTATTCTATAGATGGTTTATGAGACACCTACCCATTATTGAAGCTTTCACTGATCCCAAGGTGATCTGGGCCTAGAAGCTAAGCAGGTTGTCTGCCAAGGACGTCAGGTGGTTCACTTTGAAGTTAAAAGGGAAAGATCTCATCTCTAGCTGTGGGGGTTATCCCAATGTTCCACTCTTAGGAGTAGCTTGGGGCCATCAATTATAACCCCATCCTCCTGAGAAGACAATTGGGATATGCACTCAAGACTGTTCCCAAAGAATTAGAGCTAGTTCAGACCTTTTATTTCTTTGTGAAGGATAATCTTCCTTTGGTTCGAGAAGCTGCGGGTGCCTGGAAACTTGTCATAAGAAAAGGTATAGAATGTTTGGGAAAAAGCAATAATCAAATGTTCTATGAGTTCGAAGCCTAGATAAGGGGGAAAGCTCAAGTATCCCTAATCCCCTTCTCTGCACCAGTTCCACCTCCTGCTACTGTGCCATTGGAGGACTACCAGAAGCTGGAGGCTTTGGTCCAATAACTTAAAGCGGAAAAACAAGAGGCTGACAATTCTTGTCAGAAGTTGATGATTCAGAACTAGAAGTTGGAAGATAGAGCTTATCAAGCTGAAGAGATAGTCCAGTTCAAGCATCAGGACTTCGAAGAACGAGAGCTCTACTTCAAGAAGAGAGTGTTGGCTGAAACCCACAAGGCGAGTCAACACCAGAAGGATAAGAAAGCCTTAGACGAAGCTAATGAAGTTGTGACCCTCTAGCAAGAGAAGTGGGAGGACCACCTGAGAAATCAGAAAGACATGGATATTGGGTATAAGCTGAAGATTAAGACCCTTCAAGAGACTCTGGATGAGCAGGGAAAGCTGCTCTAAAAATCCCATGAGCAACGAAGGGACTACCTTCAGAAGATAGCCAAAATTCAACAAGCAGCTGAGGAGATCCAGAAAGAGGTAGAAAAGCTGAAGCTTTGGGACGATGTTAAGAAAGTCAAGACTGAGCTGAGCCCTAGCAAAGAAAGGGAAGAGGTATTCCTACAATAGATCAACGAAGTACACGCTTCCTTTGATCCAAGGGATCTTCTCATTAAGAAGCTCATCCAGGAGCCGAATCATCCAGATATAGCCCAACTATTCCAAGATGTCAAGCGTCTTAGCTGGAGGTTGCAGGACATGGAGCTTCCTAGGGTTTAGTACCACACTTTTGTACCTGGATTACCCACAGGCTTGTTGTGGGATCGCTCTTTACTTTACTTTGCTATTCTCTTAATGTATGAATTGGCACTCTTCGGGGACGTTGTTATCTTCAGATCTCAGTTTGTGATATGTTTGACTTGGTTTGAATCACATGTTGTTATCTCTTGCACTAACACGGGGTACTAAGCACCAATTCACCACGACTATCATCTTATTTGAACGTTATTCGGGGTCTTCTTCCCTAAAATATGAAAAGGCTATCTGAATTCTCAAATATCGGTACGGGAATATAAAAAAAAACTTGAGAATGAAAAGAACACAACACTGCAAGCATTCATGTCATTTTCATTTTTCTTTTGCAGGTTATCCGGGTTTCTTAACTTATATGCATTTTCAGGAAAGATTGTGAGAGCCTCAAAGACTCCTCTTCTCAGGAAAGATATCCTTTCACACTAGTACACTACTCGTCATAATCAAAGGCACGTCATAGATACAGTACAAACCGAGCTGAACAAACTTCGCACCAGGATGGGGGAGTTCATGACAATGATGTAGGGTATAGCTCTAGGGCAGCTAGAGATGAGGGCTGCTATGAAAAGGCTTAACCCCCCACAAACAAATCCTCTGGTAGTTACCATGGATGTGTAAGGAAATCTAATCAACAACAACAGAGGGGATGAGCCTCCAACTCTAGAGATCGATGGCCCTACTCCTGTCCTCGTACAGGACCTTTAGGAAGATCAGCTCACCCTAGTCAATGAAGATATGGGGTTTGGTATTGGAGCTAATAATCAAGAATTTCAAATGCTGGCTGAGAAGGTGAGGGCCTTGGAATGAAAAGATACTCTTGGCATCAATGTTTCTGATATGGTCCTGGTTTCAGGGGTGGTTATCCCTCCAAAGTTCAGACCTCCCGGTTTCGACAAGTACAACGATAATTCTTTCCCTAAGACTCACTTGCATTCCTTTTATCGCAAGATCGCTGCACATACCAAACACGAGAAGCTTTGGATGTACTACTTCCAGGACAACCTATCTAGGGCCTCACTAGAATGGTACATGAAACTAGAGAAGAACTTTGTTTGTAATTGGAAGGAGCTTGGGAAGGCTTTCCTCAAGCAGTACCAGTATAACATTGACATGGCTCCCAGCCGGACTCAACTACAAAGCCTGTCGCAAAATAACTCGGAAAGTTTCAAAGACTATGCACAGAGGTGGCGCGAGGTTGCAGCCAGAGTTCAACCCCCATTGCTGGAAAGGGAAATGGTTTATCTCTTCATGGATACCCTCCTAGGGCATTTCATGGAGAGACTAGCGGGTTGTTCCTCCAATGGTTTTTTCGATATCATCTTAACGAGCGAAAGAATCGAGAGTTGGATGGAACATGGAAAGATTCAGAGCAGCAGAGCGTCAACCTCCAGGGTCAAAAAGCCTTTTATGAAGCGAATGGAAGGAGAAGTTGGGGTTGTGTACGCCCAAAAGAAGAGGGGGAGTCAGAACACTTATCATCAGGCAGCTCCTGTTACTATTTCTGCTCCTGCTAATCAGCACCAGGTTCAGCAACCACATCGCCAGCAGAATTACCAACAACAGAGGGCTCCCCACCAATACTACCCTCTCAGGCCAAAAGATAGGCATTTTGAGACGCCGCCGATGTCGTACTCCCAGTTATTACAAAACCTTCTCCAACTTCAAATGATCCAGTTGAGGACCCTGCAGCCTCCAAAATCAGGTTAGCTCCCAATAGGCTATGATGCTAATGCCCGTTGCGAGTTCCATTCCGGAGCTCCTGGCCATAGCACGGAGAATTGTCAAGCTTTCAAGCATGTCATTCAAGACTTGATAGACTCCAAGGCGATTAACTTCTCTCTAACCCTTAATGTGCTACAAAATTCCATGCTTGATCATGGAAGGACCGTGGGAGCTGTTGGTAGTGGTGAATGTTTAAACCTAATATCTGATTTTAATGCCCTGAAGACCTCATTGTTGGTCCTAAAGGCTTGCTTGGCTAAGAAGAACATATTTCCGGGTTGTGAGAAGGGTTGTCCAGACTGTGTCAATTCTGTCTATGGTTGTGATCGGTTGAGATCAAAAGTATAGGGAATGATGGACGAAGGAAGTATACAGTTTGATAAGATCTTAAAATAGGACGAAGTATCAACTGTTACGATTTACTATAATCCAGCATAAGTTCCAGCACTTCAAGGGTGGCACCAGTAACCATTACTACTTCTGGACCAATTTCGTACCAGAGTGATAAAGCTATCCCGTGGAATTATGGGGGAGAGGTTTATTACAATGGACATAAACAAAACATGGCCACGTCCAGTTCATCTCTGCACCAACTTGAGAATGTTGGGTTCGGAGGATTCACTAGGAGTGGTAGATTGTTTGCACCAGAGACATTGAGAAACAATGTGTTACCACCAAAAGACAATGTAGAGGCTCAAGCCAGGGCCAGGGTCAAGCAGCCTATGACAAGTGATGCTCCTGCGTTGACTCTGGAGCCTGATATCACATTTGACAAGGAAGCGGAGGAATTCCTGAGAATAATCAAGAAAAGTGATTACAAAATTGTTGATCACTTACAGCAAACTCCATTTAAGATTTCAATTTTATCCTTGTTGATGTATTCAGACTCACTTCAGAAGGCTCTATTGAAGATCTTGAACAATGCATATGTGCCACAAGACATATCCGTAAATCTGCTAGTGACGGTAGTGTCAAGTGTAAATGCCAGCCATGGTTTGGGATTTACGGATATGGACCTGACAACTGAGGGACGCTTCCACAACCGTGCTCTACACATTTTCATGGAATGTAAAGGAGTTTTTCTCTCTCATGTGCTTATAGATATGGGGTCATCCTTGAATGTACTTCCTAAGAAAGCATTGATTAAACTGGATTATGATGGGGTTGTGCTTAGGCCAAGTGATTTGGTCGTCCGAGCATTCGATGGCTCGAAAAGGTCAGTATTTGGAGAGGTGGAATTGTCGATCAAGGTAGGACCACATGTATTCAATACTACTTTTTACATCATGGATATCCAACCGACCTACAGCTGTTTGTTAGGACGACCTTGGAAACACGCAGCAGGCACAGTGTCTTCCACCCTTCACCAAAAGCTTAAATTTGACTGGGAAGGATAGATTATGACGGTGTGTGGGGAAGAAGATATCTTCATCAGCCACTTGGCCATGTTCAAGTACATAGAGATGGATGGGGATATTGTCGAAACTCCTTGCCAAGCCTTCGAACCCATCAGGATTGTAAGTACATCATTGTCAGCTGCCTTGTCAGAGGATACTAAGAAAGGAGCATCCATAACCTCCTACAAGCAAGCCCTAAAAGTTGTAGAATCAGATGCAAATGAGGGCTGGGTCAAGATGATTGAAGTCCCAGAGAAGAAGGATATGTTCGGGGTTGGCTATCAACCTGGTCAGTCAACACCAGGGAAAAGCGCTAGAGATCGAAAAGGCCCAATTACCTTCAACAGTGCGGGATGGTTTGATCATGATAACATTTGTGCAGTGCAAGAAGAAACAGTAGATAGTGATTGCAAACTGGATGAGTGGATAAAGCCCTATGTCCCAGGGATGCAACTTAACAATTGGTCAGCTGAGGCGCTCATCTCCGTCACTCAACCAGAAGAGTAATAGTTTTATGTTTCTATTCTCTTGTATGCAAGCTCTACGCCTTGCCCGAGGTGTAGTAGCTCATTGTAAGGGTTTGTTGTTCATGATACAATATCATAATTATTAATAAAGAGGACGTTTTTGCATTCATTCATGTGGTTCCTTGTCTTTCATTTTTACCTTTTTTGTTTTGAAAAGAAAAATGTATATAATAATAAATGGCAATGTTTTTCATGTATTCCACTATTTCTAAAGTCTAGCATGAATCATCATTCATGCAAATATTCCTCATCGGGTCTCATCAAGGACGACCTTGCTATGGTTCAGTATGACTTTGACAATCCGATTTACCTGGCCGACGAGGAAGGTGAAGGAGATTGTGAACTACCCGAAGAACTAGCCAGATTGCATAAGCAAGAGTAGAAGATGATTCAGTCACATGAGGAATCCATTGATGTGGTAAATTTGGGTACTAAGGAAGACAAAAAGGTCAAGACCGGGGCCGCATTAGAAGAACCTGTCAAGAGCCGCTTGATCTCCATGCTCCGAGAATATGTCGATGTCTTCGCCTGGTCTTACCAGGACATGCCCGGGTTGGATACTGATATCGTAATGCACAAGCTGCCACTCAGAGAAGACTGCCCATCGGTAAAGCAAAAATTGAGAAGAACTTGACCTGACATGGCTATCAAAATCAAGGAAAAGGTTCAAAAGCAGTTTGATGCTGGATTCTTGGCCGTGACAAGTTATCCTCCATGGGTTGCGAACATCGTGTTGGTCCTTAAAAAGGATGGTAAAGTCAGAATGTGCATGGATTATCAGGACCTGAATCGGGAAAACCCCAAAGATGACTTCCAGTTGCCACATATTGACGTGCTAGTTGACAACAATGCCCAATTCTCTGTTTTTTCCTTCATGGATGGCTTCTCGGGCTACAATCAAATCAAAATGTCGCTAGAGGACATGGAGAAGATTACATTTATTACCCCATGAGGCACCTTATGTTACAAAGTCATGCCATTTGGTTTGAAAAATCTTGGGGCAACATACCAACGTGCAATGGTGACTCTATTCCATGGCATGATTCATCACGAGATCTAAGTCTACATTGATGACATGATTGCTAAGTCACAGACAGAAGAAGAACATCTAGTCAACCTAGCCAAGCTATTTGACAGGCTTCGGAAGTTCAGATTGAGATTGAACCCGAACAAATGCATATTCGGGGTGCGTTCCGGAAAGCTGTTGGGCTTTATCGTTAGTGAAAGGGGGATCGAGGTAGACCCTACGAAAGTGAAAGCAATTCAGGAGATGCCTGAGCCAGGAACTGAGAAGGAAGTATGTGGCTTCTTAGGGAGGTTGAACTACATTAAACGGTTCATCTCTCACCCAATAGCCACGTGTGATCCTATTTTCAAACTTCTAAGGAAAAATCAGGCCATCAAATGGAATGATGTATGCCAACATGCTTTCAACCGAATCAAGGAATATCTGCAAGAACCTCTGATTCTCATGCCTCTAGTGCCAGGGAGACCTTTAATCATGTACCTCACAGTGCTCGAGGGATCAATAGGTTGCGTGTTGGGTCAACAGGACGAGTCTGGTCGAAAAGAGCACGCAATCTATTAACTTAGCAAAAAGTTTACCGACTGTGAGACACGCTACTCACTGCTCGAGAAAACTTGTTGCACTATGGCATGGGCTGCTCGCCAACTAAGACATTACATGCTGACTCACACCACCTTATTAATTTCCAAGATGGACCTCGTTAAGTACATCTTCTAGAAACCAGCTCTAACCGGAAGAGTAGTTTGGTGGAAAATGATTCTGACAAAATATGATATCCAATATACTTTGCAAAAAGCCATCAAGGGAAGTGTTTTGTCGGATTATCTGGCCCAACAGTCAATTAAGGATTACCAACTAAGGAGGTTTTAATTCCTAGATGAGGACATCATGTTCCTCAAGTCGAAAGACTGCGAAGAACCTCTCTCGGAGAAGGGGCCAGACCCCAAATCCAAATGGAGTATGATGTTTGACGGGGCCATTAACATGAATGGTAGTGGAGTTGGTGTTGTCATTATCTTGCCGGAAGGGATCCATATGCCCTTCACTACCCGGATGACATTCGAATGCACTAACAATGAAACAGAGTATGAAGCCTGCATAATAGGGATCGAGGAAGCAATTAATTTGAGAATCAAGAACCTCGAGATCTTCGGTGATTCGGATTTAGTTATCAACCAAGTTAACAGTAAATGGCTGGTTCATCAACCACATTTGACTCCTTACAGGGACTATACCAGGATATTGTTAACTTTCTTCATGAAAGTCAAGTTTCACTACATACCACGAGACGAGAACCAATTTACTGATGCATTGGCAACCTTGTCTTCCATGATCAAGGTTCATCAAAAGAACTATGTGCCTAGAATCGACGTATCTCGTCTCGAAATACCGGCATACGTATTTGTAGTTGATAAGGAAAATTATGACAAACCTTAGTATTAGGATATCAAGCAATTCCTGAAGTCTCGGGAATAACCGGCAGGGGCGTCAAGTAAAGACAAGAAAACCCTTAGGAGGCTGGTAGGCGGGTTCTTCTTAAACCAGGATGATGTGCTCTACAAACGGAACTTCGACATGGTCTTGCTTAGATGCGTGGATAGACATGAAGCAGACCTATTGATGCAAGAAGTTCACGAAGGCTCCTTCGGTACCCATGCTGGAGGACATGCTATAGCAAATAAGCTTCTCAGATCAGGGTATTATTGGATCACCATGGAATCCTATTGCTGTAAGTACTCCCGCAAATGCCACAGGTGCCAAATCTATGCTGATAAGGTCCATGTACCTCCAAATCCATTGAGTGTCATGTATTCACCTTGGCCCTTCACCATGTGGGGCATTAATATGATTGGAAAGATTGAGCCAACTACTTCTAATGGTCACCGCTTCATCCTAGTTGCCATAGACTATTTCACGAAGTGGGTCAAAGCGGCATCTTATGCCAATGTTACCAAACATGTGGTAGCCCGATTCATCAAAAGTGATATCATTTGTTGGTATGGAATTCCCGAAAGAATCATTAATGACAATGGTTCTAATCTCAACAATAAAATGATGGCAGATTTGTGTCGGGATTTCAAGATCAAGTATCACAACTCTTCGTTGTATCGCCCAAAGATGAATGACGTCGTCAAGGCATCAAGAAGATCGTTCAGAAGATGGTTGTGACATACAAAGATTGGCATGAGATGCTACCATTCACATTGCATAGGTAATGGACGTCAGTGCGCACTTCAAATAGGGGTAACCCCGTTCTCGCTCGTATATAGTATGGAGGCAGTCCTACCAGTTGAAGTCGAGATCCCTTCGCTGAGATTAATGATGGATGTCAAGCTTGATGAAGCTGAGTGGCTCCGATCTAGATATAATCAATTGAGCCTCATTGAAGAGAAACACCTAGTAATTGTATGCCATGGACAGTTGTATCAACGACGAATGAAACAGGCTTTTGACCAGAAAGTACGACCTCAACGCTACATACCCGATGACTTAGTGCTGAAAAGGATTATTCCTCCTAACACAGATTACAGGGGCAAGTGGACACCCAACTATGAAGGTCCATTTATGTTTAAAAATGTCTTCTCAGGCGGAGCCTTGAGGTTAGCAACCATGGATGGCGAGGACTTCCAATCACCTATCAACACAGACACAATGAGAAAATACTTCATATAAAGAGACCCGCTGGACAAAAATAGAATAAGAGTCTAGGCAAAAAAAAGGGCATCCTGATGATCCAAAAACAAAATAAAAAGGCTCGGGAAAAAGTTAGGGAAATATCTGAAAAGATGTACACCCGCTGAGCTGAAAAGCCACATCGGACAGTGTAAACACCCCAAATTTTCCCTCACTCTTTCTCACACCATGGCTTGTGGTCTTTCATTTTTGCATAAGCATAGGCATACCACCTCATATTGCATATTGTTTCATCTGCATAGTTTCATTTCATCTGCATCTAGGGTTTGTGATCTGAGTAATCCAATAAGTGATCTGAGCCATCCCAAAGGTCTTAAAGCTTGCCAAGAGGGTCCATGTGTGTTCCATGATCATAATATTCTCCCCAAAGTTCACAAAAGTCAAGAGATCACAAAGAATGGCAAAAGCATAGAGGCAGACTGAAGATTTCCTGCATAGATGACCTAAAATTAGGGTTTTGGTTTCAGAGGCCTTAATCCCAATTTTTTTGGTCATTCTTGTTTCTAATGGTCTTAATATGTTATAAGTATCATGTGTACCAAATTTGATGAAGAAATTCACTGTAGAAGTCATCTGATCATTGGGTAACTTCTTGAGCAAGTAAAGTCAAAATCAGGGCATCTGAGGCCTCCCTCAAGGGCACCAATGGGTCACATTCATCATTTTGAGTCTCTATGATCTTTATTTGATCTTAGAAGTGGTTGGAAGTTCACAAAATTGAAGATTTTTTAGCCAAATGCAAACTTGCTATTTTTGGAAAGGACTTGTAATGGAAACTTTCCATTTTTGGAAAGATATTCAACCTATTCTTTCATGACCAAATATGCTTCAAATGAAAAATTCTTGGGCATGAAAGTTGTATATTATGTCCTCTCATTTTCAAAAAGTACAAGAACATGTCTTGATTCATCCTAGAACTCAAGATATGACCTTTTAAAGTTGGCAAAAATCTTGTAATTTTCAAGTATGTGCCAAAGAGGGATTCTTGCAAAATCAAGTTTCAAGCATTCAAATGACCTCTAATTGACTTCTAAACATCATACAAACATGATGCAACATTACAAGACCCAAAATCATGCCTTGGATCATAAGTCTCCATAAGCCATTTTTCACAAAAATTCTCAAAGAGGGATTTTTTTGCAAAACTGATTTTTAGGACTTTGTGTGACCTCTAATCCACTTCAATGCATCATAGCAACATTATGCAACCTGCCATGACCAAAAGTCAGCTTTGAACCCACCAATTTCATGACCAATCTCTTCAAAATTCACAAAATTGCAAAAGTGCAAAACCATTGCAATCTCACCATTCAATCATCACAGCTCATCACAATCAATCCTAGGGTGCTCCACAAACTCAACTGAGCTCAAAGATACCCTAAAACAACTTCTTCCATGTCCATGCTTGTAGTACACCAACTATTGACTTTTTGGCCAGTTGCTCTATACCATTCCCATAGTGTTATGTAGTCTTTCTGACTCATTGCATTTGTTTATTCATGGCACAAGGATCATAAAACACAACACACACAAGCCTGAATGAGGGCATAGGCTGAGTTTCACAAAAATCCCCAAAACTTTCATGCTATCGAATCTCTCAGCATAACCATCAAACTTCACAACTCTTTGCACCAATCATCTTTACACATCACAAGGAACACAAACCAACCATTGAAATGGCTTGAAAGCTCCCCATTCACAAACAAGATTTCTGCAAAACCAGAACCACACTCCTCAAAATAGCCACCACAAACTTGTTCTAAGCCTTTCAGAAGCTTCAGGGAGTTCATTGGAGTGGATTAGCATCAAGGAGAGTCCAGGAAGCTCAGATAGAGAAAGCTTCATCTCAGGTATCATCAAGAACATTTTTTCCAGAAACCTTCTTTTAAGTTTTAGAATGATTCTATATGTTCTCCTGATCACACTGATATGATTTGTTTTGAAAATGAGTGAGAAATGGCCATGTATGGAGCTTTTGAAACTTTTTAACCTAAAACTTGTTTGATTCGATTCGTGAGATTCACGAAGTATAAATGTTTTTTGATGCCTGATTCTTGCTTGTTGTTGTTTAGGGATGTATTCTGGAGATTTTGGGGGTCTGGGTTAGCTTATAGAGAGAGATTGGATGAAGAGCTCGCCGGAGAAGATGACTGGAGCTTGCTCTGGTCACCTGAATGTCATTAGGATTCTAATTAGGGTTTAGGGATCAATTTGAATGGTGGCCCTTGGATCTTAGCTTAGCGTGCGTTTGAGTGGTTCAGATTGCCTCATTAATTTTAATCCATAATTAATTAGTTTAATTAGGTTTAAATAATTAATTTCCTTAGTTTGAATGTGGACCCTTGAATAGCACGCGCAGTCAATTCCCTCTCTCCACGTTTGAATCTCAACCATCATATCTGCATACTTTCATTTATTTCATTTTTATTTCATTTTCTTATTATTTCTTTTGTTCATTTTATTAAAAATAGCAAAACTCATCAAAAAATTCTCAAATTTTGCATTTCTAGTTCAAATAATTTTCTTAACCTGAAAATATTTTTATTTTTATTTTTTTCATTAAAAAAAGTATTTTTAAATTATTTAAATGTTATTTTTAATTAATTAATGGATTTTAATTAATTAAAAATGCATTTAGGTTTCTAAAAATCACCAAAAAATTCATGAACCATTCCAATACATTTAGAAACATTTTTAAACTCACCATACAAATTTATTTTTAGGTTTGATCATAATTTCACAATTTTCTTTGAATTAGGGTTCTTAAAAATCACATTTTTTAACCCTAACTTGAAAAATTCACTTCTGCCTAACTATGATGAGTTTGAACTTGATTCTTCTTGCATTGTTTCTCATATTGCATGTAGTTTCTAGGTTATGTATCTCATGATTTTATCTTGCATTTTCAATTTGATTTGCATTTTCCCTTTAGAAGCACCTAAAAACCCTAGCAAACTTAGAAATTTCATAACTTCCATTAGAATAAGCTTCTGATTTTCTCCTTTGGGGTGTGATCTCCTATGGATTGGGGTTTGTGTGAGCTTGATTTCAAATTTTTTTATCATGCTGATTACTTCTGTTTTGGTCATATGCATCTCATGTTGTCTTAAAACCCTAATTTTACATCTTCATTTGCATTCATCTTTTCATATCATCATCATATGAACTTGCCATGACATTTCAAGCATTTGTATGACATCTTAGACATATTAAGACATGTTTGAACATTTCTTGATCATTTCTTCATTCATTTTCTATGCTTGGCATCCATTACATTTCATGAACATCCATGTGTTTTCATGCTTCTAAACATGCTTCCATTGCATCTCATCCTTGTATGATCATTCATATGCATCTTGTATGACTTTGCATCATTTTATATACCATTTGCATTGCACAATAACTTCTGACTTTGGTCTTTGCATCCTTATTCATCTCATTCCTTTGTGCTTTATGTCTTATGCATTCATACTAACATTTCAGGAACTTTTGGTAAGTTATCTGGGAGGTGGATTTGCCTTCGCCTCCCACCTCTTCTTTCCTTTGCATTTGCATCCTTTACTTGTATTTGAAGTGAACTTGCTTCACTTATGCTCCTTCGTTCTTTCTTTCTTTCTTTTAAGTTACTTATCTTCTTCAGGAAGTAAGTAACTTATTCTTTTTCTCCTTCTCTTTTCATCTGCTTCTTCCATTGGTGGCCTTGAAGATCCGTTCTCTTAAGCATCACAAACCATAGGATGTCCAAGCATGATAACATTTAGGGTTGTATAGTCCCCCTTAGTCATTTACCTCTGGGTCTCCTTGAGTCTCTCTTCTCATCTCTTAATCAGAGGCTAAACTCTTAAAGCTTTAGGACTTTGGAATTATGGTTATGCCTGCATACTTATCTTAGGATGGAGTGTATAACATTAATCCTTAGTGTTAAACCTTTAATTTGTTTACACCTCTTAATCAAAACACATTAATAATCATCAAGAATTTATCTTGTAACTTGGGCCTTACAATAGGGTTCTATCTTTTCCTTATGGTTAAGAGGGACTAACCCTAGTGTTTAATGGACAAGTCCCCCTCAAGTTGTCTTACAAACCATAAAATCCACTTCTTAATCTCACCCTTTAATTAAAATCCATTTAATAAAGGCTTGTTATATAATGAATTTAATCCCTAACCATGGATTAAGTTAAGGTATCTTCCTCAGCTTAAGGGTTCTCATCTATCATCCTTCTATTAGGATGGTGTAATGAGTTCACTAATTTGTGATTAGAGATTAAACTCATTACTTAACACTAAACAAAAAACCCAAAAAAAATCTTAATAATCACAAGTAGGTTAATGATATTAATCCTACATCATCATGGTAATTAAGTTTAGATGCTTATCTCATATTTAAGTAGGCTCATTATCCCTAATCAGGGAGGATATAATGAGTTTACAACCCTTGATGTAGGCTTAAGCTCATAATCCTATACAAAACATCAAAAACAATAAAAAACTGAAAACACAAAAACAAACAATAATCGTCTCCTCCGGGATTCTTTTCTCATCACACTCATTCACAAATGAGAACTTGCTTCTTCTTTCTAATGCAAGACAGTTAGCACTCGAGCCAGACGAGTCATACACTTGAGCATAGACAAGTAAGCAGTTCACAGTCAATTTACTTTCAGTCTCTTTGAGTCGAACTACGGTGTTCTGACTTCCTCATTGCACGAGAGGATACATAGGCATAACTTAACAGTTATCGAACAAAAGTCTCTGTGTCTTCCCCCTCTTTCAACATTCTTTTCTAAGCCTCATTCTTGAGCATTCACCCTCTCTTTTTGCACTGACACATGTACTTTCTTTCCCTAGATTTTGCTAATACCTTCCCAGGTCGTAACCACCCCCTTTCTCAGTTTCTCCGGTTCGCAACCGTCTTATCCATCTCTTTCCAGGTTTATGCAGCATTACCTTTCCTTCAGGATAAAAATGCCTAGCTGGAGACTCTATTCAATTGCACCTTGGGACCCTAGTGTCTTTTCAGGGGAGCAACAGCTTGGCGACTCTGCTGGGGATGATTCTTGCAACCAGGGCTTCTGGTTCTTTTTGTGGGTTTCTCCTAGCGCTTGTTTGATTTGTGTTTATGGGGTTGTTATGTGTTATGTGTGCTTTTGTTTATTGCTTTATTTATTGCTTTCTGTACAGCTTTATTTATTGCTTTCATTTACTGTTTTTTGCATTTCATATTATTGTCATCATATCATGTGCTGGATTTGTTGGCTTACCTTGGTGGGAGGGATATTTCAGTGAGTAAGGTTCCATACCGGGATCCTGATTGACACATAGGATTAGAGTCGCTTCATATTCTTTCCCATTCCATTTCGGTCTGGTGCAGGGATATGAAACACGGTTCAGACATGGGTTTCTTCTTGAGAACTGTGTGCTACGGATTTCCTGTAGTACTAGGGCTATCTAGGAAGCCTGCTAAGTCTGGAAGACCTTTTTAGATGACCTTCAGCATCTTAGGTGAATTATAGGAGGGTCCTTTATGATTAATGTAAACACTGTACCTCCGGGTTAGAAGTGTTTACACTTCTCATAATAGATCCAAGTATGAGGATCCTTGTTCTAGAACAATACCTGTGAGGGGGTTGGGATGTTTAGAGGTTTGCAGGAACCCTTTGTAAACACCCCAAATTTTCCCTCACTCTTTATCACACCATGGCTTGATATCTTTCGTGATTTCATAAGTTTAAGCATATCATCTCATATTGCATATTTGTTTCATCTGCATAGTTCAAGTTCATCTGCATCTAGGGTTTGTGATTTGAGCAATCCAAGGATCCATCTGAGCCACACCAAAGGCCTCAAAGAATTCCAATAGGGTCCATGTGTTTTCTATCATCATGTTATGTCTCTCAAAGTTCAAGGAAGTCAAGAAATCACAAGAACTGGGAAAGCATGGAAGCAGAGCTAGGGTTTTCACTATACAAATGACCAAAATTAGGGTTTTGGTTTCAGAGGCCTTAACACCAAATTTTTGGACCATTATTATTTCTAATGTTCTTAATATGTTATAAGGATCATGTGTACCAAGTTTGATGAAGAAATTCATTGTGGAAGTCATTTGTTCCCTGGGTAACTTCTTGAGCAAGTCAGAGCAAAATCAAGGCACCTGAGACCCCCAACAATGGAACCAAAGGGTTATTTTCATCAAATTGAAGTTATATGATATTTATTTGATCATTGAAGTGCTTGGAAGTTCACAAAATTGAAGAAATTTGAGCTAAACCAAAAGTTGCCAAAAATGGAAATGACTTGTAATGGAAACTTTCCATTTTGGGAAAGTTCTTCAACCTCCTCTTTCTCAACCAAAAATGCTTCAAATGAAAAATTGTTGGTCATGAAAGTTTTAGATTAGGTCTTTCCCTTTTCAAAAATTACAAGAACATGTTCTAATTCATTATGAAACTTAAGTTATGATCTTTCAAAGTTGGCAAAAATCCTATAATTTTCAAGAATACACCAAAGAGGATTTTTTGCAAAACCACTTGCCAAGCCATTTCATGACCTCTAATGCATCTCTAGGCATCATACAAACATAGTACAATGCATTGTGATCAGAATTGCCCAAGGAATCACAACATTTTATGCCTTGCATCACAAGATTTCTCAAAGGGCCAAACTTGCATAACACTTGCAAAACCTCTTGCAACCATGCCTCCACTTGTGCCAGGTGCATAATTTCAATTCCATGGCTCTCCTTGATCCAAGATGAGGCCAGACATGCCATTGAACCACCCCTGCATGAGCCCATACCTCAAGTACACATAATGTTGACTTTTTGCAACTTGATCCATACCAATCAGCTGCAGCCACAACAACTCTCTGGCCAATAGAGACATGTTATGTGGACCAAAAGCAAGCCATTTCACATAACCTTGGGGCCTGAATCATCCCATACACCAAGTTCACAAAAATCCCTCAAATACTTCACTTCTTCTATTTGCTCAGCACAAGCCATAAAACTTCAAACAAACTTCATAAACCAACTCACCATCATCCATAGATCATTTCCTAACCATCAAACAAGCCTGAAACCCCACAAACACAAAACACGATTCTGGTGCAGCAAGAGTTCATCCTCTCAATCCAGCCATTCTAAACTCATTAAAAGCCTTGCAACATCATCAGGGGACCAAGTGGAGTGGTTTAGCATCAAGGAGAGGTCCAGAAAGTGCCAAATTGAAAAGCTTCATCTCAGGTATACCTCAAGAACAAATTTTCCAGAACCTTTCTTTTATGTTATATAATGATTCTACATGCTCCCCTGATTACCATGATATGATTTATTTTGAAAATGGTTGAGTTTTAAGCATTTAACGAGCTTCTAAATTTTTTTATTGCTTTTCCGTTTTGCTTTGATTCATGCTGTTCATGTGAAATAAATGGATTTTGTTGGTTGATTCATGTTTAGAGTGGTGTGAGGATCATTTCTGGGGAGTTTGAGGCATTTTTATGGCGTTTTGAGAGAGATAGGGAAGAAGAGTGATTGGAGAAGATGACCAGAGCTTGCTCCGGTCACCTGAAAGTTGTTAGGGTTAATTAATTAGGGTTAGCGTCCAGTTTGAATATCAGCCTTTGGATAATGCTTAGCGCGTGTTTCCACGGTCCAGATTGTTTCACTTAAACCCTAAGCCTTAATTAATTAAATTAATTAGGTTTAGTATTTGAATTTGCCAGAACGCATCCCAGCCTTCCATTTACGCGCCAGGTCAATTCCCTCCACCCCCAATTTGAATCTGGGCCACGGGATCAGCATACTTCCCTTTTAATTCATTTTTATTTTATTTTCTTTGCATTGTTTTGCATATTTAATTCAAAATATCAAAACTCATCCAAAAAGTTTCAAACTTTGCATTTCTGATTAAAATATATTTCTTCATCCAAAATCAATTTTTATTTTATTTTTTGCATGTAAAAAGCATTTTAAAAATATTTAAATGTTTATTTTAATTAATTAATGGAAATTAATTAATTAAAATATCATTTAGGTTTCTAAAAATCACCAAAAAATTCATGTTGCATCTTAACACATTTAGAAACATTTCCAAACTCTTCATACAAATTTCTTTTTAGTTTTGATCACAACTTGACAATTTTCTTTGAATTTAGGGTTCATAAAATCACATTTTTCTAACCCTAGCTTTGAAAAATCACTTCTACCTAACCATGAAGAGTTTGAAGATGATTCTTTTTATGTTGTTTTGTTCATATCATGTAGTTTCTAAGATATTTTTGGCATGAATGTATCTTTCATTTTCAATTTGTTTAGCATTTTACATTGAAGATCACCCAAAAAACCCTATAAACTTAGGAAATTCACAACCCCTTTTAAGTTTAGCTTCTGACCTCCCCCATTGGATGGTAACCTAACATAGGTTTAGGGTTTGTTTGAGTGTGATTTCAAATTTTTATCATGTCATTTGCTTCTATCTTTTCCATATGCATCTCATATTGCCTTAAAACCCTAATTTTGCATCTTCATTTGCATTCATCTTGCATATGCATCCATACATGAACTTGCCATGACATTTCATGCATTCATATGTCATCTTAGACATCTTAGAACATGTTAGAATCATGATTGATCATTTCTTCATTCATTGGCCATGATTTGCATTCATTTTCTTTCATAAATTTTCATGAACTTTCAAACTTCAAAGCATGCTTCATTTGCATTCATTCTCTTGTATGAACATTCATTGCACTTTGTATGCCTTTGCATCATGTAATAGCATCATTTGCATCATGTGTATGCTTCTGATTTGGATCTTTGTCATCTCATATGCTTCATTTAATTTCACTTCTTTCCTTATGCATCTTGTGCTAACATTTTCAGGTGGTAAGTTAATTTGAGAAGTGAATTTGCCTTCACTTCTCATTTTTCTTCATCTTCTTCATATGCATCTTTGCTGCATTTATATTTGTCTTTGAGTGGGATTGCTCATTCATGTTTATCTCTCACTTTCTTTCTCTAAGTTACTTATCTTCTTCAATGAAGTAAGTAACTTATTTCTTCTGCTTCTTCCTCATTCCATTTGCTTCTTCCCTTGGTGGCTTCATTGAAGATCTTTCTCAAGTCTTACAAACCATAGGAACATCCAAGCATGATAATAATTAGGGTTGTGATTAGTCCCACTTAGTTTTTACCTTTGAGTCTTCTTTGTGTCTCTCTTCTCATCTCATCATTAGAGACTAAACCTTTAAGGTTTTAGGACTTTGGAATTAGGGTTATGCCTGCATCCTTCTCTTAGGATGGAGTGTATAACTTTAAACCTAAGTGTTAAACCCTTAATTTTTTTAAACCTCTTAATCAATCCATCTAATAATCACTAAGACATTAACTTGTAACTTGGGCCTTACATTAGGGTTCTAATTCTTCCTTTATGGTTAAGAAGGACTAACCCTAGTGTTTAATGGACAAGTCCCCCTCAAGTTGTCTTACAAAACATAAAATCCACTTCTTAATCTCACCCCTTAATTAAAATACACTTAATAAAGGTTTGTTATATAATGACTTTAATCCCTAATCATGTATTAAGTTGAGGTATCTTCCTCAGCTTAAGTGCGCTCATCTATTATCCTTCTATTAGGATGGTGTAATGAGTTCACTAATACTTGATTATGGATTAAACTCATTACTTAACACTAAACAAAAACCCAAAAACATCTAAGTAACCACAAGTAGGTTAATGATCTTAATCCTACATCATCATGGCAATTAAGTTGAGGTGCTTATCTCACACTTAAGTATTCTCATTATCCCTAATCAAGGGAGGATATAATGAGTTTACAAACCCTTGATTTAGGCTTAAGCTTATCAACTTATGCAAAACACCAAAAACAATATCAAAACTGAAAACAAAAAAACAAACAATAATTGTCTCCTTCGGGATTCTTTTCTCATCACACTCATTCATAAACGAGAACTTGCTTCTTCCGTCTAATGCGAGACAGTTAGCACTCGAGCCAGAGGAGTCGTGCACTTGAGCATAAATAAGCAACCAGTTCACAGTCAATTTTATCTTTCAGTCACTTTGAGTCAAACTACGGTGTTCTGACTTCCTCATTGCATGAGAGGATACGTAGGCATAACTTAACGGTTATCGAACAAAAGTCTATGTGTCTTCCCCCTCTTTCAGCATTCTCCTTTTAAAGCCTCAGTTCTTGAGCATTCACCTTTTGCACTGACACTTTTACATTTATTTTCCTGCTTTTGCACACAGATAGCACATACACTACCCCTTTAAACACAATCTCTTAAGTGTGGATCCCGTCGAGTACGACGAACAATCTGGGTGCTAATACCTTCCCAGGTTGTAACCAACCCCCTTTCTCAGTTTCTCTGGTTCGCAACCGTCTTATCCATCTTTTTTTCTAGGTTTATGCAGCATTACCTTTCCTTCGGGATAAAAATGCCTAGTTGGCGACTCTATTCAGTTCACTTCATCTTCTCCTTTCGCCGACCGTTCGCGTCTGTACCCTATCTGACCAGGTGTCTTTTCGGGGGAGCGACACCCTTGGCCTCAGCCTGCCCTGTTACTGTTATTGCTTTAAGGCCACATTATTTTGGGTTGATTCTATGAAACCCTGGACTTGTGACTCTTTATTTGAGTCCCCCACCTGGTTACTGGTTCTCTAGCCTTCATTTGGACTTATGAACACACATGGACCCTATCAAAGCAAATGGCAAATCCAGCACCTGATAAAAAACTCTTGCATATCATTCTGCATACATCATTTTTCATCATTTTAACATTTGTATATTTGTTTTACAGGGTATCCACATCTTATTTGGTTTGGTTTTGACTGTTCTTCTGCTCAGCCACCTTCATCAGTTATCTTCATCAGAGGTCTTCTTCAGTTGTTATTCTCCTTAGCTATCTTCATTTAGCATCCATTATCAGTATGGAATCATCCAGGAAGAGCAACATTACTTATCATTTCTTTGAGCCCTCTTTAGCAGACATCAGGTAGATTCAGGCACTTATCACTCCTAATCATGTCCCTTTATTCAGGGAACATTATGGTGGTATTATGGACATGATCATGGACTTGGATGCATCACAAAGGAGAATGACCCACACTTACCTTCAGTTCTATGACCTTCCTCTCAGATGTTTCACTTTCCCAGACTTTCAGATGGGTCCTTTGTTAGAAGAGGTTTCCATGTTGTTGGGTGTCCCCATCAGGAGAGGGATTCCTTTCAACCCTGAGATGACTGCTCCTAGGAATGAAGACATAGCTAAGGCTCTGTATTTGGAAACCACCATCATTGATTAGCATATGACCACCAAGGCTGGAATCCCAGGCCTCCATTTGGACTTCTTGATCACTCAGGCCACCAGTCATTCTGCAGTTGGGAAGTGGGAAAATGTTTGTGCTCTCCTGGACCTTAGTATATATGGGATCATTTTGTTTGCAGACGAGCCAAAGTTTGTAAGAAAAAATGCTATCCACCTCTTCCTTCTGAAGAATCCAGTTCCTACCTTGCTAGGGGATTTTTACTACTCAGTGCATTAGAGAAATGAGAAGTAGAGGGGAAGACAAGTCAGATGTTGTGCACCTCTCTTCTACTGTTGGTTATTGAGACACCTGCCAAAGATAGAAGCTTTCTTGAATCCTCATCAGTCAAGAAATTGGGCTAAGAGAATGATTGCTCTCACTTAAGAAGACATTAGGTGGTGTACTCAGAGCACCAAGGGCAGGGACATGATTACAAGTTGTGGGCAGTATCCCAATGTACCTCTTATTGGAGTGAAGGGTTGCATCAAATATAATCCTTTGCTTTTCAAAGGGCAGCTAGGGTATGCCTTAGTACATCCACCAAGAGAGCAGGATTTAGCAGAGACCCTTTACTGTGATGTTCAAAATAATCATACCATTATCCGACAAGCAGCCTGGGCTTGGGATAATATTCAGACAAAAGGGATTGTTATTCTTGGTAAGTGTAACAACATAGCTTCAGCTCAGTACATTGATTGGTCTCGCATCCGAGGACAGATCACCCGCATGTTATTCACCCTGGAGGATATGCCAGGGCCATCAGCAATAGAGCCTGTAGCTACAGTCAGTTTAGAGGAGTTTGAGAAGTTGAAAGAAAGGAATGCTTAGCTTTCTGAAGCCCTGACGAAGACCCTCTGGGAGAGGAATGATAGTCATCTGGACAACGAGAGGTTAGAGAAACTCCAGATCGAGCATATGACCAAGATTGAGAAGACAGATGATTACATCAGAAAAGCCCGAGCAGGGGAGTTGGTATTGAAGAATGCTTGCAAAGAAGCTAAGATTCAGAAGCCCATAGCTGAGCACTACTTGGAAGAGAGTTAGGCTAGATGGATCAGAATTACTGAGGCTCGTTCACAGGAAGATCAGAATACCCAGGCTAGGATAGAGCAGCTGGAAGCTAATGAGAAGAAGAGCCAGGAAGCCTTGTTAGCAGCATAGAAGGAAATCTTCGAGTTGAAACTCCGGGCGGGGTTGAAAAGATCAAAGGACCAAGAAAAGTATAAGAAGTTGACAAGTGCCATTGCCACTAGGAACCTTCTTATCAGGACCATCACAAAGCATCCAGTTGGACCAGTGACTGATGCTCTCTTGAAGGAAGTCAAGGAGTATGACTTTGGGCTGAATGTTTGATTTCTTTGTATTTGTATTTTATTTGGTTGTATTTCTTGATTTTGTTGTATTTTGACCCACCATGGGAGTTTGTTGTAATCCCAAACTATGTATATTTGCATTTGTAATATATGGTTTATGTGTTACCTGGATTATCTTTTGGGCTTCATTTTTCTTCAAACATCATCATTCCTCGAGGTCTGGAAGGTCAAAACCAGAGAACCAAACCGGATACCCTTGGAAGATAAATATACATACTGCATTGCATACTAACCACATTCTTTGTTTTGAAGGTGTTTTATTGTGGTTTTCTCACTTTGCTATGGTTTCAGGAAACATTGCTCGTAGGAGGGTTTTCCCCATCAACAAAGTTCACCGGTATCCGACAAGAAACAACCTTCTGAGCTTACAGATGGACCAAGTTCAGCAATATTTGACTGACGTGAGAACTCAGATGGCTAATGAAAGGACTGAGATGAGGGCTCAGATGAACCCGTTCATGGTAGTGATGACTGGGTTGGCTCAGAGCCAAGAAAGATTAAGAGAGTTGGTCAAGCGGAAAACTCCCTAAGAGAATCATCCAGGTACAGGAGGTACCAGTATAAATGATCACGTGCAACCATGAACAGATGTGCCAGATTTTAGGCCACACCTCAACCCTGAAGTCAATGCTATCAGGAATACCCAAGGAAACACTGGAGGTCGTGCCTTACAAGAAGACCCCCAAGAGGAACAATTTACAGTAATTGGTGTTGGGGATGAAGCCTATGATCGTCGTCTGGACGAAATAGCAGAAAAGTTGAGATCTCTGGAGTCCTAAAACTCTTTGGGATTTGATGTTATGGACATGGGTTTAGTTGAGGGAGTCAGGATTCCTCACAAATTCAAGCCTCCTTGCTTTGAGAAATATAATGGAACCTCTTGTCCACGTACTCACCTGCAGTCTTTTCTGGGGAGATTGAAGGCTTATACCATGGAAGAAAAGTTATGGATGCTCTACTTCGAGGACAGTCTGTCCGGGGCATCCCGTGAATGGTATTCTCACCTGTCCAGAGCAACAGTTAGAAACTGGAAGGATTTGGCCGAAGCTTTTATACGCCATTATCAATATAACTTGGACATGGCTCCCAACAGGACTCTCCTAATGGGCATGTCTCAGTCTTCAAGAGAAAGCTTCAAAGAGTATGCCCAAAGATGGAGATAGCTTGCTGCTGCTGTCCAGCCTCCAATGTCTGAGAGAGAAATGGCCGACATGTTTATGAACACCCTGCAAGGAACTTACATTGACAGACTTGCTGCTTTCTTGTCCACCAGCTTTGCAGATGTAGTTATAGCTGGTGAGAGAATTTAGAGTCTGCTGAAGATGGGCAAAATTTCAGATAATGGTGCCAGTTCCAGCAGTACAAGGAAACCTTTTGCATGACCTCGTAGGACAGGTGAGACCAACTCAGTACACATGGGCAGAGGTAGACCTCGGTACATGCCAAGATTAGTAGCTGCTGTCACCATCCCGACATCAGCACCTCAACAATAGTATACTTCACAACCATAACACTTTCCACCGCAACAAAAATTTCCTCAACAGAGATCTTAAAATAATAACAATCAGCAACAACGTCCGTTTCAACCAAGGACTTCACAAATCAACAGCGTTATCGATCCCATTCCGATGCCCTATGCTGCCTTACTTCCACAATTGTTAAAGCTCAACTTGATTGAATTGAGGACTCTAGCTCCACCAGATACCTATAACCTTCCAAGAAACTATGATGTTAATGCCCGGTGTGCCTTCCACTTAAATGCACCTGGCCATACTACAGAAAAGTGCAGAGCCTTGCACATGAAGGTTCAGGATTTGATCGATTCTAATGCAGTTAACTTTGCACCTCCTCCGAGTGTTACCAAGAATCATATGCCTAGCCATGGTGGGCCTAGGATAAATGATATTGAGGAAGATCAACCGATAAACCTAATTGACAGTGTTGCAAGCATTCAGACACCTCTGGCCGAGGTTAAAGCCCAGCTTTTAAAGTACCAAGTGTTCCCGGGTTGTGAGGCCTATTGTGAAGCTTGCAAGACTTCTATCAACGGTTATGCAAATTTGAAGACCGGTATCAACAATCTTATCAAGGAAGGCACCTTACAGATCACTTCAACAATCCTAACTCCTACAACATCAACAACCATTCCTCCTACAACTCCAGCACATGTCATTCCATCAGATGTCACTCCTACAACTTCAACAACAATCATTCCGACAGATTCTTCTACAACAACAACAATCATTCCGACAGATTCTTCTACAACAACAACAATCATCCCTTCTTCAACATCAACAGACAACAGTTCAACGCATCCTTCTACAACAACAACAACAACCATCAATGAAGACATTTCCACAGTTACCATTTACTATGATCCGGCAACGATCCATATTCCAGAGTCTTCCAACAACTCACATCAACATCTCCATCAACAACAGCAACCATCATCACCAGCACCATCTCCGGTCAGACCTCCTGTCACAATTTATTGTGAACCTCAGACTGTCTCAATCCCTTCTTTCGCAGCAATCAGTCAGGTTACTATCACGGTACCAGGACCAGTTCCATATGATAGTAGCGGTGTCATACCTTGGCACTATGGCTCATATTTATACTGCAACGGAAGGAAAGTCACTCTTGACACTTCTACACCACAGATTGATAATGTGGGGGGAGGCGGAGGCTTCACTCGAAGCAGACGTCTCTTTGCCTCACAATTCCAAAGAACCAATGTTGAAGTAGAAGCTGCTGCCAAGGCTAAGGGCAAGAGTGTGGTGCCTGAAGAGCTTATTACCAAGGAAACACAGAAGACGTCCTTTGACCAGGATGTAGACGAGTTCATGAGAATAATCAAGAAGAGTGATTATAAGGTTGTGGACTAGCTCCCTCAGACCCCCTCCAAAATCTCTATTCTATCACTGCTGATGTGTTCCGAAGCTCATAGGAATTCACTTCTCAAAGTCCTGCACACAACTTATGTGCTAGAAGAGATTACAGTTAATCAGCTAGAAACAGTGGTTTCAAATGTCAATACTAGCCATGGGCTAGGTTTTACTAATGTTGATCTAACTACGGAGGGCCGCAACCATAATAAGGCTTTGCACATCACCTTGGAGTGTAAAGGTGTTGTTCTCTCTCATGTCTTGGTTGACACTAGGTCCTCACTCAATGTCCTTCCAAAGAAAGCCTTGGTCAAAATGGAATATGATGGTCTTACTTTGCGTCCAAGTAACCTGGTGGTAAGAGCCTTTGACGGCTCTAAAAGATCGGTTCTTGGGGAAATTGAGCTGCCTGTGGTGATTGGCCCACGGATCTTCAAACCTGTCTTCTACGTGATGGACATTCAGCCTGCATATAGCTGTTTGTTGGGTCGGCCATGGATTCATTCCGCTGGCGCTGTAACGTCGACCCTTCACCAGAAGTTGAAATACGAATGGGAAGGTCAAATCATCACAATCTGTGGGGAAGAGGATATCTTCGTCAGTCATCTAGCTACTTATAAGTATATTGAGATGGACGGAGAGATCCATGAGACAATGAGCCAAGGGTTTGAGGCCCTCAATGTCAATGAAGCAACAATTGAAGTGTCTAGTAATTCGATCTCCTCTTATAAGCAAGCTCAGAAGGTTGTTGAAGACAGGAATGCACAGGGCTGGGGCAAGCTGCTGCAAGTTCGGATCAAGGAAGACAAGTTCAGGTTGGGTTACAAACCATCCCGACAGGTCCAAGAGGAGGTTGCTGAAGCTCCCAAATTTGTCAGCGGGGGAATGGTAACCCTGGATGCAATCAACAATGTGGAAGACGAGGCTGAAAGTGACTTCAAACTGGAGAGTTCGATTCATCCAAGGGTCCCAGGCCAACAAGTCCTTAACTGGTCTTCCTAGGAAATTATAAGGAATACCTCTGCAGAGTAATTATTATTTCCTGTTTAAGCATGCATCAAGTCCTACATCTTGCCCAAGGTGTCAGGACTCATTTTGTAATAGGGTCATATTTGTATTTTATGCAAATGAATGATTAATGAACAAATGGACATCTTTTGCAAACGATCTTCTTTTTCCGCTCGTTGTCTTTCATTTTTATTATTATTTTCGCACAAAGTAATAAATGGCAATGTTTTTCAAATATAACTCCATTCACACTTTTTCTAAACAAGATTAAAATCAATCACTAAAATGAACAAATCTCAACCCTTGCAGAGATAATCCTCCAGATTTCACCAACAACAGCAATGTTATGACTTCGACAATCCGATTAATCAAGCAGATGAAGGGGTTGATGAAGATTATGAGTTGCCTGAAGAGTTGGCTAGGTTGTTGAGACAAGAGGAAAAAGTGATTGCTACTCATCAGGAGGAAGTTGAAACCATCAATCTTGGTACCGAGGAAGATGTAAAGGAAGTGAAGATCGGGGCCAGTCTGCAGGTTCCACTGAAAGAACAACTCATCAGTATGCTTCGGGAATATGTTGACGTCTTTTCCCGGTCCTATCAAGATATGCCAGGTCTAGATACGGATATTGTCATGCACAGATTGCCATTGAAAGAAGATTGTCCTCTAGTCAAACAGAAGCTACGCCGTACTCGCCCAGATATGGCCATGAAAATTAAAGAAGAGGTACAAAAGCAGTGGGACGCCGGTTTTCTCGTTGTAACTAGTTACCCGCCGTGGGTTGCTAACATTGTACCCATACCTAAGAAGGATGGCAAGGTGCGTATGTGTGTGGATTACCGGGACCTGAATAGAGCTAGCCCGAAGGATGATTTCCCATTACCTCACATTGATGTATTGGTGGACAACACAACTCAGTTCTCGGTATTCTCTTTCATGGACGGATTTTTGGGATATAATCAGATTAAGATGTCACATGAAGACATGGAGAAGACAAATTTCATCACACCTTGGGGCACATTCTGTTACAAGGTAATGCCATTTGGTCTGAAGAATGCCAGTGCAACTTATCAACGGGCTATGGTAACATTATTCCACGATATGATCCACAAAGAAATCGAGTGCTATGTGGATGATATGATTGCCAAGTCCCTTACAGAAGAAGATCATTTGGTGAATCTTTTGAAACTTTTCAAGCGCCTGAGGAAGTATCAGTTGAAGTTGAACCTCAACAAATGCACATTTAGGGAGCGTTCTGGTAAGCTGCTGGGTTTTATTGTAAGTGAAAAAGGAATTGAGGTTGACCCCGATAAAGTCAAAGCTATTCAGGAGATGCCTGCACCTAAGACTGAGAAAGAATTTCGAGGGTTCTTAGGTATATTGAACTACATCTCAAGGTTCATATCTCATCTCACCGCAGCCTACTAACCTTTGTACAAACTGTTAAGAAAAGAGCAAACAGTCAGGTGGAACGATGACTGTCAGAGAGCATTTGACAAGATCAAAGAATATCTGCAAGAACCTCCAATTCTCATGCCTCCATTCGAAGGAAGACCTATAATCATGTACCTGACAGTATTAGAAGAGTCAATGGGGTGTGTGTTGGGCCAGTATGACGAGTCTGGTCGAAAAGAGTATGAAATATACTACCTGAGCAAAAAGTTTACCGACTGTGAACAATGTTATTCACTGCTCGAGAAAACTTGTTGTGCTTTAGCGTGGGCTGCTCGCCGATTAAGACAGTATATGTTGACTCATACTACCTTATTGATCTCAAAGATGGATCCAGTCAAGTACATATTTGAGAAGCCAACACTTACCGGAAGGGTTGCAAGATGGCAAATGATCTTGACAGAGTATGACATTCAGTACACCTCTCAAAAAGCCATCAAGGGCAGTGTATTGTCTGACTATCTGGCTGAGCAACCTATTGATGATTACCATCCTATGAGATTTGACTTCCCTGATGAAGACATCATGTTCTTGAAAGCAAAAGATTGTGAAGAGCCTATTCACACTGAAGGGCCTGACCCAGAAGAAGCATGGACTATGATGTTTGATGGGGCAGTTAATTGCAACGGTCGTGGAGTTGGTGCAGTGCTTATTACACCCAAGGGAGTTCATATGCCTTTCTCAGCAAAACTCACATTTGCCTGCACTAACAACGAAGCAGAATACGAAGCTTGTATTATGGGTCTTGAGGAAGCCATTGACTTCAGGATCAAAACCTTGAATGTATTCGGAGATTCAGCTTTGGTAATCAACCAGACCAACGACAAATGGTACACTCATCAGGAGCATCTGATTCCCTACCGTGACTATACGAGGAGATTGTTGACCTTCTTCACAACATTTAAGCTTGAGTACATCCCTCGAGATGAGAATCAGTTTGTAGACTCTTTGGCTACCATTTCGTCCATGATCAAAGTACAAGCTGCTAATTATGTACCTCGGAGTTTGGTATCCAGACTAGACCGACCGACATATGTATTCTCTGTGGACACTGTCACTGATAACAAGCCTTGGTACCATGATATCAAATGCTTATTGGAAACTCAGACATACCCACCTGGGGCATCATCAAATGATAAGAAGACATTAAGAAGGCTAGCTGGCAGTTTCTTCCTTAATACTGATGGTTCTTTGTACAAGCGAAACTTCGACATGGTCTTGCTCAGATGTGTTGACAAGAAGGAAGCAGACCTACTGATGGACGAAGTACATGAAGGTTCTTTCGGTACCCATGCCGGAGGAGATGCAATGGCAAAAAAATTATTAAGATCAGGTTACTAATGGATCACAATGGATGCAGACTGTTGTGCCTATGCCAGAAAATGCCACAAATGCCAGATCTACGCAGATAAAGTGCATGTGCCTCCGAATCCTTTGAATGTAATGTCTTCACCTTGGCCCTTCGCCATGTGGGGCATTGATATGATTGGAAAGATTGAACTGACTGCTTCAAATGGTCACAGATTCATTCTGATAGCCATTGATTACTTCACCAAATGGGTTGAAGCAGCTTCATATGCAAAAGTCACCAGACAAGTGTAAACACCCCAAATTTTCCCTCACTCATTTCACCATGGTTTATGATCTTTTCATGTGCATAAGTTCAATCATAGCATCTCATATTGCATTTTCACTTCACTGCATTGTTTCTAAGTCATTTGCATCTAGGGTTTGTGATCTGAGCCATCCCTGAACCATTTGAGCCACTCCAAAGGTCTTCAATCATCTCAAAAGGGTCCATGTATGTTCAAGCATCATATTATATCCTCACAAGATCAAGAAGGCCAAAGAATCACAAGAACTGGGAAAGGCATGGAAGCAGAGCCAGGTTTAACTGCACAGATGACCTAAAATTAGGGTTTTGGTTTCATAGGCCATAACTCCAAATTTTTGATCATTCTTGTTTCTATTGGTCTCTATATGTTATGAGGATCATGCATATCAATTTTCATGAAGAAATTCAATGGGGAAGGCATCTGATCAAGAGATGACTTCTTGAGCAAGTCAGTACAAAATCAGGGCATCTGAGGCCCCCAATGACCCAACCAAAGGGTGTTCTCCATCATTTTGAATGTGTATGATCTTTATTTGATCATAGAAAGTGTTAGAAGTTCACAAAATTGGAAAATTTCAAGTCATTTGCAAAGTTGCCTTTTGGGGAAAGTGACTTATAATGTAAACTTGCCATTTTGGGAAAGTTTTTCAACCTCCTCTTTTTTATTCAAATATGCTTTAAATGAGAAAACTTTGGTCATGAAAGTTGTAGAATGGATCCTCCCATTTTCAAAAATTACAAGAACTCATTCTAATTCATTTTGGATCAAAAGTTATGGCTTGTCAAAGTTGGCAAAAATCACATAATTCCATGTTTTACACCAAAGAGGCATTTTGCAAAAAGGTATGACAAGGCATTCTAAAGGCTTCAAATGTGCACAAACACTTCACAACATGCTCATGTGACCTCTAAAGATCAGAATTGGCCCAAGAATTATGCATTTTGGTACCTTGAACCTAAAGAATTTCCAAAAGGGCCAAAGTTGGACAAATTTGCAAAATCACCCATAAGCTTCTATCTACTTGCTGCATTGCCTCAATCTTACTTCCATGGTTCTCCTTGATCACAGCTGCACAAGACATGCCCTTGTCCTTGGCCTGCCATGACCCATACCTCAAAGGACACCTAACATTGACTTTTGGCAAAATGGACCATACCAATCAGCATAGGCCACACCAACTCCACAGACCTATCACGGTTTGATAAGTGGACCAAATGGAACTCAAAACACACAAGAAGCAAGCTTGAATACACAGCATCACCATAGTTCATAATAAATTTCCTCTTGACATTTTCCTTCGAATCTCATCACAAAAACATCAAACCTCAAAACCAACTTCACCATTCATTCAGAAAAGCTTCATAGAGCATAAACCACCCTTCATCTTGCTTTGAAAGCCCTTGAAACAGAAATACGATTTTCACTCCCCTTGGTCAGAACTTCATCAATCTCAAAAACCAGCCACCATACACTCCAACTAAGCCTCAAAGCTTTCTCAAGAAGATCATTGGAGCCATTTTGAAGCAAAGAAGCAGTCAGAAAGCTCCTGGATTGAAAGCTCCATCTCAGGTAGTCATGCGAATCATTTTTTCCAGAAGCTCTATTTCAAGTTATTAAATGGTTAAGTTTGTTCCCCTGAATGCAATGAACTTTGAATTTTTGAAAATGATGAAGAAATGAGGATGTATGGTCTGTCTGAAACTTTGCCCGTGAAAAAGATTTTGTTTGTTTCTCTTGATTCATGGAAAATAAATAGTTTTTGTTGTTGGATTCCTGTTTAGAATGTTTAGTTGAGTGAATCTGGAGATTTTCATGCGTTTTAGTGAGGTTTTGAGAGAGATAGGATGAAGGTCTCGCCGGAGAAGACGACCGGAAGTCTTCTCCGGCCACCTGAGGGTCATTAAGCCTTAATCTCATTAATTAGCCAACTTTGAATTCTGGCCCTTGATCTGGCTTTCCCGCGCGCGTATGAGTGGACCAGATTCATCATTAAACCCTAATCCTGATTTATTAAATTAATTAATTAGAATTAAATTTAATTTAGCTAGTTTGAATCTGGGCCATAGGATCTGGCGCCAGTCAATTCCCTCCAAATCCATTTGAATGTGAGCCTCAGGATCTGTTGACTTCTCCATTTAATCAATTTTAATTCATTTTGTTTGTATTTTATTTACACGAATTTTTAAAAATAGCAAAACATATTAAAAAATTCTGATTTTTTTTGTCAAACATTTCATTAATTTTCAGAACCCAAAAATAATTTTATTTTTATTTTTTGCATTAAAAATTATTTTTAAATCATTTAAATGTTTATTTTTAATTAGTTAATGAAAATTAATTAATTAAAAATGCATTTAGGTATTTAAAAATCACAAAAAAAATTCACATTGCATTTTAAAACATTTAGAAACATTATCCAACTCTTCAAACAAATTTCTTTTTGTTTCTTGATCCATTTTGACAATTTTCATTAGAATTAAATTTGTTTAAAGGCAATATTTTGGTCCTAACTTGAAAAAATCCATTCTGCCTAACCATGAAGAGTTTGATAATGGTTCTTCTTGCATTGCATCCTTCATAGCATGTAGTTTCTAGGGTAAATTTGGTTTGCATTTATCTTTCATTTTCAATTTAATGTGCATTTTTCCTTTTGAAGTACCTTGAAACCCTAGTTGATTTGAGAAAATCATAACTTCCATTAGGTTAAGACTTAGGTCCCCTCCTTTGGGCAGTGAACTTGTGTAGGGTTAGGGTTCCTTTGATCCCATTTTCAATTTTTTATCATGTCATTTGCTTCTGATTTTTGATTTTGTGTTGCATGTTATGCATAAACCCTAATTCTTGCCTTCCTTTGCATCCATCTTTCATTTGCTTGTATTCAAGAACTTGTCATGACATTTAGTGCATCCATGTGACATGTAAGACATCTTAGGACATATTAGAATCATGTTTGATCATTGCATCTTTCATTTGCCATGTTATATGTTCATTCCATTTCATAAACTTTCATGAACTTCCATGGTTCAAAGCATGCTTCATTTGCATCCACATCCTTGTATGATCATCCACAACTCTTGACATGTGTTTGCATCATCTCTTAGCATCTTTAGCATCATGTTTATGCTTCTGACTTTGTCTTGCATTATGGAATTTCATCTCATTTTCATTTCATTTCATTTCTTTTGCTAACTTTTCAGGTGGTAAGTTGTTTTGAGAAGTGAATTTGCCTTCACTTCTCACAATCTCTTCTCATCTCTCTTATGCATCATTGCTGCATTTTATTTTTGTATTAGAGTGAGCTTGCTCATTCATGCTCTTTCTCACTTCCTTCCTTCAAGTAACTTGTCTTCTTAAGTGAAGCAAGTTGTCTTGCTTCTCTCTGCTTCTTTCTCCATTCATCTGTTTCTCTCCTTGGTGGCTCTTTGAAGATTCTTTCTCTCTTAAGCCTCACAAACCCTAGGAACAACCAAGCATGATCATAATTAGGGTTTGATTAGTCCCCCATTTAGTTTTTCCTTTGTGTCATCTTTGAGTCTTCTCTTCTCATCTCATAATCAAGGACTAAACCCTAAAGGTTTCAAGGCTTTGTGATTAAGCTTATATCTGCATCCTTCTATTAGGATGGAGTGTATAACTTTAATCCTAAGTGTTAAACCCTTAATGTGTTTAAATCCTTTAATCAATTCACTTAATAATCACTAAGACATCAAGCTTGTAACTTGGGCCTTGCATTAGGGTTCTAATTCTTCCTTAATTGGTTAAGAAGGACTAACCCTAGTGTTAATGGACAAGTCCCCCTCAAGTTGTCTTAAAAACCATAAAAATCACTTCTTCATCTTATCATTAACTAAAATCCATTTAATAAAGGATTTGTTTTGTCATGAGGTTAATCCCTAATCATGGATTAAGTTGAGGAGCCTTCCTCAGCTTAAATGTTCTCATCTATTATCCTTCTATTAGGATGGTGTAATGAGTCCATTAAATCTCTGACTATGGCTTAATCTCATTACTTAACACTAAACAAAAACAACAAAAACATCTAAGTAAATACAAGTAGGTTAATGATCTTAATCCTACATCATGGTGATTAAGTGTGAGGTGTTTACTTCATACTTAAGGTATTCTCATTACCCCTAATCAGAGGGAAGATGTGATGAGTTTACTAACCTTTTGGTTTCGGCTTAAGCTCATTAACTTATGACAAACTCCAAAAAGCAATAAAAGATTGAAAACATCAAAAACAAACAATAATCGTCTCCTCCAGGATTCTTTTCTCATCTCATTCACTCACAAACGAGGACTTGCTTCTTCCGTTTAATGCAAGACAGTTTGCACCTGAGCCAGACAGGTCATACACTTGAGCATAGACAAGTAAGCAGTTCATCAGTCAATTTATCTTTCAGTCTCTTTGAGTCGAACTACGGTGTTCTGACTTCCTCATTGCACGAGAGGATACGTAGGCATAACTTAACAGTTATCGAACAAAAGTCTCTGTATATTCCCCCTCTTTCAGCATTATTCTTTAAGCCTCATAGTGTTGAGCATTTCATTCTTTCCTTACACTGGCACTCCTTTTATTCACCTCACATTTCTTCAGCACTGACACTTGCTTTCTTTTCCAGCTTTTGCACATAAAATAGCACTGACACTACCCCTTTTAACATAAATCTTTTAAGCGTGGATCCCGTCGAGTACGGCGGACAATCTGGGTGCTAATACCTTCCCAAGTTGTAACCAACCCCCTTTCTCAGTCTCTCTGGTTCGCAACCGTCTTATCCATCTTTTTTCCAGGTTCATGCAGCATTACCTTTCCTTCGGGATAAAAATACCTAGCTGGCGACTCTTTTCTTTTCAGTTCACCCTTGTGTGTTCTCTCTTCTTGCCGACCGTTCGCGTCTGTACCCTATCTGACCTGGTGTCATTTGGTGGGAGCGACAGCTTGGCGACTCTGCTGGGGACCCTTATATTGCAACCAGGGCTTCTGGTTCTTTTTGTGGGTTCCTCCTAGCGCTTGTTTGATTTGTGTTTACTGGGGTGTTATGTGTTAATTGTGTTTATATATTTTCTTTATTTATTACTTTATGTACAGTTTTATTTATTGCTCTTCTTTACAGTTTTTCATTTTTCATACTATCATACTATCATTGCTGGATCTGGTTTCTGTTTTGATGGGTGGGGGTTTCATTGAGAGTTTAAGGTCCTATACCTGGGACCTAAGTGACACCTAGGCTAGAGTGGTTCATGTTCTTTCCCATTCCATTTCGGTCTGGTGCGGGAATATGAAACACGGTTCAGATGTGGGTTTCTTCTTGAGAACTTTGTGCTACAGATTTCCTGTAGTGCTAGGGCTATCTGGGAAGCCTGCTAAGTCTGGATGACCTTTATTATGACCTTTAAAAACTGAGGTGAATTAGAGGAGGATTCTTTATGATTATTGTAAACACTGTACCTCCGGGTTAGAAGTGTTTACACTTCTCATAACTGATCCAAGTCTGAGGATCCTTGTTTTAGAACACTACCTGTGAGGGGGTTGGGCTGTTTACAGGTTTGCAGGTACCCTTGGCCACATCATACCCTGTTACTTGTTTTGATTAAGAGTACCCCATTTTAGACAGTTCTTGTGATTTAACCCTGGATATGTGACTCTTTATTTGAGTCCTCCCACCTTGGTTACTGGATTTCTGAACCTCCATCTGGACTTCTTGAACATACATGGGCCTATATCAAGACAGATAATCAAATCCAGCTTATCACAAACCCTTGCATATCATTTGCATATTCATCATCTGCATCATTTAACATTTGTTTATTTGTTTTTCAGGGTATCCATATTATATCTGGCTTGGTTTTGACCCCTTCTTCTACATAGACCTCTGTTTCATCAGTTATCTGCTTCAGCTATCTTCATCATCTTCAGCAGCATTCATGGCTACTCCCAGGAAGAGCAATATATCATACCATTTCTTTGAGCCTGTGTTGACTGACATCAGGCAGGTCCAGTCACTCATCACACCAGACCACATCCCATTATTCAGAGAGCATTATGGAGGTATCCTGGATATGGTTATGGACCTAGACCCTTCTCAGAGGAGCATGATCCACACCTGCTTGCAGTTTTATGACCCTCCTTTGAGATGCTTCACATTTCCAGACTTTCAGCTAGGACCTTTGCTGGAGGAGTTTTCATCATTGATTGGAGTACCTGTCAGAGGTGGAGTCCCCTTCAACCCAGAAATGACTTCTCCTAGCAATGGAGAAGTAGCAAAAGCACTGTACCTGGAGCCTACTTTGATCGAGCAAAACATGACAACAAAAGCTGGGATCCCTGGTTTGCACTTAGACTTCTTGATTTCTCAGGCCATCCTGAAGGCCTCTTTGGGAGAATGGGGGGCAGTTTGTGCACTGTTAGCCCTCAGCATATATGGGGTTATAATGTTTGCAGATGAGCCCAAATTTATCAGCAAGAATGTCATTCATCTTTTCCTTCTGAGGAACCCAGTACCCACCTTGCTGGGAGATTTTTACTACTTCATTCATCAGAGGAATGAGAAACAAAGGGGGAAGTTGGTGAGATGTTGTGCTCCTTTGTTTCACACTTGGCTGCTCAAACACCTACCTAAGTCAGATGCCTTCCTAAATCCCCACCAACAGAAGAATTGGGCCAAGAGGCTCATTGCTTTGACTTCAGATGATATCAGATGGTGCACCCAGAGCACCAAAGGCAAAGACATTATCACCAACTGTGGGCAATACCCAAATGTACCTCTGATAGGAGTAAAGGATTGCATCAACTACAATCCTTTGTTGTTTAAGAGACAACTGGGCTATGCTTTGGTTCACCCTCCTAGAGTGCAAGATTTAGCTGAGACCCTGTATTGTGAAGTAAAGCCAAATTCAACTGTTGTCAGACAAGCATCCTGGGCTTGGGACAACATCCAGACAAAAGGGATGGCTATTCTTGGAAGGTGTAATAATGTTCTTCAGCTCAGTACTATGACCGGTCCCATGCTAGAGCTCAAATTACTGGAATGCCCTTCACCATTGAGGATATACCTGGACCCTCTACAGTACAGCCAGCAACAACTGTCAGCCTGGAAGAATTTGAGAAGCTAAAGGAAAGGAATGAGAATCTGTCTCAAGCTCTAAAGAAGACTCTTTGGGAAAGGAGTGATGGTCGTCTGGACATTGAGAGGTTGGAAAAGCTTAGGGTGGAGCATCTGGCCAAGATTGAGAAGACAGAGGACTACATCAAGAAGTCAAGAGCTGGGGAACAAATATTGAAGAATGCCTGTAAAGAAGCTAAGATTCAGAAGGCTAGGACTGAGCTCTATCTGCAAGAGAGTCAGGCTAGGTGGGTCAGAATCACTGAAGCCCGGACACAAGAAGATAAGAAAACTCAAGCCAAGATTGAGCAGTTAGAGGCCAATGAAAAGAAGCAGCAGGAAGCTTTGTTGGCAGCCGAGAAGGAGATTTCAGAGTAAAAGCTCAGAGCTGGATTAAAGAGATCAAAGGACCAGGACAGGCACAAGAAGCTGACCACTGCCATTGCCACCAGGAACCTCCTCATAAGGACCATTACAGAGCATCCAGCTGGTCCAATGACTGAGGCACTTCTAAAGGAGGTTAAGGAGGATGAGTTTGGATTAGATGTTTGATTTCTTTGCTTGTTGTTCATTTCCATTTGATGTACTTTTCTTTATTGTATTTTGACCCTCCAGGGGCATGTGTTGTAAAAACAAATTATGTGTTATCCATCATTTGTAATATATTATTTTGATTTCATTGGGTTTATTTTCTCAAGCAACATCAAAGCATCTTCCTCGAGGTCTGGAAAGGTTAAAACCAAGAACCAAGCCGGATACCTTGGAAAACAAATAAGCATACTGCATTGCATACTAACCTTGTTTTGTTTTGTAGGTTTTGTTATTTTTGTTTCTAAATCTGTTGTGGTCTCAGGAAACATTGCTCGCAGAAGAATGTTCCCTGTCAACCGTACGCACCGGTATCCAACTCGCAACAACCTTCCTGGTATCCAAATGGAGCAAGTACAGCAGGACCTGACTGAGGTCAGGACCCAGATGGCTAATGAAAGAGTGGAGATGAGAAACCAAATGACCCAATTCATGACTGTGATGACTGGCTTGGCCCAGAGCCAAGAAAGGTTAAGGGCATTGGTAGAAAGACAAACTCCCGAGGAACCTCATCCTGGAACTGGAGGAACAAGTAATAATGAGAGGGGCCAGCCTCATGTTAATCCACCAGTATTTGGACCTCATCTGGATCCGGAAGTCAACATCCCGGGAAATGTGCAAGGAAATACTGTTGGGGGGAGAATCTTGCAAGAAGATCCCCAAGAAGAGCAGTTTACTGTCATGGGAGCTGGAGATGAAGTCTATGATAGGAGGTTTGATGAAATTGCTGAGAAGTTGAGATCTTTGGAGTCTCAAAATTCCTTGGGTTTCGATGTAATGGATATGGGGTTAGTGGATGGGGTGAGAATTCCCCACAAATTCAAACCCCCGTGCTTTGAGAAATACAATGGAACCTCCTGTCCACGAACTCACCTGCAATCTTTCCTGGGGAGACTTAAAGCATATACCATGGATGAAAAGCTGTGGATGTTCTACTTTGAAGACAGTTTGACTGGGGCTTCAAGAGAGTGGTATTCACACTTGACCAGAGCTACTATTAGATGCTGGAAGGACTTGGCTGAAGCCTTCATCAGGCAGTATCAATACAATCTGGACATGGCTCCTAACAGGACCCTCCTAATGGGAATGTCTCAATCCTCCAGAGAAAGCTTCAGAGAATATGCCCAGAGGTGGAGACAGCTTTCTGCTGCTGTCCAACCGCCCATGTCGGAAAGAGAAATGGCCGACATGTTCATGAATACCCTGCAAGGAACATATATTGATAGATTGGCTGCCTTTTCTTCTACCAGCTTCGCAGACGTAGTTATAGCTGGGGAAAGGATTGAAAGTCTGCTAAAAATGGGCAAAATTTCTGACAATGGTGCAAGTTCATCCAGTAATCCCAGGAAGCCTTTTATGGGACCCCGAAGAACCGGTGAAACAAATGCCATTCATGCCAGTAGGGGCAGACCTCAATATGTTCACAGATCAGTAGCAGATGTCACCATTCCAGCTCCGATTCCTCAGCAATCAGCATATTAACAACAACAACAACCACATTATCAACAGCAAGTTCAGTATCCGCAACAGAGAACCTACAACAACAACAATAGAAATCAACAACAGCGACCCTTCCAACAAAGACCATCACAGGCAAACAGGGTGATTGACCCTATCCCTATGCCTTATGCTGCCTTATTGCCACAACTCCTGAAGCTTAACTTGGTTGAGTTAAGGACATTGGCACCTCCAGATCCCTCCAATCTCCCAAAGAATTATGATGTCAAAGCCAAGTGTGCTTTCCACTCCAATGCACCTGGTCACAATACTGAGAAATGCAGGGCCTTACAAATGAAAGTTCAAGATCTGGTGGATTCTAAAGCCCTCAACTTTGCACCACCTCCGAATGTTAACAGAAATCCTATGCCTAATCATGGAGGGCCAAGGATTAATGCCATTAAGGAAGACAAACCATCTACCTTGATCACCAGTGTTGCACAAATTTGAACACCTTTGGGCGAAATTAAAGCTCAGCTTCTAGAGTGCCAAGTGTTCCCCGGGTGTGAGCTCGGTTATGGGTATTGCAACATTGCGGTCAACGGGTGTGAAAATTTGAGAAGTGGCATAGATGGTCTTATTAAGGGTGGAATCCTTCAAATATCAACAACGGCGCCTACAAATCCAGCAATTCCTTTGGCAACAATTCCTGACTCTTCTACAACAGCAGCAACAATTATTCCTACCGATTCATCAATATCATCAGCAATGGCTCCATCCATCACTTCAACAAATCATATTTCAACAACCATTTCTTCTACAACATCAGCATCCATTTTATCGGAAGAATCTTCTACAACGCCAGCAAAAATTAATGAAGATGTCTCAGCAGTTACAATCTACTATGACCCATCAGAGGTTCCTCCCAGCAACAATTTCCAACAACAAGCAATGGCACCTCCTGCCAGATCACCAGTCACAATTTACTATGATCCGCACACCGTTACAGTACCCCCCCTCTGCAACAGTCAGTCCAGTTACTATTACGGTACCTGGACCAGTTCCTTATGAAAGAAGCAATGCCATACCTTGGCATTATGGCTCTGATCTCTACTGCAACGGGGAGAAAATCACTGGATTCATCAACCTCTTCTCCACAAATTGATAATGTTGGGGGAGGCAGAGGCTTCACCAGAAGCGGACGCCTTTTTGCCTCACAAACACAGAAACCTAATGTTGAAGCAGAAGGTGCTGCCAAAGCAAAAGGAAAGAGTGTGGTACCTGAAGAGCCAACTGTCAAAGAAACTCAGAAGACATCTTTTGAGCAAGATGTAGACGAGTTCATGAGAATCATAAAAAGAAGTGATTACAAGGTGGTGGATCAGCTTCACCAAACTCCCTCAAAAATCTCCATATTATCACTGTTGATGTGTTCTGAAGCTCACAAGAACGCATTGTTAAAAGTCCTGCACGCAGCATACGTGCCAGAGGAGATTACTGTTAATCAGCTAGAAACTGTGGTGGCAAATGTCAACACCAGTCATGGACTGGGCTTTACCAATGCTGACTTAACAACGGAGGGATGCAACCACAACAAGGCTTTACATATCACCTTGGAATGCAAGGGTGCTGTTCTATCTCATGTACTGGTAGACACTGGGTCATCACTCAATGTTCTGCCAAAGAAAGCCTTAGTGAAGCTGGAGTATGATGGCTTGGCACTGCGTCCAAGTAATTTGGTGGTGAGAGCATTTGATGGCTCTAAAAGATCAGTGCTTGGAGAGATTGATCTGCTTGTGATGATTGGCCCGCAGACCTTCAAAACAACCTTCTATGTGATGGACATTCAGCCGGCCTACAGTTGTCTGTTGGGTAGACCCTGGATTCACGCCGATGGCGCTGTTACGTCTACCCTTCACCAGAAGTTGAAATTCGAGTGGGAAGGCCAAATCATCACCATCTGTAGGGAAGAAGACATCTTTGTTAGCCATCTGGCTACGTATAAGTACATTGAGATGGATGGAGAGATCCATGAAACTATGAGCCAAGGATTTGAGGCCTTGAACATTAATGAAGCATCTGCTGTACTGGGAACCTCCATAACCTCATATCAGCAAGCCCGGAAGGTTGTTGAGGAAGGTACCTCCCAAGGCTGGGGCAAGCTGCTGCCCGTGGAAAAGAAAGAAAACAGATTTGGGTTGGGTTATAGACCAACTCAACAAGATCAATCAGAGGCTGCAAAAGAGCCCAATTTTGTTAGCGGAGGAATGCTCACCCCGGATGCTGTGAACAATGTGGAAGACGAGGAGGAAAGCGACCGCAACCTGGAGAGCTGGATACGTCCAAGGATCCCGGGGAGCCAAGTCCTTAACTGGTCTTCCCAGGAAATTATAAGGGTTACTCCTGCAGAGTAATTATTATTTCATGTATTTTAAAGCATGCATCAAGTCTTGCATCTTGCCCAAGATGTCAAGACTCATTTTGTAATCGGGCCATCTTGTAATTTTGTGCAAATGGATTAATCAATGAATATCGGACATCTTTTGCAAACAAGTCTCTTTTTCGCTCACTGTCTTTTCTTTTTTCTTTTTGAACAAAAATAAAATGGAAATGTTTTTCAAAATGATAACTTCATTTCACTTTTTCTAAACAAGATAAAATTGATCACTAAAATAAACCAATCTAAACCCTTGCAGAAAGTGCCTTTCAGACTGCACCGACAACAACACTGCTATGACTTCGTATGACTTCAACAATCCAATCAATCAAGCTGATGAAGGGGTTGAAGAAGATTATGAGCTACCTGAAGAGCTAGCCAGGTTGTTAAGGCAAGAGGAGAAGGTTATCACTCCTCATCAGGAGGAGATTGAAACGGTTAATCTTGGTACGGAAGAAGATGTGAAAGAGGTTAAGATCGGGGCCTGCCTACAAGATTCAGTGAAAGAGCAACTGATTGATATGCTTCGGGAGTATGTGGATGTTTTCGCTTGGTCTTATCAGGATATGCCAGGGTTGGACACCGATATTGTCATGCACAAGCTACCTTTGAAAGAAGACTGCCCACCAGTAAAACAGAAGTTGCGCCGTACTCGCCCAAATATGGCAATGAAGATAAAAGAAGAGGTACAAAAGCAGTGGGACGCTGGTTTCCTTGCTGTGACTAGCTATCCGCCGTGGGTTGCTAATATTGTACCAGTGCCTAAGAAAGACGGCAAGGTGAGGATATGTGTGGATCACCGGGATCTGAACAGAGCCAGCCCGAAAGATGACTTCCATTTACCTCACATTGATGTATTGGTCGATAATACGGCTCAGTTCTCGGTATTCTCCTTCATGGACGGATTTTCAGGATACAATCAGATCAAGATGTCACCTGAAGACATGGAGAAGACAACTTTCATCACACCCTGGGGCACGTTCTGTTATAAGGTGATGCCATTCGGACTGAAGAATGTCGGTGCCACTTATCAACGGGCTATGGTAACACTATTCCATGACATGATCCATAAAGAAAATGAATGTTATGTGGACGACATGATTGCCAAGTCCCTCACAGAAGAAGACCACCTGTTAAATATGTTGAAGTTATTCAAGCGTCTGAGGAAGTACCAACTGAAGTTAAACCCCAACAAATGCACATTCGGGGTGCGATCCGGTAAGCTGCTGGGATTTATTGTGAGTGAAAAAGGGATTGAAGTTGACCCTGACAAAGTTAAAGCCATTCAAGAGATGCCTGCACCAAAAACAGAAAAATAAGTTCGGGGTTTCTTAGGTAGATTGAACTACATTTCAAGGTTCATATCTCACCTTACAGCAACCTGTGAACCTTTGTTCAAGCTGTTAAGAAAAGAACAAACGGTCAGGTGGAATGAAGACTGCCAGAGGGCTTTTGACAAAATCAAGGAGTACTTACAAGAACCTCCAATCCTTATGCCTCCAGTTGAAGGGAGACCGCTAATAATGTACTTGACAGTATTAGAAGAGTCAATGGGGTGTGTGTTGGGCCAACATGACGAGTCTGGTCGAAAAGAGTATGCAATATACTACCTAAGCAAAAAGTTTACCGACTATGAACAACGTTATTCACTGCTCGAGAAAACTTGCTGTGCTTTAGCGTGGGCTGCTCGCCGACTAAGGCAGTATATGTTGACCCACACTACTTTATTGATATCAAAGATGGACCCAGTTAAGTACATTTTTGAGAAGCCAGCACTTACCGGACGGGTTGCAAGATGGCAAATGATCCTCACAGAATATGACATCCAATACACATCCCAAAAGGCCATCAAAGGCAGTGTATTGTCTGATTATCTTGCTGAGCAACACATTGATGATTACCAGCCTATGAGATTTGACTTCCCTGACGAAGACATCATGTTCATAAAAGCAAAAGATCATGAAGAGCATGTTCACACTGAAGCGCCCTACCCAGAAGAAGAATGGACTATGATGTTTGACGGGGCTGTTAATATGAATGGTCGTGGTGTTGGTGCAGTACTCATTACGCCTAAGGGAGTTCACATGCCTTTGTCGGCAAAACTCACCTTTAACTGCACTAACAACGAGGCTGAATACGAAGCTTGTATTATGGGTCTTGAGGAAGCCATTGACCTTAGGATCAAGACTTTGACTGTGTTCGGAGATTCAGCTCTGGTAATTAATCAAACCAACGGCAAATGGTACACCCACCAAGATCATCTGATACCTTACCGGGATTATACAAGGAGGTTATTGACTTTCTTCACAACAGTCAAGCTTGAGTATATCCCTCAAGATGAGAATCAGTTTGCGGATGCTCTGGCTACCATTTCATCCATGATCAAAGTTTAAGCTGCCAACTTTGTGCCTCGGATTTCAGTATCCAGACTCGACAGACCAGCATACGTGTTCTCAGCAGACATTGTTAAAGATGATAAGCCTTGGTTCCATGACATTAAGTGCTTCTTGGAGGATCAAACATACCCATCTAGGGCATCTTCCAATGACAAGAAAACATTAAGAAGGATAGCTGGTAGTTTCTTCCTGAATACTGACGGTTCCCTGTACAAGAGAAACTTTGATATGGTACTCCTCAGATGCGTTGATAGGACAGAAGCAGACTTGTTGATGCACGAGGTGCATGAAGGATCCTTTAGTACCCATGCAGGAGGGCATGCTATGGCTAAAACGTTGTTAAGGTCAGGCTATTACTGGATCACAATGGATGCAGACTGTTGTGCCTATGCCAGAAAATGCCATAAATGCTAGATTTATGCGGATAAAGTGAATGTGCCTCCCAATCCTCTGAATGTGATGTCTTCACCCTGGCCCTTTGCCATGTGGGGCATTGATATGATTGGAAAAATTGAACCGACTGCTTCAAATGGCCACAGATTCATCCTGGTTGCCATTGACTATTTTACCAAGTGGGTTGAAGCAGCTTCATATGCAAATGTTACAAGGCAAGTGGTGGCCCGATTTTTGAAGAGAGATATCATTTGTCGATATGGAGTTCCCGAGCGAATCATTACTGATAATGGTTCCAACTTAAATAATAAAATGATGGCAGAACTATGTCGGGACTTCAAGATCCAACACCACAATTCTTCTCCTTACAGGCCAAAGATGAATGGCGCTGTGGAGGCAGCTAACAAGAATATCAAGAAGATTGTGCAGAAGATAGTAGTCACCTACAAAGACTGGCATGAAATGTTACCATTTGCCTTGCATGGGTACCGTACGTCAATCAGAACATCCACTAGGGCAACACTGTATCAGCTTGTGTATGGTATGGAGGCGGTCCTACCTGTTGAAGTTGAATTACCCTCCTTGCGGGTGTTGATGGATGTCAAATTGAATGAAGCAGAATGGGTCTGATCCCGATACGAACAACTGAATCTGATTGAAGAGAAGAGATTGGCTGCAATTTTTCATGGACAGCTGTATCAGAAAAGAATGAAGAAAGCCTTTGATCAGAAAGTCAGGCTCCGAGAGTACCAAGTAGGAGATCTTGTGCTGAAAAGACTCCTCCCTCCTCATACAGACCACAGGGGCAAGTGGACTCCGAATTATGATGGTCCGTTCATAGAAAAGAAAGTTTTCTCTGGGGAGCACTGATGCTCAGTACTATGGATGGTGAAGACTTCCTGTCCCCTGTGAATTCAGATACAGTTAAAAAATACTTCTCATAAAATGACCCGTTGGACATAAAAACAGAATGTAAGTCCAGGCAAAAATAGGGCATCCCGACAAGTCAAAAACAGAATAAAAGACTCAGGCAAAAATAAGGGAAAATAATAAAAAATGTACACCCGCTGAGTTGAAAAGCCGCATTGGACAACTCAGGCAAAAATGGGTATCCCGGTGGATTGAAAACCCGAAAGGGCGATCCACGCAAAATAAGGGAATAAGCGAACAACTGCATTCTGAATTCATCTGTATCACTTGCAACATGGTAAACTCCGAAAGGGTCAAGCTTCGTTCAGAATCAACCTCCTTCAGAAAGCAAGATGAGAGGAACGTCAAAAGTCATACGAGTCATAGCAAAAGGGATACTCCTTGAAGCGTCATCAACATTGCCAGCACCTTTTTGTTTCTCAATTTTTGTAACAATCTCCTCATTTCAGGGGATCTGTTTCTTTGACTGTACTTGCCAATTCAGGGCACATAAATTAATAAAATCAGATTTGCAGTCATATTTCATCTCGTACTCTTTTATTTGCATGTCCGATGTCATTAATATATTGATTGCATAAATATAGATGCGTATTTCTTAAAAATACGTGCTTAAAGGAAATATACTTACTCCCGGGAGTGTCTAAATTCCTATGATGGAATCCAGTAAGGAATACCTCAGGGTACTTGTGCGTTTCTTTGTCTTTACAGGATTGCAGGAGTTCAAAGCGCAACATGGGGCATGAAAGCTTCTCCCCAGCAAGCTGTCAAATCAATATCTATTCAGTCCACTTTCCAAACAGCACCAGAGATGCTTTCTCCCCATCAGAGGTGCCAGGCCTCACTTCTCCAACATTTCCTTCAAAGAGCAGCACCAGAAGGTGTTCATATCCCCAGCTGAGTAATCAAGTATCATCCTCAGCAGGATCCCCACAGAAATCTCTAGGAAGATCTTTCAGTGATCTTTCTTCTTCCCCAGCCAAGCGCTAGACAGGGAACCATCTCCCCGCAGAGTTTCAGCCTCTATCCAGAAGAGCAACGCCTGAAGATCTCACAACAGAGTGACGAAAGCTCACATAAACCCCAGCTGGGTCCCTCATTATCAAGATAGGTCTATCAATGATATATTTCCCCATGCAGAGTCAAGTATGTCAGATCTACCAATGATCTCATCCCCAGCTGGGATGTCCACTTCAAGCAGATCAGCCAGAGATCTCTGTAGTAACGGGATCCGAATCTCGGATCGGTATCTTCGCATAATCATAGCATTTGCATCATATTTTCCCCACAGAGCGTAGCATTCCGTCTAATACGGAGCATTACGGCAAAAATCAAACATATTGCATAATCATAAGCCATGTGTCGAACTGAACACTTGTAAATACTGACAATCCATCAACAATATACAGAATATTTCCCAATTCCCCACCAGAGAGCCAAAGCATTTCCCTTATAAATACAGTTACATGCTCCTTTTGGCACTAGTCCGTGTCATTATTCCCCAGTAAAATTGCCCGAGCAAACAGATGCTTATACATTACAGATGTTTCTTGACACTCGTCTGTGTCATATCCCCAGCAGAAAGCCAAAGCGTCCCCTTTGCACTCACTCACAAACACATATATATACAACTTCCTTGTCACCCGTCCATGTCGCCTTCCCCGGCACAATTACCTAAACACTTTGTAAACAAAATACTTGTTTATAATACACTTTTTTCCGACACCCGTCCGTGTCGCACTCTCCCCAGCAAGTTAAACACTCGTCTGTGTCTCACTCATCACTTTTCACTCGTACTGGTACTCGTCCGTATATTGTATATGCCACTTATATCCCCTCAGATTCAACACTCGTCCGTGTTCTTTGTTAACCAGTTGATACTCGTCCGTATCATCATCTCTGAACATGCGTCAAGCATTTGTTTCTACTGATACTCGTCCGTATCATAGTCTTAAGGATGCTCGTCCTCATCTTTAATCTATACACAGTGTCAAACACTTATACCTTCATCTCTTGAATGTAGACACTCGTCTTGTGTCTACCATTCCCCAGAAGAGTCCCCAACAAATCTTGTTGATCAATTTCTTGTCTATCTGACATTCGTCCTATGTCATGATACCTTTCGGCAGCCGCACCCTGCCAGGTGATCGTCCTTCACCTTTTTGATGATCGTCCCTCATCATCCCCAGTGGAGTCTCTATTTATTAGAACCCCTTCCTATCCGACATTCGTCCTATGTCGTGATATTTTTAGCAGTCGTCCCCTGCTAGGTGATCGTCCTTCACCTCTTGATGATCGTCCTTCATCATTTTATCCGATGGCCGTCCCCATCGTCGATTCTTTTATCTGACATTCGTCCTATGTCATGATAAACCCTGAGAGCAGCCGTACCCTGCTAGGTGATCGTCTTTCACCTCTTAATGATCGTCCTTCATCATGCTTATCCGATGGTCGTACCCATCATTGACTCCTTTTTACCCGACATTCGTCTTATGTCGTGATATTTCCGGCAGTCGTACCCTGCCAGGTGATCGTCCTTCACCTTGATGACCGTCCCTCATCCTTATTCCCAAATGAGCAGCCATACCCTGCTAGGTGATCGTCCTTCACCTTTGATGATCGTACCTCATCATTTATTTCATTCATGCCTTGAACTTGATGGCCTTCCCCATCATAATCTCTTATATCCCCAGCTTGTCGGCCATCCCCGTCATTGCTTTATTTCCCGCATTTTCCCCAGCACGTCGGTCGTCCCTATCATTGCTTCATCCCCAGCAGTCGTCCTCTGCTCGACGGTCGTCCTCCGTCGCCTGCACTTTATAAACATACTTTATTTTCTTTTACAATCTATATCCCTTTTCTTCTTCATTCTGTGAGTGCAAATTTTGGACTGTCTTTGGTATTCAACCACGAGTTATCTTGTTTGCCTGTTAAGCCGTTGCTTACATCCTGCACAGCTAACTCATGTTTGAATAGGGGCAGCTGTAAACACCCCAAATTTTCCCTCACTCATTTCACCATGGTTTGTGATCTTTTCATGTGCATAAGTTCAATCATAGCATCTCATATTGCATTTTCACTTCACTGCATTGTTTCTAAGTCATCTGCATCTAGGGTTTGTGATCTGAGCCATCCCTGAACCATTTGAGCCACTCCAAAGGTCTTCAATCATCTCAAAAGGGTCCATGTATGTTCAAGCATCATATTATATCCTCACAAGATCAAGAAAGCCAAAGAATCACAAGAACTGGGAAAGGCATGGAAGCAGAGCCAAGTTTAACTGCACAGATGACCTAAAATTAGGGTTTTGGTTTCAGAGGCCATAACTCCAAATTTTTTATCATTCTTGTTTCTATTGGTCTCTATATGTTATGAGGATCATGCATATCAATTTTCATGAAGAAATTCAATGGGGGAAGACATCTGATCAAGAGATGACTTCTTGAGCAAGTCAGTACAAAATCCGGGCATCTGAGGCCCCCAATGACCCAACCAAAGGGTGTTCTCCATCATTTTGAATGTGTATGATCTTTATTTGATCATAGAAGGTGTTAGAAGTTCACAAAATTGGAAAATTTCAAGTCATTTGCAAAGTTGCCTTTTTGGGAAAGTGACTTATAATGTAAACTTGTCATTTTGGGAAAGTTTTTCAACCTCCTCTTTTTGATTCAAAAATGCTTCAAATGAGAAAACTTTGGTCATGAAAGTTGTAGAATGGATCCTCCCATTTTAAAAAAGTACAAGAACTCATTCTAATTCATTTTGGATCAAAAGTTATGGCTTGTCAAAGTTGGCAAAAATCACATAATTCCATGTTTTACACCAAAGAGGCATTTTGCAAAAAGGTATGATAAGGCATTCTAAAGGCTTCAAATGTGCACAAACACTTCATAACATGCTCATGTGACCTCTAAAGATCAGAATTGGCCCAAGAATTATGCATTTTGGTGCCTTGAACCTAAAGAATTTCCAAAAGGGCCAAAGTTGGACAAATTTGCAAAATCACCCATAAGCTTCAATCTACTTGCTGCATTGCCTCAATCTTACTTCCATGGTTCTCCTTGATCACAGCTGCACAAGACATGCCCTTGTCCTTGGCCTGCCATGACCCATACCTCAAAGGACACCTAACATTGACTTTTGGCAAAATGGACCATACCAATCAGCATAGGCCACACCAACTCCACAGACCTATCACGGTTTGATAAGTGGACCAAATGGAACTCAAAACACACAAGAAGCAAGCTTGAATACACAGCATCACCATAGTTCATAAAAAATCTCCTCTTGACATTTTCCTTCGAATCTCATCACAAAAACATCAAACCTCAAAACCAACTTCACCATTCATTCAGAAAAGCTTCATAGAGCATAAACCACCCTTCATCTTGCTTTGAAAGCCCTTGAAACAGAAATACGATTTTTCACTCCCCTTGGTCAGAACTTCATCAATCTCAAAAACCAGCCACCATACACTCCAACTAAGCCTCAAAGCTTTCTCAGGAAGATCATTGGAGCCATTTTGAAGCAAAGAAGCAGTCAGAAAGCTCCTGGATTGAAAGCTCCATCTCAGGTAGTCATGCGAATCATTTTTTCCAGAAGCTCTATTTCAAGTTATTAAATGGTTAAGTTTGTTCCCCTGAATGCAATGAACTTTGAATTTTTGAAAATGATGAAGAAATGAGGATGTATGGTCTGTCTGAAACTTTGCCCGTGAAAAAGATTTTGTTTGTTTCTCTTGATTCATGGAAAATAAATAGTTTTTGTTGTTGGATTCCTGTTTAGAATGTTTAGTTGAGTGAATCTGGAGATTTTCATGCATTTTAGTGAGGTTTTGAGAGAGATAGGATGAAGGTCTCGTCGGAGAAGACGACCGAAAGTCTTCTCCGGCCACCTGAGGGTCATTAAGCCTTAATCTCATTAATTAGCCAACTTTGAATTCTAGCCCTTGATCTGGCTTTCCCGCGCGCGTATGAGTGGACCAGATTCATCATTAAACCCTAATCCTGATTTATTAAATTAATTAATTAGAATTAAATTTAATTTAGCCAGTTTGAATCTGGGCCATAGGATCTGGTGCCAGTCAATTCCCTCCAAATCCATTTGAATGTGAGCCTCAGGATCTGTTGACTTCTCCATTTAATCAATTTTAATTCATTTTGTTTGTATTTTATTTACACGAATTTTTAAAAATAGCAAAACATATTAAAAAATTCTGATTTTTTTTGTCAAACATTTCATTAATTTTCAGAACCCAAAAATATTTTTATTTTTATTTTTTTCATTAAAAATTATTTTTAAATCATTTAAATGTTTATTTTTAATTAGTTAATGAAAATTAATTAATTAAAAATGCATTTAGGTATTTAAAAATCACAAAAAAAATTCACATTGCATTTTGAAACATTTAGAAACATTATCCAACTCTTCAAACAAATTTCTTTTTGGTTCTTGATCCATTTTGACAATTTTCATTAGAATTAAATTTGTTTAAAGGCAATATTTTGGTCCTAACTTGAAAAAATCCATTCTGCCTAACCATGAAGAGTTTTATAATGGTTCTTCTTGCATTGCATCCTTCATAGCATGTAGTTTCTAGGGTAAATTTGGTTTGTATTTATCTTTCATTTTCAATTTAATGTGCATTTTTCCTTTTGAAGTACCTTGAAACCCTAGTTGATTTGAGAAAATCATAACTTCCATTAGGTTAAGACTTAGGTCCCCTCCTTTGGGCAGTGAACTTGTGTAGGGTTAAGGTTCCTTTGATCCCATTTTAAATTTTTTATCATGTCATTTGCTTCTGATTTTTGATTTTGTGTTGCATGTTATGCATAAACCCTAATTCTTGCCTTCCTTTGCATCCATCTTTCATTTGCTTGTATTCAAGAACTTGTCATGACATTTAGTGCATCCATGTGACATGTAAGACATCTTAGGACATATTAGAATCATGTTTGATCATTGCATCTTTCATTTTCCATGTTATATGTTCATTCCATTTCATAAACTTTCATGAACTTCCATGGTTCAAAGCATGCTTCATTTGCATCCACATCCTTGTATGATCATCCACAACTCTTGACATGTGTTTGCATCATCTCTTAGCATCTTTAGCATCATGTTTATGCTTCTGACTTTGTCTTGCATTATGGCATTTCATCTCATTTTCATTTCATTTCATTTCTTTTGCTAACTTTTCAGGTGGTAAGTTGTTTTGAGAAGTGAATTTGCCTTCACTTCTCACAATCTCTTCTCATCTGTCTTATGCATCATTGCTGCATTTTATTTTTGTATTAGAGTGAGCTTGCTCATTCATGCTCTTTCTCACTTCCTTCCTTCAAGTAACTTGTCTTCTTAAGTGAAGCAAGTTGTCTTGCTTCTCTCTGCTTCTTTCTCCATTCATCTGTTTCTCTCCTTGGTGGCTCTTTGAAGATTCTTTCTCTCTTAAGCCTCACAAACCCTAGGAACAACCAAGCATGATCATAATTAGGGTTTGATTAGTCCCCCATTTAGTTTTGCCTTTGTGTCATCTTTGAGTCTTCTCTTCTCATCTCATAATCAAGGACTAAACCCTAAAGGTTTCAAGGCTTTGTGATTAAGCTTATATCTGCATCCTTCTATTAGGATGGAGTGTATAACTTTAATACTAAGTGTTAAACCCTTAATGTGTTTAAATCCTTTAATCAATTCACTTAATAATCACTAAGACATCAAGCTTGTAACTTGGGCCTTGCATTAGGGTTCTAATTCTTCCTTAATTGGTTAAGAAGGACTAACCCTAGTGTTAATGGACAAGTCCCCCTCAAGTTGTCTTACAAACCATAAAAATCACTTCTTCATCTTATCATTAACTAAAATCCATTTAATAAAGGCTTTGTTTTGTCATGAGGTTAATCCCTAATCATGGATTAAGTTGAGGAGCCTTCCTCAGCTTAAATGTTCTCATCTATTATCCTTCTATTAGGATGGTGTAATGAGTCCATTAAATCTCTGACTATGGCTTAATCTCATTACTTAACACTAAACAAAAACAACAAAAACATCTAAGTAAATACAAGTAGGTTAATGATCTTAATCCTACATCATGGTGATTAAGTGTGAGGTGTTTACTTCATACTTAAGGTATTCTCATTACCCCTAATCAGAGGGAAGATGTGATGAGTTTACTAACCTTTTGGTTTAGGCTTAAGCTCATTAACTTATGACAAACTCCAAAAAGCAATAAAAGATTGAAAACATAAAAAACAAACAATAATCGTCTCCTCCGGGATTCTTTTCTCATCTCATTCACTCACAAACGAGGACTTGCTTCTTCCGTTTAATGCAAAACAGTTTGCACCTGAGCCAGATAGGTCATACACTTGAGCATAGACAAGTAATCAGTTCATCAGTCAATTTATCTTTCAGTCTATTTGAGTCGAACTACGGTGTTCTGACTTCCTCATTGCACGAGAGGATACGTAGGCATAACTTAACAGTTATCGAACAAAAGTCTCTGTATATTCCCCCTCTTTTAGCATTATTCTTTAAGCCTCATAGTCTTGAGCATTTCATTCTTTCCTTACACTGGCACTCCTTTTATTCACCTCACATTTCTTCAGCACTGACACTTGCTTTCTTTTCCAGCTTTTGCACATAAAATAGCACTGACACTACCCCTTTTAACACAAATCTTTTAAGCGAGGATCCCGTCGAGTACGGCGGACAATCTGGGTGCTAATACCTTCCCAAGTTGTAACCAACCCCCTTTCTCAGTCTCTCTGGTTCGCAACCGTCTTATCCATCTTTTTTCCAGGTTCATGCAGCATTACCTTTCCTTCGCGATAAAAATGCCTAGCTGGCGACTCTTTTCTTTTCAGTTCACCCTTGTGTATTCTCTCTTCTCGCCGACCGTTCGCGTCTGTACCCTATCTGACCTGGTGTCATTTGGTGGGAGCGACAACAAGTGGTAGCTCGATTTCTGAAGAGGGATATCATTTGTCGATATGGAGTTCCCGAGCGAATCATTACTGATAATGGTTCTAATTTGAATAACAAGATGATGGAATAACTTTGTCGGGATTTCAAAATTCAACATCACAACTTTTCTCCTTATAGGCCAAAGATGAATGGTGTTGTTGAGGCAGCTAACAAGAATATCAAGAAGATTGTGCAGAAGATGGTAGTCACCTACAAAGACTGGCACGAAATGCTACCATTTGCCTTGCATGGGTACCTAACCTCTATCAGAACATCTACTGGGGCAACACCTTATCGACTTGTGTACGGTATGGAAGATGTCCTGCCTGTTGAATTTGAACTACCCTCCTTACGGGTAATGATGGATGTGAAACTGGATGAAGCAGAATCGGTTTGATCCCGATACAATCAACTGAATCTGATTGAAGAAAAAAGATTAGCATTTATCTGTCATGGGTAGTTGTATCAGAAGCAAATGAAGAAAGCCTTCGATCAGAAAGTCAGACCTCAGGAATACCAAGTGGGAGAGCTTGTATTGAAAAGGATTCTTCCTCCTCATACAGACCACATGGGCAAGTGGACACCAAAATATGAAGGCCCATTCATAGTAAAGAAGGTTTTCTCTGGTGGAGCACTAATGCTCGCAACCATGGATGGTGAAGACTTCCCGTCTCCTGTGAATTCAGATGCAGTTAAAAAATACTTCGCATAAAATGACCCGCTGGACACAAAAACAGAATATAAGTCCAGGCAAAAATAGGGCATCCCGGCGAGTCAAAAACAGAATGAAAGACTCGGGAAAAAATAAGGGAAAAATTAAAAAAATGTACACCCGCTGAGTTGAAAAGCCACAACGGACAGCTCAGGCAAAATTGGGTATCCCGGTGGATTGAAAACCCGAAAGGGCGATCCACGCAAAATCTGGGAAAAGCGAACAACTGCATTCTAAATTCGTCTGTATCCCTCACAACATGGCAAGCTTCGAAAGGACAAAGCGTCAGTCAGAATCAACCTTCTTCAGAAAGCAAGATAAGAAGAACGTCAAGGTCATACGGGTCATAGCAAAGGAAGCTCATTGGAGCGTCAACTTCAACATTGCCAACACTTTTATTTTCTCAATTTACAGCAACCTCCTCCTTTCAGGGGATTCGCTTCTTTGACTGTACTTGCCTATTCAGGGCACACAAATCAATAAAATCAGAATCTTCAGTCACACTTTGTTTTTGTAAATTTCTGTTTTCGTTTGCAAAATGTCCAGAGTTCATAATACAACACTTGCATAAAGCATATGAACCATTTTAAATGCTTGCAGGAAGTATGTTGCTCTCAGACAAATCTAACTCCTACGACGGAATCCGACTGAGGATACCTCGGGACATTTGTGTGTTTCCTATGTCTTAATAGGTTGTCGGTACTCAAGGCAGACCATTTCACAGCATGGGGCATATAAGGCATTATATCCCCAACCAAGCCAGCGATCACATCATCAGCAGGACTCCTTGACAAGAAGTATTTCCTCGCAAAGTTTTTATCTCCCAAAGGATCCCCTGAGGAATTCATCAATACCCGACGTATTACTTTCCAGAAGTTATCTCCTCCCCAGGTGGGACCTCCCGAGCAATGCATGATGGCTTTTCCCCAGCAAAGTGGCCAAGAACTTTCTATCCCCCATCAGAAGTGCCAGAATTTGCTCATCCTCAGTAGAGTCGGTGGAATTGTTTCCCCATAGAGTTTCCCCCTCAGTAGAACAATTCCTGAAATACTTCCCCAGTGGAGTTGATAAAACTTCCTCATCTCCAACAGGAGTCCTCCCTCCGGACAGATCAACCAATGATCTCTTTCCCCGGCTGAGTTCTCCCTCCAAACAAATCGCACAGAGATCTTTCTCCCCGCAGGATCCGGATCTCGGATCGGGTTTCTCATTTGCATAATCATAGCATTTCACATCATTTTTCCCAAAATAAGCGTAGCAATCCGTCTAAAACGGAGCATTACGGTAAAAATCAAAGATTTGCATGATCATGAGCCAGGTTCGAGCCAATCACCTGCAAATATCAATATCACCTCACCATCAATATACAAAATTCATATATCCTGCAAATAAAAGCCAAAGCACCCCCTTTGCACTCAAACACAGATACTTGTTTATATTTATATATACTCTTTTCGACACTCGTCCGTGTCATCTTTCCCCAGTAAGGTCGCCAGAATACCTTCTGCATTCTCAATACAGATATTTGTTCGTGACTTGTACATATTCTTTCTGACACTCGTCCGTGTTTACCATTCCCCAGTAAGTCGCCAAGAAAATAACTTTCCTATCCGGCATTCATCCTATGTCGTGATACTCTCGGCAGCCGTCCCCTGCCAGGTGATCGTCCTTCACCTTTGGATGACCGTCCCTCATCCTTTCCCCAGTGGAATCCCCATTGTTGGAACTTTCTATACGACATTCGTCCTATATTGTGATAAAGATCAGTTGTCCCTTGCTAGGTGATCGTCCTTCACCTTTTTATGACCGTCCCTTATCATTTTATCTGATGACCGTCCCCATCGTTGATCTTTGTTATCCGACATTCGTCCTATGTCGAGATAATCCCCAACAGAGTAGTTGTACCCTGATAGGTGATCGTCCTTCACCTCTTGATGATCGTCCTTCATCATGCTTTTCTGATGGTCGTCCCCATCGTTGACCTTTTCTATTTGACATTCATCCTATATCGAGATAAAGAGCAGTCGTCCCCTGCTAGGTGATCGTCCTTCACCTTTGATGACCGTCCCGCATCAAATATTTCATTTATTCTTTAACCCGATGGTCGTCCCCGTCGTGGTCCCTTTTCCTTTTCCTGATGATCGTCCTTCATCAGCTTTTACCCGATGGCCGTCCCCGTCGCGTTTTCCTTATTCCCCAGCATGATGGTCGTCCCCGTCATTCCTTTGCTTACCGTTTTACCCCCAGCAGTCGTCCTCTGCTTGATGGTCGTCCTCTATCGCTTTCATTTGATACTCATACTATACTATCTTTTACAATTTATATCCCTTTTCTTCTTCTCCCCAGTGAGTGCAAATTTCAGACTGTCTTTGGTATTCAACCACAAGTTATCTTGTTTGTCTGTTAAGCCAGGCGCTTACATCCTGCACAACTAACTCATGCTTGAATAGGGGAAGCTGTAAACACCCCAAATTTGCCCTCACTTTTTATCACACCATGGCTTGTGGTCTTTCATTTTTTCATAAGCATAGGCATACAACCTCATATTACATATTGTTTCATCTGCATAGTTTCATTTCATCTGCATCTAGGGTTTGTGATCTGAGCAATCTAAGAAGTGATGTGAGCCATCCCAAAGGTCTTGAAGCTTGCAAAAAGGGTCCATGTGTGTTCCATGATCATAATATGCTCCCCAAAGTTCACAAAAGTCAAGAGATCACAAAGAATGGCAAAAGCATAGATGCAAACTGAAGATTTCCTACACAGATGACCTAAAATTAGGGTTTTGCTTTCAGAGGCCTTAATCCCAAATTTTTTGGTCATTCTTGTTTCTAATGGTCTTAATATTTTATAAGGATCATGTGTACCAAATTTGATGAAGAAATTCACTATGGAAGTCATTTGATCATTGGGTAACTTCTTGAGCAAGTAAAGTCAAAATCAGGGCATCTGAGGCCTCCCTCAAGGGCACCAAAGGGTCATATTCATCATTTTGAGTCTCTATGATCTTTATTTGAACTTAGAAGTGGTTGGAAGTTCACAAAATTGAAGATTTTTGAGCTAAATGCAAACTTGCTATTTTTGGAAAGGACTTGTAATGGAAACTTTCCATTTTTGGAAAGATATTCAACCTATTCTTTCATGACCAAAAATGCTTCAAATAAAAAATTCTTGGGCATGAAATTTGTAGATTATGTCCTCCCATTTTCAAAAAGTACAAGAACATGTCTTGATTCATCCTATAACTCAAGATATGGCCTTTCAAAGTTGGCAAAAATCTTGTAATTTTCAAGTATGTGCCAAAGAGGGATTCTTGCAAAATCAAGTTTCAAGCATTCAAATGACCTCTATTTGACTTCTAAACATCATACAAACATGATGCAACATTACAAGACCCAAAATCATGCCTTGGATCACAAGTCTCCATAAGCCATTTTTCACAAAAATTCTCAAAGAGGGATTTTTTTGCAAAACTGATTTTTAGGACTTTGTGTGACCTCTAATCCACTTCAAATATATCATAGCAACATTATGCAACCTGCCATGACCAAAAGTAAGCTTTGAACCCACCAATTTCATGACCAATCTCTTCAAAATTCACAAAATTGCAAAACCATTGCAATCTCACCATTCAATCATCACAGCTCATCACAATCAATCCTAGGGTGCTCCACAAACTCAGCTGAGCTCAAAGCAACCCTAAAACAGCTTCTGCCATGGCCCATGCTTGTAGTACACCAACTATTGACTTTTTGGCCAATTTCTACATACCATTCCCACAGTGTTATGCAGTCTTTCTGACTCATTGCATTTGTTTATTCATGGCACAAGGATCATAGAACATAACACACACAAGCCTGAATGAGGGCATAGGCTGAGTTTCACAAAAATCCCCAAAACTTTCATGCTATCGAATCTCTCAGCATAACCATCAAACTTCACAACTCTTTGCACCAATCATCTCTACACATCACAAGGAACACAAACCAACCATTGAAATAGCTTGAAAGCTCCCCATTCACAAACACGATTTCTGCAAAACCAGAACCACACACCTCAAAATAGCCACCACAAACTTGTTCTAAGCCTTTCAGAAGCTTCAGGGAGTTCATTGGAGTGGATTAGCATCATGGAGAGGTCCAGGAAGCTCAGATAGAGAAAGCTTCATCTCAGGTATCATCAAGAACATATTTTCCAGAAACCTTCTTTTAAGTTTTAGAATGATTCTATATGTTCTCCTGATCACACTGATATGATTTGTTTTGAAAATGAGTGAGAAATGGCCATGTATGGAGCTTCTGAAAATTTTTAACCTAAAACTTGTTTGATTCGATTCGTGAGATTCACGAAGTATAAATGTTTTTTGATGCCTGATTCTTGCTTGTTGTTGTTTGGGGATGTATTCTGGAGATTTTGGAGGTCTGGGTTAGCTTATAGAGAAAGATTGGATGACGAGCTTGCCGGAGAAGATGACCGGAGCTTGCTCCGGTCACCTGAATGTCATTAGGGTTCTAATTAGGGTTTAGGGATCAATTTGAACAGTGGCCCTTGGATCTTAGCTTAGCGCGCGTTTGAGTGGATCAGATTGCCTCATTAATTTTAATCCATAATTAATTAGTTTAATTAGGTTTAAATAATTAATTTCCTCAGTTTGAATGTGGACCCTTGGATAGCGCGCACAGTCAATTCCCTCCCTCCACGTTTGAATCTTAACCATCAGATTTGCATACTTTCATTTATTTCATTTTTATTTCATTTTCTTATTATTTCTTTTGTTCATTTTATTAAAAATAGCAAAACTCATCAAAAAATTCTCAAATTTTGCATTTCTGGTTCAAATAATTTTCTTAACCTGAAAATATTTTTATCTTTATTTTTTCATTAAAAAAGTATTTTTAAATTATTTTAATGTTATTTTAATTAATTAATGGATTTTAATTAATTAAAAATGCATTTAGGTTTCTAAAAATCACCAAAAAATTCATGAACCATTCCAATACATTTAGTAACATTTTCAAACTCACCATACAAATTTATTTTTAGGTTTGATCATAATTTCACAATTTTCTTTGAATTAGGGTTCTTAAAAATCACATTTTTTAACCCTAACTTGAAAAATTCATTTTTGCCTAACTATGATGAGTTTGAACTTGATTCTTCTTGTATTGTTTCATATATTGCATGTAGTTTCTAGGTTATTTATCTAATGATTTTATCTTGCATTTTCAATTTGATTTTAATTTTCCCTTTAGAAGCACCCAAAAACCCTAGCAAACTTAGAAATTTCATAACTTCCATTAGGTTAAGCTTCTGACTTTCTCCTTTGGGGTGTGATCTCATATGGAATTGGGGTTTGTTTGAGCTTGATTTAAATTTTTTATCATGCTTATTGCTTCTGTTTTAGCCATATGCATCTCATGTTGTCTTAAAACCCTAATTTTGCATCTCCGTTTGCATTCATCTTTTCATATCATCATCATATGAACTTTTTGTAACACCCTAAATTTGCCCTCTGGTTTTCTGGCTTTTCGTTTTGCATTCATACGCATTTTGCATTAGATCATATCATTTGCATAAGCTCCGAAGACATGGGATCAGTATCATATCAGGATTAGGGTTTCACGCTTTATTTGCAGATTATCAGGAGAATTTAAAGTCTTGGCTATGCTGCTCTGTGACATCATTTTCTTGTGTTAGGGTTTATTTCCTTGAAATAGTGATCTTCAAGGATTTCACGTCTGCAAGGACTATTCACTATGTATTTGGCCCATCATCAGGTTATTCTCTTCCCCATCAAGTTACAAGGATATTTTCGTCTTCTCAGCATCTCAGGAAATTTCTTTCTCAAAATGTTCTGGTTGTGGTTCAAGTGCAGTTGTTCATTCATGATCCAATTTAGGCGGATGATTGACCTAATCTTGGTCAAACTATCAGGATATTCCTTCAAGCACAAGTTGTTTGTGTCATTGGCTTATTTCTCATTCGTGGTGAATTGTTCGGTGATAGCTGCTTTATTCTTAATCAATGGTTTTCATGGAAGCGATGCAAGTTTGGTTTTGAGTTGAAAGTCGAGTTTTTGCGGTTGTGTGCATATTGGTGGTGGTCGATCCATTCTTTAGAAGATTGGTTCATACCCATTTCTCTGTCCTTTTTTCATGTTCATTTATTCTTACCCATTACTCGAATTTTTCTTCCGTAAATCATATTCTATTATCCAATCCATTATTATCAACCATTTTCATCCATTAACCAAATAATTCACCCATAGAATAAAAAGTCATTTTTATTATTTATAACCATATCACAAAATAATTGTCAAGTCCAAATTTTAATTACATGTTCATTCCTTCTTTTTAGCCCATTCAATTTATTTTTAGCCTAACCTTTTTGTTACTATCCAAAGCCCATTTACCAAAAATAATAAACTAAAAATATTGATTAAAGGAAGAGAGAGCTTTCTATGAAGAAAAGGAAAAGTACATAGCATTTCATCCAACCCCACGTCACAACAAATTCTCACACTTTTCTTCACACTCTTCACACATTTCCCACCTTGCCACCTTCATTTCAACTCGGCCCCACCTGCACCACACACATTCACGCAACCCTCACACTCTCACAAAACCATTCACACACAAAATACCCACTTTTTTTTCATTCTCAGTTTCATCACTCCTCAACATCAACTATCATCACACAACACACTCCATCTTCAATCCTCACTTTTCCCAAACTTTAACCGAAATCAACAACACACCTAATCCGAACCTCCACTAACACATCGCACCAACCACCGAGCAACAACAACAACACAGAACTAAAATCAGAAATCAGAAGAAGAAGAGTGAGATTAAGATGGAGAGAGTGTCGACGAGACAGAATGAAAGCCATCGCTCACCATCGTTTTTTTCGTTGCAATCTCGAGCGAGAGACCAAATCCGAAACAAGCCGTAAAACCGACACTGCCGTGAAACTCCATCCTCTTTCTCTGTTCATCAACACCAACACTCATCATCACCGCCGCTTCAGATCTGAATACAACAAATCGAAAGCCGAACCGTAAACCGAGACTGAGAGTTTCGGATTCGAAGAGATGAATGAAACAGAAGCTGAAGAGAGATCGAAGATCCAAAACAAACCGTGCGAATAGAACAACCATGAGTGTTTGAGAGAGACTAATACTTCGTTTCCGCTGCCGTGAATTGAAATAAGGCTGAGTCAAATCGCATTCTACTTGTTTTTTCTGTGATTTTGGATTTTTGTTTTGAGTAGGAGACTTTATGAATTGTGAAAAGAGGAAATACATAGCGATTTTGAAAATAGGGGAGTTTGAGACCTTGTTGACTTTATTTCTTGATGTAGGGTCATGGACCTCAAGAGCACATCTTCATTGGAATTTCTATTCAGGCACCACCAAGATCCAGACCTCACCCCATTCTGCTATTGTGGTTGTTGTTGGGCCATCAATCATGCCCATTGAGGATTGCTGAATGCACACTATTTCCACACGGATCCCGCCTCCTTTGCTAATTCTCATTTTAGTTTTTTTATAAAAAAAAACCTTGTTAGTTGTACTTAGTTTTTATTAACATTGTTTATAGTTTATCTTTATCTTTATTTTTATTAGGTTTTTCTTCTTAAATTTGTTTAATTAAATTGCTAATTAACTTTTTGTTAATGTTCGTAGTTTAGAATTCTATTATAATTTCATAGCTTTGATTTTGTTTTATTTAGTTTGGTTTAATTAGATAGAAGTTGTGTTTATTTGATATTGGTACTAGCTTTGGTTGATACTTTGTAGGCTTTTTGCTTAATTTCAAGGAGGGCGAACTTGACTCGGTGTTAGCCTTGCGATTGTTTGTTCGCTCATGGATTAGTGACTTGAAGTCTACGTTAGACCGGTACCACGATATTGACAATTGCACTTAACTTGGTTACTGAATCTACTGTGAGCTCGATATTCTTTTCTGAGCTCTTGTGCGCGTATTGAAGAGGCAACAGACCTTCTCTGTTAGGTACCACTGAGGCCCGATTTACTTATTGCATGTTGTTGCATCTGGAAGTCCTACTAGTGTAGGCTCTGTTTGTGCATTGTCCAATTACTCCATTCTGCATTCTCGTCTCCTTATCTTATTTCTTATTCATCTTATTATTTCTTCCTCATCTTTTTTATCTCTTTCTTGCTCGGGGTGCGCTTAGGCCACCATGGTTCTTCTTCTTTCTCCTTCTTCTTTTCTTCTCTCCTTCTTCTTTAGGATAGACAAACCACACTAACCTAGGATTCCCTTTGCATGACAACATTAGATCTTAGTTTCCCCTTAGACTTTTACCTTTAAAATCCTTTGGTTTCTCTTCTCTTCTCATCTTAAAACAAAATCATAAAAGACACTTAATAAAGATTGAGGTGGTATCTTGTGCAATAGCCTTATTCCATGAAATACTTGTAGTTTTCCCATCTTGGGATAGTACAAGCTTGCCTTGTGATGCACAAGTCTGATCAGGATACCATCTTCACCAAGAAAATCATAAAAAAGACTTCTTCATCAAAAATACAAAAAAAAACACTTAATAAAATCAATGAGTTAGTGAGCTTAGGCCCTAATCTCTGGAACCAAGTTTTGGGGATCTTCTCCTTACTTGAGTGTGCTTGTTCTATTATTCCATCTTGGAATGTAGTGACAAGTACACATTCCATGGAAAGGGGCTTGAGTTCACTTCCTTGTGACACACTCCAATAAAAGCTTCTAAAAAACACAAACAAACAATAAGCATCTTTCCTTCGGGAATTCTTTTCTCATCTCTTTCGCTCTGTCCGTGAACTTGCTCCTACTTGTCATTTTGCAAGACGGTAACACACTCGTCGTCCGAGCCTGCAACACTTGAGCATTGACATAGGTAGTTCAAGCCTAAAGACACAAGAAATCTTTTCCTCCCCTAGTTAGGGGAACTACGGCGACTCTGATCCTCATTATCCAGATGAGGTACGTAGGCAGCGGGGTAGGGCCCGTTCGAGCACAATCTTTATTTTCCCTACATTTTTCCTTTCCATTTCTTTTTCAGTTCCCTTTTCGTTTCTTTTATCCAGTTCAGTTCATTTTCTTTGCAGCAGCTTTCATTTCTTCACCCTTTGAAACAAATTTCTTTGCAAGCGTGGATCCCGTCGGGTACGGCGGACGATCTGGGTGCTAATACCTTCCCAGGTCGTAACCGACTCCCAAACTCAGTCTCTTTTGTTTGCAGGACCTGTGTCCTTCCTTTTCTTTTTCTTCTGGTTTGTGCAGCATTACCATTCCCGTTCTTTCGGGATAAAAATGTCTAGCTGGCGACTCTAACCTTTTCCGCGCCACTTTCGCGTTTGTACCAAGATGGAAATCCGGGGAGCGACACTTTCCATGACATTTCAAGCATTTGTATGACATCTTAGACATATTAAGACATGTTTGAACATTGCTTGATCATTTCTTCATTCATTTGCTATGTTTGGCATCCATTACATTTCATGAACATCCATGTGTTTTCATGCTTCTAAACATGCTTCCATTGCATCTCATCCTTGTATGATCATTCATATGCATCTTGTATGACTTTGCATCATTTCATATGCCATTTGAATTGCACAATCACTTCTGACTTTGGTCTTTGCATCCTTATTCATCTCATTCCTTTGTGCTTTATGTCTTATGCATTCATACTAACATTTCAGGAACTTTTGGTAAGTTATCTGGGAGGTGGATTTTCCTTCACCTCCCACCTCTTCTTTCCTTTGCATTTGCATCCTTTACTTGTCTTTGAAGTGAACTTGCTTCACTTATGCTACTTCCTTCTTTCTTTCTTTCTTTTAATTTACTTATCTTCTTCAGGAAGTAAGTAACTTATTCTTTTTCTCCTTCTCTTTTCATCTGCTTCTTCCATTGGTGGCCTTGAAGATCATTTATCTTAAGCCTCACAAACCATAGGATGTCCAAGCATGATAACTTTTAGGGTTGTATAGTCCCCCTTAGTCTTTTACCTTTGGGTCTCCTTGAGTCTCTCTTCTCATCTCTTAATCAGAGGCTAAACTCTTAAAGCTTTAGGACTTTGGAATTAGGGTTATGCCTGCATCCTTATCTTAGGATGGAGTGTATAACTTTAATCCTTAGTGTTAAACCTTTAATTTGTTTACACCTCTTAATCAAAACACATTAATAATCATTAAAACTTTATCTTGTAACTTGGGCCTTACATTAGGGTTCTATCTTTTCCTTATGGTTAAGAGGGACTAACCCTAGTGTTTAATGGACAAGTCCCCCTCAAGTTGTCTTACAAACCATAAAATCCACTTCTTAATCTCACCCTTTAATTAAAATCCATTTAATAAAGGCTTGTTATATAATGAATTTAATCCCTAACCATGGATTAAGTTGAGGTATCTTCCTCAACTTAAGTGTTCTCATCTATCATCCTTCTATTAGGATGGTGTAATGAGTTCACTAATCTGTGATTAGAGATTAAACTTATTACTTAATTTAAACACCCCAAATTTTCCCTCACCCATTCACACCATGGCTTGTGATCTCTTCATATGCATAAGTTCAATCATAGTATCTCATACCACATCTTTGATTCACTGCATTGATTCTAAGTCATCTGCATCTAGGGTTTGTGATCTGAGCAATCCAAGAGCCATGTGAGCCCCTCCAAAGGTCTCCAATCACTTCAAAGGGTTCCATGTATGTTCAAGCATCATATTATATCCCCACAAAGTCAAGAAAGTCAAAGAATCACAAGAACTGAGAATGGCATGGAAGCAGAGCCAAGTTTAACTACACAGATGACCTAGAATTAGGGTTTTGGTTTCAAAGGCCATAACTCCAAATTTTTTGGTCATTCTTTTTTCTATTGGTCTCTATATGTTATAAGGATCATGCATATCAATTTTCATGAAGAAATTCCATGGGGAAGGCATCTAATCAAGAGTTGACTTCTTGAGCAAGTCAGTGCAAAATCAGGGCGTCTGAGGCCCCCAATGACCCAACCAAGGGGTGTTCTTCACCATTTTGATTGTGTATGATCTTTATTTGATCATAGAAGATGTTAGAAGTTCACAAAATTGAAGAATTTCAAGCCATTTGCAAAGTTGCCTTTTTGGGAAAATGACTTGTAATGGAAACTTGCCATTTTGGGAAACTTTTTCAACCCTTTCTTTTTGATTCAAAAATGCTTCAAATGAGAAAACTTTGGTCATGAAAGTTGTAGAATGGATCATTCCCTTTTCAAAAAGTACAAGAACTCATTCTAATTCATTTTGGATCAAAAGTTATGGCTTGTCAAAGTTGGGAAAAATCACATAATTTCAAGTTATGTACCAAAGAGGCAAAGTTGCAAAACCACTTGCCAAGTTGAAATGAGACCTCAAAGTGACTTCTAGACTTTGTACAAACATGACACAATGTCTAAAATTCAGAATGCATCAAGAGTTTGTCCATTTTCATGACTTGTGGATCAAGAAATTTCAAAAGGGCCAAAGTTGAACAAAGTTGCAAAACATCATACAAACCCTAATCCATTTGTTAATTGGCTTCAAAACTGATCCCATGGCCCTCCTCATTCCTTGCCGCGCAGGACACCCCTCTTGTACTTGGCCTACCATTGACCCATACCTCTCTTACACAAAACTTGACTTTTTGCATAAAGACCCATACCAATCACAATAGGGCACACCAACTCCTCTGACCTCTCTAGTTGTGATAAGTGGACCAAATGCAACATAACACACAACACAACACAAGCTTAAACACTCTCCAAGCCATAGTTCCAAGTTTATGCCTCTTATGCATTTTCATTCGAAACACATCACACAAGCATCAAACATAAAAACAAACTCCATAGGATCACTCAGCATACTCCCCTGATCATTTCCCTGCCCTCATTCATCCCTGAAACCTCCTCAAACTAAATCACGATTCTCACCCCTCACTGAACAGAACTTGATCAATCTCACAACACAGCCTTCAAACATCAAAACAAACTTCACCAAATCACTCATCATGATCCTCTGATCATTTCCCAACCATTGTTTTGGCCTAAAACCTCCCACACCAAAAATACGATTTCCACACTCCCTTGACCTGAGCTTCTGCCAACTTTCTCTGGGGGCCATATAAACTCTAGCTAAGTGTCAAAAGCTTCAAAGGAGGATCATTGGAGCTTGTTTGAACCAGAGAAGCAACCAGAAAGTCCTTGTTTCGAAAGCTCAAGCTCAGGTAGCCATGGCATTTATTTTTCCAGAACTTCCATTTTTAGTTTCTAAATGCTTCCTTATGCTTCACTGATTATCATGATATGATTTGTTGTGAAAATGAGTGAAAAATGGCCATGTATGCTTGTTCTGAAACTTTGCCCGTGAAATGAGTTTTGATTTGATTCTTGTGATTCAGTGAAAATAAATGATTTTTGGGGTGGGGTTTAGGTTTAGTGATGTTTAAGGAATGATTCTGGAGTTTTTGGTGAAGATTTGATGCGTAGGGAGTGAGATAGCATGAACACCTTGTCGGAGAAGATGACCGGAACACTGTTCCGGTCATATGAAAGTCATTAGGGTTTTGGATTAGGGCTTAATCATAATTACGTGAGTTTGAATTCTGGCCGTCCATTAGCGCGCGCAGTCAACTCCCGCCCCCTGGAATTTGAATCCTGGCCTTCAGATCATTTGACTTTCTCATTTTTCATTTAAATTCATTTTATTTTCATTTGTTTTATGTTTAATTTGTACGAATTTTTAAAAATAGCAAAAATCATTTGAAAATTATGAAAATTTTTGTCAAGGGTTTCATGAATTTTCAGAACACAAAAATATTTTTATTTTATTTTTTGCACTGAAAATTATTTTTAAATCATTTAAATGTTTATTTTTAATTAATTAATGGAAATTAATTAATTAAAAATACATTTAGGTATTTAAAAATCACAAAAAAAATTCATATTGCACTTTAAAACATTTAGAAGCATTGTCCAACTCTCAAACCAAATTTCTTTTTTGTTCTTGATACCTTTTGATCATTTTCATTGGATTTAATTTCATTTTTAGGCAATATTTTGTTTCAAACTTCAAAAATTCCTTTCTGCCTAACCATTGAGAGTTGGATGATGATTCTTTTTGCATTGTACTCTTCATATCATGTAGTTTATAGGATAAATTTGGTTTGAATTGATCTTGCATTTTCATTTTGTTTTGCATTTTTCTTGATGAGGTACCCCAAAACCCTAGCAATCTTAGGAAATTCACAACTTTCACTAGGTTAAGAGTTGAGTCCCCTCCTTTGGGCAGTGAACTTGTATAGGTCTAGGGTACCTTTGATTGCATTTTCAAATTTTTATCATGTCTTTTGCTGCTGGTTTAGGATTTTTGCTTTGTGTGATGCATGTAACCCTAATTTGTGCCATCCTTTGTATCCATTTTTCATTTGCTTGCATCCAATGACTTGCCATGACATTTTGTGCATTCATTTGATTCATGATACATCTTAGGACATATTAGGATCATATTTAATCATTGCATTTTTCATTTGCCATGTTGTATGTCATTTGCATTTCATAACTTTTCATGAATATTCAGGGTTCAATGCATGCCTCATTTGCATCCTTATGTTTGTATGATCATTCTCATCTCTTGTCATGTGTTTGCATCATCTCTTAGCATCATTAACATCATACTTATGCTTCTGGTTTTGGTTTGCATCATGACATTTCATTTCATTTGCATTGTATTTCATTTCTTTTTGCTAACTTTTTCAGGTGGTAAGTGACATTGAGAAGTGAATTTGCCTTCACTTCTCACAATCTCTTCTCATATCTCTTGCACCCTTGCTGCATTTTGTATGTGTATTAGAGTGAGCTTGCTCATTCATGTTCATCTCTTACTTTCTCCCTTCAAGCAACTTGTCTTCTTAAGTGAAGCAAGTTGTCTTGCTTCTCTTTGATTCTTGCTCTTTCCATCTGCTTCCTTCCTGGTGGTTTCTCTGAAGATCTTCTTGCAAACCTCATTAACCCTAGGAATACCCAAGCATGATAACAATTAGGGTTTGATTAGTCCCCCATTTAGTTTTACCTTTGTGTCATCTTTGAGTCTTCTCTCCTCACCTCTTAATCAATCCATCTTAATAATCACTAAGACAATAGCTTGTAACTTGGGCCTTGCATTAGGGGTTCTAATTCTTCCTTAATTGGTTAATAAGGACTAAACCTAGTGTTAATGGACAAGTCCCCCTCAAGTTGTCTTACAAACCATAAAATTCACTTTTTAATCTCACCATTAACTAAAATCCACTCTAATAAAGGCTTTGTTTTGTCATGAGGTTAATCCCTAATCATGGATTAAGTTGAGGAGCCTTCCTCAGCTTAAATGTTCTCATCTATTATCCTTCTATTAGGATGGTGTAATGAGTCCATTAAATCCTTGATTATGGCTTAAACTCATTACTCAACACTAAACAAAAATACCAAAAACATCTAAATAAATGCAAGTAGGTTAATGATCTTAATCCTACATCATGGTGATTAAGTGTGAGGTGTTTACTTCATACTTAAGGTATTCTCATTACCCCTAATCAGAGGGAGGATGTGATGAGTTTACTAACCCTTGGTTTAGGCTTAAGCTCATTTTCTTATGACAAAAACCAAAAAGCAATAAAAGATTGAAAATACCAAAAATAGACAATAATCGTCTCCTCCGGGATTCTTTTCTCATCATCTTCACTCACAAACGAGAACTCGCTTCTTCCGTCTAATGCAAGACAGTTTGCACCTGAGCCAGACATGTCATACACTTGAGCATAGATAAGTAAGCAGTTCATCAGTCAATTTATCTTTCAGTCTCTTTAAGTCGAACTACGGTGTTCTGACTTCCTCATTGCACGAGAGGATACATAGGTATAACTTAACAGTTATCGAACAAAAGTCTCTGTATATTTCCCCTTTTCCAGCATCATTCTTTAAGCCTCATGGTCTTGAGCATTTCTTCCTTATTCTTACACTAACACTCCTCTTATACACTTCACTTTTCTTTTACACTAACACTTGCATTCTTTTCCAGCTTTGATACACAGATTGCACTGACACTACCCCTTTAAAACACAAATATTATAAGCGTGGATCCCATCGAGTACGATGAACAATTTGGGTGCTAATACCTTCCCAGGTTGTAACCAACCCCCTTTCTCAGTCTCTCTGGTTCGCAAACGTCTTATCCATATCTTTTCCTAGGTTTATGCAGCATTACCTTTCCCCCGGGATAAAAATGCCTAGCTGGCGACTCTTTTCTTCTGAGTTCACCCTTGTGTGTTCTCTCTCCTTTCGCCGACCATTCGCGTCTGTACCCCTTCTGACCTTGGGTGTCATTTGGTGGGAGCGACAACTTGGCGACTCTGCTGGGGACCCTTATACTGTAACCAGGGCTTCTGGTTCTTTTTGTGGGTTCCTCCTAGTGCTTGTTTGATTTGTTTTTACTGGGGTGTTATGTGCTATTTGTGTTTATATATTTTCTTTATTTACTGCTTTATGTACAGTTATTTACTGCTTTCTTTACAGCTTTATATACCATACTGTCATACTGTTATCTGGCTGGATCTGGTTTTTGTTTTGGTGGGTGGGGTTCTATTGAGAGTTTAAGGTCCTATACCTGGGACCTGAGTGACACCTAGGCTAGAGTGGTTCATGTTCTTTCCCATTCCATTTCGGTCTGGTGTGGGAATATGAAACACGGTTCAGATGTGGGTTTCTTCTTGAGAACTCTGTGCTACAGATTTCCTGTAGTGCTAGGGCTATCTGGGAAGCCTGCTAAGTCTGGATGACCTTTATTATGACCTTCAGAAACTGAGGTGAATTAGAGGAGGATCTTTTATGGTTATTGTAAACACTGTACCTCCGGGTTAGAAGTATTTACACTTCTCATAACTGATCCAAGTCTGAGGATCTTTGTTTTAGAACACCACCTGTGAGGGGTTTGGGCTGTTTACAGGTTTGCAGGTACCCTTGACCACATCATACCCTGATACTTTGTTTTGATTAAGAGTACTCCACTTTGGACAGTTCTTGTGATTTAAACCATGGACATGTGGCTCTTTATTTGAGCCCCCCACCTTGGTTACTGGACTTTTGAACCTCCATCTAGATTTCTTAAACATACATGGACTTATATCAAGGCAGTTAATCAGATCCAGCTTGATCACAAACCCTTGCATATCATTTGCATCATTTAACATTTGTTTATTTGTTTTTCAGGGTATCCACATTATATTTGGCTTGGTTTTGACCCCTTCATCTGCATAGACCTCTGTTCATCAGTTATCTTCATCAGTTGCTTGCTTCAGCTACTCAGCCTATTAGTGGCTCATCTCCAGTATCAGTTTTCATCATCAGCACTTGTTTCCAGCTCTTCATCAGCAGTCATGGCACCCAAGAAGAGCAACATTTCATACCACTTCTTTGAGCCTGTGTTGATTGGCATCAGGCAGGTCCAGGCACTTATCACTCCAGACCACATCCCATTATTCAGAGAGCATTATGGAGGCATCCTTGATATGGTTATGGACCTGGACCCTTCTCAGAGGAGTTTGATCCACACCTGCCTACAGTTTTATGACCCTCCTTTGAGATGCTTCACTTTCCAGAACTTTCAGCTGGGGCCTCTGTTGGAGGAGTTTTCATCATTGATTGGAGTACCTGTCAGGGGTGGTCTCCCTTTCAACCCTAAAATGACTTCTCCCAGCAATGAAGAAGTGGCAAAAGCACTATACCTGGAACCCATTTTGATTGAGCAGAGCATGACCACAAAGGCTGGGATCCCTGGTCTGCACTTGGACTTTCTGACTTCTCAGGCCATCCTGAAGGCCTCCTTGGGAGAATGGAGGGCAGTTTGTGCATTGTTAGCCCTCAGTATATATGGGGTCATACTATTTGCAGATGAGCCCAAGTTTATCAGCAAGAATGCCATTCATCTTTTCCTTCTAAAGAACCCAGTACCCACATTGCTGGGGGATTTCTATTATTCTGTTCACCAAAGAAATGAGAAGCAAAGAGGGAGGTTGGTGAGGTGCTGTGCTCCCCTATTTCATACCTGGCTGCTCAAACATTTACCCAAGACTAATGCTTTCCTGAATCCTCACCAACAGAAGAATTGGGCTAAAAGACTTATTGCTTTGACTTCAGATGACATCAGATGGTGCACCCAGAGCACCAAAGGCAGGGACATAATTACTAGCTGTGGATAGTTCCCCAATGTACCTCTGATAGGAGTGAAGGGTTGCATCAACTACAACCCTTTGCTGTTTAAAAGACAGTTGGGCTATGCTTTGGTTCACCCTCCTAGAGTGCAAGACTTGGCTGAAACCCTGTATTGTGAGATAAAGCCTAATCTAGCTGTTGTCAGGCAAGCATCCTGGGCTTGGGACAACATCCAGACCAAAGGGATGGCCATTCTTGGGAGGTGCAATAATGTGGCTTCGGCTCAATATTATGAATGGTCTCATGCTAGGGCTCAGCTTTCTGGGATGCCTTTCACCATTGAGGATACACCTGGACCATCCACAGTACCACCTCCAGCCACTGTCAGCCTGGAAGAATTTGAGAAACTGAAGGAGAGGAATGAGAATCTGTCTCAAGCTCTGAAGAAGACCCTCTGGGAGAGGAGTGATGGTCGTCTAGACATTGAGAGGTTGGAAAAGCTTAAGGTGGAGCATCTAGCCAAGATTGAGAAAGCAGAGGACTACATCAAGAAAGCGAGAGCTGGAGAGTAAATTTTGAAGAATGCCTGTAAAGAGGCCCAGTTTCAGAAGGCTAGGACTGATCTTTATCTGAAAGAAAGTCAAGATAGGTGGGTCAGAATCACTGAAGCTCGCACTCAAGAGGATAAGAGAACTCAGGCCAGGATTGAGCAGTTAGAGGCCATTGAGAAGAAACAACAGGAGGCTCTGTTAGCAGCCCAGAAGGAGATTTCAGAGTTAAAGCTTAGGGCTGGTGTGAAGAGGTCAAAGGACCAAGACAGGCACAAGAAGCTGACCACTGCTATTGCCACCAGGAATCTTCTTATCAGAAACATTACAGAGCATCCGGCTGGTCCTGTAACTGAAGCACTTCTGAAGGAGGTTAAGGAGGATGAGTTTGGATTAGATGTTTGACTTCTTTGCTTGTTGTTATTTCCATTTCATGTACTTTTCTTTTTATGTTGTATTTTGACCCCTCAGGGGCATGTGTTGTAAAAAAACAAACTATGTATGATCCACCATTTGTAATGTATTTGCCAGTTTGTCTCATTTGAGTTTCTTTTCTCAAGCAACATCAAAGCATCTTCCTCAGGGTCTGGAAAGGTCAAAACAAAGAGCCAAGCCGGATACCTTGGCAAATAAATAAGCATACTGCATTGCATACTAACTCTTGTTTTGTTTTGTAGGATTTTGTTTTATTTATTACTAACTCTGTTGTCAACTCAGGAATTATTGCTCGCCGTCGGGTGTTCCCTCTCAACCGTCCGCACAGGTATCCTACTCGCAACAATCTTCCTGGTATACAAATGGACCAAGTACAGCAAGATTTGACAGAGGTCAGGACTCAGATGGCTAATGAAAGGTTGGAGATGAGAAACCAAATGACCCAATTCATGGAAGTAATGAATGGCTTGGCCCAAAGTCAAGAAAGGTTGAGGGCATTGGTAGAAAGACAAACCCCGGAAGAACCCCATCTGGGAACTGGGGGAACAAGTAACAACGAAAGGGGTCAGCCTCATGTTAATCCACCAGTATATGGGCCTCATCTACATCCGGAAGTCAACATCCCGAGTAATGTGCAAGGAAATACTACTGCAGGCAGGATCCTACAAGAAGACCCCCAAGAGGAGCAGTTTACTGTAATGGGAGTTGGGGATGAAGTTTATGATAGAAGGTTTGATGAAATTGCTGAGAAGTTGGGATCTTTGGAGTCTCAAAACTCCCTGGGTTTTGATGTCATGGATATGGGGTTAGTGGATGGGGTAAGGATTCCCCACAAGTTTAAACCCCCGTGCTTCGAGAAGTACAATGGCACTTCCTGTCCACGAACTCACTTGCAGTCCTTTTCTGGGGAGACTTAAGGCATACACCATGGATGAAAAGTTGTGGATGTTCTATTTTGAAGACAGTTTGACTGGGGCTTCAAGGGAGTGGTACTCTCACTTGACCAGAGCTACAATCAGATGCTGGAAGGACCTAGTTGAGGCCTTCATCAGGCAGTACCAATACAATCTGGACATGGCTCCTAACAGGACCCTTTTGATGGGAATGTCTCAGTCCTCCAGAGAAAGCTTCAGGGAATATGCCCAGAGGTGGAGACACCTTGCTGCTGCTATCCATCCACCCATGTCGGAAAGAGAAATGGCCGACATGTTTATGAATACTCTGCAAGGAACATATATTGATAGGCTAGCTGCCTTTTCTTCCACCAGCTTCGCTGACGTAGTTATAGCTGGAGAAAGAATTGAAAGCCTTCTGAAAATGGGCAAGATTTCTGATAATGGTGCGAGTTCATCTAGTAACCCCAGGAAGCCTTTTGTGGGACCTAGAAGAACTGGTGAGACAAATGCCATTCATGCCAGCAGGGGCAGACCTCAGTATGTCCACAGATCAGTTACAGCTGTCACTATTCCAGCTCTGATTCCTCAGCAACCAGCATATCAACCACAACAACAACCCCACTATCAGCAACAAGTTCATTATCCACCATAGAGGACTTACAACAACAACAACAACAGCAATCAACAACAAAGACCCTTTCAACAAAGACCATCACAGGCAAATAGGGTGATTGACCCTATCCCTATGTCTTATGCCGCTTTATTGCCACAACTCCTGAAACTTAACTTAGTTGAGCTAAGGACATTGGCACCACCAGATCCCTCCAATCTTCCAAGAAATTATGATGTCAACGCCAGATGTGCTTTCCACTCCAATGCGCCTGGCCACAATACGGAAAAATGCAGGGCTTTACAAATGAAGGTACAAGATCTGGTGGATTCTAAAGCCCTCAACTTTGCACCCCCTCCAAGTGTCACCAAGAATCCCATGCTCAATCATGGAGGACCAAGAATTAATGCCATTGAGGAAGACAAGCCATCTTTCTTAATCACCAGTGTTGGGCAGATTCGGACACCTCTGGTCGAAATTAAAGCTCAGCTCCTAGAGTGCCAGATGTTCCCCGGGTGTGAGCTCGGTTGTGGGTATTGCAACATTTCGGTCAACGGGTGTGATAATTTGAGAAGCGGCATAGATGGTCTTATCAAGAGTGGCATACTTCAGATCACAACAATGGCACCTACAAATCCAGCAATCCCTTTGACAACAATTTCTGACTCTTCTACAACTGCAACAACAATCATTCCGAACAATTCATCAATATCATCAACAATGGCTTCATCCATCACTTCAACTAACCAGATGTCAACAACCATTTCTTCTACAACATCAGCATCTATTTATTCAGCAGAATCTTCTACAACGCCAACAGCAATTAATGAAGATATCTCAGCAGTCACTATCTACTATGATTCGTCAAGTGTTCCTCCAAACAACAACTTTCAACAACAAACAGTGGCACCTCCTGCCAGGTCACCAGTCACCATTTACTACGATTCGCACACCATTTCAGCACCCTCCTCTGCAGCAGTCAGTCCAGTTACCATCACGGTGCCTGGACCAGTTCCATATGAAAGCAGTAATGCCATACCTTGGCATTATGGCTCTGACCTCTACTGCAACGGGGAGAAAATCACTTTGGATTCTTCAACTTCTTCTCCACAGATTGATAATGTTGGGGGAGGCGGAGGCTTCACCAGAAGCGGACGCCTTTTTGCCTCACAATTGCAAAGACCTAATGCCGAAGCAGAAGCTGCTGCCAAAGCAAAGGGAAAGAGTGTGATATCTGAAGAACCAATTATCAAGGAAACCCAGAAGACATCTTTTGAACAAGATGTAGACGAGTTCATGAGAATTATAAAGAGAAGTGATTACAAAGTGGTGGATCAGCTTCACCAAACTCCCTCAAAGATCTCCATATTATCCCTGTTGATGTGTTCCGAAGCTCACAGGAATGCATTATTGAAAGTCCTGCACGCAACATACGTGCCAGAAGAGATCACCGTTAATCAGCTAGAAACTGTGGTGGCAAATGTCAACACCAGTCATGGGCTGGGCTTTACTAATGTTGACTTAACAACTGAGGGACGTAACCACAACAAGGCTTTACACATCACTCTAGGATGCAAGGGTGTTGTTCTATCCCATGTACTAGTGGACACTGGGTCTTCGCTCAATGTTCTACCAAAGAAAGCCTTGGTGAAGCTGGAATACGATGGCTTGGCATTGCGTCCAAGTAATTTGGTGGTGAGAGCATTTGATGGCTCTAAAAGATCAGTGCTAGGGGAGATTGATCTGCCTGTGATGATTGGCCCGCAGACTTTTAAAATTACCTTCTATGTGATGGACATTTAGCCAGCCTACAGCTGTTTGTTGGGTAGACCCTGGATCCATTTCGCTGGCGCTGTTACGTCTACCCTTCACCAGAAGCTGAAATTCGAGTGGGAAGGCCAGATCATCACCATCTATGGTGAAGAAGACATCTTTGTTAGCCATATGGCTACGTACAAGTACATTGAGATGGATGGAGAGATCCATGAAACCATGAGCCAGGGATTTGAGGCCCTGAACATTAATGAAGCATCTGCTGTACTAGGAACCTCCATGACGTCTTATCAGCAAGCCAGGAAGGTTGTTGAAGAGGGTACTGCCCAAGGCTGGGGCAAGCTGCTGCCCGTGGAGAAGAAGGAGGACAGATTTGGGTTGGGTTACAGACCAACTCAACAAGATCAATCAGAGGCTGCCAAGAAGCCTAATTTTGTCAGCGGGGGAATGCTCACCCCAGATGCAGTGAACAACTTGGAAGATGAGGAAGAAAGCGACCGCAACCTGGAGAGCTGGATACGTCCAAGGATCCCGGGGAGCCAAGTCCTTAACTGGTCTTCCCAGGAAATTATAAGGGTTACTCCTGCAGAGTAATTATTATTTCCTGTATTTTTTAAGCATGCATCAAAGTCTTGCATCTTGCCCAAGATGACAAGACTCATTTTGTAATCGGGCCATCTTGTAATTTTGTGCAAACAGATCAATCAATGAATATCGGACATCTTTTGCAAATGAGTGTTTTTCTTTTCCGCTCACTGTTTTTCATTTTTCTTTTTGTACAAAAATAAAATGGCAATGTTTTCCAAAATGATAACTTCATTTCACTTTTTCTAAACAAGATTAAAATTAATCACTAAAATAAACAATCTAAACCCTTGCAGAAAGTGCCTTTCAGACTGCACCGACAACAACACTGCTATGACTCCGTATGACTTTGACAATCCAATCAATCAAGCTGATGAAGGGGTTGAAGAAGATTATGAGCTTCCTGAAGAGCTAGCCAGGTTGTTAAGGCAGGAGGAGAAGGTTATCACTCCTCATCAGGAGGAGGTCGAAACGGTTAATCTTGGTACGGAAGAAGATGTGAAAGAAGTTAAGATCCGGGCATGCCTACAAGACTCAGTGAAAGAACAACTGATTGATATGCTTCGAGAGTATGTGGATGTGTTTGCTTGGTCTTATCAGGATATGCCAGGGTTGGACACCGATATTGTCATGCACAAGCTGCCTTTAAAGGAAGACTGCCCACCAGTAAAGCAGAAGCTGCGCCGTACTCGCCAAGATATGGCAATGAAGATAAAGGAAGAGGTACAAAAGCAGTGGGATGTCGGGTTCCTTGCCGTGACTAGCTATCCACCGTGGGTTTCTAATATTGTACTTGTACCTAAGAAAGATGGCAAGGTGAGAATGTGTGTGGATTACCGGGATCTGAATAGAGCCAGCCCGAAAGATGATTTCCCATTACCTCACATTGATGTATTGGTTGATAATACGGCTCAGTTCTCGGTGTTCTCCTTCATGGACGGATTTTCAGAATACAATCAGATCAAGATGTCACCTAAAGACATGGAGAAGACAACTTTCATCACACCCTGGGGCACATTCTGTTACAAGGTGATGCCATTTGGACTGAAGAATGCTGGTGCAACTTATCAACGGGCTATGGTAACACTATTCCACGACATGATCCACAAAGAAATTGAATGTTATGTGGATGACATGATCGCCAAGTCCCTCACAGAAGAAGACCACCTGGTGAATCTGTTGAAGTTATTCAAGCGTCTGAGGAAGTACCAACTGAAGTTGAACCCCAACAAGTGCACATTCGGGGTGCGATCTGGTAAGTTGCTGGGATTTATTGTAAATGAGAAAGGGATTGAAGTTGACCCTGATAAAGTTAAAGCCATTCAAGAAATGCCTGCACCAAAAACTGAGAAAGAAGTTCGAGGGTTTCTAGGTAGATTAAACTACATTTCAAGGTTCATATCTCATCTTACAGCAACCTGTGAACCTTTGTTCAAACTGTTAAGAAAAGAACAAACGGTCAGGTGGAACGAAGACTGCCAAAGGGCTTTTGACAAAATCAAGGAATACTTACAAGAACCTCCCATCCTTATGCCTCCAGTTGAAGGAAGACCTCTGATAATGTACTTGACAGTAGTAGAAGAGTCAATGGGGTGTGTGTTGGGCCAGCATGACGAGTCTGGTCGAAAAGAGTACGCAATATACTACCTAAGCAAAAAGTTTACCGACTGTGAACAACGTTATTCACTGCTCGAGAAAACTTGTTGTGCTTTAGCGTGGGCTTCTCGCCGACTGAGACAGTATATGTTGACTCACACTACTTTATTGATATCAAAGATGGACCCAGTTAAGTACATTTTTGAGAAGCCAGCACTTACCGGACGGGTTGCAAGATGGCAAATGATCCTCACAGAATATGACATCCAGTACACATCTCAGAAAGCCATCAAGGGCAGTGTATTGTCTGATTATCTTGCTGAGCAACCCCTTGATGATTACCAGCCCATGAGATTTGACTTCCCTGATGAAGACATCATGTTCATAAAAGCAAAAGATCATGAAGAGCCTATTCACACTGAAGGGCCTGACCCGAAAGAAGAATGGACTATGATGTTTGATGGGGCTGTTAACATGAATGGTCGAGGTGTTGGTGCAATACTCATTACACCTAAGGGAGTTCACATGCCTTTCTCGGCAAAGCTCACCTTTGACTGCACTAACAACGAAGCTGAATACGAAGCTTGTATTATCGGTCTTGAGGAAGCCATTGACCTTAGGATCAAGACTTTGACTGTGTTCGGAGATTCAGCTCCGGTAGTTAATCAAACCAACGGCAAATGGTACACACACCAGGATCATCTGATACCTTATAGGGATTATACAAGGAGGCTATTGACCTTTTTTACAACGGTCAAGCTTGAGTATATCCCTCGGGACGAGAATCAGTTTGCAGATGCTCTGGCTACCATTTCATCCATGATCAAAGTTCAAGCTGCCAACTTTGTGCCTCGGATTTCAGTATCTCGACTTGACAGACCAGCATATGTATTTGCAGCAGACGTTGTCAAAGATGATAAGCCTTGGTTCCATGATATCAAATGCTTCTTGGAGGATCAAACATACCCACCTGGGGCATCTTCCAATGATAAGAAGACATTAAGAAGGCTTGCTGGTAGTTTTCCTGAATACTGATGGTTCCCTGTACAAGAGAAACTTTGATATGGTACTCCTAAGATGCGTTGATAGAACAGAAGCAGACTTGTTAATGAACGAAGTACACGAAGGATCCTTTGGCACCCATGCAGGAGGACATGCTATGGCTAAAAAGTTGCTAAGATCAGGTTATTACTGGATCACAATGGATGCCGACTGTTGTGCCTATGCCAGAAAATGCCATAAATGCCAGATCTATGCGGATAAGGTGCATGTGCCTCTGAATCCTCTGAATGTGATGTCTTCACCCTGGCCCTTTGCTATGTGGGGCATTGATATGATTGGCAAGATTGAACCGACTGCTTCGAATGGCCACAGATTCATCCTGGTTGCAATTGACTATTTTACCAAGTGGGTTGAAGCAGCTTCATATGCAAATGTTACAAGACAAGTGGTAGCCCGATTCCTAAAGAGAGACATCATCTGTCGGTATGGAGTTCCCGAGCGAATCATTACTGATAATGGTTCCAACCTGAATAACAAAATGATGGCAGAGCTATGCCGGGACTTCAAGATCCAACACCACAATTCTTCTCCTTACAGGCCAAAGATGAATGGCGTTGTTGAGGCAGCTAATAAGAATATCAAGAAGATTATGCAAAAGATGGTAGTCACCTACAAAGACTGGCATGAAATGCTACCATTTGCCTTGCATGGGTACCGTACATCAATCAGAACATTTATTGGGGCAACACCGTATCAGCTTGTGTATGGTATGGAGGCAGTCCTACCTGTTGAAGTTGAATTACCCTCCCTGCGAGTACTAATGGATGTTAAGTTGAATGAAGCAGAATTGGTCCGGTCCCGATACGAACAATTGAATCTGATTGAAGAGAAGAGATTAGCTGCAATCTGTCATGGGCAGCTGTATCAAAAAAGAATGAAGAAAGCCTTCGATCAGAAAGTCAGGCTCCGAGAATACCAAGTAGGGGATCTTGTGCTGAAAAGACTCCTCCCTCCTCATACAGACCACAGGGGCAAGTGGACTCCGAACTATGAAGGACCATTCGTAGTAAAGAAAGTTTTCTCTGGTGGAGCACTGATGCTCAGTACTATGGATGGTGAAGACTTCCTGTCCCCTGTGAATTCAGATGCAGTTAAAAAATACTTCGCATAAAAATGACCCGCTGGACATAAAAACAGAATGTAAGTCCAGGCAAAAATAGGGCATCCCGGCGAGTCAAAAACAGAATAAAAGACTCGGGCAAAAATAAGGGAAAATAAATAAAAGATGTACACCCGCTGAGTTGAAAAGCCGCATTGGACAACTCAGGAAAAAATGGGTATCCCGGTGGATTGAAAACCCGAAAGGGCGATCCATGAAAAATAAGGGAATGAGCGAACAACTGTATTCTGAATTCATCTGTATCACTTACAACTTGGAAAGCTTCGAAAGGATCAAGCTTCTTTCAGAATCAGCCTTCTTCAGAAAGCAAGGCGAGAAGAACGTCAAAAGTCATACGAGTCATAGCAAAGGGGGAGCTCCTTGAAGCACCATCAATATTGCCAACATCTTTTTGTTTCTCAATTTGTAGCGATCTCCTCATTTCAGGGGATCTGTTTCTTTGACTATATCTTGCCAATTCAGGGCACATGAATTAATAAAATAAGATTTCCAGTCATGTTTCGTCTCGTACATTTTATTTTCATTTGCGAAAAATGTCCGATAAGATACTGAGTGCATAAATACAGATGTTTCCTTTAAATACGTGCTTGCAGGAAATATACTCACTCCCAGGAGTGCTTAAACCCTTATGATTGAATCTGGTAAAGGATACCTCGGGATCACTTGTGCGTTTCTCTAACTTTTCAGGATTGCAGGTATTTAAAGCGTGACATAGGGCACGAAAGCTTCATCCCAGCAAGCTGGCAAATCATTATCTCCTCAGTCTTAGCACCGGAGGTGCTTTCTCCCCAACTAAGTTGCCATTTACAAAAGCCAGGGAACCATCTCCCCACAGAGTGTCAACCTCTACCCGGAAGAGCAACGCATGAAGAAACCACTACAGAGTGAAGAAAGCTTCTACAAACCCCAGTTGGGTCCCTCGTCACCAAGACGGGTCTATCAGTGACCTATTTCCCCAAGCAGAGTCATATATGCTAGATTTACCAATGATCTCACCCCCAGTTGGGATGTCCACTTCAAGCAGATCGGGCAAGGATTTTCGCAGTAACGGGATCCGAATTCCGGATGGTTACCTTTTGCATAATCATAGCATTCGCAACATTATTTTCCCCACAGAGCGTAGCATTCCGTCTAATACGGAGCATTACGGCAAAAATCAAACATATTGCATAATCATAAGCCAGGTGTCGAACTGAATGCTGACAATCCATCAAACGATATACAGAAAACTCCCCAGAATCCCCGGCAGGGAGCCAAAGCATTTGCCTTACACTCACAAATACAAGTACATGCTCCTTTTGGCACCCGTCCGTGTCATCATTCCCCAGTAAAGTTGCCCGAGCATTCTTTGCAAACAGACCACTTATATTACAGATACTTCTTGACATTCGTCTGTGTTATATCCCCAGCGGAAGGCCAAAGCATCCCCTTTGCACTCACCTTACAGATACATATATACACAATTCCTTGACACCCGTCCGTGTCACCTTCCCCCAGCACAGTTACCAAAACACTTGGTAAACCATATACTTGTTTATAATACACTTTTTCGGACACCCGTCCGTGTCATGCTCTCTCCACAGCAAATTAAACACTCATTTGTACACCACTCATACTTATTACTCTTGTTTCACTCATACAGATACTCGTCCGTATTGTCGCTCCCACTAAATGAAGCCGGGTCAAATAGGGTACAGACGCGAACGGTCGGCGAGAGGAGGGTGTGAGAACACACAGGAGTGAACCCACAGGGAATGAAAAGAGTCTCCAGCAAGGCATTTTTATCCCGGAGGAAAGGCAATGCTGCATAGACCTAGAAAGATACGGATAAGACGGTTGCGAACCAGAGAGACTGAGAAAGGGGGTTGGTTACAACCTGGGAAGGTATTAGCACCCAGATTGTCCGCCGTACTCGACGGGATCCACGCTTAAAAGATTTGTGTTTTAAAGGGGTAGTGTCAGTGCAATTTGTGTATAAAATAGCTGGAAAAGGATGTACAGGTGTCAGTGTAAGGACAAGGGTGAAATGCTCATGATAATGAGGCTAAGAAAATAAGGCTGGAAAGAGGGGGAATATACAGAGACTTTTGTTCGATAACTGTTAAGTTATGCCTACGTATCCTCTCGTGCAATGAGGAAGTCAGAACACCGTAGTTCGACCCAAAGAGACTGAGGGATGAATTGACTTGTGAACTGCTTACTTGTCTATGCTCAAGTGTATGATCTGTCTGGCACAGATGTAAACTGTCTTACATTAGACGGAAGAAGCAAGTTCTCGGTTGTGAGTGAATGTTATGAGAAAAGAATCCCGAAGGAGACGATTATTGTTTGTTTTTGAGTTTTCAGTCTTTTATTGCTTTTGGAGATTTGTCATAAGTTAATGAGCTTAAGCCTAAACCAATGGATTTAGTAAACTCATCACATCTTCCCTCTGATTAGGGGTAATGAGAATACCTTAAGTGTGAAGTCAGCTTCTCACACTTAATCACCTTTGATGCAGGATTAAGATCATTAACCTACTTGTGATTATTTAGATGTTTTTGTTGTTTTTGTTTAGTGTTGAGTAATGAGATTAAGCCATAATCAGGGATTAAACAGACTCATTACACCATCCTAATAGAAGGATAATAGATGAGAATGTTTAAGCTGAGGAAAGCTCCTCAACTTAATCCATGATTAGGGATTAAACTCATGACAAAAAAAAGCCTTTATTAAGTGGATTTTAGTTAATGATATGATGATGAAGTGGATTTTATGATTTGTAAGACAACTTGAGGAGGACTTGTCCATTAACACTAGGGTTAGTCCTTCTTAACCAGTTAAGGAAGAATTAGAACCCTAATGCAAGGCCCAAGTTACAAGCTTGATGTCTTGATGATTATTAAGTGAATTGATTAAAGAAGTTAAACACATTAAGGGTTTAACACTTAGGATTAAAGTTATACACTCCATCCTAATAGAAGGATGCAGGCATAAGCTTAATCACAAAGCCTTAAAACCTTTAGGGTTTAGTCCTTGATCATGAGGTGAGGAGAGGAGACTCAAAGATGACACAAAGGTAAAAACTAAATGGGGGACTAATCAAACCCTAATTGTGATCATGCTTGGTTGTTCCTAGGGTTTGTGAGGTTTTCAAAAGACATCTTCAGAGGAACCACCAGGAAGCAGATGAAAGGAACAAAGAGAAGCAAAGTAACTTGCTTCATTTAAGAAGACAAGTCACTTGAAGAAAGAAAGTAAGATGGAGAAGAAAGAGCAAGATCAATCTCAAACACATAACAAAATGCAGCAAGGATGCATAAGAGATATGAAAAGAAGTTGTGAGAAGTGAAGGCAAATTCACTTCTCAAAGTTGCTTACCACCTGAAAAGTTAGTGAAAGAAATGCAATGCAATGCAAAATGAAATGAAATGGCATGATGCAACTCAAAACCAGAAGCACATACATGATGTTAATGATGCTATGAGATGCTGCAAACATGAAACAAAGCAAAGGGATGATCATACAAGCTTATGGATTCATATGAAGCAAGTTAAGAACCATGATCATACATGAAAAGTTATGGAATGCAAATGGTATATGTTGCACTCCAAAATTTGCCCTCACAATACAAGACTTTGTGTTCTATGAAGGTTCACAAGGTTCACAAGTTTCCCAACACTTACAAGACCTTTCATGAGGTTCATGAAGTCTACAATTTACTTCATGAAGGTTCACAAGGTTCACAAGTTCCACAATGCTTTCAAAACCATTCATGAGGTTCATGAAGTCTACAAGTCACTTCTTGAAGGTTCACAAGGTTCACAAGCTTCTCAACATTTACAAGACCTTTCATGAGGTTCATGAAGTCTACAAGGCACTTCTTGAAGGTTCACAAGGTTCACAAGATTCACAATGTTTACATGACCTTTCATGAGGTTCATGAAGTCTACAAGTCACTTCATGAAGGTTCACAAGGTTCACAAAGTTCAAAATACCTCCCATAAGTATCACAAGACATTTTATGATGGTTCACAAGGTTCACAAGGTTCACAGGGTTCACAAAGTTCACAATTGGTCAGAAGAGTTGACAATTCCCTCAGACAATGCACCTCCTAAGCAGTGCATCCAAAACTAGGGTTTTGACTTTAATCAGGCTAAATGGACTTCCAAGACTTCAAGTGAGCTTCATAACATCTTATATGTGTGTAAGAACCCCCATGACAAGTTTCAAGACTTTTCTCAAAAGTTTGCTCAGTCAGATGATCAGATAAGTCAAAATCAGTCAATATAGTTAAAAAGTCAAAGTGAGGTCAACTGTGGTCAAACCAAGGTCAAACTTCATGATTTTTTGCCAACATCAAGTATATGAAGTAAAATTCATCATTTGATCAAGGGTTGATCATGATTCATCAAGGAGATTTCAGATCATCAAGAATCAGGAGTTTCTAAATTAGGGTTTTCTTAGTAAAAGTTAACTGAACTTTGACCAGCCATAACTTTCACATGCTTCATCACCAAGTCTCCACTAAAAGCTCATTTTGAAGGAAATTGAATTCTCTACAACTTTGTGTCTCACAAGCCAAGCCCAAAAATGCTTCATTTGGAAGGTATGAGCTAAGACATTATAGGTCCTTTTGAAAGTCAACAAAAAGTCAACAACTTCAAAAGGGCATAACTTGAGATTGGTAAATGATATGGACATGAAACCAGTGGGGTTGGTTAGAGGACTCTTCAAGATTTCCAAAATGTCCAAGAACACCCTCATAGCATTAAAATTGAAGGATATGTGCCCTTGCAAAGTTGGGAAATTTTGAGTTGGTTTATAATGAAAAAAGAGGTCTAAAACCAATTTCTTCCAAATGGGCTTGCCAAATGATGACCCAATCCATACATTGACTTCATGCACGACCCAAATCATTAAAAATCAGAATTTTTATTATTTTATTTTTATTTATTTTGATTTAATTCATTAAAAATCATTTTAAATAAAAATAAAATATGAAAATGCAATATTTGATGGAGATTGAGCTTCTAGAATATCTTAAATGCTGATTGAAATTGAAGAGGAATGAAATCACAAGATTGATCCAAAAATAGCAAGCCTTTATACAAGAATATTGGACTTTTAAGGCATGATCAATTTCAATCTTTTCATATCAAAATTTCCACACAACCATTCAAGTTTATGACCTAAATTCACTCACATATAAATACTAAACTCAACCCTATTGCACATGGACGAATTCTCTGCCTCCAAAGTAAGTTTCACAAAATCAAAAATCCTTCAAAAACTCACATTCGGTTTTCATCATCCAGGACATTTGAAGGTAATTTGAGATCATAGTCATGATCCTTGGCCCTCTCTGAGTGAAAACCAACCTTCACTTGCAGCCAAAACACCTCATAATACATAATCTGCATCATCCATATGCTTCATAAATTTTTTTTCGAATCACTATATTTACTAATTGATAATGAATTTTGATGACATATTGATGTTTGTTGATAGCTATAGATGGATTCTGGATCATTTGGTGAAGTTCCATAGCCTGAATCGTGATTCACCATGTTTAGGGTTTGCGGCTTCAATTAGGGTTTTGTTATCCAGCCAATATAAATGGATTACAAGGACATAGAATGATTGGAAATCTTGTTAGGAACTTAATGGCATAACCAATTTCATGAAAACTTGTTGTTTTGTCCATGTTTGTATTTCGTAGGTTTTGCTGGAATTTGTTTTTCGCAGGAAAACTCGTAGCTGGATTCGCAGGAAATTTCGAAGGACAGGAGGTTGAAGAAGAAGCTAGTTGGCGCGCTCAGCAAAATTCAAATATTGGTTAAAATATTTTATGCAATGTTGTTGGTTCATTAGCACAAGCCAGCGCTTGGCCCAGTGGAAAAGCACGCATGCGTTTGACGAAAGGGCAGGGGATCGAATCCTGGCCATGACAAATAATTTTGGGTTTTTCTCATTTATGCATTGATTATTATATATTATGAATTATTGTTGGTTTACAAACAGATTGGCTCTCCCAGCCGGATGGTTATGCGTGCGCTTGAATGTTCAAAGGTCCTGGGTTCAATCCTCCCCCAGGCCTTTTTGCTTCTTATTTTTCTGATTTTAGAGATTCAAAGCACAAAACCAATTCTTCTCCCTATAATGTCACGCGCGTGCTGATGGCCCAGTGGTAGATCCTGTTGTTGGCAAGCATAGGGGACTGGGTTCAAACCCCAGCCCCATCAGGTTTTGATTTTCTTTTTCTTTTGCTTTATTTTTTTAATTTAATTAATATTCCATATAAAATAAATTCAAATGATAAATTATATTGTTCTTATAAAATATCTATATATTATGTTTTCTAGTTTCTGAAAATTTATTTTTCTAAATAAAAAAAATTTAGTTTTTATTATTGTATATTTATGTAAATTATAAAAATATATATATGTACTATTTAATTAAAGGAATTGTCATTATATTATAAACCCTAAAAAACATTTTCTAAGTAGACCCTAATCTATTTTTTTTCTAAGCAAATATTAAAAAACCTAATTTTATTTTTCTAGCTTTATTATTATGTATATAATTATTATTAACTTTTTGTAAATATAATTTCCTTTATATAATATGTAAATATTTTTTTATAATTCGTTTATAATCTAAACATTATATACAAATAATTAAATCTATGATAATTTTTGTTTTGTAATTATAATATGTTAAAACTAATTTAATAATTGTTAATATTTCCTCTTATTGCTAAATAATTGTCTATATTAAAAATCTAACCTTTTGTTTGTTATTTTAATTATGTTCTTATATTCTTGCTAATTCCCTTTATTTTAATTATTATTATTAACCATATTATTACTAATCCATTTTATTATTATACTTATTGTTATTATTTCACTAACCCTATTTTTAATTTTTATTATTACTAACCCTATTATATTATTGCCTATTCATTTATTTATTTTTGCTTATTATTTATTTATTTGCTATTTATTATAATTATGTAATTGCTCCTTGGTGTAAATTTTGTAAATATGTAATTTATTTAATTTTTATGCTATGGTTAGTAATATAGGGAGTGTAAAATATGTATTCTACTTAAAATTGAATTTAGATCATTTAAAATTATAAGATAAATTAAATTAAACACTCACACACGTAAGTCGATTTTTAATCGCCATCTCACTTTCTAAGGCTATCCCTCAATGTTGCCTAATCATAAGGTCAAGTGGGGTGTATAAAGCAAGTCCCTTAAAAGAAAAAATCATCAAGTCCCTAATGGTTGCCTTTAAAGATCAAGTCCCTTTTCGAATAATGATGATAGTCCCTCCTAAATGCTTAATACACCTCACAGTTGCCTTCACAAAACAGATGTCCCTTATATGTCCCTCACATCCAAGGTAATGACTACCTATTCCTTAATAATAGGGATAGTCTTACCATTTAAAGGATAAAGAACAGAAAAGACTTAAACTTTAGGGTAGGTATCTCATAGTTGCTTTCTCACTTCATTCAAAACTTTTCAAACACTTAGCAAATTTCAAACAAATTTTCAAACACAAGTTTTTACGCATCCGTACATGGATCATTATTAACTATTATGAAAATTTTTTATTCACTACACTTTTCAAAAACAATTCAAAGTGAGCTAAGTAACTAAGAGCCCATGGATAACCATGGATGTAAAGGGTGCTAACACCTTCCCTTTACATAACCTACCCCCCGGACCCAAAAATCTTTTAAAGGTCTTTCCTGTTCTTTTATGCTTTTCCTTTGGATAAAATAAAAGTCGGTGGCGACTCTTGCTATCCGCAACATAACTAAAGTCAGTTCTCCCACCGTGTTACAGAACTGAGCATGTCTATGGGTGCCAAAGAAAGTTTTAAAGAGTATGCTCAGAAGTGGAGAGATTTGGCTGGAAGAGTTCAACCCCCTTTGACTGACAGGGAATTGGTTGATATGTTCATGTGTACGCTGAATGGCCCGTTTTACAGTCATCTCATTGGAAGCTCATCATCTGGCTTCACTGAGTTGATCATGACAGGAGAGCGAGTAGAGAATGGTATAAAGAATGGCAAGATCCATGTGGGTACTTCTTCATCAGGTGCTGCAAAGAAGCCTCCCACAGGGAAGAAAGAATCTAATGTTGTTTATGGTCAACCTGATCGTAACAGAAGGCATCAGTCTGTTAGTGCAGTTCATATTTCAAATCCAACTCCTGCAACAACAGAGCAGCCTCAGGGCAACCAACAGAGGGCTAGAAGACAGTTCACGAAGATCAACATGTCAATGGCTCAGGCATTGCAACATTTGTTGAAAGCTGAACTCATTACTTTGAAGGAGGCTCCTCAGAATCCTAATGTTACCTCACCCAGGTATAATCCCAATGCACGATGTGCATATCATTCAAACTGTCAGGGACATGATACTAATAACTGTTGGGTCTTGAAGAACAAAATTCAAGATATGATTGAGGCTGGAGAGATTGAGTTTGACCCTCCAGGTACTCCAAATGTGATTACTGCTCCAATGCCAAATCACGAGAAGACTGTCAATGCCATTGATGGAGACCTGCATGTCTATTCAGTTATGGAGTTGACCACACCATTGTCTGTTATCAAAAAGAGGTTAGTACAAGCTGGGATCTTTCCAGGTTGTCGTGAAGATTGTTTGTATTGTACCTATAAGCCGGATAGTTGCTTCATATTGAGAGATGGAATTCAACGTCTCATGGATAAGTATACTATAGTGTTTGAAAGAAGGCCGTCGTCTGTAGAAAGTATGGTGGATCATCTGACTCAAGGTAGGAAGATTGAAGAGGTTGATATGGTTGACAAAGTACCGGTAAGAATCACTTCAAAGAGACCTATTAAAATCACTCATTGGGGTCCAATCAAGATCACTGCTGAAGGCCCTGTGAAAGTTGTTGCTGAAGCCAGAGTGGCTCCTCTGATCATTACTACTCCTGGTCCTATTCCGTATACGTCTGACAAAGTTGTGCCTTGGCACTATGGGTCTGATGTTTACATCCATGGTGTTAAGCAGGAGCCTTTAGCTGATGTGCCTGTTGACATTGATAATATTGCTGGATCCAGTAAGATCACGCGTAGTGGAAGAGTCTTCTCTCCTCCAGTTACTTCTAAGAATGCAGTTACTCCTGCTGCTACCTCTACCACTGATGCTCGGGGCAAAGGTCCTGTTATTGAGCCTGTATCTACTGATGTGCCAGCCGCTGATGATCTCTCTAAGCAGATGGAAGAAGTATTGAAAATCATTCGCAAGAGTGATTATGACATTGTTGATCAATTGGGGCATACTCCCTCAAAGATTTCTATGTTGTCCTTGTTGCTGTGTTCTGAGGCTCACGCCAAGTCCTTGATCAAGTTTCTGAAGACTGCACATGTACCCAATGCTATTTCTGTTGACCAATTTGAGAATTGTGTTGCCCACCTGACCTATGATAATGGGTTAGGATTTTCTGATGCTGATTTGACCCCTGCCAAGAGGGATCATAACAGGGCCTTGCATATTTCAATTGAATGCAGGGGCACTACCCTGTCACATGTGCTGATAGACAATGGTTCCTCTCTAAATGTGTTGCCCAAGGAAGTCCTGAACAAGCTGAGTCCTGAAGATGCTGTGCTAAAGCCCAGTAATATTGTGGTAAAGGCTTTTGATGGTTCTAGAAGAGTAGTGCATGGGGAAATTGATCTTCCAATCAAAGTTGGCTCCCAGGTTTTTACTGCTACATTTTATGTGATGGATATTCGTCCTTCATACTCTTGTCTGCTTGGTCGTCCCTGGATCCATGGGGCAGGTGCTGTAACCTCTACATTACACCAAAAGTTGAGATATCTGGTGAATGGAAAGGTTGTTACTGTCTATGGAGAAGAAGAATACTTTGTCAGCCATGTAAACACTTTCAAGTATCTGGAAATGGAAGGTGAATACATTGAAACTCCGTGTCAGACATTTGAAGTGGTTCCCTGGGTTGTTAATGATTATGTAGCTCCTCCTGTTGTGAAGAAAGTTCCTGTGGTCACCAGAAAACCTCCAACAATGGCAATGGCCTCCCTCAATGATGCTAGAGCTGTGGTGGATGAAGGTGGTTGTACTATTTGGGGTCAGCTTCCTGATATTCCATACAAGTCTGACAAGTTTGGTTTGGGTTTCACTGCAGAGTCCCAGAAGGCTGTTCGTCGTGCTCGTGCTGTTCGTATCACCAATCAAGGGGTTATGAAAGATCAGATCAATGCTGTGGGAGACTATGATGAAGACTACAATCTGGATGCTTGGATTTTTCCTACTGTGGGTGTTGGGCTCAATAATTGGAAAGCTGAAGATGTTATCCCTATCTCCTTTAGTCAGGAGTAAATACTATTACTGTGTTGTTGCTTTTAAGTTTGTAATTTCTTGAACAATTGAACTTTCAAGCCTTGTGCCTTACCCGGGACACAATGGTGTGCTTGTTACGGGATGTCATTTCATTTGCATACTTCATTCAATAAAATCAGTGGACGTTTCGTTTTCGTAAATATTGTGTTCCTTGTCTTTCTTTTCTTTTATTTTTGTTTTATCAGCTATGTGTTCTTACACACACCCACATCACTAAAATGCAGATCCTCATCCACTCTGGATCCTGTTGATAACAGTTCTACTATTGCCAATTATAATTTCGAGAATCCGATCTATCAAACTGAAGACGGAAATGAGGACGATTGTGAAATACCTGTAGAGCTTGCTAGGTTGTTACAACAAGAAGAGAAAGCTATACAGCCACATGAAGAGCCAGTCGAAAATGTGAATCTGGGAACTGAAGAAAACAGAAAAGAGGTCAAGATAGGGGCTGATTTAGAGGACAATGTCAAGAGCAGATTGATTCAGATGTTACGTGACTATGTGGAGATCTTTGCTTGGTCTTATGAAGATATGCCAGGGTTGGATACAGACATTGTGGTTCACCGTTTACCAGTGAAAGAAGATTGTCGTCCAAAGAAGCAGAAGGTTCGTCGTATGCGTCCTGAAATGTCAGAAAAGATCAAGGCAGAGGTGATGAAACAGTTCAATGCAGGGTTCTTAGCAGTGACTTCTTATCCTCAGTGGGTTGCAAATGTGGTACCAGTTCCTAGGAAAGATGGTAAGGTACGTATGTGTGTGGATTACAGAGATTTGAACAAAGCTAGCCCCAAAGATGATTTTCCACTTCCTCATATTGATATTCTGGTAGACAACACTGCTCAGCATAAAGTATTCTCTTTTATGGATGGTTTCTCTGGTTACAATCAAATCAAGATGGCTCCTGAAGACATGGAGAAGACAACATTTGTGACACAGTGGGGCACTTTTTGTTATAAGGTGATGCCATTTGGTTTGAAGAATGCAGGGGCAACATATCAGCGTGCTATGGTGGCTTTGTTTCATGATATGATTCATCATGAGATAGAGGTGTATGTGGATGATATGATAGCCAGATCTCAGAATGAAGAGCAACATCTTGATCATCTGCACAAGTTGTTTGAGAGGTTGAAGAAATACAAGTTGAGATTGAACCCAAACAAATGTACTTTCGGAGTTAGATCTAGTAAGCTCCTGGGTTTCATTGTCAGTGGAAAAGGTATTGAAGTGGATCCTGCAAAAGTGAAAGCTATACGAGAGATGCCAGCTCCCCGTACTGAGAAGGAAGTTAGAGGATTCTTGGGACGGTTGAACTACATTGCAAGATTTATTTCCCAATTAACTACCATCTGTGAGCCAATCTTCAAGTTGTTGAAGAAAGATCAGGTGATGGAATGGAATGATGAGTGCCAGACTGCCTTTGATGAAATCAAGAGATATCTGCTGGAACCACCAATTTTGATGCCACCAGTTGATGGGAGACCCTTGATTATGTACTTAACAGTGTTAGACAACTCAATGGGGTGTGTGTTGGGGCAACATGACGAGTCTGGTCGAAAAGAGTAGGCAATATACTACCTTAGCAAAAAGTTTACCGACTGTGAAACAAGATACTCACTGCTCGAGAAAACTTGCTGCGCTTTGGCATGGGCTGCTCGCCGACTAAGACAGTATATGTTGACTCATACTACCTTGTTGATTTCGAAGATGGATCCAATCAAGTACATATTTGAGAAACCTGCTCTCTCCGGAAGAATTGCAAGATGGCAAATGATATTGACAAAATATGACATACAGTACACTACTCAGAAGGCCATCAAAGGAAGTGTTGTTGCTGATCATTTGGCTCATCAAGCAGTGGATGATTATCAGTCAATGAGTTTTGAGTTTCCTGATGAAGACATTATGATTATTACCAAAGAACCTGGACAATATGACGGACCTGAACAAGGATCCCGATGGACTATGGTTTTTTATGGTGCTTCCAATGCACTTGGTAATGGTGTTGGTGTTGTGATTAGTTCCCCTGAAGGTTGTCATACCCCGATTACTGCCAGACTTTGTTTCTATTGTACCAATAACATGGCTGAGTATGAGGCATGTATCCTGGGTATTAAAGCTTCCATTGATATGAAGATTCAGTTCCTTGACGTGTATGGAGATTCAGCCCTGGTAGTAAGTCAGATTAAAGGAGATTGGGATACCAAACATGATAACCTCATTCCTTACAAAGAGCATGTGTTGTCTTTGATCCCACATTTCAAAGAGATTACCTTTGGACATATTCCACGAAGAGAGAATCAGATGGCAGATGCATTGGCCACCATGGCATCCATGTTTGAGATCAGTTGGGATGATGAAGCTCCCAAGATTACTATTGATAGATTTGAAAAGCCTGCATACTGCAATGAGATTGATACTGAAGGGGCAGAGGAGAAGCCTTGGTTCTATGAAGTGAAAAGATATCTTGAAGCTCAGGAGTTCCCTGAAGGGGCATCTGTCAAAGATAGGAAGTTCTTGAGAAGGTTTTCTGCAAAGTTCTTTTTGAGTAATGGGATTCTGTACAAGCGCAATCATGATTCAACTATGCTTCGTTGTGTGGATAAGAAGGAAGCAACTGAGATTATGGAAGATATGCATGATGGGATTTTTGGTACTCATTCTAGTGGTCATACCATGGCAAAGAAGATATTGAGAGCAGGTTACTATTGGTCTACCATGGAAGCTGACTGCTATCAACACTCCAGAACGTGTCACAAATGTCAAATCTATGCTGATAAAGTACACATACCACCATCACCTTTGAATGTGTTGACTGCTCCTTGGCCTTTTGCCATGTGGGGCATTGATATGATTGGTGAGATCAAGCCTACTGCTTCTAATGGGCATCGTTTCATCCTGGTTGCTATTGATTACTTCACGAAGTGGGTGGAGGCAGCTTCATTTGCATCTGTTACCAAGAATGTTGTGGCTCGATTCATTAAGAATAATCTCATATGTAGGTATGGCATCCCTGAAAGGATTATCACTGACAATGGCTCAAATCTGAATAACACTATGATTACTGATCTCTGCACGCAGTTCAAGATTAAGCATCACAACTCTTCTCCGTATCGTCCAAAGATGAATGGGGCAGTCGAAGCTGCTAATAAAAACATTAAGAAGATTGTACAGAAGATGACTATTACTTACAAGGATTGGCATGAGATGTTACCATTTGCTCTTCATGGTTATCGCACTACAATACGTACTTCAACAGGGGCAACCCCATTCTCCTTAGTCTATGGTATGGAAGCAGTTCTGCCAATTGAAGTTCAGATTCCCTCCTTGAGAATTATGAAGGATGCAGGCTTGGATGAAGATGAGTGGATTCAGACTCGACTGGACCAGATAAATTTGATTGATGAGAAAAGGTTAGCAGCAGTTTGTCATGGCCAGATGTACCAGAAACGAATGATCAAAGCTTTTAACAAGAAGGTTAAGCCAAAAGTATATCAGGCTGGTGACTTGGTAATCAAGCGTATCATATTACCACAGGGTGATCCTAGGGGCAAGTGGACTCCAACATATGAAGGACCATTTGTAGTCAAGACAGTGTTCTCAGGAGGTGCCATGATACTGACTACAATGGATGGTGAAGACTTCCCACAGCCTGTAAACACAGACATAGTTAAAAAATACTACGCATGAAAAGAGACCCGCTAGGTTGACAGGCCTAGGCAAAAATAAGGGCATCCCGGCAAACCAAAAGGGTTTGGGCAAAAATCAGGGATATATATAAAAAGATGTACACCCGGCAAGTCGAAAACCTGAAAAGGCGGCTTGGGCAAAAAAGGGTATCCCGGTGGATTGAAAACCTGAAAGGGCAATCCAGGCAAAAGTTAGGGATTAAAGCGTATGACTATGTCTCGTTTGGATCACCCATGAAACTGCAACCAGTTGTACTACCTACTCAAGCTCAAACAGATAAAGCTCAATCCAATTGTTTTCGTCTCAACAGTAGAAGATGAGATACTTGAAGATAATGGCAATAGTAGAGCTGAAACTCATTAGGATTGTTTCCCACATAGATGATTTTTTTTTTTTTGTAAAAAAACTTTATGACAAAATCCTCTTACTAGGGTTTATGTCTCCTTGTACAAACTTACCCGTGTATGGGTCACTTTTGATATAAATAAATTCCATCTTTTGAATCTAGATTTACTTTTACCCTATTTACATAAGCGAAACGTCTATTGGTTGTGTTTGAATGTATGTATGCTTTTGAATATGATTGATGTTTACCAAAAATGCATGAATGCTTAATATGATTGATGTTTACCAGAAATGCATGAAAATGTAGTAATAGTATTTACTAAGGACGAACGAGGGAAGGATTTCAACGAAGCTTCGCCGGTTCATCTTTACAAGACAGTTACAAACCCTCAGTAGGACAGATCCATCTTCATAAAGTCACATCTCCCCTGGAATTTATATCCATCTCTTTTATCCTCATACGGATATACGGGAATTTATTTTCCAATAAGGGTACGACGAACGAAGACGAGAGGTTATATCTACCCTACTATCAAACCAAGACGAAGGTTATGTATACCTTACTATCCCCATCAGACGGGAGGTTATCCATACCTTACTATCCCCAGCATACGGAAGGTTATGTATACCTCATCATTAAACAAGACGGAAACGAGTTACTCATATTCTTCAGCAACGAATCGGGATTTATTTTTCCTGGCCAGCAGTTGTTATATGAAGATACCCAGACGCTTCCGGCGGTATCATATCATACATACATCATTTACATCATACCATAACATACATATCCATATATACATAGTACATTACCTAAGTGCATCATATCATACATGCATACATAATGCATAAACTAATATTATTATACAAATGCTACCTTGTTTCAGGTTATTTATCCAGCAAACAACACTTATGATTATCAGGACTGCTTTATCCTCCTGAAAACTTATCATCTCTAAAGACTGCTTCATCCTCTTGGGAACATATTACTACACCAGGACTGCTTCATCCTCCTGATAGCTATCATCATTACTGCAGGATTGCTCTATCCTCCTGAAAATTCCTATTACCTCAGGAATGCTTTATCCTCCTGAAAACTTATCATCTCTCAAGACTGCTTCATCCTCTTGGGAACATATTACTACATCAGGATTGCTTTATCCTCCTGAAATCACATTACTACATCAGGATTGCTTCATCCTCCTGAAAGCATAGTATCAAATACCTCAGGGTTGCTTTATCCCCCCTGACAGTTTCTTTACCTCAGGGTTGCTTTATCCCCCTGACAACTTCTCACTACCTCAGGATTGCTTCATCCTCCTGACAGCTTTTTATTACATCAGGATTGCTTCATCCTCCTGAAAGCATATTATCAACACCTCAGGATTGCTTTATCCTCCTGACAGCTTCTTTACTTCAGGATTGCTTCATCCTCCTGAAAAACACATTATTACATCAGGCTTGCTTCATCCTCCTGACAAGCTATCATCTTATACCTCAGGACTGCTCCATCCTCCTGACAGCTATCATTGTACCTCCATATTTTGGACTGCTTCATCCTCCAAGACATGTATCTGAAGAATTTCCCTCCAAGTGGCATCTTTAAGCCCACTCAATCATATTCAACTAACCATCTATACCACTTTATGCACTGGTGAGTGCAAATTTTTGGGCTTTTGTGTTCAATCCCCTTCAACCTTCCAGGTCACGACTGACAAATATACCAATCTAACCCCTCAGGTTTCAGAAAATTGAACAGGGGCAGCTGCTGCACCCCAAAATTTGCCCTCACAATACAAGACTTTGTGTTCTATGAAGGTTCACAAGGTTCACAAGTTTCCCAACACTTACAAGACCTTTCATGAGGTTCATGAAGTCTACAATTTACTTCATGAAGGTTCACAAGGTTCATAAGTTCCACAATGCTTTCAAAACCTTTCATGAGGTTCATGAAGTCTACAAGTCACTTCTTGAAGGTTCACAAGGTTCACAAGCTTCTCAACATTTACAAGACCTTTCATGAGGTTCATGAAGTCTACAAGGCACTTCTTGAAGGTTCACAAGGTTCACAAGATTCACAATGTTTACTTGACCTTTCATGAGGTTCATGAAGTCTACAAGTCACTTCATGAAGGTTCAAAAGGTTCACAAAGTTCACAATACCTCCCATAAGTATCACAAGACATTTTATGATGGTTCACAAGGTTCACAAAGTTCACAATTGGTCAGAAGAGTTGACAATTCCCTCAGACAATGCACCTCCTAAGTAGTGCATCCAAAACTAGGGTTTTGACTTTAATCAGGCTAAATGGACTTCCAAGACTTCAAGTGAGCTTCATAACATCTTATATGTGTGTAAGAACCCCCATGACAAGTTTCAAGACTTTTCTCAAAAGTTTGCTCAGTCAGATGATCAGATAAGTCAAAATCAGTCAATATAGTTAAAAAGTCAAACTGAGGTCAACTGTGGTCAAACCAAGGTTAAACTTCATGATTTTTTGCCAACATCAAGTATATGAAGTAAAATTCATCATTTGATCAAGGGTTGATCATGATTCATCAAGGAGATTTCAGATCATCAAGAATCAGGAGTTTCTAAATTAGGGTTTTCTTAGTAAAAGTCAACTGAACTTTGACCAGCCATAACTTTCACATGCTTCATCACCAAGTCTCCACTCAAAGCTCATTTTGAAGGAAATTGAATTCTATACAACTTTTTGTCTCACAAGCCAAGCCCAAAAATGCTTCATTTGGAAGGTATGAGCAAAGACATTATAGGTCCTTTTGAAAGTCAACAAAAAGTCAACAACTTCAAAAGGGCATAACTTGAGATTGGTAAATGATATGGACATGAAACCAGTGGGGTTGGTTAGAGGACTCTTCAAGCTTTCCAAAATGTCCAAGAACACCCTCATAGCATTAAAATTGAAGGATATGTGCCCTTGCAAAGTTGGGAAATTTTGAGTTGGTTTATAATGAAAAAAGAGGTCTAAAACCAATTTCTTCCAAATGGGCTTGCCAAATGATGACCCAATCCATACATTGACTTCATGCACGACCCAAATCATTAAAAATCAGAATTTTTATTATTTTATTTTTATTTATTTTGATTTAATTCATTAAAAATCATTTTAAATAAAAATAAAATATGAAAATGCAATATTTGATGGAGATTGAGCTTCTAGAATATCTTAAATGCTGATTGAAATTGAAGAGGAATGAAATCACAAGATTGATCCAAAAATAGCAAGCCTTTATACAAGAATATTGGACTTTTAAGGCATGATCAATTTCAATCTTTTCATATCAAAATTTCCACACAACCATTCAAGTTTATGACCTAAATTCACTCACATATAAATACTAAACTCAACCCTATTGCACATGGACGAATTCTCTGCCTCCAAAGTAAGTTTCACAAAATCAAAAATCCTTCAAAAACTCACATTCGGTTTTCATCATCCAGGACATTTGAAGGTAATTTGAGATCATAGTCATGATCCTTGGCCCTCTCTGAGTGAAAACCAACCTTCACTTGCAGCCAAAACACCTCATAATACATAATCCGCATCATCCATATGCTTCATAAATTTTTTTTCGAATCACTATATTTACTAATTGATAATGAATTTTGATGACATATTGATGTTTGTTGATAGCTATAGATGGATTCTGGATCATTTGGTGAAGTTCCATAGCCTGAATCGTGATTCACCATGTTTAGGGTTTGCGGCTTCAATTAGGGTTTTGTTATCCAGCCAATATAAATGGATTACAAGGACATAGAATGATTGGAAATCTTGTTAGGAACTTAATGGCATAACCAATTTCATGAAAACTTGTTGTTTTGTCCATGTTTGTATTTCGTAGGTTTTGCTGGAATTTGTTTTTCGCAGGAAAACTCGTAGCTGGATTCGCAGGAAATTTCGAAGGAAAGGAGGTTGAAGAAGAAGCTAGTTGGCGCGCTCAGCAAAATTCAAATATTGGTTAAAATATTTTATGCAATGTTGTTGGTTCATTAGCACAAGCCAGCGCTTGGCCCAGTGGAAAAGCACGCATGCGTTTGACGAAAGGGCAGGGGATCGAATCCTGGCCATGACAAATAATTTTGGGTTTTTCTCATTTATGCATTGATTATTATATATTATGAATTATTGTTGGTTTACAAACAGATTGGCTCTCCCAGCCGGATGGTTATGCGTGCGCTTGAATGTTCAAAGGTCCTGGGTTCAATCCTCCCCCAGGCCTTTTTGCTTCTTATTTTTCTGATTTTAGAGATTCAAAGCACAAAACCAATTCTTCTCCCTATAATGTCACGCGCGTGCTGATGGCCCAGTGGTAGATCCTGTTGTTGGCAAGCATAGGGGACTGGGTTCAAACCCCAGCCCCATCAGGTTTTGATTTTCTTTTTCTTTTGCTTTATTTTTTTAATTTAATTAATATTCCATATAAAATAAATTCAAATGATAAATTATATTGTTCTTATAAAATATCTATATATTATGTTTTCTAGTTTCTGAAAATTTATTTTTCTAAATAAAAAAAATTTAGTTTTTATTATTGTATATTTATGTAAATTATAAAAATATATATATGTACTATTTAATTAAAGGAATTGTCATTATATTATAAACCCTAAAAAACATTTTCTAAGTAGACCCTAATCTATTTTTTTTTCTAAGCAAATATTAAAAAACCTAATTTTATTTTTCTAGCTTTATTATTATGTATATAATTATTATTAACTTTTTGTAAATATAATTTCCTTTATATAATATGTAAATATTTTTTTATAATTCGTTTATAATCTAAACATTATATACAAATAATTAAATCTATGATAATTTTTGTTTTGTAATTATAATATGTTAAAACTAATTTAATAATTGTTAATATTTCCTCTTATTGCTAAATAATTGTCTATATTAAAAATCTAACCTTTTGTTTGTTATTTTAATTATGTTCTTATATTCTTGCTAATTCCCTTTATTTTAATTATTATTATTAACCATATTATTACTAATCCATTTTATTATTATACTTATTGTTATTATTTCACTAACCCTATTTTTAATTTTTATTATTACTAACCCTATTATATTATTGCCTATTCATTTATTTATTTTTGCTTATTATTTATTTATTTGCTATTTATTATAATTATGTAATTGCTCCTTGGTGTAAATTTTGTAAATATGTAATTTATTTAATTTTTATGCTATGGTTAGTAATATAGGGAGTGTAAAATATGTATTCTACTTAAAATTGAATTTAGATCATTTAAAATTATAAGATAAATTAAATTAAACACTCACACACGTAAGTCGATTTTTAATCGCCATCTCACTTTCTAAGGCTATCCCTCAATGTTGCCTAATCATAAGGTCAAGTGGGGTGTATAAAGCAAGTCCCTTAAAAGAAAAAATCATCAAGTCCCTAATGGTTGCCTTTAAAGATCAAGTCCCTTTTCGAATAATGATGATAGTCCCTCCTAAATGCTTAATACACCTCACAGTTGCCTTCACAAAACAGATGTCCCTTATATGTCCCTCACATCCAAGGTAATGACTACCTATTCCTTAATAATAGGGATAGTCTTACCATTTAAAGGATAAAGAACAGAAAAGACTTAAACTTTAGGGTAGGTATCTCATAGTTGCTTGCTCACTTCATTCAAAACTTTTCAAACACTTAGCAAATTTCAAACAAATTTTCAAACACAAGTTTTTACGCATCCGTACATGGATCATTATTAACTATTATGAAAATTTTTTATTCACTACACTTTTCAAAAACAATTCAAAGTGAGCTAAGTAACTAAGAGCCCATGGATAACCATGGATGTAAAGGGTGCTAACACCTTCCCTTTACATAACCTACCCCCCGGACCCAAAAATCTTTTAAAGGTCTTTCCTGTTCTTTTATGCCTTTCCTTTGGATAAAATAAAAGTCGGTGGCGACTCTTGCTATCCGCAACATAACTAAAGTCAGTTCTCCCACCGTGTTACAGTATACAACATGTCAAATACAAGATGCAATGATCAAACATGCTTACAATATGTCTTAAGATGTCAAATGAATCAAATGGATGCACAAAATATTATGGCAAGTCATGTTATGCAAGCAAATGCAAAATGGATGCATATGTAAGCCCAAATTAGGGTTTATGACCAATGCCTCAAACAAAAACCAAAATCAGAAGCAAACATTGAGATAAAAATTTGAAAATGTCCTCAAAGGAACCCTAAACCTAATCTAATTCACTGCCCAAAGGAGAGGTTCCAACTCTTAACCTAATTAGAGTTATGAATTTCCTAAAATTTCTAGGTTTTTGGGTACCTTAACAAGAAAAATGCCAAACAAATTGAAAATTAAAGATCAAATCATGTCAATTTAATCTCACAAACTACATGCTAAACAAAATGCAATGCAAGAAGAATCAAAGTCCAACTCTCAATGGTTAGGCAGAAATGATTTTTTGAACATTGGATCAAAATAATGCTTTGAAAATGAATTAATTCCATGGAAAATTCTCAAAAGACATCAAGATCAAAAAAGAGATTTGGTTTGAGGGTTGGAAAATGTTTCTAAATGATTATGAAGGTTTCATGAATTTTTTGGTGATTTTTAAATACCTAAAAGTATTTTTAATTAATTAATTCTCATTAATTAATTAAAAATAAACTTTTAAATGATTTAAAAATATTTTTTAATGCAAAAAATAAAAATAAAAATGTTTTTGGTTTCTGAAATTAAATAAAAGTTTGTATAAAAAATTTCAGAATTTTTAAAATTGTTTTGCTATTTTAAATTAAATGGACAAAAGAAATACAAAATAAATGAATTAAAATTAAAGAAAATGAAAAGTAAACGCAATGGAGAGCCAGGATTGAATCTGGGAAATAAATGGTTGACTGCGCGCGCAATCCAAAGGTCACAATTCAAACTGACCTAATTTCTAATTAAATTAAATTAAGCTGAATTAATTAAGTTAATTATAGATTAGGGTTTCTAATGGTGCATCCTGACCATCCAAACACGCGCCAGTCTCCTTTGGTCAACTCATCCAACGCATCAGATTCAAACCCTCATTAATTACAGGGATTAGGGTTAATGGTTCTCAGGTGGCCGGAGAAGACTTCCGGTCGTCTTCTCCGGCGAACCAAAACCCTAGGTTTCACTACAAGCCACCCCACTTCAAATTAAACACGGGGAAATGATCCTCTAACATCCTAGAACATAAATCAACCCTTAAACAACATTTAAACTCCATGAATCAGGCAAATCGAAGCAAACATTTTTCACGGGAGAAATTTCAGAGCATCAATACATCCTCATTTTTCACTCATTTTCAATTTCAAACACATCATTATGATCAGCATAACATACACTTTCATTTTATAACAAGAAAAACAAGTTCTGAGAAAAACGTTCTTGAGCTATACCTGAGATGGAATCTTCTGGTTCTGGGCTTTCTGAGCTGTTCCTTGGTGCAAACTCACTCCAATGATCCCCCTTGTGCTAATGGCAAGCTTGGATGGAGTTTAAACAGGCTATTTTGAGAGGTTCAGTTCTGGTGTATCAGAAAATGAGGTTCTTGTGTGGGCTGTTTCAGATCATTGTGAGGGGTGGGATTTGTTCGATGAGTGATTTCTGATTGATTGGTGAAGAAAAAATGAGTGTTTGATGGTTGTGGAAGGAGATTCGAAGAGAGGAAAGTTTTGACAGTTTTTGGAGTGTGCTGCAATGTGTGTGTTTCAGGCTTGTGGGTGTTGTGTTTTATGATCCATATAACATTCCTAAACTATTGGAATGAGTCAGAAGACTTGACATGCACTGTGGGAATGGTATGGAGCAATTGGCCAAAAAGTCAATAGTTGGTGTACTTGCAGCATGGGCTATGGCAGCAGCTGTCTAAGGTCTTGTCTTGCTTCAGCTTGAGTCAAGGATGACCCTTGGATTGCTTGTGAATGTCTGCAGCATGTGGATCATGAATTGAGAGTGATTTTGCAACTTGCCCACTTGTGTTATTCCATGATTTTTGGTTATGTACATGAGATGATCCTTGCTGAATTTTGGTGTATGATACTTCATTTGGTCATGGCAATGTATAGAAAACAATTAGTGATCACACAATTCATGGGAGAATGATTTTTCCAAGAATCCCTCTTTGCACTTTTATGAAAAATGACTTATGGACATTTGAGAATCAAGGCACAACAATGAGAAATCCCTTCGGCCAATTCTGATTTTATGTCATGTGCAGCATTGGTATGATGATTAGAGGTCATTTTGAAGTCACATAAAGGCTTGCCATGAGAAATTGCAAGTTTTCCATTTGGTGCATAACTTGAAATTTAGTGATTTTTGCCAACTTTGATGAGCCATAACTTTTGATCCAAAATGAATTAGGTCATGTTCTTGTACTTTTTGAAAAGGGAAAGATCTATTCTACAACTTTCATGACCAAAGTTTTTCCATTTGAAGCTTTTTTGAATCAAAAAGTAAGGGTTGAAAAAGTTGCCTAAAATGACAATTTCATTAAAAGTCAAACTTGCCCAAAAAGTCAACTTTGCAAAAGACTTGAAATTCTTCAATTTTGTGAACTTCTAACATCTTCCATGATCAAATAAAGATCATACACAATCAAAATGATGAAGAACACCCTTTGGTTGGGTCATTGGGGGCCTCAGATGCCCTGATTTTGCACTCACTTGCCCAGAAAGTCAACCTTTGATCAGATGACTTCCCCATAGAATTTCTTCATGAAAATTGATATGCATGCTCCCTATACCATATAGAGACCAATAGAAACAAGAATGACCAAAAAATTTGGAGTTATGGCCTCTGAAACCAAAACCCTAATTCTAGGTCATCTATGCAGTCAAACCTGGCTCTGCTTCCACACCAATCCAAGTTCTTGTGATTCTTTGACATTCTTGACTTTGAGAGGATGTAATATGATACTTGAGCATACATGGACCCCTTTGAAGTGATTGGTGGCCTTTGGAGTGGCTCAAGAAGCTCTTGGATTGCTCAGATCACAAACCCTAGATGCAGATGACTTTGAATCTATGCAGTGAATCAAAAATGTGATAGGAGATGCTATGATTGAGCTTATGTATATGAAATGATCACAAGCCATGGTGTGAATGGGTGAGGGCAAATTTGGGGTGTTTATAGCTGCCCCTATTCAAACATGAGTTAGTTGTGCAGGATGTAAGCGACGGCTTATCAGGCAAACAAGATAACTTGTGGTTGAATACCAAAGACAGTCCAAAATTTGCACTCACAAAATGAAGAAGAAAAGGGGTATAGATTGTAAAGGAAAATAAAGTATATTGTAAAGTGCGAGCGACGGAGGACGACCGTCGAGCAGAGGACGACTGCTGGGGAAAGAGCAATGACGGGGACGACCGACATGCTGGGAAAAGTGCGGAAAATAAAGCAATGACGGGGACGGCCGACATGCTGGGGATAAAAGGGATTATGATGGGGACGGCCATCAAGTTCATAAAGCAAAGTAACCAACGATGGGGACGGCCATCGGGCTAAAAAGAAAAGGGACCGCGACGGGGACGGCCATCGGGTTAAAGAATAAATGAAATAAACAGATGATGAGGTACGGTCATCAAAGGTGAAGGACGATCACCTAGCAGGGGGCAGCTGCTCTGTTGGGGTTAAGATGAGGGACGGTCATCTAAGGTGGAGGACGACCACCTGGCAGGGTACGGCTGCTGAAAGTATCGCGACATAGGACGAATGCCGGATAAAAGGTCAACGATGGGGACGGCCATCGGATGAGCATGACGGAGGACGACCATCAAGAGGTGGAGGACGACCACCTAGCAGGGGACGGCTGCTCTCAAGGTTTATCATGACGTAGGACGAACGCCAGATAACCAAAATCAACAATGGGGACGGCCATTGGGTAAACGATGAAGGAAAATCATTAAAAGGTGAAGGACGATCACCTAGTAGGGGACGGCTGCTAAAATATCACGACATAGGACGAATGTCGGATAAAAGGTCAACGATGGGGACGGCCATCGGATGAGCATGATGGAGGACGACCACCTAGCAGGGGACGACTGCTCTCAGGGTTTATCATGACATAGGACGAATGTCAGATAAAAAGAAAATTGCTTTACTGGGGAATAGTAAATACAGACGAGTGTTTATATCCAAGAAATAAAAGGCATAAGTGTTTGGATGTGTATAGATTAAAGATGCGGACGAGCATCCTTAAGACTATGATACGGACGAGTATCAGGTAGAAACAAATACTGACACGTGTTCATAGATGATGATACGGACGAGTATCAACTGGTTAACAAGGAACACGGACGAGTGTTGAATCTGAAAGGACTCTTCTGGGGAATAGTAGACACAGACGAGTGTCTATATTCAAGAAGACGTAAGTGTTTGACACAGTGTATGGATTAAATATGCGGACGAGCATCCTTAAGACTTATGATACGGACGAGTATCATGTAGAAACAAACGCTAGACGCATGTTCTGAGATGATGGTACGGACGAGTACCAACTGGTTAACAAAAAACACGGATGAGTGTCGAATCTGCGGGGATGTAAATGGTGTATACAAGATACGGACGAGTATATGTATAAGTAAAATAAGTATGAGTGGTGTATAGATGAGTGTTCAATCTGCCGGGGAAGTGACACGGACGAGTGTCGAAAGGAGAAGAGTATAGTATAAACAAATATCTGGTATACAAAGTGTTTATGTTACTGTGCTGGGGAAAATGACATGGACGGATGTCAAGGAAATGTATATATAAGTATATGTGAGTGCAAAGAGGATGTATCTGGCTTTCTGCTGGGGATATAACACGGACGGGTGCCACAAGGAGTGTGTATTCGTATTGGTGAATGTGAGGCAACTGCTTTTGCTGGGGAATCCGGGGGGTATTCTGTATATTGTTGATGGGTTGATAATATTCACAAGTGCTAGATTCAGACCATGACTTATGATTATGCTATATGTTTGATTTTTGCCGTAACACTCCATATTAAACGGAATGCTACGCTTTGTGGGGTGAATATGATGCGAATGCTATGATTATGCAAAGAAAAACAGATCCGGGATTCGGATCCCGTTGCTGTGAAGATCTCTGGTAGATCTGTTGGAGTGAACATCCCAGCTGGGGATAAGATCGTTGGTAGATCTGATGAAATGATTCTGCTTGGGGAAATGGGTCAATGATAGACCTATTCTTGTAAATGAAGGACCCAGCTGGGGTTTGTAGGAGCTTTCGTCACTCTGTTGTGATTCCTTCGTGCGCTGCTCTTCTGGATAGAGGCTGAAACTCTGTGGGGGGATGGTTCCCAGGCTTTTTGTAACGGATGGCAACTCAGCTGGGGAGAAGCAACAAGTGGCAACTCAGCTGGGGAGCAGGCACTTGGGTGCTAAGATTGAGTGAGTATTGATTTGCCAGCTTGCTGGGATGAAGCTTTCGTGCCCCATGTTGCGTTTTTTGAATACCTGCAATCCTGTAAAGACAGAGAAACGTACAAGTAATCTCGAGGTATCCCTTACCGGATTCCATCATAGGGGTGAGACACTCCCGAGAGCAAGTATATTTCCCGCAAGCACGTAGTTCTTATTTTTATATTTTTTGGATAAGCATCTGTATTCATGCAATCAGTATTTTAAAGATATCAGACATTCTTTGCAAATAAAATGAAGTGTGCGAGGTGAAACTTGACTGAAAATCTGTTTTATTAATTCGTATGCCCTGAATTGGCAAGATACAGTCAAAGAAACATATCTCCTAAAATGAGGAGATTGTTACAAGTTGAGAAACAAAATGCTGGCAATGTTGACGACGCTTCAAGGAGCTTCCCCTCTTGCTATGACCCGTATGACTTTTGACGTTCTTCTCGTCTTGCTTTCTGAAGAAGGCTGATTCTGATAGAAACTTGATCCTTTCGAGGTTTACCAAGTTGCAGGTGATACAGACGAATCCAGAATGCAGTTGTTCGCTTATTCCCTTATTTTGCATGGATCGCCCTTCCGGGTTTTCAATCCATCGGGATACCCATTTTTGCCTGAGTTGTCCAATGTGGCTTTTCAACTCAGCGAGTGTACAACAATTTTTTTTGTTTATTTCCCTTATTTTTGCCCAAGTCTTTTATTATTTTTTTGACTTGCCGGGATGCCCTATTTTTGCCTGGACTTACATTCTGTTTTTATGTCCAGCGGGTCATTTTTATGCGAAGTATTTTTTAACTGCATTTGAATTTACAGGGGACGGGAAGTCTTCACCATCCATGGTGCTGAGCATCAGTGCTCCACCAGAGAAAACTTTCTTTACTACAAATGGTCCTTCATAGTTTGGAGTCCACTTGCCCCTGTGGTCTGTATGAGGAGGGAGGATTCTCTTCAGCACAAGATCTCCTACTTGATACTCTCGGTGCCTGACTTTCTGATCGAAGGCTTTCTTCATTCTTTTCTGATACAACTGTCCATGACAGATTGCAGCCAACCTTTTCTCTTCAATCAGACTAAGTTGTTCGTATCAGGATCGGACCCACTCTGCTTCGTTCAGCTTAACATCCATCAATACCCGTAGAGAGGGTAATTCGACTTCAACAGGTAGGACTGCTTCCATACCATACACAAGCTGATACGGTGTTGCCCCAGTGGATGTTCTGATTGATGTGCGGTACCCATGCAAGGCAAATGGTAGCATTTCATGCCAGTCTTTGTAGGTGACTACCATCTTTTGCACAATCTTCTTGATATTCTTATTAGCTGCCTCAACAGCGCCATTCATCTTTGGCCTGTAAGGAGAAGAATTGTGGTGTTGGATCTTGAAGTCCCGGCATAGCTCTGCCATCATTTTGTTGTTTAAGTTGGAACCATTATCAGTAATGATTCGCTCGGGAACTCCGTATCGACAGATGATATCTCTCTTCATAAATCGGGCTACCACTTTCTTTGTAACATTTGCATAGGAAGCCGCTTCAACCCACTTGGTAAAATAGTCAATGGCTACCAAGATGAATCTGTGGCCGTTTGAAGCGGTCGGCTCAATCTTGCCAATCATGTCAATGCCCCACATAGCAAAGGGCCAGGGTGAAGACATCACATTCAGAGGATTGGGAGGCACATGCACCTTATCCGCATAAATCTGGCATTTATGGCATTTTCTGGCGTAGGCACAACAGTCTGCATCCATTGTGATCCAGTAATAGCCTGATCTTAACAACTTCTTTGCCATGGCATGCCCTCCGGCATGGGTACCAAAGGATCCTTCATGCACCTCGTGCATTAACAAGTCTGCTTCTGTTCTATCAACGCATCTGAGGAGTACCATATCAAAGTTTCTCTTGTACAGGGAACCGTCAGTATTCAGGAAGAAACTACCAGCAAGCCTTCTCAAAGTCTTCTTATCTTTGGAAGATGTCCCGGGTGGGTATGTTTGATCCTCCAAGAAACACTTAATGTCATGGAACCAAGGCTTATCATCTTTGACAACGTCGGCTGCAAATACATATGCTGGTCTGTCGAGTCTGGACACTGAAATCCGAGGCACAAAGTTGGCAGCTTGAACTTTGATCATGGATGAAATGGTAGCCAGAGCATCCGCAAACTGATTCTCGTCCCGAGGGATATACTCAAGCTTGACCGTTGTGAAGAAAGTCAATAACCTTCTTGTATAATCCCTGTAGGGTATCAGATGATCCTGGTGGGTGTACCATTTGCCGTTGGTTTGATTGACTACCAGAGCTGAATCTCCGAATACAGTCAATGTCTTGATCCTGAGGTCAATAGCTTCCTCAAGACCCATAATGCAAGCTTCGTATTCAGCTTCGTTGTTAGTGCAGTTGAAGGTGAGCTTTGCCGAGAAAGGCATGTGAACTCCCTTAGGCGTAATGAGTACTGCACCAACACCACGACCATTCATATTAACATCCCCGTCAAACATCATAGTCCATCCTTCTTCCGGGTCAGGCCCTTCAGTGTGAACAGGCTTTTCATGATCTTTCGCTTTTATGAACATGATGTCTTCATCAGGGAAGTCAAATCTCATAGGCTGGTAATCATCAATAGGTTGCTCAGCAAGATATTCAGACAATACACTGCCCTTGATGGCTTTCTGAGATGTGTACTGAATGTCATATTCTGTGAGGATCATTTGCCATCTTTCAACCCGTCCGGTAAGAGCTGGCTTCTCGAAAATGTACTTGACTGGGTCCATTTTGGATATCAATAAAGGAGTGTGGGTCAACATATACTGTCTCAGTCGGCGAGCAGCCCACGCTAAAGCACAACAAGTTTTCTCGAGCAGTGAATAACATTGTTCACAGTCGGTAAACTTTTTGCTCAGGTAGTATATTGCATACTCTTTTTGAGCAGACTCGTCATGCTGGCCCAACACACACCCCATCGACTCCTCTAATACTGTCAAGTACATTATCATAGGTCTTCCTTCAACTGGAGGCATAAGGATTGGTGGTTCTTGCAGGTATTCTTTGATCTTGTCGAAAGCCCTCTGGCAGTCTTCATTCCACCTGACCGTCTGTTCTTTTCTTAATAGCTTGAACAAGGGTTCACAGGTTGCTGTAAGGTGAGATATGAACCTTGAAATGTAGTTCAACCTACCTAGAAACCCTCGAACTTCTTTTTCAGACTTCGGTGCAGGCATTTCTTGAATGGCTTTGACTTTATCAGGGTCAACTTCAATCCCTTTCTCGCTTACAATAAAACCCAGCAGCTTACCAGATCGCACCCCGAATGTGCATTTGTTGGGGTTCAGCTTCAGTTGGTACTTCCTCAGACGTTTGAATAACTTCAGCAGATTTACCAGGTGGTCTTCTTCTGTGAGGGACTTGGCAATCATGTCATCCACATAACACTCGATTTCTTTATGGATCATATCGTGGAATAATGTTACCATAGCCCGTTGATATGTTGCACCCGCATTCTTCAATCCGAATGGCATCACCTTGTAACAGAACGTGCCCCACGGTGTGATGAAGGTTGTCTTCTCCATGTCTTCAGGTGACATCTTGATCTGATTGTATCCTGAAAATCCGTCCATGAAGGAGAATACCGAGAACTGAGCCGTATTATCAACCAATACATCAATGTGAGGTAATGGGAAATCATCTTTCGGGCTGGCTCTGTTCAGGTCCCGGTAATCAACACACATCCTTACTTTGCCGTCTTTCTTAGGCACAGGTACTATATTAGCAACCCACGGCGGATAGCTAGTTACAGCAAGGAATCTGGCGTCCCACTGCTTTTGTACCTCTTCTTTGATCTTCATTGCCATGTCTGGGCGAGTACGGCGCAGTTTCTGTTTAACCGGCGGGAAATCTTCTCTCAAAGGCAGCTTGTGCATAACAATGTCGGTGTCCAACCCTGGCATGTCCTGGTAAGACCAAGCAAACACATCCGCATATTCCCGAAGCAGATCAATCAGTTGCTCTTTCACTGAGTCTTGTAGGCAAGCCCCGATTTTGACTTCTTTCACGTCTTCATCTGTACCAAGATTAATCGTTTCAACCTCCTCCTGATGAGGAGTGATAACCTTCTCCTCTTGTCTTAACAACCTGGCTAGCTCTTCGGGAAGCTCATAATCTTCTTCAACCCCTTCATCAGCTTGATTGATTGGATTGTCAAAGTCATACGAAGCCATAGCTGTGCTGTTGTCGGTGCGGTCTGGAAGGCACTCTCTGCAAGGGTTCAGTTTGTTCATTTTAGTGATTGATTTTAATTTTGTTTAGAAAAGTGAAATAAAAAGTTGTCATTTTGAAAACATTGCCATTTATTTTTTGTACAAAAAGAAAAATGGAAAAACAGTGAGCAGAAAAGAAAAAGACTCATTTGCAAAAGATGTCTGATATTTCATTGATTAATCTTGTTGCACAAAAATTACAGATGGCCCGATTACAAAATGAGTCTTGTCATCTTGGGCAAGATGCAAGACTTGATGCATGCTTAAAATATACAGGAAATAATAATTACTCTGCAGGAGTAACCCTTATAATTTCCTGGGAAGACCAGTTTGAGATACGGCTCCCCGGGATCCTTTGACGTATCCAGCTCTCCAGGTTGCGTTCATCTTCCGACTCATCTTCCAAGTTGTTGACAGCATCAGGGGTGAGCATTCCCCCACTAACAAAGTTGGGCTTCTTAGCAGCCTCTGCTTGATCTTGTTGAGTTGGTTTGTAACCCAACCCAAATCTATCCTCTTTCTTCTCCACAGGCAACAGTTTGCCCCAGCCTTGAGCATTCCCTTCCTCAACAACTCTTCGGGCTTACTGGTAGGACGTGATGGAAGTCCCAAGTACAGCAGAGGTTTCATTAATATTCAGGGCCTCAAACCCCTGACTCATCATTTCGTGGATCTCCCCATCCATCTCAATGTATTTGTATGTAGCCAGATGGCTAACAAAAATATCTTCCTCTCCACAAATAGTAACGACTTGGCCCTCCCACTCGAATTTTAACTTCTGGTGAAGGGTAGACGTAACTGCGCCAGCGGCATGAATCCATGGTCTACCCAACAAACAGCTGTAGGCCGGCTGAATGTCCATCACGTAGAAGGTCGTTTTGAAAGTTTGTGGGCCAATCGTTATAGGCAACTCAATTTCTCCCAGAACTGATCTCTTAGAACCGTCAAAGGCTCTCACTACTAAGTTGCTGGGACGTAATGCCAATCCTTCATACTCCAGCTTCACAAGGGCTTTTTTAGGCAAGACATTGAGGGATGACCCTGTGTCTACCAGTACATGTGAAAGAACTGCACCCTTACACTCCATGGTAATGTGCAAAGCCTTGTTGTGATTGCGGCCTTCCGTAGTCAAATCAGTGTTGGTAAATCCTAGTCCATTACTAGCATTAACATTTCCAACCACGGCTTCCAACTGATTGACGGTGATCTCTTCTGGCACATAAGCTGCATGCAAGACCTTTAGTAGTGCGTTCCGATGAGCCTCGGAGCACATAAGCAATGATAGAATGGAGATCTTGGAAGGCGTCTGGTGAAGCTGGTCCACTATCTTGTAATCACTTTTCTTGATGATTCTCATGAATTCATCAACCTCCTGATCAAACGGTGTTTTCAAAGCTTCTTTAATAATTTGCTCTTCTTGCACCATGCTCTTCCCTTTTGCCTTGGCAGCAGCTTCTGCTTCGGCAGTGGGTTTTTGAATTTGCGGGGCAAAGAGACGTCCGCTTCGAGTGAAGCCTCCGCCTCCCCCCACATTGTCTATTTGTGGTGAAGAAGTTGATGATTCAAGAGTGATTTTCTGTCCTTCGCAGTATAGATCGGAGCCGTAATGCCAAGGGATGGCATTACTGCTTTCATAAGGTACTGGCCCAGGCACTGTGATAGTGACTGGACTGATGGCAGTTGCAGAAGGGACCGTGATAGTCTGTGGATCATAGTATATTGTGACTGGTGCTCTGATAGGAGTGGCATTTTGTGAGTTATAGGCAGAATCATTTGTAGGATCATAATAAATTGTAACTGTTGAGACGCTTTCATTGTTTGCTGCTGATATTGTAGGAGACATTGTTGACTGGATATGTGTTGTTGTTGTAGGAGACTCTGAATGAAGGGGTGCTGAAGTTGTAGAAGGGATGTTTGTTGATATTTGGTCCGTTGAAGTAACAGATGAAGCATTTGTTGATGAGATTGAAGAGTTGTTTGGAACAATGGTTGTTGCAGTTGTAGACGATTCTGGAACTGTTGTTAAGGAGATTGCTGGATTGGTAGGTATTGATGTTGTGATTTGAAGTAGGCCACTCTGGATGAGACCATCTATGCCATCCCTCAAGTTATCACACCCATTCACTGAAATGTTGCAATAAGCACATCCTAGCTCACACCCAGGGAACATTTGACATTCAAGGAGTTGAGCTTTAACCTCTACCAAGGGTGTCCGAATCTGACCCACACTGGTTATTAAGTAAGACGGCTTGTCTTCTTCAATAGCATTGATTTTGGGTCCTCCGTGGTGTGGCATAGGGTTCTTGTTAACATTTGGTGGTGGTGCAAAGTTTAGAGCTTTGGAGTCTACCAGGTCTTGTACCTTCATGTGCAAGGCTCTGCACTTCTCTGTACTATGGCCAGGTGCATTTGAGTGAAAAGCACATCTGGCGCTGGCGTCATAATTTCTGGGCAGACTGGTAGGATCTGGAGGTGCCAATGTCCTTAGCTCAACCAGGTTGAGTTTTAGGAGTTGTGGCAATAATGTGGCATAGGGCATAGGGATCGGATCGATCACCCTATTGTCCTGAGAAGGTCTCTGTTGAAATGGTCTTTGCTGATTGCTGTTGCCGGTGTTGTTGTTGTTATAATTTCTCTGAGGGGGATACTGAGTTTGTTGCTGATAATTTTGCTGCTGAGGTTGATAAGCTGGTTGTGGATGAATTGGAGCGGGAATGGTGACTGCTGCCACAGACCTATGGACATATTGGGGTCTGCCCCTGCTGGTATGGATAGCATTGGTCTCACCAGTTCTTCTTGAGCCTACAAAAGGCTTTCTTGTGTTGCTGGATGAGCTAGCACCGTTGTCAGAAATTTTGCCCATCTTTAATAGGCTCTCAATTCTTTCCCCGGCTATGACCACGTCAGCAAAGCTAGTGGAAGAAAAGGCAGCCAGCCTGTCAATGTATGTCCCTTGGAGGGTGTTCATAAACATATCAGCCATCTCCCTCTCTGACATGGGTGGCTGGACAGCAGCAGCAAGCTGTCTCCACCTTTGAGCGTACTCCCGGAAGCTTTCCCTGGATGATTGAGACATTCCCATCAGGAGGGTCCTGTTGGGAGCCATATCCAAGTTGTACTGATATTGTCTGATAAAGGCCTCAGACAAGTCCTTCCAGCACCTGATGGTGGCTCTGGTCAGGTGAGAGTACCATTCCCTTGAAGCTCCTGTTAAGCTATCTTTAAAATAAAACATCCATAGCTTTTCGTCCATGGTATATGCCTTCAGCCTCCCCAGAAAAGATTGTAAATGGGTCTGGGGACAGGAGGTTCCGTTGTATTTCTCAAAGCACGGTGGTTTAAATTTGTGGGGAATCCTGACCCCGTCCACTAGACCCATGTCCATAACATCAAAGCCCAAAGAATTATGGGACTCCAGGGATCTCAGTTTCTCAGCAATCTCCTCTAGCCTTCTGTCATAGGCTTCCTCCCCAGCTCCCACCACTGTAAATTGATCTTCCTGGGGGTCTTCTTGCAGTACTCTACCTGCAGTGGCAGTCCCTTGCACATTAACAGGGATGTTGATCTCTGGATGAAGGTGGGGTCCATAGACTGGAGGATTAACATGGGGTTGAACTCTCTCATTGTTGCTTGTCCCAGCAGTCCCTAGATGGGGGTCTTCCTGATTCCGCCCCTCTACCAGTGCTCTTAATCTCTCTTGGCTTTGAGCCATATTATTCATCACCTCCATAAACTGTGTCATCTGATTCCTCATTTCCAATCTCTCATTGGCCATTTGGGTCCTGACCTCTGTAAGGTCCTGCTGTACTTGGTCCATTTGTATGCCCGGAAGATTGTTGCGGGTGGGATATTTGTGTGGACGGTTGAGTGGAAACACCCGACGTCGAGCAATAGTTCCTGAAGTCACAACAGAGTTAGTAACAATAAAACAAAAACCTACAAAACAAAACAAAAGGTTAGTATGCAATGCAGCATGCTTATTTGTATCCAAGGTATCCGACTTGGCACTTGGTTTTGACCTTTCCAGACCCCTGAAGAAGATGCTTTTGATGTTGCTTGAAGAATTCAGATAAAACAAACCAACACATATATTACAAAAAGTAAATGATACATAGTTTGTTTTTTTTACAATACATGCCCTCTGAGGGGTCAAAAATACAACATAAAGAAAAGTACATGAAGTGAAAGCAACAACAAGCAAAAGTCAAACACCAAGACCAAAATCATCCTCCTGAACTTCCTTTAGAAGTGCTTCAGTCACAGGATCAGCTGGACGCTCTGTAAGATTCCTGATAAGGAGATTCCTGGTAGTAACAGCTGCAGTTAGCTTCTTGTGTCGATTCTGGTCCTTTGACCTCTTCACACCAGCTTTAATCTTCAACTCTGAGATCTCTCTCTGGGCTGCTGCCAGGGCTTCCTGCTGCTCCTTTGCACTAGCCTCCAACTGCTCAATCTTATCCTGAGTCCTTTTATCCTCCTGAGTGCGAGCTTCGGTGATCCTGACCCACCTAACCTGACTCTCCTTCAGATACAAATCAGTCCTAGCTCTCTGGAATTGGGCCTCTTTGCAGGCATTCTTCAAAATCTGCTCTCCAGCCCTTGCCTTCTTGATATAGTCTTCTGACTTTTCAATCCTGGCTAGATGCTCCACCTTTAGCTTTTCTAACCTTTCAATGTCCAGCCGACCATCACTCCTCTCCCAGAGGGTCTTCTGTAGAGCCTGAGTCAGATTCTCATTTCTCTCTTTCAATTTCTCAAACTCCTCTAAGCTGACAGTTGCTGGAGGTGGTGTTGTGGAGGGTCCAGGCACATCTTCAAGGGTGAAGGGCATTCCAGTAATTTGAGCCCTGGCATGAGACCACTCATAGTACTGAGCTGAGGTCACATTATTGCACCTCCCAAGAATGGTTACCCCTTTAGTCTGGACATTGTCCCAAGCCCAGGATGCTTGCCTGACAATAGCCAGATTAGGCTTAATCTCACAATAGAGGGTCTCAGCTAGATCTTGTGCTCTAGGAGGGTGGACTAATGCATAGCCCAGTTGTCTTTTGAATAGCAGAGGGTTGTAGTTGATGCAACCCTTCACTCCTATCAGAGGCACATTGGGAAATTGCCCACAACTAGTAATGATGTCTCTACCCTTAGTACTCTGAGTACACCACCTGATATCATCTGAGGTTAGAGCAACAAGCCTCCTAGCCCAGTTTTTCTGCTGGTGAGGGTTCAAGAATGCATCAGTCTTTGGCAAATGCTTGAGCAACCAAGTATGGAACAATGGAGCACAACATCTCACTAATCTTCCCCTTTGCTTTTCATTCCTTTGGTGAACAGAGTAGTAGAGATCTCCCAGTAAGGTGGGCACTGGGTTCCTCAGGATGAAAAGATGGATTGCACTCTTGCTAACAAACTTAGGCTCATCTGCAAAAAGTATGACCCCATATATGCTAAGGGCCAACAAAGCACAGACTGCCTTCCACTCCCCCAAAGAGGCCTTCAGGGTGGCCTGGGAGGTCAAGAAATCCAGATGTAGACCAGAGATCCCTGCTTTGGTAGTCATATTCTGCCCAATCAGAACTGGTTCCAGATACAAGGCTTTTGCCACCTCTTCATTGCTAGGGAAAGCCATCTCAGGGTTGAAGGGGATTCCACCCCTGACAGGTACACAAATCAGTGATGAATACTCTTCCAACAAGGGTCCCAACTGAAAATTCTGGAAGGTGAAGCACCTCAGAGGGGGATCATAGAACTGCAAGCAAGTATGAATCAAGCTTCTCTGTGAAGGGTCCAAATCCATAACCACATCAAGGATTCCCCCATAATGTTCTCTGAATAGTGGTACATGGTCTGGAGTAATCAGGGTCTGAATCTTCCTGATGCTAGCCAACTCAGGCTCAAAGAAATGATAGGAGATGTTGCTCTTCTTAGGTGCCATGTTGCTGAAGAACAGATGCTGAAGATGATGACTGATGCTAGAAGATGGGCCACAGACAGGCTGAGACTGGTGATGCAGGTGACTGAAGCGGGTAGTAGATAAGAAATAGCTGAAGCTAATACTGGTGAAGATAGGTCTATGCAGATGAAGGGGTCAAAACCAAGCCAAAATATAGTATGGATACCCTGAAAAACAAATAAACACATGTTAAAAATGATGCAATGAGGATGTATGCAAATGATATGCAAGGGTTTGTGACTGAGCTGGATCCGATTAATTGCTCTGATATAGGTCCATGTATGTTCAAGAAATCCAGATGGAGGTTCATAAGTCCAGTAACCAAGGTGGGGGACTCAAATAAAGAGTCACATGTCCAGGGTTAAAAATCACAAGAACTGTTTCCAAAATGGAGTACTCTTAATCAAAACATAGTAACAGGGTATGCTGAGGTCAAGGGTACCTGCAGACCTGTAAACAGCCCAACCCCCTCACAGGTGATGTTCTAAAACAAGGATCCTCAGACTTGGATCAGTTATGAGAAGTGTAAACACTTCTAACCCAGAGGTACAGTGTTTACAATAACCATAAAAGATCCTCCTCTAATTCACCTCAGTTTCTGAAGGTCAATACTAAAGGTCATCCAGACTTAGCAGGCTTCCCAGATAGCCCTAGCACTACAGGAAATCTGCAGTACAGAGTTCTCAAGAAGAAACCCATATCTGAACCGTGTTTCATATTCCCGCACCAGACCGAAATGGAATGGGAAAGAACATGAACCACTCTAGCCTAGGTGTCACTCAGGTCCCAGGTATAGGACCTCAACTCTCAATAGAACACCCACCCATCAAAGCAACAAAACAGATCCAGCCAGCACAGTATGATAGTATGATATATGTAAAGCTATAAAGAAAGCAATAAAACAACTGTACATAAAGCAAAAATAAATACAAATACAAGCACAAATAGCACATAACACCCCAGTAAACACAAATCAATCAAGCACTAGGAGGAACCCACAAAAAAGAACCAGAAGCCCTGGTTACAGCATAAGGGTCCCCAGCAGAGTCGCCAAGCTGTCGCTCCCACTAAATGAAGCCGGGTCAAATAGGGTACAGACGCGAACGGTCGGCGAGAGGAGGGTGTGAGAACACACAGGAGTGAACCCATAGGGAATGAAAAGAGTCGCCAGCTAGGCATTTTTATCCCGGAGGAAAGGCAATGCTGCATAGACCTAGAAAGATACGAATAAGACGGTTGCGAACCAGAGAGACTGAGAAAGGGGGTTGGTTACAACCTGGGAAGGTATTAGCACCCAGATTGTCCGCCGTACTCGACGGGATCCACGCTTAAATGATTTGTGTTTTAAAGGGGTAGTGTCAGTGCAATTTGTGTATAAAATAGCTGGAAAAGGATGTACAGGTGTCAGTGTAAGGACAAGGGTGAAATTCTCATGATAATGAGGCTAAGAAAATAAGGCTGGAAAGAGGGGGAATATACAGAGACTTTTGTTCGATAACTGTTAAGTTATGCCTACGTATCCTCTCGTGCAATGAGGAAGTCAGAACACCGTAGTTCGACCCAAAGAGACTGAGGGATGAATTGACTTGTGAACTTCTTACTTGTCTATGCTCAAGTGTATGATCTGTCTGGCACAGATGCAAACTGTCTTACATTAGACGGAAGAAGCAAGTTCTCGGTTGTGAGTGAATGTGATGAGAAAAGAATCCCGAAGGAGACGATTATTGTTTGTTTTTGAGTTTTCAGTCTTTTATTGCTTTTGGAGATTTGTCATAAGTTAATGAGCTTAAGCCTAAACCAATGGATTTAGTAAACTCATCACATCTTCCCTCTGATTAGGGGTAATGAGAATACCTTAAGTGTGAAGTCAGCTTCTCACACTTAATCACCTTTGATGCAGGATTAAGATCATTAACCTACTTGTGATTATTTAGATGTTTTTGTTGTTTTTGTTTAGTGTTGAGTAATGAGATTAAGCCATAATCAGGGATTAAACAGACTCATTACACCATCCTAATAGAAGGATAATAGATGAGAATGTTTAAGCTGAGGAAAGCTCCTCAACTTAATCCATGATTAGGGATTAAACTCATGACAAAACAAAGCCTTTATTAAGTGGATTTTAGTTAATGATATGATGATGAAGTGGATTTTATGATTTGTAAGACAACTTGAGGAGGACTTGTCCATTAACACTAGGGTTAGTCCTTCTTAACCAGTTAAGGAAGAATTAGAACCCTAATGCAAGGCCCAAGTTACAAGTTTGATGTCTTGATGATTATTAAGTGAATTGATTAAAGGAGTTAAACACATTAAGGGTTTAACACTTAGGATTAAAGTTATACACTCCATCCTAATAGAAGGATGCAGCCATAAGCTTAATCACAAAGCCTTAAAACCTTTAGGGTTTAGTCCTTGATCATGAGGTGAGGAGAGGAGACTCAAAGATGACACAAAGGTAAAAACTAAATGGGGGACTAATCAAACCCTAATTGTGATCATGCTTGGTTGTTCCTAGGGTTTGTGAGGTTTTCAAAAGACATCTTCAGAGGAACCACCAGGAAGCAGATGAAAGGAACAAAGAGAAGCAAAGTAACTTGCTTCATTTAAGAATACAAGTCACTTGAAGAAAGAAAGTAAGATGGAGAAGAAAGAGCAAGCTCAATCTCAAACACATAACAAAATGCAGCAAGGATGCATAAGAGATATGAAAAGAAGTTGTGAGAAGTGAAGGCAAATTCACTTCTCAAAGTTGCTTACCACCTGAAAAGTTAGTGAAAGAAATGCAATGCAATGCAAAATGAAATGAAATGGCATGATGCAACTCAAAACCAGAAGCACATACATGATGTTAATGATGCTATGAGATGCTGCAAACATGAAACAAAGCAAAGGGATGATCATACAAGCTTATGGATTCAAATGAAGCAAGTTAAGAACCATGATCATACATGAAAAGTTATGGAATGCAAATGGTATACAACATGTCAAATATAAGATGCAATGATCAAACATGCTTACAATATGTCTTAAGATGTCAAATGAATCAAATGGATGCACAAAATATTATGGCAAGTCATGTTATGCAAGCAAATGCAAAATGGATGCATATGGAAGCCCAAATTAGGGTTTATGACCAATGCCTCAAACAAAAACCAAAATCAGAAGCAAACATTGAGATAAAAATTTGAAAATGCCCTCAAAGGAACCCTAAACCTAATCTAATTCACTGCCCAAAGGAGAGGTTCCAACTCTTAACCTAATTAGAGTTATGAATTTCCTAAAATTTCTAGGGTTTTTGGGTACCTTAACAAGAAAAATGCCAAACAAATTGAAAATGAAAGATCAAATCATGCCAATTTAATCTCACAAACTACATGCTAAACAAAATGCAATGCAAGAAGAATCAAAGTCCAACTCTCAATGGTTAGGCAGAAATGATTTTTTGAACATTGGATCAAAATAATGCTTTGAAAATGAATTAATTCCATGGAAAATTCTCAAAATACATCAAGATCAAAAAAGAAATTTGTTTTGAGGGTTGGACAATGTTTCTAAATGATTATGAAGGTTTCATGAATTTTTTGGTGATTTTTAAATACCTAAAAGTATTTTTAATTAATTAATTCTCATTAATTAATTAAAAATAAACTTTTAAATGATTTAAAAATATTTTTTAATGCAAAAAATAAAAATAAAAATGTTTTTGGTTTCTGAAATTAAATAAAAGTTTGTATAAAAAATTTCAGAATTTTTAAAATTGTTTTGCTATTTTAAATTAAATGGACAAAAGAAATACAAAATAAATGAATTAAAATTAAAGAAAATGAAAAGTAAACGCAATGGAGAGCCAGGATTGAATCTGGGAAATAAATGGTTGACTGCGCGCGCAATCCAAAGGTCACAATTCAAACTGACCTAATTTCTAATTAAATTAAATTAAGCTGAATTAATTAAGTTAATTATAGATTAGGGTTTCTAATGGTGCATCCTGACCATCCAAACACGCGCCAGTCTCCTTTGGTCAACTCATCCAACGCACCAGATTCAAACCCTCATTAATTACAGGGATTAGGGTTAATGGTTCTCAGGTGGCCGGAGAAGACTTCCGGTCGTCTTCTCCGGCGAACCAAAACCCTAGGTTTCACTACAAGCCACCCCACTTCAAATTAAACACGGGGAAATGATCCTCTAACATCCTAGAACATAAATCAACCCTCAAACAACATTTAAACTCCATGAATCAGGCAAATCGAAGCAAACATTTTTCACGGGAGAAATTTCAGAGCATCAATACATCCTCATTTTTCACTCATTTTCAATTTCAAACACATCATTATGATCAGCACAACATACACTTTCATTTTATAACAAGAAAAACAAGTTCTGAGAAAAAAGTTCTTGAGCTATACCTGAGATGGAATCTTCTGGTTCTGGGCTTTCTGAGTTGTTCCTTGGTGCAAACTCACTCCAATGATCCCCCTTGTGCTAATGGCAAGCTTGGATGGAGTTTAAACAGGCTATTTTGAGAGGTTCAGTTCTGGTGTATCAGAAAATGAGGTTCTTGTGTGGGCTGTTTCAGATCATTGTGAGGGGTAGGATTTGTTCTATGAGTGATTTCTGATTGATTGGTGAAGAAAAAATGAGTGTTTGATGGTTGTGGAAGGAGATTCGAAGAGAGGAAAGTTTTGACAGTTTTTGGAGTGTGCTGCAATGTGTGTGTTTCAGGCTTGTGGGTGTTGTGTTTTATGATCCATATACCATTCCTAAACTATTGGAATGAGTCAGAAGACTTGACATGCACTGTGGGAATGGTATGGAGCAATTGGCCAAAAAGTCAATAGTTGGTGTACTTGCAGCATGGGCTATGGCAGCAGCTGTCTAAGGGCTTGTCTTGCTTCAGCTTGAGTCAAGGATGACCCTTGGATTGCTTGTGAATGTCTGCAGCATGTGGATCATGAATTGAGAGTGATTTTGCAACTTGCCCACTCGTGTTATTCCATGATTTTTGGTTATGTACATGAGATGATCCTTGCTGAATTTTGGTGTATGATACTTCATTTGGTCATGGCAATGTATAGAAAACAATTAGTGATCACACAATTCATGGGAGAATGATTTTGCCAAGAATCCCTCTTTGCACTTTTATGAAAAATGACTTATGGACATTTGAGAATCAAGGCACAACAATGAGAAATCCCTTGGGCCAATTCTGATTTTATGTCATGTGCATCATTGGTATGATGATTAGAGGTCATTTTGAAGTCACATAAAGGCTTGCCATGAGAAATTGCAAGTTTTCCATTTGGTGCATAACTTGAAATTTAGTGATTTTTGCCAACTTTGATGAGCCATAACTTTTGATCCAAAATGAATTAGGTCATGTTCTTGTACTTTTTTAAAAGGGAAAGATCTATTCTACAACTTTCATGACCAAAGTTTTTCCATTTGAAGCTTTTTTGAATCAAAAAGTAAGGGTTGAAAAAGTTGCCTAAAATGACAATTTCATTAAAAGTCAAACTTGCCCAAAAAGTCAACTTTGCAAAAGACTTGAAATTCTTCAATTTTGTGAACTTCTAACATCTTCCATGATCAAATAAAGATCATACACAATCAAAATGATGAAGAACACCCTTTGGTTGGGTCATTGGGGGCCTCAGATGCCCTGATTTTGCACTGACTTACCCAGAAAGTCAACCTTTGATCAGATGACTTCCCCATAGAGTTTCTTCATGAAAATTGATATGCATACTCCCTATACCATATAGAGACCAATAGAAACAAGAATGACCAAAAAATTTGGAGTTATGGCCTCTGAAACCAAAACCCTAATTTTAGGTCAACTGTGCAGTCAAACCTGGCTCTGCTTCCACACCAATCCAAGTTCTTGTGATTCTTTGACATTCTTGACTTTGAGAGGATGTAATATGATACTTGAGCATACATGTACCCCTTTGAAGTGATTGGTGGCCTTTGGAGTGGCTCAAGAAGCTCTTGGATTGCTCAGATCACAAACCCTAGATGTAGATGACTTTGAATCTATGCAGTGAATCAAAAATGTGATAGGAGATGCTATGATTGAGCTTATGTATATGAAATGATCACAAGCCATGGTGTTAATGGGTGAGGGCAAATTTGGGGTGTTTACACGTATCTTCTATACACCACTTATATCCCCTCAGATCCGACACTCGTCCGTGTTCTTTGTTAACCAGTTGGTACCCGTCCATATCATCATCTCTGAACATGCGTCAAGCGTTTGTTTCTACCTGATACTCGTCTGTATCATAGTCTTAAGGATGCTCGTCCGCATCTTTAATCTATACACCGTGTCAAACACTTATGTCTTCTTGAAATTAGACACTCGTCTGTGTCTACTATTCCCCAGAAGAGTCCCCGCAGAATCAATACTCGTCCGTGTTCTTTGTTAACCAGTTGATACTCGTCCGTGTCATCATCTCTGAACATGTGCCAGTTTTTGTTTCTATTTGATACTCGTCCGTATCATAGTCTTAAGGATGCTCGTCCGCATCTTTAGTCTATACACAGTACCCAAACAATTATACCTCTCATTTCTTGGATGTAGACACACATCCGTGTTTACTTTTTCCCCAACAAAATCCCCAACGAAACTTGTTAAATTACTACTGTCTATCTGACATTCGTCCTATGTCATGATACCTTTTCGGCAGCCGTACCCTGCCAGGTGATCGTCCTTCACCTTTGGATGACCGTCCCTCATCCTTTCCCCAGCGGAGTCTCCATCATTGGAACCCTTTTCTATCCGACATTCGTCCTATGTCGTGATACAGAGCAGCCGTCCCCTGCTAGGTGATCGTCCTTCACCCTTTGATGATCGTCCTTCATCATTTTATCTGATGGTCGTCCCCATCGTTGATCTTGTTATCTGACATTCGTCCTATGTCATGATAAACCCTGAGAGCAGCCGTACCCTGCTAGGTGATCGTCCTTCACCTCTTGATGATCGTCCTTCATCATGCTTATCCGATGGTTGTCCCCATCGTCAACCTTTTTATCCGACATTCGTCCTATGTCGTGATACTTTCGGCAGCCGTACCCTTCTAGGTGATCGTCCTTCACCTCTGATGACTGTCCCTCATCTTATCCCCGACAAAGCAGCCGTCCCCTTCTAGGTGATCGTCCTTCGCCTTTTGATGACCGTACCTCATCATTTATTTCATTCATTTACCTATAATCCCCAGAGAGTCTTATAAGCTTCACCTGATGGCCGTCCCCATCATAATCTTTTATACCCCCAGCATGTCGGCCGTCCCCGTCATTGCTTCATCCCCAGCAGTCGTCCTCTGCTCGGCGGTCGTCCTCCGTCGCCCGCACTTTATAATATACTTTATTTTCCCTTACAATCTATATCCCTTTTCTTCTTCATTCTGTGAGTGCAAATTTTGGACTGTCTTTGGTATTCAACCACAAGTTATCTTGTTTGCCTGTCAAGCCGTTGCTTACATCCTACACAGCTAACTCATGTTTGAATAGGGGCAGCTGTAAACACCCAAAATTTGCCCTCACCCATTCACACCATGGCTTGTGATCTCTTCATATGCATAAGTTCAATCATAATATATCATACCACATCTTTGATTCACTGCATTGATTCTAAGTCATCTGCATCTAGGGTTTGTGATCTGAGCAATCCAAGAGCCATGTGAGCCCCTCCAAAGGTCTACAATCACTTCAAAGGGTTCCATGTATGTTCAAGCATCATATTATATCCCCACAGAGTCAAGAAAGTCAAAGAATCACAAGAACTGAGAATGGCATGGAAGCAGAGTCAGGTTTAACTGCACAGATAACCTGGAATTAGGGTTTTGGTTTCAGAGGCCATAACTCCAAATTTTTTGGTCATTCTTGTTTCTATTGGTCTCTATATGGTATAAGGATCATGCATATCAATTTTCATGAAGAAATTCCATGGGGAAGGCATCTAATCAAGAGTTGAGTTCTTGAGCAAGTCAGTGCAAAATCAGGGCATCTGAGGCCCCCAATGACCCAACCAAGGGGTGTTCTTCACCATTTTGATTGTGTATGATCTTTATTTGATCATAGAAGATGTTATAAGTTCACAAAATTGAAGAATTTCAAGCCATTTGCAAAGTTGCCTTTTTGGGAAAATGACTTATAATGGAAACTTGCCATTTTGGGAAAGTTTTTCAACCCTTGCTTTTTGATTCAAAAATGCTTCAAATGAGAAAACTTTGGTCATGAAAGTTGTAGAATGGATCATTCCCTTTTCAAAAAGTACAAGAACTCATTCTAATTCATTTTAAATCAAAAGTTATGGTTTGTCAAAGTTGGAAAAAATCACATAATTTCAAGTTATGTACCAAAGAGGCAAAGTTGCAAAACCACTTGCCAAGTTGAAATGAGACCTCAAAGTGACTTCTAGCCTTTGTACAAACATGAACCAATGTCTAAAATTCAGAATGCACCAAGAGTTTGTCCATTTTCATGACTTGTGGATCAAGAAATTTCAAAAGGGCCAAAGTTGAACAAAGTTGCAAAACATCATACAAACCCTAATCCATTTGTTAATTGGCTTCAAAACTGATCCCATGGCCCTCCTCATTCCTTGCTGCGCAGGACACCCCTCTTGTACTTGGCCTACCATTGACCCATACCTCTTTTACACAGAACTTGACTTTTTGCATAAAGACCCATACCAATCACAATAGGGCACACCAACTCCTCTGACCTCTCTAGTTGTGATAAGTGGACCAAATGCAACATAACACACAACACAACACAAGCTGAAACACTCTCCAAGCCATAGTTCCAAGTTTATGCCTCTTATGCATTTTCATTCGAAACACATCACACAAGCATCAAACATAAAAACAAACTCCATAGGATCACTCAGCATACTCCCCTGATCATTTCCCTGCCCTCATTCATCCCTGAAACCTCCTCAAACTAAATCACGATTCTCACCCCTCACTGAACAGAACTTGATCAATCTCACAACACAGCCTTCAAACATCAAAACAAACTTCACCAAATCACTCACCATGATCCTCTGATCATTTTCCAACCATTGTTTTGGCCTAAAACCTCTCACACCAAAAATACGATTTCCACACTCCCTTGACCTGAGCTTCTGCCAACTTTCTCTGGGGGCCATATAAACTCTAGCTAAGTGTCAAAAGCTTCAAATGAGGATCATTGGAGCTTGTTTGAACCAGAGAAGCAGCCAGAAAGTCCCTGTTTCGAAAGCTCAAGCTCAGGTAGCCATGGAATTTATTTTTCCAGAACTTCCATTTTTAGTTTCTAAATGCTTCCTTATGCTTCACTGATTATCATGATATGACTTGTTTTGAAAATGAGTGAAAAATGGCCATGTATGCTTGTTCTGAAACTTTGCCCGTGAAATGAGTTTTGATTTGATTCTTGTGATTCAGTGAAAATAAATGATTTTTGGGGTGGGGTTTAGGTTTAGTGATGTTTAAGGAATAATTCTGGAGTTTTTGGTGAAGATTTGATGCGTAGGGAGTGAGATAGCATGAACACCTTGCCGGAGAAGATGACCGGAACACTATTCCGGTCATCTGAAAGTCATTAGGGTTTTGGATTAGGGCTTAATCATAATTACGTGAGTTTGAATTCTGGCCGTCCATTAGCGCGCGCAGTCAACTCCCGCCCCCTGGAATTTGAATCCTGGCCTTCAGATCATTTGACTTTCTCATTTTTCATTTAAATTCATTTTATTTTCATTTGTTTTATGTTTAATTTGTACGAATTTTTAAAAATGGCAAAAATCATTTAAAATTATGAAAATTTTTGTCAAGGGTTTCATGAATTTTCAGAACACAAAAATATTTTTATTTTATTTTTTGCACTGAAAATTATTTTTAAATCATTTAAATGTTTATTTTTAATTAATTAATGGAAATTAATTAATTAAAAATACATTTAGGTATTTAAAAATCACAAAAAAAATTCATATTGCACTTTAAAACATTTAGAAGCATTGTCCAACTCTCAAACCAAATTTCTTTTTTGTTCTTGATACCTTTTGATCATTTTCATTGGATTTAATTTCCTTTTTAGGCAATATTTTGTTTCAAACTTCAAAAATTCCTTTCTGCCTAACCATTGAGATTTGGATGATGATTCTTTTTGCATTGTACTCTTCATAGCATGTAGTTTATAGGATAAATTTGGTTTGAATTGATCTTGCATTTTCATTTTGTTTTGCATTTTTCTTGATGAGGTACCCCAAAACCCTAGCAATCTTAGGAAATTCACAACTTTCACTAGGTTAAGAGTTGAGTCCCCTCCTTTGGGCAGTGAACTTGTATAGGTCTAGGGTACCTTTGATTGCATTTTCAAATTTTTATCATGTCTTTTGCTGCTGGTTTAGGATTTTTGCTTTGTGTGATGCATGTAACCCTAATTTGTGCCATCCTTTGTATCCATTTTTCATTTGCTTGCATCCAATGACTTGCCATGACATTTTGTGCATTCATTTGATTCATGATACATCTTAGGACATATTAGGATCATATTTGATCATTGCATTTTTCATTTTCCATGTTGTATGTCATTTGCATTTCATAACTTTTCATGAATATTCAGGGTTCAATGCATGCCTCATTTGCATCCTTATGTTTGTATGATCATTCTCATCTCTTGTCATGTGTTTGCATCATCTCTTAGCATCATTAACATCATACTTATGCTTCTGGTTTTGGTTTGCATCATGACATTTCATTTCATTTGCATTGTATTTCATTTCTTTTTGCTAACTTTTTCAGGTGGTAAGTGACATTGAGAAGTGAATTTGCCTTCACTTCTCACAATCTCTTCTCATCTCTCTTGCACCCTTGCTGCATTTTGTATGTGTATTAGAGTGAGATTTCTCATTCATGTTCATCTCTTACTTTCTCCCTTCAAGCAACTTGTCTTCTTAAGTGAAGCAAGTTGTCTTGCTTCTCTTTGATTCTTGCTCTTTCCATCTGCTTCCTTCCTGGTGGTTTCTCTGAAGATCTTCTTGCAAACCTCATTAACCCTAGGAATACCCAAGCATGATAACAATTAGGGTTTTATTAGTCCCCCATTTAGTTTTACCTTTGTGTCATCTTTGATTCTTCTCTCCTCACCTCATAATCAAGGACTAAACCCTAAAGGTCTTAAGGCTTTATGATTAAGCTTATGCCTGCATCCTTCTATTAGGATGGAGTGTATAACTTTAATCCTAAGTGTTAAACCCTTAATGTGTTTAAATCCTTTAATTTATCCATCTAATAATCATCAAGACATCAAGCTTGTAACTTGGGCCTTGCATTAGGGTTCTAATTCTTCCTTAATTGGTTAAGAAGGACTAACCCTAGTGTTAATGGACAAGTCCCCCTCAAGTTTGTCTTACAAATCATAAAACTCACTTCTTAATCATACCATTAGCAAAAATCCATTTGATAAAGGCTTTGTTTTGTCATGAGGTTAATCCCTAATCATGGATTAAGTTGAGGAGTTTTTCTCAGCTTAAATGTTCTCATCTATTATCCTTCTATTAGGATGGTGTAATGAGTCCATTAAATCCTTGATTATGGCTTAATCTCATTACTCAACACTAAACAAAAACAACAAAAACATCTAATAATCACAAGTAGGTTAATGATCCTAATCCTACATCATGGTAATTAAGTGTGAGATGCTGACTTCACACTTAAGGTATTCTCATTACCCCTAATCAGAGGGAAGATGTGATGAGTTTACTAACCCATTGGTTTAGGCTTAAGCTCATTAACTTATGACACATTTCCAAAAGCAATAAAAGACTGAAAACACAAAAACAAACAATAATCGTCTCCTACGGGGTTCTTTTCTCATCTCATTCACTCACAAACGAGAACTAGCTTCTTCCGTCTAATGCAAGACAGTTTGCACCTAAGCCATACAAGTCATACACTTGAGCATAGGCAAGTAAGCAGTTCACAAGTCAATTTATCTTTCAGTCTCTTTGGGTCGAACTACGGTGTTCTGACTTCCTCATTGCAGGAGAGGATACGTAGGCATAACTTAACAATTATCGAACAAAAGTCTCTGTATATTTTCCCTTTTCCAGCATCATTCTTTAAGCCTCATGGTCTTGAGCATTTCTTCCTTATTCTTACACTGACACTCCTCTTATACACTTCACTTTTCTTTTACACTGACACTTGCATTCTTTTCCAGCTTTGATACACATATTGCACTGACACTACCCCTTTAAAACACAAATCTTATAAGCGTGGATCCCGTCGAGTACGACGGACAATCTGGGTGCTAATACCTTCCCAGGTTGTAACCAACCCCCTTTCTCAGTCTCTCTGGTTCGCAACCGTCTTATCCATATCTTTTCCTAGGTTTATGCAGCATTACCTTTCCCCCGGGATAAAAATGCCTAGCTGGCGACTCTTGTCTTCTGAGTTCACCCTTGTGTGTTCTCTCTCCTTTCGCCGACCGTTCGCGTCTGTACCCCTTCTGACCTTGGGTGTCATTTGGTGGGAGCGACACTTAACACTAAACAAAAAACCCAAAAAACATCTTAATAATCACAAGTAGGTTAATAATCTTAATCCTACATCATCATGGTAATTAAGTTGAGATGCTTATCTCATATTTAAGTAGGCTCATTATCCCTAATCAGGGAGGATATAATGAGTTTACAACCCTTGATTTAGGCTTAAGCTCATAATCCTATGCAAAACATAAAAAACAATAAAAAACTGAAAACACAAAAACAAACAATAATCTTCTCCTCCGGGATTCTTTTCTCATCACACTCATTCACAAACAAGAACTTGCTTCTTCCGTCTAATGCAAGGCGGTTAGCACTCGAGCCAGACGAGTCATACACTTGAGCATAGACAAGTAAGCAGTTCACAGTCAATTTACTTTCAGTCTCTTTGAGTCGAACTACGGTGTTCTGACTTCCTCATTGCATGAGAGGATACATAGGCATATCTTAATAGTTATCGAACAAAAGTCTCTGTGTCTTCCCCCTCTTTCAGCATTCTTTTCTAAGCCTCATTCTTGAGCATTCACCCTCTCTTTTTGCACTGACATCTGTACTTTCTTTCCCTAGCTTTTGCATACAGATAACACATACACTTATCCCTTTTAAACATAATCTTGTAAGCGTGGATCCCGTCGAGTACGACGGACGATCTGGGTGCTAATACCTTCCCAGGTCATAACCAACCCCCTTTCTCAGTTTCTCTGGTTCGCAACCGTCTTATCCATCTCTTTCTAGGTTTATGTAGCATTACCTTTCCTTCGGGATAAAAATGCCTAGCTGGCGACTCTATTCAATTCAACCTCATCATCTCTCTTTCTCCAACCGTTCACGTCCGCACCTTGGGACCCTAGTGTCTTTTCAGTGGAGCGACAGACAATTAAGGCAAAAAGGGGTATCCCGGTTGATTGAAAACCTGAAAGGGCGATCCACACAAAAGAGGGACTAAAACGAACGACTGCGATCTGCGAGATTTTTGATTCGTCATTTGCAATCAAAGATAATCCAAGGGTGGAAGATCAATTCAATCGTCTTCCTCTAAAGCGAAGCATGCGAAGAGTCTTGAGGACATACAAGTCATAGTCGGGTCGGAGCTTGATGAGATCTGGTTTTCACGTTGCCATTAGGATAATTTATTTTTCTTTTGTGCAATTTCCTCTTTCTAGGGATTGCTTCCCCGTGTAATGCCTATTCACGGCCCTTTTCCATCAATAAAAGTGAAATTTCATTCAAATTTGGTTCCATGTGTTTTTGTTTTTCATATACTATTGATTGATTGCAAAAACGTCCAACAAATTGTGATATTGCGTTGCGAATACATGAATACTTCAGGATGCATGCAGGAGAGTAAAAAGATTTAACACATATCTGATGTGTTGGGTGAATGGGATGGTGATTCAGACCATAAACCCGGGGCATGCAGGCCAAACAAACTCTCCATTTTGCAGGTACTATCCATTGTGTTCATGCAGGTACATGTGTTGCAAGCAAGGCCATTTCCAGCAGAGAACTTCAGGAATCCCTTCTCAGTAGATTATTGAGTAAGATTCCTCAGGAAGTATCCTCTCTGAGGCTTTTTCACTATCCCCAGTAGATCGGGAAATGGAAATCTCCCCCAACAAGGTAACAGAAGGTTGTTGACGTTCTCCCCAAGCAGAGAGTCTTTTCAAACAGAAGAAGTATTTCCCACTAGAATCTTCTTATCCCCAACAGTGCGTGATAATTCTTCATTCCCTAGCAGAGGTGAAGATATGGAAGAAACCTTATGGTTTTCCTTCTCGCACGACATTGTTCACAGTTTTCCCTAATGAAGTTGCTAACCAAAGTCCAATCCTCATTGGCTCTTCTTCCCCAAGCAGAAGGTTGTGTATCTGAGGAATTCCCCAGCCGATTTCTTCCTCAGCAGAATGCCAACACATCTAATTCCCCATCTGAGTCAGAAAGATATCACATCCCCAACGGAGTTCTATGGGTAGCGTACCTTTCAGATCAAGTTCATCCCCAACAGGATCCTCTTTGCTCTCCAATCTTAAAGTCCAATTCATTTTTGGCAATGGCGGCACTTCAGAGACAGTGTATCATTAACATTATCCCCCTGCAAAGTTGCTTTTCCCCACATGGATTCATCAAATCAATTCAGTGATTATTTCTTCCTCAGTCAAGCTGTCAGGATGCCTATTATTTCCTCACCAAGAGATCTCCTTTGCAGTTTCATTTAGTAATCATCATTACATTTGCATCCTCAAAAAGCACAGCATTTCCATCATTATGGAGCACTACTGATAACGAGAAATCGTATCACATTATTACTACGTTTTTAGTCCGTTTTATCGCACATTGATCCTATTAACTCTCGATTGTTCGAGTTTTTTATGTCACGTTGCAGGTATAACATGTCTAGAGCTAAATTATGAGAAAAAGATCAAATGAACCAAATCTAGCATGAAAAGAAGATGAAGAGAACAATTCTGCTAAGTCTGCATTTTTTGTTGCACTCACGGTCGTCACAACTTCCTCACGACCGTGACACGCTACTTTGAGGTCTCACGATCGTCACAACCTTATCACCATCGTGACACGCTTAAATTGAAGAATCTGGCCGTTACGCCCATGTCACGAACGTGACAAGGAAAGTGCATTTAATTTATTAGAAGTTATTCATGAAGACGTGCAACGAGTCTTCGAGGACTCCTGCTTTTCCTCAACTGAAGGAACCCAGTACGCTACTTTTTTGCTGGATCTTCTCAAACGGAACGAAGCCCGCGCTTGCTACCAATTCAACTGCCAATTTCCACTGCTATAAATACCCAAGATGCAAATTAAAAACTACAGAGTTTTTTTTTATTTTCACGCGGAAGCTGTGCCGTATTTTTTCCTGAACCCTTTTATTTTTCCAGCCTTGTTCTTGCTGTGTTTTCTGTTTTTATTTCCAACCCAATTCAATAACAATTTCCAACATTAGGAAATTGTTATTTCAATTAATTTCTTTTTAGCCTCCGAATTTGTTTATTGTATTTCGATTCCGATTTCGACACCCCGAGCTTGCCAATCTGTGGAAGAAGGAGTTTAAGAATTTAATTATCCAGGTTTTTATTTTATAATTTATATTAAGTTTATTTATTTATTTATGTTAAGATATTATTATTATTATATAATGTATGCTTTAATATTTATTTATTTATTTCTGCATCTGTCTGTTGGTATAATAAAAATGAGTAGCTAAATTAATTAGTCGGTATGTAATAAACTAAACCAAAACGGTTAAATCGAATCTAAGCTAAAAATAATTAAGAACTTATATTCTGGCTGTGGCTTTTTATAATTAAAATTAACCTTTTTGTTACGAGAGTAAGAAAAGTGAAATAGGTTAGGTCGAGACCACGAGAGTGTGAGATTCTAACCGGATAGCTAAAGTTAGGCATTTGATTTAAATACAGCGAGAGCGCTTTAAAATGAATTAGACTTATTAAGTTTTCAAAAATTACTTTCTAAACACTTATGGGCTAGCGAGAGCAGGCATAGGGCTTTAGGAGTAAGATCTGAGATAAGACCACGAGAGTGTGAGTCGAGGGTATTTAAACTGGTAATCTCTACAGGATAATTTAAGTGAACCATCTTTATAAGCTTAGGTTAGATTGACCCGCATAGGTTAATATAATTACATACCGACCGCCTTCTCATTATTTCCTTAAACTAAATTTAATTCCCGTTTTTAATCCTTAAAACCATAATCGTGACAAATATCCGCCTTAGCTAAACTAGCAGACCTTCTAGCACTAGAGTGATTACAAAGTCCCTGTGGGTTTGACAATCTTTTATATTACTTCGATAGGCTGTGCGCTTGCAGTTCAGATACCGCTAGACACATATTGCGTCTTCGCCCCCATCAAGTTTTTGGCGCCGTTGTCGGGGACCTTGATTTAGTCACTAGTGCACAAGTAGAGTAGCACTGTCTAGACTAAGGTAACAACTTATTTTCCCTAATTTAATTTACCGAGTGTATGCCAAGTACTCGCTCTCAAGGCGAAGACTTGCAACCTCCAGTCCAAGAATTAGAACGCTTCTTACATTTAAGAAGACGAATATTCGAATACCAACGAAAATACAACATTCCAGATCTTCAAGTTGATCCACCTAAACCAGTTGGAACATCGAAGGACGCAGAGATGGCTGAAGAACCAAATCATCCACTAAAGTATTACGCTAGTCCTTCACAAGCTGAGCCGCATTCCAGCATTGTTGCACCGGCTATCAACCGAAACGATTTCGAATTGAAACCTTCACTGATATCAGTCGTGCAACAAAACCAATTCGCCGGAAATCCTACCGAGGATCCGAACCTTCATCTTTCGATATTTGTGTAGTACACAGATACTGTAAAAGCTAATGGAGTTACCCAAGAAGCTATTAGATTACGCCTTTTTCCTTTCTCACTTCGAGACAGAGCGAGAGCCTGGCTTCAATCTCTACCCTCGAATTCAGTAACTACGTGGGAGGAACTAAAGAGAGTCTTCTTGACAAGATATTTCCCACCTAGTAAGACAGCTATGCTAAGAGCTCAAATCAACGGATTTAAGCAAAAGGAAAACGAGTCATTTTTCGAAGCCTGGGAACGCTACAAAGATATGCTGAGACTTTGTCCACATCACGGATTAGTAGAATGGATGGTCATCCATACTTTTTACAATGGACTCTTGTACAACACAAGAATGATGATAGACGCTGCCGTAGGCGGCGCACTAATGGACAAAGAATATAATGATGCTTATGCACTTATCGAAAGTATGGCTCAAAATCATTACCAATGGGGAAGCGAGAGAGTCGCAACTGAGAAACCAACAAAAGGAGGTATGTACGAAGTGAGTAGTATGGACCAAGTCAATGCAAAGTTTGACCAACTTAACCAAAAGATCGACAACTTGGCCATAACACCAACAACCACCGTGGCTGCGGTAACACCTAACTGTGAGTTATGTGGAGTTCCAGGACATGCTGTCCCTGATTGTCAACTATTAGTAGGAATTCCCACAGATCAAGTGAATTATACTCAAGGAAACCCGTACTCGAACACATACAACCCAGGTTGGAAGAATCACCCGAACTTCTCTTATAAGAATAACAATGCTTTATACGCACCAGGTCAAGCACCAGCTACACCACCAGGATATCAAAAGACTGCTCCTAATGTACCTAGAAAATCAAACCTTGAGTTAATGATGGAGAACATCATAGCTACTCAATCTCAGACAAACAAGGAATTTTTAAACCAAAACATACACAGTAGTGAGCAGATTAAGAAATTAGTGAGCAAGGTAGATGCGTTAGCTACACATAACAAAATGCTTGAAACTCAAATTTCACAAGTAGCTCAACAACAAGCACCTACCGCTGCACCAGCTGGAGTATTTCCTGGACAACCCCAACCTAATCCAAAAGGACAGGCCAATGCTGTGATACTAAGAAGTGGCAAGGAACTTGACGGACCTACCGATCCAAGACTTGACAATCCAGCCATGTACCAAAAGCAAGATAAGCCGACTGAAAAGGAGAATGAACCAGAAGAAAAGGAAGATAATAATCAAGAGGCAGTGGAGAAAGAAAAGCCTTATGTGCCTCCACCACCTTATAAACCACCAATTCCGTACCCTCAGAGATTAACCAATTCCAAGACGATGGGCCAGTTTAAAAAATTTGTTGAACTTCTGAAACAGTTGAATATTACTATTCCGTTTACAGAAGCTATCACTCAAATGCCCTCGTATGCTAAATTTCTAAAGGAAATCTTATCCAATAAGAAGAAGATAGAGGATAACGGAACCGTTACACTTACTGCTGAGTGTAGCGCAATAATTCAAAACAATATGCCTCCTAAGTTAAAAGATCCAGGTAGTTTCTCTATACCCTGTGTAATTGGAAAATTCGTCATTGACAAAGCTCTATGCGATTTAGGAGCCAGTATCAGTGTTATGCCCTTAACAATTTGCAAAAGGCTAGACATGGGAGACCTAAGACCAACTAAAATGTCTGTTCAACTAGCCGACCGCTCTATTAAATATCCTGTAGGCATACTAGAAAATGTCCCAGTACGTATAGGTCAATTCTACATTCCTACTGATTTTATAATCATGGACATCTCTGAAGACTCCACTACACCTATCATACTAGGAAGACCATTCTTAGCTACCGCCGGAGCTATTATAGACGTAAAGAAAGGAAAGCTAACCTTTGAAGTAGGTGAAGAGAAAGTTGAATTTATTTTAACATAATTATTACAATCACCAGCTATATAGGACACATGCTATTTATTGGATGTCATTGATGAATGTGTAAGAGAGATGGAAATGAAAGAAACTACTTATTCTGAAATTATGAAAATTCAAATCCCTCCGATTTTCGAAGATGACAATTGGCGTGAACCATATCAGGATGATAGTCTAAGCGAAAGTTTAGCACTTACACCGGATCCCATGCCAAGTAAGAAGAAACCTACATTAGAGTTAAAAACCTTACCTCAGAACCTAAGATACGAATTCCTAGACACTGAATGTACACGACCAGTTATAATCAATTCCAGTTTAGGAACAATTGAAACAAAGAAACTTTTAGATGTCTTAAAGAAATACCCAACTGCATTAGGATATAACATATCTGATCTCAAAGGAATATGCCCTTCAATCTGTATGCATCGTATTATGCTAGAAGAAGATTGTAAAACCTCTAGAGAATCTCAATGAAGAATTAACCCAATCCTTAGCACTGTAGTAAAAGAAGAAGTTAAGAAACTACTAGACGCTGGAATAATATATCCAATCTCTGATAGTCAATGGGTTAGTCCAGTACATGTAGTACCAAAGAAAGGAGGTATCACTGTTGTGAAAAACGCTAAAGGCGAATCGATATCACAAAGAGTAGTGACCGGACATAGAGTGTGCATCGATTATCGAAAACTAAACAAAGCCACTCGAAAAGATCATTTCCCACTACCTTTTATAGATCAAATGTTAGAACGATTAGCCAAACACTCGTACTTATGTTATCTAGATGGTTACTCGGGATTTTTCCAAATCCCGATCCACCCAGATGATCAAGAGAAGACTACATTCATATGCCCTTATGGAACGTTCGCTTATAGACGAATGCCCTTTGGATTGTGTAACGCTCCTGCAACCTTTCAAAGATGTATGATGTCAATCTTCGCAGATTTCATAGATAACATCATGGAAGTGTTCATGGACGACTTCTCTGTATGCGGGCAAAGTTTTGAAGGATGTCTATCAAATTTAGAAACGGTGTTAGAAAGATGTGTAAAAGTAAACCTCGTGCTTAACTGGGAGAAATGCCATTTTATGGTCAGAGAAGGAATCGTACTAGGACACGTTATATCTGATAAGGGAATTGAAGTTGATAAAGCTAAGATAGAAGTCATAAAAGATCTTCAACCCCCTAAGACCGTTCGAGAAATACGAAGTTTTTTAGGACACGCCGATTTCTACCGACGATTCATCAAAGATTTCTTTAAAATCACTAAACCTCTTACCGGTTTATTAATGAAAGACGTTGAGTTCATATTCAATAAAGATTGTCTTAAAGCATTCGAAACTCTAAAAACAGCCCTCATCACCGCACCAATCATGCAACCACCTGACTGGAGATTACCTTTCGAAATCATGTGCGATGCGAGTGATTATGTTGTAGGCGCAGTTCTAGGACAAAGGAAGGACAAGAAACTTCACGCAATTTACTATGCCAGTAGAACCTTAGATTCTGCTCAGATGAACTACGCCACTACTAAAAAAGAATTGTTAGCAGTTGTCTTTGCGCTTGATAAATTCCGTTCCTACCTAGTGGGAGGAAAAATAATCATCTACACAGACCACGCTGCTATCAGATATCTATTAACCAAAAAAGATGCTAAACCAAGACTCTTGAGATGGATCTTACTCTTACAAGAGTTTGATCTCGAAATCAAAGATAAGAAAGGTACTGAAAACGTCGTAGCGGACCATTTATCTAGAATAGAAGGTATTAAACCCGAACAAGTGCCGATTAACGACGATTTTCTGTATGAACAGCTGATAGCACAAATAGGAAGCGACCCAGTTTAGTTAGACACAGATGAACCAAAAACCGTGGAAACAATCCAAACAACCATAGGACTGCCATGGTACGCTGACATTGTCAACTACTTAGCTGCAGGAGCACTTCCACCTGACTTAACCTATCAGCAGAAAAAGAAATTCTTCCACAATCTCAAGTATTACTATTGGGACGAACCATTATTGTTTAAAAGAGGACCTGACGGAATCTTCCTTCGATGTATTCCCGAAGAAGAAATAGAAGATGTCATTGCTCATTGTCATTCATCTCCTTATGGTGGACATGAAAGCACTTCCAAGACTTGTGCAAAAATCTTACAAGCCGGCCTATTTTGGCCTAATCTATGGAAAGATGTCCATGTCGCTGTTATAAATTGCGATCGGTGTCAACGCACCGGTAATATTTCAAGAAGAGATGAAATGCCTCAAAGAGGAATATTAGAAGTAGAAGTCTTTGACGTCTGGGGAATAGATTTCATGGGACCATTCCCATCATCTTTCGGTCATAAGTACATACTCGTAGCTGTCGATTATGTTTCAAAATGGATTGAGGCTATAGCTTCTCCTACAAATGACACACGAGTAGTAATTAAGCTTTTCAAGAATATAATCTTTCCAAGATTTGGTGTGCCTAGACTTGTCATTAGTGACGGTGGCTCGCATTTCATTTCGAAAATATTTGACAAATTACTATCTAAGTATGGAGTCAGACATCGTGTAGCAACACCATATCATCCACAAACAAGTGGACAGGTCGAAGTCTCGAACAGAGAAATAAAACAAATCCTAGAAAAGACTGTCGCCATATCTAGGAAAGATTGGTCATCTAAACTTAATGAAGCTTTATGGGCTTATAGGACAACCAACAAGACACCCATAGGAACTACACCTTTCAAACTAGTGTATGGGAAGGCTTGTCATCTCCCGGTAGAACTAGAACACAAAACATATTGGGCGATTAAAACACTCAATATAAACTACAATGCCGTTGGAGAAAAACGAAACCTCGACATTAATGAATTAGAAGAATTAAGGTTAGACGCTTATGAGAATGCTAAGATATATAAAGAAAGAACCAAGCGATGGCACGATAAATGCCTATCTAGGAAAGAATTTAGTGTGGGAGACGTTGTACTCCTCTTTAATTCAAGACTTAGGCTCTTTCCTGGAAAACTAAAATCTAGATGGTCAGGACCCTTTGAAATAACTAGAGTATTCCCGAGCGGAGCAATAGAAATTAAGGGTAGGAATAGTGAACCGTTCACAGTAAACGGACAACGATTAAAACATTACCATAATATTGAAAATAGAGATTATGCGAATAGTTTAAAGCTTTTAGAGTTGTCCACTAACTTCCCTGATTAATCTACCCCTAAGCACTACGTCAGGCTTATGACGATAAAAACAGCGCTTAGTGGGAGGCAACCCATTTTATCATTTTATTGTTTTATTTCATTATTATTATTATTGACTTTATTTATCTATTTTCTATTTCTTATTTTCTCTATTTTAATTTTCATTTTCTAAATCACTTTTAAATTTACTTTGCTACAGATTTTCTAAAGCCTTTTCTACCTTCCTTTTCCCCCTGATTTGTTTCCTCCACTTTAACACTAACTATGGCTAACCAACCAAGAAATTTTATGGAAACCAAATTTAGAGGTAGAAACCAAAGAATGAAATTTGAGGAATTATCACAGAGACAAATGGATTTGACTATGTACTGTGATGAACAGACTATGGAAACTTTAGGTATACATGATAGCATCCTATACCTGTTTAACCAACTTGGATGGGAGAATGCTCTCATAAAACATAAGTTTGTAACTTACCGCGAGCTCACCCTTGAGTTTTTAAGCTCCTTAGTTTACTTACCTGAGCGCGGATTTGGATTAGGGAAAGGATTTATTAGTTTCCGACTATTCGGTATTGAATATGACTTTAACCATAAGGAACTAGCTGACCTCCTAGGATTTCCTAGCGGACCTTTTGCCTTTACTACCACCCATGTAGAATTAATGGATGTTGAGCTAGACTTCTTTTGGGGAACCTTAACCGGAAATTACCACCCTGAGTCGGATAACATGAACAATGATGAAATACACAACCCTGCTATCCGCTACTTTCATAAAATCCTTGCCCACACCTTCTTTGGAAAGGAAGAGAACCTCACTGGAGTATCTAAAGATGAGATATTCATAATGTCCTGTTTGACCGATGGAAAACCCGTTAATGTTGTACCCTTTATGATGCAAACCTTTACCCGCATCCAAGAGGAACCTGATCTACCAATATTGGTAGGAGGCCTGGTCACCATGATTGCTGATGCCCTCGGACTTAGATACCAATTACACAAGTGCAACCGTTTAGGTACCATCCGCCCTATGAATCTGAACTTCTGCTTTAACCGCCAAATTATAAGAAACTTAGGACAACCACCATACGAGTACCTAATTAGAAATGAAACCGTAAACCTGTTCACATTACCGAACCATGCTAAAGTCAGTGTTCACAATAGAGATAATTGGCTTTATGAGCTTACCCCTCTTGACTATCCATCAACACCTGAAACACCACAATCCTACCAAATTAGGGATGACATAATGACTGATGTAGAAAGTGACCCCGAGACACCTCCTGGTTACCATGACATTGACCACACTGATGAAGTTATTGAAACCCCTGAAATCAATCAAGTAGGATATGCTGACAGCTTAAAGAAAATTCTGAATACTCTTGAAGTTTACCAAGCTGATATTAATGTTGTTAAGGATGAAGTTAAAAGCATGCGATTGGACGTTATATGCTTAACTGACATAACATGTGAACAATTCTATCATATAAACTCCGCACTTGAAGATTTGAAGAAGCAACTTTGATAATGCTGTAGTGATTTGATTTATCTTACTTTTCGCTTTTGTTTCTAGTTAGTTTTGATATTTTGCAACATTTCATAACTTATTTTTATCACTGTAATTTCTTTCTATTATGTCGAAAGCAAAGCACTTCCATTTATGCAATTTTCCATTTTAATCAATTTACATGCTTTTCATTATTTACTGATACCTTTGAATTGCTGGATATTTTGTGAATGTTCGTGTGATGAAATCCACTGCTTATATATATATATATATATATATATATATATATATATATATATATATATATATATATATATATATATATATATATATATATATATATATTGATCCACTGTTATGTGTTATGTTGGAATTAAATATTGAAAGTGATGAGAATTAAAATTGAACTGAACTGAGGTAATCCATTTTGTGAAAATTCCATATTTTGTGACCATCACGGTCGTCACCATCCCCTCACGATCGTAACGAGCTATTTAGCGCGTCATGACCGTAAGACCCCCCTCACGACCGTGACAACCCTAATTCACGACCTCTGAAGTTACAGAGGTCGTTCTTCTTCGCAAACCCCACTTCTATTTTTACAAAACTCTAACCTCCCATTACCTCTTCTTCTCCCGTAACCACCCATTACTCTCCAATCAATTCCATTAATCCATTCAACCTTCTCATTTAACCCCAAATTCACACATTCACTTCATTCCATTATAATCCGATCAATTTGTTCACATTTTCATCACCAAACCTCAAACACCTATCTCACATAAACCTCATTTGCATGCAATGGAAAATATTCAGTTTAGAGATGGAGAACAAGGAGAAGCACAGAGAGAAAAGTTTGAAAGGTTTCAAACCCGAGGCATCCAACCTACTCGGTACGTCGACCTCGACTGCTTGAGGGAGTTAGGATTGCTCGACGGAGTGAAGCTACTGCTTGAGCATGTTGGCTTGTGGGACTTATGCATTCAACCGCAACCGACATTTGAAAACCTCACCTTGGAGTTTCTAAGTTCGTTTCAATATATCACACCATCCGGATCAACGAGTCAACTCACCGGAATTGCAAAATTCCGAATGCTTGGAAGAGAGTTCCAAATCACTCAAACCAGAGTCGTTGAACTGTTAGGCTTCAGTCACGGCGACGGTGCTCACCTTCATGTGCCCGACAACTTTAATGAAGCAGCTTTCACCTTGTGGCACAACATCACAAACAGCCGTGCTTCCGCCTACTAGAGTCTCAATGCCACTCATATCCATAATCCAACAATACGGTATTTTCATCGTATCATATGCAACACAATCTTTGCAAGAGAGAGCAATCACAAGCTAAATTCCAAAGAGCTCTTATTCTTGCACTGTGCCTTGAATGAAGAACGCATCAATGCCGCTCCGTTCCTTTTGGCCCACATTCAGTCTGTAGCATAAAGAGGCGCCACTCCCTTCTACATTGGTGGGATTGTCACTACCCTTGCCATACAGCTGGAGCTTGGTGACCACCTCACTCATTTGCCTCATAGAGCACCGAAGCTGCTTACTAAGAACTACTGCAAGTCCGCTCATATGATCTCTCAGCGAGAGGATGGCAGGTTCAACCCTGTGATCCAAGGCACCATCTATCATCATATCACTTTGCCTTGCAGGAACCGCATTGATCCATCGAACATAGCCAATTGGCTATTTGATTTGCCGGATGCTGCAGGCCATGTTCCAATTATTGACGAGCAGCTTGATGCACCTGTGGACGAGATGTAGGATGCGATGGATGCTGCTGAGCCAGTTCAGGACATCCCTGAGTCTTCCACCAGGTAGCCACCTTCAGCTGACATCACCCTTGAAGAAATCCTCTGTGCCATTCATCAGCAGAATCAGATGAATGCCGCACTTGAGCGTAGGCAGAAAGAGCAATACGATGCACTCCTTGTAACTGTTATCAGTAACCAGAAAGCAACAGATGAGAAGCTAGGAGAGATCTTCAGCGAATTAGAAGCTTTGCGTATCGACGTCACCGCTCTCACCACCACTGGTTCTGATGAGGTAGCCACTCCTACCAGACGCTCCCGCACCAGAAGCCGAGGCCATGGTCGTCAGCAGCATTAGATTATCTTTTTGTTTTTCATTTCTGTTTTGTATTGTATTTCCCCGCTATTATATCACAACATTGAGGATAATGTCTGATATAGTGTGGGAGAGGTACCTTTCCCTTTCCACATTTTCCATTTCATTGTATTCCCTTTCCGCATTTTCAATTAAACAAAGTAATATTTATGCTATTTCTTCAGTTTCAATTCTTCCCCGCTTTATTTAGCCATACCGAAATTTTTTTCTTTATCTTCGCATTACTCGACTTACCTATGAAATCGTAGTTAGGAAGCTGAGAAAGATCCAACAAGATCAATACAGTCTTGACACCTTAGACTCCCTACTTAAGCATTCCATTTCGATAATTGTTACGACTACACCTTAAGTCTTAGTTCTAAAGTAACCCCTAGTAGTTTATACTAGCAGTCAGCACCGTCTGAACACAAACCACGTGGGGAGCCGATGAACATAAGTGTTTGATGCCTAATCTATAAACGATCCTTCATATCTCGATGCCATAAAAAAGAAATTGCACCAAAGTACACGGTCGCATATAAGAGATGAGAAATATAAGAAGGAGTCCATTGCTGGTTGGTTCAGAGGTACCTGGTTCTGAACTTGGTAGGGCGTGCTACGGCTCGATCCCCCACAACCTCCAATTTGGATAACATGTAAAAGGGTAACCACATTCGTTTACCAGACCCCGTGCTATAAAGGATCAAAGTCACTAACCGGCTACTCCACTACGTGCGTGCTAAGGCAAAAGGCTTAATGTGATTGCGCTAGAACGAAACCGGGTGAAATAAGAACAAAATACTCTAGGTAGAATCATAACGCAATTACTGAATGTTTCGTTTAATGGGAAGTCGACGACTTAGCTTGTTGCTTGTGTCATTAGTGTATCGTTAGTGTTCTATTCTAGTACCAGTTTATCTAACTAAATGACTTCTCGTACGGTTTGTTATGTGTATGCATCTGATGAAAATTGTCCGATCATTTTTCAATTTACTATTTGCTTGAGGACAAACAAAGGTTTAAGTTTGGGGGAGTTTGATAACGAGAAATCGTATCACATTATTACTACGTTTTTAGTCCGTTTTATCGCACATTGATCCTATTAACTCCCGATTGTTCGAGTTTTTTATGTCACATTGCAGGTATAACATGTTTAGAGCTAAATTATGAGAAAAAGATCAAATGAACCAAATCTAGCATGAAAAGAAGATGAAGAGAACAATTCTGCTAAGTCTTCATTTTTTGTTGCACTCACGGTCTTCACAACTTCCTCACGACCGTGACACGCTACTTTGAGGTCTCACGATCGTCACAACCTTATCACGATCGTGACGCGCTTAAATTGAAGAATCTGACCGCTACACCCATGTCACGAACGTGACAAGGAAAGTGTATTTAATTTATTAGAAGTTATTCATGAAGACGTGCAACGAGTCTTCGAGGACTCCTGCTTTTCCTCAACTGAAGGAACCCAGTACGCTACTTTTTTGCTGGATCTTCTCAAACGGAAAGAAGCCCACGCTTGCTACCAATTCAACTGCCAATTTCCACTGCTATAAATACCCAAGGTGCAAATTAAAAACTACAGAGTTTTTTTTTTATTTTCACACGGAAGCTCTGCCGTATTTTTTCCTGAACCCTTTTATTTTTCCAGCCTTGTTCTTGCTGTGTTTTCTGTTTTTATTTCCAACCCAATTCAATAATAATTTCCAACATTAGGAAATTGTTATTTCAATTAATTTCTTTTTAGCCTCCGAATTTGTTTATTGTATTTCGATTCCGATTCCGACACTCCGAGCTTGCCAATCTGTGGAAGAAGGAGTTTAAGAAATTAATTATCCAGGTTTTTATTTTATAATTTATATTAAGTTTATTTATTTATTTATGTTAAGATATTATTATTATTATTATATAATGTATGCTTTAATATTTATTTACTTATTTCTGCATCTGTCTGTTGGTATAATAAAAATGAGTAGCTAAATTAATTAGTCGGTATGTAATAAACTAAACCAAAACGGTTAAATCGAATCTAAGCTAAAAATAATTAAGAACTTATATTCTGGATGTGGCTTTTTATAATTAAAATTAACCTTTTTGTTACGAGAGTAAGAAAAGTGAAATAGGTTAGGTCGAGACCACGAGAGTGTGAGATTCTAACCGGATAGCTAAAGTTAGGCATTTGATTTAAATACAGCGAGAGCGCTTTAAAATGAATTAGACTTATTAAGTTTTCAAAAATTACTTTCTAAACACTTATGGGCTAGCGAGAGCAGGCATAGGGCTTTAGGAGTAAGATCTGAGATAAGACCACGAGAGTGTGAGTCGAGGGTATTTAAACTGGTAATCTCTACAGGATAATTTAAGTGAACCATCTTTATAAGCTTAGGTTAGATTGACCCACATAGGTTAATATAATTACATACCGACCACCTTCTCATTATTTCCTTAAACTAAATTTAATTCCCGTTTTTAATCCTTAAAACCATAATCGTGACAAATATCTGCCTTAGCTAAACTAGCAGACCTTCTAGCACTAGAGTGATTACAAAGTCCCTGTGGGTTTGACAATCTTTTATATTACTTCGATAGGCTGTGCGTTTGCAGTTCAGATACCGCTAGACACATATCACGTCTTCGCCCCATCAACTACGCCACGGAAAAGTTCAAACATATGCATACCAGCATAGGCCAGTTTTGAGTACCTGGTACAAAATCCCGAAACATTATTTCTTCAGTCAGACCGAAGTATCTCTACAGGGAGTGCCAAGTTCATTCCTCAATACTATTACTCTTACAAGTCTATGCTTGTTCTCCCTAGTCGAGTTATCATTCATGTTATGATAGTCTCGTTTCAGGTTTTATCTCCCACGCGGGATAAATACTTATCGATTCCTCCAAGTCCGGTTTTGTTTCTTCGAGTTATCATCCATGCTATGATAGTCTCTTTCCAGGTTTTATCTCCCATATGGGATAAATAATTGTCGATTCCGCCAAGTCCGGTTTCGTTTCTTCGAGTTATCATCCATGTTATGATAGTATCTTTTCAAGTTTTATCTCCCACGTACGATAAATACTTATCGATTCCGCCAAGTCTGGTTTCGTTTCTTCGAGTTATCACCCACGCTATGATAGTTTCTTTTCAGGTTTTATCTCCCACGTGGGATAAATACTTGTCAATTCCGCCAAGTCCGGTTTCGTTTCTTCGAGTTATCATCCATGTTATGATAGTCTATTTTCAGGTTTTATCTCCCATGTGGGATAAATACTTGTCGATTCTACCAAGTACGGTTTCGTTTCTTCGAGTTATCATCCATGTTATGATAGTCTCTTTTCAAGTTTTATCTCCCATGTGGGATAAATACTTGTCGATTCCTCCAAGTCCGGTTTCGTTTCTTTGAGTTATCATCCATGCTATGATAGTCTCTTTTCAGGTTTTATCTCCTACGTGAGATAAATACTTGTCTATTCCGCCAAGCTCGGTTTCATTTCTTCGAGTTATCATCCATGCTATGATAGTATCTTTCCAGGTTTTATCTCCCACGTGGGATAAATACTTGTCAATTCCGCCAAGTCCGGTTTTGTTTCTTCGAGTTATCATCCACGCTATGATAGTTTCTTTGTAGGTTTTATCTCCCACGTGGGATAAATACTTGTCGATTCCGCCAAGTCCGATTTTGTTTCTTCGAGTTATCATCCATGTTATGATAGTCTCTTTTCAGGTTTTATCTCCCACGCGGGATAAATACTTGTCGATTCCGCCAAGTCCGGTTTCGTTTCTTCGAGTTATCATTCACATTATGATAGTCTCTTTTCAGGTTTTATCTCCCACGTGGGATAAATACTTGTCGATTCCGCCAAGTCCGGTTTCGTTTCTTCAAGTTATCATCCATGCTATGATAGTCTCTTCTCAAGTTTTATCTCCCACATGGGATAAATACTTTTTGATTCCGCCAAGTTCAGTTTCGTGTCCTTGAGTTGTCATCCAAGTTGTGATGGTTTCTTTTTTGACCCACTCACAATATGTTTTGTTTGCTTCGTCATCCAAGAATGGAATTTTTTCCAATTACCCTTCATCTCCAACAGAGTGCAAATTTTCCGATTTATTCGGGTATTCAATCCCTTCATACCTCGAACGTCTGAAAGCCATTGCTATCATTTATTCAGGTCTACAGTTGATTGAATAAGGGAAGCTGTAACACCCCAAAATTTTCCCTCTCATTTTCATGGCATTTTGCATATCACATTGCATACCCAATTCCATATCATGGCACAAAACATTGCATCACAACAATCATAGCTGAGGCATAGGGCTTGTGATCAATGACTGAAGAAGTTGGGGAATATCCAAAAGAAATAAAAGGGTCACATGGCTTCTCAACATTGTGCAAAAGGCTTACAATATCCCACAAGATCTCATTGGGTTCCCCAAGTGAAAGAAGTTGGTTGGTCAAGAAATTCAAGCAGTGCAACACCTCATAACAAAAGGGGATGAAATTAGGGTTTTTGATTAATTGACCTTCCCAATGTAATTTTGGTTCAAACTTGATCTCATTGTTTTCCACATGATATTAAGTGTCTAAGGTTGAAATTTCATCCATTGAATCATCTCAGAGGGTCTTCAATTGATCAGTTACTTGAAAATCAAGAAATTGGGGCAAAGTCAACCATGTTGAGGAAAAAGTCAACTCCTGACTTTTTGAGGTCAAATTCATGAAATTGAGGTTACAAGGAGTCCATGGACCAAATTTTATCAAGAAATGATGGAGGGATCCTTAGAAATCAAGAAAATCAAGACTTACCATTTTTGGAAAATTAGGGTTTCCAAAAATGGCAAGTTTTGGCCATTTTGCAACCAAGTACAAGAGAGGCCTACTCCCAAAATAAAAGTCAAATGAAAATTCTACTTGGGCTGTTTGAAAGAGGGCATCCTAAGCTTCAAATCCATAGGTGGAACATATTCATGGGATTAAAATTGAAGAAGTTATGATCAACCAAAGTTTGATCAAACTATGGAAAACTAGGGCAAAAACCAAGTCACGCTTTGCATCCTACGTGTGCCAGGAAAGGTATTTCCACAAATAGGTGGTGTGCAAAATGTATGGCTGTTCTTCTCCATCAAGATGAACTCAAATGAAATTTTTTCCAACATCAAAGTTGTTCATTGTTGTCTCCTCTACAACTTTCATGTTGGAGTATTTTGTATTTGATCAAAGGTTTGAAAGTTATAGAAGCTTGAACTAAGGCTCTCACACTGATCATCCCATGGGCCATTAGCACAAGTCATGTTTAAATTCAGGCAAGCCATTATGCAACATTGTGTTATGTGGTTCAATGGACATTTTTAGAAACTAAGAGGCATGATCTCATCATGGAACAAACTCCAAACTTGTTGTATGCATCATCCCATTTGATTTGAGCACAAGAATGCCATGGTTTGGTAGCTTGAGCTTGAAGGAATCATCAATGGAAGATCATTACATTAAACCTGTTTTCTTGCTGCATAAGTTATTGGATTGTACCATGTTGGCATCATATTTCATTGCACTCAAGTAAGTTCAAAGGATCTTATACATGTCCATACATGTTAATCACCATGAACCTCATGAAGTTTCAATCCAAGTGAAAAATTCCATAATATGATACTTCAAGCTTCTACAATGGATCAAGTCAGTCACATTACATCATCCTCACCCTCATTCCAACTATCATGAACATCATTACACTCAAACAGATTCGAGCAAAAGAAATTCAGTTACACCCTTGGTTCACACACCTTCAAATTGCACCTTTCACCTCAAGTTAAGAACTAACTCTAGTTCTAACCATCAACTAGAGTTATTTAGTCTTAACTTCATCTATATAAGCCTAACCTCTAACAGAATTACACTAGGAGCTTCATTTGATCAAAATCACACCAAAAATCCATAGAATTTTCTCTGATTTCACTCTGGTTTTGAAGAAGAATTGCACTGGTTTTTGCTTCAAGCAAGCTTCATCTTCATCAATCCTGCATCAAGCTTCCATTATTCATCATCATCATCATCTTGTGAACACTTTTTATGGCTCAATCAGCTTGAATCATCAAGATCCACCTTTTGCATATTTCTGCATTTTCCAAGCTTCATCAATATTCAACCACATTTGAGTGTTTATTTCACTATGGTGAAGTTCAAGGACAATCATCAAGAGCATTTGGATCAAAATCTCTAGTTTTCTTCAACAATTCAGAGCTCTGCAACTCAGGTTTCCATTCATTCTTTTTGGCTCGATTTTAATGTTTTCTTGCTTGTTTCATGTTGTTTGTGGCCTAGTAGAGGTTTATGTGGAACTAGCTAGTTGATATGCATCATAGATGCTTAGTTATAGATTTTAGGGTGAAAATTGATTGCTTCAATTTGCTTTGATTATTAGTGATAAATGAATTGTGAGCATGGATTCTTGATGCACTCAATGAGATGAACACAATGATGGTCTTAGATTTCATTTTCATTAGGTTTTGATCTTATCCCTAGATGTAGGTCACCGGAGAAGATGACCGGAGGTCTTCTCCGGTGACGGAATATTGCCCTAATCCGGTGAGCTAACTTTATATCATAGCCATAGGATCAGATCCATCACACGTCCATGGAGCCTCCAACGCATTAATGAAAACGTGACCAACATGTGTCTTGTAGTGGACTCTAAGTGTTATTCATACCCCCTTCAATTAGACCCATTAATTTGAACTGATTCTCATTCATTTTTACACCTCATTCCCTTTTATTTTAATTTTAATTTTCTCTTCTTTCTATTTCAATTTCAATTTTATAAAAATAGTTAACCTCATCTAAAAATCATGAAATAATTCATACCTCAATTTTAACTTTTTTTCAAATTTTTCATTTTTTAAAATTCCATTTTCCATTAATTTTTGAGCCATAATTAATTTTTCATTTTATTTCTTTTTGATTTTTCTTATTCTTGACCATTTTCTTTTCTCCAGTTAACTTCTCCTATACAAAAAATGATATTAATTCCATTATTTTTTACCAAATCAAAGAACATCTTAAGGCTTCAAAAAATATTTTTATCATGTTTTTTAGATCACATTTGGTCCCTGTGAATCCATTCTTTGAACCAAACCTTTCAAAACCCTAATCCACTTTGTGTGATTGTTTAATTGAGTTAGAATACAAATTTTTGTGACATATTTTAGAGGTTGGTTAGTCTCTGTTTTAAGATCTTGAATACTAATTTTCATAATTTTTCCATGCCATTTGATACTTTTTAGGTACCTTAGGTTATAAGTCACATTTTGGCCCTTATTTTCTCATCCTTTTCATTCCATTTTGATAAGGCATTTATGCCATTCATTTGAGGTTCTGAATTTGAGTTCCTAATGTCCCATTTGATGTCTTTAGATCACTTGTATCCATTATAGGTCATCACACTTTGAATTCTAGGGTTACTTGGTCCTTAAGTCACATATGTGTTCATGTATGTTACCTTTACCCTAATTCACCTTTCTCCTTCCATCTTAACACTTCTAAATCAACTTTGTGAGTATGGTGTCCATGTTATATCATTCTTATACATATTTTAAGTGTCCCACATTCATTTTCATGTCTTCATTTCATTTCATAAGTCTTTGTGCTTCATTTGTTTTCATTTGGTACTTTAAGACTTCAAAATCAATTTCTTTGTTCCATAACCCTAAAATACTTCATGTATATTCTTTTGTGGTCAATTTTTTAGTTTAAACTTCATTTTAACTTTTCATTAAGCCCCTGGTCTTTGTATGGGAAATCCAAGTTTCATTGATCATGTTAGACCTTTTTTCTTCTAAGTCATTTTCTTCTTTTGAAATCATATGTTCATCTACTTTCATCCTTTCTCCATTCGACCTCATACTTGAATCTCTTTGTTCCTACTTTGGTTCACATATTCATAAAATTTCATTTAGTGTTAGGTTCTGGTTTTAACATTCACCTTTGACCTAATTCAAGTTTAGGTTGCATAATCGTTCAACTTCTCCATCTAACTTCACCTTGATTTCCATTAGGATTTAGTACTTCATTAGGACATAGATTGTGATTGTTTGATTTCTTACCCTTAGAATGCTTTAATAGGGTTTAGATTCTGACTTTAGAAGTCCCTTATGATATAGGATCCTTTAGTTTTAGGTCTTAACTCTAGGAAACCTTTGGTGCTTTTTTAGCTAGTTTGAAATAGTTTGAGCCTTTTGCCATGCTTTATGCTTTTAATATGCTTTGTAAAGCTAACCCTTGTTTTGTAGGGAGGTTGAGGTAAGCCTTGTTCATACAACTTCTTCTTCATCTCTTTATGCTCTCTAAATATGTTTTCCTTAGCACTTTGTGCTTTGCTTGTATAGGCTCCCCCCTTTCTTAGAAACAACTTAACTTCCTTAGGGAGTAAGTTGAGTTCTAATTCTTTTCTCTTCTTTTCCTTTCTCTCATTAGGATTAGAAGACCATACAAAACATTAGGATCTCCCTTTTCATGCAATAAACAATTTAGGGTTGTACCTTAGTCCCCTTAGTTTGCCCTTTTGCAATTTGAGTCCTTCTTTCTTATCTCATAAAGAAAGACAATAAAACACCTAATAAAGGTTGAATGTTCTCGTACGACAGGAGAATTTGCCGTGGGTTAATTACACATGTCCTGTTTCGGGGCAAGGTGTAAGGCATCTACCACGATGAACAAGTCTTAGTATTATAATGTTTCACAAACAATAAACAGAAAACATTTCTTTAAAAGACAGTACACAAACAACACTCATCTTTTCCTGCAGGAATTCTTTTCTCACCTCATTCACTCTCAATGCGAATGTGCGACGACTTGTCTCATTTGCAAGACCGTAAACGCACTCGTACCAGACGAGCTTGCAACACCTGAGCATAAACATAAAAAGTTCAAACCATAAAAAACACAAATAAATAGTTCCCGTCTTAGTTAGGTGAACTACGTCGACTCTGATCCTTATTTTCCCGATGAGGTACGTAGGCAGCGAGGTAGGGCCAGTTCGAGCACATTCTTTATTTTCCTTACATTTTCCTCATTCTTTCTTTTCATTCTCTTTTTCCAAATCCCTTTTCTTATTCCAATTCCAGTCAGCAGTTTTAGTTCAGCAGTTGTATTCCTTACCATTTGAAATAGACAAACAAGCGTGCATCCCGTCGGGGACGGAGGACGATCTGGGGTGCTAATACCTTCCCAGGTCGTAACCGACTCCCGAACCCAGATCTTTGGTTCGCAGGACCTTGTGCTTTCCTTCTCTCTTAGGTTTGTGCAGCATTACCTTTCCCATTCATTCAGGATAAAAATGTCTGGCTGACGACTCTACCTTTTCCGCGCCACTTTCGCGTTCGTACTAGGATGAAAATCTTGGGAGCGACAAAATGCATGTTGGATGCATAAGTGTTTTGGCAGGTTTTCTTTCTAGCATCTTAAACTTCTTCAATAGTTCTTTGGCATATTTGCTTTGATGAATGTATGTTTCTTCTGGATGTTGATCAATCTGAATTCCCAGAAAGAATTTGAGTTCTCCCATCAAGCTCATTTCGAATTCTGCCTGCATTAACTTAGAAAATTCTCCGCACAAGACAGGATTAGCAGAACCAAAAATGATATCATCAACATAAATTTGTACAACAAGAATATCATTCTTAAATGTTTTGCAAAAGAGTAGTGTCAATCATTCCTCTAGTGAAATCATTTTCCAATAGGAATGTACTGAGTCTTTCATACCAAGTTCTGGGGGCTTATTTCAGACCGTATAATGATTTCTTCAGTTTAAAAACAAAATCAAGATTTTTAATATCTTCAAAATCAGGAGGTTGATGAACATACAATTTCTTAGATATATATCCGTTTAAGAATGCACTCTTAACATCCTCTGGAATGTATCATGATTACTTGCCAGGTTTGATTCCCACGTTTAATATGAATGAAGCCTATATAAAGGTAAATAGACATGAGATGGTTAACAGGCCATGAAAAGTGACGATTCTAGGTTAACAGGCCTAGGATCCGAATCCATTTCGTATGTCAAGTAAATTACAAGGATTCATGACTCGTGCCGACTGTTAGACGCAGGGGAGGACGAGAATAGTGGATACCTTCGTTTGGTTTCTGGATTAGTGATACTTTCGAGTTAGTGAACTCAAGACATGTTTCCATATGAGTGTGAGATTTGTGAACTCAAAGTCTTAGATTTTTCCCCGACCTGAGTAAGATTTCGTATAATCTTGTAAAGCCGAGAGAATTCATAAGATAAGGAACTCACTGAGATTTGTTATCCGACCCCACTATTATTATTGTTTTTCAGGTTTTATTTGCAGGTTTGATTTACAAGTGGAGCTATGCTTGGATGTTTCAAGAGAAACTTAGTATTAGTTTTTCTGATGTGTATTATCTTTGTACAATGAAGAATATTGTATTTGATCTTATTATTTTTATTTTAGTATAATTTCCATGTCTTGTACCATAGTTTATATTTATGTTTTAGTATTGGTTAAAAATGTAAATTATGCTATTAGGCACTTATGATAGTGTCAGTACCAATTAAACTTTTGTATGATATTATTCTATATATATATATATATATATATATATATATATATATATATATATATATATATATATATATATATATATATATATATATATAATACAGGGCGTTACAATTTGCTTCCTCAACTCCAGCATTTACTTACTCAACACCAGCATTTGCTTCCTCCACTACATGATTAACTTATTCAACTCCAATGACTTCATCATGCAATTGACTTAATAACTCACCATGCACCAAACATAACACTGATTCGTAAACCCTAATCAAATAACCTAACATAACACTGATTCGTAAACCCGAAAACACATACATCTTAAGAGAATATTTCCTAACACAAATTCATAAACCCTAAAACAACTTAAAAGTTACTAACCTTCAATCGTCTTCAATAGTCTTCAACAAGTCGTCTCTTCAATCGTCTACAACTCGTCGCGTCTTCAATCGTCTTCGTCTTCTCCTTCAAATTGCCATCACTTGCCGCAACTTACACTTTTAGGGTTTTGTAGATTATGAGACAAAACAAGGACACTAGTCTTCTTAATCACATGAAATAGCCACATTATTGCCACGTCACAAAATAAACATCCAACTGGTAGGTATTCAGTAACATTGACTAACAAAACTTTACAGAAGGATACACGTGTTTCATTTTAAAAATTAAGAGACCAATATACCACTTTTTAAAAATAAATGACCAACCTAACCATAAGACAAAAGTTAAGGGATGAATACAAGTATTTAGTCTATATTTAATAATAAATAAAAAAAACAGAGAACTGGAAGATGAGGATAGGAAAGAACCACGTGAACAAGAATCAAATGGAAAGTGTTAAACTCAAACCACTGTCCCAAAATCGAAGCAACCAATGAAATGAAGAACCTCAGATCATGGCTTGTCCACGTTGTGTACCCAATCCATCCCTTTCACCGCAAAATCCTCCTCACACCTGTCTATCTTTTTTTCTTCTTCTATCCATGCAACAACAAAAAAAAGAATCTTAATATTCACTCAGTTTCCTTTATCACCTCAAATCCTCCACATTGCTGTTCAACTTCAAAACCAATGTTTTTTTTTAATATTTGACCTTAATTTGACCCAAAATTGTGGTTAAATAATTTCAATCCACATGTTTTATGATGCCACCGGTCCAACCCACCGGTTGTGTGTGGTTTTTTAACATGTTTCAAAACCCTGTCTTTCTCTACAAAACCCTGTCTTGTCTATCTCAAAAATCTCAAGTTTGAACTGCAACAATGGAAGCAACCTCAACTTGCTTCTTCTGCGGTAGAATCCCTTCAAAATCCAAACTTGCTTCATCTTCTTCATTTGGGTCATTCTGTTTATTAACACGTAACAATGTTAATACCATCACGTGCAAAACTTCAATGAAAACCCATAACCGTGTTATTCATAACGTCACAAACAGTAACGAAACAAAACTTCCAAGCAGCACAAAAAGAAGAAGAAGGAGAAGAAGAAATGGTGTAGCAGTGGAAGAACAACCACGACAACAGAGGGAGATTAAAATTCCAATACCCAGTGATTATGTTCATGAGAATACTGGTGACCCAATTGGGTGGAAAGAGGTTGGGAAAAGTGTGGTGAGTTGGATTCGTGAGAGTATGAAAGCTATGGCTTTTGATATTGCTTCTGCTGAGTTAGTTGAAGATTTGGAGTTTTCTGAGATGAAACAAAGAATGGGACCTGGTCTTACTTTTGTTATTCAAGCTCAACCTTATTTGAATGCTGCTCCTATGCCTCTTGGACTTGAAGTTATGTGTTTGAAAGCTTGTACTCATTATCCTACTCTCTTTGATCACTTTCAGAGAGAGTTGCGTGATGTTCTTCAAGATATGCAGAGTAAATCCTTGGTTGAGGATTGGCGTGAAACTCAGTCTTGGAAATTGCTTAAGGAACTTGCTAATTCAGGTTTTTCTTTTCTTTTGCTTTTTATCATATCATCAACATGTTTTATTGTTCTATTTATTTGTCATGCGTTGGCTTTTTATTTGTGCATGTACTAAAACAACATGCATAGAGGTTGAAGGTGTGTTTGGAAGAGCTTATTTAGTGTATATTTTGACATGCTATAATATAATTATATAAGTACTTGTGTAAGTGTCTGAATGATGTTATACAAGTAGACTTGAAAAGAAACTTAGTTATTGTTAATAGTAAATATTAATTATGTTGTTTCACTTTAACAAGGGGTTAAGATTGAGAATGGTTTAATTGCAGCTCAGCACAGGGCAGTTGCGAGGAAGATAACACCGCCTAAGACGGTCCAAGGAGTTTTAGGAATGGACATAGAAAGGGTCAACGCGATACAGAATAGGATAGATGAATTCACCAACAAGATGTCAAAATTGCTCAATGTTGAAAGGGATGTTGAATTGGAGTTTACTCAGGAGGAATTGGATGCTGTTCCTAGACCGGATGATGCTTCTGATCCATCAAAACCAATTGAGTTCTTGGTTAGCCATAGCCAGCCTCAGCAAGAACTCTGTGACACCATTTGTAACTTAAATGCCATCAGTACTTCTACAGGTATTTTCTTTATTTTTTTTCCACTTTCCTTTTCAATTCAAGTATTCAGGAAAATATGGCTCTAGTTATCTAGTATGATCATATGTGAACTGTTTAAACAGGATTGGGGGGAATGCATTTGGTGTTATTCAAGATTGAAGGCAACCACCGATTGCCTCCTACTACTCTTTCACCTGGAGAAATGGTTTGTGTGAGAACTTGCGACAGCAAGGGTGCAGTTACAACTTCTTGCATGCAAGGAGTTGTAGACAATCTTGGCGATGATGGTTATAGTATTACCATTTCTCTAGAGCTACGCCATGGTGATTCTTCTTTCTCTAAACTAGTTGGGAAGAATGTGCGCATTGACCGTATTCAAGGACTGGCGGATACACTTACTTACGAGGTATTCAATTCAATCATGTCACAAAACTATTCATAATGTCTTACAGTTCAAATAATATTCTTGTGCATATACAAAATATGTACTGAAGAAGCTTCTTTTGGTGTGTTTCCAGCGCAACTGTGAAGCGCTAATGATGCTACAGAAGAACGGTTTGCGGAAGAAAAATCCATCAATTTCTGTTATTGCAACTCTATTTGGAGACGCGGAAGATGCTGCATGGCTTGAGAAGAATAATCTGGTTGACTGGAAAGAAGAAAAAATAAATGGAGTATTGGGAAGTGAATCCTTTGATGAATCTCAGCAGAGAGCAATTGCATTGGGTTTGAATAAGAAGAGGCCACTATTAGTTATCCAAGGACCTCCCGGAACTGGCAAGACTGGTTTGCTCAAGCAACTTATAGCAAGTGCCGTTGAGCAAGGCGAAAGGGTTCTTGTTACAGCACCTACTAATGCAGCTGTTGATAACATGGTTGAAAAGCTTTCAAATGTTGGAATAACTATCGTGCGAGTTGGAAACCCAGTCCGTATATCGAAAACAGTAGCGTCAAAGTCTTTGGGAGAAATTGTAAATGGGAAGCTTGCAAGTTTTCGCGAAGAGTATGAGAGAAAGAAGTCTGATCTAAGGAAAGATCTAAGACATTGTTTAAAGGATGATTCATTAGCTGCTGGCATACGGCAACTTCTGAAACAGCTAGGAAAGTCGCTAAAGAAAAAGGAAAAGCTGATGATAAATGAAGTTCTATCTAGTGCTCAGGTTGTGCTTGCCACCAATACCGGAGCAGCCGATCCTTTCATTCGAAAGCTAGATGCTTTTGACTTAGTTGTCATAGATGAAGCTGGACAGGCAATTGAACCGTCTTGCTGGATACCTATATTGCAGGCAAAACGATGTATTCTTGCCGGTGATCAATGCCAACTAGCTCCTGTGATATTTTCTAGAAAAGCATTAGAAGGTGGTTTAGGAATATCACTATTGGAGAGAGCTGCAACTTTGCATGAAGGGATTCTCACTACTAGCTTAACGACACAATACCGTATGAATGATGCCATTGCAAGTTGGGCTTCAAAGGAGATGTATGGTGGATTGTTGAAGTCCTCAAAGACTGTTTTTTCTCATCTTCTTGTAGACTCTCCTTTTGTGAAGGTATAATGCTCCTAATTGATATTTTCATATTCTTTGTCATGTGAAGGCTCCGATTTATATCTTGGACCCTGTTGTATTAGTTATTTCTAAAACAAAACATAAAATAAAATCAAATTGTTTTCATATAAGTTGTTTCCATAAGCTAATTCTTATAACTTGATGTTGTTGCAGCCTTCATGGATAACACAGTGCCCTCTGCTATTGCTTGACACTCGAATGCCGTACGGAAGTCTATCAGTTGGCTGCGAAGAGCATCTAGATCCGTCAGGAACTGGCTCGTTATATAACGAAGGAGAAGCTGATATTGTTTTGCAGCATGTTTTTTCCTTAATTTATGCTGGTAATTACGTTTGACTCTCTTGATTGTAATTGATAAAGAGATTATTGAATTGCATTTAATACTGTGTTAGTTTTGCAATGCAAATTACTGTCTTTCAAAGTTTCAAAATCTTGCGACACAACTTATTTCTCATTTGTGTTTGCTGACCGTAGAATTTTCTTGTCGATTTGAATCTGAAAAATTCAGGTGTTAGCCCAAAAGCTATTGTAGTTCAATCCCCTTATGTTGCTCAAGTTCAACTTTTGAGGGACATGCTTGATGGAGTTCCAGAAGCTGCTGGTACAGAAGTTTCCACAATTGATAGCTTTCAAGGTCGGGAAGCTGATGCTGTAATTTTATCAATGGTAAAATCTGAATCCAATCTCCACCTACAACCACAGTTTCAACAATTCCATAAGTTGTTTTCAGTGTTATTTCAATAAGCTGTTTAAAATAGCTTATAAAAATAACATATAAACAAAATTTGACTCATATTTTATGTTTTATTATAGAAATGGTAATAGCTATACATAAGGAAAACCATATTTCTAGTGGTCTTGTTCATGAAATAACATATTCGGATTTGTTTTCCTCCTTTTTTCGAAAAATATAAAAAAATAGGTACGATCAAACACATTGGGAGCTGTTGGATTCCTCGGCGATAGCAGAAGAATTAATGTTGCCATCACAAGAGCACGCAAACATTTAGCCATAGTATGTGACAGCTCAACTATATGCCACAATACGTTCCTAGCAAGACTTATGCGCCATATTCGACACTTTGGTAGGGTGAAGCATGTTGAACCAGATAGTTTTGGAGGGCTTGGGCTTGGGATGAATCCAATATTACCTTTTATTGATTAGTGCTGCATTTGTTAGTGGAATGAAACAACCTTAGAAATACTTGTAAGCAATTGTTTGAGGATATTTTTATTTTTTTGGGGGGTATTTATTTATAGGCTGGTTTATACTGTCAATACTTGTATAGCAATTTATAAATTCAAAATGTGTGTATCATGTACTAATACTCATGCATGAAAATTATGTAACAAAACTTCCACAATAATTGTAACATTACAATGTATATTTTTGTTACATTCGATATGAATTCAACCTTAGCTGGAAGTATTATGCATGTATGATAGATATTACGGGGTAAAAAATTGGTTAAAACCTATGAAGCATGGCCACCATGACAATGACACCTGATCATGTTAAAACATACAACACCGATATCATTATATATATAAGAGAGTATTTGAGTTTTATTTATATATCTATGATTAAAAAAGTTGAAAATATTCTAATCAAAATTAATATGTTTAATTTTTTATTGATGATATTACTTAAATACACGTTTTGGTCCATAAAAGTTTTAATAGCTTCTATAAAGATCTTTTGACGAATTTGATCACTCTTCCAAACATGTCCAGAATCTCGAGAAGGTTTGTGATGATTTGTTTGATAAGTCGAAAGTGGTTTGTCGAAAGAGATGTTGGATTGCTGGTTGGAAGTTCTTCACATCACTACGGATAAAGTTTTGTTGTTATTTCGACAATGAAGAGTTTCGACGAAGGAGAGTCTGATAGAAGGATGTTTGGATTTGAATTGGAAATCAATTTGATGTCACGAAGAGACACCTCGTTTCATCTGTCGAAGAGCAGTTTTCTGTACCAATAACTGTTTTGTTGGTAAAGGGAGACATGAAAGGTTTTTAGAAGACATTAGCATGCATAATGCCAATTGGCATTCATTTAGGATTCGACTGTTGTTTGACGGTTATGATATTTATATATAAATATGATAATTTTGCTTTGTGAAAAGTGTGTGAAATAGATTGTACAAATTCCTGTAAATCCACTCAAGTACTCGTGTGTAAAGAGAAAAGAGAGATTATTTTGGAAATGTACGTATTGACACTAATTTTATTTCAAGTTATAAAAGCTTTAAGTTTCTTCTTTAAATCTTTATTTTTCGTTTGTCATTTACTTTTCATTTACGTTCTAGCAATTTCATATTTTAGTCAGTTTATGCTTAAGTAATTCTTTATCTTCATGGCAAACTTCAAATATAAAAACAACTTCAACTTTAATATAGATATTAACAATTAGGTTATTCTAGAACACTTCGACAGAAATATATAAAAACCACGTTTGGATTATCTTTCATTTGATTCTTAGCATGCGACGTCCTAGGACTTGTTGGGTTGGTCCTGTTAGTCACCCTTTTCTGAGAGATTTGGTTAACCAGAGATTGTTCGCCAGAAATACCAGCGAACAAATTGGCACGGCCAGTGGGACCAGTGCTTTAAGAACAAACTATAACGTTGTATGTTTCTGCGTAGTGGAAAAGTAGCAGAAAATAACGTAGAAAGACCCAGGAGGACTAGAGTTAGGAGGATGACTATCCCACCACCAGTAAATAATGATGAAATTCCAGTTTCCACTGCCATTCCTTCGACAGGAGGGAATGTGGAAACACTCCATGTTTCAGAAGGAGGAAATCCCTCAGTATCGGGTTCAATACCAGGAATGTCGTTGTCTCGAAGTGGACCTAGTTCCTCCAACATAGGACATTCGATACCCATGAGTACTCCTCCCCCTGGGGTAAATAACTTCAGGCCTTATCAATCCAATATTCCCACACCCATGTTTGGAAGGGAACAACCTTATGGAATGCCAACTTCAATGATGGCTAGTTTGCATAACACAACACCATTATATTCAGATACTGTGGCTCACTTGTCTTCGCCGCTCCAAGGTTCAGGTTATGGTGGAAACGTTAGTAGACCAAACCAACCCCCAAGATTCCATATGCCAGTAATTACGACTAATTCGGCGCAGGTAATCCGTCAGCAGATGGACGAAAGCAACCATGAAATGGTCCATAGATTGACTCAACAAATGGGGGAAGTATTTAACCCTTTAATACAAAGCACTACTCAAACAAACCAGATGTTGGCAACACAAATGATGCGTATTGCCGAATTCTTTGGAGTACCCCAAATTCGACAGAGAGAGCAGTTGGCCCATAATCCAGTAGTCAACGTCGAAGAGGAACCAACAATAAACTAGAGACCGGTGGCTAACCCTCAGGAAAATCGTAGGATCCAAGAAGAGGTTGTCGAACAACCTCGTGTCGAAGTTCCCATGCCACAAGAGCCTAGGAGATTGTTAGTCCAAAGAGGGCAAGATGCTGATGACATCCTGCAAAGAAGAATGCTTTACAATAATCCACCTGTCGAAAATAATCTAGCAGCCATGGTCGAAAGGATAATGGCGCAAAATGGGGTAAATGTGGGGTTACAAAGGCCAAATTATATTTCCCCACTGTCTGAATATATCCTACAACAGGAACTACCCCAAGGTGGAAGATCCCTAAATTCACTAAATTTTCAGGGGATACAAGTGAGTCCACCATAGAACATATAACACAATATTTGATAGAGGCAGGCGAAATAGCGCAAAATGAGAACTTGAGGATAAAATATTTCCCAAGTTCCTTAACATAAAATGCTTTTACTTGGTTTACATCCCTACCAGCGAATTCCGTTCATACATGGACTCAATTGGAGAGATTGTTCCACGAGCAATTTTACATGGGGAAAACAAAAATAAGTTTAAAAGAATTAGCTAGTGTAAAAAGAAAATTCTCAGAACCCATTGATGACTATCTCAATAGATTCAGATTGCTAAAGGCAAGATGTTTCACACAGGTGCCAGAGCAAGAACTTGTCGAAATGGCTGCGGGAGGTTTAGATTATTCCATAAGGAAGAAGCTAGACACCCAGTACTTAAAAGACATGGCACAACTGGCAGATAGGGTAAGGCAGATTGAAAGATTGAAAGCTGAGAAGTATAGGGCTAACAAAAGCAAAAAAGAAAGGGTAACCTATGTAGGAACGAGTCAAAATGATGACTATGACGAAGACGAATTAATCGTTTTCGACGAACAAGAAATTGACCTGGCAGAATTAAAACAAGGTCCCCCATATGCCTGCAAGATGTTAGCTCCGTCAAACGGGAAGAATCCTGTCGAAACGGATAAGAACAACAAATTCCCTAAAAGAACATACACGTTCGACGTCACCAAGTGTGACAAAATATTCGATCTGTTGGTAAAAGATGGTCAACTAATAAAACCACCGGGCGTAAAAGAACCCCCTATTGACCAACAGAAAAATAGAGGTTTTTGTAAGTACCATAATTTTCTAGGTCATAAAACTTCTCAATATTTCCTTTTCAGGGTCCTAGTTCAAAATGCAATCCAGGACGGAAGGCTGAAGTTTGGAGAGAAACCAAAACAGCAAACAAGGGTTGAAGCGACCCATGTGCAAGTAATGGAAGCTAATTATGATGAACCTTTCGACATGAATATGGTTGAGGTAGAAAAAATGTCAGATCACAGTTTTGATTTGATTGAAGCCGCTGAAGGTTTCGACAACGTTGTCAACATGGTGGGAGTCATTGAGGGTTCCCCCATTCGCCACAACATAGAGGAAGTATCAGGAGATGAATTGACTATGCCTGTTCTGATCAAGGTAACTGAGGATCTTGAAGAGAAAAGAAATGTCAAGGCTGGTGAAGGTTTCGACAACCAGAGTAAGGATGAAACCACTGAGGGTTTCGACCACCAAGGTGCCCCTAGGGTCATTAAAGACGTTAAGCATCTAAGGAAGGGAGGTACTGAAAGCTTCCACAAAAGAGTCAACAAGTTAGCTGCAGATGGGGTAGTCTGGGATACCTTGGGAGAACCTAATGGAAAATTCGACTACTGGGTAAAATACGGTTCGCCTGCCAGCGCCAAGATCAACATCAACGAAGTACAACCAACAGGATGGGGTGAAGATTTTGACAACAATGAGGAGAAAGTTGAGGTTTTCCCCAACGCTGATGAGAAGGCCACTGAAGGCCTCAATAATAAAAATGAGGTCACTAAGAAAAATGGGGTCACTGAGGAAAATGTTCGTAGCCAGTCGAAGAAGGTCACTGAAGGCCTTAGCAGTGACACTAGTAATTTCACCAATATAGGTAGGATTGCAAATGAAGATAATATGGAAATCACACTTGAGGCTGCAGAAGGCCCTCCACCAAAAATCACTTATGGGATACTTCGCAGAACTATGGAAGATCCTAAAGATAAAGCATCCCAAACCAAGAGTGTCCCGACTTCAAAGGCACCTTGCAAAGTCGAAGAGGCTCTCATAAAGAAAATGGAAAAATTAAGCCTTGCTGATAGGCAAGGGCTGGAGATCAACATGGTCGAAGCTGCTCAGAAGAACAAAGGAAAAAATGAGATGGAATGTCGTCGAGAGGGGTGCCAAAGGGCAGCCTATCCAAAGGAATGCAAAAATTTGGCAGAGTTTATCCAAAGGTGCCAAAAGAAGAATATTGAAGTAATGTTATGTCCGCGCTGCAGCTCCATTTTCGACAGAAAGGCGTCAACAAACATGGAAGAAGTAGAGAAATCAATGGCAAGGAGTAATTGGTTTAAAAAGCCAGCAGTCGAAGCCGGTGGATATGATCCGAGGAAAAGCAAATATCACTTCCAAAACCCTGGGGGCAGGTACCACAATACCCACAAGCCATCAGACAAAGTACCAAATGACAGATGGGTACAACCCATTAGGGATGCCCAGAGGCCTAGAGAATGGAAAATTTTTGAAGTTCAAAGGGGATCCTCAGTCGAAATAAAAAAGGAAGCTGAAAAGCAGAGGCACATGACATATCCTTCAGAGAACTATAAAGGGAAGAATCCCATGTCGAAATCTCAATGGAGGAGGTTTTAGAGGCAAAAAAGGACTGAGAAAGAAGCAACGAGCGGCCTAAAGGCCAAGGAAAAGAATGTTGGCGAAAACAAAGCAGAATCAAATAGAAACACTCAAGTGGCAGAAACTGACAAGCTCCACAAAGGAAAAGACACCGTCAACCAACTACCATTGACAAAGCTTACCAGCGTAGTGGCAGAAGCCGACGAAGCTACTGATAGTTTCGAGTCTGACGAAGAGGGCTCATTCGATGTGATTTGTAATGTAGTCTCCATACTTCCCAGGGACTACGATAGAGTAATGGAAATAGAGGATGAAGAAGATGCCTTGATGGATAATACAGTGGGGCCAAGGTCCGTATGCTACTATATCATGAATAACGACTGCGTCGAAGAACAAAATGCTTTCTTCGAAAAATCAGATGATTTAATGAAGGGACATTTGAAGCCCCTGTTCATAAAAGGAAAGGTCGAAGACACAGGCGTCAACAAAATCCTAGTAGATGGAGGGGCTGTTGTAAACCTATTACCCCACTATATGTTGAAAAAGATTGGAAAAATGACTCTGATGCAAAACCACACAACATGGAAAGGACATAAAAGAACAGGAAAAACCTATTTTAAAAGACTTGAGTTCGGGGGGTAGGTTATACAAAGGGAAGGTGTTAGCACCCTTTATATCCATGGTTATCCACGGGCTCTTAGTTACTTAGCTCACTTTAATTGTTTTTGGAAAATGTAGTGTGTGATTAGAAATTTTTCTAAGTACTTTATAATGATCCTCGTATGGATGTATACAAAGCCTTGTTTTGAAAAATGTTTAAGAAAGTATTGTGAGGTGTGAAAAGTATTTTTGAAGAGTGAGCAAGCAACTAAGAGATACCTACCCTAGATTAAGTCTTTCATGTTCTCATATGTCCTTTCAAGAGTAAAACTATCCCTATTATTAAGGAATAGGTAGTCATTACCTTGGATGTGTTAAGGGACAAACGTAGGGTCATCGTATGGTCAATGAAGGCAACTTAAGGGATGTCTTTAGCAATTCGTAGGGACTATCATCATTTATTCGAAGGGACAAGATCATTATTCCATAGGTAACCTCGAAGGGACTTGATCTTTTAAATCTGTAGGGACTTGATGATTTTATAAGTGAAGGGACTTTGCTTAAGACACCCCAATATTCGAGGGACTTGACCATTTTAAATAAGGCAACCAAGAGGGATACCCTAGGAAGTGCAGACGGCGATCTTAGATCGACTTACGTATGTGTGTATTGTTTTCAGATATTTATCTTGATTATTAATTTTCTAAGTCCATGGTTCATTTATTTCTTGGCACTCCCTATGTTACTAACCACGCAGTTAATATGAAAAATAAATGGCAGAAATTAAAAGGCAGAAAATAAAATTCCTACACTATTACATGGCTTAGGGGCAGTTACATAATAATAATAATGGCGGAAAATAATAAAAAAAACCAATTATTACAAAGGCGAAGCAGTTACATAATCAGACAAACAATGAATGAATAACATAAAAATGAGTGAATAAATTTGAAAAAAAAAGTTTGCAAACTAGGTTAAGAAAACAATTAGGGTTAGGGTTTGATAAAAATTTTAAGGTTTAAAAAAATTTAAGGTTTAGGAAAAATTTTAGGGAAAAAATTAGGGCGAAATCTGGGTATTAAGATAAAGATTATGGCTAAATTTTTAGGGTTTAAAGTTTATGAAAAAAATTAAGACTTAGGTTTAAAATTAAGGTTTAGGGAAAAAATCAAGGTTTATGAAAAAAAATAAGGTTTATAATAAAAAATATAAGTTTAAAAAAAAGATTTTGTTTTATCTTTTAGAAATTAGTTTAATAATAATAATAAGGAAATTCAAAGAAAATACATAATTTGATGAAAAAGGGAAAAATAAAGTTAGAGATACCCAAAATATTGGGGGTTGGTGTTGAACCCCTGACTTTGCCTTTGCCAACAAAACCCTTCAGCCACTATGCTAGCCACGTTTCTTTGCCAAAATATTGGGAATGAGTGTTGAACCCACGTTTCTTTGCCAAAATCTTGGGAATGAGTGTTGAACCCACTCCCTCATACTTTCAACCTTAGGTCTTTGTCACTAGGACAATCAGTGCATGCCACACACCATCTTCTTCCTCCCACCTGACTTACCTGTCAGCCTGTAATGCTTATCACTACTGCAGCCTTCAAAGTATCGACGAAAACAGATTACAGCAGATTAACCAATAGTTTAGTTCTCCATGGTGTCCTATGATTCATGCATCGAAACTTAAATCCAACTATCCAAAAACCATCTACACAATCAAACAAACATATTATGTAATCAAAATCAATTAATCATGCATAAATCATTGAAATTGAAAAAAATCAAAAGAAAAGCAAGAATATGAATTTGGTTTGTATGATTTGGCATGAATTTGATGATGAGGATGATTGGAATAGGTTCAGGAAACCTCAAGGATTCATTTGCAGCCTTTAGTCCACTTGTAAAAGTGGTGGATTATGGAAACCTAATTTTGAATTATGTGAAATTTTAAAGTATGAATATCATCCTCTTGCTCTCCATCCTCTTTTTTTTGTCTTGTGATGTTGTTGTGGTTATATAGTAATGTAATTAGGTTAAGAATTTGGGCCTTGGTTGGAGTTGTATGAGTTGCTTGAAGGTGTAAAAATATCTTTCATAATTTGTCCAAAAATCACATCATATCTTACTAAATAGCCTTAGCATGAAATTTGATGATATCCAATCACCTTGAATGTCATTTAAGAGCTTCTAGAAGAAGAATCAAATCAAATATTTTTATTTTCTTATTTTATTTTGATTTAAAATGAATTTTAATGAATAAAATCCAAATAAATAATAATAATAATATAAAAATCAGAAATTGGTTGAATTGGGTCGTGCATGATGACATCTTTGAGTTTGGGTTGGAATTTGGTGGGCCCATTTGGAAATATTTGGATTTGAGACCTCATTTGCTTCATACACTCCTAAACAATTTCCCAACTTTAATAAGGCACATCTCCCTCAATTTTAAGGCTATGAAGGTGTTCTTGGACTTTTTATAAATCTTAGAGAGTCCTCTAACAAACCCCTGTGGTCTCATGTCCACATCCTTTACCATTTTCAAATTATGCCCTTTGGAAGATGTTGACTTTTGAAATGACCTGTAATGTTTTGGCTCATACCTTTCAAATGAAGCATTTTTAGGCTTGGCTTGCGAGACACAAAGTTGTTTAGAATTAAATTTCCTTCAAAATGAGCTTTGGATGGGAAATTTTTGATGAAGCATGTGAAAGTTATGGCTGGTCAAAGTTCAGTTGACTTTTCCTATGAAAACCCTAATTTAGAAACTCCTGATTCTTGATAATCTGAAATCTCCTTGATGAATCATGATCAACCCTTGATCAAATGATGAATTTTACTTCATAAAATTGATGTTGGCAAAAAGTCATGAAGTTTGACTTTGGTTTGACCACAGTTGACCTCAGTTTGACTTTTTAACCACTTTGACTGATTTTTGCATATCTGATCATCTGACTGAGAAAACTTTTTGGGAAAGCCTTGAAACTTGACATAGGGATTCTTGAAGACATGTAGGATGTTATGAAGCTCACTTGAGGCCTTGAAAGTCCATTTAGCCTTATGAAATTCAAAAACCCTAGTTTAGGGTGTATTGCTTAGGAGGATGCTTTGTCTGAGGGAATTGTCAAACTTTCTGACTAATTGTGAACCTTGTGAACCTTGTGAACCTTAAGAGGATCCTTGGGACACATTGCCTTGACTAGGGGAGGGCAAATTTTGGGGTGCAACAACTGCCCCTGTTCAATATTCTGAAACCTGAGGAGTTAGATTTGCCTGTGTGCCATTCATGACTTGGAAGGTTGAAGGGGATTGAACACAAAAGCCCAAAAATTTGCACTCGCCGGTGCGTAAAGTAATACTGCTGATTGGTTGTATTTGCTTGAATGGGCTTAAAGATGCCACTCAGAGGAACTGGAGATGGGCTTATAGATGCCATCCATAATATCAGGAGGTGATAGTATCAAAAGGTTGTTACTGAATATCATTACTAGGTCTTCGTATAGGCCGTCTCTGAATCATTCCTATAACATGGTTTGAGTTGAATGTCAGCACTAGATCTTCGTATAGATCATCTCTGCATTATCTCTAGGGAAAAAGAATATCCTTCATTAGGTGTCAGTACATAGATCTTCGTATAGATCGGCTCTGAACCATCTTTAGGAACATACTTTAATTTAAGCATCAAAATCAAATCTTCGTGGCGATCTTTTCTGAATTGCTTTTGGTAATATCTTGGGCTAAGAACAAGATCTTCGTATCGATCATTTATGAGCCATCCCATAGATAAACTGTTGCATAGACCATTAGAAATAAATCTTCGTAGTGATTATCTCTTCTGGAAATATCCCGGATTAGGTAATAGATCTTCGTATAGACCATTTACATACCTTCCCAAGAAAAAAAAGAATATCAGGATTAAATCTTCGTGGCGATTATCCCTGAACTTCTTCTGAAAGAATCTCTTGGATTAAGTGCTAGATCTTCGTATAGATCATTTACACACTATCCCAAAGATAGTTGATCATCAAAAATAAATCTTCGTAACGATTATCTCCTCTGGGAAATATCCTGTATCAAGCACTAAATCTTCGTATAGATCATTTACGTACCCTTCCAAGGACAACTTGAGCATCAGGATTAAATCTTCGTGGCGATTACTCCTGAATTGCTTCTGGTAATATCTTGGTCTAAGTACAAGATCTTCGTATCGATCATTTATGTACCATCCCACAGATAAACTGTTGCATAAACCATTAGAAATAAATCTTTGTAGCGATTATCTCTTCTGGAAATATCCCAGATTAGGTAATAGATCTTTGTATAGACCATTTACATACCTTCCCAAGAACAAAAAGAATATCAGGATTAAATCTTCGTGGAAATTATCCCTGAACTTCTTCTGAAAGAATCTCTTGGATTAAGTGATAGATCTTCGTATAGATCATTTACACATTATCCCAAAGATAGTTGACCATCAGAAATAAATCTTCGTAACGATTATCTCCTCTGGAAAATTCCTGGATTAAGCACTAGATCTTCGTATAGATCATTTACGTACCCTTCCAAGGACCACTTGAGCATCAGGATTAAATCTTCATGGCGATTACTCCTGAATTGCTTCTGGTAATATCTTGGGCTAAGTACAAGATCTTCGTATCGATCATTTATGTACCATCCCATAGGTAAACTGTTGCATAAACCATTAGAAATAAATCTTCGTAGCGATTATCTCTTCTGGAAATATCCCGGATTAGGCAATAGATCTTCGTATAGACCATTTACATACCTTCCCAAGGGCAAAAAGAATATCAGGATTAAATCTTCGTGGCGATTATCCCTGAACTTCTTCTGAAAGAATCTCTTGGATTAAGTGCTAGATCTTCATATAGATCATTTACTCACTATCCCAAAGATAACTGACCATCAGAAATAAATCTTCGTAACGATTATCTCTTCTGGAAATATCCTAGATTTAAGTACTAGATTTTCGTATAGATCATTTACGTACCCTTCCAAGGACAACTTGAGTATCATAATTAAATCTTCGTGGCGATTATTCCTGAATTGCTTCTGGTAATATCCTGGACTGAACACTAAGTCTTCTTATAGACCATTTATGTGCCATCTCAAGGACAACTTGTATTGATCATCATAAATGAATCTTCGTAGCAATTATCTCTGAATTGTTTGATAGTGTTTATCTGCCTGCAACTATCCTAAAAAGAAAATGTTAGTTTATGCAAGATTATTTGATGTATGCATGTATAGCATGATGCTCTTAAGTAAAAATGTCATATGTATTATGGATGCGTATGCTGTGATATAATGTAAATCATGTATGTATGAATCATGTAGCCTGAAGTGTCTGGGTATCTCTGTATAACAACTGCTGGCCAGGGAAAATAAATCCCGGTTCGTTGCTGAGGAACATGAGGACTTCGTTCCCATCTTGTTTAATAATATGGTACTCAGAACCTCCCGTCTTCGTTTGTTATTCTTTTTATTTGAAGGAATAAGTTCCTGCATATCCTGACTGAGGATAAAAGAGATGGATATAAATCCGGGAGACTTAATTCTTCGGAGGATATGAAACTGCTTGAAGACTTCGTTGAGTGGGAAGTATAAGATATTACTTGAAGAGTTCTATATGGATATCCGTAAAGATTACCCTGTGGGGATGAACCGACGAATCTTTGTTGAATTCCTACCTCCGTTCGTTCTTAGTAAATGCTTTTATTGTATTTTATGCATTTCTGGTAAACATCAATCATATCCAAAAGTATATATACATTCAAACATAACCAACAAACGTTTTTCGCTTTAGTAAAAGGGGAAAAGTAACCCTGAATAAAGAGGGAAAAGTAAAGCTGAACTCAAAAACAGAATCGTTTCAACTTTGAGAGTGTATAACCAATTGGATTCAGAGCTCCTGAGATTCTTAACTTTCCTGAATACCTTCCCAAAAATCCTCATAGCTGGATCTGAAGACATGATACTGACCCCATCTGATACTATTGGCGTAGACAATTACTTTCCACAATGGCTTCTGTTGAGAATCCAATATCAAGGTAATACAATGAGAGGGACGTGTCTTCAAATTGTGATGGACCATATACGCTCCAGGTATTAGATTTGAAAAGAGAGCATTACCCCTTGGTTGAGGATGAATTGTCCCATAATGGAAGTATCTGAATGTAGTTACCTCAAGAGAAATAAGCAGAATGCCCCACAATAATATGCCTCTGACATCATGAACTTTGTAATGTTACCCTTGGTAATTCAAATATATGAGGAGAGCTGCCCCTGGCTATTAAGCATTGTTGAATCTGGACCTGATTGCCCCGAATGAATTGAATAGTAACTTGGTATGCCCCCTTGATTGGGAAACAGTGACTATGCTCTTGGCATTATGAACTCTGTAATGTTACCCTTGGTAATTTAGATAGATGAGGAGATCTGCCCCTGGCTACTTAAGCATAGTTGAATCTTGACCTGATGCCCCAAATGAAATAGGTGGTATGCCCCAATGATTGGGAAGCAGTGACTATGCCCCTTGTATACATTGGCTTTTATTCAGGAAGCAACTTTGTCTATCAGAAGGACTTTGGTTTATTGAACACTCATCCTGTAAGCTCCTCTGTGTGTTAAACACTCAGTTATATTCAAAAAAATATATTCAAAAATGCAATGCTTATGTCTGTCTTGATGTTTTGAAAAAGAGTTATTTTAGAAAAACAATTTTTATGAAAACTGTGATATTAACTCAAGTTTTATAATAAGTCCTAAAGGAGTCAGGATACCTTTTTGTGGCAATATGCTTTCAAACTAACCATGCTTCAGTTAGGACTTTTAAAGGGTTATAACGTCGCCTGGTTCATGGTTTAAGAAACAAAAGATAAAGGCTCAAACTTATTTGTACCCAACCCAATCTCCATGATGTTCTTCAGTCCTATGCCCAGTTAACTTATGCATTGAGGCTCAAAGGAGTTTGGAATTGTAACACTGACATTTGTGATGGTTCAGAAACCAAAAATTTATTTGAACATTCAGTCATCTTTCTTTGTTGAGGATTCATAGTGACCTCTTATTTCTTTTGACTTTGTTATCCCTTCTTTTTGCCTGAACTATTTATTTCAAAATTACAGTCAGCGGAATTTCTCAATTTTTTTACTAAGTCTCCTTCATAGGTTTTGACTTAGTGGGTTTTTCTTTTGCTGGATATTGACTGTCAGGTTTAATGATTACAAAGAACCATCATTAGTTGTGTACAACATATATAATTGGCATATTTGAGTTAACCGAGTAACTACCCTGCCCCAGGTTATGAATAAGGGTTTTAATTTGTGCGAGAATTAAAACTCATACTTCATAGGCTCAAAAGGGTTGACTAGGGATTAACTTCCTTATATCTCCACTGTTTAGTAATTGAAACAATGCTTGTACATCGTCAGCATAGTCTGTTCAAAAGCATACTGCCTAATATTATGGTATTGTTTTCGTCATCCTCCCTCTACAGGCTTATAGCTTTATCAGGAGTTAAATATCACAAAATAGAAATATGAAGCATAGTTCAAAATATAGTGAAACGAATGGATTAATTCAAGACAAACATATGCAATGCATTAATGAAAACAAAAGTTTAACATAATAGTAAGTGTTTAGGCAAACAAAAGAAATTACAAACGAAAATTCAAATGTTCTCAAAGCCTCTTCCTCTAAACTCGTCACTCCAGTTATCTGGAAACTTTGATGCTTGATGGACGATAGAAGAACTCAACCTGGCCTTCTGGCGTAACCTCGAGTATTCCTTCGTCAATTAGGTCTTGAATCTTATTCTTCAATGCCCAACAGTTATTAGTGTCGTGTCCGGGACTGTTGGAGTGGTACATACATCTTGCTTTGGGATTATAGCGAGGAGAATAGGTATTAGGATTTTTAGGAGAATTTTCCAAGGAAATTAGCTTCATTTCCAACAAGCATTGCAGCATTTGTGGCATTGGCGTGTTGAATTTGATGAACTGTCTTTTATATTCCTTGTGTCAAAGTGGATTAATCTTACAGGGTCTTCCTTCTTCCATTGAAGAATAATCAGTGGTAGCCTGTCTCTGTCCTTCTCTTATCCTTACTTTCCTTTCAGCCAAGTCTTCTTGTTTCAACGAAGGTTGACTGATGATTAGATTCCCAACTCCGTTATGTCGAAGCTTATTGACAAAGCTTCTCAGCTCTTCTTGCCCCTGGGCCAAACTCTGGATAAGAGCCATTTGGCCATTCATCTGGATCCTCATCTCTGCCATCTCAGCTTGTAGTTGTTTCAGCTGATCATCCTTGTTGTCCTTAGGATTCTTCCTCTTCATGTCCTTAGAGAGGAGTGCCTTCAACTCTTCTTGCCCCTTGGACAAATTCAGAATCACTTCTTGAAACTGAGCATTTTGAGCTTGAAGATCTTTGACAGATTGTTTGAGAGCCATTTCTGCTGAAATAAACAGCGAGAAGATGAGAAACCTGTTGTGACAACCTGTCATGTAATGATATGTGAAATTCTGTGATCAGATATGAGATGTCCTAAGAGATGTCCCAACACTTAATAGGACATTTGACAAATTTAACCAAAACTTAAACAGCAAGAAAAGTAAACAACACAGAAGTTTGTTAACCCAGTTCAGTGTATAACCACACCTACATCTGGAGGCTACCAAGCCAGGAGGAAATCCACTATTAGTAATATTAATTCTAGACTTAAACCACCCTGTTTAATCTATCACTTAATACTTACCCAATGCAATTTCTACCTAAGACTCACTTAGATAAGAGTACCCTACTCACTCCCCCTCAATCACCCAGTGATCAAGTTTACAAGTTTACTGAAATTGAAGACATCCTTCAAACAATACAGCTTGATCTTACTTCACAGTTTTAATCAAGTCACAAATGCACTTTTGCTTAAAAGCTCATAAAGTGGTACATAAAAACAACCTGCTATTAAAAACACTAGACACCCTATTTAGTCTTCTGAAATTCGTACTCAATTCTATGAGTTTCTGTTGTTTAAATAGGTATCTGAATTTTGGGCTTTCTGTAGAATGATCCAGCCCTAATGTGCAGCAACTGTCACCTTGAATTTAGGGTTTGTTACCTCCTATATTCTAGGTGCATTAGGTCTTCTGTTTTAATCTGAATCTTCAATTTAAAACTCCCTACAGATGCGCCTTGTTCTGTTTTTATCCAGCATTAATTAATCCCAGATAGTTCTCCTTAAATATCTCTGATCTGTTAATCAATAATTAATTCTGGTAGCAGGTCTGAGATGTCTCAACATCTGTTGGGACATCCTGACAAAACTGAACTTAGTCATTTACACAATGTCCCAACATCTGATGAGACATCCTGAAATAAGTTCACATACTCTGTTTGCTAATGTCCCAACATCTGATAGGACATTCTGAACTGAATTTAACATTTCTTGTTTGGTCAAAAATTCTGCCAATTCTTAAACATCTACAAACTCCCCCTTTGGCTAATTTTTGGCTAACATCTTTCCTGGTTTTCAGAGTGCAGCAGAAGTTCTTTTTATCAGAGTATATCATTACTTTTCTGTTGATTTTTATTTGAGATTACTCCCCCTCAAACAAATATGTGTCCAGTCTTGTTGCAACAGAAATACACACTGATTCAGTTCAGACAGAAACAAACAGATTTCATTCAAAAATTAAACAGCAGTACAAATTTGTTGTTGTTCTCCCCCTTGGTAGACACAAAATTAGGGGCCAAAGACACTATTACTGTCATTACATTGCTGTCACATACATTGATCACTCAGATTCATCACTCTCAGTTGCTTCCTCCACTTCAGTGTCTTCATTTTTAGCAGCTTCACTTTCTTCAGCAGTTGCAACATTCTGATCTTCTTCACTTTCCAATCTTTTAATTATTTCTTCAAGCTTCTGCTTTCTAGCTTCAAGTTCTTTGCAGGTGATTTTGAGTTCAGCAATTAAGGCTTTCTTGGAGATTGGATTCTTAGCAGAGGAGGGACCAGCAGATGTCCCAGCAGGTGTTTCAACATCTGCAGCATGGTGACTGAGAAATAATTTGTAGTGAAAAGCCAGGGGACTCTCTCTTTTGCATGCTGTATCCTTGTCAGTGAGAATGCCAGGGAATTGATTGAGCACTATCCCACACAGCAATGATGGAAAGGCTATTGGAAGCTTTGTTGCTGAGGAGCTGGCATGTTTCATGGTTTGATCAAAGATAAAAGCTCCATAGTCCAGATTGGTTTGAGTTCCCACAGCATAGATGAATCTGGCTAGACCAGTTGAGATTGAGGAAGTGTGGTTGGTAGGCACCCAGTTAGCAGTTCCAATTCTGTTCAGCATGGCATACTTTCTGGTAAGCATGCTCACAGAGAGCTTTCCCTTCACAGGCCATGCCTTGACCTGGTTTGCAGTGATCACTTTACAGACTTGATTATCTGTCTTACCTAATTCATTGGGTCCATCTGTTTCTCTTCCTAGATACTCATTGATGATTTGAGGAGAAAACTGTACACATTTACCTCTAACAAAAACTTTTCTAAACTCAGAAGACTTACCATTTGAGCAATCCTCCTGAAGATTCACAATGAACTCTTTGACAAGTAGTTCATAGCATGGAGAGAGAGGTCTGAGACTGTTTTGAATAGTCCTGCAGCAGAGATGAGGTCTATCAGTTCTGTGCACTCAAGTGCATTGCTGCTCAGTTCTCTTTCTAGGGCAACTCTTCTTTGGTACACAAACTTCCACTTGTTCACACTAGAGACATGGTGGAAAGATATGTTGTCTAATGGAGCTTCTGGAACAGCTGTTGAAGCCCTAGATGGGGCTGGTCTCTTCTTGGGAGGAGATGTTGGGACATCTGATTCAACATCTGAGTCAGATGGGGTGACAGCTTTCCTTTTCTGAGTTTGGACTTTACTCCATTGTTTTGATGGTCCAAAAGTGGCTTTAGCCTTGCCTTTCTTTGGACTAGCCTTCTTCTTCTCAGGGATTGCTGCTTCAGCTTGCATCTTGCCTTTCCTGGACCTTAGCCTTTTGGCTATGCTGGGTTTAACAGAGGCTATGATCTCTGCATCAGAGTCCTGCTCCAGGTTCATCACTGGATGAGATTGAGCAGTCTCTTCTTCAGCTTGTTGATCAGCAGGGATTTGACTTTCATTTGAGACTTTGGTCTGATCCTCAGAGATTTCTTCATCATTTTCATTTGAGGTCTTATTCTGGTCCTCAGTTTGTTCCAACTCAACATCAGATGAGTTCTTTCTCTTATCTTCAGATGTTCCAACATCTGTTGGGACATCTTGTTCTTCTGCAGCTTGAGCTTGTTCTTCTTGAGATGCAGGCATGCTTTTCAGAGGAACAGAGATCCCACTCACCTTTCTTTGTTCAAACAGAATTTGAGTGACAATCTCCTTGATTGAATCATTCACATATTGTGAAGATTTAGGAGGCATGTTAGCTGGAGAGGGAGTGCCTTTAGCTTTGCTTCTGATTTGATCTTTACATCTCTTTGGTGTTCTTGCCTTTTTAGTGTGAGAGGCGCTTCCCCTGAGCTCGTCCAATGGTGTTGATGGCATTGGCACAACAGAGATTGGAGTGGCATGAACCACGTCTTCCTTGTTGAGAATTTCCTCAGCTGTTTTAGGGTTTTGAGACATTGTAGAGGAAGAAGGATGAACAGCTTTAGGGTTTATGATTTCTGAAGATTTGAGAGTTAATGTGATTCGCTTGTGATGATATGATGAGAATCTTGATAGCTTCTTATAAGTAGTTACTAAATAAGTAGCCGTTACAGTCCAAATGATTAAGAATGGAATTCCCAAGGATCTTGTCCAGACTAGCTTTGCCATCTGGAACTTATGCCATGCAATGTCATATGACATGTTGGCACATCTCATTAACTGCTAAATATCACATAAACATATTCCAAGTTTGCCCCTTAAGTTCTCAAATTGTGTAGCATCCAATGCTTTGGTAAAGATATCAGCTAATTGCAGATCTGTAGCAACATGCTCCAATGAAATCACCTTCTCTTCTACAAGATCTCTGATGAAATGATGTCTGATATCAATATGCTTTGTCCTGCTATGTTGAATAGGATTTTTAGATATGTTGATTGCACTTAAGTTGTCACAGTACAATGTCATGACATCCTGTGGGACATTGTACTCAGTGAGCATCTGCTTCATCCAAACCAACTGAGAACAACTGCTACCTGCTGCTATGTATTCAGCTTCAGCTGTAGATAAAGATACACAATTCTGTTTCTTACTGAACCAAGAAATCAGATTGTTTCCTAGAAAGAAGCATCCTCCTGAAGTGCTTTTTCTGTCATCAGCACTTCCATTAACATATTTAAGGATTCTCTTGACTTGATTGAGATGACTGACTTTTGGATCAGCTTGATATCTTGCACAAACTCCTACTGCAAATGCAATGTCTGGTCTTCTAGCAGTCAAGTATAACAAGCTTCCAATCATGCTTCTATATAAACTATGATCTACATTCTCACCCTTCTCATCTTTAGTCAGCTTTAAATGTGTAGGAGCAGGAGTTCTTTTATGAGAAGCATTTTCCATTCCAAATTTCTTCACTATGTTCTTGGAGTACTTGCTTTGTGAGATGAACATTGAGTCTTCCATTTGCTTAACTTGCAGACCAAGAAAATAGGTTAATTCACCTACTAGACTCATTTCAAATTCAGCTTCCATCTGCTTGACAAAATGTTTGACCATCTTATCAGACATCCCACCAAACACAATGTCATCAACATATATTTGTGCAATCATGACATTTCCTTCTTCATCTTTAACAAACAGGGTTTTATCAATCCCACCTTTTCTATATCCTTGCTTGATAAGAAATGTGGTAAGTCTTTCATACCATGCCCTTGGAGCTTGCTTCAGACCATAAAGTGCTTTCTTGAGTTTGTATACATGATTTGGACAGCTTGGATCAACAAATCCTTTAGGCTGTTCTACATATACCTCTTCATTAAGATAACCATTAAGAAAGGCACTTTTCACATCCATTTGAAATAGCTTGAACTTTAAGATACAAGCAATTCCCAACAGTAGTCTTATTGATTCAAGCCTTGCTACTGGTGCAAAGGTTTCATCAAAGTCTACCCCTTCAATTTGAGTGTATCCTTGAGCCACAAGTCTAGCTTTGTTCTTTGTAACAATTCCTTGTTCATTTGACTTGTTCTTGTACACCCATTTTGTACCAATCACATTTATGTCATTAGGTCTAGGAACAAGATTCCACACTTCATTCCTTGTGAATTGACCTAATTCCTCTTGCATAGCACAAATCCAGTATTCATCAGTGAGAGCCTCCTTGATGTTTTTAGGTTCTATTTTGGACACAAAACAAGAACCTGAAATCATTCCTCTTGATCTAGTGCTCACACCTCTGTTGGGATCACCAATTATTAAATCTTTGGGATGATCCTTCTGTATTCTGATGGAGGGAGGTTTACTGTATTCTTCTGTCCTTGTATCAGATTGAGTGCAGTTATATTGATCATCCTTTTCTTCAGCTTCAATCTTGATATCAGCAGATGTTCCAACATCTTCTGGGACATCTGTAGGAGCATCATCAATTATCACATTTATGGACTCCATGATAACCTTGGTTCTAGAATTAAATACTCTGTATGCTCTGCTGTTTGTAGAGTATCCAAGGAAAATCCCTTCATCACTTTTAGGATCCATTTTTCTCCTTTGCTCCCTGTCTGCCAGAATGTAGCAGTTACTTCCAAACACATGAAAGTACTTAACAGTGGGTTTTCTGCCCTTCCAGACTTCATATATTGTGGACAAAGTTCCTTTTTCTCAAGGTAACTCTGTTATGGATATAGCAGGCAGTGTTCATGGCTTCAGCCCAGAAATACAGAGGTAGCTTTTTAGCATGTATCATAGCTCTTGCAGATTCTTGAATAGTTCTATTTTTTCTCTCAACAATCCCATTCTGTTGAGGAGTGATAGGAGAAGAGTATTCATGATTGATTCCTTCTGAAGAGCAGAAATCTAAGAATTTTTGATTCTCAAATTCCTTTCCATGATCACTTCTAATTCTGATCACACAGCTGGATTTTTCCCTTTGTAATCTTTGACATAATTCCTTGAATACATCAAAGACATCTGACTTTTCTTTAATGAAATTTATCCATGTATATCTTGAAAAGTCATCAACCACCACATATGCATACCTCTTACCACCAAGGCTTTCAACTTGCATAGGTCCCATGAGATCCATATGTAACAATTCCAAAACTTTGGAAGTTGTCAGATGTTGGAGCTTTGGATGGGACATCTTGGTTTGTTTGCCTATTTGACATTCACCACAGATTTTGACATCATCAATCTTCAGTTTAGGGATACCTCTTACAGCATCCATAGATATGATCTTCTTTATGCCTCTGAAATGAAGATGACCTAGCCTTTGGTGCCATAGTTTTACTTCTTCTTCTCTAGCTAGAGAACAAGTTGAAGTGGGACTGAAGTCTAGTGGCTCCCACATGTAACAGTTGTCTTTAGACCTTGCACCTTTCATGACAACTTCTTGCTCTTGGTTAGTCACTATGCATTCAGTTTTTGTAAAGTTTACACTGTATCCTTGATCACATAGTTGACTTATACTGATCAGGTTAGCAGTTAAACCTTTAACAAGCAGCACATCATCTAATCTTGGAACATCTTGACAATCCAAGGTTCCAACTCCCTTGATCTCTCCTTTAGCTCCATCTCCAAAGGTAACATACCTGGATGAATATGACTTTAAGTTTACTAGCAAATTCTTCAATCCAGTCATGTGTCTTGAGCATCCACTGTCAAAGTACCAGTCTTCTTTAGCTGATACTTTCAATGATGTATGTGCTATGTATGCAGTACTTTTCTTTGACCAGATGAGTTGAGATTTCTTTTGATGCCTCTGCTCTGAGTGTTGTTCAGCTGATCTCCAAGCTTGATTGTTGATCTTGTTCTTGGGTATGTGACTTTGATCAGTCTGAATGTCAGCTTTTGGTCTCCAAACTTTCTTGATTACTTCTGTCTTTTGCTTAGGAGATTGCTGATTTCTATGCAGCACTTTCTTGGTACCTTCTACTTTCTGCTTGGAAGGTTGCTGACACATCTGATTTGGATATCCATGTAGCTTATAACAGTGAGGTTTGATATGCCCAAATCTTCCACAGTGATGGCATCTCCATCTTTGATACTTCTTCTTCATTTTGTTCTTTCCAGAATGTTGAGACATCTGTTGGAACATTATGTTTGTCTTTGTGTTCTGATGTTGAAGCATCTGTTGGGACATCTTGTTTGACTGTGTAATTTTTGAAGTAGTTTTGCTAGAGCTGGCTTCATCTCTGTTATATCCCAGTCCACTTTTGTCCCCTGAATGTTTATTATTGCAGAGAATAGCATCCAGTGTATTTGAGCTGCTGTTCATCATTCTAACAGATTTGGACATATGTTCCAGCTTAGAATTGAGAAGAGTTACTTCACTTTTTAAGGTATCAATGATTACTTGATCACTTGCTTTTTCTTCTTCTAGTACTTCATTCTGCTTCTTTAGCTTTATGACCTCACTGCATACTTCAGTACTACTCTTGTACAGATCCTTGAAGGCTTGCTCAAGATCTGCATAAGTAAGCTCTCCACAGCTGGAATCACTATCATATTCACACAGTCCAGCTAAAGCAGTAATGTGCTTAGCTGATTCTTCTTCTGAATCTCCTGAGTCTTCATCAGACCAGGTCACAGAGAGTCCTTTCTTTTGCCTCTTTAAGTAGGTAGGACATTCAAACTTGATATGTCCATATCCTTCACATTCATGGCATTTGACTCCTTTATCTTGACTGGTCTTTTCAGCATACTTTACTCTTTTGTTAGCATCATAAGGTCTTCTGTTCTCAGAGTTTGTGTTTCTTCCACTAGGTTTGAATTTTCCTTCCATTCCTCTGAGAATCTGTTTGAATTGTCTTCCAATCAGTGCAAGGTTTTCTGATAAGCTTTTATCATTTGCTGATTCATCATCTTCTTCTTCATCTGTATTTGAAACCAAGGCTATGCTTTTGTTCTTTTTAGCATGTGTGTCATTCATTCCCATCTCAAAAGTTTGAAGGGAACCAATGAGTTCTTCAGTTTTCATAGAACATATGTCTTGAGCTTCTTCTATTGCTGTGACTTTCATGTCAAATCTTTTTGGCAAAGATCTGAGAATCTTCCTTACAAGCTTTTCATCAGTCATCTTTTCTCCCAAGGCTCCAGAAGTATTGGCTATATCCAAGATGTTCATGTAGAACTCATGAATTGATTCATCTTCCTTCATTCTCAAGTTTTCAAACTTGGTGGTGAGAAGTTGAAGTCTTGACATTTTTACTTTTGATGTTCCTTCATGAGTTGTCTTGAGGGTATCCCACACATCTTTGGCCAGCTCACAATGATGCACCAGTCTGAAAATATTTCTATCAATGCCATTGAATAAAGCATTTAGGGCTTTTGAGTTGCCTAGTTCTGAATCTTCTTCCTCTTTACTCCATTCTTCTTCAGGTTTCAGAACTATTGATCCATCTTTGGTGTCTTGAACAGGATGTTTCCATCCAACATTTACTGCTCTCCATGCCCTGTTGTCAAGTGACTTTAAGAATGCAATCATTCTTGGCTTCCAGTAGTCATAATTAGAACCATCCAGTATAGGTGGTCTATTTACTGACCCTATATCTCTGTCCATGTTACAGAATTTGTTTTCCCTAGATCTCACCCAGTATAAACAGGCAGGGTGCCTGCTCTGATGCCAATTGAAATTCTGTGATCAGATATGAGATGTCCTAAGAGATGTCCCAACACTTAATAGGACATTTGACAAATTTAACCAAAACTTAAACAGCAAGAAAAGTAAACAACACAGAAGTTTGTTAACCCAATTCAGTGTATAACCACACCTACATCTGGAGGCTACCAAGCCAGGAGGAAATCCACTATTAGTAATATTAATTCTAGACTTAAACCACCCTGTTTAATCTATCACTTAATACTTACCCAATGCAATTTCTACCTAAGACTCACTTAGATAAGAGTACCCTACTCACTCCCCCTCAATCACCCAGTGATCAAGTTTACAAGTTTACTGAAATTGAAGACATCCTTCAAACAATACAGCTTGATCTTACTTCACAGTTTTAATCAAGTCACAAATGCACTTTTGCTTAAAAGCTCATAAAGTGGTACATAAAAACAACCTGCTATTAAAAACACTAGACACCCTATTTAGTCTTCTGAAATTCGTACTCAATTCTATGAGTTTCTGTTGTTTAAATAGGTATCTGAATTTTGGGCTTTCTGTAGAATGATCCAGCCCTAATGTGCAGCAACTGTCACCTTGAATTTAGGGTTTGTTACCTCCTATATTCTAGGTGCATTAGGTCTTCTGTTTTAATCTGAATCTTCAATTTAAAACTCCCTACAGATGCGCCTTGTTCTGTTTTTATCCAGCATTAATTAATCCCAGATAGTTCTCCTTAAATATCTCTGATCTGTTAATCAATAATTAATTCTGGTAGCAGGTCTGAGATGTCTCAACATCTGTTGGGACATCCTGACAAAACTGAACTTAGTCATTTACACAATGTCCCAACATCTGATGAGACATCCTGAAATAAGTTCACATACTCTGTTTGCTAATGTCCCAACATCTGATAGGACATTCTGAACTGAATTTAACATTTCTTGTTTGGTCAAAAATTCTGCCAATTCTTAAACATCTACAATATGGTATGTAGATGCATATGCAATGTTTTCAAGGACCTCAAGATTTAAATTTGTTTAAACAAACGGAAATAAAAAACTTTTATTAGTAAATGTTAAAATTATTTGCCCCTTGGGCTTACAATAAGTACAAAAATAAATATATGGGGTTTTAAGTCTCCCATGGACGCTTCCTCTTTGTGTGGAGGTATGTGTTGAGGTTCCGCTTCTCGTGAAGTTGTCTTGTCAGCTCCAGGATTCTTTCTTGACTAGCTTTGAAATGAGTCTCAAAAATATCCCTTTGTTCCTTCAACTGGATCCAGGACTTATGCAACTCTTCCATGTCAGTGGGCATGTCTGGATGAAGGATGATATAAGGAGTATCTCCTTCAGCAATAGGCTCCATGGTAACTGGTAGAATAGCAGGATATGACATCATAAGAGTCTGAGCACGAGATCGCACCCATCTGAGGTAAGGTTCCATAGGAATGGAGTACTTTGGTTCCAGAGTCTTGCTGTCAACCTTGTTCACTTTACCCCAAGCTCGTATGAACCTTTGACGGTAACCTTGAAGATCGTTGTTGTAGTCGAACACAATACCTTGAATGAGCATGTCATGAGGACCATTACTCCGAGCATAACCAAACTGGCGTAGAGCTAAAGAAGGATTGTAGGTAATGCCCCCTCTTATGCTAAGGAGTGGCACATTAGGGAATTCCCCGCAACGTTCAATGATGGTAACATTCTCCATAGATCTAGAGCACTAATGAATATTTGAATGAGAAAGTGACATGATTCTCTTAGACCACCTTAACCTTTGTTCATTCTTCATCACTGATCGAGGAAGGTGAGAAATAAACCACCTAGACAATAGAGGTATACAACACATCAGAGTTCCTCGTGCCTTCGTAGTACGGGTATGAAGAGAGTGTAATATGTCTCCAAGTAATGTAGGCACTGGATTGCGAGTCAAAAATATGTTGATGGCATGTGCGTCTATGAACTGGTCTGGATCAGGGAACAACACTAAGCCATAGATTATTAAGGCTAAGATCTCCTCAAAAGAATCATAGCTCATAACATCCAAGAATATCTGAGCTTTCTCCATCAATACCTTAGCAAGAAAACCCTTAACTCCACTTCTTGTTTCTAGAACAATGTCTGATTTCTTCAAATGTAGGGCTGCAACAATGACTTCAGGTTTAGGCTCTTTCTCTAAGCTTGTGAAAGGTCTCTGATTGAGGATATGTATACCCAACCGTTTGGAGAACTCCTCCATTGTAGGAACCAGCTGATAGTCGGGGAATGTGAAATAGTGATGTTTAGGGTCAAAGAACTGAAACAGGACACTCATCATGTCTTCATCAAATCTTGAGGTAACCAAGTAAAGTAGGTGACCATGCTTCTTGATGAACTGGGATCTTTCAGAAACTTGAGAGACCAATTCCTTAAGCTTAGGAGGTATCCTACAAAGTTCCGGATAGTATTCGTACGAACAGAAGCCATGACCTGCAACAAAGAACAAAAATAAATCCTTTGGTCCTTGAAATGGTTAGTGAAAATGCTATGCTTATGATGCATTGATGCCATGATGTTATGATGTTATGTTCAATCACAAACATGTGGCATACACAAACAAGTCACACCATAGCCCTAGGTTTAGAGGCTTGCATGAGGTTTAAAGGTAAGTACCCTCCCCTGAAGTTAGTTGGTTCATCCTGTCCTACAAAAGTAACCAGGTTCTAAAGGATCTCAATATCATTGATCCTTCACAAGGGTGGTTGTTCAGTAGGCAACTTACTTGCCAACCAAAACCCTCAAAGTTTAGGATCTCAATGAGCGTAGTATCGAGTATCAACCAACTTCAGTCTTCACCAAAGCCGATTATCTCACTACTTTCTAAAGGCCAAGATGGGATGACTAAGGTTCTAAAAGTCAGTTAGTGTATTGACAACATATGGCAGCCTCATATTATCCTCAACTTACTTAAGGAACATAAGCACAAACCAAGAAGTCACACTAACTATGGCCACCAGATCAACCATATCGGTATACGCCGTACAGTTTCCTTGGTCTATTGCCATTTACCTAGGGTACACTAGATTCAGGTTAGGATCTTTCACACATACAAGCCCAACAAGTAATATAAAGCAAACAAAGCAAAAAATTTAAAGTGATCTAATTCTTAAGGCTACCCCTCTTTTACTTAGTAATTCCCCAGCAGAGTCGCCAGTTCTGTAACACGGTGGGAGAACTGACTTTTAGTCATGTTGTGGATAGCAAGAGTCGCCACCGACTTTTATTTTATCCAAATGGAAAGGACATAAAAGAACAGGAAAGGCCTATTTTAAAAGACTTGAGTTCGGGGGGTAGGTTATACAAAGGGAAGGTGTTAGCACCCTTTATATCCATGGTTATCCATGGGCTCTTAGTTACTTAGCTCACTTTAATTATTTTTGGAAAGTGTAGTGTGTGATTAGAAATTTTTCTAAGTACTTTATAATGATCCTCGTATGGATGTATACAAAGCCTTGTTTTGAAAAATGTTTAAGAAAGTATTGTGAGGTGTGAAAAGTATTTTTGAAGAGTGAGCCAGCAACTAAGAGACACCTACACTAGATTAAGTCTTTCATGTTCTCATATGTCCTTTCAAGGGTAAGACTATCCCTATTATTAAGGAATAGGTAGTCATTACCTTGGATGTGTTAAGGGAAAAACTTAGGGTCATCGTATGGTCAATGAAGGCAACTTAAGGGATGTCTTTAGCAATTCGTAGGGACTATCATCATTTATTCGAAGGGACAAGATCATTATTCCGTAGGCAACCTAGAAGGGACTTGATCTTTTAAATCTGTAGGGACTTGATGATTTTATAAGTGAAGGGACTTTGCTTAAGACACCCCTATATTCGAGGGACTTGACCATTTTAAATAAGGCAACTAAGAGGGATACCCTAGGAAGTGCAGACGGCGATCTTAGATCGACTTACGTGTGTGAGTATTGTTTTCAAATATTTATCTTGATTATTAATTTTCTAAGTCCATGGTTCATTTATTTCTTGGCACTCCCTATGTTACTAACCACGCAGTTAATATGAAAAATAAATGGCAGAAATTAAAAGGCAGAAAATAAAATTCCTACACTATTACATGGCTTAGGGGCAGTTACATAATAATAATAATGGCGGAAAATAATTAAAAAAATCAATTATTACAAAGGCGAACAATGAATGAATAACATAAAAATGAGTGAATAAATTAGAAAAAAAAGTTTGCAAACTAGGTGTTGCACCCCAAAATTTGCCCTCACAATACAAGACCTTGTGTGCTAAGAAGGTTCACAAGGTTCACAAGACCTTTCATGAAGTTCATGAAGTTTACAAGACACTTTATGAGGTTCACAAGGTTCACAAGGTTCACAATACATACAAGACCTTTCATGAGGTTCATGAAGTCTACAAGACACTTTATGAGGTTCACAAGGTTCACAAGACCTTTCATGAGGTTCATGAAGTCTACAAGACACTTTATGAGGTTCACAAGGTTCACAAGACCTTTCATGAGGTTCATGAAGTCTACAAGACACTTTATGAGGTTCACAAGGTTCACAAGACCTCCCATGAGGTTCACAAGGTTCACAAGACATTTTATGATGGTTCACAAGGTTCACAAAGTTCACAAATAGTCAGAAGATTTGACAACTCCCTCAGACAATGCACCTCCTAAGCAGTGCATCCAAAACTAGGGTTTTGACTTTAATCAGGCTAAATGAATTTCCAAGACTTCAAGTGAGCTTCATAACATCTTATATGTGTGTAAGAACCCCCATGACAAGTTTCAAGACTTTTCTCAAAGGTTTGCTCAGTCAGATGATCAGATAAGTCAAAATCAGTCAAAGCAGTTAAAAAGTCAAACTGAGGTCAACTGTGGTCAAACCAAAGTCAAACTTCATGATTTTTTGCCAACATCAAGTATATGAAGTAAAATTCATCATTTTATAAAGGGTTGATCATGATTCATCAAGGAGATTTCTGATCATCAAGAATCATGAGTTTCTAAATTAGGGTTTCCTTAGTAAAAGTCAACTGAACTTTGACCAGCCATAACTTTCACATACTTCATCACCAAGTCTCCATACAAATCTCATTTTGAAGGAAATTGAATTCTATACAACTTTGTGTCTCACAAGCCAAGCCCAAAAATGCTTCATTTGGAAGGTATGAGCTAGGACATTATAGGTCCTTTTGAAAGTCAACAAAAAGTCAACAACTTCAAAAGGGCATAACTTGAGAATGGTAAATGATATGAACATGAAACCAGTGGGGTTGGTTAGAGGACTCTTCAAGCTTTCCAAAATGTCCAAGAACACCCTCATAGCATTAAAATTGAAGGATGTGGGCCCTTGCAAAGTTGGAAAATTTTTGGTTGGTTTATGAAGAAAATGGAGGTTCAAAACTAATTTTTTCTAAATGGGCTTGCCATATGATGACCCAATCCACACCAAGACCTCATGCACGACCCAAGTCTATAAAAATCAGATTTTTTATCATTTTATTTTATTTATTTTGATTTAATTCATTTAAAATCATTTTAAATTAAAATAAAATATAAAAGTCAAAGATTTAAAAGGGATTGAGCTTCTAGAAATTCATAAAGGTGATTGGTATCAAAGTGTCGCTCCCGGGATTTTCATCCTAGTACAAACGCGAAAGTGGCGCGGAAGAAGAATAGAGTCGCCAGCCAGGCATTTTTATCCCGAAGAAAGGGAATGGTAATGCTGCACAAACCAGAAGAAAGAAAGAGGAAGGACACAGGTCCTGCGAACCAAAGAGACTGAGTTCGGGAGTCGGTTACGACCTGGGAAGGTATTAGCACCCAGATCGTCCGCCGTACCCGACGGGATCCACGCTTGCAAAGAAACTGTTTCAAAGGGTGAGGGTATGAAAAATGCAGCAAAGAAATGAATATGAAAAGAAACTGGAACTGGAAAAGAACTGAATAAGAAAGCAAAAGGAAAAATGTAGGGAAAATAAAGATTGTGCTCGAACGGGCCCTACCCCGCTGCCTACGTACCTCATCGGGATAATGAGGATCAGAGACGCCGTAGTTCCCCTAACTAGGGGTACTAAAAGGAAATTGCTTGTGAATTAAGGCTTGAACTGCCTATGCCATTGCTCAGGTGTTGCAGACTCGGACGACGAGTGCGTAACCGTCTTGCAAAATGACAAGTAGGAGCAAGTTCGCGTACGGAGCGAAGGAGATGAGAAAAGAATTCCCGAAGGAAAGACGCTTATTGTTTGTTTTGTGTTTTTTAGAAGCTTTTATGAGTGTGTCACAAGGAAGTGAACTCAAACTCTCACCAATGGAATGTGCACTTGTCACTACATTCCAAGATGGAATAATAGAACAAGCACACTCAAGTAAGGAGAAGATCCCCAAAACTTGAACCCAAAGATTAGGGCTTAGGCTCACTAACTTGCTTAATTATTAAGTGTTTTTTTGGTTATTTACATGAAGAAGTGTTTTTTATGCTTTTCTTTATGAAGAAGATACCTTGATCAGACTTGTGCATCACAAGGTAAACATGTACTATCCCAAGATGGGAAGACTACAAGCATACCTCATGGAATAAGGCTATGGATCAATGCATCACTTCACATTTATTAAAGTGTTTTCTTTTTAAGAGTTATGAGATGAGAAGAGAAGAAGAACCAAAAGATCTCAAAGGAAAAATTCTAAAGGGGGACTAAAATAATCCTAAGTATTCACATGCATGGAAGTCCTAAGAGTTAGTGAGGTTTCTACCCTAATGAAGAAGGAAGAAGATAGAAAAAGAGAAGAGGAAACTAGAAAGGGGAAAGAGAACCACATGATGGCACAAAGCACATCAAACACCACAAAGAAAAAACAAAGCAAAAGAGGAAAGATGAAAAGTTGAAATGTGGATAAACATCCACACTTCTCTTACCATGAGCCCCTGAAATGTTAGCAAAAATCCAGCAAATTGACCAACACAATCATGGAATTAATCATGCTCAAAGGTTCTTGTAAACAAGAAACAAACAACATGCCAAGCATTGCAAATACACGACTTACGCGTCGAAAACATGAAAGCATACATCAACCAGCAAGCAAATCACCCTAAAATATCATGCTTAATGATCATGCAATGATCCAAGGCAATTAGAACAAGCAAAGGGATCAAACAAGCTCAAAACAACACTAAAAAGCCATTCTGCTTCAGTGTTAACCGGTTAACCAAATGCGTTAACCGGTTAACCAGCTCAAACCTGCACAAAATACGCATGAAACAGGTGCGTTAACCGGTTAACCATATACGTTAACCGGTTAACACTGATAAAACAGCAACAAATCCTGCAGAAAACAGCAACTCAAAACAGCTTATCCAAATAAGCTTGCACCAGACCAGCAATCAATTACACATGGAAAATTAGATCAATTCACATTAATCCATATCATTAAGCTCATGAACAAATAACATTCGGATCCGGATACAAATCAAACAATCAATTCATGCAACACAATCAAATACACAAACACATGGTGGATCTAAAGCACAAGCATGCAAATAAGCTAAAAACAGAGCTAGATCTGAAATTAACCAACCTACAAAGCTGAGGTATGCTTTGGTAATTGTTGATTGAGCCGAAAACAGTAGATCTCGCGCAAAACTTTGAAGATCCGATGCTAAGCTCCACACTCCATGCAAAATAAATGCAAGAACAAACTCTTGATGCAGAATTTTGGATCCAAAAGCACTTCTAGATCTCAAACCAGATCTGAATCTCCAATAAAACCAGCAAAGAGATGCAAAGAAGCTATGAAAGGAGGTTTAGTTCCAAGATCTACACACCTCAAGGCAAGGTTGTGTGATCTTCAAAGAGGAACTTTGAGTGATTTGGAAAATTGGGAGAGAAAAGTGAGAGAATTGTGAGTGAGAGGAATGAAAATTCAGAAATGAGAGTGAAAAATGAGTGAGAGCTCCCTTGGTTTGGAGGGAAATGGAATAAATATGGTTTAGGTTTGGGGCCCAAAATTTTGGTTTGGGATCCAAAATTATGGTTTGGGTAGTGTGATTAGGATGTAGCAATGGGATTAGGCTTGGATAAATGCTCTAGATCCTTCTCCCAAATTCAAATTAATTCAAATGAATAAAAATCAGAAAATTGGAAAATGGAGCCAAAACACACATGCTGAAATTGCTGCTGGAAATTCAAATTTCGCAGCTGTTAACCGGTTAACCATATGCGTTAACCGGTTAACGCATGGAAAATTTGAATTTCCCTCCCTTTGGTGGGAACCTTCAAAAATAGACCTGCACCAACCGTTTCAAGCAAATTTTGATCCATCTTCTCTTTCTAGGGCTCTGAACATGATACCAGGCTTGTGCAAAATGATCCTGTGAGATTCTTGCCAGATCACCATGCTCTTGATTTTGACTTGCAGATTCAGATTTTCCCAGATGACCGATCATATGCCTTATGCTAGAACATGTGAGTGTTATGCTTTATTTTTCTATGCAAAATGATAAGGATATGGTATGCTCGTGATGATTATGATATGATAACGATGCTAAACAAGAAGAGGGCAAATTTGGGGTGTTACAGCTGCCCCTATTCAATCAACTGTTAATCTGAAAAGGATGAGAGCAGCGGCTATCAGACATTCGAGATAAACTGTGATTGAATACCAAGAAGACCTGAAATTTGCACTCTGACGAAGAATGCAACACTGGGAAATAAACCCAACCAGATGACGCTCTGGGGATAAGAAGGAGAGAAAAAACAGACGAGCTTCTTCCAAGTTGAAACTGATATCTGAAATACTATCATGCTGACAGACGAGTCTTCGCATGACCTGTGACGCCAGGTACACAGAGCGGACGAGCCCTTAAGGATCTTCAAAGTAACCTGAGATAGACGAATCTCCTTCACTAATCCTTACGCAGATAAGTGGAATAAGACGGACGAGTCTTCTTCGGATAACCCTTACGCAGGCTCCGGGAATGCATATAAGTCTGTGGGATAGACATGCAATCAAGGTAGACGAACCTTCCTCATATATTATCCGCGGATATATGGTATAAGACAGACGAGTCTTCTGAGCAAACCTGTTACGCCAGGTGCAGCAACCATAATTGGTGCTTGAGACAGACGAGCCTCCTTCGGATTTACCTGTTACGCCAGGACCGGTAACCATTTCGACATTTAATTCCCACTGTCAGGATTTTAAACCTCTTCAATACAGACGAGTATTGGATGATCGTCAAGAGAACACAGACGAGTGCCAATAGTCAAAGATACAGACGAGTATCGGACGATGATCTGAGAAACACAGACGAGTGCTTCATGCGATGATACAGACGAGTATCAGCCACTGGTATAGACGAATACCAGAAATTCAAACACAGACGAGCATTTGAAGTAGTCACAGAGATATCAGGGTAAACAGCAAATCTTCACATTCAGGTGCAAGCTAGCACAGACGAGTGCTGAGGATGATACAGACGAGTATCCAGGCAAAGCAGACGAGCTTCAGAACACAAACGACTTCTGGGGGATAAAAGCAGACGAGCTTCAAACACACACAGACGAGTGCTGGACAGTTGCAGACGAGCAACAACAGAGAATACATATCAAGGCACAGACGAGTGCAGCGAAGGATCCAATACCAAACACAGACGAGTGTTGGAAGGTTGCAGACGAGCAACAGCAAATATCATCTCAGAACACAGACGAGTGTTGAGGAGTTGCGGACGAGCAACAACGGAGGCATCATGACACAGACGAGTGTTGGAAATTGCAGACGAGCAATAATAAGGTAATCACTTCAAAACACAGACGAATGCCGAAAATTGCAGACGAGCAAACAGCAACACAGAGCTAACACAGACGAGTGTTGAAAGATGCAGTCGAGCAGCCATAAAGCAGTGATATGTCCTCGCTGGGGAAACTTGCTTAGGGATAACACATACGAGTGTTGAAGATTGCAGACGAGCAATAAACGAATGCCTGATCGGCAACAAGAGATACAACTCTGCAGGGGAGAAAAAGTCAAGAGGTCTGGATACCCACTCCGACTGAGGTGATGAATACCTGGCTGCATCATCAAATAAACCAACAATAGGGCAAATCTGCTGGGGAATATTTCACGGACGGAGGTGAAAATCAAATATGAACTCTGTGGGAACCAAATCATCTTCAGACTTAGCTGGGGAAGCTTCCTGGGCGAATACTCTGACTGGGGAGAGCATCCGATGATTCAAGACTCTGAGGGGATATCAGGCTTTCGGGTACCTGATAGGCAAGGACTCTTACTGGGAACAGAATACGGTTAATTTCATCTCTGATGACGTCAGGCTTTCGAGCACCTGCTGGCTATACTTCACTGGGGAAGAATGGACTGCTACTTCACTGGAGAAGAAGAACCTGCTTGGGCCGCCGCCCATACTTAGCTGGATAAAATCTCTGCCAGAGGTGCCAGGCTTCAGATACCTGTTGGAGAAGAAATCTCTGCTTGGGGAAATACTCTACTGGGGAAGAGTACCTTGCTTGAGAGAATGTGACGCCATCCTGCAACCTGCAACAACAGAAAACACACGTGTGTCCCGGGGATTTGCATGACGTGATCTGTTCATCCATTATCACCCGACACTCAAAGAGGGTTACAGTTTCCCTGCATGTCAGTTTTCTTTTCAAGATTATCACCATGTTTAGATGCAATGCTATTTTTGCCAAAAATTCAGGACATTTTGCAAACAAAAATAAACACACACAGCTTTCTGACTGAATATTATTTTTATTGAATGGCCTCTGAATAGGCACAGATTTACATCAGGAAGAAACCACCTGGAAAGAGGTAGCCACTATAAAAATTGAGAAAAGAAACTATCCTAATGGCAATGTACATGGCATTCCAAGGAGTTCCATTTCTGCTATGACCTGCATGTCTTCAAGACTCTCCATTCTGCTTTGGCTTTCTGAGAGAACAAGGGGACTGTTTCCTATCCTTCTGATATTGTCAAACCGTACGAAACGATGACGTGGTTCAGATAACTTGGATCACAGTTGTTCGCTTATTCCCTTATTTTGCGTGGATCGCCCTCTCGGGTTTTCAATCCACCGGGATACCCTTTTTTGCCTGAGCTGTCCAATGTGGCTTTTCAACTCAGCGGGTGTACACATTTTTTATATTTATTTCCCTAATTTTTGCCCGAGCTTTTTATTCTGTTTTTAGCTCGCCGGGATGCCCTTTTCTTGCCTGGACTTACATTCTGTTTTTGTGTCCAGCGGGTCTCTTTACGCGAAGTATTTTTTAACTGCGTCCGAGTTGACAGGGGATGGGAAGTCCTCTCCATCAATAGTGGTGAGCATCAGCGCTCCTCCTGAGAAGGCTCTCTTCACTATGAATGGTCCTTCGTAGTTTGGGGTCCACTTGCCCCTGTTATCTGAACCTGGAGGAACGATCCTCTTCAATACAAGCTCTCCCACTTGATACTCTCGAGTACGTACTCGTTGGTCGAATGCCCGCTTCATTCTCCTCTGATAAAGCTGACCATGACAGATAGCCGCTAATCTCTTTTCCTCAATTAGACATAGCTGATTGTAATGAGCACGCACCCATTCAGCCTCATCCAGTTTGACATCCATCATCACGCGCAGTGAAGGAATCTCTACTTCAACAGGCAGGACTGCTTCCATGCCATACACTAGAGAGAAGGGAGTTGCCCCTGTTGACGTCCTGACTGACGTCCGGTACCCATGCAAAGCAAACGGTAACATCTCATGCCAATCCTTGTAGGTAACAACCATTTTCTGCACAATCTTCTTGATATTCTTGTTAGCTGCCTCTACCGCACCATTCATCTTTGGTCGGTAAGGAGAAGAATTGTGATGCTGTATTTTGAAGTCCCGACATAAGTCTGCCATCATCTTGTTGTTGAGATTAGAACCATTATCAGTAATGATCCTTTCGGGTACTCCATATCTGCATATGATATCTCTTTTCAGAAATCTTGCCACCACTTGACGAGTGACATTGGCATAAGACGCTGCTTCTACCCACTTGGTAAAGTAATCAATCGCGACCAGGATGAAGCGATGACCATTCGAAGCAGTTGGCTCGATTTTCCCGATCATGTCAATGCCCCACATAGAGAAAGGCCAAGGAGATGACATGACGTTGAGCGGATTTGGAGGAACATGCACTTTATCTGCATATATTTGGCACTTGTGGCATTTTCGAGCGAATGAACAACAGTCTGCATCCATTGTCATCCAGTAATACCCTGATCTCAGCAGTTTCTTTGCCATAGCATGCCCTCCTGCATGGGTACCAAAAGATCCTTCATGGACTTCCTGCATCAACAGGCTTGCTTCGTGTCTATCCACGCATCTGAGCAAAACCATGTCGAAGTTCCTCTTGTACAAAACCCCGTCTGTGTTCAAGAAGAAACTAGCAGCAAGTCGTCTCAAGGTCTTTTTGTCTTTGGAAGATGCCCCTGTTGGGTATTCTTGCTTCTCCAGGAATAACTTGATATCAAAATACCAAGGTTTCTCATCAGGCACAGCGTCTACAGAGAAAGCATAAGCTGGAGAGTCAAGCCTGGAGATGTCAATTCTGGGCACAAAGTTCCAACACATGACTTTAATCGACGAAGAGAGAGTGGCCAAAGCATCGGCAAATTGATTTTCATCACGTGGTATGTATTTGAGCTCAACTGTCGTGAAGAATGTCAACAGTTTTCTAGCATAATCCCTGTACGGAACTAGATGCTCTTGATGTGTATACCACTTGCCGGTAATTTGGTTAATGACGAGGGCTGAATCTCCGAATATATCGAGGTTCTTGATCCGAAGATCAATTGCCTCCTCTATTCCCATTATACACGCCTCGTATTCCGCTTCATTGTTGGTGCAGCCAAAAGTAATTCTGGCAGCGAAGGGTAAGTGAACACCTTCAGGAGTAATAAGTACAGCACCAACTCCACGACCATTGATATTGACGGCCCCATCAAACATCAACTTCCATTTGGATTCAGGGTCAGGCCCCTCCTCCGGAAGTGGTTCCTCATAATCGTTTGTTCTGAGGTACATGATGTCCTCATCAGGGAAATCAAATCTCATCGGCTGATAGTCATCCTCAAGAGGTTGCTGAGCAAGGTATTCCGACAATACACTTCCTTTGATGGCTTTCTGAGAAGTGTACTGGATGTCGTATTCAGTTAAAATCATCTGCCATCTAGCAACCCTTCCGGTCAATGCTGGTTTCTCAAAGATGTACTTGACAGGATCCATCTTGGAAATGAGAAGTGTAGTATGGGTCAACATGTACTGCCTCAGTCGGCGAGCAGCCCATACCAAAGCGCAGCAAGTTTTCTCGAGCAGTGAGTATCGGGATTCACAGTCGGTAAACTTTTTGCTAAGGTAATAAATGGCGTACTCTTTTCGACCAGACTCGTCATGTTGGCCGAGCACACACCCCATCGACCCTTCTAGCACGGTCAAGTACATGATTAACGGTCTTCCTTCCACTGGAGGCATCAGAATTGGAGGTTCCTGCAAATATTCCTTTATTTTGTCGAAAGCTCTTTGGCAATCATCATTCCACCTGACTGTTTGCTCTTTTCTTAGCAGTTTGAATATCGGTTCGCACGTGGCGGTTAGGTGAGATATGAACCGAGAAATGTAGTTCAATCTACCTAAGAACCCGCGCACTTCTTTTTCTGTCTTTGGTGCAGGCATATCTTGAATAGCTTTCACTTTAGCAGGATCTACCTCAATTCCTCTTTGACTTACAATGAAACCCAGTAACTTTCCAGAACGCACTCCGAAAGTGCACTTGTTCGGATTCAACCTCAATTTATATTTGATCAACCTATCAAATAACTTCTTCAGGTTAACCAAATGCTCCTCTTCGTCTTTGGACTTTGCAATCATATCGTCCACATAACATTCGATCTCCTTGTGGATCATGTCATGGAACAACGTGACCATCGCCCGCTGATAAGTTGCCCCAGCGTTCTTCAAACCGAAGGGCATGACCTTGTAGCAGAATGTTCCCCACGGGGTAATGAACGTTGTCTTCTCCATGTCCTCCGGCGCCATTTTTATCTGATTATAACCGGAGAATCCATCCATGAAGGAGAATACTGAGAATTGAGCAGTACTGTCGACCAACACGTCGATGTGTGGCAACGGAAAATCATCCTTCGGACTTGCTCTGTTCAAATCTCTATAGTCAACGCACATCCGGACCTTGCCGTCCTTCTTAGGCACTGGTACAATGTTAGCTACCCAAGGTGGGTAACTAGTCACGGCAAGGAACCCGGCATCCCACTGCTTCTGTACCTCCTCTTTAATCTTCATCGCCATATCCGGGCGAGTTCTTCTCAATTTTTGCTTTACAGGAGGACAGTCTTCTCTCAGGGGTAGCTTATGCATCACGATGTCGGTATCCAACCCTGGCATATCTTGATATGACCAAGCAAAGATATCCACATACTCTCTCAACATACTGATCAGCTCTTGTTTGACGTCGGCCTGCAGATTGGCCCCTATCTTGATTTCTTTCATTGCATCTTTACTGCCAATGTTGATGGTCTCAATCTCTTCTTGATGAGGCTGAATAACCCATTCCTCTTGTTTCAACAATCTGACCAACTCTTCAGGGAGGTCACAGTCTTCCTCAACCCCTTCCTCAGCTTGGTAGACTGGATTATCAAAGTCATGCATAGTCATAGCAGGAACGTTATCCGTGGAATCCGAATGATCAGCACTGCACAAATGATGTGCTTATTCAGAATCTGCTTATTTTGAAAAGGGACGCTAACACAAAACAAAAATGAAAACACATTGCCATTTTTATATATTTTTTTGTGAAAAAGTTTAAAAACAAAGACAGGGAAAACAGTTTGTCTGAAAATGTCCTTTTATTTCATAGCAAAAATAACGATGCAATACAAAACATGGTGGCCCAATACAATGGATCCAAGCATCTTGGGCAGAATGCTGGATTTGACAATGCAGTATGCTAATAAAAGGAAACAAAGCAATTACTTTGAGAGCCAGGTGACTTGGACGATGTCTTCAGCAGACCAATTTCCTAGCTCCTCGCCGGGTGCACACGGGCGGATCCAATTGTTGTCCCAGTCTCTGCCACTATCCCCGTCTTTGTTCGCCGTACAGATTTGATCGCGGTCGAGCGACCCAGCACTTGTGAATGAGATAGCTTTACCACTCTGAATAGACCCCCCAGGTTGATACCCTAAGCCGAATCTATCATCCTTCTTTTCCATCTCCAACAACTTGCCCCAGCCCTGGGCATTGCCTGATTGGACGACCTCCTTTGCTTCCTGGTAGGAATGAATTGACGTGCCTTCGTTGTTTTTCTTCACCGGAGTCAAGATACTGACATCTGCTTCAAAAGCTTGGCACAAAGTCTCGTGAATTTCTCCGTCCATTTCTACATATTTGAACGTCGACAGGTGGCTGACAAATATATCTTCTTCCCCGCAAACTGTGATGACCTGACCGTCCACCACATACTTAAGCTTCTGATGCAAGGTTGAAGTGACAGCTCCAGCTGCATGTATCCATGGTCTGCCCAACAAGCAACTGTACGCAGGCTGGATATCCATAACATAGAAGACACTCTTGAAGACTTGAGAGCCTATCTTAACAGGCAACTCAACCTCTCCGAAAACTGACCTTCTTGAACCATCGAAAGCTTTAACCACCAGATCACTCGGCGTCAGGATAACCCCATCAATGTTAAGCTTCATCAGCGCCTTCTTCGGGAGCACATTCAAGGAAGAGCCTGTGTCTACAAGGACATGAGACAACACAGCGCCCTTGCATTCCATCGTGATATGCAGTGCTTTATTGTGATTCCTTCCCTCCGAGGTGAGATCTCGGTCAGTGAAGCCTAAGCCATGGCTAGCATTAACACTTCCAACAACAGCTTCGAGTTGATTGACTGTGATCTCTTGAGGAACATAGGCCATTTGAAGTACTTTCAGTAAAGCTTCTCTATGCGCGGGAGAGCACATCAATAGTGACAAGATAGAAATCTTTGAAGGCGTCTGATTCAGTTGGTCAACCACCTTGTAGTCACTTCTTTTGATGATCTTCATAAACTCCTCTACCTCCTTTTCAAACGTCCCCTGCCCAGCCACAGGGGTAGTTGACTCGTCATTCGCAATCTGCTTCCCTTTGTCTTTGGACGAAGCTTCGGCCTCGGGATCCTTTCTCAGTGCAGGGGGAGCAAATAAACGGCCACTTCGAGTAAAACCTCCAGCACCTCCCACATTTTCAATAGTCAGGTCAGCAACAGGTCTACTTTCCATCTTCTGTCCCGCCACATAGACATCAGAACCATAATGCCACGGAATAGCCCTATCATCGGTGTACGGCACTGGCCCAGGTACAGTTATAGTCACAGGACTAATCTGAGGAGTGTAAACAGTAACTGGCTCTTGTCTGACGGGCATGTCAGCTTCATTGTAGAAGATAGTAATGGTTGACACATCATCAGCCTTTTCATTACTAATCTTGCTAAATTGTAGAGACCCAACATCAATCAACTCTTGCAAACCCGTCTTCAATTTCTCGCAGCCATTCGCAACACTTATACAGTCTTCACAATCGAGAGAACAACCAGGAAACACTTGACCTTTCAACAGTCTCTCTTTCACCACCTTCAACGGCGTCTTGACTTCATCAATTCTCAGTACCAAACTCAACTTGTCATCACTCTCAACAGCGTTAACTCTTGCCCCTCCATGATTAGGTATAGGGTTCGAGTTGATATTCGGTGGTGGCGCAAAGTTGATTGCCTTTGAATCCACGAGATCTTGAACTTTGTGATGTAGCGCCCTGCACTTCTCGGTTGAGTGCCCGGGTGCCCCTGAATGAAAAGCGCATCGCGCGTTGACGTCATAACCAGCTGGAAGCTCTCCAGGAGGTGGTGGTGCCAAAGTCCTTAATTGAATAAGGTTCAAGTCTAGTAGTCTCGGCAACAAGGCAGCATATGTCATCGGAATAGCTTCAATCACCCTGTTAGCAGGACGAGCCTGCCTTGGCTGATAAGGCCTTTGCTGGTAGTTGGCTCTGGGTTGTTGTTGTTGTTGTGGTTGTTGTGGTGGAGGTAGCATCTGTTGTACGGGAGCTGCAGGAATAGTGACAGCAGCCACATGTTCATAAGGTCTTCTGTAACCACGACCCTGGCTTCGGCCGAATACAGCATTGGTCTCTCCTTCTCGTCTTCTTGGAGGTCCGCTAAAAGCTTTCCTCGCCCCATTTGAACTACTAGCACCGGAGTCTTGTATCTTCCCCATTTTCAACAGTGTTTCAACCCTTTCTCCCGCAATGACAATATCGTTGAACTTTGTAGCAGAACTTGACGCCAATCTTTCAAGAAATACCCCCTGGAGGGTACCCATAAACATATCGGCCATTTCATTCTCTAACAAGGGTGGTTGCACCCTGGCAGCTAGCTGACGCCACCTCTGGGCATATTCCTTGAAGCCTTCTTTTGCTGTCTGAGCCATATGTTGCAACTGGGTGCGATTCGGAGCCATGTCCATATTATATTGGTACTGCCTCACAAAAGCTTCAGCGAGATCTTTCCAGCTCTTGACATTGACCCTGCTGAGCTTCATGTACCACTCAAGGGAAGCTCCCACCAAGCTGTCCTGAAAGTAATACATCCACAGTTTTTCATCGTCTGTATGCGCGGCAATTCTCCCGACATACGATTGCAGATGGGTCTTTGGGCAAGCAGTGCCGTTATACTTCTCGAAAGTAGGAACTTTGAACTTATACGGGATCCTGACTCCCGGAACCAAGCCCAAGTCTGTTATATCGAACCCCAAAGAACTCTGGGACTGAATAGCCTTGATTTGCTCGGCCATCTCTTCAAACCTCTTGTTCATTTCTACCCCTTGACCCTCGGTCTCATCAAGTAAAGTGAACTGGTCCTCCTGGTGATCCACATGAATGTTATGCATCCCGTCATTGACTACGGTCGCCCCTGGTTGTGTGGCAGGAATTCCCCCTTGATGTGCGCCTGCACCAGCATGATTACCAGCATTAGCAGCAGCAGCAGCATTCCGGTTCTGATTCTCCACCATCTCTCGCAGACGTTCTTGATTCTGCCCCATGCCGGTCATTAACGTCATGAAGTTATCCATTCTCTGCCTTAGGTCTGCCAAATCTGCCTGCATTTGATCCATGGCCCGCTCTCTGTTAATCTTGGTTGGGTATCTGTGCACTGCCGGTTGTTCTCGAACTTTTCGAGGAGCTATAGTGCCTGAAACACAAAATACGTTAGTAATTGATGCAACACCTGCAAAACAGACAAACAGGTTATATGCAATGCAATGTAACTGTTCATGTTCCCAATTTTAAGCATTTGGCATGCCCCAGTTCTGGTATCTATCTCGGCAATCACTTTCAGTGTTTAGCTTTCAAACTTTCTCTTTGATAAGTGTTCAGACGTTAGTAGTATCCAGACAAACGAGTCTTGCACATTCAAAACGATAACTTGCACATTAATACTGAATATGGATAAACCACTATAGGCTAAAAGTCAGAATACATCCAAGAATATTCCCCGAAGGGTTACAAATCAGTACATAAAGACAAAGGAAATGAAAGCAAAACCCCTACAACAAGCCTGTAGGTAGTCTGAAAAATAAACTAAGCTAAGGACCCCGACTCTGCCACCTCTGCCCTGCTCTTCTTGACGCCTGCTCTCAGCTTGAGCTCTTCAATCTCTTTCCTGGCTTCCTCCAGAGCTAATTGGCTTTGGACCAACTGTTGGGTCTTCTCCCTCCGGATGGCGTGGGCTTGTTCCACTTCCTCCTTCTTGAAAGCCATCTGAACTTCAAAGAACTCTTCCTTCTCTTTGAATTTCTTTTGCTCTTCCTCCCTTTGGCCTTTCAGCCAAACAATGGACTGTCGAGCACTCCTGAGAGTCTTTAAAGTCTCCTTGTGCTTGGCTTCTCTTTGCGCTTCCATCATACCCAATCGGTGGAAATGGGCTTCTCTTCCGGCAAAATCCTTCTCTTTGTTTTCCAAGGAGGACTGGAGCTTTTGCAGTTTATCTTCAGCTTCCTTCTTGGCTCCATTGGCCTGGTGGTATAAGCTTACCATCTCAACATTCTCTACTCTGACCGCATGCAGCTGAGCTTCTAGCTTCTTGTACTCCTCCAAGGAAACCGTACTGCTCGGACCTGGTACCTCTCGGGGATAAAGTGGAGCTTCGATTGAAAAAGGCATGAGAACTGACTCGATATGCCTTTGCAACCATTCAACGTATGGTGGATATGCTTTGGGATCAACTCGGCCGAAGTCCTTCTTCCCTTTCCTTTTCCTGTGATCCCAGGATTGAACTGCTTGTTGGACTAGCTCTCTGTTTCCATCAACAGGAAAATACAAAGATTCAGCAAACATTTCCATCTGAGGAGGATCCTTCAAAGGGTAGCCAAACTGCCTTCTGGCTAATGTCGGGTAGTAACTGATGACACCTTTCCTTCCTAGCAAAGGTACTCCAGCAAACCTTCCGCAGCTAATCATCACCTCTTTTCCTAGCAAATCCCTGTCATAACCCCAAGCAATGTCTTCTTCAGTCAATCCCATCAGTCTTCTGGACCATCTCCATTCGTCTCGTATATCCTTGAAGGCACCTGATTTAGGCAACTGTCTAGCGAACCATTCAGCAAACAAAGGAGCACAGCAGACCACTGGACCACCTCTACCTTTCTCGTTTCTGTAATGGACACTAAAATAAAAGTCACCCAATAAAGTAGGCACCGGATTGCCTTTTGCGAAGATTGAGATCACTTCTAAGCTGACAAACTCTTTCTCTCCGGGAAACAAGCTAGACCCATATACCATCAATGCAAGCAAAGCTCCAAAGTCGCTCCACCTAGCCCCTGTAGCATACTTCTCAGCCTCTGGAATAAGCACACTCCATGGTAGACCTCTGCCTTTACTCTCTTGCAAAGCCTTTCTGACTGAAGCAACTGGCAACCTACAAACCTTGGCTATGTCTTCATCTCTGAGCACAACCTCTGACCCGTAGAACGGCAATGTCTCTCTGATCGGGATACTCAGCATGCTGGAGATCTCTTCTAATGTCGGAGCTAAGATGTAACCTGGAAGAATAAAACAACGCAGCAGGGGATCATAAAATTGCAACAAGGTATGCAAGCTGTCCTTTTGGTCTGTAGTGGGCTTGTCCACAAACTTCAGTATCTGGCCATATCTTTTCTTGAAATTTCCTAAGACTTGATCATTCATCAGACCTGCTAACCTCTGAACACTTTTGACTTCCGGCTGAAGAAAGGTGTAATGCACATTCTTTTTTCTCGGATCGCTTTTAATTTCTGCCATGGAGATAAGAATACCAGAACCGGGAACAGATGTGAGTAATGACCTGAAAAAATGGGAAACATAAACAGTTAATGCAAAGAATGATGCAAATGTAATGCAATGCAAGCATATGACCAACGGGGACCATCTGAACTGGCACACTGACAAGGGCCCCTCGGAACAACTGGCAAACTCAACAGTTCACTGAGTCACCCCCTCTGGTAATCACAACCCTCTGATAGAAGATCTCAGACCCACAGTATCAAGAAATCCAGAATTCCAGGATCATAACCTCGGAACCATAGAATCAATAGAACCACCGGTCATATTCACAGGACCAAAGATCATAACTGAACAGATGAGTGTATGTTGAGGTCATGGGTTCCTGCACACCTGTACACACCCCCCAATCTCACGGGTAAAAGGCTCCGGGTCAGACATCACGGACTCTCAAAGCCACATAGCAATAATACTGTCACCATCTCCGAGAAATGGCTCATGACCAAATCAGGGAATCGGTTAGGCATTATGTACTATGCAGGGAGGCCTCAGCTGAGTCCGGGAAAAACAAGCATCCCTTATAAGTCCCTAGCTTCAAGCGCTGAAATCAAGAAACAATAGTACATTCAGCCCGTAGGATACAGTACTAATGTCATATGACCAGATGCTTTAACTGAGTTCTTATAAGAGAACCAGGCCATCCTATGCGAGTTCCCAGTGGACCCTCGGGTGCGAATGGGTTTGCCACAAAATGTGGTCTGCCACTGTCACCACTGGAGAAGGTTGTTTCCACAAAGGTTCTCAATGATCGGTCCCCAGCTGCACATAACTGTCAGGGTTATGTAATGAGAGAGGAAGATCCCCAAATCAAGACATTTCCAAGACAATCGCAACCTGGGTGTGGAACTCACTACTACCCCCATGACAAGATCTCATGAGGCCAAAGTGGAACCACTCTAAGTCCTATGGTGCACTCGAGCCGGGTACTTGGCTCATATCTCTCAAGAACCAGTAACTCCCATCCCACCAAAGGAAACCAGTCCAGACAGTCCAGTATGATATATGATGCAGAAAATAAATACTGAAAACTGTAAATAAAGCTGTAAATAAAGCAATAAACAAACAGCAATATAATACAACAAGCCACATCAAACAAACATCACCCAATGAAACAGCAACACACAAGCGCTAGGAGAGACTCACAGGGGGACCAGAGATCATCTAGTAATATTCCCCAGCAGAGTCGCCAGCTGTCGCTCCCGGGATTTTCATCCTAGTACAAACGCGAAAGTGGCGCGGAAGAAGAATAGAGTCGCCAGCCAGGCATTTTTATCCCGAAGAAAGGGAATGGTAATGCTGCACAAACCAGAAGAAAGAAAGAGGAAGGACACAGGTCCTGCGAACCAAAGAGACTGAGTTCGGGAGTCGGTTACGACCTGGGAAGGTATTAGCACCCAGATCGTCCGCCGTACCCGACGGGATCCACGCTTGCAAAGAAACTGTTTCAAAGGGTGAGGGTATGAAAAATGCAGCAAAGAAATGAATATGAAAAGAAACTGGAACTGGAAAAGAACTGAATAAGAAAGCAAAAGGAAAAATGTAGGGAAAATAAAGATTGTGCTCGAACGGGCCCTACCCCGCTGCCTACGTACCTCATCGGGATAATGAGGATCAGAGACGCCGTAGTTCCCCTAACTAGGGGTACTAAAAGGAAATTGCTTGTGAATTAAGGCTTGAACTGCCTATGCCATTGCTCAGGTGTTGCAGACTCGGACGACGAGTGCGTAACCGTCTTGCAAAATGACAAGTAGGAGCAAGTTCGCGTACGGAGCGAAGGAGATGAGAAAAGAATTCCCGAAGGAAAGACGCTTATTGTTTGTTTTGTGTTTTTTAGAAGCTTTTATGAGTGTGTCACAAGGAAGTGAACTCAAACTCTCACCAATGGAATGTGCACTTGTCACTACATTCCAAGATGGAATAATAGAACAAGCACACTCAAGTAAGGAGAAGATCCCCAAAACTTGAACCCAAAGATTAGGGCTTAGGCTCACTAACTTGCTTAATTATTAAGTGTTTTTTTGGTTATTTACATGAAGAAGTGTTTTTTATGCTTTTCTTTATGAAGAAGATACCTTGATCAGACTTGTGCATCACAAGGTAAACATGTACTATCCCAAGATGGGAAGACTACAAGCATACCTCATGGAATAAGGCTATGGATCAATGCATCACTTCACATTTATTAAAGTGTTTTCTTTTTAAGAGTTATGAGATGAGAAGAGAAGAAGAACCAAAAGATCTCAAAGGAAAAATTCTAAAGGGGGACTAAAATAATCCTAAGTATTCACATGCATGGAAGTCCTAAGAGTTAGTGAGGTTTCTACCCTAATGAAGAAGGAAGAAGATAGAAAAAGAGAAGAGGAAACTAGAAAGGGGAAAGAGAACCACATGATGGCACAAAGCACATCAAACACCACAAAGAAAAAACAAAGCAAAAGAGGAAAGATGAAAAGTTGAAATGTGGATAAACATCCACACTTCTCTTACCATGAGCCCCTGAAATGTTAGCAAAAATCCAGCAAATTGACCAACACAATCATGGAATTAATCATGCTCAAAGGTTCTTGTAAACAAGAAACAAACAACATGCCAAGCATTGCAAATACACGACTTACGCGTCGAAAACATGAAAGCATACATCAACCAGCAAGCAAATCACCCTAAAATATCATGCTTAATGATCATGCAATGATCCAAGGCAATTAGAACAAGCAAAGGGATCAAACAAGCTCAAAACAACACTAAAAAGCCATTCTGCTTCAGTGTTAACCGGTTAACCAAATGCGTTAACCGGTTAACCAGCTCAAACCTGCACAAAATACGCATGAAACAGGTGCGTTAACCGGTTAACCATATACGTTAACCGGTTAACACTGATAAAACAGCAACAAATCCTGCAGAAAACAGCAACTCAAAACAGCTTATCCAAATAAGCTTGCACCAGACCAGCAATCAATTACACATGGAAAATTAGATCAATTCACATTAATCCATATCATTAAGCTCATGAACAAATAACATTCGGATCCGGATACAAATCAAACAATCAATTCATGCAACACAATCAAATACACAAACACATGGTGGATCTAAAGCACAAGCATGCAAATAAGCTAAAAACAGAGCTAGATCTGAAATTAACCAACCTACAAAGCTGAGGTATGCTTTGGTAATTGTTGATTGAGCCGAAAACAGTAGATCTCGCGCAAAACTTTGAAGATCCGATGCTAAGCTCCACACTCCATGCAAAATAAATGCAAGAACAAACTCTTGATGCAGAATTTTGGATCCAAAAGCACTTCTAGATCTCAAACCAGATCTGAATCTCCAATAAAACCAGCAAAGAGATGCAAAGAAGCTATGAAAGGAGGTTTAGTTCCAAGATCTACACACCTCAAGGCAAGGTTGTGTGATCTTCAAAGAGGAACTTTGAGTGATTTGGAAAATTGGGAGAGAAAAGTGAGAGAATTGTGAGTGAGAGGAATGAAAATTCAGAAATGAGAGTGAAAAATGAGTGAGAGCTCCCTTGGTTTGGAGGGAAATGGAATAAATATGGTTTAGGTTTGGGGCCCAAAATTTTGGTTTGGGATCCAAAATTATGGTTTGGGTAGTGTGATTAGGATGTAGCAATGGGATTAGGCTTGGATAAATGCTCTAGATCCTTCTCCCAAATTCAAATTAATTCAAATGAATAAAAATCAGAAAATTGGAAAATGGAGCCAAAACACACATGCTGAAATTGCTGCTGGAAATTCAAATTTCGCAGCTGTTAACCGGTTAACCATATGCGTTAACCGGTTAACGCATGGAAAATTTGAATTTCCCTCCCTTTGGTGGGAACCTTCAAAAATAGACCTGCACCAACCGTTTCAAGCAAATTTTGATCCATCTTCTCTTTCTAGGGCTCTGAACATGATACCAGGCTTGTGCAAAATGATCCTGTGAGATTCTTGCCAGATCACCATGCTCTTGATTTTGACTTGCAGATTCAGATTTTCCCAGATGACCGATCATATGCCTTATGCTAGAACATGTGAGTGTTATGCTTTATTTTTCTATGCAAAATGATAAGGATATGGTATGCTCGTGATGATTATGATATGATAACGATGCTAAACAAGAAGAGGGCAAATTTGGGGTGTTACACAAAGTGGTAAGAGAATCATGATGATTGGCTTGAAATAGAAGGTGTTCATACAAGAATATTTGAATTTTAAAGCCTTATCTTTTTGAATCTTTTCTAATCAATTTTTTCACACAATGATCAATCTTTTCTGACCTAATCCATTGCACTATAAGTATAGAACATAACCCTACTCATTGGACACGAATTTCAGCCTCCCAAGTGTAAGTTCATATTTTCAAAAACCTCTCCAAAACTCAAATTCGGTTTTCATACTACAAGGCATTTGAAGGTATTTTAAGGACATGAGAATGATCCCTGGACTTCATGGATCATGTACCAATGCTCATATGCATCTATAACACCCTAAATCATTCAAACCGAATTCATGTTCTTCATCAATTTTCAATTTTTCGATTTCATTCATTTAACCATTATGAATTGTTTTTGTGTTGTTAATCTTGTTTATTATGATGCTTAGATGGTTTCTGGACAAAAACATTGAAGAAACATGCCCTAAACCGAAAACCACCATTGTTAGGGTTTGAGTTCTCAAATTGGGAATTCATGATTTATTTGAGATAAATGAATTTTAAGAACATGGTTATGATGAATAAGCTTCGTATGTTTGATCTGGACTGTCAATTTGAATTAATTTTGTTGTTTGCTTGATGTTTCAAGAACCTAGGATTTCTGGTTTATGAACACCCAAGAAATTTCGCAGGAAAAATCGTATTAATTTTCGCAGGAAATTCAAGGAAGAAGAAGAAGTTTCGCGCGTCTGAAATTTCAAATATTTGAAATTATATTTTATGGATTGGTTTCTGTTTTGTTTAACAGTTGTGTGGTAGCTCAGTTGGTGGAAGGATGCGCATGGGAAGTCTTGGTCCAGGGATCGAATCCTGGCTTTTTGCAAAGTTTTCTTATTTTTTAGTTTGAGTATTAGGCATAATATATAATAAATTATTGCTGTTATATTAACAGGTGCGCTCTCCCAGCTGGAATGGTTAAGGTGTTTGTGTAATGCTTGAAGGTCCTGGGTTCGATTCCCCCCAGGCCTTTTTGGTGTTGTTTTATTTTTTCATGATATTTTCAGGATTATGCAACAAAAGCAAATGGACTTCCCCCTTTGTTACCTGCGCGCAGGCTAGCCCAGTGGATGGAAGCTTTTACCAGGTATTGGGAGGTCCTGGGTTCAAAACCAGGCCTCCCCTCTTTCTTTTTCTCTCTTTTATTTCTTTGTTTTAATTAATATTATTATTTGTTTTTCTTAATTAAAATTAATTGATAATTAAATTATAAACCTAATCTTTTTAGTTCTAAAATTTTAATAAACCTAATAACCTTTTTTTTATTATTATCATATAAATTAGTTTATTTTATTATATAATTTGAAAATAGTTCTTATTTGTAAATAATTAAGTTAAACCTAATTTTATTTTTCATAATCCAAAATTTTCTTTTATTTAAAATTTAATCTTATTATAATCTTTAACTTATTATTTATAAACCTTAATCATATGTATATATTATGCAATTTGTTTATAATTTAAATCTTATATATAAATATGCTTAATATTAAAATTTTGTTAATTATAATTAAATTCCATAAATTGTTTATAATTCAATTTTGTATGTAAATAATTTTATTTTTATAATTATAATTCTATTTTCATATTATGTTCATAATTAATTTTTTATATAATTTATTCATAACTTAAAATTTTTATAATAATTAGTATAATTGTTTATATTTTAATATTAAATAATAATTGTTTATAAAATTGAATTTTTTTAATTATTATAATATTCTTGTTTATTTCATTATTATTATTAATTATGTTTATATGATTATTACTAACCCCATTTAATTTGGTATTATTTTTATTATTATTTTCACTAACCCAATTATTATTATTATTTATTTTGCTTATTATATTTAATTCTGCTTAATTATTATTATGTAATTGCTCCTTGGTGTAATATTTAATAGTAATGTTTAAATTATTTATTTTATGCTATGGTTAGTAAATAGGGAGTGTAAATATACTTGTAATTTAAAATTAATTTAGATAATTTAAATTTAAAGATAAATATTAAATTAAACACTCACACACGTAAGTCGATCTTTGATCGCCATCTCACTTCCTTAGGGATACCTCTCATGTTGCCTAATCAAAAAGGTCAAGTAGGGTGTATAAAGTAAAAGTCCCTCAAAATAAAGTCATCTAGTCCCTTAACAGATAAAAGATCAAGTCCCTTTCGAATGCTGCCTTCGTAATGATCTTGTCCCTTTCGAATACAGATGATAGTCCCTTCAGAATTGCTTATACACCCCACAGTTGCCTACATAACAGATGACCCTTCATTTGTCCCTCACATCCAAGGTAATGACTACCTATTCCTTAATAATAGGGATAGTCTTACCATTTAAAGGATCCAAGAACAGAAAAGACTTAAACTTAGGGTAGGTTCCTCATAGTTACTTGCTCACTCTTCAAAAATTTTCAAACACTTCACAATTTCAAACAAATTTTCAAAACAAAGGTTTTTTACGCATCCGTACATGGATCATTATCAAACTCTTAAGAAAATTTCTATTCACACACTTCACATTTTCAAAAACATTTTAAAGTGAGCTAAGTAACTAAGAGCCCATGGATAACCATGGATGTAAAGGGTGCTAACACCTTCCCTTTACATAACCTACCCCCCGGACCCAAAAATCTTTTAAAAAGGTCTTTCCTGTTCTTTTATGCCTTTCCTTTGGATAAAATAAAAGTCGGTGGCGACTCTTGCTATTCGCAACATAACTAAAGTCAGTTCTCCCACCGTGTTACAGAACTGGCGACTCTGCTGGGGATTAATTAAAGAGGGGTACCCTTAGGAATTAGATCACTTTAAATTGTTTGCTTTGTTTGCTTTATACTTACTTGTTGGGCTCTTATGTGTGAAAGATCCTAACCCGGATCTAGTGTACCTTAGGTAAATGGCAATAGACCAAGGAAACTGTACGGCGTATACCGATATGGTTGATCTGGTGGCCATAGTTAGTGTGACTTCTTGGTTGGTGCTTATGTTCCTTAAGTCAAGTTGAGGATAATATGAGGCTGCCATATGTTGTCAATGCACTAACTAACTTTTAGAACCCTAGTTATCCCATCTTGGCCTTTAGAAAGTAGTGAGATAACCGGCTTTGGTGCAGACTGAAGTTGGTTGATACTCGATACTACGCTCATTGAGATTCTAAACTTGGAGGGTTTTGGTTGGCAAGTAAGTTGCCTACTGAACAACCACCCCTGTGAAGGATCAATGATATTGAGATCCCTTAGAACCTGGTTACTTTTGTAGGACAGGATGAACCAACTAACTTCAGGGGAGGGTACTTACCTTTGAACCTCATGCAAGCCTTTAAACCTAGGGCTATTGTGTGACTTGTTTGTGTGTGCCACATGTTTGTGATTGAACATAACATCATGACATCATCATGCATCATAAGCATAGCATTTTCACTAACCATTTCAAGGACCAAAGGATTTATCTTTGTTCTTTGTTGCAGGTCATGGCTTCTGCTCGTAGGAATACTATTCGGATCAACTTTGTAGGAATACCTCCTAAGCTTAAAGAGTTGGTTTCTCAAGTGTCTGAAAACTCCCAGTTCATCAAAAGACATGGTCACCTACTGGATCTAGTCACTTCAGGGTTCAATGAAGACATGATGAGTGTTCTGTTTCAGTTCTTTGATCTTAAGCACCATTGCTTCACATTTCCCGATTATCAGCTAGTTCCTACAATGGAAGAGTTCTCCAAACTTCTGGGTATACCTGTCCTTGATCAGAAACCATTCACAGGTTTGGAAAAAGAGCTTAAACCAGAGGTTATTGCTGCAGCTCTACATCTGAAGAAGTCAGACATTGTTCTCGAAACAAGAAGCAGAGTTAAGGGTATTCTTGCTAAGGTGTTGATAGAGAAGACTCAAGTGTTCTTAAAGGCTATGAGCTATGATGCTTTTGAGGAGATCCTAGCCTTGCTGATTTATGGCTTAGTGTTGTTCCCCAATCCAGACCAGTTCATAGACGTTCATGCCATCAACATATTTCTGAGTCACAATCCAGTGCCTACATTTCTTGGAGACATCTTACACTCTCTTCATACCCGTACTACAAAGGCACGAGGAACTCTGATGTGTTGCATACCTCTGCTATCTAATTGGTTTGTTTCTCACCTTCCTCGCTCAGTAATGAAGAATGAGCAAGGGTTCAGGTGGTCCAAAAGGATCATGTCACTCTCGCATTCAGATATTCATTGGTGCTCCAGATCTATGGAGAATATCACTATCATTGACCGTTGTGGGGAGTTTCCTAATGTGCCACTTCTAGGCATAAGAGGAGGCATTACCTACAACCCCTCTCTAGCTTTACGACAGTTTGGTTACGCTCGGAGTAATGGCCCACATGACATGTTGATTCAGGGCATTGTGTTTGACTACGACAACGATCTTCAAGGTTACCGTCAGAGATTCATACGAGCATGGGGAAAAGTAAACAGGGTTGACAGCAAGACTCTGGAGCCTAAGTACACTATTCCTATGGAGGCTTATCTCAGATGGGTGCGATCTCGTGCTCAGACTCTCATGATGCCATATCCTGCTATCCTGCCAGTTACCATGGAACCTGTTGCTGAAGGAGATACTGCTTATACCATCCTTCACCCAGACATGCCTACTGACATGGAAGACTTACAGAGATCCTGGATCCAGTTGAAAGAGCAAAGGGATACTTTCGAGGCTCATTACAAAGCAAGCCAAGAAAGAATCCTGGAACTAACAAAGCAACTTCACGAGGAACGGAATCTCAACTCATACCTCAACACAAAGAGGAAACGTCCATGGGAGACTTAAAACCCCATCTCTTGTATTTATTTCATTTCATTTTTTGTAAGCCCAAGAGGCAAAACAAATTTGTTACTAATAAAAGTTTACCTTCTTGTTTGTTTAAGCAAATTTAAATCCTGCGGTCCTTGAAAACATTGCATATGCATTCACATATCATACCATTGCATCACAGGTTTATTGTGCACAGGTTTCTTATCTTCTCGCTGTTTATTTCAGCAATTTCTCTTGAACAAACAGTTAAGGATCTCCAGGCACAAAATGCACAGTTCCAAGAGCTGATCCTGGACCTGTCCAAGGGGCAGGATGAATTGAAGACACTGCTGGCCAAGAAGACTAAGAAGACTAGAAGGTCAGGTGGCCTGATCAACATGGGAAGAAGGCTCAAAGGTCTTGCCAAGACCAAAGAACCAATTGAAGACTATGAGTCTGAAGAGTCTGAAAAAGAGGGAGGCAGTCTCCACAACACTATGGGGGACTCTGATTCTGAGGCTAATTACTACCATGAGCCTAATGAAGACAAATTCAAGATGCTGGTGGATAGAATGGATGCTATGGAGTTGCAGAAGTCTTCTGGGCTGGATTTTGAAGATTTGAGTCTGATATCTGGGGTAGTCATACCCATTGGTTTCAAGGTTCCTACTTTTTTTGTTTATGATGGGGTCTCTTGTCCCAAGCTGCATCTGAGGTCTTATGTCAGGAGAATCCAACCTCACACTGCTGATAATAAGTTGTGGATCCATTTCTTCCAAGAGAGCTTATCTGGAGCTCAATTGGAGTGGTATTATCAGTTGGAGAGTGTCAACATCAGGGATTGGAATGATCTTGCTGAAGCCTTCTATAAGCAGTATCAATACAATGCTGATTTAGCTCCCACTCGCATGCAGCTGCAAAGCATGTCTATGGGCGCCAAAGAAAGTTTCAAGGAGTATGCTCAGAAGTGGAGAGATTTAGCTGGAAGAGTACAACCCCCTTTAACTGACAGGGAATTGGTTGATATGTTCATGTGTACGCTGAATGGTCCTTTTTACAGTCATCTCATTGGAAGCTCATCATCTGGCTTCACTGAGTTGATAATGACAGGAGAGCGCGTGGAAAATGGTATAAAGAGTGGTAAGATTCAGGTGGGTACTTCTTCATCAGGTACTGCAAAGAAGCCTCCCACTGGGAAGAAAGAATCCAATGCTGTTTATGGTCAACCTGATCGTAATAGAAGGCATCAGTCTGTGAGTGCAGTTCATATCTCAAATCCAACTCCTACAACACCAGAGCAGCCACAGGGCAACCAACAGAGGGCTAGAAGGCAGTTCACTAAGATCAACATGTCAATGGCTCAGGCATTGCAACACTTGTTGAAGGCTGAACTTATCACTCTGAAAGAGGCTCCTCAGAATCCCAATGTTACCTCTCCCAGGTACAATCCCAATGCACGATGTGCATATCATTCAAATTGTCAGGGACATGATACTAATAGCTACTGGGTCTTGAAGAACAAAATTCAAGATATGATTGAGGCTGGAGAAATTGAGTTTGACCCTCCGGGTACTCCAAATGTGATTACTGCTCCCATGCCAAATCATGAGAAGACTGTCAATGCAATTGATGAAGATTTACATATCTATTCAGTTGCAGAGTTGACCACACCATTGTCTGTTATCAAGAGGAAGTTAGTACAAGCTGGGTTCTTTCCAGGTTGTCGTGAAGATTGTTTGTATTGTACCTATAAGCCGGATAGTTGCTGGAGATTGAGAGATGGAATTCAGCGTCTCATGGATAAATATACCATAGTGTTTGAGAGGACTCCATCATCTGTAGAAAGTATGGTGGATCATATTACTAAAGGTAGGAAGACTGAAGAGGTTGATATGGTTGATAAAGTGCCGGTAAGGATCACTTCCAAGGGACCTGTTAAAATCACTCATAAGGGTCCAATTAAGATTACTGCTGAAGGCCCTGTGAAGATTGTTGCTGAAGTTAGAGTGGCTCTTATGGTCATTACCACTCCTGGTCCTATTCCGTATACGTCTGATAAAGCTGTGCCTTGGCATTATGGGTCTGATATTTATATCCATGGTGTTAAGCAGGAACCCTTAGCTGATGTGCCTATTGATGTTGATAATATTGCTGGGTCTAGTAAGATCACACGAAGTGGAATGGTCTTCTCTCCTCCAGTTACTTCCAAGAATGCAGTTACTCCTGCTGTTACCACCACCACTGATGCTCGGGGCAAAGGTCCTGTTATTGAACCTATACCAAATGATGTGCCAGCTGCTGATGACCTCTCTAAGCAAATGGAGGAAGTATTAAAAATCATTCGCAAGAGTGATTATGACATTGTTGATCAATTGGGGCATACTCCCTCCAAGATTTCCATGTTGTCTTTGTTGTTATGTTCTGAGGCTCATGCCAAAACTTTGATTAAGTTTCTGAAGACTGCTCATGTACCCAATGCAATTTCTGTTGACCAGTTTGAGAATTGTGTTGCCCACCTGACCTATGATAATGGGTTAGGGTTTTCTGATGCTGATTTGACTCCTGCCAAGAAGGATCATAACAGGGCTCTGCATATCTCAATTGAATGCAGGGGCACAACCCTGTCACATTGTCGCTCCCGACAAATGAAACAGGGTTCATATGAAGGTACAGACGCAAACGGTCGGCGAAAGGGACAATGAGAACACACAGCCGTGAACTCAAAGGAGATGAATAGAGTCGCCAGCTAGGCATTTTTATCCCGGAGGAAAGGTAATGCTGCATAGACCTAGAAAGAGATGGATAAGACGGTTTGCGAACCAGAGAGACTGAGAAAGGGGGTTGGTTACAACCTGGGAAGGTATTAGCACCCAGATTGTCCGTCGTACTCGACGGGATCCACGCTTAAAAGATTTGTGTTTTAAAGGGGTAGTGTCAGTGCAATTTGTGTATAAAAGAGCTGGAAAAGGATGTACAGGTGTCAGTGTAAAGTGTATAAGTGATGTGAAGTATGAAAGTGTCAGTGTAAGAACAAGGTGAAATGCTCAAGATCATGAGGCTAAAGAATGAAGCTAGAAAGAGGGGGAATATACAGAGACTTTTGTTCGATAACTGTTAAGTTATGCCTACGTATCCTCTCGTGCAATGAGGAAGTCAGAACACCGTAGTTTGACCCAAAGAGACTGAAAGATGAATTGACTTGTGAACTGCTTACTTGTCTATGCTCAAGTGTATGACCTGTCTGGCTCAGGTGCAAACTGTCTTGCATCAGACGGAAGAAACAAGTTCTCGTTTGTGAGTGAAGGTGGTGAGAAAAGAATCCCGAAGGAGACGATTATTGTTTGTTTTTGAGTTTTCAGTCTTTTATTGCTTTTGAATTTTGTCATAAGTTAATGAGCTTAAGCCTAAACCAATGGGTTAGTAAACTCATCACATCCTCCCTCTGATTAGGGGTAATGAGAATACCTTAAGTGTGAAGTCAGATTCTCACACTTAATCACCTTTGATGCAGGATTAAGATCATTAACCTACTTGTGATTATTTAGATGTTTTTTGTGGTTTTTGTTTAGTGTTGAGTAATGAGGTTAAGCCATAATCAGGGATTAAACAGACTCATTACACCATCCTAAAAGAAGGAAGATAGATGAGAATGTTTAAGCTGAGGAAAGCTCCTCAACTTAATCCATGATTAGGGATTAAACCCATGACAAAACAAGCCTTTGATTAAGTGGATTTTATTTAATGATATGGTGATGAAGTGATTTTTATGATTTGTAAGACAACTTGAGGGGGACTTGTCCATTAACACTAGGGTTAGTCCTTCTTAACCAATTAAGGAAGAATTAGAACCCTAATGCAAGGCCCAAGTTACAAGTGTGATGTCTTGATGATTATTATGTGGATTGATTAAGAGATTTAAACACATTAAGGGTTTAACACTTAGGATTAAAGTTATACACTCCATCCTAAAAGAAGGATGCAGGCATAAGCTTAATCACAAAGTCTTAAAGCCTTTAGGGTTTGGTCCCTGATTATGAGATGAGAAGAGAAGACTCAAAGAGAGACACAAAGGTAAAAACTAGGAGGGGAACTAATCAAAACCCTAATTCATTGTCATGCTTGGTTGTTCCTAAGGTTTGTGAGGTTTACAAGAACATTCTTCAAAGGAGCCACCAGGAAGCAGATGAACAAGACCAAGAGAAGCAAAGTGACTTGCTTCATTCAAGAAGTCAAGTCACTTGAAGAAAGAAAGTGGGAGGAACAAGAATGAGCAAGCTCAATCTCAAACACAAATAGAAATGCAGCAATGGATGCAAGAGAGATGAAAAGAAAAGTTATGAGAAGTGAAGGCAAATTCACTTCTCAAGTTTACCTACCACCTGAAATGTTAGAAAGAAATGCAATGCAATGCAAAATAGGATGAGATGACATGATGAAAAACAAAACCAGAAGCATGTTGATGATGATAATGATGCTATGGAGTGCTACAAACATGAGGCAGGGCATGGATATGCTCATACAAGTTCATGGGTGCAAATGGTGCAAGCTTAGAAGCATGGATACACATGAAAAGTTATGAAGCATACAAGGTAAATGACATGGCAAATATGTGATGCAATGATCAAACATGCTTCCTACATGTCTTAAGATGTCAAATGAATCACAAGAATGCACAAAATGCAAAGACAAGTCATGTTATGCAAGGAAATGCAAGAAAGATGCAAGAGAAATCCCAAATTAGGGTTCATGGATTAAACATCAAACCAAAACTCAAAACAGAAGCAAACCCTAAGATAAAAAATGGAAAATGCCATCCAAAGAAACCCTAAACCTATAATGAACCACTGCCCAAAGGGGAACTCCCAACTCCTAACCAATCTCAAGATATGAATTTTCTAAGTTATTAGGGTTTTTTAGGGTTCTTAACAAAAGAAATGTCAAACAAATAGAAAATGCAAGATCAAATCATGGCCATTTTACCCTAGAAACTACATGCCAAACACAAAACAATGCAAGAAGAATCAATGTCTCAACCTTCTCCAATAGGCAGAAATGAATTTTTGAACTTAGGATCAAATTAATGCATAAAAATGATTTAATTCAATGAAAAATTCTTAAAATGCATCAAGATCAAAAAAGAAATTTGGTTTGAAGGTTGGACAATGTTTCTAAATGTCTTAGAACATTTCATGAATTTTTTGGTGATTTTTAAATACCTAAAAGTATTTTTAATTAATTAATTCCCATTAATCAATTAAAAATAATCTTTTAAATATTTAAAAATACTTTTTTTAATGATAAAAAATAAAATAAAAATGTTTTTGGGTCTTAAAAATTAAATAAACTTTTAGGAAAAAGTTTCATAATTTTTAAGAATTTTTAACTATTTTAAAATAATTATGCAAGTTTAATGAAATAAAATGATTTAAAAATCAAATAAAATAAAAGTAAGCTAGATGGAGGGCCAGGATGGAGCCTGAGTTTAAATGTGTTGACTGGCGCGTGAATGAAGGGCCCAGATGGCTCCTGAATTAATTAACTTAATTAAAGATTAATTAAACTAATGAGAGAGATTAGGGCTAATGAAAAGGATCTGGGCCATCCAAAAGGGAGGGAAGTCAACAAGTCAAAGGCCATCTACGGCCAAAATTCAAACTGGAGTTAATTACGCAATTAGGGCACAAATCACTTTCAGGTGGCCGGAGAAGACTTCCGGTCGTCTTCTCCGGCCAGCATCTCACCTGAGAAATCCCCAAACCCCTCAAATCGTATCAAAAATGAAAACTAAGAACTGGGAAATGATCTCCAACCTCTCACGAATCAAACCCCTCTCTCAAAACAAATTTATATTCCTCAACAAAGCTGAATCGAAGCAAATAAGAACTAGGGCACGCAAGTTTCAGAGAGCAATTAAATGCTCATTTCAAAGCCATTTCAAAAACCAAGAGCACCAGGATACTCAGTGAAGCATAGAGAACAAGTTTATAACATGAAAAACGATTTCTGGAAAAATAATTTTCGAGCTACCTGAGACTTGGAGCTTTCAACTTGAGGACTTTCTGGCCACTTCTCCTTGTGCAATCTACTCCACTTGATCCCCAGATGATGTTTGAATGCTCAATGAGAGTTTAAGTTGGCTGGATAATGAGTTTCGAAAGCTCCTGCTTCAACTCAGTCAGAAATGGCTATGGGGTATTAAGCAGTTTCAGGCCATGGAAAGGGGTTGTTTGTGATCCTGAGGGTGAATGGAGAAGCTTTGCAAGGTTTGTTTTGATGTTTGCAAGCTGTGGTGAGAGTTTCGAAGAGAAATGCAGGCTGAGGGTGAGAAATGGCTATGGAGTATTCTGGTTGTTTCAGGCTTGGGTTCTTGGTGCTTTGTGGTCTATGGAGCAAGGTGAGTTGAATGGTGAAGATGGTTTGAGTGTTTTGTGGCTGGGCAGAGAGATTCGAAGCAACTTGCCACTTGGTAGGTTTTTGTGTATGTGTTGAATGAGGATGTTTCAGCCTTGCCTTGTGTTATGTCTAGCTTGCAAATTGTCCACATAACTCTCTCTCATTGGTCAGTTGACAAGACATGCCCTTTATTGATTGGTAAGTTACCTTTTGCAAAAAGTCAAATAATGTGTAAGAGAGGTATGGCTCATGATCTAGGCAAGTACATGGGCTGGTTCTGGTGCAGCAAGGTGAGGTGAGAGGCTAGCAAAGCTCAGCATCCAAGGCTGCAAGTAGGAGGAAGCATGATCATGAGTTTTGCAACTTGTGACTTTTTGTTCACATGTGACCTTTTTTGTCCAACCAAACATAAAACCATGGGCATTCTTAGTTCATTTCTGATTTTTAAGACTTAGAGAAAGTTTATGTGCTGGTTTGAAATGAATTAGAGGCTGCAATATGCATTGGTCCAAGATTTTGCAAAATTCTCACTTAGGGCATGCCTTGAAAATCAATGATTTTAGCCAACTTTGCATTGCCATAACTTTTGATTCAAGAAGAGTTTGATCATGTTCTTGTACTTTTTGAAAAGGGAAAAATGAGATCTACAACTTTCATGACCAAAGTTTTTCCATTTGAAGCATTTTTGGATCAAGAATCATGGCTTGAAAAAGGACCTAAAATGATGCATTCTTGAAAAGTCAACTATGCCCAAAAAGTCAACATTTGCAAAAACCCTAAATTCTTGATTTCTATGAACTTCAACCTTCTTCCATGATCAAATAAAGATCATATACACTCAAAATGATGAAGATCACCCATTGGTTGGGTCATTGGGGGCCTCAGATGCCCTGATTTTACACTGACTTGTCTGAAAAGTCAACCCTTGATCAGATGACTTCCCCATGGAATTTCTTCATGAAAATTGATATGCATACTCCCTATACCATATAAAGAGCAATGGAAACAATAATGACCAAAAAATTTGGAGTTATGGCCTCTGAAACCAAAACCCTAATTTTCAGTCAACTGTGCAGTTTGACCTGGCTCTGCATCCACTCAAACCCTAGTCCTTGTGATTCCTCTGCATTTTTGACTTTGAAGAGATGGAATATGACATATGAATACACATGGACCCCTTTGAGTTGATTGGTGGCCTTTGGGGTGGCTCAGGATGCCCTGAGGTTGCTCAGATCACAAACCCTAGATGCAAATGACTCAGAACCAATGCAGTGAATCAAAAATGAGATATGAGATGATATTATTGTGCTTATGCATATGAGGATGATCACAAGCCATGGTGTGAATGGGTGAGGGCAAATTTGGGGTGTTTACAGCTGCCCCTATTCAAACATGAGTTAGCTGTGCAGGTTGTAAGCGACGGCTTAACAGGCAAACAAGATAACTTGTGGTTGAATACCAAAGACAGTCCAAAATTTGCACTCACAGAAATGAAGAAGAAAAGGGATATAGATTGTAAAAGAAAATAAAGTATATTGTAAAGTGTGGGCAACGGAGGACGACCGTCGAGCAGAGGACGACTGCTGGGTAAATAGCAATGACGGGGACGACCGACATGCTGGGGATAAAAGGTAAAGCTAAGACGGGGACGGCCGACTAGCTGGGTGAAATAAAAGTCATGATGGGGACGACCATCAAGATAAAGCTGTAAAATTCTCTGGAAATTAATGAAACATGACGGGGACGGCCATCAAGTTCATAAAGGTAAAGTAACCAACGATGGGGACGGCCATCGGGCTAAAAGGAAAAGGGACCACGACGGGGACGGCCATCGAATAAACGAAATAAACAGATGATGGGGGACGGCCATCAAAGGTGAAGGACGATCACCTAGCAGGGGACGGCTGCTCTGTTGGGGATAAAAGAAATATGATGGGGACGGCCATCAAAGGTGGAGGACGACCACCTGGCAGGGTACGGCTGCCGAAAATATCAACGATGGGGACGGCCATCGGACGAGCATGATGGAGGACGACCATCAAGAAGTGGAGGACGACCACTCAGCAGGGTACGGCTGCTCTCGGGGTTTATCATGACATAGGACGAATGCCAGATAACCAAAATCAACAATGGGGACGGCCATTGGATAAAATGATGAAGGACGATCATCAAAAGGTGGAGGACGACCACCTGGCAGGGGACGGCTGCTAAAATCAACGATGGGGACGGCCATCGGATGAGCATGATGGAGGACGACCATCAAGAAGTGGAGGACGACCACTCAGCAGGGGACGGCTGCTCTCAGGGTTTATCATAACACAGGACGGGTGTTAAATAAGAAGGAAAAGATTTGCTTGGCGATCTACTGGGGGTATAGTAAACACGGACGAGCGTTTACAACCAGGAAAGGAAAGTATAAGTGTTTGGTATTATGTATAGATTAATGATGCGGACGAGCATCCTTAAGACTATGATACGGACGAGTATCATGTAGAAACAAACTGACACATGTTCAGAGATGATGATACGGACGAGTACCATCTGGTCAACAAAGAACACGGACGAATGTTGAATCTGATGGCTCTTCTGGGGTAATAGTAGACACGGACGAGCATCTATATTCAAGAAGACACAAGTGTTTGAAACAGTGTATGGATTAAAGATGCAGACGAGCATCCTTAAGACTACGATACGGACGAGTATCGGGTAGAAACAAACACTAGACGCAATGTTCTGAGATGATGGTACGGACGAGTACCAACTGGTTAACAGAGAACAAGGAATACCGTCGAATCTGTGGGTATGTAACTGGTATATACAAGATACGGACGAATATCTGTATAAGAGCGAGTGGTGTATAAATGAGTGTCTAACTGCTGGGGAGGGTGACACGGACGAGTGTTAAAAGGAGAAAAGTGTAATATAAACAAATATCTGATATACAAAGTCTAGGCGACTGCGCTGGGGATATGACACGGACGAGTGTCAAGAAAGTGTATATATAGGTATGTGCGGGTGCAAAGAGGATGTCTTTGGCTTTCTGCTGGCAATATGACACGGACGGGTGTCATGAAGTATCTGTAATACGGGTGATTTTGTTTGTAAAGAGTGTTCGGACGACTTTACTGAGGAGAGGTGACACGGACGGGTGTCAAAAGGAAATATGCTGGTATTTGTGAATATGAGGCAACTGTTCTTGCTGGGATTCTGGTGGGGATTTTTGGGGAAGTATTCTGTATTCTGATGAATGATTATTATTCACAAGCGTTAATCCAGAACATGGCTTATGATTATGCTATGCGTTTGATTTTTTTTGCCGTAATGCTCCGTATTAGACGGAATGCTACGCTCTGAGGGGATAGTATGATGCGAATGCTATGATTATGCAAAAATATCAAACCGGGATTCGGATCCCGTTGCCGTGAAGATCCCTGGTCGATCTGTTTGGAGTAGACATCCCAGCTGGGGAGGAGATCACTGGTAGATCTGATGATATGATATCTGCTTAGGGATACGGGTCATTAATAGACCTATCCTTATAAATGAGAGACCCAGCTGGGGTTTGTAGAAGCTTTCTTCACTCTGTTGTGATCTCTTCATGCGTTGCTCTTCTGGATAGAGGCTGGAACTCTGTGGGGAGATGGTTCCCTGACTTCTGTATTCAGCTGAGGATGACACGGCAAACTGGCTGGGGAGTTATGAGAGGCAACTCAGCTGGGGAGAGCAACAAGAGGCAACTCAGCTGGGGATAGAGCATTTCAGATGCTAAGATTGAGTGCATGTTGATTTGGCAACTTCGCTGAGGAAATGGGCCCCTTCCAGTGCCATGTGGAAGATAGACCGAGTTGATAATGATTCACCAGCTTGCTGAGACGTAACTTGCATGCCCCAGGTTGCGTTCTGGATACCTGCAATCCTGCAAAGATAAGGAGACGCACAAAAGGTCCCGAGGTATCCTTTACTGGATTCCGTCATAGGAGTCAAGCATTCTCACGAGTAAGTATATTCCCTGCAAGCATGTGTTTCATTTTATTTCTTTTTAGTGAAAAACATCTGTACTTATGCAATTAGTTTTTTAGAGACATCAGACATTCTTTGCAAATAAAATGTACAAAACGAAACATGACTGAAAAATCTGATTTTATTAATTCATGTGCCCTGAATTGGCAAGATACAGTCAAGGAAACATATCTCCTGAAATGAAGAGACTGTTACAAATTGAGAAACAAAATGCTGGCGATGTTGACGAGGCTTTCAAGGAGCTTCCTCTTTACCATGACTCGTATGACTTTTGACGTTCTTCTCATCTTGCTTTCTGAAGAAGGCTGATTCTAATTGAAGCTTGATCGTTTCAAGGCTTTCCAAGTTGTGACAATACAGACGAATTCAGAATGCAGTTGTTCGCTTATTCCCTTATTTTGCATGGATCGCCCTTTCGGGTTTTCAATCCATCAGGATACCCATTTTTGCCTGAGTTGTCCAATGCGGCTTTTCAACTCAGCGGGTGTACGTTTTTTTGTTTATTTCCCTTATTTTTGCCCGAGTCTTTTATTCTGTTTTTGACTCGCCGGGATGCCCTATTTTTGCCTGGACTTACATTCTGTTTTTATGTCCAGCGGGTCATTTTATGCGAAGTATTTTTTAACTACATCTGAATTCACAGGGGACGGGAAATCTTCACCATCCATGGTGCTGAGCATCAGCGCTCCACCAGAGAAAACTTTCTTTACAACGAATGGTACTTCATAATTTGGAGTCCATTTGCCCCTGTGGTCTGTATGAGGAGGGAGGATTCTTTTCAACACAAGATCCCCTACTTGGTACTCTCGATGCCTGACTTTCTGATCAAAGGCTTTCTTCATTCTCTTCTGATATAACTGCCCATGACAAATTGCAGCCAATCTTTTCTCTTCAATCAGACTCAGTTGTTCGAATCGGGACCGAACCCATTCTGCTTCACTCAGTTTAACATCCATTAATACCCGTAACGAGGGTAGTTCAACTTCAACAGGTAGGACTGCTTCCATACCATATACAAGCTGATACGGTGTTGCCCCAGTGGATGTTCTGATTGAGGTGCGGTACCCATGCAAGGCAAACGGTAGCATTTCATGCCAGTCTTTGTATGTGATTACCATCTTCTGCACAATCTTCTTAATATTCTTATTCGCTGCCTCAACAGCGCCATTCATCTCTGGCCTGTAAGGAGAAGAATTGTGATGTTGGATCTTGAAGTCCCGGCACAGCTCTGCCATCATTTTGTTGTTTAAATTGGAACCATTATCAGTAATGATTCGCTCGGGCACTCCATACCGACAGATGATATCTCTCTTCAGAAATCGGGCTACCACTTGTCTTGTAACATTTGCGTATGAGGCTGCTTCAACCCACTTGGTGAAATAGTCGATGGCGACCAGGATGAATCTGTGGCCATTCGAAGCAGTTGGCTCAATCTTGCCAATCATGTCAATGCCCCACATGGCGAAGGGCCATGGTGAAGACATAATGTTCAAAGGATTCGGAGGCACATGCACTTTGTCTGCATAGATCTGGCACTTGTGGCATTTTCGGGCGTAGGCACAACAGTCTGCATCCATTGTGATCCAATAATAGCCTGATCTTAACAACTTCTTAGCCATTGCATGTCCTCCAGCATGGGTACCAAAAGAGCCTTCGTGCACTTCATGCATCAACAAATCTGCTTCCATCCTGTCAACACATCTGAGGAGTACCATATCAAAGTTCCTTTTGTATAAAGACCCATCAGTGTTCAGAAAGAAACTACCAGCAAGCCTTCTCAAAGTCTTCTTATCATTGGAAGATGCCCCAGGTGGGTATGTTTGATCCTCCAAGAAGCATTTAATGTCATGGAACCAAGGCTTATCTTCTTTTACAACATCCGCTGCAAATACATATGCTGGTTTATCAAGTCTAGACACTAAAATCTGGGGTATAAAGTTAGCAGCTTGAACTTTGATCATGGATGAAATGGTAGCAAGAGCATCTGCAAACTGATTCTCGTCCCGAGGGATATACTTAAGTTTGACCGTTGTAAAGAAAGTCAGTAACCTTCTCGTATAATCCCTGTAAGGTATCAGATGATCCTGGTGGGTGTACCATTTTCCGTTGGTTTGATTAACTACCAGAGCCGAATCTCCGAATACGGTCAATGTCTTGATCCTGAGGTCAATGGCTTCCTCAAGACCCATAATGCAAGCTTCGTATTCAGCTTCGTTGTTAGTGCAGTTGAAAGTGAGTTTTGCCGAGAAAGGCATGTGAACCCCTTTGGGTGTAATGAGTACTGCACCAACACCGCGACCATTCATATTAACATCCCCATCGAACATCATAATCCATTCTTCCTCCGGGTCAGGCCCTTCAGTGTGAATAGGCTCTTCATGATCTTTTGATTTAATGAACATGATGTCTTCATCAGGGAAGTCAAATCTCATAGGCTGGTAGTCATCAATGGGTTGCTCAGCAAGATATTCAGATAGTACACTGCCCTTGATGGCTTTCTGAGATGTGTACTGTATGTCATATTCTGTAAGGATCATTTGCCATCTTGCAACCCGTCCGGTAAGCGCTGGCTTCTCAAATATGTACTTAACTGGGTCCATTTTTGAAATCAATAAAGTAGTGTGGGTCAACATATACTGCCTCAGTCGGCGAGCAGCCCACGCTAAAGCACAGCAAGTTTTCTCGAGCAGTGAATATCGTTGTTCACAGTCGGTAAACTTTTTGCTTAGGTAGTATATTGCATACTCTTTTCGACCAGACTCGTCATGCTGGCCCATCACACACCCCATTGACTCTTCTAATACTGTCAAGTACATTATCAGAGGTCTTCCTTCAACTGGCGGCATGAGGATTGGAGGTTCTTGTAGATATTCTTTGATCTTGTCAAAAGCTTTCTGGCAATCTTCGTTCCACCTGACCGTTTGTTCCTTTCTTAACAGCTTGAACAAGGGTTCACAGGTTGCCGTAAGGTGAGATATGAACCGTGAAATGTAGTTCAATCGACCTAAGAACCCTCGAACTTCTTTCTCAGTTTTCGGCGCAGGCATTTCTTGAATAGCTTTGACTTTATCAGGGTCAACTTCAATCCCTTTCTCGCTTACAATAAAGCCCAGCAGCTTACCAGATCGCACCCCGAATGTGCATTTGTTGGGGTTCAGCTTTAGTTGGTACTTCCTCAGTCGCTTGAACAACTTCAGCAGATTCACCAGGTGATCTTCCTCTGTAAGGGACTTGGCAATCATGTCATCCACATAACACTCGATTTCCTTATGGATCATATCGTGGAATAATGTCACCATAGCCCGTTGATATGTTGCACCAGCATTCTTTAGTCCGAATGGCATCACCTTGTAACAGAACGTGCCCCAAGGTGTGATAAATGTTGTCTTCTCCATGTCTTCAGGTGACATCTTGATCTGATTATATCCTGAAAATCCATCCATGAAGGAGAATACCGAGAACTGAGCCGTGTTATCCATCAATACATCAATGTGAGGTAATGGGAAGTCATCTTTCGGGCTGGCTCTATTCAGATCCCGGTAGTCAACACACATTCTTACTTTGCCATCTTTCTTAGGCACAGGCACTATATTAGCAACCCACGGCGGATAGCTAGTTACAGCAAGGAACCCGGCGTCCCATTGCTTTTGTACCTCTTCCTTAATTTTCATAGCCATGTCTGGGCGAGTTCGGCGCAGCTTCTGTTTAACTGGTGGGCATTCTTCCCTCAAAGGCAGCTTATGCACAACAATGTCGGTATCCAACCCTGGCATATCTTGATATGACCAAGCAAACACATCAACATACTCTTGAAGCAGATCTATCAGTTGTCTCTTCACTGAGTCTTGCAGGCAGGCCCCGATTTTAACTTCCTTCACGTCTTCGTCTGTACCAAGATTAATCACTTCAATCTCCTCCTGGTGAGGAGTAATAGCCTTCTCCTCTTGTCTCAACAACCTAGCTAGCTCTTCAGGAAGCTCATATTCTTCATCAACCCCTTCATCAGCTTGATTGATTGGATTGTCAAAGTCATACGATGTCATAGCCGTGCTGTTGTCGGTGCTGTCAGGAAGGCACTCTCTGCAAGGGTTAAGTTTGTTCATTTTAGTGATTGATTTTAATCTTGCTTTAGAAAAAAAGTGAAATGAAGTTATCATTTTGAAAACACCGCCATTTATTTTTGTACAAAAAGAAAAATGGAAAAACAGTGAGCATAAAGAAAAAGACTCGTTTGCAAAAAGATGTCTGATATTTCGTTAATTTAATCTTGTTTGCACAAAAGTACAGATGGCCCTGATTACAAAATGAGTCTTGTCATCTTGGGCAAGATGCAAGACTTTGATGCATGCTATAAAAAATACAGGAAATAATAATTACTCTGCATGAGTAACTCTTATAATTTCCTGGGAAGACCAGTTCGAGACACTGCTCCCCGGGATCTTTGGACGAATCCAATTCTCCAGATTGCGCTCCTCTTCCAGCTCGTCTTCCAAACAGTTGATAGCATCGGGGGTGAGCATCCCCCCACTGACAAAACCTGGCTCTGCAGCAGCCTTTGCTTGATGTCGAGTTGGTTTGTAACCCAACCCAAATTTGTCCTTCTTCTCCTCCACAGCTAAGACCTTGCCCCAGCCTAGGGCAGTTCCTTCCTCAACAACCTTCCGGGCTTGCTGGTAAGATGACATGGAGATACCTGACACAGCAGATGCTTCATTGACATTCAAAGCTTCAAACCCCTGGCTCATTGTTTCATGGATCTCCCCATCCATTTCAATGTACTTATAGGTTGCCAGGTGGCTGACAAAAATGTCCTCCTCTCCACAGATTGTGACAACTTGGCCTTCCCACTCAAATTTTAACTTTTGGTGAAGGGTAGACGTTATTGCGCCGGCGGCGTGAATCCAGGGTCTACCCAACAAACAGCTGTAGGCGGGCTGAATGTCCATCACATAAAAGATAGTTTTAAAAGTCTGTGGGCCAATTGTCACAGGCAGCTCAATCTCCCCCAGAACAGACCTCTTCGAACCATCAAAGGCTCTTACCACCAGGTTGCTGGGTCTCAATGCCAATCCATCATATTCTAACTTCACCAGAGCCTTCTTTGGTAAGACATTCAGGGAAGAACCTGTGTCCACCAGCACATGAGAAAGGACAGCTCCTTTGCATTCCATGGTTATGTGCAAGGCTTTGTTGTGGTTGCGGCCATCCGCTGTCAAGTCAGAATTGGTAAACCCTAGCCCATTGCTAGCAGTAACATTTCCAACCACGGTTTCCAATTGGTTGACAGTAATCTCCTCAGGCACGTAAGCTGCGTGCAAGACTTTAAGTAGTGCATTCCGATGGGCTTCGGAGCACATAAGCAGTGAGAGGATGGAGATTTTGGATGGCGTCTGATGAAGCTGATCCACAACTTTATAATCGCTCTTTTTGATGATCCGCATAAACTCATCAACTTCCTGATCGAATGGAGTCTTCAGGGCTTCTTTGGCAGCTGGATCCTCCTGCACCGGGCCTTTTCCTTTTGCCTTGGCAGCAGCTTCTGCTTCGGCTGTAGGTCTTTGGACTTGTGAAGCAAAGAGACGTCCGCTTCGAGTGAAGCCTCCGCCTCCCCCCACATTATCTACTTGTGGTGCAGGTGCTGATGTTTCAAGAGTGATTCTTTTCCCTTCACAGTACACGTCAGAGCCATAGTGCCAAGGGATGGCCCTATTGTTTTCATATGGTACTGGTCCAGGCACCGTGATAGTGACTGGACTGATTGCTGCTGCTGAAGGGACTGTAATTGTTTGTGGATCATAAAAGATTGTAACTGGTGCTCTGGCGGGAGCAACACCTTCTGAATGGTAGGCGGAGTTATTTTCAGGATCGTAGAATATGGTAACAGTGGAGACATCTTCATGATTGATTGCTGGTGTTGTAGGAGGTATTGTTGGAAGGACTGTTGTTGTTGTTGATGGAGATTCGAAATGGAATGAAGCTGAAGTTGTAGCAGGAGAAACTGTTGAAAACTGATCATTTGGAAGGACAGGTGAAGTACTTGTTGATGGTGCTGACGAATTGTCGGGAACAATAGTTGCGGCATTTGTAGGAGGGTCTGAAACCGTTGCTGATGAAGTTGCCGGATTTGTCGGAAACGATGTAGTGATCTGTAGCAGGCCACTCTGAATAAGGCTGTCAATGCCATTCCTCAGGTCCTCACACCCATTCCATGAAATATTGCAATAGGGACACCCTAGTTCACACCCTGGAAATATTTGGTTCTCACGAAGTTGAGCCTTGATTTCCACCAATGGTGTCCTGATCTGATCCACACTGGTTATTAAATAAGACGGTCTGTCTTCTTCAATAGCGTTAATTCGGGGACCACCATGGTTTGGCATAGGGTTTTTATTGACATTGGGCGGAGGTGCAAAATTCAGGGCCTTGGAGTCTACCAAGTCTTGTACCTTCATATGCAGAGCCCTGCATTTTTCTGTACTGTGACCAGGTGCGTTTGAATGAAAAGCACACCTAGCATTAGAGTCATAGTTTCTTGGTAGGCTATTGGGATCCGGGGGTGCCAACGTTCTTAGCTCAACTAGGTTGAGTTTCAGAAGCTGTGGCAGCAATGTAGCATATGGCATCGGGATCGGATCGATCACTCTGTTAGCTTGAGAAGGCCTTTGCTGAAATGGCCTCTGTTGACTGTTGTTGCTGGTGTTGTTGTTGTTGTAATTCCTTGGAGGATACTGATTTTGCTGATGGTACTGAGGTTGTTGTTGATAATTTTGCTGAGGAGGTTGATAGACTGGATGTGGATGAGCTGGAGCAGGGATGGTGACTGCTGCTATTGACCTTTGAACATATTGGGGCCTACCCCTGTTGGTGTGGATGGCATTGGTCTCGCCAGTTCTTCTTGGGCCTGCAAAAGGCTTTCGTGTACTACTGGACGAGCTTGCACCGTTGTCTGAGATCTTTCCCATTTTTAACAGGCTTTCAATTCTCTCCCCAGCTATGACAACATCTGCAAAGCTAGTAGAAGAGAAAGCAGCCAACCTGTCAATATATGTTCCCTGAAGGGTGTTCATGAACATATCTGCCATTTCCCGTTCAGACATAGGTGGTTGAACAGCAGCAGCCAGTTGCCTCCACCTTTGGGCATATTCTCGGAAACTCTCCCTCGAAGACTGTGACATTCCCATCAGGAGAGTCCTGTTGGGTGCCATGTCTAGATTATACTGATACTGTCTGATGAAGGCCTCTGCCAGGTCCTTCCAGCATCTAATTGTTGCTCTTGTCAGATGGGAATACCACTCCCTCGAAGCTCCAGTCAAGCTATCTTCAAAATAGAACATCCACAATTTCTCATCCATTGTATAGGCCTTCAGCCTTCCCAGAAATGATTGTAGATGAGTCCGGGGGCATGAAGTCCCATTATACTTTTCGAAACAAGGTGGCTTGAACTTATGGGGGATCCTGACCCCGTCTACCAAACCCATGTCCATGACGTCGAAGCCCAAAGAGTTTTGAGATTCTAAGGACCTCAACTTCTCAGCTATCTCATCCAACCGTCTATCGTAAGCTTCTTCCCCAGCACCCATTACCGTGAACTGGTCTTCTTGAGGGTCTTCCTGTAGTACCCTCCCTGCTGTGGCAGTCCCTTGTATATTGACAGGGATGTTGGCCTCTGGATGGAGATGGGGTCCAAAAACTGGGGGATTGACATGAGGTTGGACCCTCTCGTTGTTACTTGTGCCAGCAGTTCCCACATGGGGTTCCTCTTGATTCCTCCCTTCTAACAAAGCTCTGAGCCTCTCCTGGCTTTGAGCTAAGTTGTTCATTACTTCCATGAACTGTGTTATCTGAGTTCTCATCTCCAACCTTTCGTTGGCCATCTGGTTTCTGACCTCCGTAAGGTCCTGCTGCATCTGATCCATCTGAATTCCCGGAAGGTTGTTTCTAGTTGGGTACCTGTGTGGCCTGTTGAGGGGAAATACCCGGCGGCGAGCAATAATTCCTGAGATTCACAACAGAGGTTAGTAACAACAAAACAAAAAAAACTACAAAACAAACAAAAGGGGTTAGCATGCAATGCAGTTATGCTTATTTGCTCTCAAGGTATCCGGTTTGGTCTTCAGTTTTGACCCTTCCAGACCCTTGAAGATGTTGCTGTTGAAGTTGCTTTCGAAATAAACCCAGATGGAAACTAACACAAATATATTACAGAAGGTGAAATAATACATCTTGTTCATTTTACAACACCAGCCCTTAAAGGGGTCAAAATACATCACAAAAAAGCAAAAGTACATGGAATAGGAAGAACAACAAGCAAATGATCAAACTCCAAGGCCAAACTCATCCTCACGAACTTCCTTGAGAAGTGCCTCTGTCACAGGATCAGTCGGACGCTCCGCGAGACTTCTGATGAGAAGGTTTCTTGTTGCAACAGCTGCAGTCAACTTCTTGTTCTGACTTTGGTCCTTAGACCTCTTCACTCCAGCTCTGATTTCTAACTCTGATATTTCCTTCTGGGCTGCTGCCAGGGCTTTTTCCATCTGCTCCATCTTGTCCTGAACTCTCTTGTCTTCTAGAGTACGGGCCTCAGTGATCCGGACCCACCTGGCCTGACTCTCTTTCAAATACAAGTCTGTTCTTGCTCTCTGGAACTGGGCTTCTTTACAAGCATTCTTCAGAATCTGCTCACCAGCTTTAGACTTGTTGATATAATCTCCAGACTTCTCAATTTTAGTCAAGTGTTCCAACCTCAACTTCTCCAATCTTTCAATCTCCCTCACACCTTCACTCCTCTCCCGGAGGGTCTTCTGCAAAGCCTGGGTTAACTTCTCATTTCTTTCCTTCAAGCTTTCAAACTCCTCCAGACTGATAGTGGCAGGGGGTGGTGCCGAAGATGACTCAGGCATGTCTTCTATGGTGAAGGGCATTCCAGAGAATTGGGCCCTGGCATGGGACCACTCATAATATTGTGCTGATGCCACATTATTGCACTTCCCCAGAGTGGTGATTCCCTTGGTTTGAACATGATCCCAGGCCCAGGCAGCCTGCCTAACAATTGCCAGACTAATCTTGTTCTCACAGTAGAGGGTCTCAACCAAGTCTTGCTCCCTGGGAGTATGGACCAGTGCATAGCCTAATTGCCTCCTGAACAGCAGAGGGTTGTAATTGATACTTCCCTTGACCCCTATTAAAGGCACATTGGGAAAGTGCCCACAGCTTGTAATGATATCTCTGTCCTTGGTGCTTTGAGTACACCATCTGATGTCTGCTGAAGTGAGAGTAGTGAGCCTCTTAGCCCAGTTGCTTTGCTGATGAGGATTTAGGAATGCATCTGTCCTGGGTAGATGCTTAAGAAGCCAAGCATGGAATAATGGAGCACAACACCTCACTAGCCTTCCCCTCTGCTTCTCATTCTTCTGATGTACTGAGTAATAGAGATCTCCTAGCAAAGTTGGCACTGGGTTCTTCAGGATGAACAGATGGATTGCATTTTTGCTAATGAATCGAGGCTCATCTGCAAACAACACAATTCCATATATGCACAAGGCCAGCAGGGCACAAACAGCTTTCCATTCTCCTAGAGAAGCCTTCAAGGTAGCTTGAGAAATTAAGAAGTCCAGATGAAAACCAGGGATCCCAGCTTTAGAGGTCATATGTTGCTCAATCAAAACAGGTTCCAGGTGCAAAGCTTTTGCTACTTCTCCATTAGCAGGAAAGACCATCTCAGGGTTGAAAGGAATTTCTCTCCTGATAGGCAAACCAATCAAAGATGAGTATTCTTCTAAAAGAGGCCCCAACTGAAAGTCTTGAAAGGTGAAACATCTCAATGGGGGGTCATAAAACTGAATGCAGGTGTGGATCAAACTCCTCTGAGATGGGTCCAGATCCATGACCAAGTCAAGTATATCCCCATAATGCTCCCTGAATAAAGGTATGTGATCTGGAGTGATCAGGGTTTGGATCCTCCTGATGTCTGATAAGTCTGGTTGGAAGAAATGATAGGTGATGTTGCTTTTCTTTGGAGCCATGATGCTGAAGACTGAGTAGGGTGCTGATGAAGATGTTGAGAAGTGGGCCACTGGCTGGCTAGTGCAAGTAACTGAAGTATATGGCTGACAAGCTGAAGCAAGTACTGGTGGAGATAGGTCAATACTGCAGATGGGGTCAAAACCAAAACCAGATGAAGGTGGATACCCTGAAACACAAATAAGCAAATGTTAATATGATGCAATGGTTATGTATGCAAATGATATGCAAGGGTTTGTGCCTGAGCTGGATCTGATTAACTGCCTTGGTATAGATCCATGTGTGTTCAAGAATTCCAGATGGAGGTCTAAAAATCCAGTAACCAGGGTGGGGGACTCAAATAAAGAGCCACAAGTCCAAGGTTTTAGAATCACAAGAACTGTCCAACATGGAGTATTCTTAACAAAGTCAAAGTAACAGGGTATTCTGAGGTCAAGGTACCTGCAAACCTGTAAACAGCCCAACCCCCTCACAGGTGATGATCTAGAACAAGGATCCTCAGACTTGGATCAGTTATGAGAAGTGTAAACACTTCTAACCCGGGGGCACAGTGTTTACAATAACCATAACAATTCCTCCTCTAATTCACCTCAGTTTCTGAAGGTCAAATACTAAAGGTCATCAAGACTTAGCAGGCTTCCCAGATAGCCCTAGCATTGCAGGAAATCTGCAACACAGAGTTCTCAAGAAGAAACCCATATCTGAACCGTGTTTCATATTCCCGCACCAGACCGAAATGGAATGGGAAAGAATATGATTCACTCTAGCCTAGGTGTCACTCAGGTCCCAGGTATAGGACCTTAACTCTCAATGAATCACCCACCCACCAAGGCAAACAACCAGATCCAGCCAGCAGCAATGACAGTATGATATAAATAAATGCAATAAAGAAAGCAGTAAAGTAACTGTACATAAAGCAATAAACAAAAATAAATACAAGCACAAACAAGCACATAACACCCCAGTAAACACAAATCAATCAAGCGCTAGGAGGAACCCACAAAAAGAACCAGAAGCCCTGGTTGCAGCAAGGTTCCCCAGCAGAGTCGCCAAGCTGTCGCTCCCGACAAATGAAACAGGGTTCATATGAAGGTACAGACGCGAACGGTCGGCGAAAGGGACAATGAGAACACACAGCCGTGAACTCACTGGAGATGAATAGAGTCGCCAGCTAGGCATTTTTATCCCGGAGGAAAGGTAATGCTGCATAGACCTAGAAAGAGATGGATAAGACGGTTTGCGAACCAGAGAGACTGAGAAAGGGGGTTGGTTACAACCTGGGAAGGTATTAGCACCCAGATTGTCCGTCGTACTCGACGGGATCCACGCTTAAAAGATTTGTGTTTTAAAGGGGTAGTGTCAGTGCAATTTGTGTATAAAAGAGCTGGAAAAGGATGTACAGGTGTCAGTGTAAAGTGTATAAGTGATGTGAAGTATGAAAGTGTCAGTGTAAGAACAAGGTGAAATGCTCAAGATCATGAGGCTAAAGAATGAAGCTAGAAAGAGGGGGAATATACAGAGACTTTTGTTCGATAACTGTTAAGTTATGCCTACGTATCCTCTCGTGCAATGAGGAAGTCAGAACACCGTAGTTCGACCCAAAGAGACTGAAAGATGAATTGACTTGTGAACTGCTTACTTGTCTATGCTCAAGTGTATGACCTGTCTGGCTCAGGTGCAAACTGTCTTGCATCAGACGGAAGAAACAAGTTCTCGTTTGTGAGTGAAGGTGGTGAGAAAAGAATCCCGAAGGAGACGATTATTGTTTGTTTTTGAGTTTTCAGTCTTTTATTGCTTTTGAATTTTGTCATAAGTTAATGAGCTTAAGCCTAAACCAATGGGTTAGTAAACTCATCACATCCTCCCTCTGATTAGGGGTAATGAGAATACCTTAAGTGTGAAGTCAGATTCTCACACTTAATCACCTTTGATGCAGGATTAAGATCATTAACCTACTTGTGATTATTTAGATGTTTTTTGTGGTTTTTGTTTAGTGTTGAGTAATGAGGTTAAGCCATAATCAGGGATTAAACAGACTCATTACACCATCCTAAAAGAAGGAAGATAGATGAGAATGTTTAAGCTGAGGAAAGCTCCTCAACTTAATCCATGATTAGGGATTAAACCCATGACAAAACAAGCCTTTGATTAAGTGGATTTTATTTAATGATATGGTGATGAAGTGATTTTTATGATTTGTAAGACAACTTGAGGGGGACTTGTCCATTAACACTAGGGTTAGTCCTTCTTAACCAATTAAGGAAGAATTAGAACCCTAATGCAAGGCCCAAGTTACAAGTGTGATGTCTTGATGATTATTATGTGGATTGATTAAGAGATTTAAACACATTAAGGGTTTAACACTTAGGATTAAAGTTATACACTCCATCCTAAAAGAAGGATGCAGGCATAAGCTTAATCACAAAGTCTTAAAGCCTTTAGGGTTTGGTCCCTGATTATGAGATGAGAAGAGAAGACTCAAAGAGAGACACAAAGGTAAAAACTAGGAGGGGAACTAATCAAAACCCTAATTCATTGTCATGCTTGGTTGTTCCTAAGGTTTGTGAGGTTTACAAGAACATTCTTCAAAGGAGCCACCAGGAAGCAGATGAACAAGACCAAGAGAAGCAAAGTGACTTGCTTCATTCAAGAAGTCAAGTCACTTGAAGAAAGAAAGTGGGAGGAACAAGAATGAGCAAGCTCAATCTCAAACACAAATAGAAATGCAGCAATGGATGCAAGAGAGATGAAAAGAAAAGTTATGAGAAGTGAAGGCAAATTCACTTCTCAAGTTTACCTACCACCTGAAATGTTAGAAAGAAATGCAATGCAATGCAAAATAGGATGAGATGACATGATGAAAAACAAAACCAGAAGCATGTTGATGATGATAATGATGCTATGGAGTGCTACAAACATGAGGCAGGGCATGGATATGCTCATACAAGTTCATGGGTGCAAATGGTGCAAGCTTAGAAGCATGGATACACATGAAAAGTTATGAAGCATACAAGGTAAATGACATGGCAAATATGTGATGCAATGATCAAACATGCTTCCTACATGTCTTAAGATGTCAAATGAATCACAAGAATGCACAAAATGCAAAGACAAGTCATGTTATGCAAGGAAATGCAAGAAAGATGCAAGAGAAATCCCAAATTAGGGTTCATGGATTAAACATCAAACCAAAACTCAAAACAGAAGCAAACCCTAAGATAAAAAATGGAAAATGCCATCCAAAGAAACCCTAAACCTATAATGAACCACTGCCCAAAGGGGAACTCCCAACTCCTAACCAATCTCAAGATATGAATTTTCTAAGTTATTAGGGTTTTTTAGGGTTCTTAACAAAAGAAATGTCAAACAAATAGAAAATGCAAGATCAAATCATGGCCATTTTACCCTAGAAACTACATGCCAAACACAAAACAATGCAAGAAGAATCAATGTCTCAACCTTCTCCAATAGGCAGAAATGAATTTTTGAACTTAGGATCAAATTAATGCATAAAAATGATTTAATTCAATGAAAAATTCTTAAAATGCATCAAGATCAAAAAAGAAATTTGGTTTGAAGGTTGGACAATGTTTCTAAATGTCTTAGAACATTTCATGAATTTTTTGGTGATTTTTAAATACCTAAAAGTATTTTTAATTAATTAATTCCCATTAATCAATTAAAAATAATCTTTTAAATATTTAAAAATACTTTTTTTAATGATAAAAAATAAAATAAAAATGTTTTTGGGTCTTAAAAATTAAATAAACTTTTAGGAAAAAGTTTCATAATTTTTAAGAATTTTTAACTATTTTAAAATAATTATGCAAGTTTAATGAAATAAAATGATTTAAAAATCAAATAAAATAAAAGTAAGCTAGATGGAGGGCCAGGATGGAGCCTGAGTTTAAATGTGTTGACTGGCGCGTGAATGAAGGGCCCAGATGGCTCCTGAATTAATTAACTTAATTAAAGATTAATTAAACTAATGAGAGAGATTAGGGCTAATGAAAAGGATCTGGGCCATCCAAAAGGGAGGGAAGTCAACAAGTCAAAGGCCATCTACGGCCAAAATTCAAACTGGAGTTAATTACGCAATTAGGGCACAAATCACTTTCAGGTGGCCGGAGAAGACTTCCGGTCGTCTTCTCCGGCCAGCATCTCACCTGAGAAATCCCCAAACCCCTCAAATCGTATCAAAAATGAAAACTAAGAACTGGGAAATGATCTCCAACCTCTCACGAATCAAACCCCTCTCTCAAAACAAATTTATATTCCTCAACAAAGCTGAATCGAAGCAAATAAGAACTAGGGCACGCAAGTTTCAGAGAGCAATTAAATGCTCATTTCAAAGCCATTTCAAAAACCAAGAGCACCAGGATACTCAGTGAAGCATAGAGAACAAGTTTATAACATGAAAAACGATTTCTGGAAAAATAATTTTCGAGCTACCTGAGACTTGGAGCTTTCAACTTGAGGACTTTCTGGCCACTTCTCCTTGTGCAATCTACTCCACTTGATCCCCAGATGATGTTTGAATGCTCAATGAGAGTTTAAGTTGGCTGGATAATGAGTTTCGAAAGCTCCTGCTTCAACTCAGTCAGAAATGGCTATGGGGTATTAAGCAGTTTCAGGCCATGGAAAGGGGTTGTTTGTGATCCTGAGGGTGAATGGAGAAGCTTTGCAAGGTTTGTTTTGATGTTTGCAAGCTGTGGTGAGAGTTTCGAAGAGAAATGCAGGCTGAGGGTGAGAAATGGCTATGGAGTATTCTGGTTGTTTCAGGCTTGGGTTCTTGGTGCTTTGTGGTCTATGGAGCAAGGTGAGTTGAATGGTGAAGATGGTTTGAGTGTTTTGTGGCTGGGCAGAGAGATTCGAAGCAACTTGCCACTTGGTAGGTTTTTGTGTATGTGTTGAATGAGGATGTTTCAGCCTTGCCTTGTGTTATGTCTAGCTTGCAAATTGTCCACATAACTCTCTCTCATTGGTCAGTTGACAAGACATGCCCTTTATTGATTGGTAAGTTACCTTTTGCAAAAAGTCAAATAATGTGTAAGAGAGGTATGGCTCATGATCTAGGCAAGTACATGGGCTGGTTCTGGTGCAGCAAGGTGAGGTGAGAGGCTAGCAAAGCTCAGCATCCAAGGCTGCAAGTAGGAGGAAGCATGATCATGAGTTTTGCAACTTGTGACTTTTTGTTCACATGTGACCTTTTTTGTCCAACCAAACATAAAACCATGGGCATTCTTAGTTCATTTCTGATTTTTAAGACTTAGAGAAAGTTTATGTGCTGGTTTGAAATGAATTAGAGGCTGCAATATGCATTGGTCCAAGATTTTGCAAAATTCTCACTTAGGGCATGCCTTGAAAATCAATGATTTTAGCCAACTTTGCATTGCCATAACTTTTGATTCAAGAAGAGTTTGATCATGTTCTTGTACTTTTTGAAAAGGGAAAAATGAGATCTACAACTTTCATGACCAAAGTTTTTCCATTTGAAGCATTTTTGGATCAAGAATCATGGCTTGAAAAAGGACCTAAAATGATGCATTCTTGAAAAGTCAACTATGCCCAAAAAGTCAACATTTGCAAAAACCCTAAATTCTTGATTTCTATGAACTTCAACCTTCTTCCATGATCAAATAAAGATCATATACACTCAAAATGATGAAGATCACCCATTGGTTGGGTCATTGGGGGCCTCAGATGCCCTGATTTTACACTGACTTGTCTGAAAAGTCAACCCTTGATCAGATGACTTCCCCATGGAATTTCTTCATGAAAATTGATATGCATACTCCCTATACCATATAAAGAGCAATGGAAACAAGAATGACCAAAAAATTTGGAGTTATGGCCTCTGAAACCAAAACCCTAATTTTCAGTCAACTGTGTAGTTTGACCTGGCTCTGCATCCACTCAAACCCTAGTCCTTGTGATTCCTCTGCATTTTTGACTTTGAAGAGATGGAATATGACATATGAACACACATGGACCCCTTTGAGTTGATTGGTGGCCTTTGGGGTGGCTCAGGATGCCCTGAGGTTGCTCAGATCACAAACCCTAGATGCAAATGACTCAGAACCAATGCAGTGAATCAAAAATGAGATATGAGATGATATTATTGTGCTTATGCATATGAGGATGATCACAAGCCATGGTGTGAATGGGTGAGGGCAAATTTGGGGTGTTTACACACATGTACTGATAGACAATGGTTCCTCTCTGAATGTGTTGCCCAAAGAAGTCCTGAATAAGCTGAGTCCTGAAGATGCTGTGCTGAAGCCCAGTAATATAGTGGTGAAGGCTTTTGATGGTTCGAGAAGAGTGGTGCATGGAGAAATTGATCTCCCAATCAAAGTTGGGTCTCAGGTTTTTAATGCTACATTTTATGTGATGGATATTCGTCCTTCGTACTCTTGTTTGCTTGGTCGTCCCTGGATCCATGGGGCAGGTGCTGTAACCTCTACATTACATCAGAAGTTGAGATATCCGGTAGAAGGAAAGGTTGTTACTGTCTATGGAGAGGAGGAATATTTTGTTAGCCATGTGAACACCTTCAAGTATCTGGAAGTGGAAGGTGAATATGTTGAAACTCCATGTCAGACATTTGAAGTGGTTCCTTGGATTGTTAATGATTATGAAGCTCCTCCTGTTGTCAAGAAAGTTCCTGTGGTCACCAGAGTACCTCCAACAATGGCCTCCCTTAAAGATGCTAGAGCTGTAGTGGATGAAGGTGGTTGTACTATTTGGGGTCAGCTTCCTGATATCCCATACAAGTCTGACAAATTTGGTTTGGGTTTCACTGCAGAGTCCCAGAAGGCTGTTCGTCGTGCTCGTGCTGTTCGTATCACCAATCAAGGGGTTATGAAGAACCAGATCAATGCTGTGGGTGACTATGATGAAGACTACAATCTGGATGCTTGGGTTTTTCCTACTATGGGTGCTGGACTCGATAATTGGAAAGCTGAAGATGTTTTTCCTATCTCCTTTAGTCAGGAGTAAATACTATTACTGTGTGGTTGCTTTTTAAGTTTGTAATTTCTTGAACAATTGAACTCTCAAGCCTTGTGCCTTGCCCGGGGCACAATGGTATGTTTGTTACGGGATGTCATTTCATTTGCATACTTCATTCAATAAAAATCAGTGGACGTTTCGTTTTCGTAAATATTGTGTTCCTTGTCTTTCTTTTCTTTTATTTTTGCTTTATCAGCTATGTGTTCTTACACAAACCCACATCACTAAAATGCAGATCCTCATCCACTCTGGATCCTGTTGATAACAGTTCTACTATTGCCAATTATAATTTCGAGAATCCAATCTATCAAGCTGAAGACGGAAATGAGGACGATTGTGAAGTACCTGTAGAGCTTGATAGGTTGTTACAACAAGAAGAGAAAGCCATACAGCCACATGAAGAGCCAGTCGAAGTTGTGAATTTGGGAACTGAAGAAAATAGGAAAGAGGTCAAGATAGGGGCTGATTTAGAGGATAGTGTCAAGAACAGATTGATTCAGATGCTACGTGACTATGTGGAGATCTTTGCTTGGTCTTATGAAGATATGCCAGGGTTGGATACAGACATTGTGGTTCACCGTTTACCAATGAAAGAAGATTGTCGTCCAAAGAAGCAGAAGGTTCGTCGCATGCGTCCTGAAATGTCAGAGAAGATCAAAGCAGAGGTAATGAAACAGTTTGATGCAGGGTTCTTAGCTGTGACTTCTTATCCTCAGTGGGTTGCAAATGTGGTGCCGGTACTTAAGAAAGATGGTAAGGTACGTATGTGTGTAGACTACAGAGATTTGAATAAGGCCAGCCCCAAAGATGACTTTCCACTTCCTCATATTGATGTTCTGGTAGACAACACTGCTCAGCATAAGGTATTCTCTTTTATGGATGGTTTCTCTGGTTACAATCAAATCAAGATGGCTCCTGAAGATATGGAAAAGACAACATTTGTTACACAGTGGGGCACCTTTTGCTATAAAGTGATGCCATTTGGTTTGAAGAATGCAGGGGCAACATATCAGCGTGCTATGGTGGCTTTGTTTCATGATATGATACATCATGAGATAGAGGTATATGTGGATGATATGATAGCCAGGTCCCAGAATGAAGAACAACATCTTGATCATTTGCATAAATTGTTTGAGAGGTTGAAGAAATACAAGTTGAGATTGAACCCAAACAAGTGTACTTTTGGAGTTAGATCTGGTAAACTCCTGGGTTTCATTGTCAGTAGAAAAGGTATTGAAGTGGATCCTGCAAAAGTGAAAGCTATACGAGAGATGCCAGCTCCCCGTACTGAGAAGGAGGTTAGAGGTTTCTTGGGACGATTGAATTACATTGCAAGATTTATTTCCCAATTAACTGCCATCTGTGAACCAATCTTCAAGTTGCTGAAGAAAGATCAGGTAATGGAGTGGAGTGAGGAGTGCTAGATTGCCTTTGATGAAATCAAGAGATACCTTTTAGAACCTCCAATCTTGATGCCACCAGTTGATGGAAGACCCTTGATTATGTACTTAACAGTATTAGACAACTCAATGGGGGTGTGTATTGGGGAAACATGACGAGTCTGGTCGAAAAGAGCAGGCAATATACTACCTTAGCAAAAAGTTTACTGACTGTGAAACAAGATACTCACTGCTCGAGAAAACTTGTTGCGCTTTGGCATGGGCTGCTCGCCGACTAAGACAGTATATGTTGACTCATACTACCTTGTTGATCTCAAAGATGGATCCAATCAAGTACATATTCGAGAAACCTGTTCTCTCCGGAAGAATTGCAAGATGGCAAATGATCTTGACAGAATATGATATACAGTATACTACTCAGAAGGCCATCAAAGGAAGTGTTGTTGCTGATCATTTGGCTCATCAAGCAGTGGATGATTACCAGTCAATGAGTTTTGAGTTCCCTGATGAAGACATTATGATTATTACCAAAGAACCTGGACAATATGACAGACCTGAACGAGGATCCCGATGGACTATCGTTTTTGATGGTGCCTCTAATGCGCTTGGTAATGGTGTTGGTGTTGTGATTAGTTCCCCTGAAGGTTGTCATACCCCGATTACTGCCAGACTTTATTTCTATTGTACCAATAACATGGTTGAGTATGAGGCATGTATCCTGGGTATTAAAGCTACTATTGATATGAAGATTCAGTTCCTTGATGTGTATGGAGATTTAGCTCTGGTAGTTAGTCAGATCAAAGGAGATTGGGATACCAAACATGATAACCTCATCCCTTACAGAGAGCATGTGTTGTCCTTGATCCCACATTTTAAAGAGATTACCTTTGGACATATTCCACGAAGAGAGAATCAGTTGGCAGATGCATTAGCCACCATGGCATCTATGTTTGAGATCAGCTGGGATGATGAAGCTCCCAAGATTACTATTGATAGATTTGAAAAGCCTGCATACTGCAATGAGATTGACACTGAAGAAGCAGAAGAGAAGCCTTGGTTCTATGAAGTAAAAAGATATCTTGAAGCTCAGGAGTTCCCTGAAGGGGCATCTGTCAAAGATAGGAAGTTTCTGAGAAGGTTTTCTGCTAAGTTCTTTTTGAGTAATGGGATTTTGTACAAACGCAATCATGATTCAACTTTGCTTCGTTGTGTGGATAAGAAGGAAGCAACAGAGATTATGGATGATATGCATGATGGAATCTTTGGCACTCATTCTAGTGGTCATACCATGGCAAAGAAGATATTGAGAGCAGGGTACTATTGGTCTACCATGGAAGCTGACTGCTATCAACACTCCAGAACATGTCACAAATGTCAAATCTATGCTGATAAAGTACATATACCTCCATCACCATTGAATATGCTGACTGCTCCTTGGCCCTTTGCCATGTGGGGCATTGATATGATTGGTGAAATCAAGCCTACTGCTTCTAATGGGCATCGTTTCATCCTGGTTGCTATTGATTACTTCACAAAGTGGGTAGAGGCAGCTTCATTTGCATCAGTTACCAAGAATGTTGTGGCTCGATTCATTAAGAATAATCTCATATGTAGGTATGGCATCCCTGAAAGGATTATTACTGACAATGGTTCTAATCTGAACAACACTATGATTACTGATCTCTGCACGCAGTTCAAGATTAAGCATCACAACTCTTCTCCGTATCGACCAAAGATGAATGGGGCGGTTGAAGCTGCTAATAAGAACATTAAGAAGATTGTACAGAAGATGACTGTTACTTACAAGGATTGGCATGAGATGTTACCATTTGCTCTTCATGGTTATCGTACTACAATACGTACTTCAACAGGGGCAACCCCATTCTCCTTAGTCTATGGTATGGAAGCAGTTCTGCCCATTGAAGTTCAGATTCCCTCCTTAAGAATTATGAAGGATGCAAGCTTGGATGAAGATGAATGGATTCAGACTCGACTTGACCAGATAAACCTGATTGATGAGAAGAGGCTAGCAGCAGTTTGTCATGGCCAGATGTACCAGAAACGAATGATCAAAGCTTTTAATAAGAAGGTTAAGCCAAAGGTATATCAGGCTGGTGACTTGGTAATCAAGCGTATTATATTACCACAGGGTGATCCTAGGGGCAAATGGACTCCTACATATGAAGGACCATTTGTAGTCAAAACATTATTCTCAGGAGGTGCCATGATACTCACTACTATGGATGGTGAAGACTTTCCACAGCCCGTAAACGCGGACATAGTTAAAAAATACTACGCATAAAAAGAGACCCGCTAGGTTGACAGGCCTAGGCAAAAATAAGGGCATCCCGGCAAACCAAAAGGGTTTGGGCAAAAATTAGGGATATATATAAAAAGATGTACACCCGGCAAGTCGAAAACCTGAAAAGGCGGCTTGGGCAAAAAAGGGTATCCCGGTGGATTGAAAACCTGAAAGGGCAATCCAGGCAAAAGTTAGGGATTAAAGCGTATGACTATGTCTCGTTTGGATCACCCATGAAACTGCAACCAGTTGTGTTACTTACTCAAGTTTGAACAGATAAAGCTCAATTCAATCGTTTCCGTCTCAACAGAAGAAGATGAGATACTTGAAGATAATGGCAATAGTGGAATTGAAACTCAATAGGATTATTTCCCACATAGCTGATTTTTCTTTGTTTTGTAAAAACTTTATGACAAATTCCTCTTACTAGGATTTATGTCTCATTGTACAAACCTACCTATGTATAGGTCACTCTTTGATATAAATAAAATTCCATTTTTGAATCCAGATTTACTTTTACCCTATTTACATAAGCGAAACGTCCATTGGTTGTGTTTGAATGTATGTATGCTTTTGAATATGATTGATGTTTACCAAAAATGCATGTATGCTTAATATGATTGTTGTTTACCAGAAATGCATGAAAATGCAGTAATAGTATTTACTAAGGACGAACGAGGGAAGTATTTCAACGAAGCTTCGCCGGTTCATCTTTACAAGACAGTTACAAACCCTCAGTAGGACAAATCCATCTTCATATAGTCACATCTCCCCCGGAATTTATATCCATCTCTTTTATCCTCATACGGATATTTGGGAATTTACTTTTCAATAGGAGTACGACGAACGAAGATGGGAGGTTATATATACCCTACTATCGAACAAAGACGGGAGGTTATGTATACCTTGTTATCCCCAGCAGACGGAAGGTTATGTATACCCTACTATCAAACGAAGACGGAAGGTTATGTATAATATATTATCAAACAAGACGGGAACGAGTTCCTCATGTCCTTCAGCAACGAATCAGGATTTATTTTCCCTGGCCAGCAGTTATTATACGAAGATATCCAGACGCTTCAGGCAGCATCATATCATACATACATCATTACATCATACCATACATATACATAAATACATAATACATCACTTAAGTGCATCATATTATACATGCATACATAATGCATAAACTAATATTACCATACAGAATGCTACCTTGTTTTCAGGTTAATGCTCTAGCAGACAAATTTCATCAACAAATCGTGATTATTGGGCCGATGTTTATCTTCCCAAAGGTTATCATTTCCTCAGGACGTTGTTTATCTTCCTGAAAGCTTCTTATACCTCAGAACGTTGTTCATCTTTCTGAAAGCATATCATAACCTCAGGATGTTGTTTATCCTCCTGGAAGCATATCATCACCTCGGGACGTTGTTTATCCTCCTGAAAGCATATTACCTCCTCAGGACGTTGTTATCCTCCTGAAAGCTATCAATCCCTCAGGATTGCTTTATCCTCCTGAAAGCATATTATCTCCTTGGGCCGTTGTTTATCTTCCCAAAGGTTATATCATTACCTCAGGACTGCTTTATCCTCCTGAAAGCATATTATTTGGGTCGTTGTTTATCTTCCCAAAGGTTACCACTTCCTCAGGACGTTATTTATCTTCCTGAAAGCTATCACCCCTACCTCAGGACGTTGTTTATCCTCCTGAAAGCATATTATTTCCTCAGAACGTTGTTTATCCTTCTGAAAGCATATCATTTCCTCAGGACGTTGGTTATCCTCTTGAAAGCTATTATCGTTACCTCGGGACGTTGTTTATCTTCCTGAAAGCTATCATTATACCTTCATATTTTGGACTGCTTTATCCTCCAAGAAATGTACCTGAAGAATTTTTCTCCAAGTGGCATCTTTAAGCCCACTCAAGCATATTCAACTAAGTCATCTGTATCACTCTATGCACTGGTGAGTGCAAATTTTTGGGCTTTTGTGTTCAATCCCCTTCAACCTTCCAGGTCATGACTGGCAAATATACCAATCTAACCCCTCAGGTTTCAGAAAATTTAACAGGGGCAGCTGTTGCACCCCAAAATTTGCCCTCACAATACAAGACCTTGTGTGCTAAGAAGGTTCACAAGGTTCACAAGACCTTTCATGAAGTTCATGAAGTTTACAAGACACTTTATGAGGTTCACAAGGTTCACAAGGTTCACAATACATACAAGACCTTTCATGAGGTTCATGAAGTCTACAAGACACTTTATGAGGTTCACAAGGTTCACAAGACCTTTCATGAGGTTCATGAAGTCTACAAGACACTTTATGAGGTTCACAAGGTTCACAAGACCTTTCATAAGGTTCATGAAGTCTACAAGACACTTTATGAGGTTCACAAGGTTCACAAGACCTCCCATGAGGTTCACAAGGTTCACAAGACATTTTATGATGGATCACAAGGTTCACAAAGTTCACAAATAGTCAGAAGATTTGACAACTCCCTCAAACAATGCACCTCCTAAGCAGTGCATCCAAAACTAGGGTTTTGACTTTAATCAGGCTAAACGAATTTCCAAGACTTCAAGTGAGCTTCATAACATCTTATATGTGTGTAACAACCCCCATGACAAGTTTCAAGACTTTTCTCAAAGGTTTGCTCAGTCAGATGATCAGATAAGTCAAAATCAGTCAAAACAGTTAAAAAGTCAAACTGAGGTCAACTGTGGTCAAACCAAAGTCAAACTTCATGATTTTTTGCCAACATCAAGTATATGAAGTAAAATTCATCATTTTATCAAGGGTTGATCATGATTCATCAAGGAGATTTCAGATCATCAAGAATCATGAGTTTCTAAATTAGGGTTTCCTTAGTAAAAGTCAACTGAACTTTGACCAGCCATAACTTTCACATACTTCATCACCAAGTCTCCATCCAAAGCTAATTTTGAAGGAAATTGAATTCTCTACAACTTTGTGTCTCACAAGCCAAGCCCAAAAATGCTTCATTTGGAAGGTATGAGCTAGGACATTATAGGTCCTTTTGAAAGTCAACAAAAAGTCAACAACTTCAAAAGGGCATAACTTGAGAATGGTAAATGATATGAACATGAAACCAGTGGGGTTGGTTAGAGGACTCTTCAAGCTTTCCAAAATGTCCAAGAACACCCTCATAGCATTAAAATTGAAGGATGTGGGCCCTTGCAAAGTTGGGAAATTTTTGGTTGGTTTATGAAGAAAATGGAGGTTTAAAACTAATTTTTTCTAAATGGGCTTGCCATATGATGACCCAATCTACACCAAGACCTCATGCACGACCCAAGTCTATAAAAATCAGATTTTTTATCATTTTATTTTATTTATTTTGATTTAATTCATTTAAAATCATTTTAAATTAAAATAAAATATAAAAGTCAAAGATTTAAAAGGGATTGAGCTTCTAGAAATTCATAAAGGTGATTAGTATCAAAGTGGTAAGAGAATCATGATGATTGGCTTGAAATAGAAGGTGTTCATACAAGAATATTTGAATTTTAAAGCCTTATCTTTTTGAATCTTTTCTAATCAATTTTTTCACACAATGATCAATCTTTTCTGACCTAATCCATTGCACTATAAGTATAGAACATAACCCTACTCATTGGACACGAATTTCAGCCTCCCAAGTGTAAGTTCATATTTTCAAAAACCTCTCCAAAACTCAAATTCGGTTTTCACACTACAAGGCATTTGAAGGTATTTTAAGGACATGAGAATGATCCCTGGACTTCATGGATCATGTACCAATGCTCATATGCATCTATAACACCCTAAATCATTCAAACCGAATTCATGTTCTTCATCAATTTTCAATTTTTTGATTTCATTCATTTAACCATTATGAATTGTTTTTGTGTTGTTAATCTTGTTTATTATGATTCTTAGATGGTTTCTGGACAAAAACATTGAAGAAACATGCCCTAAACCGAAAACCACCATTGTTAGGGTTTGAGTTCTCAAATTGGGAATTCATGATTTATTTGAGATAAATGAATTTTAAGAACATGGTTATGATGAATAAGCTTCGTATGTTTGATCTGGACTGTCAATTTGAATTAATTTTGTTGTTTGCTTGATGTTTCAAGAACCTAGGATTTCTGGTTTATGAACACCCAAGAAATTTTGCAGGAAAAATCGTATTAATTTTCGCAGGAAATTCAAGGAAGAAGAAGAAGTTTCGCGCGTCTGAAATTTCAAATATTTGAAATTATATTTTATGGATTGGTTTCTGTTTTGTTTAACAGTTGTGTGGTAGCTCAGTTGGTGGAAGGATGCGCATGGGAAGTCTTGGTCCAGGGATCGAATCCTGGCTTTTTGCAAAGTTTTCTTATTTTTTAGTTTGAGTATTAGGCATAATATATAATGAATTATTGCTGTTATATTAACAGGTGCGCTCTCCCAGCTGGAATGGTTAAGGTGTTTGTGTAATGCTTGAAGGTCCTGGGTTCGATTCCCCCCAGGCCTTTTTGGTGTTGTTTTATTTTTTCATGATATTTTCAGGATTATGCAACAAAAGCAAATGGACTTCCCCCTTTGTTACCTGCGCGCAGGCTAGCCCAGTGGATGGAAGCTTTTACCAGGTATTGGGAGGTCCTGGGTTCAAAACCAGGCCTCCCCTCTTTCTTTTTCTCTCTTTTATTTCTTTGTTTTAATTAATATTATTATTTGTTTTTCTTAATTAAAATTAATTGATAATTAAATTATAAACCTAATCTTTTTAGTTCTAAAATTTTAATAAACCTAATAACCTTTTTTTTATTATTATCATATAAATTAGTTTATTTTATTATATAATTTGAAAATAGTTCTTATTTGTAAATAATTAAGTTAAACCTAATTTTATTTTTCATAATCCAAAATTTTCTTTTATTTAAAATTTAATCTTATTATAATCTTTAACTTATTATTTATAAACCTTAATCATATGTATATATTATGCAATTTGTTTATAATTTAAATCTTATATATAAATATGCTTAATATTAAAATTTTGTTAATTATAATTAAATTCCATAAATTGTTTATAATTCAATTTTGTATGTAAATAATTTTATTTTTATAATTATAATTCTATTTTCATATTATGTTCATAATTAATTTTTTATATAATTTATTCATAACTTAAAATTTTTATAATAATTAGTATAATTGTTTATATTTTAATATTAAATAATAATTGTTTATAAAATTGAATTTTTTTAATTATTATAATATTCTTGTTTATTTCATTATTATTATTAATTATGTTTATATGATTATTACTAACCCCATTTAATTTGGTATTATTTTTATTATTATTTTCACTAACCCAATTATTATTATTATTTATTTTGCTTATTATATTTAATTCTGCTTAATTATTATTATGTAATTGCTCCTTGGTGTAATATTTAATAGTAATGTTTAAATTATTTATTTTATGCTATGGTTAGTAAATAGGGAGTGTAAATATACTTGTAATTTAAAATTAATTTAGATCATTTAAATTTAAAGATAAATATTAAATTAAACACTCACACACGTAAGTCGATCTTTGATCGCCATCTCACTTCCTTAGGGATACCTCTCATGTTGCCTAATCAAAAAGGTCAAGTAGGCTGTATAAAGCAAACTTCCCTCAAAATAAAGTCATCTAGTCCCTTAACAGATAAAAGATCAAGTCCCTTTCGAATGCTGCCTTCGTAATGATCTTGTCCCTTTCGAATACAGATGATAGTCCCTTCAGAATTGCTTATACACCCCACAGTTGCCTACATAACAGATGACCCTTCATTTGTCCCTCACATCCAAGGTAATGACTACCTATTCCTTAATAATAGGGATAGTCTTACCATTTAAAGGATCCAAGAACAGAAAAGACTTAAACTTAGGGTAGGTTCCTCATAGTTACTTGCTCACTCTTCAAAAATTTTCAAACACTTCACAATTTCAAACAAATTTTCAAAACAAAGGTTTTTTACGCATCCGTACATGGATCATTATCAAACTCTTAAGAAAATTTCTATTCACACACTTCACATTTTCAAAAACATTTTAAAGTGAGCTAAGTAACTAAGAGCCCATGGATAACCATGGATGTAAAGGGTGCTAACACCTTCCCTTTACATAACCTACCCCCCGGACCCAAAAATCTTTTAAAAAGGTCTTTCCTGTTCTTTTATGCCTTTCCTTTGGATAAAATAAAAGTCGGTGGCGACTCTTGCTATCCGCAACATAACTAAAGTCAGTTCTCCCACCGTGTTACACTAGGTTAAGAAAACAATTAGGGTTAGGGTTTGAGAAAAATTTTAAGGTTTAAAAAAAATTTAAGGTTTAGGAAAAATTTTAGGATAAATATTAGGGCGAAATCTGGGTTTTAAGATAAAGATTAGGGCTAAATTTTTAGGGTTTAAAGTTTATGAAAAAAATTAAGACTTAGGTTTAAAATTAAGGTTTAGGGAAAAAATCAAGGTTTATGAAAAAAATTAAGGTTTATAATAAAAAATACAAGTTTAAAAAAAAAGATTTTGTTTTATCTTTTAGAAATTAGTTTAATAATAATAATAAGGAAATTCAAAGAAAATACATAATTTGATGAAAAAGGGAAAAATAAAGTTAGAGATACCCAAAATATTGGGGGTTGGTGTTGAACCCCTGACTTTGCCTTTGCCAACAAAAACCTTCAGCCACTACGCTAGCCACGTTTCTTTGCCAAAATATTAGGAATGAGTATTGAACCCACGTTTCTTTGCCAAAATGTTGGGAATGAGTGTTGAACCCACTCCCTCATACTTTCAACCTTAGGTCTTTGTCACTAGGCCAATCAGTGCATGCCACACACCATCTTCTTCCTCCCACCTGACTTACCTATCAGCCTATAATGCTTATCACTACTGCAGCCTTCAAAGCATCGACGAAAACAGATTACAACAGATTAACCAATAGTTTAGTTCTCCATGGTGTCCTATGATTCCTGCATCGAAACTTAAATCCAACTATCCAAAAACCATCTACACAATCAAACAAACATATTATGTAATCAAAATCAATTAATCATGCATAAATCATTGAAATTGAAAAAAATCAAAAGAAAAGCAAGAATATGAATTTGGTTTGTATGATTTGGCATGAATTTGATGATGAGGATGATTGGAATAGGTTCAGGAAACCTCAAGGATTCATTTGTAGCCTTTAGTCCACTTGTAAAAGTGGTGGATTGTGGAAACCTAATTTTGAATTATGTGAAATTTTAAAGTATGAATATCATCCTCTTGCTCTCCATCCTCTTTTGTTTGTCTTGTGATGTTGTTGTGGTTATATAGTAATGTAATTAGGTTAAGAATTTGGGCCTTGGTTGGAGTTGTATGAGTTGCTTGAAGGTGAAGAAATATCTTTCATAATTTGTCCAAAAATCACATCATATCTTACCAAATAGCCTTAGCACAAAATTTGATGATATCCAATCACCTTGAATGTCATTTAAGAGCTTCTAGAAGAAGAATCAAATCAAATATTTTTATTTTCATATTTTATTTTGATTTAAAATGAATTTTAATGAATAAAATCAAAATAAATAATAATAATAATATAAAAATCAGAAATTGGTTGAATTGGGTCGTGCATGATGACATCTTTGAGTTTGGGTTGGAATTTGGTGGGCCCATTTGGAAATATTTGGATTTGAGACCTCATTTGCTTCATACACTCCTCAAAAATTTCCCAACTTTAACAAGGCATATCTCCATCAATTTTAAGTCTATGAAGGTGTTCTTGAACTTTTTAGAAAGCTTAGAGAGTCCTCTAACAAACCCCTGTGGTATCATGTCCATATCCTTTACCATTTTTAAGTTATTCCCTTTGGAAGATGTTGACTTTTTGTTGACTTTTGAAATGATCTGTAATGTTTTGGCTCATACCTTTCAAATGAAGCATTTTAAGGCTTGGCTTGTGAGACACAAAGTTGTAGAGAATTAAATTTCCTTCAAAATGAGCTTTGGATGGGAAATTTTTGATGAAGTATGTGAAAGTTATGGCTGGTCAAAGTTCAGTTGACTTTTCCTATGAAAACCCTAATTTAGAAACTCCTGATTCTTGATAATCTGAAATCTCCTTGATGAATCATGATCAACCCTTGATCAAATGATGACATTTACTTCATAAACTTGATGTTGGCAAAAAGTCATGAAGTTTGACTTTGGTTTGACCATAATTGACCTCAGTTTGACTTTTTAACCACTTTGACTGATTTTTGCATATCTGATCATCTGACTGAGCAAACTTTTTGGGAAAGCCTTGAAACTTGACATAGGGATTCTTGAAGACATGTAGGATGTTATGAAGCTCACTTGAGGCCTTGAAAGTCCATTTAGACTGATGAAATTCAAAAACCCTAGTTTAGGGTGTATTGCTTAGGAGGATGCTTTGTCTGAGGGAATTGTCAAACTTTCTGACTAATTGTGAACCTTGTGAACTTTGAGAGGATCCTTGGGACACATTGCCTTGACTAGGGGAGGGAAATATTTTGGGTGCAACAACGTCTTGATGGGATCTTCGAAAATATTGAGGCAGATCAAAGTTATTTCATGACCGAAGTAAAAGGCATAACTAGTCGAAGCTTCGACAAGAACTTAGCCCACACAGCTCCTTGCAACCCAGCTGACTTCGACTTAACATCGTCAGATAACGCCTATTGCTCCATGTACTTACATTCGACACATGGATTCCAATGGGACAAAGAGGTAATCGGCGAACCAAGCCACGTTTGGGGAACTATTGACATAGAACCAACTGGTTGGGACAGTGAATTCGACGACAACTATGAGTGAAGTACAACACTAACGAGATTAACAGCCTATATGGCCGAAAATAAACTAAAAGCGGCTCTTGAAGCCGAAGAAAAGTGTATGGTTGTCGAAGCCAAGGAAGAAAATTCGCACCCACTGTGCCCTCACCAAGGCATAGATGGAGAAAACAAAGATGAGCAGACAGGCGAATGCCAGAATAACAAGTTGGATGCCATCTACGACGACAAACCCTTAGGATTTGAAAAAGACCCAACTTCAACTAACATGAAGATGGTAGCACAATATCCTTTAGAAGAAATCAATCTAGGACTGGGGGCAGAGAGAATGACAACCTATATAAGTGCAGCTATGGACCCCCATTTTAGAAACAAATTAGTTCAGTTGTTGAAAGAATTAAAGGACTGCTTCGCATGGGACTATGACGAAATGCCGGGCCTCGACAGGGGTTTGGTCGAACTGAAACTTCCTATAATTGAAGGAAGGAAGCGCGTGAAGCAAGCTCCAAGGCGTTTCGCACCAGAGGTTTTGTCGAAGATAAAAGAGGATGTCGAAAGACTTCTCAAGTGTAAATTCATTCGTCCAACAAGGTATGTCAAATGGATTGCAAATTTGTACCAGTAATAAAGAAAAATGGCTCTTTGAGGGTGTGCATTGATTTTCGAGACTTAAATTCTGCCACCCCAAAGGATGAATATCCTATGCCAGTAGCAGAAATGCTAGTAGACTTTGCAGCAAGACACAAATACCTAAGTATGCTAGATGGATATTCTGGCTACAACCAAATCTTCATTGTAGAGGAAGATGTTTCAAAAATAGCCTTTCGGTGTCCCGGAGCGATAGGGACGTACGAATGGGTAGTTATGCCCTTTGGTTTGAAAAACGCTGGGGCCACATACCAAAGGGCTATGAATTCTATATTAAATGACTTTATTGAAACATTCATGCAAGTATACATTGATGAAATTGTAATAAAGTCTATTTCAAAAGCACATCATTTAACCCATCTTCGACAATCCTTTGAAAGGATGAGAAAACATGGCTTAAGGATGAACCCCCTTAAATGTGCGTTTGGTGTGCAGACTGGAGATTTCCTAGGTTTTGTGGTCCACAAAAAGGGAATCGAAATAAATGCTAATAAAGCTAAAGCAATAAGGAAGGCGAAAGCTCCTTCGACAAAGAAAGAACTGCAGTCACTGCTGGGGAAGATTAATTTCCTTAGAAGATTTATTTCAAACCTCAGTGGGAAGACACGAGCATTCTCCCCCTTGCTTCAACTCAAAAATGAAAATTTCACATGGGGGCAGGAACAACAAGAAGATTTTGACAAGATAAAAGGATACTTGGCAAGCCCTCCAGTCCTGACGTCACCTAATAGACGAAGAAGCATGAGGTTATATATCTCAGCATCTGATAAGACCCTTGGAAGTATGCTTTATCAGGAAGATGAAAATGGCATCGAAAGAGCCATCTATTATCTCAGCAGAGTATTAAATGACGCTAAAACCAGATATAGTGTAGTAGAAAAGTTATGTCTTTGTGTATATTTATCTTGTACAAAATTAAAACACTATACAAAACCAGTTGATGTATTTGTATCATCTCACTTCGACGTAATAAAATATATGCTTTCTAAATCTATTTTACATAGTCGAATTGGGAAATGAGCTTTAGCATTAACTGAATATTCCTTAAGATATTTGCCTTTAAAAGCTGTAAAAGGGCAAGTGGTGGCTGACTTCATAGCCGACCATTCCATGGACGACAGTGAAATAAATTACGTCGAACTGCAGCCTTAGAAATTGTATTTCGACGGTTCCAGCCATAAGAATGGTGCAGGTATAGGTATATTGATTATTTCTCCTGATAAAATTCCAACAAAATTCAAGTATAGGGTCAAAGACCCTTGTTCAAATAATGAAGCCGAGTACGAAGCTTTAATTGCTGGACTTGAAACTTTGTTGGAACTGGAGGAAACTCGAGTCGAAATAATGGGCGACTCAGAACTAGTAATAAAACAACTAACCAAAGAGTACAGATGTGTTAAAGAAAATCTGATCATGTACTTCGTCACAGCCAACAGGCTCCTGAAAGCATTCGACATTGTGATCCTCAAACATATCCCTAGAGTAAACAATCAAGAGGCTAATGATTTGGCTCAGATTGCATCAGGTTACAGGGTATCAAGGGAAAATATGGAGAAAGCTATTGAAGTAAGGGGAAGGGTTGTATTGACCAAATTATCCCCATCAGATTTAGAATCAAAGGAACTTAGTTACAGGGACGACGAAAGTTTCAAAAATTTTAATATAGACAATTCAGACATGGATGACTGGAGAAAACCTATAAGAAGTTATTTACAAGATCCAAACAAAAGCATAGAAAGGAAAATAAGATATAGAGCATTAAGCTACGTACTCTTTGGAAATGAATTGTTTAAAAAGACTGCAGAAGGAGTCTTACTAAAATGCTTAGGCGAAGAAGAGGCGTATATTGCACTATCGAATGTACATAGTGGCACATGTGGTGCGCACCAAGAAGGACATAAGATGAAATGGTTACTATTTAGGCAGGGTTTATATTGGCCAACTATGCTCAAAGACTGTGTCGAATTCACGAAGGGTTGCCAAGAATGCCAAATCCATGCAAGAATACCATGTGTTCCTGCAAGGAACTACATTCGATCACAAAGCCTTGGCCATTCAGAGGATGGGCTTTGGATCTAATTGGAGAAATTCGGCATGCTTCATCAAAAGGGCAAAGGTACATTTTAGTAGGAGTGGATTACTTTACTAAATGGATCGAAGCCATACCACTAACTAATGTGGATCAGGAAGCGGTTATAGAATTCATCCAAAAATACATAATCTATAGGTTTAGGATACCAGAAACAATAACCACTGACCAGGGGTCTGTGTTTACTGGTAAAAATATGCAATCTTTTGCAATTGAAATGGGGTTTAAGTTATTAACGTCTACGCCCTATTACGCCCAGGCCAATGGACAAGTCGAAGCGACAAATAAAGTAATAATAAATCTGATCAAAAAACATGTAGGTAAAAATCCTATAAATTGGCACAAAACCTTAGATCAAATTTTGTGGGCATGTCGAATGTCGCCTAAAGAAGCTACTAATTCGACCCCATTTAAATTAACATACAGACATGAGGCAGTACTTCTAGTCGAAATCTATTTACAATCCGTACGTACCCAAAGACACCATGAAATTCCTTCAGATGTATATTGGAGCATGATGATGGATGAACTAGTATATTTAGACGAAGAAAGGTTACGCGCGTTGGACTTGATTAAAACACAGAAGGAAAGAGTTGAGAAATCTTATAATAAGAAAGTGAAGTCGAAAATATTTCTTGAAGGTGATTTAGTTTGGAAGGTAATACTTCCCATGGATCGAAAAGATAGAGTGATGGGGAAATGGTCCCCCAAGTGGAAAGGACCCTTTAAAGTTTTAAGTGTTTTCTCAAATGGCGCTTATGAAATTGAAGAAATAAGCAAAGATGAGAGAATAATTAAAATAAATGGCAAGTACTTAAAGAAATATAAACCAATTCTGCAAGAGGTAAAAATAAAGCTGGAATGACTATATTAATCACTTCGCCAAACAATGGGCGGTAAAGTCATTACAAAATTCAATCACCAAAAAGTTAATAAAAGAACTAAAGAAAACAACACATACACCTCCCCCACCCTATTACAAATTTCTAAAGAAAAGATTCTTTAAGCTCCATGAATTTCTTCTTTTGAACAACAATTCAACATTCACACAGACTTTGGTTCAGAGAGATCTCTTCAATTTTTTTGGCTAAAGCTTGAGCCCTGTCCGCATGGTGAATTCCCACCTTTATTTCCTCTTCGATCTCTGCAGTATTAGGTTGTTCAAGTTCGGCCATACGTTTCCGCTCTTGAGCAATTTTTGCTTGGAGTTCGGCTACCTGTCTCTCAAAGTTTTGAATATTATTCTTACAATCAGACACTTGTTGAGAGTAAGTGTCGAAGAGCTTTGACATCTCAGAAACCTTGTCCGTCGAAGTTGCTACAGCATCCCATTCAACATTTTGAGTGTCCGTTTTGTTAGAAATCAGTTTGATGTACTCTCTTAGACGATTGAGATCTGTACATGTTACATCAATGATCTGAGAAAGATCCAGCACCAGACGAGTTTCGTCAGTGTTGGCCTCCAAAACGTTCACTTGTTTAAGGAGTTTCTTCATTTCACATTTCTGAGTAGGGTCCTCCTCCAAAAGTCTGAATAGATCGACACTAAGCACTTTGCTTTTGATTTCATCCATGAGAACACTGAGGTTCTTCACTTCAGAAGTGGTTCCAGAGGTTGACGAACTGTTGGAGGAATCTTGGAAATTGTAACGTTGGCTGATCATGACTTTCAGATAGTCCAAAGGCTCTCGTACCTTCAGGCTCTCAAGTTCCTCATGGGTAAAGGCAGTTGAACCTGAAGATAAATATTTGTTCAGATTGGAGTCAGGGAGAGTCTGAACGCTGGGCCCAGTGCATTGTTTCGACAGGTCTTGTTCTGCTGCAGTTTTGGTTTGAATTTTCTCCTTCTTAGCGTCTGTAGTTTCAGGTGACTTCTCCTTCTCCTCAGTCACAGATTCAACGTCAGCTTTTTCACCTTTATCAGTGCTGGCCGGTCGATCTTCTTTGGTTTCGGGTTTTGGGGAGTTATCCACAGAATGCTCATCCATTACGGTGTCGAATGCAGAGCAGGTTTGGGGTTCAAGTACATCACCCTTTGAGAGTTCTTTCTCTTGGATTTTCTTCTCCACATTCGTCTCACCAACACTGTGGGAAGGTTCACCAGGGTTGATTTCAACCTGAAGAAAAGAATGAATATAAAAAAAATATGCATACGAAGTTAAATTCAAAAGTCAGTCGAAAATAGTTACCTGAGGAATCTCAGTATGAAAAATGGAGTTCCCACTTTCTGCGTCCCGCGCGAGTTTAACCATCAGACGGATGGGAGATGTTTTCTTCGATGTGACGAGCGACCTTTCGGAAGCGATTGTTCTTATGTTGCTGGATTTCTTCCTTTTTAGGGGTTTTTGATCTGGAGATTTGTCACCAGAATCGTTAGAGATCTCCTTCACCATTTCTTTCTTCCTTTTCTGAGGAGTAGGTGGTTTTCGACTCACCTGGAAAATAACAAGATTTCAATAAGCCAAAGGCCAAGGCAATTTCATAATTAACACAAGTCCTTTAGATAAAAAAAAGATAAAGAGAAAGGATGAAACCTTTTTCACCGTCAAAGAAGTTTTCTTAACGGGCTTGACAAGTTGGTATTCGACAGATGCCTTCTTGGTTGGAATTTTGATAGCTGGAAGGAAAGAATTGTTAAGAAAGAAATGAATAAAACATAAGAAATTTAAAACAATAAATTAGAATGGTGCAAACACCTTCAAGAGTAGTAGATTCCACACGCACGTGTTCTATTCCAACATGAAGGTGCCCAGGATAATCGTCCAGATGATATTTGGTCGGAACCACACGTTCGGCTAGCTTTTTTCGTGACCCTTTAAGCAGTTTTAAATCTTCCCCACATATGAACCAATCTGGGAAAGGAGGGCTGAGCGCCACACCAAAATAAGCAGATGACAGAGAGGGAAACTTTGGTGGATAACTGAAATACACAAAATTATAATGCGCCTCTGTTGGAATATACGAGGGTATTACCAGTTTCTCCATCCTTTCACTGAATTTATGCTTTAGAGTCACACCTGCTTCACCTATGGTTCGCCTAAGATCATTTGGCCTGTATGCCGTTTCAAAATATTTTTGAAACTTTTGAATCTCCTTAACATGTTGATCAATAGCTTTTTTCGTTCTGTCCTGCACAAAAGCAAAAGCGTTCGTCAGAAGTTGGTTGAAGGTAGCCACATCCTAAAATCTTGTAAGATAGTACTCCTTCCACCAGGCGTCGAATTCTTGAATTCAGAAGAACATGGGTCGGAAGATCACCGGTCGAACCTCCAGAGTAGCGTCGTTCAATTTTTCCACAATCTCAGTACTTTTTGCCACAGTCAGAAATGAGTTGTAAAAGAGAATAGCTCCTTTCTTGGGGTAAATCGACCTAGGCTTCAGCTGTATCAACCCAAACTGTCGAGCAACTAAGTTTGGTTGATAAGCTAGTAAGGCCACCTTAGAGTTAGTCATGGTGGGGTAAGAGGGTAGAAGTCTTGGCGTCAGCAGCATTTTCCAAACATCCAAAAAATTGTCTTCATCCTTTTTGTGTTCGACAGGGAGCCGTCTGGTAAACCATTTGGGCCCTACAATCCTATTGGCAAAGGGGGCTATGTTCGCAGTAAAATTATGGCTTTTGGCAAACATATTGATGTAACTAGTGAAAGAACGTCGAAGGCTTTTCCCTTCTTCAGAAGGAGTTAGTTGAGCCAACCTGGCCCATTCGACGTGCCTATCCTTGACATACTCTTCGTCCACCACGCCTTTGTCGAAGATTCTGGATTCAAAGGTGGCATTGAGCCACAATTGAAGGAGCCAGAAGGGACCCGCCAGGATAAGTTTGCCCTTGTCCTTGATTTGTTTTAGGGTTTCGACTCCCTCACTCATAGATTCATAGAGGTTGGCCAAAATCATTTCGCTTAGTCGAAGGTTTCTACCAGCATGTAGTTGATTAGCTATGGTAATGTATTTTTTGGCTACTTGGAGGGATCTTGAGCAAACTACGAATTTTGACAGCCAGAGAGTCAAAAAGGCTATGTGTTCTGTGTCCGACACATCAGGGGAGTCTTTGTTGTGATAATGAGCCATGAAGGGAGAATATGAGGCAAAGCTAGTGTCGAAAACGAAGGTGTTTTTATCTAATACGGTTGGGTCAAAATCCATACCTAGAGGGATAAGACCTACTATAGCAGCTAGGTCGAAAAGAGTGGGTGTTACCATTCCGCAAGGAAGGTGGAAGGTATTATAAGTATTATCCCAAAAATAAAGGGAAGCTAGAATCATGGTAGGGCAATAGTTTGGGCCCTCTTTCGACAATTGAATTAGGTCATAAATGCCTATTTTCTTCCAAACCTTACCCTTGACTTTTTCAACCTTTTCTACCCAGTCTAGGTACTCAGATGGGTCTTTCGACCAGGGGCAACTTCTAAAAATCCTAGTTTGATTTAAATAAGTTAAGTCTAAAGTTTTAGTTTCAGTCTGGGTTTCTGGGGATGTATCACTAGATGTTTTTACCTTTCCTGCTCCTATGGGTTTCGAGTGTGTATAAGTGGGGAAGAAATCAGTGAGACGAGCTGGATTAGTATTTAGGTTAGGAAGGGGACCTAACATGGCATGATGTTTACCAGAAACAAGAATGGGAATGAGTACATGTGAATAGTAAATGCTTTCTTTTTCTCTTTGATTCGGAGGCTCTGGGATATATTGTTGGTTATCCACCACTTTTGGTCCGAGGATTCTGTGCGCAGGAGGGAGAGTTTATGTGTTCTTCTTGTCTTTTTGAGAGCTTGAGGCCGCCATTGTTAAACTTTGAAGGAGCTTGAGAAAAGATGAAGATCTGGGTTTGAGAGAGGAAGAACTTTGAAAATCTGAAGTTGAGAGTGTAAAAATTTTTTAAGAGGAAAAATGGATTATTTATACTAAAGAAATGAAGAAAGACGTTTGGCTCTTCAAGTTGTTAAGGTACGTGTCCATATGCCATTGGACATAAAAAGGGCGTGGAAGTTAAAAAGGGTACAGTGGACCTAGTTCATTGAGTCATGGAGATCATGTCTGGGAACGTGGGTTGAAGTTGATGGGTTGAGGAAATCTAATGATTACTTAGATTTGATTTGACAAAGTGAGATTTTTGGGAATCCGTGCATTTAATGCAAAAAGCATGGAGTCGAAGAATAATTTGGCAGCAAAGTTGTTTTCTCCAGAAATTTAGTCAAAACACCTTTGCTGGGGAGCAATTTGTATGAATAGGATTTTCGACAACATGAGTTTGGTCCATAAAAGTTTTAATAGCTTCTATAAAGATCTTTTGACGAATTTGATCACTCTTTCTTCCAAACATGTCCAGAATCTCGAGAAGGTTTGTGATGATTTGTTTGATAAGTCGAAAGTGGTTTGTCGAAAGAGATGCTGGATTGCTGGTTGGAAGTTCTTCACATCACTACGGATAAAGTTTTGTTGTTATTTCGACAATGAAGAGTTTCGACGAAGGAGAGTCTGATAGAAGGATGTTTGGATTTGAATTGGAAATCAATTTGATGTCACGATGAGACACCTCGTTTCATCTGTCGAATAGCAGTTTTCTGTACCAATAACTGTTTTGTTGGTAAAGGGAGACGTGGAAGGTTTTTAGAAGACATTAGCATGCATAATGCCAATTGGCATTCATTTAGGATTCGACCGTTGTTTGACGGTTATGATATTTGTATATAAATAGGATAGTTTTGCTTTGTGAAAAGTGTGCGAAATAGATTGTACAAATTCCTGAAAATCCACTCAAGTACTCGTGTGTAAAGAGAAAAGAGAGATTATTCTGGAAATGTACGTATTGACACCAATTTTTATTTCAAGTTATAAAAGCTTTAAGTTTCTTCTTTAAATCTTTACTTTTCGTTTGTCATTTACTTTTCATTTACGTTCTAGCAATTTCATATTTTAGTCAGTTTATGCTTAAGTAATTCTTTATCTTCATGGCAAACTTCAAATATAAAAACAACTTCAACTTTAATATAGATATTAACAATTAGGTTATTCTAGAACACTTCGACAAAAATATATAAAAACCACATTTGGATTATCTTTCATTTGATTCTTAGCACGCGAAGTCCTAGGACTTGTTTGGTTGGTCCTGTTAGTCACCCTTTTCTGAGAGATTTGGTTAACCAGAGATTGTTCGCCAGAAATACCAGCGAACAATCATGTACTAATACTCTTGCATGAAAATTATGTAGCAAAACTTCCATAATAATTGTAACATTACAATGTATATTTTTGTTACATTCGATATGAATTCAACCTTAGCTGGAAGTATTATGCATGTATGATAGATATTATGGGGTAAAAAATTGGTTAAAACCTGTGAAGCATGGACACCATGACACAGACACCTGATCATGTTAAAACACACTACACTGATATCATTATATATAAGAGATTATTTGAGTTTTATTTATACATCTATGATTAAAAAATTTGAAAATATTCTAATCAAAATTAATGTGTTTAATTTTTTATTGATGATATTACTTAAATACACGTTTAACAATTATAAATTTGCGTGAGATTTGTCTAAAATATGTATAAAGGTGTGTTGAATCAAAGAATAAAACAAGTTTTAATTTGAAATATTTGTCTGAATTATTTGACATATATGTTATGAGTATCATACGGGTGTCAACCGTTGATTCAAAGAGTGTCGAAAAAAGACAAAAAAACATTTTTAGTGGACACTTGTCTGACTTTTCTGACACGTCGTACGAATGTTATATAAGTGTCGGATACTGATATGTGTTGGACACGTGACGCCTAATCCTAGAGGTATGCGTGCTTCATATGCTAAAACCAGACAAGAATTGTAGTCTGGGTAGATTTCTGTATGGTGAGATAGGTGGACGTCTTACTTGTGAGTCATATTGCGGTTCAAAGCAAGAAAATGAATATAAAAACCTATTACCAGCATGTTAAATCCTAGTTCATTGTATGTAAGGTTCTCATTGTCTTTTATCATTTCACATCAGCTTCAGTACGAGTTTTGGTCATCATCTGATCAACTGCGGGAACTGCTCTTTGAAGCTCCTCCCATATGGCTTTATAGACCATTCTTTGCCTATTCACGACTGATTGTCCCTCCAAGGCTATGGATGCAACATCAATGCTGCAAAACAAAACTACAAATTAGAGCTATCAACCAAACTATACCAAGTAGTGTGTCAAACACAACTATTTATACAAAACAACTGTGCCTCAAGGATAAATTTTATCAAAATAAGATTTGTTTGAAAATCTTCTGATTTTCAGTTTACACTTAGATTTTTACGTGTATATTGTTTAACACAATTTCACTCTCTATCTTTAGTTACAGGATGTTAGAAACATAGTTACATAATTAGCTGGTGTTGGTACCTCTAGAGAACCGTGAATTGATTCATGAGTACCTTGCAGTATTTTTGCGAACTTGTTCGGATAAATTTTCATATAATTCACACATTTTAACGAACTAGTGAACCACTTAAATACACTGGAAAATTTGAATTATTTATACTAATTATGCATGATACCCTTAGAGCTTCAATACAGTTGAAAATTTGAACTATTTATACTAATTATGCATGATACCCTTAGAGTGTGTTTGGATGGAGTAATTGAGAATTTTTAAGAAATTCAAAATTTTAGGTAATTCAAATGATTCAATTAGAATTCATTCAATTTTAAATTTTATTGTTTAGATAGAGTATTAAAATGATTCATTTTAAAAAACTTGGGGACAATTTTAATAATTTTTAAATTTTTTGGGTCAAATCTAAAATATGAAAAATATGGACCAATTTGTAATTAATGAAAATTTAAAGGACCAATTTGTAATATTTGAAAATTATTAGGGACTTATTTGTAATTTTTGGAAATTTTGGGGGTGAATTTGAAATTTTCATAAAATATAAAGACTATTTTACAAATTTTGAAAATTTAATGATAAACAATTTAACATTCATATTATATAGAGTGACGAAACAATTTGAAATCCTTACTTTTATGTGTCATTTTAAATTCCTTAAATTTAACATGAATAAAATACTCCATAAATTTACATCATTTTAACAATTCTCCATTTTAATGAGGGAAAGTAATTTTTTGAGGGAATTTGAAATGATTTGATCACAATCCATTATTTGGATAAAAATATGAAAAATTGTTAAAATGATGTAAAATTATGGAGTATTTTATTCATGTTAAATTTAAGAAAATTAAAATGACACCAAAAAATAAAGAATTTTAAATTGATTCATCATTCTATATAATATGAATGTTAAATTGTTTATTATTAAATTTTCAAATTTTGCTAGATGGTCCTCATATTTTATGAAAATATCAAATTTACCCCTAAAATTTTAAAAAATTACAAATGAGTCCCTAATAATTTTCAAATTTTAAAAATTGATCCTTCAAATTTTCAAATTTTGCAAATTGGTCCCTATTTTTCATATTTTAAATTTGACCCAAAAATTTTAAAAATGATAAAAATGACCCCAAATCTTTTACCATGAATCATTTTAATAGTCTATCCAAACAAAAGAATTTAAAATTGAATGGATTCTAATTGAATCATTTGAATTACCTAAAATTTTAATTTCCTTAAAAATTCTCAATTACCTCATCCAAACACACTCTTAGAGTTTCTTGTTGCCGGCTAAAATGTATAATAATAATTATAATTGTACTTGTTAATTGCAAATTGGGCCCCACACATAACCCATTGTTTGCTTAACTTGATATCAGGGTTCTATTCTTCTATTAATAAAGTAGTTTCACTTTTCTTCCTATCAATGTATTCGATGTGGGACATCTTCATTTATATATTAACTAATACCCGCTGCATATTATAAACTTCAGGATTTTTTTAATTATTTAGTTCTTTTATCTTTTTTTTTTTTAAAATTATAATATATAAATTATAATATTTGAATGTATCAAGAATTCATATAACATACTACAAATCTAAATAACGTATCAACTATGCATACCCCTACGCACCGAAAACTTTGAGAATTGCAAACTGCGTATCCAAATTCGTACCACGAACCGAAAGGAATTGTGAACCGTGTGACTATGGTTAGAAACAATAACTTTCACTCTCTAGCATGTCTTGTTGCACAACTGCCTGTAATTCCTTACCTTGCTTCCAAATGGGGTAAGAAACAATAGCTTTCAACTTTACTCCCTCATGTTGCCTCGATAAAATGTTAGCTGCCTTGTTCTCCAATCTCACCTTGTAAATTACCTCAAAATCAAATCCCAATAATTTAGCTATCCATTCCTGTTGATTTGCTGTGGTAATTCGTTGTTGAACCAGATGCCATAGACTTTTTTGATCATAATAAAAAATAAATTTTCTACCCAAAAGATAGTATCGCCACCAATGCTGAATGGTCAAGACCAACACCATCAATGCTTTGTCGTAAGCAGACTTACAAAGTTTACTTCCTGAAAAAGTCTTGCTAAAGTAGGAAATTAGGTGCTTAGATTGCATCAACAATGCCTTCACTCCCTTTCCCGAAGTATCACACTTAATCTTAAATAGAATGTCAAAATTTGGGAGAGCCAAAACCGGGGATGTAGGTGTAGCGGTAAAAATCATGAGTGTAAGCTATTGATTAACTTAATTCAAAAGAACAAGAGTCACCACCACGCTTTTATTTGATCCCACAAAGGAAAAGGAAAAGGGCGAACAAAACTAATAAAGTCTAAAAGGAAAAAGCTAATAAAACCAGACAAGGACAAGAGTAAGGGGGTTTGTTACAAAGAAGGAAGGTGCTAGCACCCAAAACGTCAGTGGTACTCCACAGGAACCTCTTTGATTTATTGAAAACTTTTGGTTTGAAAAGGATTTGTTTAAACAAGATTGAGGGGATGAGAAGAGAATTCATTTTTTTATTTTTGTGTTTTGAGAGACTTATCGCCTCATGCATACGTACCCACAAAATGCAATATAGGATCAAAACCTTGTAGTTCATGGTAAAAATAACATAATTTGTTGGTTTTGGTTGATTTTAAAAACTAAATACAATTTGTCATTTTAAATGGATAACTTCACTGAGCAACCATTAGAATGAGGGCATAGACTCATGCATCACTATGGGGAAGGCTCTAATCGGATAAAATCGACGACTATTCCAAACTAAACCCCCACAAATGAAAAGATACTCAATTACATCAAACTACAACACAATGATTAGAAGACTTACACTCGACTATGAAAATAACTCATGTCTAAACTTAAAAAGGAGACAACGTGCAACAAGACAAAAAATTATTTGAGTGAGATTGATTTCTTTTAGATTTGAACTAAGGTCAATATGATTAGAATTCATTAACACATATTAGAAAAGAAGAAAAGTTTTATAAATCAACTTGACAAAGTCAAGGTTTATTTATGAAAGAGGTGAAAGTTTTGATCGTACCAATGATCAGAATCTATAATAGGCCCCGACCGCTCACGTGGATGATGAAGGAAATGCTCGGTCTTCGAGGAGAGATGGGGGTGTACCTGCAAGGTACTCCGATGCCAAAGTAAGAACGAGCAAAAGAGTATGCAAGTACGAGTAAAACTGTTAAAGGAGTGAATATTCGATACTTGGCCATCTCATGTGAGAGGGTTTATAAAGTGCCCCAACGCTTGGCTATTGGTCCCTATTTTTGGCCTGGACCGTGGATCCCCCGAAAATAGGTAACTACCAGAAACTAGCTGTTGGGACGAGCATACCTGGTCGGATGGGATGCGCGTCGGGCATATGGATACCCGAGCAAGAGTTGTCTTCGGCTAAATCTGGGTGACTCCTATGGGTGTCGGACAGAAGTCTTGAAGGGGCAGAGAAATCCGATCACAAGTAATTGTGGTCGACAAGTCCTTCTCGGCTAAGGGGTATAAAGCTAATGGGTCCTTTTGACATTTGGGCTATTGGGTCATCCTGGGTGCAGGAATGGATTGGGCCATGCCTAGTCATTGGACCAGTCCAGAACAGGAGCCCCCAAGTCGTTGCTTCTGGTCGTAGAAGTGATGACTTAAGGGTGATCAACTACATACAGGGTGAAGTTGATACTTGTGATATCCTTTAGTCACCTAGCTCGATATAGGTGAACCCGCGTACCCCTAGGCGTTAAATTATGGTCGTCGAAAGAGGATCCCAACAATTATGCTGAGAAGTCATGTCACGCCTGTGCCTTGGGCAGTGTGCACATTTAATGTGTAATGATGGCTACTCTAGGTCGCCCTTAGGTAATGAGTGCGCGTTTATAAGTTATAGGTCCCACATGCCCGTGCACGTGCTCAAGGACACTATAAATGGGGCGCTGGGATTCAGTTCCATACTTTTTGTTTTCTCTGTTTTCCTGCTCGACGAAGATAAGTCCCCGACCTCCGCCACAAACCATCGTCTGCCACCGTTGCCAACGAGAACAGCCAAACGAGGACGCCAAAATCTTATAAAACTCAAAGTTTTTGTCATCCATCTATCCATTATCCCTTCTTATTCTTGCTTGATACATAGATGCATGTGGTTAGGATAGATTTTGGGTCAATAGGACCCATACTTTAGACTGTTAGGGTTTCGATACGGCGTCCCCGTTTCTATACAGTGGTTGATGTGTGATACGTGTAATACCCCAAAATTTTCCCTCTCATTTTCATGGTATTTAGCATATCATATTGCATTCATAATTTCATACATTGCATAACAAATAAATAAAAGAAATAAAATAAGTCATGCATCATTGGTTGGCGTGAAATGCATGTGATCGAGGTTTACTCAGTGGCAAGATCAACTATCAGAACTCAAGGTCGCAGCAGGCTCAGAACAGATGATGGAGATGCATTTGGAGGGTTCCCAAAAAAAGGATGGAAATTCAAAATTTTCATCTGTTAACCGGTTAACACCAGGGGTTAATCGGTTAACGCCTACGAATTTTAGGCAAAACTTTCAAAATTCAGTTGGTGCTCCCTCCCCTTTCCATTTTCCACTTTGCTTTGTGTTTCCGTCAAACTCTAGAACATTCCACATTCTTCCCAAGGAATATTCCCAAAATATTCCAAGGAATATGCGAGGAATATTCTAGAAATATTCCCAACTAACCCTTAGCTTAGGATCCAAGCCTTGTGCCCTAACCTAAACCTAACTCCAAGCCTAATGCCTATAAAAACCCTATTCACCAAGCAAAAAAGGATTAGGCATTTTTCTTCAAGGATTAGCCATTTCTTCACAAAAAATTCATCATTCTCACTATCTCAATTCTCTCATTTTCTTCCATTTTCCCAAACTCACCAAAGCTTCATCATCAAGATCTTTCAAGTTTCACATCGAAATTCGAAATATCGTAAGTTTAGCCTTCATCATCTTCATCGATTCAGCAGATAATCGAAGAAATCGTTGCAGTCGCGGTGTTTATTTCACCGTTCAGAAGCGTTTTGGATTCTCATCGATTGCATTTATTTTGCACTCTCGCGGATCGAAGCTTGGAACCTCCAGTATTCTCTTCATTTGTTGCTTTAATTTTTTTCCCTTCACCTCGCCGTAAGGCATTCTTTGATTTTCTTGCATTATGATGCTTTGTTTGGTCATTAGTACCTAGAGTCGTAGAATGATTGTGGTGTTAATAGGTGTTAGGAGGTTGTATTTAATTTCGTGCTAGTATGGAAATGGATGTAGTAGGAGATTTTAAAAATAAGTCGATAGCTAGAAGTGCTTTTTTCCTCACCGTTTTTTATTTCCGGTTCAGTGTTAACCGGTTAACACAATGATTTGCCCCTGTTTAACTGGTTTTTGAACCCGTTAACCGGTTAACCCTGGTGTTGCACCCCAAAATTTGCCCTCACCTAGACAAGACACTGTGTACTAAGGTATCTCAATAGGTTCACAATAGGTTCACAAGGTTCACAAGGTATCTCAATAGGTTCACAAGGTTCACAATTAGTCAGAAAGTTTGCCAATTCCCTCAAACAAAACATCCTCCTAAGCAATGCACCCTAAACTAGGGTTTTGGATTTCATCAGGCTAAATGAACTTCCAAGGCCTCAAGTGAGCTTCATAACATCCTACATGTCTTCAAGAATCCCTATTACAAGTTTCAAAGCTTTCCCAAAAGGTTTGCTCAGTCAGATGATCAGATATGCAAAAATCAGTCAAAGTGGTTAAAAAGTCAAACTAAGGTCAATTGTGGTCAAACCAAAGTCAAACTTCATGATTTTTGGCCAACATCAAGTATATGAAGTAAAATTAATCATTTTATCAAGGTTTGATCATGATTCATCAAAGAGATTTTAGATCATCAAGAATCAGGAGTTTCTAAATTAGGGTTTTCATAGGAAAAGTCAACTGAACTTTGACCAGCCATAACTTTCACATGCTTCATCAAAATTTTCCCATCCAAAGCTCATTTTGAAGGAAATTGAATTCTCTACAACTTTGTGTCTCACAAGCCAAGCCCAAAAATGCTTCATTTGGAAGGTATGAGCTAAGACATTATAGGTCATTTCAAAAGTCAACAAAAAGTCAACATCTTCCAAAGGGCATAACTTGAAAATGGTAAAGGATATGGACATGATACCAAAGAGGTTGGTTAGAGGACTCTCTAAGATTTCCAAAATGTCCAAGAACACCTTCATAGCCTTAAAATTGAAGGATTTGTGCCTTTTCAAAGATGGGAAATTTTGGGGAGGTTTGTGAAGCAAATGAAGTCTTAAAACCAAATTTTGCCAAATGGGCCTACCAAATTCCAATCCAATCTCAAGGATAAGGTCATACACGACCCATTGACTATTTTTCCATATTTTTATATTTTATATTTTATTATTTTGGATTTTATTTAATAAAATTCAATTTTAATGAAAATAAAATACAAAAAGTCAATCTAAAAATCTGATTTTGGTTCTAGAATGATTGAAATATCATTTAAAGTTGATTAAGAGGATCAAATTTTGTGTAGAGTCATTGAGGCATGAAAATATTTGATTTTTCTCACTTTTTGAATCATATATTTCTTCATGATCAAGATATCCAAGAAGCCCAAAGAATGGATTGGTTTTTGACCTAATTTGCTTCTATTATAAGTGTACAACACAAACCAATGCAGGGGACACGAAAATTAGGATTCTAGAACCACTCTCAAACTCTCAAATTTTGACAAAAAAATCAAATCCGGTTTCAATCATTCAGCCCTCCTCAACACAATTTGAAGGTGTAAGATTGTTCTTCAACATGTCCAGAAGCTATACCACTCATCATTAGCATGAAAACATCATTCTCCATGACAAACCGATTACGTTTTATACCTCTTGATATTTTTTTCTTCGATTTATATGATTCACGTGATACAAGCTAATTATAATTACATATTCTTGTTTGTCTTGATGTTTATATACTATCTGGGCTGTTTGATTGAAGTTTTGTTACAGGATGTGAAAAACGCCATAGCTAGGGTTCTTCATCCTCATTTAGGGGTTTGCAAAATAAGCCAAAAAATTGACTGTTGAGACCATATTCGTACTCCTTGGACCTTGGGCAATTGATTGGTCTAGTTATTGAGACGAAATTTTACAGTTAATGATGAGTTTGATATATATAGGAACACCTGCGAAAATAAATTCGCAGAAAAAATTGCAATTGAATTCCTATGTATTTTCGCAGGTATCCTGGAGAAGATGAAGTCTGAATGGCGCCAAATTGAAATTCAAAAACTTGTTTTAATTTATAATGTTTTATTACTGATTATATGTTGAACGCGCCCCATGTGGCTCAGTTGGTTTGAGTGTTTGTATGTGATTGTAATGGTCCTGGGTTCGAATCCCTCCCAGGCCATTTTGTTTTTGCATTTTTATTTGATTTTTACAGGTTTATAATAAAACGATTACTACTCACATCATAAACGCCAAGACACGCATGGCCTGGTGGTAGTGTTGCTGCACTAGTGGGTGCAAAGCCTAGGGCCTGGGTTCGAATCCCAGCCCCAGGTATGTTCGTTTTCCTCATTTTTTTGTGTTTTATTATATTTACTTAATTCATTTAATTTCTGAAAAATAATTTCTAAACAAATGTTTATAATATTTTCTTCTACAAAAAAATTATATTTTAAAATTCAAAATTTATTTTCTTAAAATCAAATTGTTTATATTTATTTTATAATGTATTTATATTTATTATTATTATTGTATATATTTTTTGTAAATAAATTAATTAGGTCTAGATTAATAATCAAAACCCAAATTTAGCTAACCCTAATTTTCATAACCCTAACCCTAATTTTTCTTAACTTTAATATTTAACCTCATTTTTTTTTATAAACTATAATTAATCATTAATCATTTTTTTAAAATACGTGAATGGATTATTATTTGTTTATTACTATTAAAACCTATTTTCTTAATTAAATCTAAAAATCTTTTCTAATATTAATTTGTCTTGCTACTTTCTTATTTCTTGTATTTTTATTTTCTCTAACCTTTATTTTTATTTTTTATTTACTACTAATATTTAAAATATTGCTTATTTATTATATTTATTATTTCTATTATTATTTCTCGATTATATTGTATTTGTCCCGAAGCATTGTAATATCTTAGGTTTATATTTTTTTGCTTTATTTTTATTATGAATGTGTTTACTGCGTGGTTAGTAATTCTAGGGTGTGGATAACATACTTGTAATTAAACATTAACTTAGAAAATTAATCTAAAAAGATAAATATTTGAATATGAACACTCACACACGTAAGTCGATCTTTGATCGCCATCTAGCACTTCCTAGGGTTGCCTCTCAGTTGCCTATTTCAAAAGGTCAAGTAGGGTGTCTTAAGCAAAGTCCCTTCATAAATATCATCAAGTCCCTTCAGTTTATAAGATCAAATCCCTTCGAGGTTGCCTACGATAAATGATCTTGTCCCTTCGAATAAAAGATGATAAGTCCCTACGAATTGCTAAAGACACCTTACAGTTGCCTATATCCAGATGTCCCTACACACGTCCCTTAATAACATCCAAGGTAATGACTGCCTATTCCTTAATAATAGGGATAGTCTTACCATTGAAAGAACATAAGAACAGTAAAGACTTAATATAGGGTAGGTTCCTCTTAATTACTTGCTCACACCTTTCAAAATACTCTTTACACCACACTTTTCAAACAAATATTCAAAAACAAGGCTTTGTATACATCCATACGAGGATCATTACAAAGCACTTAGAAAGTTTTTTTATCACACACTACACCTCTTGCTAACAAACAAAGTGAGCTAAGTAACTAAGAGCCCATGGATAACCATGGATATAAAGGGTGCTAACACCTTCCCTTTATATAACCTACCCCCCGAAATCAAAATCTTTTAAGGTCTTTCCTGCTCTTTTATGTCCTTTCCTTTTGGATAAAATAAAAGTCGGTGGCGAATCTTGCTATCCGCAACATTTATAGAAAGTCAGTTCTCCCACCGTGTTACAGAACTGACGACTCCGCTGGGGACTTAATAAAAGAGGGGTACCCTTAGGAATTAGATCACTTAAATTGTTTGCTTTGTTTGCTTCATATTACTTGTTAGGCTTTTTGTGTGAAAGATCCTAACCCGGATCTAGTGTACCTTAGGTAAATGGCAATAGACCAAGGAAACTGTACGGCGTATACCGATATGGTTGATCTGGTGGCCATAGTTAGTTGACGTCTTGGTTGGTGCTTATGTTTCTTAGGTAAGTTAAGGATAATATGAGGCTGCCATATGTTGTCAATACACTAACTGACTTTTAGAACCCTAGTCATCCCATCTTGGCCTTTAGAAAGTAGTGAGATAGCCGGCTTTGGTGAAGACTGAAGTTGGTTGATACTCGATGCTACACTCATTGAGATCCTAAACTTAGAGGGTTTTGGTTGGCAAGTAAGTTGCCTACTAAACAACCACCCTTGGGAAGGATCAATGATATTGAGATCCCTTAGAACCCGGTTACTTTTGTAGGACAGGATGAACCAACTAAACTTCAGGGGAGGGTACTTACCTTTAAACCTCATGCAAGCCTTCAAACCTAGGGCTATTGTGTGACTTGTTGTGTGTGCCACATGTTTGTGATTGAGCATAACATCATAGCATCATCATGCATCATAAGCATAGCATTTTCACTAACCATTTCAAGGACTAAAGGATTTATCTTTGTTCTTTGTTGTAGGTCATGGCTTCTGCTCGTAGGAATACTATCTGGATCAACTTTGTAGGGATACCTCCTAAGCTTAAATAATTGGTCTCTCAAGTTTATGAAAACTCCCAATTCATCAATAGGCATGGTCACCTACTGGATCTAGTCACTTCAGGGTTCAATGAAGACATGATGAGTGTTCTATTTCAGTTCTTTGATCCTACACATCACTGCTTCACATTCCCCGACTATCAGCTAGTTCCTACAATGGAAGAGTTCTCCAAGCTACTGGGTATACCTATCTTTGATCAGAGACCTTTTACAGGCTTGGAGAAAGAGCCTAAACCTGAAGTCATTGCTGCAGTCCTACATCTAAAGAAATCAGACATTATCCTAGAAACAAGAAGTGGAGTTAAAGGTATCCTTGCTAAGGTATTGATGGAGAAAGCTCAAATGTTCCTGAAGGCTATGAGTTATGATTCTTTTGAGGAGATCTTGGCCTTACTAATTTATGGGCTAGTGTTGTTCCTTAATCCAGACCAGTTCATAGACGTATACGCTATCAACATATTTCTGACTCACAATCCAATGCCTACATTACTTGGAGACATCTTACATTCTCTCCATACCCGTACTACGAAGGCACGAGGAACTCTGATGTGTTGCATACCTTTATTGTCTAGGTGGTTTATTTCTCACCTTCCTTGATCAGTGATGAAGAATGAACAAGGGTTCAGGCGGTCTAAGAGAATTATGTCACTTTCTCATTCAGACATTCATTGGTGCTCTCGATCTATGGAGAATGTTACTATCATTGATCGTTGTGGGGAGTTCCCTAATGTTCCACTCCTTGGCATAAGAGGGGGCATTACTTACAACCCTTCTTTAGCTCTACGTCAGTTTGGTTATGCTCAGAGTGAGGGTCCCCATGACATGCTTATTCAAGGTATTGTGTTCGACTATGATAACGATCTGCAAGGTTACCGTCAAAGGTTCATACGAGTTTGGGGTAAAGTGAACAAGGTTGACAGCAAGACTCTGGAACCAAAGTACACCATTCCTATGGAACCTTATCTCAGATGGGTACGAGCACGTGCTCAGACTCTTATGATGCCATATCCAGCTATCCTGCCAGTTACCATGGAGCCTGTTGCTGAAGGAGATACTCATTATATCATCCTTCATCCAGACATGCCCACTGACATGGAAGAGTTACAGAGGTCCTGGATCCAGTTGAAGGAGCAAAGGGATACGTTCGAGACTCATTTCAAAGCTAGTCAAGAAAGAATCCTGGAGCTGACACGACAACTTCACGAGGAGCGAAATCTCAACTCATGCCTCAACACAAAGAGGAAGCGTCCATGGGAGACTTAAAACCCAATCTTTGTATTCATTTCATTTTTGTTGTAATCCCAAGGGCCAAACAAGTTTATTGATTACTAATAAAAGTTTACTTTCTGGTTGTTTAAACAAATTTAAATCCTGCGGTCCTTGAAAACATTGCATATGCATTTACATATCATATCATTGCATCACATGTTTTCTTATGAACATGTATCTTATCTCCTCGCTGTTTATTTCAGCAAAAATGGCTCTTGAACAGACTGTCAAGGATCTCCAGGCTCAGAATGCACAATTCCAAGAGCTGATCCTGAACTTGTCCAAGGGACAAGATGAGTTGAAAACACTGCTGGCTAAGAAGAAGAAAAAGACTAGAAAATCAGGAGGCCTTATCAATCTGGGAAGAAGATTCAGAGGTCCTATCAAGACAAAGGAACAGATTGAGGATTCTGAGTTTGAGAATTCTGAGAAAGAGGGAGGTAGTCTCCATGATAATGTGGGAGATTCTGATTCTGAGGCAAATTATTACCATGATCCTGCTAGTGAGGAAAAGTACAAGATGCTGGTAGACAGAATGAATGCAATGGAACTACAAAAATCTTCTGGGCTTGATTTTGAAGATCTGAGTTTAGTTTCTGGAGTGGTTATACCTATTGGTTTCAAGGTTCTTGTTTTTGTGGTGTATGATGGTGTTTCATGTCCTAAGCTGCACCTAAGGTCCTATGTCCGGAGGATTCAACCACATACTGCTGACAAGAAACTGTGGATTCATTTCTACCAAGAGAGCTTATCTGGAGCTCAATTGGAATGGTACTATCAACTGGAAAGTGTTAATATTCGTGACTGGAATGATCTTGCTGAGGCCTTTTATAGGCAATACCAATATAATTCTGATTTAGCACCAACTCGCATGCAGCTTCAAAGCATGTCTATGGGTGCTAAGGAGAGTTTCAAAGAGTATGCCCAAAAAATGGAGAGACCTGGCTGGCAGAGTTCAACCTCCTCTGTCTGACAGGGAGCTGGTGGATATGTTTATGAGTATGCTGAATGGTCCTTTCTATAGTCACTTCATTCGAAGCTCATCATCTGGTTTCACTGAGCTGATAATGACTGGAGAACGTGTGGAAATTGGTATAAGAAGTGGTAAGATACAGGTGGGTGTATCTTCATCAAGCACTGCTAAGAAGCCCCCTAGTGGAAAGAAGGAGTCTAATGCTGTGTATGGTCAACATAGTCGTAACAGGAGTCACCAATCTGTGGGAGCAGTTTACATCTCCAATCCTGCTCCTGCAGCACCAGAGCCACAACAAAACAATCAACAAAAGCCTAGAAGACAGTTCACCAAGATCAACATGTCACTGGCCCAAGCCTTGCAACACATGTTGAAAGGGGAACTCATTACTTTGAGGGATCCTCCTCAGAATCCTAATACATCTTCTCCTCGATACAATCCTAATGCAAGATGTACTTATCATTCTAATAGTCCAGGACATGACACCAACAACTGCTGGGCGTTGAAAAACAAGATTCAAGACATGATTGAAGCTGGGGAGATTGAATTTGACCCTCCTGGGACCCCAAATATGATCACTGCTCCTATGCCCAACCATGAGAAGACTGTTAATGTTGTTGATAAGGTTACCTATGTTTCCTCAATTGCAGATGTGACTAATCCTCTATCCATTATCAAGAAGAAGCTAGTGCAGGCTGGATTCTTTCCAGGTTGCAATGAAGACTGTTTTTACTGTGCCTATAAACCTGATAGTTGCTGGAAGTTGAAGGATGGTATCCAACGCCTCATGGACAATTACACTATATTGTTTGAGAAGACTCATTCTGTGGAAAGTATGTGTGAACATCTGACTTGAAGTACGAAGCTTGAAGATGTAGCTATGGTTGATAAAGTGCCAGTGAAGATTACCTCCAAAGGCCCTATCAGGATCACTTCTAAAGGTCCTGTCAAGATTACTGCCGAAGGCCTTGTGAAGACTGTTGCTGAAGTTAGAATGGCTCCCATGATCATTACCACTCCTAGCCCTATTCCTTATACTTCTGATAAAGCTATACCCTGGAATTATGGTTCTGATGTTTACATCCATGGTGTTAAGCAAGAACCTTCGGCTGATGCACCTGTTGCTGATGTTGGTCTTGATATTGACAACATTGCTAGATCTAGTAAGATTACTAGAAGTGGAAGAGTTTTCTCCCCTCAAAATACCTCCAAAAGTGCAGTTACTCCAACTACTACCTCCAATTCTGGGCCAAGTACTGATGCCCGGGGCAAGGGTCCTATGATTGAACCGGTACAAGTTGAGGCACCGACTGCTGAAAATCTTTCTAAACAGATGGAAGAAGTATTGAAGATCATTCACAAGAGTGATTATGATATTGTTGACCAGTTGGGGCATACTCCCTCCAAAATCTCCATGTTATCTTTGCTGTTGTGTTCTAAGGCTCATGCTAAATCCTTAATCAAGTTCTTAAAGACTGCTCATGTGCCAAATGAGATTTCTGTAGACCAATTTGAGAATTGTGTGGCACATCTGACTAGTGATAATGGGCTGGGCTTTTCTGATGCTGATTTGACTCCTGCCAAGAGAAACCATAACAGAGCTCTGCATATCTCCATTGAATGTAGAGGCACTACCTTGTCTCATGTGCTGGTGGACAATGGTTCTTCATTAAATGTACTCCCTAAAGAGGTTCTGGACAAGCTCAGTCCTGAAGATGTTGTGTTAAGACCAAGTGACGTGGTGGTGAGGGCCTTTGATGGTTCAAGAAGAGTGGTACATGGAGAAGTAGACCTTCCAATCAAAGTAGGCTCGCAAGTCTTCAACTCTACTTTCTATGTAATGGATATCCGTCTCGCTTATTCTTGTTTACTTGGACTCCCCTGGATCCATGGGGCAGATGCTGTGACTTCCACCTTGCATCAGAAGTTGAAATATCCAGTGAAGAACAAAATTATCACTGTCTATGGTGAAGAAGAGTACATGGTTAGCCATGTGAATACTTTCAAATATGTGGAAATGGAGGGTGAGATGGTTGAAACTCCGTGTCAAACATTTGAAGTTGTTCCTTGCTCTGATCCTGTTCCTCAGTCTGTCCCTGCTTCTGAAAGAGTTCATGTGGTTACTAATACATCTCCTGCAATGGCCTCCCTCAAAGATGCTAAGGCTGTGGTTGCAAAAGGTGGTTCTGCTATTTGGGGTCAGCTTCCCAACATCCCTTACAAGTCTGACAAGTTTGGTTTGGGTTTCACTGCAGAATCTCAGAAGGCTGTTCGTCATGCTCGTGCTGTTCGTATCACCAATCAAGGGGTCATAAGAGATCAAATCAATGTTGTGGGTGACTGTAATGAAGACTACAACCTGGATGATTGGATCTTTCCTACCGTGGGTGATGGACTCAACAATTGGAAGACTGAAGACGTTATTCCTATCTCCTTTAGTCAGGAGTAAATACTATTACTATGTTTTTATTTTAAGTTTGTAATTTCGAACAATAAAACTTTTAAGCCTTGTGTCTTACTCGGGGCACAATGGTATGCTTGTTTCGGGATGTCATTTCATTTGCATACTTCATTCAATAAAAATCAATGGACATTTCATTTTCGTAAATATTGTGCTCCTTGTCTTTCTTTTATTATTATTTCTGTTTTATCAGCTATGTGTTCTTACACACACCTACATCACTAAAATGCAGATCCTCATCCACTCTGGATCCTGTTGATAACAGTCCTACTATTGCCAATTATAATTTTGAGAATCTGATCTATCAAGCTGAAGATGGAAAGGAGGAAGATTGTGAAGTACCTGTAGAGCTTGCTAGGTTATTACAACAAGAAGAGAAAGCTATACAGCCACATGAAGAGCCAATCGAAGTTGTGAATCTGGGAACTGAAGAAAACAGGAAGGAGGTCAAGATAGGGGCTGAATTAGAGGATGGTTTTAAGAGCAGATTGATCCAGATGTTACGTGATTACATGGAGATCTTTGCTTGGTCTTATGAAGATATGCCAGGGTTGGACACAAATATTGTGGTTCACCGTTTACCGGTAAAAGAAGAATGTCGTCTGAAGAAGCAGAAGGTTCGTCACATGCGTCCCGAAATGTCAGAAAAGATTAAAGTGGAGGTGATGAAAAAGTTTGATGCAGGGTTCTTAGTTGTGACTTCTTATCCTCAATGGGTTGCAAACGTGGTACCAGTACCTAAGAAGGATGGTAAGGTACGAATGTGTGTAGACTACAGAGATCTGAAAAAGGCCAGCCCTAAAGATGACTTTCCACTACCACATATTGATGTTTTGGTAGACAACACTGCTCAGCATAAGATATTCTCTTTCATGGATGGTTTCTCCGGTTATAATCATATTAAGATGGCACCAGAAGATATGGAGAAGACTACATTTGTTACACAATGGGGTACTTTCTGTTATAAGGTGATGCCATTTGGTTTGAAGAACGTCGGGGCAACATATCAGCGTGCTATGGTGGCTTTGTTTCATGATATGATTCATCATGAGATAGAGGTATATGTGGATGATATGATAGCCAGGTCCCAGAATGAAGAACAACACCTTGATCACCTGCATAAGCTATTTGAGAGGTTGAAGAAATACAAGCTGAGATTGAATCCAAATAAGTGTACGTTTGGAGTTAGGTCTGGTAAACTCCTGGGTTTCATTGTCAGTGGGAAAGGTATTGAAGTGGATCCTGCAAAAGTGAAAGCTATACAAAAGATGCCAGCTCCCTGTACTGAAAAGGAAGTAAGAGGTTTCTTGGGACGACTGAATTACATTGCAAGGTTTATTTCCCAGCTAACTGCTACCTGTGAGCCCATCTTCAAGTTGTTGAAGAAAGATCAGGTAATGGAGTGGAATGATGAGTTCCAGATAGCCTTTGATGAAATCAAGAGATATCTTCTAGAACCTCCAATCTTGATGCCACCAGTTGATGGAAGACCCTTGATTATGTACTTAACAGTATTAGATAACTCAATGGGGTGTGTGTTGGGGCAACATGACGAGTTTGGTCGAAAAGAGCAGGCAATATACTACCTTAGCAAAAAGTTTACCGACTGTGAGACAAGATACTCACTGCTCGAGAAAACTTGTTGCGCTTTGGCATGGGCTGCTCGCCGACTAAGACAGTATATGTTGACTCATACTACCTTGTTGATTTCAAAGATGGATCCAATCAAGTACATATTCGAGAAACCTGCTCTCTCCGGACGAATAGCGAGATGGCAAATGATCTTAACAGAATATGATATACAGTACACTACTCAGAAGGCCATTAAAGGAAGTGTTGTAGCCGATCATTTGGCTCATCAGGCAGTGGATGATTGTCAGTCTATGAGTTTTGAGTTCCCTGATGAAGACATTATGATTATTACCAAAGAACCTGGACAATATGACGGACCTGAACAAGGATCCCGATGGACTATGGTTTTTGATGGAGCTTCTAATGCGCTTGGTAATGGTGTTGGTGTTGTGATCATTTCCCCTAAAGGTTTTCATACCCCAATTACTGCAAGACTTTGTGTCTATTGTACCAATAACATGGCTGAGTATGAGGCATGTATCATGGGTATCAAAGCTGCCATTGAGATGAAGATTAAGTTCCTAGACGTATACGGAGATTCAGCCCTGGTAGTTAGTCAGATTAAAGGAGATTGAGATAACAAGCATGAAAATATCATTCCTTACATAGAGCATGTGTTGTCTTTGATCCCATATTTTGAAGAGATTACATTTGGACATATTCCACGAGGAGAGAATCAGTTGGCAGATGCACTAGCCACCATGGCATCTATGTTTGAGATTAGCTGGGATGATGAAGCTCCCAAGATTACTATTGACAGATTTGAGAAGCCTGCATACTGCAATGAGATTGACACTGAAGAAGTAGAGTGAAAGCCTTGGTTCTATGAAGTGAAAAGATATTTTGAAACTCAGGAGTTCCCTGAAGGGGCATCTGTCAAAGATAAGAAGTTTCTGAAGAGGTTTTCTGCTAAATTCTTCCTGAGTAATGGAATTTTGTACAAGCGCAATCATAATTCGACTTTGCTTCGTTGTGTGGATAAGAAAGAAGCAACAGAGATTATGGAAGACATGCATGATGGGATTTTTGGCACTCATTCTAGTGGTCATACCATGGCAAAGAAGATATTGAGAGCAGGTTACTATTGGTCTACCATGGAAGCTGACTGCTATCAACATTCTAAAACATGTCACAAATTTCAGATTTATGCTGATAAGGTGCATATACCTCCAGTTCCGTTGAATGTGTTGACTGCTTGTTGGCCTTTTGCTATGTGGGGAATTGATATGATTGATGAGATCAAGCCTACTGCTTCTAATGGGCATCGTTTCATCCTGGTTGCCATTGATTACTTCACAAAGTGGGTGGAAGCAGCCTCATTTGCATCTGTTACTAAGAATGTTGTGGCTCGATTCATTAAGAATAATCTCATATGTAGGTATGGCATCCCTGAAAGGATTATCACAGATAATGGCTCTAATCTGAACAACACCATGATTACTGATCTCTGCATGCAGTTCAAGATTAAGCATCACAATTCTTCTCCATATCGTCCAAAGATGAATGGGGCAGTAGAAGGTGCTAATAAGAACATTAAGAAGATTCTACAGAAGATGACTGTTACTTACAAGGATTGGCATGAGATGTTACCATTTGCTCTTCATGGTTATCGTACTACAATACGTACTTCAACAGGGGCAACCCCATTCTCCTTAGTCTATGGTATGGAAGCAGTTCTACCCATTGAAGTTCAGATACCCTCCTTAAGAATCATGAAGGATGCAGGCTTGGATGAAGATGAGTGGATTCAGACTCGACTTGACCAGATAAATTTGATTGATGAGAAAAGGTTGGCAGCTGTTTGTCACGGTCAGATGTACCAGAAACGGATGATCAAAGCTTTTAATAAGAAGGTTAAGCAAAAGGTATATCAGGCTGGTGATTTGGTAATCAAGCGTATCATATTACCACAGGGTGATCCTAGGGGCAAATGGACTCCTACATATGAAGGACCATTTTTAGTCAAGAGGGTATTCTCAGGAGGTGCCATGATGCTTACTACTATGGATGGTGAAGATTTCCCACAATCCGTAAACGCATACATAGTTAAAAAATACTACGCATAAAAAGAGACCCGCTAGGTTGACTGGCCTAGGCAAAAATAAGGGCATCCCGGCGAACCAAAAGGGTTCAGGCAAAAATTAGGGATATATATAAATGATTATACACCCGGCAAGTCGAAAACCTGAAAGAGCGGCTTGGGAAAAAAAGGGTATCCCGGTGGATTGAAAACCTGAAAAGGCAATCCAGGCAAAAGTTAGGGATTAAAGCGTATGACTATGTCTCGTTGGATCACTCATATAACCCCAACCGGTTATGCTACTTGACTCAAGTTCAAACAGATAAAGCTCAATCCAATCATTTCCATCTCGACAGCAAAATATGAGATACTTGAAGATAATGGCAATAGTGGAATTGAAACTCAATAGGATTATTTTTCACATAGTTGTTTTTCTTTGTTTTGTAAAACTTTTATGACGAATTCCTCTTACTAGGATTTCTGTCTCCTTGTACAAACTTGCCTGTGTATAGGTTACTTTCTAAAATAAATAAAATCTCGTCTTTGAATCTAGATTTACTTTTACCTTGTTTACCTAAACGAAAACGTCCATTGGTTGTGTTTGAATGTATGCATGCTTTTGAATATGATTGATGTTTACCAGAAATGCATAAAATACAGTAATAGTGTTTACTAAGGACGAACGAAGGTAGGAATTCAACGAAGCTTCGCCGGTTCATTCCCACAGAGTAATCTTTTCGGATACTTCAAATAACATCTCCCCTCAGATTTATGTCCATCTCTTTTATCCTCAGTCAGGATACTCAGGAAATTATTCCTTCAATAAAAGTATGACGAACGAAGACGGGAGGTTATAAGTACCATACTATCAAACAAGACGGGAACAAAGTCCTCATATTCCTCAGCAACGAACCGGGATTTATTTTCCCTAGACAACAGTTGTTATACAGAGATATCCAGACGCTTCAGGCTGCATGATGCATGCATACATCATTTACATCATATCACAGCATACGCATCCATAGTGCATAAGACATTTACTTAAGAGTATCATGCCATACATGCATACATATTGCATAAACTAACCTTTTCATTTCAGGATAGTTGCAGGCAGATAAATACTATCAACAAATCAAAACAGTTCAGAGACGATCTATACGAAGATCTAGTACTGATACTTAATTCAGAGATAATCGCTACGAAGATTCATTTCTGATGATCAATACTCAAATTGTCCTTGGAAGGGTACGTAAATGGTCTATACGAAGATCTAGTGCTTAATCCAGGATATTTCCAAAGGATATAATCGTTACAAAGATTTATTTCCGATGGTCAACTATCTTTGGGATAGTGTGTAAATGATCTATACGAAGATCTAGCACTTAATCCAAGAGATTCTTTCAGAAGAAGTTCAGGAGTGATCGTCACGAAGATTTAATCCTGATATTCTTTATATCCTTGGGATGGTATATAAATGGTCTATACGAAGATCTATTACCTAATCCGGGGTATTTCCAGAAGAGATAATCGCTACGAAGATTTATTTCTAATGGTCTATTCAACAGTTTATCTTTGGATGGTACATAAAGGATCTATAAGAAGATCTTGTACTTAACCCAGGATATCACCAAAAGCAATTCAGAAAAGATTGCAACGAAGATTTGATTCTGATGCTTAAATTAAAGTATGTTCCTAAAGATGGTTCAGAGCCGATCGATACGAAGATCTAAGTACTGACACCTAATGAAGGATATTCTTTTCCCCCAGAGATAATGCAGAGTTGATCTATACGAAGATCTAGTGCTGACATTCAACTCAAACCATGTTACATGAATGATTCAGAGACGACCTATACGAAGACCTAGTACTGATATCCAGTGACAACCTATTGATACTATCACCTTCTGATTATGGATGGCATCTATAAGCCCATTTTCAGTCCCTCCGAGTGGCATCTTTAAGCCCATTCCAGCATATACAACCAATCAGCAGTGTTACTTTACGCACCGGCAAGTGCAAATTTTTGGGCTTTTGTGTTCAATCCCCTTCAACCTTCCAAGTCACGAATGGCACACAGGCCAATCTAACCCCTCAGGTTTCAGAAAATTGAACAGGGAAAGCAGTTGCACCCCAAAATTTGCCCTCACCTAGACAAGAAATTGTGTACTAAGGTGTCCCAAGAGGTTCACAAGGTTCACAAGGTATCTCAATAGGTTCACAAGGTTCACAATTAGTCAGAAAGTTTGCCAATTCCCTCAGACAAAGCATCCTCCTAAGCAATGCACCCTAAACTAGGGTTTTGGATTTCATCAGGCTAAATGAACTTCCAAGGCCTCAAGTGAGGTTCATAACATCCTACATGTCTTAGAGAATCCCTATTACAAGTTTCAAAGCTTTCCCAAAAGGTTTGCTCAGTCAGATGATCAGATATGCAAAAATCAGTCAAAGTGGTTAAAAAGTCAAACTAAGGTCAACTGTGGTCAAACCAAAGTCAAACTTCATGATTTTAGGCCAACATCAAGTATATGAAGTAAAATTCATCATTTGATCAAGGGTTGATCATGATTCATCAAGGATATTTCAGATCATCAAGAATCAGGAGTTTCTAAATTAGGGTTTTCACAAGAAAAGTCAACTGAACTTTGACCAGCCATAACTTTCACATGCTTCATAAACAATTTCCCATCCAAAGCTCAATTTGAAGGAAATTGAATTCTCTACAACTTTGTGTCTCACAAGCCAAGCCCAAAAATGCTTCATTTGGAAGGTATGAGCTAAGACATTATAGGTCATTTCAAAAGTCAACAAAAAGTCAACATTTCCAAAGGGCATAACTTGAAAATGGTAAAGGATATAGACATGAGAACAAAGAGGTTGGTTAGAGGACTCTCTAAGCTTTCCAAAATGTCCAAGAACACCTTCATAGCCTTAAAATTGAAGGATTTGTGCCTTTGCAAAGTTGGGAAATTTTGGGGAGGTTTGTGAAGCAAATGAAGTCTTAAAACCAATTTTTGCCAAATGGGCCTACCAAATTCCAATCCAATCTCAAGGATAAGGTCATACACGACCCATTGACTATTTTTCCATATTTTTATATTTTATATTTTATTATTTTGGATTTTATTTAATAAAATTCAATTTTAATGAAAATAAAATACAAAAAGTCAATCTAAAAATCTGATTTTGTGTAGAATTCTAGAATTTTAATGAAAATAAAATTCTAGAATGATTGGAATATCATTTAAAGTTGATTAAGAAGATCAAATTTCGTGTAGAGTCATTGAGGTATGAAAATATTTGATTTTTCTCACTTTTTGAATCATATCTTTCTTCATGATCAAGATATCCAAGAAGCCCAAAGAATGGATTGGTTTTTGACCTAATTTGCTTCTATTATATGTGTACAACACAAACCAATGCAGGGGACACGAAAATTAGGATTCTAGCACCACTCTCAAACTCTCAAATTTTGGCAAAAAAATCAAATTCGGTTTCAATCATTCAACCCTCCTCAACACAATTTGAAGGTGTAAGATTGTTCTTCAACATGTCCAGAAGCTATACCATTCATAATTAGCATGAAAACATCATTCTCCATGACAAACCGATTGCGTTTTATACGTCTTGATATTTTTTTTTCGATTTATATGTTTCACGTGATACAAGCTAATTTTAATTACATATTCTTGTTTGTCTTGATATTTAGATACTATCTGGGCTGTTTGATTGAAGTTTTGTTACAGGATGTGAAAAATGCCATAGCTAGGGTTCTTCATCCTCGTTTGGGGGTTTGCAAAATAAGCCAAAAAAATGACTGTTGAGACCATATTCGTACTCCTTGGAGCTTGGGCAATTGATTGGTCTAGTTATTGAGACGAAATTTTACAGTTAATGATGAGTTTGATATATATATATATATATATATATATATATATATATATATATATATATATATATATATATATATATATATATATATATAGGAACACCTGCGAAAATAAATTCGCAGGAAAAATTGCAATTGAATTCGTATGTATTTTCGCAGGTATCCTAGAGAAGATGAAGTCTGAATGGCGCCAAATTGAAATTCAAAAACTTGTTTTAATTTATAATGTTTTATTATTGATTATATGTTGAATGCGTCTGTAACACCCCAAAATTTGCCCTCTTATTTATCATCAACCTCGAGAAATTTACGCTTCATTCTTGCATCATTCCGCATATCATCGCATCGCATTTGAAAAAATAAATAAATCATTCATCGTCCTTTGCATGAGGTGTGTGGTCGATCGAGGCTCGGCAAACATTGGAGTTCAAGAGAAAAATAATGTACCAAAAATAATCCACACCACTTTCAAGCTAACCCATTAAAAAGGAAGCATTCACCACTTTCTCCCCCTTTTCTTTCCATCTTTCCTTCCACTTTCTTTCCACACTTCCTTTTATTCTTTCCTTCTCCTTTTTCCACTTCAATTCCACTCCATTTCCCTTGGAAGCTTCCACCAACTTCTACCATGTTCCACAACCTTCTAGAGTATTCCAAGGAATATTCCAAGGAATATTCCCTTTTCCAACCGTAACCCTAACTAACCCCAAACCTAATTTTGGATCCCAAACCTAATTTTTGGGCCCCAAACCTAATCTCATTCCAAACCTAGATCCAAGCCTAGTCTCTATATATTCCTTAATCTCTTCAATGCAAAGGGTTCCGACAATTCCAAACTTTTCACTTTTTCATAATCACTTTTTCTCTCTCACTTTTCCTCCATTTTCCCTCTTTTCACCAAAGGCTTCTTTGAATAAGCTCTTCAAGTTTCACATTGAAACTTGAAGATCTTGAAGCTTAAGCCTCCAACCTCCATTAATTGTGGATTGTAGAAGAAGAAGCTAGTGATTTTGTTGAAGATTTCGGCTTATCGGAAGTGTGCGAAGATTCAAGCATCAAGAACGCATTTATTTTGCGATTTCTCGGCTTTTTGGTTTTCTCTTCGATCAAGCTCCAATTCTTGCAACAATTACCGAAGCACTCCTCCACTTCGTAGGTTGGTGATCTTAATCACTTCTTCTTTAAGTTATTCTCTTCATCTTGCCACTTTTGGCGTTCTTTAAGTGCTTTTCATTTTGATTGCGATCGATTATGTTTCATTATGTGTTGCTTGCATTTTAAGATTTGTAATGATTTAGAAGCTAAAGTGTTGATAGTTATAGGTGTTAGCATGTGGAAATAAGTCCAAATTAAGTAGAAATTAGTGGTAGCATGTTCCTAGGAATGTTAGGGATCATTAGAAGCAAGTTTGTGGCCAAAAGCACTATTTTCTCAACTTTTTCTTACCTTCTGGTTCAGTGTTAACCGGTTAACCATTTGGTTAACCGGTTAACGGGTGCGTGCAAGCCAAAAAACAGGGCAGATTTAGGTCCGTTAACCGGTTAACCAATTGGTTAACCGGTTAACACTGTTATTTTTTTGTTTTCTTACTTATTTGATGGCTTAGTCCTTATCTCTAGTACCTCTAATGTTCATACATGTTTAGGTATTGATTTTAGGGAATTTTTGAATCCATTTTCAGTAGCTAGTTCCTCCATTTCGAGTCGTTTCGACACGATTTCGTGCATGTTGCGTTTTATGCATTTTTGTGTTTCTTTGTGCATGCCTTGATTTCTTGCATTTTGTTGCTATGTTCATACTTCATTAGGTATGTAATAATCACTTTTCATTCTGGTTTTCATATGTTTGCATTGCATTAAATCATTTTTGCATTTCATAATTGATGTATGTTGCATTTTGCATAATCATATGTAGGTGCATTTGGTGGCATTTTGTTGCATACTTGATCACATCATCCATGTCAATTTAATTCTGAATTTTGTATTAAGTTTGACATCATTTTTGAGCTATCATGTCATATGTTCATAATTAATAATCATCATGTGCATATACCATGTTCATGTACCATACTTTTGCATTACTTGTTGCATAATCAACCATGTGATGCATTCTTGCATAATCTTCAAAATATTCATGTTCTTGCATTTTTATATGATGATCCATGTTCAAATGTATGTTCATGATGGATTTAGTGCATTATTCATTGAATTTGTGCATTAAAATATGAAAATAATCAATTCTGGATTTTGCATTTCATAGCTGTTTTTGCATATAAGTGCTGTAAAATGTGTGCTGTTTGTTTATAGTGCATACTGTATTTGACCTTCTACACCTACTTTTTCATGCTGCAAGATAGCCGTAGTATGTTGTTTGTGTTATGCTTTATTTTCATAGCTGTTTGTGTGTTTGAGTGCTGTAAATAGTTGCTGAATTTTAGTTTAGCATAGTTTAGGCACCCTTAAAACTAAGATTGAGTCTAGTTTAGGTCCAAGAGCCTTAGGATTTAATTGTTGTATGTTCGCTTTATTATTTTCGTAATAAAATGCACGCTAATCATTTGTTTTGTAGTGGGGAAGATTGAGGTAAGTTCCCTTCACCCAATCCTTTATTTTTATGCATTTTAAATTCATTTTTCCTTCCATATTTGTCTTTGGTAGGATCCCCCTTTGTTAGGACCAACTTACCTTCCTTAGGAAGTAAGTTGTATCCTATTTCTTCTTTCTTTTCCTTTTGCTCCTTAGGATTAGAAAACCTCACTAACCATTAGGACTTCCCTTTTTGGTATAATAAATAACTTAGGGTTGGTCTTAGTCCCCCTTAGTTTTTGTCCTTTTTCGATTTGAGTCTTCTTCTCTCATCTGCAAACAAAAATCTAAAAGACATTCAATAAGCACTTGAAATAGTCTCTTGCGCATAGCCTTATTCCATGGGGCACTCATATTCATTCCATCTTGGAATAGTGTGGGCTTGTCTAGCATGATGCACAAGTCTAATCATGAGACTATTTTCACAAACAATAAACTCCAAAACACTTCTCATAAAAGAAAATAAACCAAGACATCGCGTCTTCTCTTCTCATCTCATACTCTTTGCGGACGAACACGACTTGTCTCGACAGTTCAAACAGCGATACAGTAAACACCCTCGAGTCAGAGCCGGTAACACCTGAGCTAGAGCTATGGCAACGTCAGCTTAAAAAATACAAACAAAGTTCCCGCCTTAGTGAGGCGAACTACGTCGACTCTGATCTTCATATTCCCAGTGAGGTACGTAGGCAGCGGGGTAGGGCCCGTTCGAGCACATTCTTTATTTTCCCTACATTTCCCCCTTTTTATTCCCTTTCTCTTTTCCAATTCCCTTTCTTATCTCCAATTCCAAATCCAGTCAGCAGTTTTATTCAGCAACACTAGTATTTTGCTCACCCTTTGAAACAAACAAGCAAGCGTGGATCCCGTCGGGTACGGCGGACGATCTGGGGTGCTAATACCTTCCTAGGTCGTAACCGACTCCCGAACCCAGATCTTTGGTTCGCAAGGCCTCGTCCTTTCCTTCTTCCTCAGGTTTGTGCAACATTACCTTTCCCGTTCCTTCGGGATAAAAATGTCTGGCTGGCGACTCTACCTTTTCCGCGCCACTTTCGCGTTTGTACTAGGATGAAAATCCCGGGAGCGACAACTGGCGACTCTGCTGGGGACTAACCTGATTCTTCTGGTTCCCCTTGTAGAGTCAATCCTAGCGCCTGTTTGGTTTTGTTTCTTTGGGTGTTTATATGTTTGTTGTTGTGTGCTTTAGTTTAGCTTTACTGTTTTTATTTACAGTTTTACTTTACAGCTTTACTTTACCGCATTTTTTTTACTGCTTTCAGTATTTATCATGCATCATTATCACTGTCTGGCTGTGTTGGTTTCATTTTTTCTGTGGGATGGGGTTACTGTGAGATGAGCTCGTGTGCACCCTAGGACTTAGAGTGGTTCCACTTTGGCTTCATGGCATCTTGCTATGTTGGTAGTAGTGAGTTCCACACCTTGACTTGCGACCTTCTCGGGAATGTATTGATTCCGGAATCTTTCTGGGGCAATATGCTACCTTGATAGTTATGTGCAGTCAAGGGACCGATCATTGAGAACCTTAGTGGAAACAACCCTCTCCAGCGATGACAGTGGCAAACCACATTTGTTGGCAAACCCACTCGCATCCGAGGGCCCACTGGGAACTCGCATAGGATGGCCTGGTTCTCTCATAGGAACCCAGTCAAGGCAAACTGTTCGTATGACGATAGTATTGTACCCTTCGGGATGAATATACTATTGTTTCTCGATTCAGTGCTTAAAGCTGAGGACTTATGAGGGATGCTTGATTTCCCCGTACTCAGCTGAGACCTCCCTGGTTAGTATATAATGCCAAACCAATTCCCTGATTTGGTCATGAGCCATTTCTCGGAAATGGTGAACGTATTATTGCTATCCGGCTTTGAGAGTCCGTGATGTTGACTCAGAGTAGCATACCCGTGAGATGGGAGGGGTTTACAGGTTTGTAGGAACCCCAAAAACTTCCAACATACCCCACTTTGCCAGCACATGGTCCTTTGGTTTTGAAATCCTAGATTTCGGTGGTACTGTTATTACGACTCTTCACCAGCACATGATTGTCTTCTCGACACCAATGTCAGACCAGTGATCGCCAGACCTTTGATCACACACCAGTGCATTGCATAACATCCTCTGCATGCTTGCATTACTAACACATGCTTACTCATTTGCAGGGCCGCATGTCGCATCCTCATGAACATATCATACGCATTTACTGCATGATTTGCATATCTTGCATTTTTACAGGTCATTCGGACTTCCTAACTTATTCAACTTCAGGAAATATAGCTGGTCAACATGTTCATCGGTATCCAACAAAAAGAAACCGAGTGAGAATGGCTGAACGAATGCAGACTGATCTCAATGAGCTCCGACAGAGGATGGATCAGTTCATGGACATGATGACCAGCATTGCGCAGAATCAAGAACGTCTCAGATTGATGGTTGAGCAGCCCCGTGGGAATGCTAATGCTGGAACACCGAATGAGAATGTGGATCCTAACGCTGCCCGTGACGGAGGGCCAAATTTAAATGGGACTGCGGCCCGTAATGAAGACACTCAAGAAGACCAGTTCACTCTGCTGGATGCTGACATGGGTAATATGAATGAGGTCAACAATCGAAGGTATGAAGAGCTGGCGGAGAAGATTAAGGCCATGGAATGTCAGAACTCCCTGGGCATCGATGTAACCAATCTAGGGTTAGTGTCAGGAGTCAGAATCCCTCCTAAGTTCAAGGTGCCATCATTTGACAAGTACAATGGCAGCACGTGCCCTAGAACTCATATTCATGCATACTTTGGAAAAATCTCAGCTCATACTGATGACGAGAAACTTTGGATGCATTTCTTCCAAGATAGTCTATCGGGAGCTTCATTGAGCTGGTACATGAAGCTAAGCCGGGTCTCTATTTGATGCTGGAAAGATTTAACTGAAGCTTTTCTCAAGCAGTATCAATACAATATTGATATGGCTCCAAACCGCACCCAGTTGCAGAATTTGTCTCAAGGACCCAAGGAAAATTTTAAGCAGTATGCCCAGAGGTGGCGTGAGCTGGCCGCACAGGTTCAACCCCCGTTGCTGGATCGGGAAATGGCCGACATGTTTATGGGCACCTTGCAAGGTGTTTACTTGGATCGTCTGGCCACCTGCCCATCCATTGGTTTTTCTGATATTGTCATCGCTGGAGAAAGGATAGAAAACTTCCTAAAATTAGGAAAGATTCAGGATGCAAGCAGTGCTAGTTCATCGGGTGTGAAGAAACCTTTTGGCAATGGCCAAAGGCGAAGAGAAGGTGAGACTAATGCCGTGTATAGGGGCCGAGATAGAGGTTGTTCTCAAGGTTACTACCAAACAGCTGCTGTGACTATTACTCCTCAGGCTCAACCACAACCTCAAGGTCAGCAATATCAGGTACAGAGACCAAATCAAGAAAGAACAAGAGCGAGAAACCGCAGACTTGATCCCGTCCCATGCCCATATGCTGTATTGCTCCCAGAGCTGCTAAAGTTGAACCTGGTCGAGCTTCGTACCATGAGAGCCCCTGCTCCTGATAATCTACCTCAGAACTTCGATGCAAATGCTAGATGCGAATTCCATTCAGGCGCCCAGGGGCACAATATTGAGAAATGTTGGGCTTTTCAGAACAAGGTACAAGACCTAATTGACTCCAAGGCGATCAATTTTGCGCCTCACCCAAATGTACTCTAGAATCCAATGCCTAATCACAACGGAACCGGTGTCACGGTTATTTTACCAGATGGTCCACGTTAAGCTGGAATCTTCAGGAATCAAATAAAGCCATCAGTATCCAGATACTCTCAGCAATGGCAACTGTTTGTTTTTCTTCAATGTACTTTCATCCCTATTGAGGGGAACTACGTCGCTCTGATTCTTCATTGGTCTTTGATCAATGGAGATACGTAGGCAGAAGATCATCAGGTCTTTCCGAGCAAACTTATGAGGCAACTTTACTTCCAAGCTTCACTTTTTCCTTCAGATGTCTCGTGTTAGAGTCAGAATAAATAGAAGAAGAGGTTTCATTGCCGTGGTTGAGTATACGACTGCAAATTGAAGATTACAAGTCTGTGAAAGAGCTATTGATCGCTGATAGTATCCAAGACTGACAGGTCCAGACGTTGTCAAACTTCCTCAACCACAGCAACATTCAACTTCTTTACTGCATTTCCATTTGTAGTTTCTTTTATTTGCTAAACATTTGTATACATGTATGAAATTTGTTTACTTTTGAATGTTATCAATAATAAAACTCACATGTTTTTCTTGAAGTAATTTGTCAATTTAATTCTGCATGTTTACATTGCAATACCAATTGTCGTGCTCAAACTCTATGATGGAGGATGACGAAACAAAAACGCAAAATCTCTAATTATGTGCTCTCGAGTGAGGCCCTGTTGACGATGTACAGGCTTTGTTTCAAATCCATAAACACTGGAGATATAAGGAAGATAGACCCTTGCTAACCCCCTTGAGCCTTGAAGTAGGAGTTTCTTCTCGCATGAAAAACCCTCACATGTAACCCAGGGGCAGGGTAGATGTCAGCTAGTCGGACCAAGCGGTCAGGCTTTCATAAAGGAGTGTATTTGAGGATCCATTACATTCCACTATGCTAATCAAGAGGTCCAAAGACCAGAAGCTACAATGGTTATCCGAATCAAGAGGTCCAAAGACTGGAAACCACAATGGTTATCCTTCGTCGACTAAAGAAGGGGGCAGTCACAAACCTTGCAAAGCAATCAAGACAAACAGTGTCACATGATTTGTTCAGGAAAAAAATGAAATGAAAAGCCCGCTAAGTCGAAATTTGAAAACAAGTGACTTAGGCAAAAGTTAGGGCATCCCACTGGACTTTGCAATCAAAGATTCACAAGAATCAGTCCAGGCAAAAGTTAGGGATAAGCAAAATAATGCAAGAGCGAAAATGCAAAAAGGATTACACAAGAAATATCCTTAAGCAAGAACAAAGTCGTGTGGCACAGACACGAAAGACAAAGGGGTGACTGACTCCCAACGACAACCTGATTGGTGCTTGAACTGATAGAAACAATGGTTCCTCAATCAACACGAAACCCTTATGAAAGGTGAATGCTTGCGAAAACTAGCTGAATGTAGGAATGGAGAACATCACGAAGAGTGGGTGGGCACAAATAAATTTCGAGCCTGTATCCTTTGTTTCTATAAACCGTGAACCAGGCCACGATACAACCCTTAAAAGTCCTAACTGAAACAGGGTTAATTTGAGAGCGTGCTACTGCGAGGCCGCGTTCCTGACTCCTATGAGTTATTGCTAAAAGACATTTGTTGGTATTGCATGTACATACTTTCATTCAAAAATAATGTCGTATTTCAACCAGTGATTTGCTCACAAAAGTTTACGACACTTTTTCAAAACTTCGAGATTAACATGTGTGTTGCATTAGAATCTTCATTCTAAGAATAAACATTTCTCGCTTGCATACATTTGTTTGGCATCATAAATGGTTTGCATGCGGAAATTCAGTCCAGAAGCTTAAGCTTGCCAAGTTGAGAAGTCTAAAACTCCTGAAAGACAGTCACATCGAGGTAAACTTTTCCAAGAAAGCTCCATTGAGTAAGGACTTTCCTAACCAGTCATGGTAAGAGCCAACCAATCTGGGGCAGTTATGTCAAGTAATATCCTCAAGAGTCAGTCAGACTGGGGCAATCACCTCGAGATTTAGATCTCTCCAAGAGCGAAGATCAGCTAGTCAGGTGCAAAGCTATTCAAATACTCGTACTGGGGCAGGCCACTCCAATCGCACGAGGATTCATTCTTTCCCGAAGATAGATAATCGGAAGTTCAGAATATCGGGGAAATTATACTCTGAAGAGTTTAAAGACACCAAGTCTTTTGTAAAATCCTCTTAAGGTAAAGCCCGAATCAAAGCGAATGATCCCTAGCACGAGACGACGAGAAATCTTTCCTCCCAGCAGGATGCGAATTAGTTTCGTTATCCCCAGCAGATGCATGGAAGTTATCCCCAGTAAAGTTGTCAAACTTTTCTTCAACAGGTTTCCTTGATCTTATTTCCCAGCAGATCTCAAACCAAATCCTTCTCTTCCCCAGCAGAGCGATAAGGATCATCCCTAGCAAAAGTCATCTTCCCGTAGTGAAACACTTTTTACAAGAGCCTTGACAGGTCTTCCCCCAGCTAAGTCGAAAAGTTGCAGATCACCCAGCGGAGTCTGCGAGGTGAGATTCAATCCCCAGCAGTTGAGGCATCCCCTAGCAGGGCCTTCAAATCTAAAGTCCAATTTATTTTTGGCAAAGGTAATAAGTCGAGGCAGACTAGCCACACTCTTCTCCAGCAGAAATATCGGCAATCATCTGTATCCCCCACAGAGTCAACAAAGATTTGTTATTTCCGCGCCAGGAATTCCCTTTGTACCTATCTCCCAGTGTCATGGGGCATCATGGCATACAATTCAACATGTGTGTTAAATCCAAGGTTGATATCCAAAGTCCACCCGTAGCGTGGCAATTTATCCCAGGTCCACCCGCAGCGTGGCAATTCTCAAAGTCCACCCGCAGCGTGGCAATTTATCCAAAGTCCACCCGCAGCGTGGCAATCTCGCCAAAGTCCATCCTATGGGTGGCAAATTCCTAAAGTCCAACCACGGATTGGCCAAAGTCCATCCTCTGGGTGGCGAATTCTTGAAGTCTCCCGTAGTGAAAGTCTCCCATAGTGAGCCAAAGTCTCCCGTAGCGAGCAGCAGCCCCCGTAGTGTGGCAAAACACAGAAGTCTCCCGTAGCGAGCAGAAGTCTCCCGTAGTGAGCAGAAGTCTCCCGTAGTGAGCCAAAGTCTCCCGTAGCGAGCAGCAGCCCCCGTAGTGTGGCAGAACACAGAAGTCTCCCGTAGTGAGCAGAAGTCTCTCGTAGTGAGCCAAGGTCTCCCGTAGCGAGCAATGGGCCCCCGTGGTGTGGCAAAGTTTCTGAAAGACTCCCGTAGTGAGCAATGTGCCCCTGTAGTGTGGCAAGATTTCCAAATCCCCACAGTGTGGCAGAATATCCCCGCAGAATGAGCAAAAGTCCATCAAAGGTCTCCGGTAGCTGAGCAATGTATCCCCGTAGAGTGGCAAAGTATTGAAATCCCCCGTAGTGTGGCAAAGCATTCAGAAGACCACCCGTTGTGTGGCATGTCATTAATATCCCAACAAAAGTCCACCCGTAGCGTGGCAAATCAACAATCTTCCAGTGTTATTCCAAAAACATTCACCAATTCGCTACTCATCGCATCTGAGTTCTCCACAAGCAGAGTTCAGACGATTAAGTTTATATCCCTTTTCTTCCACCGAGTGCAAATTTTCTGGTTGTTTTTAGTATTCAATCCCTGCATACTTTAAACTTCTGAAAGCGACTGCTATCATCCATTCAAGTCTACAGTGATTGAATAGGGGCAGCTGTAACACCCCAAAATTTGCCCTCTTATTTATCATCAACCTCGAGAAATTTACGCTTCATTCTTGCATCATTCCGCATATCATCGCATCGCATTTGAAAAAATAAATAAATCATTCATCGTCCTTTACATGAGTGTGTGGTCGATCGAGGCTCGGCAAACATTGGAGTTCAAGAGAAAAATAATGTACCAAAAATAATCCACACCACTTTCAAGCTAACCCATTAAAAAGGAAGAATTCACCACTTTCTCCCCCTTTTCTTTCCACCTTTCCTTCCACTTTCTTTCCACACTTCCTTTCATTCTTTCCTTCTCCTTTTTCCACTTCAATTCCACTCCATTTCCCTTGGAAGCTTCCACCAACTTCTACCATGTTCCACAACCTTCTAGAGTATTCCAAGGAATATTCCAAGGAATATTCCCTTTTCCAACGCTAACCCTAACTAACCCCAAACCTAATTTTGGATCCCAAACCTAATTTTTGGGCCCCAAACCTAATCTCATTCCAAACCTAGATCCAAGCCTAGTCTCTATATATTCCTTAATCTCTTCAATGCAAAGGGTTCCGACAATTCCAAACTTTTCACTTTTTCATAATCACTTTTTCTCTCTCACTTTTCCTCCATTTTCCCTCCTTTCACCAAAGGCTTCTTTGAATAAGCTCTTCAAGTTTCACATTGAAACTTGAAGATCTTGAAGCTTAAGCCTCCAACCTCCATTAATTGTGGATTGTAGAAGAAGAATCTAGTGATTTTGTTGAAGATTTCGGCTTATCGGAAGTGTGCGAAGATTCAAGCATCAAGAACGCATTTATTTTGTGATTTCTCGGCTTTTTGGTTTTCTCTTCGATCAAGCTCCAATTCTTGCAACAATTACCGAAGCACTCCTCCGCTTCGTAGGTTGGTGATCTTAATCACTTCTTCTTTAAGTTATTCTCTTCATCTTGCCACTTTTGGCGTTCTTTAAGTGCTTTTCATTTTGATTGCGATCGATTATGTTTCATTATGTGTTGCTTGCATTTTAAGATTTGTAATGATTTAGAAGCTAAAGTGTTGATAGTTATAGGTGTTAGCATGTGGAAATAAGTCCAAATTAAGTAGAAATTAGTGGTAGCATGTTCCTAGGAATGTTAGGGATCATTAGAAGCAAGTTTGTGGCCAAAAGCACTTTTTTCTCAACTTTTTCTTACCTTCTGGTTCAGTGTTAACCGGTTAACCATTTGGTTAACCGGTTAACGGGTGCGTGCAAGCCACAAAATAGGGCAGATTTAGGTCCGTTAACCGGTTAACCAATTGGTTAACCGGTTAACGCTGTTATTTTTTTGTTTTCTTACTTATTTGATGGCTTAGTCCTTATCTCTAGTACCTTTAATGTTCATACATGTTTAGGTATTGATTTTAGGGAATTTTTGAATCCATTTCCAGTAGTTAGTTCCTCCATTTCGAGTCGTTTCGACACGATTCCGTGCATGTTGCGTTTTATGCATTTTTGTGTTTCTTTGTGCATGCCTTGTGTCGCTCCCACCAAATGACACCTGGTCAGAAGGGGTACAGACGCGAACGGTCGGCGAAAGGAGAGTGAGAACACACAGGGGTGAACTCAGAAAGACAAGAGTTGCCAGCTAGGCATTTTTATCCCGAAGGAAAGGTAATGCTGCATAGACCTAGAAAGGATATGGAAAAGACGGTTGCGAACCAGAGAGACTGAGAAAGGGGGTTGGTTACAACCTGGGAAGGTATTAGCACCCAGATTGTCCGCCGTACTCGACGGGATCCACGCTAAAAAGATTTGTGTTTTAAAGGGGTAGTGTCAGTGCAATTTGTGTATCAAAGCTGGAAAGAATGCAAGTGTCAGTGTAAAAGAAAAGTGTAGTGTATAAGTGAAGTGTCAGTGTAAGAACAAGGATGAAATGCTCAAGACTATGAGGCTTAAAGAATAAGGCTGGAAAGAGGGGGGGATATACAGAGACTTTTGTTCGATAACTGTTAAGTTATGCCTACGTATCCTCTCGTGCAATGAGGAAGTCAGAACACCGTAGTTCGACCCAAAGAGACTGAAAGATAAATTGACTTGTGAACTGCTTGCTTATCTATGCTCAAGTGTGTGACCTGTCTGGCTCATGTGCAAACTGTCTTGCATTAGACGGAAGAAGCAAGTTCTCGTTTATGAGTGAATGAGGTGAGAAAAGAATCCCGAAGGAGACGATTATTGTTTGTTTTTGAGTTTTCAGTCTTTTATTGCTTTTTGAAATTTGTCATAAGTTAATGAGCTTAAGCCTAAACCAATGGGTTAGTAAACTCATCACATCCTCCCTCTGATTAGGGGTAATGAGAGTACCTTAAGTGTGAAGTAAACACCTCACACTTAATCACCATGGTGTAGGATTAAGATCATTAACCTACTTGTAATTATTTAGATGTTTTTGTTGTTTTTGTTTAGTGTTGAGTAATGAGTTTAAGCCATAATCAAGGATTTAATGGACTCATTACACCATCCTAATAGAATAATAATAGATGAGAACATTTAAGCTGAGAAAGACTCCTCAACTTAATCCATGATTAGGGATTAATCTCATGACAAAACAAAGCCTTTATTAGGTGGGTTTTAGTCAATGATAAGATAAATAAATGATTTTTATGGTTTGTAAGACAACTTGAGGGGGACTTGTCCATTAACACTAGGGTTAGTCCTTCTTAACCAATTAAGGAAGAATTAGAACCCTAATGCAAGGCCCAAGTTACAAGCTTGATGTCTTGATGATTATTAAGTGGATTGATTAAAAGATTTAAACACATTAAGGGTTTAACACTTAGGATTAAAGTTATACACTCCATCCTAATAGAAGGATGCATGCATAAGCTTAATCACAAAGCCTTAAAGCCTTGAGGGTTTAGTCCCTGATTATGAGATGAGAAGAGAAGACTCAAAGATGACACAAAGGTAAAAGCTAAATGGGGGACTAATCAAAACCCTAATTTTTATCATACTTGGAGATCCTAGGGTTTGTGAGGCTTAAGAGAGAAAGATCTTCAGAGAAACCACCAGGAAGGAAGCAGATGAAAGGAGAAAGAAGCAGAGAGAAGCAAGACAACTTGCTTCACTTAAGAAGGCAAGTTGCTTGAAGAAAGAAAGTAAGATGAACAAGAATGAGCAAGATCAATCCAATACACATACAAAAATGCAGCAAAGGAAGTATGAAAGAGATGAAAGGAGAATGTGAGAAGTGAAGGCAAATTCACTTCTCAAACAACTTACCACCTGAAATGTTAGCAAAAGAAAATGAAATGCAATGCAAATGAGATGAAATGTGATGATGCAAACCAAAACCAAGAGCAAGAACATGAAGCTAATGGTGCTAAGAGATGATGCAAACATGAGACAAGGCATGAGAATGATGAAGCAAGCATAAGGATGCAAATGAGGCATGTATTGAACCATGAATGTTCATGAAAAGTTATGGAATGCAAAGGACATATAACATGGCAAATGAAAGATGCAATGATCACACATGGTTCTAATATGTCCTAAGATGTATTATGAATCAAAAGAATGCACAAAATGTCATGGCAAGTCAATGGCTGCAATCAAATGAAAGATGGATGCAAGGGAAGGCACAAATTAGGGTTATATGCATCACACAAAGCAAAAATTCAAACCCAGAAGCAAATGTCATGATAAAAATTTGAAAATGCAATCAAAGATACCCCAAACCTATACAAACTCACTGCCCAAAGAAGGGGATCCAACTCTTATCCTAATGAAAGTTATGGATTTCCTAAGATTGCTAGGGTTTTGGGGTACCTCACCAAGAAAAATGCTAAAAAAATTGAAAATGCAAGATCAATTCAAACCAATTTTATCCTATAAACTACATGCTATGCAAGATGCAATGCCAAAAGAATCATCACCCATCTCTCAATGGTTAAGCAGAAATAAATTTTTGAAGTTTGAAACAAAATATTGCCTTGAAATGAAATTAAATCCAATGAAAATGATCAAAAGGCATCAAGATCAAAAAAGAAATTTGGTTTGAGAGTTGGACAATGTTTCTAAATGCTATGTGAATTTTTTTGTGATTTTTAAATACCTAAATGTATTTTTAATTAATTAATTTCCATTAATTAATTAAAAATAAACATTTAAATAATTTAAAAATAATTTTTAATGCAAAAAAATAAAAATAAAAATATTTTTGTGTTCTGAAAATTCATGAAACCCTTGACAAAAATTTTCATAATTTTTTAATGATTTTAGCTATTTAAAAATAAATATGCAAAACAAATGAATAAAAATGAAATAAAAATATAAATAAATGAAAGTAATTCAAAAGGATGGCCAGGATTGATTCTGGGGAATGGGAGGTTGACTGCGCGCCAGATCTTGTGGCTGAAATTCAAACTGAGTGGATTTAATTAAACCTGATTAATTAAATTAATAAATTAAGATTAGGGTTAAGTTATGAATCTGGACCATTTGTTTGCGCGCGGGTCAATGGAAGTCAACCAAATCTAAGGCCTATATTTAAACTAAACCCTAAACGTGATTAACACATTAATGACTCTCAGGTGGCCGGAAATGACCTCCGGTCATCTTCTCCGGCCACAATCCTCCCTGAAAATTGCTATCTTCTTCCCTAGGTCACTAAAGTCCAATCTCTCTGCCCAGAAATGATCCCCATATATCATACATCAAGAATCAACAAACAAACAACATTTAAAACACATCAACAAGGAGAATCGAATCAAAACAGTTCTAGGTTAAAAAATTTCAGAACACGAATACATACTCATTTCTCAACCATTTTTGAAACAAAACATATCAACATGATCAATGAAGCATAGAGAATCATTTAGGAACTTAAAAACATGTTTCTGGAAAAAAATGTTCTTGAGCTCACCTGAACTGGAGCTTTGATCTTTGGAACTTTCTGGCTGCCTCTTTGATCCAAAACGCCTCTAATGAAACCTCCTGAGGAACTTGAAATGCTTGGTTGGAGTTTCTTTTGGCTGGTTTGAGAGATTGATAGAGTTCTGTTCAGAGAGGGGAGGAAATCGTGTTTTGATTTCAGGGAGTTTCAGGGAAAGGTGAAGGGTCAGGGATGATCAGTGAGACATGCTGAGATGTTCTATGGAGTTTGTTTTTATGTTTGATGCTTGTGTGATGTGTTTCGAATGAAAATGCATAAGAGGGCAAAGCTTGGTGCTATGGCTTGGAGAGAGTTTCAGGCTTGTGTGTGTTATGTGTTTTATCTCATTTTGTCCACTTATCACAACTAGTGAGGTCAGAGAAGTTGGTGTGGCACAGGCTGATTGGTATGGGTCTTTTTGCAAAAAGTCAAGTTTTGTGTAAGAGAGGTATGGGTCAATGGCAGGCCAAGGACAATAGGGGTGTCCTGTGCAGCAAGGAATGAGGAGAGCCATGGGATCAGTCTTGAATCCAATTAACAAGTGGATTAGGGTTTGTATGATGTTTTGCAACTTTGTTCACTTTTGGCCCTTTTGAAGTTTCTTGATCCATAAGTCATGAAAATGGGCAAACCTTTGGTGCATTCTGAATTTTAGGCCTTGGTTTATGTTTGTACAAAGATTAGAAGTTCATTTTAAAGCACAATTTGTCTTGGCAAGTGGTTTTGCAACTTTGCCTCTTTGGTACATAACTTGAAATTATGTGATTTTTCCCAACTTTGACAAGCCATAACTTTTGATCCAAAATGAATTAGAATGAGTTCTTGTACTTTTTGAAAAGGGAATGATCCATTCTACAACTCTCATGACCAAAGTTTTCCCATTTGAAGCTTTTTTGAATCAAAAAGAAAGGTTTGAAAAAGTTTCCCAAAATGGCAAGTTTCCATTACAAGTCATTTTCCCAAAATGGCAACTTTGCAAATGGCTTGAAATTCTTCAATCTTGTGAACTTCTAACATCTTCTATGATCAAATAAAGATCATACACATTCAAAATGATGAAGAACACCCTTTGGTTGGGTCATTGGGGGCCTCAGATGCCCTGATTTTACACTGGCTTGCTCAAGAAGTCAACCCTTGATCAGATGCCTTCCCCATGGAATTTCTTCATGAAAATTGATATGCATTATCCTTATGACATATAGAGACCAATAGAAACAAGAATGACCAAAAAATTTGGAGTTATGGCCTCTGAAACCAAAACCCTAATTCTAGGTCATCTGTGCAGTTAAACCTGGCTCTGCTTCCATGCCTTTCTCAGTTCTTGTGATTCTTTGACTTTATTGACTTTGAGAAGATATAATATGATGCTTGAACATAAATGGACCCCTTTTAAGTGATTGATGACCTTTGGAGTGGCTCATATGGCTCTTGGATTGCTCAGATCACAAACCCTAGATGCAGATGACTTGGGAACAATGCAGTGAATCAAAATGCAATATGAGATGCTATGATTGAACTTATGCATATGAAGAGATCACAAGCCATGGTGTGAATGGGTGAGGGAAAATTTGGGGTGTTTACAGCTGCCCCTATTCAAGCATGAGTTAGCTGTGTAGAATGTAAGCAACGACTTATCAGGCGAACAGGATAACTCGTGGTTGAATACCAAAGACAGTCCAAAATTTGCACTCACAGAATGAAGAAGAAAAGGGATATAGACTGTAAAGGAAAATAAAGTATGATTATAAAGTGCGGGCGACGGAGGATGACCATCGAGCAGAGGACGACTGCCGGGGAAAGAGCAATGACAAGGACGACCGACATGCTAGGGATATAAGAGATTATGATGGGGACGACCATCAAGTAAGGCTATAAGATTCTTTGGGGATTTATAGGTAAACGAAATAAAGTGATGAGGTACGGTCATCAAAGGTGAAGGACGATCACCTAGCAGGCGACGGCTGCTCTGTTGGGGGATAAGATGAGGGACGGTCATCAAAGGGTGAAAGACGATCACCGGGCAGGGTACGGCTGCCGAATGTACCACGACATAGGACGAATGTCGGGTAACTAGGTCGACGATGGGGACGGCCATCGGATAAGCATGATGAAGGACGATCATCAATAGGTGAAGGACGATCACCTAGCAGGGTACGGCTGCCCTCAGGGTTTATCATGACATAGGACTAATGCCAGATAACAAGATCAACGACGGGGACGGCCATCGGATAAAAATGATGAGGGACGATCATCAAAGGGTGAAGGACGATCACCTAGCAGGGGACGGCTGCTAAATATCACGACATAGGACGAATGCCGGATAACAAGATCAACGATGGGGACGACCATCGGATAAAAATGATGAGGGAAGATCATCAAAGGGTGAAGGACAATCACCTAGCAGGGGACGGCTGCTAAATATCACGACATAGGACGAATGCCGGATAGAAAAGGGTTCCAATAATGGAGACTCCACTGGGGAAAGGATGAGGGACGGTCATCCAAAGGTGAAGGACGATCACCTGGCAGGGTACGGCTGCCAAACGGGTATCATGACATAGGACGAATGTCGGATAGAAAGAAAATAGTTCACTGGGATTTGCTGGGACAAGTAAACACGGACGAGTGTCTATATCCAGGGAATGAGAGGTATCATCGCTTGGGCATAGAGTATAGATTAAAGATACGGACGAGCATCCTTAAGACTACGATACGGACGGGTACCAGGTAGAAACAAATGCTGACACATGTTTGGAGATGATGATACGGACGAGTATCAACTGGTTAACAAGGAACACAGACGAGTGTTGATTCTGTGGGGACTCTTCTGGGGAAAAGTAGATACAGACGAGTGTCTAAATTCAAGAAGACATAAGTGTTTGACACGCGTATGGATTAAAGATGCGGACGAGCATCCTTAAGACTATGATACAGACGAGTATCAGGTAGAAACAAACGCTTGACGCATGTTCGGAGATGATGATACGGACGAGTATCAACTGGTTAACAAAGAACACGGACGAGTGTCGAGTCTGAGGGGATTTGAGCGATATATACAAGATACAGACGAGTATCTGTATGAGTGAAACAGGAGTAATAAGTATGAGTGGTGTACAAATGAGTGTTTAACTTTCCGGGAAGAGTGACACGGACGAGTGTCAAAAGAAAAAAGTGTAATATGGACAAGTATATGGTTTCCCAAGTGTTGTGTATAAGTATTTGTGAGTGCAAAAGGGGACACTTGGGCTTTCTACTGGGGATATGACACGGACGGGTGTCAGGAAGTATCTGGTATCTTTAGGGAAAGTGCTTTGGCTCTCTGCCGGGGAATTTGGGGAGTTTCTGTACATCGTTGATGGATCGCTAGTATTCTCAAGTGTTTGATTTGGTACATGGCTCATGATTATGCAATATGTTTGATTTTTGCCGTAATGCTCCGTATCAAACGGAATGCTACACTCTGCGGGGAGAATATGATGCGAATGCTATGATCATGCAAAGATAACGACCCGGGATTCGGATCCCGTTGCTGCGAAGATCTCCGGCTGATCTGCTTGTAGTGGACATCCCAGTTGGGGATGAGATCATTTATGGATCTGACGTATAGGACTCTGCTTGGGGATATAGGTCACTGATAGACCTATTTTGGTAATGAGGGACCCAGCTGGGGTTTGTAGAAGCTTTTCTTCACCCTGTTGTGAGATCTTCAGACGTTGCTCTTCTGGATAGAGGCTGAAACTCTGTGGGGAGATGATTCACTATACTTGGCTGAGGAGGAAATAACAAATGGCAACTCAGCTGGGGAGAAAGCACCTCCGGTGCTAAGACTGAGTAGATAATGATTTGCCAGCTTGCTGGGATGAAGTTTTCATGCCCCATGATGTGCTTTGAATACCTACAATCCTGAAAAGACAGAGAAACACACAAGTAATCCCGAGGTATCCCTTACCGGATTCCATCATAGGAGTTTAGACACTCCCGGGAGCAAGTATATTTCCTGCAAGCACGTATATATTTTTAGAAGAGAAACATCTGTGTTTATGCAATCAATATCTTAAAGACATCGGACATTCTTGCAAATGAAGATAAAGTGTACGAAACAAAACATGACTGAAAATCCGATTTTATTAATTCGTGCGCCCTGAATTGGCAAGATACAGTCAAAGAAACAAATCCCCTGAAATGAGGAGATTGTTACAAATTGAGAAGCAAAAAGATGTTGGCAATGTTGATGACGCTTCGAGGAGCTTCCCTTTCGCTATGACTCGTATGACTTTTGACGCTCTTCTCGTCTTGCTTTCTGAAGAAGGCTGATTCCAACTAACGCTTGGATCTTTCGAAGCTTGCCATGTTATAAGTGATACAGATGAATTCAGAGTACAGTTGTTCGCTTATTCCCTTATTTTGCATGGATCGCCCTTTCGGGTTTTCAATCCATCGGGATACCCATTTTTGCGTGAGTTGTCCAATGCGGCTTTTCAACTCAGCGGGTGTACATTTTTTGTTTATTTTCCCTTATTTTTGCCCGAGTCTTTTATTCTGTTTTTTTGACTCGCCGGGATGCCCTATTTTTGCCTGGACTTACATCTGTTTTTATGTCCAGCGGGTCATTTTTATGCGAAGTATTTTTTAACTGCATCTGAATTCACAGGGGACGGGAAGTCTTCGCCATCCATAGTATTGAGCATGAGTGCTCCACCGGAGAAAACTTTCTTAACTACGAATGGCCCTTCATAGTTCGGAGTCCACTTGCCCCTGTGGTCTGTATGAGGAGGGAGGAGTCTTTTCAGCACAAGATCTCCTACTTGGTATTCTCGGAGCCTGACTTTCTGATCGAAGGTTTTCTTCATTCTTTTCTGATACAGCTGTCCATGACAGATTGCAGCCAATCTCTTCTCTTCAATCAGACTTAGTTGTTCGTATCGGGACCGGACCCATTCTGCTTCATTTAGTTTAACATCCATCAATACCCGTAGGGAGGGTAACTCAACTTCAACAGGTAGGACCGTTTCCATACCATACACAAGCTGAAATGGTGTTGCCCCAGTAGATGTTCTGATTGACGTACAATATCCATGCAAGGCAAACGGTAGCATTTCATGCCAGTCTTTATAGGTAACTACCATCTTCTGCATAATCTTCTTAATATTCTTATTAGCTGCCTCAACAGCGCCATTCATCTTTGGCCTGTAAGGAGAAGAATTGTGGTGTTGGATTTTGAAGTCCCGGCATAGTTCTGCCATCATTTTGTTGTTTAAGTTGGAACCATTGTCAGTAATGATTCGCTCGGGCACTCCATACCGACATATGATGTCTCTCTTCAGAAATCGGGCTACTACTTGCCTTGTAACATTTGCATAGGAAGCTGCTTCGACCCACTTGGTGAAATAGTCAATGGCAACCAGGATGAATCTGTGGCCATTTGAAGTAGTCGGTTCAATCTTGCCAATCATATCAATGCCCCACATGGCAAAGGGCCAGGGTGAAGACATCACATTCAGAGGATTGGGAGGCACATGCACCTTATCCGCATAAATCTGGCATTTATGGCACTTCCTGGCATAAGCACAACAGTCGGCATCCATTGTGATCCAGTAATAGCCTGATCTTAGCAACTTCTTGGCCATGGCATGCCCTCCTGCATGGGTACCAAAGGATCCTTCGTGCACTTCGTGCATCAACAAACCTGCTTCTGTTTTATAAACGCATCTGAGAAGTACCATATCAAAGTTTCTCTTGTACAGGGAACCGTCAGTATTCAGGAAGAAACTGCCAGCTAGCCTTCTCAATGTCTTCTTATCGTTGGAAGATGCCCCAGGTGGGTATGTTTGATCCTCCAAGAAGAATTTGATATCATGGAACCAAGGCTTATCATCTTTGGTAACATCTGCTGCAAATACATATGCTGGTCTGTCAAGTCTGGACACTGAAATCCGAGGTACAAAGTTGGCAGCTTGAACTTTGATCATGGATGAAATGGTGGCAAGAGCATCTGCAAATTGATTCTCGTCCCGAGGGATATACTCAAGCTTGACCGTTGTAAAGAAAGTCAATAACCTCCTTGTATAATCCCTGTAAGGTATCAGATGATCCTGGTGTGTATACCATTTGCCGTTGGTTTGATTGATTACCAAAGCTGAATCTCCGAACATAGTCAAAGTTTTGATCCTGAGGTCAATGGCTTCCTCAAGACCCATAATACAAGCTTCGTATTCAGCTTCGTTGTTAGTGTAGTTAAAGGTGAGTTTTGCCGAGAAAGGCATGTGAACTCCTTTAGGTGTAATGAGTACTGCACCAACACCGCGACCATTCATATTAACAGCCCCGTCAAACATCATAGTCCATTCCTCTTCTGGGTCAGGCCCTTCGGTGTGAACAGGCTCTTCATGATCTTTTGCTTTTATGAACATGATGTCTTCATCAGGGAAGTCGAATCTCATAGGCTGGTAATCATCAATAGGTTGCTCAGCAAGATAATCAAACAGTACACTGCCCTTGATGGCTTTCTGAGATGTGTACTGAATGTCATATTCTGTGAGGATCATTTGCCATCTTGCAACCCGTCCGGTAAGTGCTGGCTTCTCAAATATGTACTTAACTGGGTCCATTTTTGAGATAAATAAAGTAGTGTGGGTCAACATATACTGCCTTAGTCGGCGAGCAGCCCACGCTAAAGCACAACAAGTTTTCTCGAGCAGTGAATAACGTTGTTCACAGTCGGTAAACTTTTTGCTTAGGTAGTATATTGCATACTCTTTTCGACCAGACTCGTCATGCTGGCCCAGCACACACCCCATTGACTCTTCTAATACTGTCAAGTACATTATTAGAGGTCTTCCTTCAACTGGAGGCATAAGGATAGGAGGCTCTTGCAAGTATTCCTTGATTTTGTCAAAAGCCCTCTGGCAGTCTTCATTCCACCTGACCGTTTGTTCTTTTCTTAACAGCTTGAACAAGGGTTCACAAGTTGCAGTAAGGTGAGATATGAACCTGGAAATGTAGTTCAATCTACCTAGGAACCCTCGAACTTCTTTTTCCGACCTTGGTGCAGGCATTTCTTGAATGGCTTTGACTTTATCAGGGTCAACTTCAATCCCTTTCTTACTTACAATAAATCCCAGCAGCTTACCAGACCGTACCCCGAATGTGCATTTGTTGGGGTTTAGCTTCAGTTGGTATTTCCTCAGACGCTTGAATAGCTTCAACAGATTCACCAGGTGGTCTTCTTCTGTAAGGGACTTGGCAATCATGTCATCCACATAACATTCAATTTCTTTATGGATCATGTCATGGAATAATGTTACCATAGCCCGTTGATAAGTTGCACCAGCATTCTTCAGTCTGAATGGCATCACCTTATAGCAGAATATGCCCCAGGGTGTGATGAAAGTTGTCTTCTCTATGTCTTCAGGTGACATCTTGATCTGATTGTATCCTGAAAATCCATCCATGAAGGAGAACACCGAGAACTGAGCCGTATTGTCGACCAATACATCAATGTGAGGTAAAGGGAAATCATCTTTCGGGCTGGCTCTGTTCAGATCCCGGTAGTCCACACACATTCTCACTTTGCCGTCTTTCTTAGGCACAGGTACAATATTAGCAACCCACGGCGGATAGCTAGTCACAGCAAGGAACCCGGCGTCCCACTGCTTTTGCACCTCTTCCTTTATCTTAATTGCCATATCTGGGCGAGTACGGCGCAGTTTCTGCTTTATTGGCGGGCAGTCTTCTTTTAAAGGTAGCTTGTGCATGACAATATCGGTGTCCAACCCTGGCATATCCTGATAAGACCAAGCAAAGACATCTACATACTCCCGAAGCATGTCAATCAGTTGCTCCTTTACTGAATCTTGTAGGCAGGCCCCGATCTTAACTTCTTTCACATCTTCTTCCGTACCAAGATTAACCGTTTCGACCTCCTCCTGATGAGGAGTGATAACCTTCTCCTCTTGCCTTAACAACCGGGCTAGCTCTTCAGGTAGCTCGTAATCTTCTTCAACCCCTTCATCCACTTGATTGATTGGATTGTCAAAGTCATACAGAGTCATAGCTGTGCTGTTGTCGGTGCAGTCTGAAAGGCATTCTCTGCAAGGGTTTAGATTGTTCATTTTAGTGATCGATTTTAATCTTGTTTAGAAAAAGTGAAAGGAAGTTATCATTTTGGAAAACATTGCCATTTTATTTTTGTACAAAAAGAAAAAATGAAAAAAACAGTGAGCGAAAAAGGAAAAAGACTCATTTGCAAAAGATGTCCGATATTCATTGATTGATCTGTTTGCACAAAATTACAAGATGGCCCGATTACAAAATGAGTCTTGACATCTTGGGCAAGATGCAAGACTTGATGCATGCTTAAAAATATACAGGAAATAATAATTACTCTGCAGGAGTAACCCTTATAATTTCCTGGGAAGACCAGTTTGAGATATGGCTCCCCGGGGTCCTTGGACGTATCCAGCTCTCTAGGTTGAGTTCATCTTCCGACTCATCTTCCAAGTTGTTCACTGCATCCGGGGTGAGCATTCCCCCGCTGACAAAATTGGGCTTCTTGGCAGCCTCTGATTGATCTTGTTGAGTTGGTTTGTAACCCAACCCAAATCTGTCCTCCTTCTTCTCCACGGGCAGCAGCTTGCCCCAGCCTTGGGCAATACCCTCTTCAACAACCTTCCTGGCTTGCTGATAAGATGTCATGGAGGTTCCCAGTACAACAGATGCTTCATTAATGTTTAGGGCCTCAAACCCCTGGCTCATGGTTTCATGGATTTCTCCATCCATTTCAATGTACTTGTACGTAGCCAGATGGCTAACAAAGATGTCCTCTTCCCCACAGAGGGTGATGATTTGGCCTTCCCACTCGAATTTCAGCTTCTGGTGAAGGGTAGATGTAACAGCGCCAGCGGCATGGATCCAAGGTCTACCCAACAAACAGTTGTAGGCCGGCTGAATGTCCATCACATAGAAGGTAATCTTAAAAGTCTGCGGGCCAATCATCACAGGCAGATCAATCTCCCCAAGCACTGATCTCTTAGAGCCATCAAATGCTCTCACCACTAAATTACTTGGACGCAGTGCTAAGCCATCATACTCCAACTTCACCAAGGCTTTCTTTGGTAGAACATTGAGTGAAGACCCAGTGTCCACCAATACATGGGATAGAACAACACCCTTACATTCTAGAGTGATGTGTAAAGCCTTGTTGTGGTTACGTCCCTCAGTTGTTAAGTCAGCATTGGTGAAGCCCAGCCCATGACTGGTGTTGACATTTGCCACCACAGTTTCTAGCTGATTAACAGTGATCTCCTCTAGCACGTATGCTGCGTGCAAGACTTTCAATAATGCATTCCTGTGAGCTTCAGAACACATTAACAGGGATAATATGGAGATCTTTGAGGGAGTTTGGTGAAGCTGATCCACCACCTTGTAATCACTTCTTTTTATAATTCTCATAAACTCGTCTACATCTTTCTCAAAAGATGTCTTCTGAGTTTCTTTGATGATTGGTTCTTCAGGTACCACACTCTTCCCCTTTGCTTTTGCAGCAGCTTCTTCTTCGGCATTAGGTCTTTGCAATTGTGAGGCAAAAAGGCGTCCTCTTCTGGTGAAGCCTCCGCCTCCCCCAACATTATCAATCTGTGGAGAAGAGGTTGAAGAATCCAAAGTGATTTTCTCCCCGTTGCAGTAGAGATCAGAGCCATAATGCCAAGGTATGGCATTACTGCTTTCATAAGGAACGGGCCCAGGTACTATAATAGTAACTGGGCTGACTGCTGCAGAGGAGGGTACTGAAATGGTGTGCGGATCGTAGTAAATGGTGACCGGTGATCTGGCAGGAGGTGCCACTGTTTGTTGTTGAAAGTTGTTGTTTGGAGGAACATTTGACGGATCATAGTAAATGGTGACTGCTGAGATATCTTCATTCATTTTTGTTGGCGTTGTAGAAGATTCTGCTGAATAAATGGGTGCTGATGTTGTAGAAGAAATGGTTGTTGACATCTGGTTTGCTGAAGTGATGGACAGAGCCATTGTTGATGATATTGATGAATTGGTCGGAATGATTGTTATTGCAGTTGTAGAAGAGTCAGGAATTGTTGTCAAAGGGATTGCTGGATTTGTAGGCGCCGTTGTTGTGATCTGGAGTATACCACTTTTGATAAGACCATTTATGCCGCTTCTTAAGTTATCACACCCATTGACCGAAATGTTACAATAACCACAACCGAGCTCACACCCGGGGAACATTTGGCATTCTAGGAGCTGAGCTTTAATCTCGACCAGAGGTGTCCGAATCTGTCCAACACTGGTTATCAAGAAAGATGGCTTTTCTTCCTCAATGGCATTAATTCTTGCCCCTCCATGATTGGGCATGGGATTCTTGTTGACATTTGGTGGGGGTGCAAAGTTGAGGGCTTTGGAATCCACTAGATCTTGTACCTTCATTTGTAAAGCCCTACATTTCTCAGTATTGTGGCCAGGTGCGTTGGAGTGGAAAGCACATTTGGCGTTGACATCATAATTTCTTGGCAGATTAGAGGGATCTGGTGGTGCCAATGTCCTTAATTCAACCAAGTTGAGTTTCAGGAGTTGTGGCAATAAAGCGGTATAAGGCATAGGGATAGGGTCAATCACCCTATTTGCCTGTGATGGTCTTTGCTGAAAGGGTCTTTGCTGTTGATTGTTGTTGTTGTTGTTGTTGTAGGTCCTCTGTGGCGGATACTGAACTTGCTGTTGATAATGTGGTTGTTGTTGTGGTTGATATGTTGGTTGCTGAGGAATCGGAGTTGGAATAGTGACAGCTGCTACTGATCTGTGGACATACTGAGGTCTGCCCCTGCTGGCATGAATGGCATTTGTCTCACTGGTTCTTCTAGGTCCCACAAAAGGCTTCCTGGGATTACTTGACGAACTTGCACCATTATCAGAAATCTTACCCATCTTTAGAAGGCTTTCAATTCTTTCCCCGGCTATAACTACGTCTGCGAAGCTGGTGGAAGAGAAGGCAACTAGCCTATCAATATATGTTCCTTGCAGGGTATTCATAAACATGTCGGCCATTTCTCTTTCCGACATGGGTGGCTGGACAGCAGAAGCAAGCTGTCTCCACCTCTGGGCATATTCCCTGAAGCTTTCTCTGGAGGATTGAGACATTCCCATCAAGAGGGTTCTGTTAGGAGCCATATCCAGATTGTATTGGTACTGCCTGATGAAAGCTTCAGCTAAGTCCTTCCAGCATCTGATTGTAGCTCTGGTCAAGTGTGAATACCACTCTCTTGAAGCTCCAGTCAAGCTATCTTCAAAGTAGAACATCCACAGTTTCTCGTCCATTGTATATGCTTTAAGTCTTCCCAGAAAGGACTGCAAGTGAGTTCGTGGACAGGAAGTTCCGTTGTACTTCTCGAAGCACGGGGATTTAAACTTGTGGGGAATTCTCACCCCATCCACTAGCCCCATGTCCATTACATCAAAACCCAAGGAGTTTTGAGACTCCAGAGATCTCAACTTCTCAGCAATTTCATCAAACCTTCTGTCATAAACTTCATCCCCAGCTCCCATCACAGTAAACTGCTCTTCTTGGGGGTCTTCCTGTAAGATCCTTCCTCCAGTAGTATTTCCTTGCATATTACCCGGGATGTTGACTTCCGGATGTAGATGAGGCCCATATACTGGTGGATTAACATGAGGTTGACCCCTTTCATTGTTACTTGTTCCTCCAGTTCCCAGATGGGGCTCCTTCGGGTTTTGTCTTTCTACCAATGCCCTCAACCTTTCTTGACTTTGGGCCAAGCCATTCATTACTTCCATGAATTGGGTCATTTGGTTTCTCATTTCCAACCTTTCGTTAGCCATCTGATTTCTGACCTCTGTCAGATCTTGCTGTACTTGATCCATTTGGATACCAGGAAGATTGTTGCGAGTAGGATACCGGTGCAGACGGTTGAGAGGGAACACCCGGCGGCGAGCAATAATTCCTGAAGCACAACAGAGTTAGAAACAAATAACATAATGACAAAACCTACAAAACAAAACAAAAGTTAGCATGCAATGCAGTATGCTTATTTGCTTTCCAAGGTATCCGGCTTGGCTCTTGGTTTTGACCTTTCCAGACCCTGAGGAAGATGTTTTGATGTTGCTTGAGAGGAAGAAAACTCAGTGAAACAAACTAACAAATATATTACAAATGGTGAATAATACATAGTCTGTTTTTACAACATATGCCCCTGAAGGGTTAAAAATACAACATAAAAGAAAAGTACATCAAATGGAAATGACAACAAGCAAAGTAGTCAAACATCTAAGCCAAACTCATCCTCCTTAACCTCCTTCAAAAGTGCTTCAGTTACAGGGCCAGCCGGATGCTCTGTGATGTTCTTGAGAAGAAGGTTTCTGGTGGCAATAGCAGTGGTCAGCTTCTTGTGTCTGTCCTGGTTCTTTGACCTCTTCAAACCAGCCCTAAGCTTCAATTCTGAAATTTCCTTCTGGGCTGCCAACAAAGCATCCTGTTGCTTCCTCTCAATGGCCTCCAACTGCTCAATCCTGGCTTGAGTTCTCTTATCTTCTTGAGTGCAAGCTTCAGTGATCCTGACCCACCTAGCTTGACTTTCTTGCAAATAGAGATCAGTCCTAGCCTTCTGAAACTAGACCTCCTTACAGGCATTCTTCAATATTTGCTCCCCAGCTCTTGATTTCTTGATCTAGTCCTCTGCTTTCTCAATCTTGGCCAGATGCTCCACTTTAAGCTTCTCCAACCTCTCAATGTCTAAACGACCATCACTCCTCTCCTAGAGGGTCTTCTTCAGAGCTTGAGACAGATTCTCATTCCTTTCCTTCAGCTTCTCAAATTCTTCCAGGCTGACAGTGGCTGGAGGTGGTATTGTGGATGGTCCAGGTGCATCCTCAATGGTGAAGGGCATCCCAGAAATCTGAGCCCTAGCATGAGACCAATCATAATACTGAGCTGAAGTCACATTATTGCACCTCCCAAGAATGGCTATCCCTTTTGTCTGGATGTTGTCCCAAGCCCAGGATGCTTGTCTGACGACAGCTAGATTAGGCTTTATCTCACAATACAGGGTTTCAGCCAAGTCTTGCACTCTAGGAGGGTGAACCAAAGCATAGCCCAATTGTCTCTTAAACAGCAAAGGATTGTAGTTGATGCAACCCTTCACTCCTACTAGAGGCACATTGGGGTACTGCCCACAGCTAGTAATTATGTCCCTGCCTTTGGTGCTCTGGGTGCACCATCTGATGTCATTTGAAGTCAAAGCAATAAGTCTCTTAGCCCGGTTCTTCTGTTGGTGAGGATTCAGGAAGGCATCAGTCTTGGGTAAGTGTTTGAGCAGCCAGGTATGGAATAGAGGAGCACAGCATCTCACCAACTTTCCTCTTTGCTTCTCATTCCTCTGATGAATGGAATAATAGAAATCTCCCAGCAAGGTGGGTACTGGGTTCCTCAGAAGGAAGAGATGAATGGCATTCTTGCTGATAAACTTGGGCTCATCTGCAAATAGTATAACCCCATATATACTGAGGGCTAACAATGCACAAACTGCCTTCTATTCTCCCAAGGAGGCCTTCAGGATAGCCTGAGAAGTCAGAAAGTCTAGGTGCAAACCAGGGATTCCAGCCTTTGTTGTCATGTTCTGCTCGATCAATGTAGGCTCCAAGTATAGTGCCTTTGCCACTTCTCCATTGCTGGGAGAAGCCATCTCAGGGTTGAAGGGGACACCACCCCTGACAGGTACTCCAATCAATGATGAGAACTCCTCCAGCAGAGGTCCTAACTGAAAGTTCTGGAAAGTGAAGCATCTCAAAGGAGGGTCATAAAACTGTAGGAAAGTGTGGATCAAACTCCTCTGAGAAGGATCCAGGTCCATAACCATATCAAGGATGCCTCCATAATGCTCTCTGAATAATGGGATGTGGTCTGGAGTGATAAGTGCCTGGACCTGTCTGATGCCAGTCAGCACAGGCTCAAAGAAATGGTATGAAATGTTGCTCTTCTTGGGTGCCATGACTGCTGATGAAGAGCTGAAAACAAATGCTGATGATGAAGACTGATACTGGAGATAAGCCACTGATAAGCTGAGGCTGGTGATAAAAGTAGCTGAAGCAGGCAACTGATGAAGATAGCTGAAGCAGATAGCTGATGAACAGGGGTCTAAGCAGATGAAGGGGTCAAAACCAAGCCAGATGTAATATGGATACCCTGAAAAACAAATAAACAAATGTTAAATGATGCAATGATGATGTATGCAAATGATATGCAAGGGTTTGTGATCAAGCTGGATCTGATTACTGCCTTGATATAGAGGTCCATGTATGTTTAAGAAGTCCAAATGGAGGTTCAGAAGTCCAGTAACCAAGGTGGGGGACTCAAATAAAGAGTCACATGTCCAGGGTTAAATCACAAGAACTGTCCAAAGTGAGGTACTCTTAATCAAACAAGTAACTGGGTATGATGGGGCCAATGGTACTTGCAAACCTGTAAACAGCCCAACCCCCTCACAGGTGGTGTTCTAAAACAAGGATCCTCAGACTTGGATCAGTTATGAGAAGTGTAAACACTTCTAACCCGGAGGTACAGTGTTTACAATAACCATAAAAGATCCTCCTCTAATTCACCTCAGTTTCTGAAGGTCATAATAAAAGTCATCCAGACTTAGCAGGCTTCCCAGATAGCCCTAGCACTACAGGAAATCTGTAGCACAGAGTTCTCAAGAAGAAACCCACATCTGAACCGTGTTTCATATTCCCGCACCAGACCGAAATGGAATGGAAAAGAACATGAACCACTCTAACCTAGGTGTCACTCAGGTCCCAGGTATAGGACCTCAAACTCTCAATGAACCCCACCCATCAAAACAATAAACCAGATCCAGCCAGATGATAATATGACAGTATGATGTATAAAGCTGTAAAGAAAGCAATAAATAACTATACATAAAGCAGTAAATAAAACAAATATATAAGCACAATTAGCACATAACACCCCAGTAAACACAAATCAAACAAGCGCTAGGAGGAACCCACAAAAAGAACCAGAAGCCCTGGTTATAGTATAAGGGTCCCCAGCAGAGTCGCCAAGCTGTCGCTCCCACCAAATGACACCTGGTCAGAAGGGGTACAGACGCGAACGGTCGGCGAAAGGAGAGTGAGAACACACAGGGGTGAACTCAGAAAGACAAGAGTCGCCAGCTAGGCATTTTTATCCCGAAGGAAAGGTAATGCTGCATAGACCTAGAAAGGATATGGATAAGACGGTTGCGAACCAGAGAGACTGAGAAAGGGGGTTGGTTACAACCTGGGAAGGTATTAGCACCCAGATTGTCCGCCGTACTCGACGGGATCCACGCTAAAAATATTTGTATTTTAAAGGGGTAGTGTCAGTGCAATTTGTGTATCAAAGCTGGAAAGAATGCAAGTGTCAGTGTAAAAGAAAAGTGTAGTGTATAAGTGAAGTGTCAGTGTAAGAACAAGGATGAAATGCTCAAGACTATGAGGCTTAAAGAATAAGGCTGGAAAGAGGGGGGGATATACAGAGACTTTTGTTCGATAACTGTTAAGTTATGCCTACGTATCCTCTCGTGCAATGAGGAAGTCAGAACACCGTAGTTCGACCCAAAGAGACTGAAAGATAAATTGACTTGTGAACTGCTTGTTTATCTATGCTCAAGTGTGTGACCTGTCTGGCTCAGGTGCAAACTGTCTTGCATTAGACGGAAGAAGCAAGTTCTCGTTTATGAGTGAATGAGGTGAGAAAAGAATCCCGAAGGAGACGATTATTGTTTGTTTTTGAGTTTTCAGTCTTTTATTGCTTTTTGAAATTTGTCATAAGTTAATGAGCTTAAGCCTAAACCAATGGGTTAGTAAACTCATCACATCCTCCCTCTGATTAGGGGTAATGAGAGTACCTTAAGTGTGAAGTAAACACCTCACACTTAATCACCATGGTGTAGGATTAAGATCATTAACCTACTTGTAATTATTTAGATGTTTTTGTTGTTTTTGTTTAGTGTTGAGTAATGAGTTTAAGCCATAATCAAGGATTTAATGGACTCATTACACCATCCTAATAGAAGGATAATAAATGAGAACATTTAAGCTTAGAAAGACTCCTCAACTTAATCCATGATTAGGGATTAATCTCATGACAAAACAAAGCCTTTATTAGGTGGGTTTTAGTTAATGATAAGATAAGGAAATAAGTTTTATGGTTTGTAAGACAACTTGAGGGGGACTTGTCCATTAACACTAGGGTTAGTCATTCTTAACCAATTAAGGAAGAATTAGAACCCTAATGCAAGGCCCAAGTTACAAGCTTGATGTCTTGATGATTATTAAGTGGATTGATTAAAAGATTTAAACACATTAAGGGTTTAACACTTAGGATTAAAGTTATACACTCCATCCTAATAGAAGGATGCAGGCATAAGCTTAATCACAAAGCCTTAAAGCCTTGAGGGTTTAGTCCCTGATTATGAGATGAGAAGAGAAGACTCAAAGATGACAAAAAGGTAAAATCTAAATGGGGGACTAATCAAAACCCTAATTGTTATCATACTTGGAGATCCTAGGGTTTGTGAGGCTTAAGAGAGAAAGATCTTCAGAGAAACCACCAGGAAGGAAGCAGATGAAAGGAGAAAGAAGCAGAGAGAAGCAAGACAACTTGCTTCACTTAAGAAGGCAAGTTGCTTGAAGAAAGAAAGTAAGATGAACAAGAATGAGCAAGCTCAATCCAATACACATACAAAAATGCAGCAAAGGAAGTATGAAAGAGATGAAAGGAGAATGTGAGAAGTGAAGGCAAATTCACTTCTCAAACAACTTACCACCTGAAATGTTAGCAAAAGAAAATGAAATGCAATGCAAATGAGATGAAATGTGATGATGCAAACCAAAACCAGGAGCAAGAACATGAAGCTAATGGTGCTAAGAGATGATGCAAACATGAGACAAGGCATGAGAATGATGAAGCAAGCATAAGGATGCAAATGAGGCATGTATTGAACCATGAATGTTCATGAAAAGTTATGGAATGCAAAGGACATATAACATGGCAAATGAAAGATGCAATGATCACACATGGTTCTAATATGTTCTAAGATGTATTATGAATCAAAAGAATGCACAAAATGTCATGGCAAGTCAATGGGTGCAATCAAATGAAAGATGGATGCAAGGGAAGGCACAAATTAGGGTTATATGCATCACACAAAGCAAAAATTCAAAACCAGAAGCAAATGTCATGATAAAAATTTGAAAATGCAATCAAAGATACCCCAAACCTATACAAACTCACTGCCCAAAGGAGGGGATCCAACTCTTATCCTAATGAAAGTTATGGATTTCCTAAGATTGCTAGGATTTTGGGGTACCTCACCAAGAAAAATGCTAAACAAATTGAAAATGCAAGATCAATTCAAACCAATTTTATCCTATAAACTACATGCTATGCAAGATGCAATGCCAAAAGAATCATCACCCATCTCTCAATGGTTAAGCAGAAATAAATTTTTGAAGTTTGAAACAAAATATTGCCTTGAAATGAAATTAAATCCAATGAAAATGATCAAAAGGCATCAAGATCAAAAAAGAAATTTGGTTTGAGAGTTGGACAATGTTTCTAAATGCTATGTGAATTTTTTTGTGATTTTTAAATACCTAAATGTATTTTTAATTAATTAATTTCCATTAATTAATTAAAAATAAACATTTAAATAATTTAAAAATAATTTTTAATGCAAAAAAATAAAAATAAAAATATTTTTATGTTCTGAAAATTCATGAAACCCTTGACAAAAATTTTCATAATTTTTTAATGATTTTAGCTATTTTAAAATAAATATGCAAAACAAATGAATAAAAATGAAATAAAAATATAAATAAATGAAAGTAATTCAAAAGGATGGCCAGGATTGATTCTGGGGAATGGGAGGTTGACTGCGCGCCAGATCTTGTGGCTGAAATTCAAACTGAGTGGATTTAATTAAACCTGATTAATTAAATTAATAAATTAAGATTAGGGTTAAGTGATGAATCTGGACCATTTGTTTGCGCGCGGGTCAATGGAAGTCAACCAAATCTAAGGCCTATATTTAAACTAAACCCTAAACGTGATTAACACATTAATGACTCTCAGGTGGCCGGAAATGACCTTCGGTCATCTTCTCCGGCCACAATCCTCCCTGAAAATTGCTATCTTCTTCCCTAGGTCACTAAAGTCCAATCTCTCTGCCCAAAAATGATCTCCATACATCATACATCAAGAATCAACAAACAAACAACATTTAAAACACATCAACAAGGAGAATCGAATCAAAACAGTTCTAGGTTAAAAAATTTCAGAACACAAATACATACTCATTTCTCAACCATTTTTGAAACAAAACATTTCAACATGATCAGTGAAGCATAGAGAATCATTTAGGAACTTAAAAACATGTTTCTGGAAAAAATGTTCTTGAGCTCACCTGAACTGGAGCTTTGATCTTTGGAACTTTATGGTTGCCTCTTTGATCCAAAACGCCTCTAATGAAACCTCCTGAGGAACTTGCAATGCTTGGTTGGAGTTTCTTTTGGCTGGTTTGAGAGATTGATAGAGTTCTGTTCAGAGAGGGGAGGAAATCGTGTTTTGATTTCAGGGAGTTTCAGGGCAAGGTGAAGGGTCAGGGATGATCAGTGAGACATGCTGAGATGTTCTATGGAGTTTGTTTTTATGTTTGATGCTTGTGTGATGTGTTTCGAATGAAAATGCATAAGAGGGCAAAGCTTGGTGCTATGGCTTGGAGAGAGTTTCAGGCTTGTGTGTGTTATGTGTTTTATCTCATTTTGTCCACTTATCACAACTAGAGAGGTCAGAGAAGTTGGTGTGGCACAGGCTGATTGGTATGGGTCTTTTTGCAAAAAGTCAAGTTTTGTGTAAGAGAGGTATGGGTCAATGGCAGGCCAAGGACAATAGGGGTGTCCTGCGCAGCAAGGAATGAGGAGAGCCATGGGATCAGTCTTGAAGCCAATTAACAAGTGGATTAGGGTTTGTATGATGTTTTGCAACTTTGTTCACTTTTGGCCCTTTTGAAGTTTCTTGATCCATAAGTCATGAAAATGGGAAAACCTTTGGTGCATTCTGAATTTTAGGCCTTGGTTTATGTTTATACAAAGATTATAAGTTCATTTGAAAGCACAATTTGTCTTGGCAAGTGGTTTTGCAACTTTGCCTCTTTGGTACATAACTTGAAATTATGTGATTTTTCCCAACTTTGACAAGCCATAACTTTTGATCCAAAATGAATTAGAATGAGTTCTTGTACTTTTTGAAAAGGGAATGATCCATTCTACAACTCTCATGACCAAAGTTTTCCCATTTGAAGCTTTTTTGAATCAAAAAGAAAGGTTTGAAAAAGTTTCCCAAAATGGCAAGTTTCCATTACAAGTCATTTTCCCAAAATGGCAACTTTGCAAATGGCTTGAAATTCTTCAATCTTGTGAACTTCTAACATCTTCTATGATAAAATAAAGATCATACACATTCAAAATGATGAAGAACACCCTTTGGTTGGGTCAGTGGGGGCCTCAGATGCCCTGATTTTACACTGACTTGCTCAAGAAGTCAACCCTTGATCAGATGCCTTCCCCATGGAATTTCTTCATGAAAATTGATATGCATTATCCTTATGACATATAGAGACCAATAGAAACAAGAATGACCAAAAAATTTGGAGTTATGGCCTCTGAAACCAAAACCCTAATTCTAGGTCATCTGTGCAGTTAAACCTAGCTCTGCTTCCATGCCTTTCTCAGTTCTTGTGATTCTTTGACTTTCTTGACTTTGAGAGGATATAATATGATGCTTGAACATACATGGACCCCTTTGAAGTGATTGATGACCTTTGGAGTGACTCATATGGCTCTTGGATTGCTCAGATCACAAACCCTAGATGCAGATGACTTGGGAACAATGCAGTGAATCAAAAATGCAATATGAGATGCTATGATTGAACTTATGCATATGAAGAGATCACAAGCCATGGTGTGAATGGGTGAGGGCAAATTTGGGGTGTTTACACCTTGATTTCTTGCATTTTGTTGCTATGTTCATACTTCATTAGGTATGTAATAATCACTTTTCATTCTGGTTTTCATATGTTTGCATTGCATTAAATCATTTTTGCATTTCATGATTGATGTATGTTGCATTTTGCATAATCATATGTAGGTGCATTTGGTGGCATTTTGTTGCATACTTGATCACATCATCCATGTCAATTTAATTCTGAATTTTGTATTAAGTTTGACATCATTTTTGAGCTATCATGTCATATGTTCATAATTAATAATCATCATGTGCATATACCATGTTCATGTACCATACTTTTGCATTACTTGTTGCATAATCAACCATGTGATGCATTCTTGCATAATCTTCAAAATATTCATGTTCTTGCATTTTTATATGATGATTCATGTTCAAATGTATGTTCATGATGGATTTAGTGCATTATTCATTGAATTTGTGCATTAAAATATGAAAATAATCAATTCTGGATTTTGAATTTCATAGCTGTTTTTGCATATAAGTGCTGTAAAATGTGTGCTGTTTGTTTATAGTGCATACTGTATTTGACCTTCTACACCTACTTTTTCATGCTGCAAGATAGCCGTAGTATGTTGTTTGTGTTATGCTTTATTTTCATAGCTGTTTGTGTGTTTGAGTGCTGTAAATAGTTGCTGAATTTTAGTTTAGCATAGTTTAGGCACCCTCAAACCTAAGATTGAGTCTAGTTTAGGTCCAAGAGCCTTAGGATTTAATTGTTGTATGTTCGCTTTATTATTTTCGTAATAAAATGCACGCTAATCATTTGTTTTGTAGTGGGGAAGATTGAGGTAAGTTCCCTTCACCCAATCCTTTATTTTTATGCATTTTTTTATGCATTTTAAATTCATTTTTCCTTCCATATTTGTCTTTGGTAGGATCCCCCTTTGTTAGGACCAACTTACCTTCCTTAGGAAGTAAGTTGTATCCTATTTCTTCTTTCTTTTCCTTTTGCTCCTTAGAATTAGAAAACCTCACTAACCATTAGGACTTCCCTTTTTGGTATAATAAATAACTTAGGGTTGGTCTTAGTCCCCCTTAGTTTTTGTCCTTTTTCGATTTGAGTCTTCTTCTCTCATCTGCAAACAAAAATCTAAAAGACATTCAATAAGCACTTGAAATAGTCTCTTGTGCATAGCCTTATTCCATGGGGCACTCATATTCATTCCATCTTGGAATAGTGTGGGCTTGTCTAGCATGATGCACAAGTCTAATCATGAGACTATTTTCACAAACAATAAACTCCAAAACACTTCTCATAAAAGAAAATAAACCAAGACATCGCGTCTTCTCTTCTCATCTCATACTCTTTGCGGACGAACACGACTTGTCTCGACAGTTCAAACAGCGATACGGTAAACACCCTCGAGTCAGAGTCGGTAACACCTGAGCTAGAGCTATGGCAACGTCAGCTTAAAAAATACAAACAAAGTTCCCGCCTTTGTGAGGCGAACTACGTCGACTCTGATCCTCATATTCCCAGTGAGGTACGTAGGCAGCGGGGTAGGGCCCGTTCGAGCACATTCTTTATTTTCCCTACATTTCCCCCCTTTTTATTCTCTTTCTCTTTTCCAATTCCCTTTCTTATCTCCAGTTCCAAATCCAGTCAGCAGTTTTATTCAGCAACACTCGTATTTTTCTCACCCTTTAAAACAAACAAGCAAGCGTGGATCCCATCGGGTACGGCGGACGATCTGGGGTGCTAAGACCTTCCTAGGTCGTAACCGACTCCCGAACCCAGATCTTTGGTTCGCAAGGCCTCGTCCTTTCCTTCTTTCTTAGGTTTGTGCAACATTACCTTTCCCGTTCCTTCGGGATAAAAATGTCTGGCTGGCGACTCTACCTTTTCCGCGCCACTTTCGCGTTTGTACTGGGATGAAAATCCCGGGAGCGACAGCGTCCCATGTGGCTCAGCTGGTTTGAGTGTTTGTGTGTGATTGTAATGGTCCTGGGTTCGAATCCCTCCCAGGCCATTTTGTTTTTGCATTTTTATTTGATTTTTACAGGTTTATAATAAAACGATTACTACTCACATCATAAACGCCAAGACACGCATGGCCTGGTGGTAGCGTTGTTGGACTAGTGGGTGGAAAGCCTAGGGCCTGGGTTCGAATCCCAGCCCCAGGTATGTTCGTTTTCCTCATTTTTTTGTGTTTTATTATATTTACTTAATTCATTTAATTTCTAAAAAATAATTTCTAAACAAATGTTTATAATATTTTCTTCTACAAAAAACTTATATTTTAAAATTTAAAATTTATTTTCTTAAAATCAAATTGTTTATATTTATTTTATAATGTATTTATATTTATTATTATTAATGTATATATTTTTTGTAAATAAATTAATTAGGTCTAGATTAATAATCAAAACCCTAATTTAGCTAACCCTAATTTTCATAACTCTAACCCTAATTTTTCTTAACTTTAATATTTAACCTCATTTTCTTATAAACTATAATTAATCATTAATCATTTTTTTAAAATATGTGAATGGATTATTATTTGTTTATTACTATTAAAACCTATTTTCTTAATTAAATCTAAAAATCTTTTCTAATATTAATTTGTCTTGCTAATTTCTTATTTCTTGTATTTTTATTTTCTCTAACCTTTATTTTTATTTTTTATTTACTACTAATATTTAAAATATTGCTTATTTATTATATTTATTATTTCTATTATTATTTCTCGATTATATTGTATTTGTCCCGAAGCATTGTAATATCTTAGGTTTATATTTTTTGCTTTATTTTTATTATGAATATGTTTACTGTGTGGTTAGTAATTATAGGGTGTGGATAACATACTTGTAATTAAAATTAACTTAGAAAATTAATCTAAAAAGATAAATATTTGAATATGAACACTCACACACGTAAGTCGATCTTTGATCGCCATCTTGCACTTCCTAGTGTTGCCTCTCAGTTGCCTATTTCAAAAGGTCAAGTAGGGTGTCTTAAGCAAAGTCCCTTCATAAATATAATCAAGTCCCTTCAGTTTATAAGATCAAGTCCCTTAGAGGTTGCCTACGATAAATGATCTTGTCCCTTCGAATAAAAGATGATAAGTCCCTACGAATTGCTAAAGACACCTTACAGTTGCCTATATCCAGATGTCCCTACACACGTCCCTTAATAACATCCAAGGTAATGACTACCTATTCCTTAATAATAGGGATAGTCTTACCATTGAAAGAACATAAGAACAGTAAATACTTAATATAGGGTAGGTTCCTCTTAATTACTTGCTCACACCTTTCAAAATACTCTTTATACCACACTTTTCAAACAAATTTTCAAAAACAAGGCTTTGTATACATCCATACGAGGATCATTACAAAGCACTTAGAAAGTTTTTTTATCACACACTACACCTCTTGCAAACAAACAAAGTGAGCTAAGTAACTAAGAGCCCATGGATAACCATGGATATAAAGGGTGCTAACACCTTCCCTTTATATAACCTACCCCCCGAACTCAAAATCTTTTAAGGTCTTTCCTGTTCTTTTATGTCCATTCCTTTTGGATAAAATAAAAGTCGGTGGCGACTCTTGCTATCCGCAACATTTTTGTGTTGCTTTCTTACATGATTTTGCACCACTCCTTCTTCTATCATTTTGGATCTTTAGATTAGGATTTTAGTGATTTTTTAGGAGCTGATTTAGTGCAAGTACGCATAGTTTCGATAGCTTTCGACATGCGTTTTGTTAGGTTCCGATTTTTAAGCATAAGTGTTGCATATAGGTCCATAACATATTCTGATCATTGTTTACATGATTTAACATCAGTTATAGCATGTTAATAAATGTTTACACTTCTGTTTTGCATCACATTTGAAGCCCGTTCATGTTTTGGTCAAATCATGTGCATAATGGAAAAATTGCATATTGTTAAAACCACATAAATCATCTAGTTTACATCCATTGACTGTATGATGATATGTTGCATTCCATTGTCAGTGATCCATTTCATATTGTTGCATAACTTGCATGATCTTTGCATTCCATTGTTTGCATTAAAATTCATGTTTTTGCATTTGAAAAATAATGAAAATCTGCCTTGTTTTCATCGTTTCATTTTGAAACAGGAGCTATAAAAACATGTTGCGTTATTCTGTTTTGGTCTTTTTACACGCATTTTCCTGCTGTTTGGTAGCTGTAATAGGCTGTTTGTGTTGTGCATTGCATTTAGTAGCTGTTTGTGCAATAGGAAGTTGTAGTAACTATTGAATTTAGGCATTGCTTAGCTTTTAGGGTCCTTAGACTTGTGATTAAGTCTAGTTTAGGTCATAGATGTTTTATGATAGGTTTGGTACTTGTTTACCTTCTTTCCTTTTATCATTTTAGCCATATTCTACTAACCTTTGTTTTGTAGGGAGGTTGAGGTAAAAATTTTCACACAACTTCTTCCTTTTATATTCTTTATGCTTTCTAAGTGTGTTTGCCTTAACACTTTGTGCTTTGTTTGTATAGGCTCTCCCCATTTTTGGAAACAACTTAACTTCCTTAGGAAGTAAGTTGAGTTCTAATTCTCTTTTCTTCTTTTCCATTTTCTCATTAGGATTAGAAAACCACATAAAACATTAGGATATCCTTTTGAATGCAATAAATAACTTAGGGTTATGTCTTAGTTCTCTTAGTTTTTCCCTTTCTCGATTTTAGTCTCTTTCTCATCTCATAAAGTAAACAAAAAAATACCTAATAAAGGTTGATATTCTCGTACGCCAGAAGACTTTGACGTGGGTTACTTATACACATCCCATTTCGGGGTGAGGTGTAAGGCATCTGCCACGATGAACAAGTCTTAGTATGAGAATGTTTCACAAACAACAAACTCAAAACACTTCTTTAAGAGAAAGTTAACAAATAACACACGTCTTTTCCTGTGAGAATTCTTTTCTCATCTCATTCATTCATAACGTGAACTTGCTACTACTTGTCTCATTGCAAGACGGTAACGCATTCGTACCAGACGAGCTTGCAACACCTGAGCATAGGCATAAGAAATTCATTTCATAAAAAACACAAGCATAGTTTCCCCATTAGTTAGGCGAACTACATCGACTTTGATCCTCATTTTCCCGATGAGGTACGTAGGAAGCGGGGTAGGGCCCGTTCGAGCACACTCTTTATTTTCCCTAAATTTCCCATTTTCTTTTCTAGTTCCCTCTCTCATCCCAGTTCCAGTAGCAGTTTTTATTTCGGCAATAGTTTTATTCTCACCCTTTGAAACAGACTAATAAGCGTGGATCCCGTCGGGTACGGCGGACGATATGGGGTGCTAATACCTTCCCACGTCGTAATCGACTCCCAAACCCAGATCTTTGGTTCGCATGACCTTATCCTTTCCTTCTCCTTAGGTTTGTAAAGCATTACCTTTCCCATTCATTCGGGATAAAAATGCATGGCTGGCGACTCTATCTTTTCCTCGCCACTTTCGCGTTTGTACTAGGATGAAAATCCCGGGAGCGACAGCTGGCGACTCTGTTGGGGATAGGACCCAAAATCTCTGGTTTCCCCTTTGAGAGTCAATCCTAGCGCCTGTTTGTTTCTGTTTCTTTGGGTGTTTATCTGTGTGTTGTTGTGTGCTTTAGTTTAGCTTTTCTGTTTTCATTTACAGCTTTACTTTACAACATTTATTCACCGTTTTCAGTATTTATTTTCCAAGCATCATATATACTTGACTGTCTATGCTGGTTTGGTATTTTCTTTGGGATAGGGATACTGTGAGATAAGCCAAATACACGGCTTGAGTGCACCCTAGGACTAGCGTAGACAAACATTGTACTCGTATGGTATCATGATGAGTGGCGGTGTGTTCCACACCCAGACTGCGACCGTCTTGGAACTATTCTGTGTGGGGATTTCTTCCACTTCAGGGTACGACCTTGACAATTATGTGCATCTGGTGACCGATCATCGAGGACCTTAGTGGAAACAACCCTTTCTAGTGATGAAAGTGGCATACCACATTTGTTGGCAAACCCACTCACATCCGAGGGCCCACTGGGAACTCACATAGGACGGCATGGTTCTCTCATAGGAATCCAGTTAAAGTAAATTGTTTGTATGATGATAGTACTGTATCCCAAGGGCTGAATGTACTATTGTTTCTCGATTCAGTTCTTGAAGGTGGGGACTTATGAGGGATGCTTGTTTTCTGGGACTCAGTTGAGCCCTCCCTGAGTTGTACATAATGCCTAATCGCTTCCCTGATTTGGTCATGAGACATATCTCGGTGATGGTGAAGGTATTATTGCTATTCGGTTTTGAGAGTCTATGATGCTTGACCCGGAGCACACCCGTGAGGTGGGAGGGGTTTATAGGTTTGCAGGAACCCTAAAACTTCTAACATACCCACTTTTCCAGTATTGTTCAGTGTTATGATCTGGTTCCATGGTTCTTTAGTTCTGAGATCCAGGATTTCTATTTAGAGAAACTGTTACCGTGATTGCTATTGTGACCCTGCATAGACAATTGAGTATCTGATCAACACAAACACAAACACGTCACCGATCACATGCCTTGCCTTGCATAAGCATCATCACATCATTAATCATTTGTGTTCTTTTTCATTCTCAGGGTTCATACTATTCCCGGTTCCCGGTCGGAATTCTGCTTCAAAAATGGAAGATATCAGAAAGAAGAACGTGCACTATAAGTTCTTTGATACCAAAGTGGATCTACTTAACCAGATGGTGTATCTTCTTACTCCGGGTCATGTGGAATATTTCAAAGAGAATTATGGTGATATTCTGGATCTAGTTGTTAACCTGGATAGTTCTCAGAGGAGTGAAATTCATACCTTGTTGCAGTACTACGATCCTCGGCTCCGATGCTTCACTTTTCATGACTTCCAGTTAGGGCCTCTGCTTGAAGAGTATACTGTGATGTTAGGGGTCCCTCTCAAAGACCATATCCCTTTCAATTCAGAGATGACCAGACCAACTCATCTTGATATTGCCAAAGCTCTTTATTTGAGCTTAACTGAAGTGGAGGAAAACTTAACTGCTACCAAGGTCGGGGTACTTGGATTTTCTCTTGACTTTCTGGTTAGAAGAGCTTGAGAACTTGTTGCGGCTGCTCAGTGGGATTCAGTTTGTGCTATCTTAGCCTTATCCATCTATGGGATAATCCTGTTTGTTGACATGGATAAATTTGTGGATATGAATGCCATCCATTTGTTTGTGCTGAAGAATCCTGTCCCCGCTCTTCTGGGTGATCTATACTACTTAGTACATTACAAAAATAAGAAGAAACAGGGTGGTCTAGTCTTGTGTTACGCTTCTCTATTCTACAATTGGTTTATGAGACACCTACCCACTACTAAAGTCTTCACTGATCCCAATGTGATATGGGCCTAGAAACTGAGCATGTTGTCTGCTAAGGACATTAGATGGTTTACCTTGAGGATGAAAGGGAATAACTTTATCACTAGCTATGTGTTGCACCCTAATATATTCCCTAATTTTTCTTCGCATTTTCATATGCATCCTGCATACAAACAAGATTGCGCTGGTTGCTCGGTTCTTCTCGGGTTAGGTTTATGCCTCACAGGGGATCACCGTTATCTTTAAATTACTTTATTTGTTAATGTTTACTAACCATTAATCAAAATCAAAAAATATTTTTGTTTCCTTTTACTAACCTTTTTCAGGAAGAGAAACCATTGGAAATGCCAAAAATAGCAGCCCTGCAGCTCGAGTAAATTTCACAGACAAAAGTCGAAGTTGATCCGTAAATAATTCAAATTTATCTAATCAAGGATTTCCCAAGTTAATTGATTCATTCAAAGGATTTCCAAGGTTCATGTGTTCATTTCTTTGACGTACAAAAAGAATCGGGCCAGACAACCAAGCAATCACCTTTGCATAAAATATTCAAATTTTGACTTGGTTAACATGTTAACCATATACGTTAACTGGTTAACCAGTGCGAAATTTGAATATTTTATTCAAATTCAGCACCCTTAGATAATTTATTTAATTGGAATATTCTAGATCCATTGGTTTCTGATTTCTCTACATCACTTTGATCATTTCCTACCATAAACCCTCACTAATCACCACTCTTTTCCATTTCCCACCAAAATTGCAATTACCAAGCCTAATTTTAATTACCAAAGCAGGTTCCATTCCACCAAATTCCCATACCTAAAGTCTTTAAATAGAACCATAATTTCATTCATTCACCAAGCTTTTGATAGCCACAAAACCTCTTGATAAATACTCCCCCAACACCAATAATCTCACTAAAGCTCTTTTCCTCTTTTTTGAAGTTATCAAGAATTCACATTGAATTCTTGACTAACTTGAGCTAAACCTTCATCCTATTCTCTTTCTTATTCATCAATTTCAGTAGAACTAGCTTGATTTGGTCCAATTTGAAGAAGTGCTTTTGGTAATTCACTATTTCCATAAAACCCATATTCACCATCAACATTCAAGATGTAGATCTTTGGTGCCTTTGTTTATAGATCCTTTGGATCTTTATTTGTTGTTTGATTGCAGGGATTTCACTGTATTTTGGTTTTAAAATTCGTGTAAATTCAGATCATGATCATCAAATTTTTGAGAAAAGGTTTTGAAAATGGATCAATGCTGAATTTCTGCATATTTTCTACTGCTGCTTCAGCGTTAACTGGTTAACCATATGCGTTAACTGGTTAACGCAAGTCAGAATTGAATTCTTGGCTTGTTTTAAAGCCGTTTTTGGTTCTTCTTCTTCTTCCTCCTCCTTTTATCTTTACCTTGGGAAACACTTTTGGGAGTGATTTCTCCTTAATTTCAATGAACTTTGGGTGTAGATTAGAGTAGTTAATGTTCATTAATTCAAAACTACCTTTAAGTGGATTATTCAATTCATTTGATGTACCTTGGGTTAGTGATACATTTTCATGCTTGAATCCATCAAGATGAGTGATTGAGCTTAAGGATGGAAGAATACTATGAGTGTGACTCAATTTGGTATTCACCTTTAGTTTCGTGCGATATTGCGTCCGGATGGCGATTTACATATCGTTTATCTCGCATGCATTAGCACTAACATTATACACCTTAATTGGTGGTGGCCGGCCTCATTTGTAGGGTAATTACTTCGTAAATTACTCGGCGATTGCTTAACATAGACCTAAATGTGTCTCGACTTCAGAATAAAAATCTAATTGGGTACTTGCACTTTCGTGGACCGGATCTCTTGTTGATCGCGTAATCCCAAAGTGGTTAATCATATTGCATTAAGAATCGAGACTTATGAATGTTTGATGTGTAGTTGCTTTGGATCTCCCAATCGCCTTTCAAATTTCATTGAATTCGGTTCGATTTGCCTTGATTAATCGCTATAGTGTAAGATGCTAAGCAGATCCAGTTGCCTTTCGATTTTGGTTACTCTTTTGGTTGTGGTTGATTAAGTTCACCATACCATTATTATGCAAATATTATTATACTATTACTACTATTAATATTTTAGATTCTTGCACTTTAATTTCTTTTGCTACTAACATTTAAATTCTTGCACTTTTATTTGCTTTTATTTTATTTTGCTTTACTATGCTTTATTAATCCATTATCATGTTTATTATTTTCTCTTTTTTTGTTATATTGATTTTCCTTTTGTCCATTTGGACACAAAAATGTTAATAAAGGATTAAACTTCTAAAAGACTTGTGACTTTAATTTTGGACTATGGCCATCATCCTTAGCATTGGACTTGGAGTTTTGGACTTAGATTTTTTAGGGTCTTTCCCTTTGCTCAAGTTATTATGGATTGAAGACCATGGCCTTGATTCGGTTCACTTGTTTATGAAGATGAAGTCCTATTGCTTTGAAGAATGTTCACCATACGGTTTTAGCGTTCTTCCCTTAACTTTTACTTTAAGTCTTAGGATAGTCCCTTCATCTCATCCTCTTCTTAAATTTTCAAATCTTCTTCCTATTTCAAAAACCTTCTTTGTTTTCAAACTTCAAACATTTTCACAATCAAACCTTGACTTAGGTCAAGCGGTTTTACCTTTTCATTTTATTTCTTAATAAATGTTAAACCACATAAGCATATCGAAACTTTCTTTTCAAAACACTTTAGAAAAAATTCAAAACTCATTCAATTGTTTTTGTGCCCTCGTGCACTTTTCTTTTAATCCATTTTTATGTTTAAATATGGTTCATTCTTTTTAGCGAAATTATTCGCTAAAGAATGACGACTTATCTTTACATTTTAAAATCAATTAAACACATTGTTTCTTTTCACATTTTGTACCACTAACTACAAGGTTTTGATCTCGCATTGCACTTTGTGGGTACGTAGGCATGAAACGATCGTCTCTTCAAACACAAAAATCTTTAAAAAAATTTCTCCTCTAATCTCTTCAATCTCTTTTAAAACCATTTTCAAACCATAAAAGCAATAAATATTTCAAAGGGATCCCGTGGAGTACCACAGACATTTTGGGTGCGTAAAACCTTCCCAATTTGTAACCTATCCCCTTACCCGTTCTCTACTCGATTCTTTTAGCTTTTGCTTTTAGGTTCATTAGGTTTTATTCACTCTTTATCCCTTTTCCGTTTGGAATAAAATAAAAGCGTGGTGGCAACTCTGTTTACTTTGAGTTAAGTTAACCAATAGCTTACACTCATGATTTTACCGCTACAGAAAAGTGGCGACTCTGCTGGGGAGTCAATCTCTAAGTGGATTCGGCCTACTTTGATTTATTTACTGCTTTAGTTTGATTTGTTTGTTATTTGCTTGTTCTGCTTCGGTTTTGGTGATCCCCTATGAGTGAGATAGATTCTAACCCGGATCTGAGTTGAACTTATGATAGGACGGTGATATTCGAAGCGATACGCGATGGAGTAGTCCAAAGCGATATCAATTTGATAATCTCCACCTGGTTAGGCTCTCTTGGATTATCAATGTCATGATGAGTAATCATACGTGGCATTATATTCTGACCTTGAGCTGATCATACTGAGGACCATAGAACCCTTAACCCATCCAAGACAATTTAGGAACATAGTGCGGAAACTATCCGGATGTAAACCTAAGGTGGTTGTCACGCGATACTACACTCGGACGACGTCTATTTTAAGAATGTTATCGGTTGGGGAGTAATCAAATGTACCGATAATATTCTAAATATGGTTGTTAACTCCTGGCACCTATGTTAGAACCCTTTTGGTTTTCTGCAGGTGTCGCTCCCAGGATTTTCATCCCGGTGCAGACGCGGACCGTCGGTGATGTTGGAGGTTGAAGGTTGAATAGAGTCGCCAACTAGGCATTTTTATCCCGAAGGAAAGGTAATGCTGCATAAACCTGGAAGGGTATGGATAAGACGGTTGCGAACCTGAGAAACTGAGAAAAGGGGTTGGTTACGACCTGGGAAGGTATTAGCACCCAGATCGTTCGTCGTACTCGACGGGATCCACGCTTACCTGATTGTGTTTAAAAAGGGGTAGCGTATGTGTTGACTGTGTTTAAAAGCTAGGGAAGAATGTACAGTGTGTCAATGCAAAAGAGAGGGAGTGCTCAAGAATGAGGCTTAGAAAAGAAAGCTGAAAGAGGGGGGAGATAAAGAGACTTTTGTTCGATAACTGTTAAGTTATGCCTATGTATCCTCTCGTGCAATGAGGAAGTCAGAACACCGTAGTTCGACTCAAAGAGACTGGTTGATTTTAGTGTAAACTGCTCGCTTATCTATGCTCAAGTGTGTGACTCGTCTGGCTCGAGTGCTAACTGTCTTGCATTAGACGGAAGAAGCGAGTTCACGTTTTCAGAGTGAGTGTGATGAGAAAAGAATCCCGGAGGAGACGATTATTGTTTGTTTTTGGGTTTTCAGTTTTTTATTGCTTTTTGGTGTTTTGCATAGGATAATGATCTTAAGCCTAAATCAAGGGTTAGTAAACTCATTATATCCTCCCTGATTAGGGATATTGAGCCTACTTAAGTGTGAGATAAGCATCTCAAATTAATTACCATGATGATATAGGATTAAGATCATTAACTTACTTGTGATTATTAAGTGTTTTTGGTTTTTTTGTTTAGTGTTAAGTAATGAGTTTAATCTCTAATCAGGGATTAGTGAACTCATTACACCATCCTAAGAGAAGGAAGATAGATGAGAACACTTAAGCCGAGGAAGATACCTCAACTTAATACATGGTTAGGGATTAAATTCATTATATAACAAGCATTTATTAAATGGATTTTAATTAAAGGGTGAGATTAAGAAATGGATTTTATGTTTGTAAGACTTATCTTGAGGGGGACTTGTCCATTAAACATTAGGGTTAGTCCCTCTTAACCAAAAAGAAGAGATGTAACCCCAATATAAGGCCCTAGTTACAAGCTTAAGTCTTAATAGTTATTAGGTGTTTTGATTAAGAAGTGTAAACTAATTAAAGGTTTAACACTAAGGATTAAATTTATACACTCCATCCTAAGATAAGGATGCAGGCATAACCCTAATTCAAAGTCCTAAAGCTTTAAGTGTTTAGCCTCTGATTATGAGATGAGAAGAGAGACTCAAGGAGACTCAAAGGTAAAAGACTAAGGGAGACTATAAACAACTCTAAAATTATCATGCTTGGATATCCTATGGTTTGTGAGGCTTAAAGAGAAGATCTTCAGATGTCCACCAAGGAAGGAGAAGCAGATGAAAAGAGAAGGAGAAAGGAGAACAAGTTACTTACTTCCTGAAGAAGATAAGTAACCTAAGAGAAAGAGAAGGAGAAATAGAGCACAAGTGAATCAAGTTCACTTCAAATACAAGTAAATATGCAAATGAAAAGATGGTAAGACATGGGATGTGAAGGCAAATCCACATCCCAAACAACTTACCATAAGCCCCAGAAATGTTAGTGTGAATGCATAAGATGCAAAGCAAAAAGAAATAAAGAAAATGGAAGTGAAATGACCAAAACCAGAAGTGTAAACATGATGCAAATGTGTTATGAGATGATTCAAAAACATGTATAATGCTTATGTATGATCATACAAAGGATGAGATTCAACAGATGGCAAGTTAGAAGCTTAGAAACACATGGATGCATATGAAAAGCAATGAATGAAAAGCATACAAAATGAATGAAGAAATGATCAAGAAATGTTCAAACATGTCTTAAGATGTCTAAGATGTCATACAAGATCATGGAATGCCATGGAAAGTTCATGTGATTGAGATATCCAAAGATGAATGCAAATGAACACGAGAAATCAGGGTTTTATGAATGTATGAGATGAAAATGGCCAAAATAGAAGCATACATCATGATAAAAATTTGAAAATGAAATCAAACAAACCCTAAATACATACAAGATCACTCCCCAAAGGTGGAGGTCAGAAGCTAAACCTAGGCAAAGTTATGGATTTTCTTAGTTTGCTAGGTTTTTTGGGTGATTCTTCATGAAAAATGCTAAACAATTTGAAAATACAATGCAAAATTATGAGTTAAATAACCTAGATACTAGATGCAATGTGTGAAAGAATGCAAAAAGAACCAAGTTCAAACTCATCATGGTTGATCAGAAATGATTTTTCAAGTTAGGGTTAGGAAAATGTGAATTTTATGAACCCTAATTCAAAGAAAATTGTGAAAACATGATCAAACCTAAAAATAAATTTGTATGGTGAGTTTGTAAATTGTTCTAAATGCCTAAGAATACTTCATGAATTTTTTGGTGATTTTTAGATACCTAAATGTATTTTTAATTAATTAAAATCAATTAATTAATTAAATAAAACATTTAAATGATTTAAAAATACTTTTTTAATGCAAAAATTAAAATAATTTTTTTTTTTGAGTTTAGAAAAATATTTGAAGTGAAAATGCAGAAAATGGTATTTTTTGAAAGTCTTTTTGCTATTTTTAATAAATATATGAAAAGAAATATGAAAAATAAAAAGAAAAATGAAAGTATGCAAGATCTAAGACCCAGATTTGAACTTGGGGTGACTGCGCGCGTGTTTGAAAGGCTAGGATTGAATCTGGATAATTTAAATTAATTAAATTAATTAATCTGGATTAGGGTTAAGTGAAAGGATCTGGGCCATTCGTGCGCGCGGGAAACAAAATCCTATGGTCATAATTCAAACTTGGCTAATTAACCCTAAATTAAACCCTAATCACTCTCAGGCGACCAGAACAGTGTTCCGGTCGTCTTCTTCGACTAGCTCCTCACTCTATCCCACTCTCTAAGCCACCCCAAACTCCCTAAATCTCCAAAATCAACCATTAAACAATCCTAAACACGAATCTAGCAACAAAATCCATTTATATTACATCAAACTCATGAATAGAAGCAAAACGGAAAATGTGCAAAAATTTCAGAAGTTAAATACATCCTACACACTCCACCATTTTTAATGATTTAAAGCTCAAAATGATTAGCACATCACATAGAATCAATTTATAACTTAAAATGAAAGTTCTGGAAAAATGTCCGTGGTGACTACTGTCGCTCCCCGGATTTCCATCCTGGTACAAATGCGAAAGTGGCGCGGAAAAAAGAATAGAGTCGCCAGCCAGGCATTTTTATCCCGAAAGAAAGGGAATGGTAATGCTGCACAGACCAAAAGAAAGAAGAGGAAGGACACAGGTCGTGCGAACCAAAGAGACTGAGCTCGGGAATCGGTTACGACCTGGGAAGGTATTAGCACCCAGATCGTCCGCCGTACCCGATGGGATCCACGCTTGCAAAAGAATACTGTTTCAAAGGGTGAGGGTATGAAAACTGCAGCAAAATAAATGAAAATGAAAAGAAACTGGAACTGGAAAAGAACTGAAATAAAAAAGGAAAAGGAAAAATGTAGGGAAAATAAAGATTGTGCTCGAACGGGCCCTACCCCGCTGCCTACGTACCTCATCAAGATAATGAGGATCAGAGATGCCGTAGTTCCCCTAACTAGGGGTAACAAGGAAAATTGCTTGTGAATTAAAGGCTTGAACTGCCTATGCCATTGCTCAGGTGTTGCAGACTCGGACGACAAGTGCTTTACCGTCTTGCAAGGTGACAAGTAGGAGCAAGTTCGCGTACGGAGCGAATGAGGTGAGAAAAGAATTCCCGAAGGAAAGACGCTTATTGTTTGTTTGTGTTTTTTATGAAGCTTTTATGAGTGTGTCACAAGGAAGTGAACTCAAGCTCTCATAAATGGAATGTGCACTTGTCACTACATTCCAAGATGGAATAATAGAACAAGCACACTCAAGTAAGGAGAAGATCCCCAAAACTTGAACCCAAAGATTAGGGCTTAGGCTCACTAACTTGTTTACTTATTAAGTGTTTTTGGTTAATTACAGATGAAGAAGTGTTTTTTATGCTTTTCTTTTATGAAGGAGATACCTTGATCAGACTTGTGCATCACAAGGTAAACTTGTACTATCCCAAGATGGGAAGACTACAAGCATACCTCATGGAATAAGGCTATGGATCAATGCATCTCTTCAAAGTTATTAAAGTTTTTTTTATGATTATGAGATGAGAAGAGAAAGAGAACCAAAGGAGCAAAAAGGAAAAACTAGGGGGAAGTTTCAATCCTAAGTTAGAATGCATGGAGTTCCTAGGGTTTGTGAGGTCTTTCTAACCTAAAAAGATCTCAAGAGAAGAAGAAGAATATAAGAGGAGAGATGAGAAAGGCCTAAGCCCAACAAGAAGATGTTAGTCCATATAAACAAAATGAGAAGATATGAGAAATGGAGATGTGGAACTCAATTCCCACATCTCAAACTTACCATAGCCCCTGCAAGGTTAGTGTAACAACATAAAATCAAGGCATAAACCAACAAGTCAGAAGCTACACAAGCTTCACAAGCATATAGGCATGGCAAAGAGTTCACAAGATGATAAGCAAATCAACACAATATCATATTGAGATGATTGGAAGTGAAACAAATGCAATGAAGGCATGCTTAACACTTAAAGAAATAAAGCACACAAAAGAGACCCAACACCAAGACTCAAAGAGATTCAAACCCTATCCTAAGACCAGGAGCAACCATAAACCTCTAAAGGACCCCAAAAGATGAAGAGAAGTTGGCACAAGTGCCCTTCTAAACTTAAAAGAGACTAGAAGACTCAAAGGATGCAAAACAATGCAAAGTGAGGAAGAAAATACCCAAGAAAAAGATCCAAGCACTTAAAAATTCTACCCAACCAAAAAAACACTCTCCAAACACAAGGAAATGATAATCCAAAAGGGTTTGCAAAAATACAGCACCAAACTAGGTCAATGAAGCTCAAGGATGCAAGGTATCACCATTTAGGGTTTTGAAAATTAAGGCACAAGTAACTCAGGCAAAGTCCAGCAAGGAAATTTATGAAAAATCCAAGATAGGTCATGAAGATAGTAGAGTTTCTTAGGATTTGAATGCAAAAAGAATGGGGTTCATAGCTTAAAGTATGCGAAAAATAGAAATTGGACAAGGCAGATTGGTCTATGAGGGTCCACAAGAAAGCAATGCTCAATGTTGAATTTATTTGGCCACGTGGGATGAAAATAAAAATCTGGAAAAAATATGATAAAAAACTAGATGAATCAAGGAGTGCATATGAATTTTTTTGGATTTTTTAGAGTTAAATAAATATTTTAAATGAATTAAAAGCAAATGGAATAAATTGGTAAAGAAAAAAAAATGAAAATAAAGCAAATGGGCCAAGGGGGTGCAAGGAGCAAACATGCTAGTTGGAAAATTCAATGGGCCGCGCATGAGGGGGTGCAGATAGCGCTGGGGGGCTGAACCTTCTTCTTCATGAAAGAAACCCTAAAATTCTCACCACCATTAATGAACAAAACCCTAACCCTAAACCCTAGCTTCATGAAAATCCAAACTAAGCCACGGCCGGCCATGAAACTCTCCAGAATACATAATCTAACATCACTAAACACAAATACATGCTTGGATTGAATTAAAACTCAAATAAACTCAAGATATGAATGAAAATAAAATTGTCCATGAAACTTTAAATCACCATAACTTTGTGAATACTCAACCATTTCACAAACTACAAAGAGCATTGTAACCAGCACAACATGAGGATTCTAAAACACACAACCAAACACATTTATATGAGATTCGAAATTTGAGTGTACCTAAGATGTTGTCCAAAATTTGAAGTCAAGAATGGTGTAAAATGATGGCAAATGTTCTCCTTATCCCCTTAGATGCTAAATAAATGCATCTAAGGCTTTGCAAGCTTGTAAATCCAGCAATGTGCTTCCTTGTGCTTCAAAGCTTCTCAAATGGCCACTTGAACAAACTTCACTATAAATCTAGATCCATGGGTGCTTAATGATCCTTGAGATGAGAGGAGTATGAATATGGTCTTAGATTGAAGAAAGCTTGCCTAGATCAAAAGTTATGGCATAAAATGCAAATGTGCACAAGAAATGAGAAATGGATGATTCTTGAAGAATAATCCAAACAAATGGTATGGAAATGATCTATGAGTGATGAGGATTAAGAATCCATCAAGAGTTTTGTGAATGGATTCTTGTAGCAAGAGTTTGTGGAGAATGAGCAATTTTGCATAAAAGATGAGAATGAGAAAATGGGTGTGTATCCTGGCTGCCTCTAACCCTAATTCTGATTGTTATGGAATATATATGGCAATGCAAAAGGGTTAGAACAAATGCACGTGAGAGAGGGCTGATTTTTGTGAAAATGAAAATTTGGCCCAAGTGTGCCATAAGCATGCCAAGCTCATGATTTGCTGGTCTCTCTTGCATGTGCATTCACCATCCCACCAATGATTCCCAGCAAACAACTTCAGCCCTTGGATGTAAGCTATCACACAATTGTCATGCCTTGTGCAAATTCAAGTGTAAAATGCAAGTTTTATGGAACTTTTTCATGTGCACGAATTTTGCCACTTTTCTTTGAGCCAAATGACCTAAATGGGATGCATTTTGATTGTGTAAACTTACTTTGGACATAGCATAGCAAACTATCCACTTTTGAGCCTTTGTGCAAATGGCTTGGCCTTGAAACTTGGAAATTTGCCCTAGAATGCTCACTTTTTCGAGGGGCTTTTAGAAAAATATAGGAATCTCCAGAAAATGCTCTTGTACTTTTTAAAAATGGCAGCCCTTACTCTACAACTTTCATGTTTACTTTGGGTCCATTTGAAGATTTTTTGATCAAGTTAAGGCCTTGTGAAGTTTTAGGTCAAAATGGCCAAAAATAGTAACTTTTCCATAACCAATTTTGTGCACTTTTGCCAAAACCCCTCAAACCACCAAAATTCTTGTACTTTGAGCTCACCAAACATCTTATAACATTTAATAGACCTAATTTGGCCAAAAAAGTTGGGTTGGACTCCTTGGAATGGTACAGTTGACTTTTTCTGGGCCTAGTTGACTTTCTGCTTCATCTGCAAGTAACTGAGGCAATGACTGACTTCCACTTGGAATTTTTCCATGAAAATTGACATGTAGGAACCTCTTATCATATAGAAAACATTGCCCAAAAGAGTTGGCCCAAATTATGAGGTTAAGGCCCTTGAAACAAAAACCCTAATTTGGTTGCACTGCTTAGGAGCCTTGCATTGTCTTGAAACTTGTGATGATTAAGCAATCTTCTGAGCTTTTGCAAGTGAACTTGGCCTTTCCAAAGGAGTCTAGACTCATCATAGGCGTCTCACAAATCCATTGGAACCCTTGTCCTGGCTTAAATGGCCTTCAACACCTCCCCAGATGGCCATATGCCTCATGCTAGGGCTTGATGCTTGTCATGCTTTATTTTTCTATGCTATAATGCTATATATATGATATGCTTATGATGCAAATGGTGTATTATGATGCTTAAAATGAAGAGGGCAAATCTGGGGTTCTACAGCTGCCCCTATTCAAGCAACTGTTGATCTGAAAAGGACGATTGCTTCCGCTTTCGGCCGTTCAAGATTAACTGTGGTTGAATACCCAAGAAAAACGGAAATTTGCACTCTGATGCAGAAAACAAGAAATGGGAAATAAACCCAATCCAATGACATTTCCACTGAGCTGAGAGATGAGCAGACGAGCTCCTTCCAACGAAACCAAAGGTTCTGATGAATCATGAAACGGACGAGTCTTCGAATGACCTGTGACGCCAGGTGTATAGAGCGGACGAGCCCTTAAGAATCTTCAAAGTAACCTGAGATAGACGAATCTCCTTCACTAATCCTTACGCAGATAAGTGGAATAAGACGGACGAGTCTTCTTCGGATAACCCTTACGCAGGTTCCGGGAATACATATAAGTCTGTGGGATAGACATGCAACTAGGATGGACGAATCCTCTTCACGAATCCTTACGCAGATAAGTGGAATAAGACGGACGAGTCTTCTTCGGATAACCCTTACGCAGGCTCCGGGAATGCATATAAGTCTGTGGGACAGACATGCAACTAGGATGGACGAATCCTCTTCACGAATCCTTACGCAGATAAGTGGAATAAGACGGACGAGTCTTCTTCGGATAACCCTTACGCAGGTTCCAGAAATGGTTTTGACATTTTAATCCCACCGCCAGGGTTTTCAACCTCTTCACGAATCCTTACGCAGATAAGTGGAATAAGACGGACGAGTCTTCTTCGGATAACCCTTACGCAGGTTCCGGGAATTGTTTTGACGTCTTGATCCCACCGTCAGGATTTTCAACCTCTTCAATGCGGACGAGCATTGGAATGATCATCAAAGAAACACGGACGAGTGTCATAAGTCGACGATACGGACGAGTACCGGACGATGATCCGAGAAACACGGACGAGTGCTTCTGATATTGATACGGACGAGTATCAGCTTATTCTAGACGATCTTCAAAAGAAAATACCAAACACGGACGAGTGTCGGGGCGTGCAGACGAGCACTAGATAAGTAATAGGCACGGACGAGTGCTAAGAGATGCGGACGAGCATCAAATAAAGATGCGAGTACGGACGAGTACTGGCGACTTTCTTGGGGATATGCCTCAAATAAAGAGGAATCGAGAAATGCACGGACGAGTGTTGCAGGGATGCGGACGAGCACCAAATGAAGATGCGCGCACCGACGAATACAGGAAACTTCACTGGGGAAAAACTTCAAAGAACTAATAAGCACGGACGAGTGCCGAGAGCTGCGGACGGTCATCAAATAAAGATGCTAGCACGGACGAGTGCTGAGGAATACCTCAAATAAAGAGGAATCCTGCTGAGGAAAAGGCACGGACGAGTGCTGAAAGAGGATGAGCATCAAATAAAGATGCGAGCACAGACGAGTGCTAGTAGATATAGACTCTACTGGGGAAAGTACACAAACGAGTGCCACCAGGTGCTAATTCTTCTGGAGACTGCGGATGAGCAAACTGAATCATCAGATAAGTGCCTAAGAGTGCGAATGAACACTGAAAGAGTATCAACAGAGACAAAGGCTGATTATGTTGGGGAAGTAGACAATTCCACTCGGGCTGAGGAATGAAGTCCTGGCGGCCTGTGGGAGAAGATTCCGGCAACCTGTTGGGGCCCCAAAACTTTTAACTCTGATGGAAATGAAGTGTTGGCAACCCGATGCTTGCTGGAGAGGCTTTCACTGGAAGAAAGACGACTCTGCGTGAGGTACACTTCGTTCAACTGCTTTGAACCTCTGCTAAGGATCTGATCACCCTGCTCTGACTCCACTGGAGAGAATTTCTTCTTGCTCTGCTGGGTAAGCTACTTCTTGTTCTGCTGGGGAACTCCCTTGGAAATGAGAATCCCGATGACTCTGTGGGGAAATGAAGTTACCTGCAATTCTGCTGGGCAAGGAGAACTTCTAGCGATTCCGCTGTAGATAATAAACTTCTGATAACTCCACTGGGAGACTTCTACTAACTCCTGCTGGGGACTGACCCGACTTCTGGGGAGTGCAGGTGTTCAGATACCTGCTGAGAATAAGTCACTTGCAAACAGGCATTCTATCGGGGAAATACCTCTGCTTGGAGAATAACCCTCTGCTGCTTGGGGATACGGTGATAACCTGCAAATCCTGCAATAACAGAATACACACATATGCACCAAGATTGGTACGGCCTGATCTATTCATCTGCCGTCACCTGACACTCAAAGCGATGTTAAGTGTCTCTGCAATGTCATTTTTATCAGTTTGAAAAGCAACATGTTTCGCATGCAATGTTATTTGTCAAAAATTCAGGACATTTTTGTAAACAAAATAAACATAACACGGTGTTTGACTGAATATTCTTTTTATTGATTGGCCTCTGAAATAGGCAAAATTTTACATCAGGAAGTAACCACCTGGAAAGAGGTAGCTACTGTAAAATTGAGAAAAGAAACTATCCTAATGGCAATGGCACGACATTCCAAAGAGTTTCCTTCCTGCTATGACTGGCACATCCTCAAGACTTTCTGTTCCTTCTTCGGCCTTCTGAAGAGAATGAGGGGGCTGATCTCTACCCTTCTGACATGGTCAAGCTGTTTGAAGCGGTGATGTGGTTCAGATAAACCGGAGCGCAGTTGTTCGCTTATTCCCTGATTTTGCGTGGATCGCCCTTTCGGGTTTCCAATCCACCGGGCTACCATTTGTTTGCCTGAGTTGTCCGATGTGGCTTTTCAACTCAGCGGGTGTACATTTTTTTAATTTTCCCTAATTTTTGCCCGAGCTTTTATTCTGTTTTTAGCTCGCCGGGATGCCCTTTTTTTGCCTGGACTATAATTCTGTTTTTGCGTCCAGCGGGTCTTTTATGCGAAGTATTTTTTAACTGCGTCCGAGTTAACAGGGTATTGGAAGTCTTCGCCATCCATAGTGGTGAGCATCAGTGCTCCGCCTGAGAATACTTTCTTCACTATGAATGGTCCTTCATAATTTGGGGTCCACTTGCCCCTGTGATCTGAACTGGGAGGAATGATCCTCTTGAGCACAAGCTCGCCTACTTGGTACTCCCGAGTACGTACTCGCTGATCGAAGGCTCGCTTCATTCTCCTTTGATAAAGCTGGCTATGATAGATAGCTGCTAATCTCTTTTCCTCAATTAGGCATAGTTGATCGTATCGAGCACGTACCCACTCAGCCTCATCAAGCTTGACATCCATCAGCACCCATAGTGAAGGGATTTCCACTTCAACAGGCAAGACTGCCTCCATGCCATAGACTAAAGAGAAGAGGGTTGCCCCAGTCGACGTCCTGACTGACGTTCGGTACCCATGTAACGCAAACGGTAGCATCTCATGCCAATCTTTGTAGGTGATAACCATTTTCTGTACAATCCTCTTGATATTCTTGTTAGCTGCCTCTACCGTACCATTCATCTTTGGTCGGTAAGGAGAGGAATTGTGATGCTGGATTTTGAAGTCCTGGCACAGTTCTTCCATCATCTTGTTGTTCAGATTAGAACCATTATCAGTAATGATTCGCTCGGGCACTCCATATCTGCATATGATATCTCTTTTCAGGAATTTTGCTACCACCTGGCGAGTAACATTGGCATAAGATGCCGCTTCAACCCACTTGGTAAAATAGTCAATAGCGACCAGGATGAATCTGTGGCCGTTTGAAGCAGTTGGTTCAATCTTGCCAATCATATCAATGCCCCACATGGCAAAAGGCCAGGGTGAAGACATCACATTCAGAGGATTTGGAGGCACATGCACTTTATCTGCATAAATCTGGCATTTATGACACTTTCTGGCATAGGCACAACAATCTGCATCCATTGTGATCCAGTAATAGCCTGATCTTAGCAACTTTTTAGCCATTGCATGCCCTCCAGCATGGGTACCAAAGGATCCTTCGTGCACCTCGTGCATCAGCAAGTCTGCTTCTGCTCTATCAACGCATCTGAGAAGTATCATATCAAAGTTTCTCTTATACAGGGAACCATCAGTGTTCAGGAAGAAACTACCAGCTAGCCTTCTTAATGTCTTCTTATCATTGGAAGATGCCCCAGGTGGGTATGTTTGATCCTCCAAGAAGCATTTGATGTCATGGTACCAGGGCTTATCATCTTTGACAATGTCTGCTGAGCACACATATGTTGGCCTGTCAAGTCTGGATACTGCAATTTGGGGCACAAAGTTGGCAGCTTGCACTTTTATCATGGATGAAATGGTAGCCAGAGCATCTGCAAACTGATTTTCGTCTCGAGGGACATACTCAAGCTTGACTGTTATGAAGAAAGTCAACAACCTCCTTGTGTAGTCCCGATAAGGTATCAGATGATCTTGGTGCGTGTACCATTTTCCGTTGGTTTGATTTAATTACCAGAGCTGAATCTCCGAACACAGTCAGAGTCTTGATCCTGAGGTCAATGGCTTCCTCAAGACCCATAATACAAGCTTCGTATTCAGCTTCGTTGTTAGTGCAGTTAAAGGTGAGTTTTGCCGAGAAAGGCATGTGAACTCCCTTAGGCGTAATGACTACCGCACCAACACCACGACCATTCATATTAACGGCCCCATCAAACATCATAGTCCATTCTTCTTCTGGGTCAGGCCCTTCAGTGTGAACAGGCTCTTCATGATCTTTTGCTTTTATGAACATGATGTCTTCATCAGGGAAGTCAAATCTCATAGGCTGGTAATCATCAATGGGTTGCTCAGCTAGATAATCAGACAATACACTGCCTTTGATAGCGTTTTGGGATGTGTACTGAATGTCATATTCTGTGAGAATTATTTTCCATCTCGCAACCCGTCCGGTAAGTGCTGGCTTCTCAAATATGTACTTAACCGGGTCCATCTTTGAGATCAATAAGGTAGTGTGGGTCAACATATACTGCCTCAGTCGGCGAGCAGCCCACGCTAAAGTACAGCAAGTTTTCTCGAGCAGTGAATAACGTTGTTCACAGTCGGTAAACTTTTTGCTTAGGTAGTATATTGCATACTCTTTTCGACCAGACTCGTCATGTTGGCCCAGCACACACCCCATTGACTTTTCTAATACCGTCAAGTACATGATCAGAGGACTTCCTTCAATTGGAGGCATAAGGATCGGAGGCTCCTGTAAGTATTCCTTGATTTTGTCAAAAGCCCTCTGGCAGTCTTTGTTCTACCTGACCGTTTGTTCTTTTCTTAATAGCTTGAACAAGGGCTCGCAGGTTGCTGTAAGATGAGATATGAACCTTGAAATATAGTTCAATCTACCTAGGAACCCTCGAACTTCTTTCTCAGTTTTTGGTGCAGGCATTTCTTGAATGGCTTTAACTTTGACAGAGTCAACTTCGATCCCTTTCTCACTTACAATAAATCCCAGCAGCTTACCAGATCGTACCCCGAATGTGCATTTGTTGGGGTTTAGCCTCAATTGGTACTTACTCAGACGTTTGAATAACTTCAACAGATTTACAAGGTGGTCTTCTTCTGTGAGGGACTTGGCAATCATGTCATCCACATAACTTCGATTTCTTTATGGATCATGTCATGGAATAATGTTACCATAGCCCGTTGATAAGTAGCACCATCATTCTTCAGGCCGAATGGCATCACCTTATAACAGAATGTGCCCTAGGGTGTGATGAAAGTTGTCTTCTCCATGTCTTCAGGTGACATTTTGATCTAATTGTATCCTGAAAATCCATCCATGAAGGAGAACACCGAGAACTGAGCCGTATTGTCGACCAATACATCAATGTGAGGTAAAGGGAAATCATCTTTCGGGCTGGCTCTGTTCAGGTCCCGATAATCTACACATATCCTCACCTTGCCATCTTTCTTTGGCACTGGAACAATGTTAGCTACCCAAGGTGGGTAACTAGTCACGGCAAGGAACCCGGCGTCCCACTATTTTTGTACCTCCTCTTTGATCTTCATCGCCATGTCGGGGCGAGTTCTTCTCAGTTTTTGCTTAACAGGAGGACAGTCTTCTTTTAACGGTAGTCGATGCACAACTATGTTTGTATCCAACCCTGGCATGTCCTGATATGACCAGGCAAAGATGTCAACATATTCACGCAACATTTCAATCAACCCCTTCTTAACTTCAGTCTGCAGGCCGACACCTATCTTGATTTCCTTCTTAACCTCTTCTGTGCCGATGTTGATAACCTCGATTTCCTCCTGATGAGGCTGAATAACTCTTTCCTCTTGCTTCAACAACCTGACCAGTTCTTCAGGGAGTTCATAATCTTCCTCAACCTCTTCATCAGCTTGGTAGATTGGATTGTCGAAGTTATGCTCAGTCATAGCAGGAGAGTTGTCAATGGAATCCGGTTGATCGACATTGCACAAGTGATGTGCTCATTCAGAATCTGTTTAGAGAAAACGCACACCAAAAGCAAGAAAGAAAAACACATTGCCATTTTCTTTATTTGTGCAAAAAATTAAAATTGAAAGAAAAGGAACGATCTGATTGAAAAATTTCCTTTATTTATGACAAATAAATGCTTTCAAAACATGGAGGCCCATACAATGGATCCTTGTACCTTGGGCAGAGTACAGGATTTGACATGCAATATGTAAAAAAATGACAAATAAACAATTACTTTGCGATCCAGGTGACTTCGACGATGTCTTCCGTAGACCAATTGGGCAGCTCCTCTCCCGGTGCACACGGGCGGATCCAATTATCTAGATCGCACTCGCTATCTCCGTCTTCACTGGCAGCACAGATATGGTTGCGGTCCAGCAACCCAGCACTAGTAAAGGTAATGGTCTTGTTGTCTGATGAACGGACGAGCCCATCAGGCTGATACCCAAGCCCAAACTTGTCTTCCTTCTTTTCCAGCTCCAGTAATCTGCCCCAGCCCTGGGCACTGCCTGATTGCACAACCTCCTTGGCCTGCTTGTAGGAGGTAATAGACGTACCTTCTTTATCTTCAGCCCTACTCAGAGGAGACAAGGAACTAACATTCACTGCTTCGAATGCCTGACATAGGGTTTCATGAATTTCACCATCCATCTCCACATATTTGAATGTAGATAGATGGCTCACAAATATGTCCTCTTCACCGCACACAGTCACAACTTTACCATCCGCTACGTACTTGAGCTTCTGGTGCAAGGTTGACGTCACAGCCCCTGCGGCATGAATCCATGGTCGACCAAGTAGACAACTATAAGCAGGTTGGATGTCCATCACGTAGAACGTGCTCTTAAACACTTGCGACCCAACCTTGATTGGCAACTCAACCTCTCCAAAGACAGACCTCCGAGAACCATCGAAAGCCTTCACCACCAAATCACTTGGCCTCAAAACAACCCCTTCCACATTGAGCTTCATTAACGCCTTCTTCGGCAAGACATTAAGAGATGACCCAGTATCAACTAGGACATGGGACAGCACAGCCCCTTTGCATTCAATTGTGATGTGGAGAGCCTTGTTATGATTCCTCCCTTCAGTAGTAAGGTCTCTATCAGTAAAGCCCAGACCATGGCTCGCATTCACACTTCCCACCACGGCTTCTAACTGATTCACGGTAATCTCCTGAGGAACATACGCCATCTGCAACACCTTCAGAAGGGCTTCTCTATGAGCTGGTGAGCACATCAGCAGCGACAAGATAGAGATTTTGGAGGGAGTTTGATTTAGCTGCTCGACTACCTTGTAGTCGTTCCTCTTAATAATCCTCATGAACTCCTCCATTTCCTTCTCGAAAGTACTTTGACCAGTAGAGGGAGTGGCATTATCGTCAGTTTCTATTTTCTTCCCTTTGGCTTTAGCAGAAGCCTCAGCATCAGTGTCTCCTCTCAAAGTCTGGGGAGCGAATAAGCGACCACTCCTCGTGAAACCTCCACTTCCCCCAACATTCACCACAGTTGGGTCCATGATTACTGCCCTATCTTCCGCTTTCTGTCCTCCGACATACACTTATGATCCATAATGCCACGGAATAGCCTTTTCATCTGAATACGGAATAGGCCCAGGTACCGTGATGGTGACGGGACTTACTTCCGGGACATAAATAGTAACCGGCTCTCTTTGCGCTGGCATTTCAGCAGGATCATAGTATATGGTCACCGTTGACACTTCATCAGTCCTCTTATCAACCCTGTCAAACTGTAACAGCCCATCGTCCATCAGTCTCTGTAAACCAGTCTTCAGTCTGTCACAACCATTCTTCGACTCAACACAGTCTTCGCAATCAAGCCCACAACCCGGGAAAACCTGACCCTTCAACAATCTCTCCTTGACCAGCAACAAGGAGGTCTTCACTTCTTCAACCCTCTCCACCAAGTTCAACCTCTCCTCCATCTCAATAGCATTAACCCTGGCTCCCCCATGATTAGGGATAGGGTTATTCGTGACATTCGGAGGTGGCGCAAAATTGATTGCTTTGGAGTCGATCAATTCCTGAACTTTATAGTGCAAAGCCCTGCACTTCTCCGTTGAGTGCCCGGGTGCCCCAGAATGGAAAGCACATCGAACATTGGCATCGTAACCTGGAGGAAGAGTTCCAGTAGGTGGAGCCAAGGTCCTCAATTGAATTAAGTTCAGTTCCAACAATCTCTGGAGTAAAGCTGTGTAAGTCATTGGGATCACATCAAAAACCCTATCAGCTTGGCATGGCTGCCTCTGTTGATACGGCCTCTGTTGATAGTTACGATGCTGTTGTTGCTGAGGCTGTTGTAGAGCCTGTTGAGCTGGTTGAATTGGTGTAGTGGGAATTGTGACTGCAGCTATCTGATTTTATTCTCGTCTATAACCTCTGCCTCTGCCTCGGCCATATACTGCGTTAGCTTCCCCTTCTCTTCTTCTAGGAGGTCCTCCAAAGGCTTTCCTCGCTCCCCCAGAGCTACCAGCAGTATTAGGGTCTTGAATCTTCCCCGTCTTTAACAGAGTCTCAACTCTCTCTCCAGCAATCACTATATCATTGAACTTGGTGGCCGAGCTAGATGCCAACCTCTCTAGAAAAACACCTTGGAGAGTGCCCATAAACATGTCGGCCATTTCATCCTCTAAGAGAGGTGGTTGCACCCTGGCAGCTAGCTGGCGCCACCTCTGGGCATATTCTTTGAAACTTTCTTTTGCCGCCTGAGCCATGTGCTGCAACTGCGTGCGTTTCGGAGCCATGTCCATGTTATATTGGTACTGCCTCACAAAGGCTTCAGCTAAATCCTTCCAACTCTTGATATTGACCCTATTGAGCTTCATGTACCATTCAAGAGAAGCTCCCACCAAGCTATCCTGAAAATAATACATCCAAAGTTTCTCATCATCTGTATGAGCGGCAATTCTCCCGACAAATGATTGCAGATGGGTCTTCGGGCAAGTAGTGCCATCATACTTCTCAAAGGTTGGAACTTTGAACTTATACGGGATCCTGACCCCAGGAACCAAGCCCAAGTCGGTTATGTCAAATCCCAAAGAGCTTTGGGACTGAATAGCTTTGATTTGCTCAGCCATCTCCTCGAACCTCTTGTTCATCTCTGCTCCTTGACCTTCAGCTTCATCAAGTAGAGTGAACTGGTCATCATGATTGTCCATCTGAAGGTTGTGCAACCCATCGTTGATTATTGTCACTCCTGGCTGTGTAACAGGAGGTTCAACCTGACGTGCGCCCGCACCGGTATGATTGTCAGCAGTAGCAGCAGCCGCAGTGTTCCTGTTCTGATTCTCAACCATCTCCCGCAGACGCTCTTGGTTCTGCCCCATGCTAGCCATTAGTGTCATAAAATTATCCATCCTTTGTCTCAGATCTGTCAAGTCCGCTTGCAACTGGTCCATGACTCGTTCTCTGTTAATCTTGGTTGGATATCTGTGTACTGCTGGTTGTCCCCGAACTTTACGAGGAGCTATAGTGCCTAAGATCACAAAACACGTTAGTAACTGAGACAACACCTGTAAAACAAACAAACAGGTTATATGCAATGCAATGTAACTGTTCATGTTCCCAGTCTTAAGCATTTGGCATGCCCCAGTTCTGGCATCTATCTCAGACAATCACTTTCAGTGCTTAGCTTTCAAACTTTCTCTTTGATAAGTGTTCAGACATTAGCAGTATCCAGACAAACGAGTCTTACGCATTCAACATGGTAATTTTCACATTAATACTGAACGTGAACAAACCACTGTAGGCTAAAAGTCAGAATACAACCAGAAATATTCCCTGAAGGGTTACATGTCAGTACATAAAGACAAAATAAATAAAAGCAAGACTCCTACAACAAGCATGTAGGTAGCCTGAACAATAAACAACTAAGCCAAGGACCCAGGGTCTGCCACCTCTGCCCTGCTTTTCTTGACACCCGCTCTCAGCTTGAGCTCTTCGATCTCTTTCCTTGCTTCTTCCAGAGCTAATTGGCTTTGGGCTAGCTGTTGGGTCTTCTCCCTCCGGATGGCATGGACTTGCTCCACTTCCTCCTTCTTGAAAGCCATCTGAACTTCAAAGAACTCTTCCTTCTCTTTGAATTTCTTTTGCTCTTCATCTCTTTGGCCTTGCAGCCAAACAATGGACTGACGAGCACTTTTGAGAGTCTTTAAGGTCTCCTTGCGCTTAGCTTCTCTTTGAGCTTCCATCATACCCAATCTGTGGAAATGGGCTTCTCTACCGGCAAAATCCTTCTCTTTGTCTTCTAGAGAGGCTTGGAGCTTCTGCAGCTTGTCTTCAGCTTCCTTCTTTGCTCTATTGGCCTGGTGGTATAGGCTTACCATCTCAATATTCTCTACTCGGACTTCATGCAGCTGAGCTTCTAGCTTCTTGTACTCCTCCAAGGAAACCGGACTGCTCTGACCTGGTACCTCTCGGGGATAAAGTGGAGCCTCGATTGAAAAAGGCATGAGAACTGACTTGATGTGTCTTCGCAACCATTCAGCATATGGTGGATATGTCTTGGGATCAACTCGGCCGAAGTCTTTCTTCCCCTTTTTTATCCGGTGAGCCCAGGATTGGACTGCTTGTTGAACTAACTCTCTGTTTCCGTCAGCAGGAAAGTACAAAGATTCAGCAAACATTTCCATCTGAGGAGGATCTTTCAAAGGGTAGCCAAACTGCTTTCTGGCTAACGTTGGGTAGTAACTGATGACACCTTTCCTTCCCAGCAAAGGTACTCCAGCAAACCTTCCGCAACTAACCATCAACTCCTTTCCTAGCAAATCCCTGTTATAACCCCAAGCAATGTCTTCTTCAGTCAATCCCATCAGTCTTCTGGACCATCTCCATTCGTCTCGTATATCCTTGAAGGCACCTGACTTAGGCAACTGTCTAGCAAACCATTCAGCAAATAAAGGAGCACAGTAGACCACTGGACCACCTCTACCTTTCTCGTTTCTGTAATGGACACTAAAATAAAAGTCACCCAATAAAGTAGGCACTGGATTGCCTTTTGCAAAGATTGATATCACCTCTAAGCTGAAAAATTCTTTCTCTCCAGGAAACAGGCTAGACCCATATACCATCAATGCAAGAAAAGCCCCAAAGTCATTCCACTTAGCCTCTGTAGCATACTTCTCAGCCTCTGGGATAAGCACACTCCAGGGTAGACCTCTTCCTTCACTCTCTTGCAGAGCCTTTCTGACTGAAACAATTGGCAACCTACAAACCTTGGCTATGTCTTCATCTCTGAGCACAACCTCTGACCCGTAGAACGGCAATGTCTCTCTGATCGGAACACTCAGCATGCTGGAGATCTCTTCCAATGTCGGAGCTAAGATGTAACCTGGAAAAACAAAGCAACGCAACAGGGGATCATAAAATTGCAACAAAGTATGCAAGCTATCCTTTTGGTCTGCAGTAGGCTTGTCCACAAACTTCAGTATCTGGCCATATCTTTTCTTGAAATTACCTAAGACTTGATCGTTCATCAAACCTGCTAACCTCTGAACACTTTTAACTTCCGGCTGAAGAAAGGTATAATGCACATTCTTTTTTCTCGGATCTCTTCTGATCTCTGCCATGGAGATAAGAATACCAGAACTGGGAACAGATGTGGGCAATGACCTGAAAAATGGGAAACATAAACAGTTAATGCAAAGAATGATGCAAATGTAATGCAATGCAAGCATATGACCAACTGGGACCATCTGAACTGGAACACTGACAAGGGCCCCTCTGAATAACTGGCAAACCCAAAAGTTTTACTGAGTCACACCCTCTGATAATCACAACTCTCTGATAGAAGGTCTCAGAATCACAGTATCAAGAAATCCAGAATTCCAGAACCACAACTCCGGAACCATAGAACCAATAGAACCATGGATCATAATCACAGGACCAAAGATCAAAACAAGAACCACTGAACAGATGAGTTAATGTTGAGGTCATGGGTTCCTGCACACCTGTAAACAACCCCCCAATCTCACGGGTAAAAGGCTCCGGGTCAGACATCACGGACTCTCAAAGCCACATAGCAATAATACTGTCACCATCTCCGAGAAATGGCTCATGACCAAATCAGGGAATCGGTTTGGCATTATATACTACGCAGGGAGGCCTCAGCTGAGTCCGGGAAACAAGGTCATCCTATGCGATCCCCAAGTGGGCCCTCGGATGCGAATGGGTTTGCCACAAAATGTGGGCTGCCACTGTCATCACTAAAGAGGGATGTTTCCACAAGGTTCTCAATGATCGGTCCCCAGCTGCACATAACTGTCAGGGTTATGAAATGAGAGAGGAAGATCCCCAAATCAAGACATTTCCAAGACAATCGCAACCTGGGTGTGGAACTCACTACTACCCCCATGATAAGATCTCATGAGGCCAAAGTGGAACCATTCTAAGTCCTATGGTGCACTCGAGCCGGGTACTTGGCTCATATCTCTCAAGAACAAGTAACACCCATCCCACCAAAGAAAACCAGTCCAGACAGTCCAGTATATACATGATGCAGTAAATAAAGACTGAAAACTGTAAATAAAGCTGTAAATAAAGCTGTAAATAAAAAACAATAAAATACAACAAGCCACAGCAAACAAACATCACCCAATGAAACAGAAACACACAAGCGCTAGGAGAGACTCACAGGGGAACCAGAGATTCTGGGTTCGTTCCCCAGCAGAGTCGCCAGCTGTCGCTCCCCGGATTTCCATCCTGGTACAAACGCGAAAGTGGCGCGGAAAAAAGAATAGAGTCGCCAGCCAGGCATTTTTATCCCGAAAGAAAGGGAATGGTAATGCTGCACAGACCAGAAGAAAGAAGAGGAAGGACACAGGTCCTGCGAACCAAAGAGACTGAGCTCGGGAGTCGGTTACGACCTGGGAAGGTATTAGCACCCAGATCGTCCGCCGTACCCGACGGGATCCACGCTTGCAAAAGAATACTGTTTCAAAGGGTGAGGGTACTGCAGCAAAAGAAATGAAAATGAAAAGAAACTGGAACTAGAAAAGAACTGAAATAAAAAAGGAAAAGGAAAAATGTAGGGAAAATAAAGATTATGCTCGAACGGGTCCTACCCCGCTGCCTACGTACCTCATCGGGATAATGAGGATCAGAGACGCCGTAGTTCCCCTAACTAGGGGTAACAAGGAAAATTGCTTGTGAATTAAAGGCTTGAACTGCCTATGCCATTGCTCAGGTGTTGCAGACTCGGACGACGAGTGCGTTACCGTCTTGCAAGGTGACAAGTAGGAGCAAGTTCGCGTACGGAGCGAATGAGGTGAGAAAAGAATTCCCGAAGGAAAGATGCTTATTGTTTGTTTGTGTTTTTTATGAAGCTTTTATGAGTGTGTCACAAGGAAGTGAACTCAAGCTCTCATCAATGGAATGTGCACTTGTCACTACATTCCAAGATGGAATAATAGAACAAGCACACTCAAGTAAGGAGAAGATCCCCAAAACTTGAACCCAAAGATTAGGGCTTAGGCTCACTAACTTGTTTACTTATTAAGTGTTTTTGGTTAATTACAGATGAAGAAGTGTTTTTTATGCTTTTCTTTTATGAAGGAGATACCTTGATCAGACTTGTGCATCACAAGGTAAACTTGTACTATCCCAAGATGGGAAGACTACAAGCATACCTCATGGAATAAGGCTATGGATCAATGCATCTCTTCAAAGTTATTAAAGTGTTTTTTATGATTATGAGATGAGAAGAGAAAGAGAACCAAAGGAGCAGAAAGGAAAAACTAAGGGGAAGTTTCTATCCTAAGTTAGCATGCATGGAGTTCCTAGGGTTTGTGAGGTCTTTCTAACCTAAAAAGATCTCAAGAGAAGAAGAAGAATATAAGAGGAGAGATGAGAAAGGCCTAATCCCAACAAGAAGATGTTAGTCCATATAAACAAAATGAGAAGATATGAGAAATGGAGATGTGGAACTCAATTCCCACATCTCAAACTTACCATAGCCCCTGCAAGGTTAGTGTAACAACATAAAATCAAGGCATAAACCAACAAGTCAGAAGCTACACAAGCTACACAAGCATATAGGCATGGCAAAGAGTTCACAAGATGATAAGCAAAGCAACACAAGATCATATTGAGATGATTGGAAGTGAAACAAATGCAATGAAGACATGCTTAACACTTAAAGAAATAAAGCACACAAAAGAGACCCAACACCAAGACTCAAAGAGATTCAAACCCTATCCTAAAACCAGGAGCAACCATAAACCTCTAAAGGACCCCAAAAGATGAAGAGAAGTTGGCACAAGTGCCCTTCTAAACTTAAAAGAGACTAGAAGACTCAAAGGATGCAAAACAATGCAAAGTGAGGAAGAAAATACCCAAGAAAAAGATCCAAGCACTTAAAAATTCTACCCAACCCACAAAACACTATCCAAACACAAGGAAATTAGAATCCAAAAGGGTTTGCAAAAATACAGCACCAAACTAGGTCAATGAAGCTCAAGGATGCAAGGTATCACCATTTAGGGTTTTGAAAATTAAGGCACAAGTAACTCAAGCAAAGTCCAGCAAGGAAATTTATGAAAAATCCAAGATAAATCATGAAGATAGTAGAGTGTCTTAGGATTTGAATTCAAAAAGAATGGGGTTCATATCTTAAAGGATGAGAAAAATAAAAATTGGACAATGCAGATTGGTCTATGAGGGTCCACAAGAAAGCAATGCTCAATGTTGAATTTATTTGGCCACGTGGGATAAAAATAAAAATCTGGAAAAAATATGATAAAAAACTAGATGAATCAAGGAGTGCATATGAATTTTTTTGGATTTTTTAGAGTTAAATAAATATTTTAAATGAATTAAAAGCAAATGGAATAAATTGGTAAAGAAAAAAAAATGAAAATAAAGCAAATGGGCCAAGGGGGTGCAAGGAGCAAACATGCTAGTTGGAAAATTCAATGGGCCACGCATGAGGGGATGCAGATAGCGCTGGGGGGCTGCACCTTCTTCTTCATGAAAGAAACCCTAAAATTTTCACCACCATTAATGAACAAAACCCTAACCCTAAACCCTAGCTTCATGAAAATCCAAACTAAGCCACGGCCGGCCATGAAACTCTCCAGAATACATAATCTAACATCACTAAACACAAATACATGCTTGGATTGAATTAAAACTCAAAGAAACTCAAGATATGAATGAAAATAAAATTGTCCATGAAACTTTAAATCACCATAACTTTGTGAATACTCAACCATTTCACAAACTACAAAGAGCATTGTAACCAGCACAACATGAGGATTCTAAAACACACAACCAAACACATTTATATGACATTCGAAATTTGAGTGTACCTAAGATGTTGTCCAAAATTTGAAGTCAAGAATGGTGTAAAATGATGGCAAATGATCTCCTTATCCCCTTAGATGCAAAATAAATGCATCTAAGGCTTTGCAAGCTTGTAAATCCAGCAATGTGCTTCCTTGTGCTTCAAAGCTTCTCAAATGGCCACTTGAACAAACTTCACTATAAATCTAGATCCATGGGTGCTTAATGATCCTTGAGATGAGAGGAGTATGAATATGGTCTTAGATTGAAGAAATCTTGCCTAGATCAAAAGTTATGGCGCAAAATGCAAATGTGCACAAGAAATGAGAAATGGATGATTCTTAAAGAATAATCCAAACAAATGGTATGGAAATGATCTATGAGTGATGAGGATTAAGAATCCAGCAAGAGTTTTGTGAATGGATTCTTGTAGCAAGAGTTTGTGGAGAATGAGCAATTTTGCATAAAAGATGAGAATGAGAAAATGGGTGTGTATCCTGGCTGCCTCTAACCCTAATTCTGATTGTTATGGAATATATATGGCAATGCAAAAGGGTTAGAACAAATGCACGTGAGAGAGGGCTGATTTTTGTGAAAATGCAAATTTGGCCCAAGTGTGCCATAAGCATACCAAGCTCATGATTTGCTGGCCTCTCTTGCATGTGCATTCACCATCCCACCAATGATTCCCAGCAAACAACTTCAGCCCTTGGATGTAAGCTATCACACAATTGTCATGCCTTGTGCAAATTCAAGTGTAAAATGCAAGTTTTATGGAACTTTTTCATGTGCACGAATTTTGCCACTTTTCTTTGAGCCAAATGACCTAAATGGGATGCATTTTGATTGTGTAAACTTACTTTGGACATAGCATAGCAAACTATCCACTTTTGAGCCTTTGTGCAAATGGCTTGGCCTTGAAACTTGGAAATTTGCCCTAGAATGCTCACTTTTTCGAGGGGCTTTTAGAAAAATCTAGGAATCTCCAGAAAATGCTCTTGTACTTTTTAAAAATGGCAGCCCTTACTCTCCAACTTTCATGTTTACTTTGGGTCCATTTGAAGATTTTTTGATCAAGTTAAGGCCTTGTGAAGTTTTAGGTCAAAATGGCCAAAAATAGTAACTTTTCCATAACCAACTTTGTGCACTTTTGCCAAAACCCCTCAAACCACCAAAATTCTTGTACTTTGAGCTCACCAAACATCTTATAACATTTAATAGACCTCATTTGGCCAAAAAAAAGTTGGGTTGGACTCCTTGGAATGGCACAGTTGACTTTTTCTGGGCCTAGTTGACTTTCTGCTTCATATGCAAGTAACTGAGGCAATGACTGACTTCCACTTGGAATTTTTCCATGAAAATTGACATGTAGGAACCTCTTATAATATAGAAAACATTTCCCAAACTACTTGGCCCAAATTATGAGGTTAAGGCCCTTGAAACCAAAACCCTAATTTGGTTGCACTGCTTAGGAGCCTTGCATTGTCTTGAAACTTGTGATGATTAAGCAATCTTCTGAGCTTTTGCAAGTGAACTTGGCCTTGCCAAAGGAGTCTAGACTCATCATAGGCCTCTCACAAATCCATTGGAACCCTTGTCCTGGCTTAAATGGCCTTCAACACCTCCCCAGATGGCCATATGCCTCATGCTAGGGCTTGATGCTTGTCATGCTTTATTTTTCTATGCTATAATGCTATATATATGATATGCTTATGATGAAAATGGTGTATTATGATGCTTAAAATGAAGAGGGCAAATCTGGGGTTCTACAACTACCTGAGTTGGAGCTTTCTCAATCAGAGCTTTCTGGCCTCTTCTTTGGTGCTAACGCACTCCACTTGATCCCCTTATGCTTCTGAAAGGCTTAGAACAAGTTTTGAGTGGCTACTTTGTGATGTTTGGTTCTGATAACTCATAAATCGTGTTTATGATTCAGTGGCTTTTAGGTCATTGTGAGGGGTGGGAAATGATCTTTGAGTGTTTTTGAGTTGATTGGTGGAAGAAGTTTGAAGTTTTGATGGTTGTGTGTTGAGTTTCGAAGAGAGGAAGGTTTTTGCAAGTTTTGGAAATCTGAGTGTATGAGAGCTTTCAAGCTTCAATCTTGATATGTTTGAGGTCCATGAGGTTCACATAAACAATGCTGATTGGCCAGAGAATTATTGTGGCATAGTGTGATTGGTATGGGCCAAGTTGCAAAAAAGTCAAAGTTGGTGTACCATGAGCATGGTTGTGGTCAGAGGTATTTTCAAGGCTTGCCCGGCCTCAACTAACTTCAAGGAGGTCCCTTAGATCAGATTTGAGAATCTGTACCACTTGATGCAAGAGTTTGGACATGTTTTGCATTTTCCCTCTTTGGAAATTTTGTAAAAATTGAGCCATGACAACTTGTGAAGCAAGGCATGAATTTGGTCCAAATATGTTGCATTATCATGTTATGATGCTTAGAGATCAATTAGAGGTCACAAGAAGTCTTAGAACTTGAATTTGCAAAAATCCCTCTTTGGCACATACTTGAAAATTATAAGATTTTTCCCAACTTTGAAACACCATATCTTGAGTTCTAGGATGAATCAAGAGAAGTTCTTGTACTTTTTGAAAATGGGAAGATCCAATCTACAACTTTCATGTTTGAAGATTTTTCATTTGAAGCATTTTTGATCAAGAAAGAGAAGGTTGAAAATATTTCCCAAAATGGAAAGTTTTCATTACAAGTCATGTCCAAAAATGGAAAGTTTGCAAATGGATTGAATTTCTTCAATATTGTGAACTTCTAACCACTTATAAGATCAAATAAAGATCATAGAACCTCAAATTGATGAATATGACCCTTTGGTTCCATTGGTGGTGGCCTCAGATGCCCTAATTCTGACTTTTCTTGCACAATAAGTTACCAGTTAATCAGGTGCCTTCCACAATGAATTTCTTCATCAAATTTGGTACACATGCTCTTTATAACATATTGAGACCATTAGAATAAATAATGACAAAAAAAATTGAGGTTAAGGGCCTCAAACCCAAAACCCTAATTTTAGGTCATCTGTGTAGGAAATCTTCAGTCTGCCTCTATGCCTTTGCAATGCTTTGTGATCTCTTGACTTTTATGAACTTTGGAGAGCATATTATGGTCATGGAACACACATGGACCCTCTTGGCATGATTCAAGGCCCTTGAGATGGCTCAGATCACTTCTTGGATTCATCTGATCACAAACCCTAATTGTGCAGCTTATGCAGTGAAATAAACTATGCAGTGGGAGATAGTATGCTTATGCAATGCAATATGAAAAAGATCACAAGCCATGGTGTGAGAAAAATATGAGGGCAAATTTGGGGTGTTTACAGTTGCCCTTATTCAAGCATGAGTTAGTTGTGTGGTGTGTAAGCGCCTGGCTTAACAGACAAACAAGATAACTTGTGGTTGAATACCAAAGACAGTCCAAAATTTGCACTCACTGGGGAAAAGAAGAAAAGGGATATAAATTGTAACAAGCAGTATAGTATGAGTATTAAATGAAAGCGATGGAGGACGACCATCGAGTAAAGGATAACTGCTGGGGATGAAAAACGGTAAGTAAAGCAATGACGGGGACGGCCATCATGCTGGGAAATAAAGAGACAACGACGGGGACGACCATCGGGTAAAAGAATAAATGAAATAATGACGAGGGATGATCATCAAAAGGTGAAGGAAGATCACCTAGTAGGGGACAACTGCTGAAAATATCACGACGTAGAACGAATGCCGGATAGTAAAGATCAACGATGGGGATGGCCATCGAATAAGCATGATGAAGGACGATCATCAAGAGGTGGAGGACGATCACCTAGCAGGGTACGACTGCTCTGGGGATTATCTCGACATAGGAAGAATGTCGGATAACAAATATCAACGATGGGGACAGCCATCAGATAAATAATGAGGGGCGATCATCATAAGGTGAAGAACGATCACCTAGCAGGGGACGGCTGCTAAACAATATATCGCGATATAGGATGAATGTCGGATAGAAAGTTCCAACAATGGGGATTCCACTGGGGAGAGGATGAGGGACGGTCATCCATAGGTGAAGGACGATCACCTGGCAGGGGACGACTGTTGAAAATATCGTGACATAGGACGAATGCCGGATAAGAGGATCAACGATGGGGACGACCATCGGATAATTGACGAGGGACGATCATCAAAAGGTGAAGGAAGATCACCTGGCAGGGGACGACTGCTGAAAATATCACGACATAGGACGAATGTCGGATAGAAAATTTGTTTTGTTGGTGACCTACTGGGGAATGGTAAACACGAACGAGTGCTTACGCTCTTGAAATAAATGGTATAAGTGTTTGATAGTGTGTATAGACTAAAGATGCGGACGAGCTTCCTTAGGACCACGATACGGACGAGTATCGATAGAAGCAAATGCTGACACATGTTTAAGGATGATGATACGGACAAGTATCAATCGGTTAAGTAAGGAACACGGACGAGTGTTGATCTGCCGGGGAGGTGATATATACAAGATACGGACGAGTATCAGAGGATTGTGTATAAGTATGTACATGTGTTTGACCTGCTGGGAAAATATGTGCAAGACACGGACGAGTGTCAAAAAGATTGAGCAAGGGACACGGACGAGTGTTTTACTTGCTGGGGAAGTATGACACGGGCGAGTGTCAAAAAGAATATGTATAAGTATGAACAAGTATCTGTATTGAGAGTGCAAAAAGTATTCTGGCTTTGTCTGCGGGGGATAAGTTTTATATATTGCTGGTGAGGTGATGATGGTATTTGCAGGTGATTAGCTTGAACCTGGCTTATGATCATGCAAATGTTTGATTTTTTCCGTAATGCTCCGTATTAGACGGAATGCTATGCTCTGCGTGGGGAAACAAGATGTGAATTCTATGATTATGCAAGATGAGAGAACCGATCCGAGATCCGGATCCAGCGGGAAGAAAGATCTCTGGGCGATCTGTCTGGAGGGAGAACTCCGCTGGGGAAAGAGATCATTGGCTGATCTGTGGGGAGGGAGAATCACCGAACGATCTTCCTAGGGAAATCCGTGGGGATCTTGGCTGGGGAAGCTTCTATTAAAGAGACTCATGCTAGGGATGAGGAGGCTTCGGCAACACCGCTGGGGAAGAGCAGTTCAGGAATTGCTCGGGAGATCCTGCTTGGGGAGAAGAAAACTTATGGGAAGTAATCTGTTGTAACTCCTTTGTCCAAGCGACACACTGGGGATTTAATGAGTTTCTCGAGGGATCCTCTGAGGGGATAACAACTTCGTGGGGGATATTTCCGTCAAGTAACCCTGTTGATGAGGTGATTGCTGGATTGGTTGGGGATACGAGGCTTTATATACCCCATGCAGTGAGATTGTCTGTCTTGAGTACCTGCAACCTGTTACAAAGAAACGCACAAGTGTCCCGAGGTATCCTCAACTGGATTCCGTCATAAGAGTTAAATTTTCTCAAGAGTGCATATTTCCTGCAAGCATATATTGAAAATGGCTTATATGTTTTCATGCAAGTGTTGTATTATGAACTTTGGACATTTTGCAAATGAGACAAAAAATGTACAAAACAAAGTGTGACTGAATATTCTGATTTTATTGATTTGTGTGCCCTGAATAGGAAAGTACAGTGAAGAAGAGAATCCCTGAAAGGAGGAGATTGCTATAAATTGAGAAAATAAAAGTGTTGGAAATGTTGAAGTTGATGCTCCAGTGAGCTTCCTTTGCTATGACCTGTATGACCCTGACGTTCTTCGTATCTTGCTTTCTGAAGAAGAATGATTCTAACTGATGCTTTATCCTTTTGAAGCTTGCCATGTTATGAGTGATACAGACGAATTTAGAATGCAGTTGTTCGCCCTTTCGGGTTTTCAATCCATCGGGATACCCATTTTTTCCTGAGTTGTCCGATGTGGCTTTTCAACTCTGCGGGTGTACACATTTTTTTCTTCAATTTTCCCTTATTTTTGCCCGAGTCTTTTATTCTGTTTTTGAATTGTCGGGATGCCCTATTTTTTCCTGGACTTACATTATGTTTTTATGTCCAGCGGGTCTTTTATGCGAAGTATTTTTTAACTGCATCTGAATTCACAGGAGATAAGAAATCCTCGCCATCCATAGTAGTAAGCATTAGTGCCCCACCAGAGAAAAATTTATTTACTATGAATGGGCCTTCGTAGTTTTGCGTCCATTTGCCTCTGTGGTCTGTATGAGGAGGAAGAAGTCTTTTCAAAACAAGCTCTCCCACTTGATATTCTCGAGGTCTGACTTTCTGATCGAAGGCTTTCTTCATTCGTTTTTGATATAACTGCCCATGACAGATGGTTGTTAATCTCTTTTCTTCAATCAAACTCAATTGATTATGTCGAGATCGGACCCATTCTGCTTCATCCAGTTTCACATCCATCATTACCCGTAAGGAGGGTAGTTCAACTTCAACAGGTAAGACAACTTCCATACCATACACAAGCTGATAAGGTGTTGCCCCAGTAGATGTTCTGATAGAGGTTCGGTACCCATGCAAGGCAAACGGTAGCATTTCATGCCAGTATTTGTAGGTGACTACCATCTTTTGCATAATCTTCTTTATGTTCTTGTTAGCTGCCTCGACAGTGCCGTTCATCTTTGGCCTGTAAGGAGAAGAGTTGTGATGTTGAATTTTGAAGTCCCGACAAAGTTCTGCCATCATCTTGTTGTTCAAATTAGAACCATTATCAGTAATGATTCGCTCGGGAACTCCATATCGACAGATGATATCCCTTTTCAGAAATCGAGCTACCACTTGCTTGGTGACATTTGCATATGAAGCTGCTTCAACCCATTTGGTGAAGTAATCAATGGCTACCAGGATGAATCTGTGACCATTTGAAGCAGTCGGTTCAATCTTTCCAATCATATTAATGCCCCACATGGAGAAGGGCCAAGGTGAAGACATTACATTCAAAGGATTCGGAGGCACATGCACTTTATTTGCGTAGATCTGGCATTTGTGGCATTTTTTGGCATAGGCACAATAGTCTGCATCCATTGTGATCCAATAGTAACCTGATCTCAATAACTTCTTTGCCATTGCATGTCCTCCGACATGGCTACCGAAAGAACCTTCATGTACTTCATGCATCAGTAGGTATACTTCCTTCTTGTCAACACATTTGAGCAAGACCATGTCGAAGTTTCGCTTGTACAAAGAACCATCAGCATTGAGGAAGAAACTGTCGGCTAGCCTTCTTAATGTCTTCTTATCATTTGACGATGCCCTAGGTGGGTATGTCTGAGTCTCTAAGAAGCATTTGATGTCATGGTACCAAGGCTTGTTATCAGTGATAGTGTCCACAGAGAATACATATGCCGGTCTGTCCAGTCTGGATACCAAAATCTGAGGTACATAATTGGCAGCTTGTACTTTGATCATGGATGAAATGGTAGCCAAAGCGTCTGCAAACTGATTCTCGTCTCGAGGGGTGTATTCAAGCTTAACTGTTGTGAAGAAGGTTAACAATCTCCTCGTATAGTCACGGTAGGGAATCAGATGCTCCTGATGAGTGTACCACTTGTCGTTAGTCTGGTTGATTACCAAAGGTGAATCTCCGAATACATTCAAGGTTTTGATCCTGAGGTCAATGGCTTCCTCAAGACCCATGATACAAGCTTCATATTCTGCTTCGTTGTTAGTGCAAGCAAAGGTGAGCCTTGATGAGAAAGGCATATGAACCCCTTTAGGTGTAATAAGCACTGCACCAACCCCATGACCGTTGCAACTAACTGCCCATCAAACATCATAGTCCATGCTTCTTCTGGGTCAGGCCCTTCAGTGTGAATAAGCTCTTCACAATCTTTTGACTTTAAGAACATGATGTCTTCATCAGGGAAGTCAAATTTCATAGGCTGGTAATCATCAATGGGTTGTTCAGCCAGATAGTCAGACAATACACTGCCCTTGATGGCTTTTTGAGAGGTGTACTGAATGTCATATTCTGTTAGAATCATTTTCCATCTTGCAACCCTTCCGGTAAGTGATGGCGTCTTAAATATGTACTTGACTGGATCCATCTTTGAGATCAATAAGGTAGTATGAGTCAACATATATTGTCTTAGTCGGCGAGCAGCCCACGCTAAAGCACAACAAGTTTTCTCGAGCAGTGAATAACGTTGTTCACAGTCGGTAAATGTTTTGCTTAGGTAGTATATTACATACTCTTTTCGACCAGACTCGTCATGCTGGCCCAACACACACCTGTCATACCCCAAATTTGTCCTACCTGCATCATTTTATTTTTTCTGTCTAACAAATATTTCAAAAATCCAAAATATATATCGTTTTCTTTTTCTGTCTGACAATCGAAAAATTCAAAAAAATGCATTCATTTCTTTTAAAACCAAAAAATTCTCTTTTATCTCTTACTTTTTTTTTCAAAAAAAAAATACAAAAAAGGTCTTTTATTATTAAAGTTAAACCATTTTGCATGAATCCATAAAAAGGCCCATTATTACTAGCCCATTTTATTTTATCATCTAAACTATTTTTCGCATATTTAATTTTATTACTTGTTCTTAGTAATCCATTTTTATTAAACTCATTATTCACAAAAATAAAAAAAATTCATTCTATTTTTGTAGTTTATTTTCTGTTATTATGTTATTTTTCTACTTTTGTTATTATTACTTTCACTTTTATTTTTATTATTATTATTCACTTTTTATTACTAACATTATTATTATTATGTCCATTATTAGCATCATTTTATTTTTTCAATTATACTCACCATTTTTATTACTATCACCATTTATTATTTTTGTAAGGCAATTCCTAGCTTCACTTTATCATAAACAAAATTATCAAAAAATGAAAAGACTGCACTTCATTCATGTATTCAACGTGCCAGCACATTTTCTTTTTTTTCCTCTCATCACAATTGGTTGACCCCACAAACACGTGAGTATTCACAATGGGTATTCCACTACCATTTCCACTCCTAAAATTTTCACAGCTTGCAACATAAAATCAGCAGCATATTCCTTGATTATTCTTCCAAATCTTTGTGCACAAGTCTTCCCAAATTATCCTTCATTCATCCTATTTAATCCACCTGCATTCTTTTCACACAAAAAAAAGGGGAGAAAAAACGGCGCATCTCTATTTGTCATCAATAACATAATATTTTCCTCATATCAAAACTAAATTTCACTGCTTTTGCTTCACCATCAGTAATAATTTTCTCACAAAAAAAAAAGCAACAACAACTTCCCTTTTCAACAATCTCAAAACAGCATCCCCACCATACCAAACGCAACCATCCCTCAAACATAAAAAAAATCCAAAAAAAAACAGAAAAAAACAGAACCTCACCGTAAAAAAACATCACAAACCGAACCCGCTGTAAACCGGATTTGAGTGGTAATACCATGAAACAAACCAGATCCAGAAAATCGCGAATGAACCGTGTGGGAAACGCGTGAAACCAACCCACCATCACTTGAACACAATCGTCGTGAATCACTCCGTAACAACTCACGCAACAATCGCCGAAAACTCATCAACCGGAAACGAGAGACGAACACCACCCAAATCACTGCAGTCGAAGCCACAAAACCCGTAGAACAAATCCCCTTTCGAATTCGGACCCGACCCGAAAACCATAAACGCGAAATCCACCACTTCCGTCAACCTCGAATTCGAAACGCATCCTAAACCGCAACGAATCCGAACCAGAGCTTCCGCGACCAAAAAGCACGAATCGCTCCGAGTCAAAACCGCGTGAGGGAAACCGCAATCCGAAACTGAGTTGAAAGCATAGTGATGTCGTGTTGAGTGAGGGCGTTTGAGAGCAGAGAGATATTTTGACGCGAATGTGTGAAATCCACCAGCATTGAGCATGTCGAGACCGGCGAAGGTAGGATTCGGAAACATGGTTATCGCTGATGGCTTTCTGTTATGTATTTATTTTTCTGAAACCTTTTGACTATAGTTTAGTTTTATTTTTTTTGAAAAAAGGATAGAATGCAATCCCCTTCGTTTACCCTAGTTTTTTTGTTTAGATTCCAGATTTTGGATCCATTTGGGCCAAGCCCGCGGGATCTTTCTTTTTAATCACACCCTATCAGCCCATCTATTTTACTCTTAGATCTCACAAACTCAATGATAATTCACATGACACCCCTCTTTACACATTTTTCTTTATTTTATTTTTTTATATATAATTGTTAGTTTTTAGGCTTTCAAGTCCATTTCAAATTTCTGATTCCATACACCACAGTAACAAATGGTACTCTCTCCCTCTTTGTGATCTTTTTTTTATTATTTAATTATTTCTTAGTTTATTTCTTTTAGTATATCTTATTTTAAGTTCTCATTTTTTTAGTTATTTATATTTATTTTACTTTTTTGTTCATATATTAGGGCCAATGAGATAATAAAAAATTAAATTATTTCAAATTTTATTAAATTTGGAAATTTAATTAATATGAGGCCTTCTATTTTGTTTATTATATAATTCAATTTCAAAAAAAAAATTATTTAACTTTTATTCTATTATATTATCCCAATTATTTAATATTCTATAAAATGCAATTTAATTTGATTATTCATATACATTTATTCTAATTGTTGCAATTTAATTTAATCCTTTTTATCACTTTAATTGAATCACGAATTAATGTAAGTCAAGCGCATTAGACCTCGTAATCAATTTTTCCGAATTCGACAATTCAAATATTTTTATAATTAAAGTAACGGATTAACTGAATTCTGGAGTCTCGCATTCCTCGAATTCTTGAGTGAACTCTCCTGAGGCTCGCCTCGCGGGATGTGGTTCATTCGACTTTCCGTAATTAAAATATTTAATCCACATATCAAATAATGAAAGAATTGAATTCTGGAATCTAGCATTCCTCGAATTCTCGAATAAATTCTCCTGAGGCCCGCCCTTCAGGACGCAGTTTATTTATCCTTTCATTCATAAAAACCTTAATCGAATCAAGCATTTCTCCAAGCGAACATTATTTAAATCCTTTCTATCTCACAAACAAGCTAGCGCTTCAGCCTCCTATCGTGAGCAGACAAGCCAACGCTTAGCAGTAGAATGCGATTTAAATAACTGTTCGTTAAAACAAAACGATCAACCTTAGAACCACGAACTACGAAGCTCTGACTTTCCCATTGCACAAGGGAATACGTAGGCACACGGATCTTACTCCTTGCCGAGCACCATAGGAACAAAACAACCCATTCCCCCGTTAATCTTATATTAGAATCGTTCGCATTTATTTTATTATTCGAAGAAAACAGAAAGCATAAGTCAACATTAGATCGCAAGTTAAACTAAGAGGTTCCCGTTGAGTACAACGGACGTAAGGGGTGCTAATACCTTCCCCTTACGGAATCGACTCCCGAACTAGAATCTGGTTTCAAAGACCTTGTTCTATCCATTTTTCTAAAACGGGTTTCTCGATATTTTCCCTTTCCTTAATTGGAATAAAATAAGTTCGGTGGCGACTCTGTTGTTTTAATTTTCATTCGCGGTATCTTTTATCGCGAGGTCGTATTTTTCGAGGTGCGACAAATGGCGACTCTACTGGGGACAGCTAGAGATTCAAGCCTAACTTAGTTTACTTTGCGATCAATGTTTACTTTGCTTATCTATTTTCTCCATGCTTTTTATTTATGCTTGTTTATTTTCTCTCTCTTTATTATGATCATTATCATACTTGCTTGTTGGATCCTGGGACGACATCTGAGTTTGCGAAAAAAAAGAGGAAACACCTAGTTTAGAATTGGAAGTTATTAGTGTTAGTCTCCAAGGACTCGCTCCTTGAAAGCCTAGCATGAAAGCTCCCCCTAGAGAGTAGACCTATTCATAGATCTCGTCATAATGCAGCTAGCCTGTCACATGACTTGATTCATGAAAGGGTTGTGACTCTGGGACCCACTTTTAGAACCGGTTTCAATGTTGGTAGTTGCGTAGTGTTAGTCTCCGAGGACCCGCTCCTCATACGGCTAACATGAGAACTCCACTCAAGGTAGATCTTATCGTTATTATCGTCATAATACAGCTAGCCTGTGGCAGGACGTTAGTACGATTAAGCGTCCGTGACCTTGAGTATCTTATCCATAACCGTAGAAACTATCCTGTGAGTGGTTTTACGGGTAAAGAACTTAGAACAATCCTATAGGAGCCTACCTGTTAATGTTACTTTTATCAGAGATACCGGTTATTTATTCGTTACTATGGTTGACTTCAGAGCAGATTATACTCGTGATCCTGGATCTTGCATTGCATCCATATGCATATTAACTTCATTGGCATTAACTGTTCATCTTGCATTTCATTCCAAAGTCGTAAACTCATTGCATGTTCCTTCATCTTCAGTAAATCAAGCTGGTTTCCCGACGCCCGTATCGTGCTAGATGCCCATACCTGACTCGAGCCAACACTAGAAGACTGATGGACGTGATTCAAGAAGAGCAAGCTGCTATGAGGGAAGAGATTGACTCGGTCAATAACAAGATTGACCCGATTTATGAGACCATACAAGCTTTGGCTAGGATGGAAGAACGTCGCGAAGCTGCTGCCGCAATGAACAATGCTCTAGTGCAAGGATCTGCCTCGCGAGCAATGCCTTCAGTTCCAGTTCCAAATCCTTTGGTCTACGGTTTTCCTCCAGGCTTCACTCCTGCTGTTGAAGAGGTCACTTCTCAACCAATACCTACCTCTGGTGTTACTATTGGTGCTATTCCTCAAGCTCAACCTATTCTAACTCAAGTCCAGTTTCCTCATGCTGAAGAGGACCATCAAGTTGAGTATGAGATGCATACTACTGTTCCAATCACCAATCCCCATGCTGTTCAAGAATCTGAAGCTATGAAGATGTGTCGTGAGTTAGCTGAAAAACTCTGAATCATGGAAGGACACAACTCAACCTCTCTGAGTGCCTCAGACATGTGCTTAGTTCCAGATGTTGTGATCCCTGCTAAGTTCAAACTGCCTGAATTCGAAAAATATAAAGGCCTCAGTTGTCCTGAACTCCACTTGAGGATTTATTGCAGAAAAATGGCCGCTCATGCCAAAGATGATAAGCTTATGATCCATTGCTTCCAAGACAGCCTGTCTGGAGCATCTCTAGAATGGTACATGCAGCTCGAACGCAACAATGTTCGTACTTGGCTTGATCTATCTGATTCATTCAAAAAGCAGTACAATTACAACACTGACCTTGCTCCTAACCGTACTCAACTGCAGAGCATGACTCAAAAGGAGAGCGAATCCTTTAAGGAGTATGCCCAACGCTGGAGGGAGTTAGCTGCCAGAGTTCATCCGCCACTGGTTGACCATGAATTGATCGACATCTTCATGGGTACCTTACAGGGGCAATACTACGAGAAGCTGATCAGCAGCGTATCTTCTGGATTTTCTGACATGGTGATGGTAGGAGAAAGAATCGAAGAAGGTCTGAAGAGTGGAAAGATCCAAGGAGGCTCTAGCAACCAAGCCAATGTCAAGAAACCTTTCAACGGGTACAAAAAGGGCGAAACAAATGCCATTTCTGCTGCAAGTGGGAATCTTCAACAGAGTGCACCTACTCCAGTTCCCTACTACCAGTATCCGTATGTTACTGCTGCACAATATGCTCCCGTGCCATATCAGCCAGTTCCTCCAATGCCTTATCAGCAGGCCATTCAAGATCCATTTCCGCCTCAGATGGCTTATCAACCACGTCCACATCCTATGATTGCAACTGCGCGGTATGCGCCCAATCCGTACCAGCAACCGGCCTATCCACAACGGCCTGGTCAACAACAACAATGCGCTCCTCAACAACGCCCACCATATCAGCAAAGAAGGCCTGAAAGAAACTTTGATCCACTGCCTTTATCATATGGAGAAATCTTTAACGGGCTGATGGAAAAGGGAACTCTTGTTTTAAAAGAACTGCCACCATAAAATGGTACCGCCCGAGACTATGATGCCAATGCCCGCTGTGAGTATCACAAGGGTGCTCCAGGTCACGCGATCGAGAATTGCAAATCGTTCAAGCACAAGGTTCAAGATCTGATCGACTCTAAGGATCTCACCTTTACCCCGAGAAATCCAAATGTCCAGAACAATCCAATGTCGCCGCACTGGGCCAAAAGGTGAAGACGTTTGAAGGCCGAGCTGAGTAGTCTCCAATTTTGAAGCAAGTCAAATCAAGAGAAGTTCAATTCCTCAAATCAAGGCAGCCATCGCCATTTTTCATTTTCGCATCTTTGTTATTTTGTACTGTTTGTTAAGTACTATTTTCTTGGAACATTATCATTTGTACTTGGTTTTGTTAATATTATGTTTATGCATGTTTTGAATCAATCTATTCGCATTCGCTCATTATTTATCATTTATCGCAAAAATCACAAAAAATATTTCCTCACTTCACTTTAGCAAATATTTGAGGGAGGATGATGAAAACGAAATACCCATAACTGTTGCGGTATGCTTTCGGATAAAACCTCGTCAACGATGTACATACATTTTTTTTCCAAATCCCCAAACACTGGAGAAACAAGGAGTTAATCCCTAGTCAACCACTTCGAGCCTAGAAGTAGGAGTTTCATTCGGATACAACCCTTACATTTAACCCGGGGCATGGTAGTTATTCATTTAACCTGACTGCACCTTCAAATTGCAAGATGAGAATCCCGTCATAGGACCATCAACAAATGACTTGGCAGTCACAACATTAAACAAAGTACAAAAAATATAAAAAAGAAGAAACCACTAAGTTGAGCACCCGAAGGGAGACTTAGTTGACAAAAAAATAGAACAAATCAAAAGAGGAGCTCAAATCCTCAGCAAAAGCAAAACAAATATCAGTGACCACCAAATCAAAAATCAAAGGGTCACCAACAACAAAATAAAATGACTGCTACTTCAAGCAAACTTTGAAGTTTCATCTTCACTCTTGCAAACTCAAAATGAACGCATGTGTAGAGTTAACTGAACGTAGGACTGGAGAACATCACGAAGAGGGGTGGGTACAAATCAAACTTTGAGCCTTATATCCTTTGTTTCTCAAACCATTAACCAAACCACATTACAACCCTCAAAAGTCCTAATTGAGGCATGATTTATTCTGAAAGCATGCTACCAACAAGGTTGCGTAAATTGACTCCTATATATTTGCTAATATTCAATCTTGATCGCACATTATTCTTGCTGCATTTTTTACGCACTTTCTAGATCAGCACCACGTTTGGACCAACGGTCCATTCGTTACACTTTCACAATCATTCAAATAAATTGATTTTTTTTCAAAACCTATATGAACTTTACATTAACATTACCATTTGTGTATGAACAATTTAATGGCAATTCAGTGCCTGACATCAGTGAAATCCCAACAAAGGGGCAATCAAAAGAGAAACTTGAACTTCATTGATGCCAATATGAATCAAGACTACCTCAACAGTCCAATTAGGGACAAAGCATCTTCAACAGCCCAATCAGGGGAAACTTATTTCAAAATCCATTAATCAGGGGAAAATCACCTTCAAAGGCTCAGTCATGGGCAGACACCTACCGAATCCAGATTCTGGGGCGGGTCATGCCATGACCATTGTCAAAGCTTCCCCACCAGATTTATTTCAAATACCCTTACAGGCAGGGGCAGCAAACGAGGAGCGAGTCTTCCTCTCTCTTCTCCCCAGCTGAACAGGCAGTCCTTGTTAGACGTTGGCAATCGTTCAAAGAAAAATCAATCTTCATGTGTCAATTAAGTCCCTTCGCTCATCAGCAAATAACCAAACTTGGAGTTTTTAGATCCATCTTCTGACCATACATCGTCGAAGATCGAGTGTCGGGGAATCAAGCCCTCCACCCACCCAAAGTCCAATCATTATTGGCAACTACCAAACCAAAAGTCCACCAAGCTGGCACCTTTCAATCGCTCATATGCATCATTATGCATCATGTGCATCATTACACATCATTTACATCAATCATTTGCAGCATATGCATCATTTGCATATCTAAATAAATCAGCTTTTCATACTCTCAACAGTTTTAATTTTCATCAATGCATAAGCACTTGCATCATATATCCATCATTATGGAATACAATTTCAAAAACAATCCAGCATAATTGCACAGCTCAGGATTCAGGATCAACCCAAGATTCCAGGCCTTTCCCCAACAGAAGTCAGAATCCAGGGTCGATCGAAGATTCCAAAGATATTCCTAGGAGTTATTCAGTGGACGTCCCCGTTGGATATTTCTCTTCCAGTTTATTTAATTTTCTGTTACTCGTCATCCTTTTGGTGTCGGGATATCTTTATCATCCTTTTGGTGATAGCGATTATTTAATTTTCTGTTACTCGTCATCCTTTTGGTGTCGGGATATCTTTATCATCCTTTTGGTGATAGCGATTATTTATTTTTCTGTTACTCGGCATCCTTTTGGTGTTGGGGTCGCTTTATCATCCTTTTGGTGATAGCGATTATTTAATTTTCTGTTACTCGTCATCCTTTTGGTGTTGGGGTCGCTTTATCATCCTTTTGGTGATAACAATTATTTAATTTTCTGTTACTCGTCATCCTTTTGGTGTCGGGATATATTTATCATCCTTTTGGTGATAGCGATTATTTATTTTTCTGTTACTCAACATCCTTTTGGTGTCGGGGTCGCTTTATCATCCTTTTGATGATAACGATTATTTAATTTTCTGTTACTCGTCATCCTTTTGGTGTTGGGGTCGCTTTATCATCCTTTTGGTGATAGCGATTATTTAATTTTCTGTTACTCAGCATCCTTTTGGTGTCGGGGTCGCTTTATCATCCTTTTGGTGATAGCGATTATTTAATTTTCTGTTACTTAGCATCCTTTTGGTGTCGGGGTCGCTTTATCATCCTTTTGGTGATAGCGATTATTTAATTTTCTGTTACTCAGCATCCTTTTGGTGTCGGGTCGCTTTATCATCCTTTTGGTGATAGCAATTTTATTTTCATTCATTTGCCTTATCATCCTCCGGTGATAAGTGATTTTATTTCCAGTCATTTGCCTTATCATCCTCTGGTGATAAGTGATTTTATTTTCAGTTATTTGCCTTATCATCCTCTGGTGATAAGTGATTTTATTTTCAGTTATTTGCCTTATCATCCTCTGGTGATAAGTGATTTTATTTTCAGTTATTTGCCTTATCATCCTTCGGTGATAAGTGATTTTATTTTCAGTTATTTGCCTTATCATCCTCCGGTGATAAGTGATTTATTTTGTCAATTGTTTCTTGCTGTGTCACCCATAATTTCTAATATTAATCGTCTACTACTTTCACAATTTCTTTCTATCGGACAAAATTGGAGTCTGTTAGTATCTAATTATCTTATACCTTGAAAGTTTGAACATGAGTCAGTTCATCTTACTCGGTCTAAGCTAATTCGATAGGGGCAACTGTCATACCCCAAATTTGTCCTACCTGCATCATTTTATTTTTTCTGTCTAACAAATATTTCAAAAATCCAAAATATGTACCGTTTTCTTTTTCTGTCTGACAATCGAAAAATTCAAAAAAAATGCACATTTCTTTTTAAACCAAAAAATTCTAAAAAATTCTCTTTTATCTCTTACTTTTTTTTCAAAAAAAATACAAAAAAGGTCTTTTATTATTAAAGTTAAACCATTTTGCATGAATCCATAAAAAGGCCCATTATTACTAGCCCATTTTATTTTATCGTCTAAACTATTTTTCGCATATTTAATTTTATTACTTGTTCTTAGTAATCCATTTTTATTAAACTCATTATTCACAAAAATAAAAAAATTCATTCTATTTTTGTAGTTTATTTTCTGTTATTATGTTATTTTTCTACTTTTGTTATTATTACTTTCATTTTTATTTTTATTATTATTATTCACTTTTTATTACTAACATTATTATTATTATTATTATGTCCATTATTAGCATCATTTTATTTTTTCAATTATCATCACCATTTTTATTACTATCACCATTTATTATTTTTGTAAGGCAATTCCTAGCTTCACTTTATCATAAACAAAATTATCAAAAATGAAAAGACTGCACTTCATTCATGTATTCAACGTGCCAGCACATTTTCTTTTTTTTCCTCTCATCGCAATTGGCTGACCCCACAAACACGTGAGTATTCACAATGGGTATTCCACTACCATTTCCACTCCTAAAATTTTCACAGCTTGCAACACAAAATCAGCAGCATATTCCTTGATTATTCTTCCAAATCTTTGTGCACAAGTCTTCCCAAATTATCCTTCATTCATCCTATTTAATCCACTTGCATTCTTTTCACACAAAAAAAGGGAGAAAAAACGGCGCATCTCTATTTGTCATCAATAACATAATATTTTCCTCATATCAAAACTAGATTTCACTGCTTTTGCTTCACCATCAGTAATAATTTTCTCACAAAAAAAAGCAATAACAACTTCCCTTTTCAACAATCTCAAAACAGCATCCCCACCATACCAAACGCAACCATCCCTCAAACATAAAAAAAAAATCCAAAAAAAAAACAGAACCTCACCATCAAAAAACATCACAAACCGAACCCGCTGTAAATCGAATTTGAGTGGTAATACCGTGAAACAAACCTGATCCAGAAAATCGCGAATGAACCGTGTGGAAAACGCGTGAAACCAACCCACCATCACTTGAACACAATCGTCGTGAATCACTCCGTAACACCTCACGCAACAATCGCCGAAAACTCATCAACCGGAAACGAGAGACGAACACCACCCAAATCACTGCAGTCGAAGCCACAAAACCCGTAGAACAAATCCCCTTTCGAATTCGGACCCGACCCGAAACCCGTAAACGCGAAATCCACCACTTCCGTCAACCTCGAATTCGAAACGCATCCTAAACCGCAACGAATCCGAACCAGAGCTTCCACGACCAAAAAGCATGAATCGCTCCGAGTCAAAACCGCGTGAGGGAAACCGCAATCCGAAACTGAGTTGAAAGCATAGTGATGTCGTGTTGAGTGAGGGCGTTTGAGAGCAGAGAAATATTTTGACGCGAACGTGTGAAATCCACCAGCATTGAGCGTGTCGAGACCGACGAAGGTAGGATTCGGAAACATGGTTATCGTTGATGGCTTTCTGTTATGTATTTATTTTTCTGAAACCTTTTGACTATAGTTTAGTTTTTTTTTATTTTGAAAAAAGGATAGAATGCAATCCCCTTCGTTTACCCTAGATTTTTTTAGATTTCAGATTTTGGATCCATTTGGGCCAAGCCCGCGGGATCTTTCTTTTTAATCACACCCTATCAGCCCATCTATTTTACTCTTAGAGCTCACAAACTCAATGATAATTCACATGACACCCCTCTTTACACGTTTTTCTTTATTTTTTTTTATTATATATAATTGTTAGTTTTTAGGCTTTCAAGTCTATTTCAAATTTCTGATTCCATACACCATAGTAACAGATGGTACTCTCTCCCTCTTTGTGATCTTTTTTTTATTATTTAATTATTTCTTAGTTTATTTCTTATTTTAAGTTCTCATTTTTTTAGTTATTTATATTTATTTTACTTTTTTGTTCATATATTAGGGCCAATGAGATAATAAAAAATTAAATTATTTCAAATTTTATTAAATTTGGAAATTTAATTAATATGAGGCCTTCTATTTTGTTTATTATATAATTCAATTTCAAAAAAAATTTAATTTAACTTTTATTCTATTATATTATCCCAAATATTTAATATTCTATAAAATGCAATTTAATTTGATTATTCATATACATTTATTCTAATTGTTGCAATTTAATTAAAACCTTTTTATCACTTTAATTGAATCACGAATTAATGTAAGTCAAGCGCATTAGACCTCGTAATCAATTTTTCCGAATTCGACAATTCAAATATTTTTATAATTAAAGTAACGGATTAACTGAATTCTGGAGTCTCGCATTCCTCGAATTCTTGAGTGAACTCTCCTGAGGCTCGCCCCGCGGGATGTGGTTCATTCGACTTTCCGTAATTAAAATATTTAATCCACATATCAAATAATGAAAGAATTAAATTCTGGAATCTAGCATTCCTCGAATTCTCGAATAAATTCTCCTGAGGCCCGCCCTTCAGGACGCAGTTTATTTAACCTTTCATTCTTAAAAACCTTAATCGAATCAAGCATTTCTCCAAGCGAACATTATTTAAATCCTTTCTATCTCACAAACAAGCTAGCGCTTCAGCCTCCTATCGCGAGCAGACAAGCCAATGCTTAGCAGTAGAATGCGATTTAAATAATTGTTCATTAAAACAAACCGATCAACCTTAGAACCACGAACTACGAAGCTCTGACTTTCCCATTGCACAAGGGAATACGTAGGCACACGGATCTTACTCCTTGCCGAGCACCCTAGGAACAAAACAACCCATTCCCACGTTAATCTTATATTAGAATCGTTCGCATTTATTTTATTATTCGAAGAAAATAGAAAGCATAAGTCAGCATTAGATCGCAAGTTAAACTAAGAGGTTCCCGTTGAGTACAACGGACGTAAGGGGTGCTAATACCTTCCCCTTACGGAATCGACTCCCGAACCTAGAATCTGGTTTCAAAGACCTTGTTCTATCTATTTTCCTAAAAAGGGTTTCTCGATATTTTCCCTTTCCTTAATTGGAATAAAATAAGTTCGGTGGCGACTCTGTTGTTTTAATTTTCATCCGCGGTATCTTTTATCGCGAGGTCGTATTTTTCGAGGTGCGACAACACCCCATCGACTCTTCTAATATTGTCAGGTACATGATTAGAGGTCTTCCTTCGACTGGAGGCATGAGAATTGGAGGTTCTTGCAGATACTCTTTGATCTTATCAAAAGCTTTCTGACAATCATTGTTCCATCTGACTATTTGCTCTTTTCTTAACAGCTTGAACAAGGGTTCGCAGGTTGTAGTGAGATGAGATATGAACCGTGAGATGTAGTTCAATCTTCCTAAGAAACCTCGAACTTCTTTCTCAGTCTTAGGTGCATGCATTTCCTGAATTGCTTTGACTTTGTCGGGATCAACCTCAATTCCTTTTTCACTTACAAAAAAACCCAGTAGCTTACCAGAACGTACCCCGAATGTGCACTTGTTGGGGTTCAACCTTAACTGATACTTTCTCAGACGCTTGAACAATTTCAGTAGATTTACTAAATGCTCTTCCTCTGTTTGGGAATTGGCAATCATATCATCCACATAGCACTCGATTTCTTTATGGATCATATCATGGAATAATGTTACCATAGCCCGTTGATATGTTGCACCGGAGTTCTTCAGACCAAACGGCATTACTTTGTAGCAGAACGTGCCCCAAGGTGTGATGAAAGTTGTCTTCTCCATGTCTTCAGGTGACATCTTAATCTGATTGTATCCAAAAAATCCATCAATGAAAGAAAATACCGAGAACTGAGCCGTGTTGTCGACCAATACATCAATGTGAGGTAATGGGAAATCATCTTTTGGGTTGGCTCTGTTCAGATCCCGGTAATCGACACACATACGTACCTTGCCATCTTTCTTAGGTACGAGTACAATGTTAGCATCCCACGGAGGGTAACTAGTTACAGCAAGAAAACTGACGTCTCACTGCTTTTGTACTTCTTCTTTGATTTTCATGGCCATGTTTGGGCGAGTATGGTGCAACTTCTATTTAACCGGTGGGCAATCCTCTTTCAATGGCAGCTTGTGCATGACAATATCCGTATCCAGACCCGGCATATCTTGATAAGACCAAGCAAACACATCGACATATTCTCGAAGCATACTGATGAGTTGTTCTTTCACTGGAGCTTGCAGACTAGCCCCGATCTTCACCTCTTTCACATCTTCCTCGGTACCAAGATTGATAGTCTCAACCTCCTCCTGATGAGGAGCAGTCATCTTTTCCTCTTGTCTCAACAACCTGGCCAACTCTTTAGGCAAATCATAGTTTTCATCAACCTCATCATCTGCTTGATTAATCGTATTGTCGAAGTCATACGAGGTCATATTAGTGTTGTTGTCGGTGCAATCTGGAGGACTATCTCTGCAAGGGTTGAGATTTGTTCATTTTAGTGATTGATTTTATCTTTATTTAGAAAAATTGAATGGAGTTTATTAAGAAAAACATTGCCATTTATTGTTTTGTGCGAAAATAACAAAAATGAAAGACAATGAGCGAAAAGATTGTTTGCAAAAGATGTCCATTGTTCATTAATTTCAATTTTCACAAAATACATATATGGCCCTATTACAAAATGAGTCCTGACACCTTGGGCAAGATGCAGGACTTGATGCATGCTTAAACAGGAAATAATAATTACTCTACAGCAGTAACCCTTGACTCTTGGACGAATCCAACTTTCCAGGTTGTAGTCGCTTTCAGCCTCGTCTTCCACATTGTTGATAGCATCCGAGGTCAGCATTCCCCCACTTATGAACTTGGGAGCTTCAGCGGCCTCCTCTGGAACTTTTCGGGATGGTCTGTAACCCAAACCGAATTTATCTTCCTTTATCTAAACTTGCAGCAGCTTGCCCCATCCCTGGGTATTCCCGTCTTCAACAACCTTCTGAGCCTGTTTGTAAGAAGAAATTGAAGTACCAAACACTTCAGTTGTTGCTTCATTGACATTTAGAGCTTCAAAACCCTGACTCATTGTCTCATGGATCTCTCCATCCATCTCAATGTACTTATAGGTAGCCAGGTGACTGACAAAGATGTCCTCCTTTCCACAGATAGTGATAATTTGGCCCTCCCACTCGTATTTTAACTTCTGGTGAAGGGTCGATGTTACGGCGCCAGCGGCATGAATCCAGGGTCGACCCAACAAACAGCTGTAGGCAGGCTGAATGTCCATCACATAGAAGGTAGTTTTGAAAATATGTGGGCCAATTACCACAGGCAGCTCAATTTCTCCGAGAACCAATCTCTTAGAACCATCGAAGGCTCTCACAACTAGATTGCTTGGACGGAGTGCAAGACCATCATATTCCAACTTGACCAAGGCTTTCTTTGGAAGAACATTGAGAGATGACCCAGTGTCAACCAAGACATGAGAAAGTACAACACCTTTACACTCTAAGGTGATATGTAAAGCCTTATTGTGATGACGGCCTTCCGTAGTCAGATCAGCATTAGTGAACCCTAGTCCATGACTAGTATTAACGTTTGAAACCACCGTTTCTAGCTGATTAACTGTAATCTCCTCTGGCACGTAAGCTGCGTGCAAGACCTTGAGAAATGCATTCCTGTGAGCTTCGGAACACATGAGCAGTGATAGAATGGAGATCTTGGAGGGTGTCTGGTGGAGCTGGTCCACAACTTTATAGTCACTCTTCTTGATAATTCTCATGAACTCGTCTACGTCCTGATCAAAGGATGTCTTCTGAGTTTCCTTGGCAATCGGTTCTTCTGGCACCACATTCTTGCCTTTAGCTTTGGCAGCAGCTTCTGCTTCAGCATTAACTCTAGGGAACTGTGAGGCAAAGAGACGTCCGCTTCGAGTGAAGCCTCTGCCTCCCCCTACATTATCAATCTGTGGGGTAGGAGTTGAAGAATCAAGAGTGACTTTCTTTCCATTGCAATAAAGATCTGATCCGTAATTCCAAGGCACGACATTGCTACTATCATAGGGAACTGGTCCAGGCACCGTGATAGTTACCAGACTGATTGCTGCGGAAGAAGGAGTTGTGACAGTCTGTGAATCATAATAGATGGTGACAGGATGTCTGATTGAAGCTGGTGTAGTTGCAGGAAGTTGCTGATGTTGATGTTGATGTGAGTTGTTGTCAAAAGAATCCGGAACATGAATGGTTGCTGGATCATATTAAATGGTGACCGTTGAGATGTCCTCATTGATGGTTGTTGTTGTTGTAGTAGACTCCGTCGGAATAATGTTTGCTGACGTTGTAGGAGATTCCTTTGAAATGGTGTTTGCTGATGTTGTAGGAGAGATGTTTGTTGGAGTTGTAGAAGATGGAACTGTTGAAGTGATTTTTAGGATGCCTTCTTTGATAATATTGCTGATACCATTCTTCAGACTTGCACAACCATTGGCAGAAATTTTACAAGCTTCACAATGGGCCTCACAACCCGAAAACACTTGGCACTTTAATAGTTGAGCTTTCACTTCGGCCAGTGGTGTTTGAATACTTGCAATGTCATCAATAAGAATAGATGGTTGGTCCTCCTCAATAGCATTAATCCTCGGTCCACCGTGATTCGGTATTGGATTCTTTGTGACATTTGGTGGAGGTGTAAAATTCAAAGCTTTGGAATCAACTAAGTCCTGAACTTTCATATGCAAGGCCCTGCATTTCTATGTTGTATGGCCAGGTTCATTGGAGTGGAAGGAACATCTGGCGTTGACATCATAGTTCCTTGGGAGATTAAGAGGATCCGGTGGAGTCAGGGTTCTCAATTCAATCAGGTTGAGCTTTAATAACTGTGGAAGTAGAGCTGCATAGGGCATCAGGATGGGATCGATAACCCTGTTGATTTGTGAAGTCCTTTGCTGGAACAGACGTTGTTGCTGATTGTTGTTGTTGTTATAAGATCTTTGTTGTGGAGGAAACTGTTGTTGCTATGGATACTGTTGTTGCTGAGGGAAATGTTGTTGTTGAGGTGCTGGAGTAGGGATAGTGACAGCTGCTACTGATCTTTGCATGTATTGGGGTCTACCTCTGCCCATATGAATTGAGTTAGTTTAACAAGTCCTACGAGGTCCTGAGAAAGGTTTCCTGGTATTGCTGGAGCTAGCACCGTTGTCAGAGATCTTACCCATCTTCAAAAGACTTCAATTCTCTCACCAACTATAACCACATCAGCAAAACTGGTAGAGGAGAAAGCAGCAAGCCGATCAATGTAGGTTCCTTGTAGGGTATTCATAAACATATCAGCCATTTCCCTTTCAGACATAGGTGGCTGGACAGCGGCAGCAAGTTATCTCCACCTTTGGGCATATTCATGGAAACTTTCTCTTGAAGATTGAGACATACCTATCAACAAAGTCCTATTGGGTGCCATATCCAGGTTGTATTGATATTGGCGTATAAAGGCCTCGGCTAAGTCCTTCCAGTTTCTGACAGTAGCTCTGGACAGGTGAGAATACCACTCCCTGGATGCCCCGGTTAAGCTATCTTCAAAGTAAAACATCCACAACTTCTCATCCATGGTATAAGCTTTCAATCTCCCCATAAAAGATTGAAGATGGGTACGAGGGAAGGAGGTACCATTATACTTCTCAAAGCAAGGAGGTTTGAACTTGTGCTCCTGACTCCTTCCACTAGTCCCATATCCATCACATCAAATCCCAAAGAGTTTTAGGATTCCAAGGATCTCAGCTTCTCAGATATCTCGTCCAGATGACGGTCATAAACTTCATCAGCCCCAGCACCTATCATTGTAAACTGCTCATCATGAGGGTCTTCTTGCAGAACACGATCTCTAGTGTTTCTTTGGGTATTTCCAATAACATTGACCTCAGGGTTGATGTGGGGTCCAAACTCTGGTGGATTAGTTTGCGGATGATCATGTGCGTTGTTACTTGTACCTCCAGTGCCTGCATGGTTCTCGTTTGGAGTTTGCCACTCGACTAACTCCCTCAATCTTTCTTGGGTCTGTGCTAGCCCAGTCATCACAACCATGAACTGATTCATCTGAGTTATCACTTCTGTCCTCACATTAGTCATCTGGGTCCTTACATCTGTCAATTCTTGCTAAAGTTGATCTATCTGTAAGCTCGGAAGGTTGTTTCTAGTTGGATACCGGTGGATGCGGTTGACGGGAAAGACTCTCCTGCGAGCAATATTTCCTGAAACACACAGCAAAGTGAGAAAACAAAAACTCCTGCAAAACAAAGAGTATGAAGTTAGCATGCAATGCAATATGTCTATTTGTCTTCAGAGGGTATCCGATTAGGTTCTTTGGTTTTGACCTTCCAGACCTCTGGGAATGATGAAGATGCTGAAGAGAACGAAGCTCAAAAGAAGATCCAGGTAATACATAAACCATAACATTACAAAATGCCAAGATACATAGTTTAAGATTACAACAAGTTCCCATGGTGGGTCAGGATACAATCAAGTCAAGAATACAAGCAAAATCACCATGGAGAATTATAGTACAACCAAAATAAAAGTACAAGCAAAAGAGAAATCAAACATCCAGCCCAAAGTCATCCTCCTTAACTTCCTTCAGGAGAGCATCAGTCACTGGTCCAACTGGATGCTCTGTGATGGTCCGGATGAGAAGGTTTCTGGTTGCAATGGCACTTGTCATCTTCTGGTACTTGTCTTGTTCTTTTGATCTCTTCAACCCCGCTCGGAGTTTCATCTCGGAGATTTCCTTATGTGTTGCTAACAAGGCTTCCTGATTCTTCTTCTCATTGGCTTCCAGCTGTTCTATCTTAGCTTGTGTCTTCTGATCTTCTTGTAAACGAGCTTTAGTTATTCTGATCCACCTAGCCTGACTCTCTTCTAGGTAGTGTTCAACTCTGGCTTTCTGAATCTTGGCTTCTTTGCAAGCATTCTTCAATACCAACTCTCGTGCTCGGGCTTTTATGATGAAGTCTTCTGTCTTCTTTATCTTGGTTACATGCTCGATACAGAGCTTCTCTAATCTCTCAATGTCTAGACGACCATCATTCCTTTCCCAAAGGGTCTTCTTTAGAGCTTTAGAAAGCTAGGCATTCCTCTCTTTCAGCTTCTCAAATTCCTCCAGACTCATTGTGGCTATAGGCTCAACTGTTGATGGCCCTGGTACATCCTCCAAGGTAAATGGCATGCGAGTGATTTGTCCTCTGATGCAAGACCATTCAATGTACTAACCTGAAGCTATGTTGTTACACTTCCCCAAAATGGCAGTCCCCTTAGTCTGTATGTGGTCCCAAGCCCAGGCTACTTATCGGACGATGGCATGATTATTCTGAACAGCACATTAAAGAGACTCTGCTAAGTCCTGCTCTCGAGGTCGATGTACCAAGGTATACCCCAACTGTCTTCTGAAAAGCAAAAGATTGTAATTGATGCACCCTTCACTCCAATAAGAGGTACATTAGGATATTGTCCATAGCTTGTAATTACGTCTCTGCCCTTGGTGTTCTGAGTACACCACCTGATGTCTTCTGAAGTAAGGAAATCATCCTCTTATCCCAGTTTCTTGACTGATGTGGATTCAGAAAAGCTTCCGTCTTTGGCATATGTCTCATCAACCAACTGTAGAAGAGAGGTGCACAACACCAGACTAGTCTTCCCCTCTGTTTCTCATTCCTTTTGTGCACTGAGTAATAGAAATCTCCTAGCAAGGTAGGCACTGGATTCCTGAGCATAAAGATATGGATAGCATTCTTGCTTACAAACTTAGGCTCGTTTGCAAACAAGATGATACCATAAATACTGAGAGCCAGGAGAGCACAAACAGTTTCCCACTTCCCTGTTGCAGCATGACTGGTAGCCTGAGTGATTAAGAAGTCCAAATGGAGGCCTGGGATTCCAGCCTTGGTGGTCATATGCTCATCAATGATAGTTTCTTCCAGGTGCAGAGCCTTAGCTATGTCTTCATTCTTAGGAGCAGACATCTCAGGGTTGAAAGGAATTCCTCTTCTGATAGGGACACCCAACAACATAGAATATTCTTCCAACAGAGGGCCTATCTAAAAATTTGGGAAAGTGAAGCAACGGAGAGGAGGGTCATAGAACTGAAGACAGGTATGAATCATGCTCCTCTGTGATGCATCCAAGTCCATGATCATGTCTAGGATTCCACCATAATGCTCTCTGAATAAAGGAACATGATCAGGAGTGATAAGGGCCTGAATCTGTCTGATTCCTGCCAGAGGGTACTCAAGGAAATGGTATGTGATGTTGCTCTTCCTGGTTGAGTCCATACTGACAATGGGTGCGGATGAAGATAACTAAATAAGATGACTGATGAAGACAACTGAAGAAGATATCTGATGAAGATGGCTGAAGCAGAAGAACGGTCAAAACCAAACCAAAGAAGATGTGGATACCCTGTAAAACAAATAGACAAGATGTTAAATGATGCAGTATGATGTATGTTGAATGATATGTAAGGGTTTGTGATCAGGTGTTGGATTTGTCAGTTGCTTTTGGTAGGGTCCTTGAGTATTCAGAAATCCGGATGAAGGCTTGAGAACCAGTAACCAGGTGGGAGACTCAAATAAAGAGTCATTTGTCCAGGGTTTCATTGAATCAGTCCAAAATCAGTATAACCTTAACAAAGTTCCAGTAATAGGGTATGATAAGGCCAAGGGTTCCTGCAAACTTGTAAACAACCCCACCTACTCATAGGTATTGTTCTAGAATAAGGATCCTCGGGTTCAAATCTTTTATGAGAAGTGTAAAGACTTCTAACCCGGAGGTACAATGCTTACCCTAATCATAAAGGATCCTCCTCTTATTCACCTCAGATGCTGAAGGTCATATAAAAAGGTCATCCAGACTTAGCAGGCTTCCCAGATAGCCCTAGCACTACAGGAGATCTATAGCACAGAGTTCTCAAGAAGAAACCCATGTCTAAACCGTGTTTTCATATTCCCGCACCAGACCGAAATGGAATGGGAAAGAATATGAATCCACTCTAATCCTATGTCTGTCACTCAGGCCTTTGTGTTGGACCTTTCTCACTGGAATACCCCTCCCACCAAGGCAAACCAACAAACCAGCACATGATATGATAATTAAATGAAATGCATAAAACAGTAAATGAAAGCGATAAAGTAAATGCAGTAAATAAAGTTGTACAAAAAGCAATATATAAAGCAAAAACAAAAGCACATATAGCACATAACACCCCTAGTAAACAAAATCAAACAAGCGCTAGGAGAAACCCACAAGAGAACCAGAAGTCCTAGTTGCAAAGGTCCCCAGCAGAGTCGCCAAGCTGTCGCTCCCTGGATTTTCATCCCAGTGCAGACGCGGACCGTCGACGATGTTGGAGGTTGAAGGTTGAATAGAGTCGTCAGCTAGGCATTTTTATCCCGAAGGAAAGGTAATGCTGCATAAACCTGGAAGGGTATGGATAAGACGGTTGCGAACCAGAGAAACTGAGAAAGGGGGTTGGTTACGACATGGGAAGGTATTAGCACCCAGATCGTCTGTCATACTCGACGGGATCCACGCTTACCTGATTGTGTTTAAAAGGGGGTAGTGTATGTGTTGACTATGTTTAAAAGCTAAGGAAGAATGTACAGTGTGTCAGTGCAAAAGAGAGGGAGTGCTCAAGAATGAGGCTTAGAAAAGAAAGCTGAAAGAGGGGGGAGATAAAGAGACTTTTGTTCGATAATTGTTAAGTTATGCCTACGTATCCTCTCGTGCAATGAAGAAGTCAGAACACCGTAGTTCAACTCAAAGAGACTGGTTGATTTTGGTGTGAACTTCTCGCTTGTCTATGCTCAAGTGTGTGACTCGTCTGGCTCGAGTGCAAACTGTCTTGCATTAGACGGAAGAAGTGAGTTCACGTTTTCAGAGTGAGTGTGATGAGAAAAGAATCCCGGAGGAGACGATTATTGTTTGTTTTTGGGTTTTCAGTTTTGTATTGCTTTTTAGTGTTTTGCATAGGATAATGAGCTTAAGCCTAAATCAAGGGTTAGTAAACTCATTATATCCTCCCTGATTAGGGATAATGAGCCTACTTAAGTGTGAGATAAGCATCTCAACTTAATTACCATGATGATATAGGATTAAGATCATTAACTTACTTGTGATTATTAAGTGTTTTTGTTTTTGTTTTGTTTAGTGTTAAGTAATGAGTTTAATCTCTAATCAGGGATTAGTGAACTCATTACACCATCCTAAGAGAAGGATGATAGATGAGAACACTTAAGCCGAGGAAGATACCTCAACTTAATCCATGGTTAGGGATTAAATTCATTATATAAAAAGCCTTTATTAAATGGATTTTAATTAAAGGGTGAGATTAAGAAATGGATTTTATGTTTGTAAGACTAATCTTGAGGGGAACTTGTCCATTAAACACTAGGGTTAGTCCCTCTTAACCAAAAGGAAGAGATGTAACCCCAATATAAGGCCCAAGTTACAAGCTTAAGTCTTAATAATTATTAGGTGTTTTGATTAAGAAGTGTAAACTAATTAAAGGTTTAATACTAAGGATTAAAGTCATACACTCCATCCTAAGATAAGGATGCAGGCATAACCCTAATTCAAAGTCCTAAAGCTTTAAGTGTTTAGCCTCTGATTATGAGATGAGAAGTAACCTAAGAGAAAGAGAAAGAGCAAGAGAGCACAAGTAAAGCAAGTTCACTTCAAAGACAAGTAAATATGCAAATGAAAAGATGGAGCTTTCTCAATCTGAGCTTTCCGGCCTCTTCTTTGGTGCTAACCCACTCCATTTGATCCCTTTGTGCTTCTGAAAGGCTTAGAACAAGTTTTGAATGGCTAGTTTGTGATGTTTGGTTCTGATAACTCAGAAATCGTGTTTAAGATTTAGTGGTTTTTAGGTAATTGTGAGGGGTGGGAAATGATCTTTAAGTGTTTTTGAGTTGATTGGTGGAAGAAGTTTGATGTTTTGATGGTTGTGTGTTGAGTTTCGAAGAGAGGAAGGTTTTTGCAAGTTTTGGAAATCTGAGTGTATGAGATCTTTCAGGCTTCAATCTTGTTATGTTTGAGGTCCATGAGGTTCACATAAACAATGCTGATTGGCCAGAGAATTGTTGTGGCATAGTGTGATTGGTATGGGCCAAGTTGCAAAAAAGTCAAAGTTAGTGTACCATGAGCATGGCTGTGGTCAAAGGTGTTTTCAAGGCTTGTCCTACCTCAGCTAACTTCAAGGAGGTCCCTTAGATCAGATTTGAGGATCTGTACCACTTGATGCAAGAGTTTGAGCATGTTTTGCATTTTCCCTCTTTGGAAATTTTGTGAAAATTGAGCCATGACAACTTGTGAAGCAAGGCATGAATTTGGTCCAAATATGTTGCATTATCATTTTATGATGCTTAGAGATCAATTAGAGGTCACAAGAAGTCTTAAAACTTGAATTTGCAAAAATCCCTCTTTGGCACATACTTGAAAATTATAAGATTTCTCCCAACTTTGAAACACCATATCTTGAGTTCTAGGATGAATCAAGAGAAGTTCTTGTACTTTTTGAAAATGGGAAGATCCAATCTACAACTTTCATGTTTGAAGATTTTTCATTTGAAGCATTTTTTATCAAGAAAGAGGAGGTTGAAAATCTTTCCCAAAATGGAAAGTTTTTATTATAAGTCATGTCCAAAAATGGAAAGTGTGTAAATGGCTTGAAATTATTCAATCTTGTGAACTTATAACCACTTCTAAGATCAAATAAAGATAATAGAACCTCAAATTGATGAAGATGACCCTTTGGTTCCATTGGTGGTGGCCTCAGATGCCCTGATTCTGACTTTTCTTGCACAATAAGTTACTAGTTGATCAGGTGCCTTCCACAATGAATTTCTTCATCAAATTTGGTACACATGCTCTTTATAACATATTGAGATCATTAGAATCAAGAATGACCAAAAAAAATTGAGGTTAAGGGCCTCAAACCCAAAACCCTAATTTTAGGTCATTTGTGCAAGAAATCTCCAGTCTGCCTCTATGCCTTTGCAATGCTTTGTGATCTCTTGACTTTTATGAACTTTGGAGAGCATATTATGGTCATGGAACACACATGGACCCTCTTGGCATGCTTCAAGGCCCTTGAGATGGCTCAGATCACTTCTTGGATTCATCTGATCACAAACCCTAATTGTGCAGCTTATGTAGTGAAATAAACTATGTAGTGGGAGATGGTATGCTTATGCAATGCAATATGAAAAGATCACAAGCCATGCTGTGAGAAAAAGGTGAGGGAAAATTTGGGGTGTTTACAACAGGTACAATGAAGACAAACCTTAGTACATGCCTTTGTGGGTTGTTGGTTCTTATCCCTTGACTCCATGCTCGTGATCTGAACCTTTGAACCTGTGTGCTTTGTGTCATCTTGTTTGTGGTTATTGCATCTACATATTCATCATGATCATCATCACAACCATTTTTCAAGGAAAATAATTCCGATTATTGCAAATATTGGAAAAAGAAAATATTCCTTTTTGTCACTATTTTTCACGACCGTATTCTCGATGTTGACCATGTTTGCAATAATCGAGTTGTTTTTATGAAAATGGAAGTGAACATTGCATATCATTGCATCCTCGCATATTCTTGCGTTCATACGAGTTGTGTGGGAACTCATCCCGATTGTTTCTTTCTTCAGTTGTTTGTTGATCCGTCAAGCTGTCTCCTCACCACAAATACGGAACTAGAGCTTCTAACAGATTGAGAGCTATAAGATTGAGAATGGAAAACCAAGAACAACATAACTTGGAAGTCATAATGGAGATTGATGAGTTGAAGGCCAGTATGACCAGGCTCACTGAAATGATGCAAGTTCTGATTGCTCGAGGTGAACCACCTTAAAGGACTATTATCTCTGAAGTTTCAACTGTTGTTGTTGACCCTCCTGTGATTCAGCAACCGGTTTCTACTTGGCCAGAATTTGGGTTACCTCCAGATTACGTGCCAGTTTCTGCTACTACTCAAATGGTTGGTCCATCTATTGTGCCAATCTTTTCAGCTCCGACATTTTTCGAACCTCAACCTGTTGTGCACACTGCTGCTCAAGCCACTTATCAGGATTCTCCTTTCATGTACCATGTTGCTGGTCCACAAGTTGAAAGTCAGGGTGAACCTGGATACATGGATGATGTTAGAGCGAAATGCTTGACTCTTGAGAAGAGGGTAAGAGGTTTAGAAGGAAAATATGTCGTTGGTGCTGCTGCAATAGACATGTGTTTGGTCTCTAACCTAGTTTTTCTTGATAAGTTCAAAGTTCTTGTATTCGAGAAATAAAATGGGCATACTTGTCCAAAGATTCATTTGTTGATGTATTGTTGCAAAATGGTTGCACATGCCAAGGATGACAAGCTTCTTATTCACTGTTTTCAAGATATTCTGAGTGGTGCTTCTATGAAGTGGTATGTAGGACTTGAGAAGAGTTACATCTGAAGCTGGAAGGATTTATCTGATGCTTTCGTCAAGCAGTATAAGTACAATCTGGACATGGCGCCTTACCGTCGTCAACTTCCAAACATGTCTCAGAAAGAGAAAGAATCATTCAAAGAGTACGCTCAGCATTGGAGAGAGCTAGCTGCTCAAGTGGAGCCACCTTTGGCCGAAAAAGAATTAACTAGTTTGTTCATGGATACTCTTACACCTTTCTTTTGGGAGAAAATGGTAGGAAGTGTTTCATCTGGTTTTGCTGACCTAGTCACTGTTGGAGAAAGGCTAGAAGAAGGTATTAAGAAGGGTAAGATTACCAATGCTGAATCTTCTAATGCTGCAAGAAAGTCTCATGGTAACTTTCAAAAGAGAAAAGATGGTGATGCTTATGTTGTTTCAACTGAAAGGAAGCCTTATTTCCAGCAACAACGATATGTTCAACCATATATAGCTACATTTTCTCCTATTGTCAAAGCTCAATCATCTCAAGCTTAAGCTCAGGCTCCTCATCCTACTGCTAGACCAAATCAATATCGAAATAGGACAGATTATGATCCTATCCCGATGACTTACACTGAGTTGTATCCTTCTTTGATTAAGAGTGGTATGATTACTACCAGGCCTCCGCCTCCTGTTCCAGATCCTCTTCTAGTTGGCTATAGAGCAGATCTTCACTGTGAGTTTCATCAAGGTGGAACTGGTCATGACTTAGAATGCTGCTTTGCACTAAAGGCTAAAGTGCAAGAACTTATCAGGAACAAAATCCTTTCCTTTAATGACATTAATCCTAATGTTGTCAACAATCTTTTTCCGAAGCATGAGAAGTGAATCTTCAGATGAATTCAACAGTCAGATTGTCTTCAAGGCTAGAATATCAGACGGGACAACTCATCCTTGTTGTTGATGGATCACTAGGCCATTATTTCTTTATGTTTACAATTTTCTTCAATTGTATTGACTTGTTTGCTTTTAAGCTTGTTTGTACTCTCATGTTGATTTTAATGAAATGAGCATTGCTTTGTTTTGATTCAATTTCATTTGTTATTTGCATCTTTATGCTTTATATTTCAAGTTCATTTTCTTTTATCAAGCTTTTGCAATGATTGGAGGGAGGATGATGAAAACGAGATACCCATAATCGTTGTTGGTATGCTTTCAATTGAGACTTGGCGGATGATATACATGCATTGTTTCAAATCCCAAACACTGGAGAAATAAGGAAGTTAATCCCTTGTCAACCCTTTTGAGCCTTGAAGTTGGAGTTTCTTTCCATTCGAAAAAACCCACAATTTTAACATGGGGATGGGTAGTTCTTAATTAATTCGAATGTGCATTCAAGTACAGGAGAATCATTCAAGACATCTTTCATTAAAGGTTGCAATCTCAAGCTTTCCTTTGTACACATCAAGAAGTGTCTAAGATTTCTCTCAATTCAAAAGTCAATGATGGTTCACCGCAATCATTAATCCAGGTTGTCATTATCTTTCAAAAAATATATATTGAAAAAATGATTAAAAAAAATCAAAGCCCGCTAAGTCAAAACCTGTGAAGGAGACTTAGGCAAACACTGGGGCATCCCGGTGACTGTAAGTTCTAATGACACAGTTCAGGCAAAAGTTAGGGACAATAAAAGAAAGATCAATCAAGAGGTCATCAAAACCCTTAACAAAATCAAGATGAGTGGACCAAAGTCCTCACCAGAAGTAACTAAAAGGGAGATGTGACTGCTATCTCAAAATCATTGTCTTATGAACCATCTTCATTTGTGCAATCCAAATGTCTTGGAACTTGAATGCATAGGCTGAATTAAGTGAATGTAGGACTGGATATCATCACGAAGTCGGGTTAGGTACAAATAAACTCTGAGCCTATATCCTTTGTCTCATAAACCGTGAACCAGACCACGTTTCAACCTTCAAAAGTCCTAATTGAATCCAGGTTTCTTTTGAAAGGCATACCACAGTGAGGTTGCGTAAACTGACTCCCAAGTTTGTTACCAATCATTTGTTTTCTTAACTTTGCTTTATCTTTCATTTTTGTCTCAACCATCGTGTTTTGACCATGTTTTCATTTACCTTACCTCAATAAAATTTCATTCCAAAAATGATTTTTGATTTCAAAATTTTGCATGAACTTTGCATTAAAATTACCAGGTTTGTACAAACACTTTTCATTTGCAAATAAACTTTCCTCATCAAGGAATTTTCAAACAGTTGATAAACTTGGTCAGTGATCTTATCAGGGGCATGTTTTTCTCAGGTCCTATGGTTCAAGAGTTGTTCTTAGATTTGGTTAATCAGAAGATCTCTTCAAGTTTCATAATGGGTTTATCTTCTCAACATTCATTTCAAGAACTGAAGCCATGATCAGTTTATTCTCTTGATAGTCATCTCAAAGATTTGATCAATTTTCTCCGGCAGTAGTCAAGAACTGAATCCATTATCAATTTACCCTCATCAGTCATTGAACTTGGGGCAATCTTCTTCAAGAATCTCCAAGCAGCTTTTCATGACTTTTCTCTAGATATTTACAACTTAATACAGTTTACTGGTGTGACAGAGATTTGTTCAAGAGCATCACCTCTAATCTCCAAGCAGAATGGCATTGATCTTCGTGTTGAGGAATCAGTCTTCCATATTTCCACTCCTTTAAGAGTCTAAACTGGTTGTCAAACATTTTCTCTCATTTTGTTTTCTTGGGTGTGTTATTTCCCATTCTCATATACGCTTGCATATTTGAGTGTGTTATTCCTCATTATGCATTTTTTGGGTGTGTTATTCTCCATTCTTGTTAAAGTTTGCATATATGAGTGTGTTATTCCTCATTATGCATTTTTTGGGTGTGTTATTCCCCATTCTTGTTAACATCTGCATATATGAGTGTGTTATTCCTCATTATGCGTTTTCTTGGGTGTGTTATTCCCCATTCTTGTTAGTGTTTTCATATTTGAGTGTGTTATTCCTCATTATGCGCTTTCTCTGGTGTGTTATTCCCCATTCCCGTATGCATTTGCATATATGAGTGTGTTATTCCTCATTATGCGTTTTTTTGGGTGTGTTATTCCCCATTATGCATTTTCTTGGGTGTGTTATTCCCCACTTACCATGGCATGTATGAGTGTGTTTGTCCTCATTATGTGTTTCTCGAGGTCCTGTTGTTTTTAACATCTTACCTTGTGATCAAAGTCCAATTTACTTGGCACCTACAAAAATATTTGTCTGTCTCTTCCATCCGATGTTATTCCGGATATCCTTGTTTGTTCTGATGTTTTCCCAGAACTTTCATCTTTATCTGATGTTGTTCCAGATATGTTGAACCTTTATCTGATGTTATTCCAGATATGATGGTAACCTTTGTTCTGATGTTTTCTCGGAACCTTTTTGTGTTTATCTGATGTTTGTCCAGATATACCTTGCTCTGATGTTTTTTCAGAATCTTTTCTTACCAAATTGTTTTTCTCAGATATCACACCCTTTTATCCAAGGCTACTGTTGGATGTTACATTTCTCATTTCATTCAAGGCTACTAATGAATGTTATGATTTACCCTTTTATCTGAGGCTACTATCAGGTGTCCATAAGTGGAGTCATCATTGTTTGATGCACCTTCCAGGACTTTTATCACTTCGTCCAAGGCTACTGTTGGATGTCGTGTTTCTCTTTTATCCAAGGCTACTGTTGGATGTTGTGTTTTTCTTCTCTCCGAGGCTACTGTCGGATGTTCATATTATAATCATCATTGTTTTTTATGTGTTTTCCAAAACTTTTCTTATTTCATTCAAGGCTACTGTTGAATGTTATGATTCTCGTTCTATTCGATGCCACTCTCGGATATTTCCAGTAAAGTCATTGATGTCATTCTTGGATGCTTCTAATGAACTTCCTTTGTTTTTTCTCACCTCATTCAAAGCTACTATTGGATGTTGTGACATTTTCTATCCAATGCCACTCTTGGACCTCATTGCTTCAGTTGAGCCAGGTTGTGGTCTCCAGTTGTCGCGTGCTTTGTTTCCCCGTCGGAGTTTCATGCTCTTTATCCCCATCGTTTATTTTGTTTCGTCTTGTCCCTTACATATTTCTCTGCATTTCATATACATTTCATATGCTTTCATATCATTCTCATATCATTTTCATACCATTTCCATATCGTTCGTCTCATTTTATTTCATTTCATTCCATTCCAGCTTTTTGGCATCTTAGGACCAAAAATTGGGTATTGCGTCCGGATGGCGATTTACATATCGTTTATCTTGCATGCATTAGCACTAACATTATACACCTTAATTGGTGGTGGCCGACCTCATTTGTAGGGTAATTAATTCGTAAATTACTCGGCGATTGTTAACATAGACCTAAATGTGTCCCGACTTCGGAATAAAAATCTAATTGGGTACTTGCACTTTCATGGACCAGATCTCTTGTTAATCGTGTAATCCCAAAATGGTTAATCATATTGAATTAAGAATCGAGACTTATGAATGTTTGATGCGTAGGTGCTTTGGGTCTCCCAATCGCCTTTCAAATTTCATTGAATTCGGCTCGATTTGCCTTGATTAATCGCTATAGTGTAAGATGTTAAGCGGATCCGGTTGCCTTTCGATTTTGGTTACTCTTTTGGTTGTGGTTGATTAAGTTCATCATACCATTATTATGTAAATATTATTATACTATTACTACTATTAATATTTTAGATTCTTGCACTTTAATTTCTTTTGCTACTAACATTAAAATTCTTGCACTTTTATTTGCTTTTATTTTATTTTTCTTTACTATGCTTTATTCATCCATTATCATGTTTATTATTTGCTCTTTTTTTTTTGTTATGTTGATTTTCCTTTTGTCCATTTGGACACAGAAACATTAATAAAGGGTTAAACTTCTAAAAGACTTATGACTTTAATTTTGGACTATGGCCATCATCCTTAGCATTGGACTTGGAGTTTTGGACTTAGATTTTTTAGGGTCTTTCCCTTTGCTCAAGTTATTATGGATTGAAGACCTTGGCCTTGATTCGGTTCACTTGTTTATGAAGATTAAGTCTTATTGCTTCGAAGAATGTTCACCATAAGGTTTTAGCGTTCTTCCTTTAACTTTTACTTTAAGTCTTAGGATAGTCCTTTCATCTCCTCCCCTTCTTAAATTTTCAAATCTTCTTCCTATTTCAAAAACCTTCTTTGTTTTCAAACTTCAAACGTTTTCACAATCAAACCTTGACTTAGGTTAAGCGGTTTTATCTTTTCATTTAATTTCTTAATAAATACTAAACCACATAAGCATATCGAAACTTTCTTTTCAAAACACTTTAAAAAAATTCAAAACTCATTCAATTGTTATTGTGCCCTCGTTCACTTTTCTTTTTATCCATTTTTATGTTTAGATATGATTCATTCTTTTTAGCGGGATTATTCGCTAAAGAATGACGAATTATCTTTACATTTTAAAATCAATTCAACACATTATTTCTTTTCATATTTTGTACCATGAACTATGAGGTTTTGATCTCGCATTGCACTTATTGGGTATGTAGGCATGAGACGATCGTCTCTTCAAACACAAAAATATTTAAAAAAAATTCTCCCCTCATATCTTCAATCTCTTTTAAACAAACCATTTTCAAACCAAAAAAGCAATAAATTTTTCAAAGGGCTCCCGTGGAGTACCACGGACATTTTGGGTGCGTAAAACCTTCCCAATTTGTAACCTATCCCCTTACCCGTTCTCTGCTCGATTCTTTTAGCTTTTTGCTTTTAGATTCATTAGGTTTTATTCTCTCGTTTTCCCTTTTCCGTTTGGAATAAAATAAAAGCGCGGTGGCGACTCTGTTTACTTTGAGTTAAGTTAACCAATAGCTTAGACTCATGAATTTACCGCTACACTATGGAAGTTATCTCAATGTGCCATTACTAGGAGTGGCTGGGGGCATCAGTTATAAATCCATCCTCTTGAGAAGACAGTTGGGATATGCCCTCAAAGATGTTCCCGAAGAATCAGAGTTATTCCAGACTTTTTACTTCCATGCGAAAGATAACCTTCCTTTGGTCAGAAAATCTGCAGGTTCCTGGAAGCTTATCAGAAGGAAAGGGGTAGCATGTCTAGGAAGAAGCAATAATTACATGTCCCCTGAGTATGAAGCTTGGATAAAGGAGAAAGCCCAAGTGTCCTTAATCCCCTTTTCTGCACCAGTTCCATCTCCTGCTACTGTGACATTGAAGGATTATCAAAATTTGGAGGCTTTGGTCCAACAACTTAGAGCTTAGAATTTGGAGGCTAACAATGCTTTCCATAAGCTGATAATCCACTACAAGAAGCTAGAGGAAAGAACTTATCAACCTGAAGAGATAGTCAGGCTCAAGCAAAAGGACTTTGAAGAAAGGGAGCTATACTTCAAGAAGAAGATGTTGGCTGAAACCCACAAGGCGAGTCAGTTCCAGAAGGACAAGAAGTCTTTATATGAAGCCAATGAATATGTGACCCTTTGGCAAGAAATATGGGATGACAATATGAAAAGGCAAAAGTAGGTAGAGGTTGAGTACAAACTAAAGATAAAAAAACCTTCAAGATCTCTTGGGTGAATAGGAAGAGCTACTTCAGAAAGCCCATGAGCAACATAGGGATTACCTTCAGAAGTTAGCAAAAGGTCAACAGGCAGTTGAAGATACCCAGGAAGAGGTAGAAGACTAAAACTCCGGGCCGATGTCAAAAAAGTGAAATCTGAGCCAAGTCTTAGCAAAACGAATGAAGAGGTGTTCCTGCAATAGATCAATGAACTACATGCTTCCTTTGATCAAAGGGATCTCCTTATTCAGAAGCCCATCCAGGAGTCAGGTAATCCAGACATAGCTCGGCTATTCCATGTGGTCAAGCATCTCAGTTGGAGGCTGAAGGACATGGAGCTTCCTAGGGCTTAGTTTCATTTTCCTATACCAGTATTACCCACAGGCCTGTTGTGGGACTCCCTTTTCGCTTTGCTATTGATGTATGAATTGGCACCCTTCGGGGAATTTGTTATCTTCAGATTTCAGTTTATGATATTTGACTTGGGTGGAATCGCTAGTTGTTATCCTTTCACTGACACGGGGTTCTAAGCACCAGTTTTCCATAATTATCTGATTTGAGCCTCATGCGGGGTCTTCTTCCCCCAAGTCTGAATGTTCAAAGGCTATCTAAATTCTCTAAATACCGGAATGAGAATGTAAAAAACCTTGAGAATGAAAAGAACACAGCATTGCATGCATTCATATCATTTGCATTTTTTTCTTTTGCAGGTTATCTAGATTTCTTAACTTATCTATTTATTCATGAAATATTGTGAGAGCCACATAGATCCATCTTCTTCGATACGAAACTCCTCTGCATCGGTATGCTACTCGTCGCAACCAGAGAAACATCATGGACACCGTACAGACTGAGTTGAATGAACTCCGCACCAGGATGGCTGAGTTTATGACTATGATGCAGGGCATGGCCCAGGGGCAACAGGAGCTAAGAGTTGTTGTTCTTAGACTTTATCCACCATAGGTGGACCCTCCAGTTGTCACTTTTGATCCTCAGGGAAATCCAATGAACAACAACAAGGGTAACAGACCCCCAACTCCAAAGGGTGGCAGCCCTATTCCTGTTCAGGTGGAAGATTGACAAGAAGATCAGTTCACCTTGGTCAATGAAGACATGAGCTTTGGCACAGGTGGTAATTCCCAAAACTTTCATATGTTGGCTGAGAAAGTTAGGGCTTTGGAATGCAGGGATACACTAGGCATTGATGTTTCTAACATGGATCTGGTTCAAGGGGTGATTATTCCTCCAAAGTTTAAGCCTTCAGGCTTCGACAAATACAATGAAAATTCTTTCCCAAAAATCATTTGCAAGCTTTTTACCGCAAGATTGTTGCGCATACCAAAGATGAGAAGCTTTGGATGTACTATTTCCAAGACAGCCTGTCTGGGGGCTCACTAGAATGGTACATGAAATTGGAGAGGACCATTGTTCACAGTTAGAAAGAGCTTGGGGAGGCTTTCCTTAAGCAATACCAATATAATATTGACATAGCTCGAAGTCGGACCCAACTACAAAGTTTGTCTCAAAATAACTCTGAAAGCTTCTAGGAATATGCACAGAGGTGGTGTGAATTCGCAGCTAGAGTTCAACCCCCACTGCTAGAGAGAGAAATGGTTGACTTTTTCATGGATACTCTCCCTGGTAACTTCATGGAAATATTAGCAGGTTGTTCATCTAGCGACTTTTCTGATATCATCCTAATTGGTGAGAAAATTGAAAGTTGGATGAAGCATGGGAAAATTCAGAATAGTGGAGCATCGACCTCTGGAGTCAAGAAACCTTTTGTGAAGCGAAGGGAAGGTGAAGTCGGGGATGTATACACCTAGAGGAAGAGGGGAAGTCAAAACTCCTATCATCAGGAAGCTCCTGTTACCATTTCTACTCCCGCAAATCAACAGCAGGTTCAGCAACAGCAACAATCGCGTCAGCAAAATTACCAGCAACAAAGAGCTCCTCGTCAATACTATCCTCCCAGACCAAAGGATAGACATTTCGAGATGCCTCCGATTTCTTATTCCCAACTACTTTATAACCTTCTTCAGCTTCAGATGATCCAGTTGAGAACGTTGGCTCCACTAAAGTCGGGTCATATTACGGTCGGCTAAGATGCTAATGCCCATTGCGAGTTCCATTCCGGAGCTCCTGGACACAATAATAAGAATTGCCAAGCTTTGAAACGTGTCATTCAGGACCTGATAGACTCTAAGGCAATCAATTTTGCTCCAACACTAAACGTGTTGCAAAACCCCATGCCTCCGCATGGGAGGACCATATGAGCTATTGATAATGGTGAGGGTTTGAATCTGATATATGATGTCAATGCCTTGAATACTTCATTGTTAGCAGTGAAGGGTTGTCTGGCCAAGAAGAATATATTTCCGGGCTATGAAGAGGGTTGTTCAGATTGTGAGAATTTTGTTGATGGTTGCAACCGATTGAGATCGGGGATACAAAGAATGATTGGTGATGGTAGTATTCAGTTTGATAGAATCGTGAAGGAAGATGAAGTGTCAATAGTGACTATCTATTATGATCCAATTCAGATTCCAACACCAACAAAAGTGGTACCTGTGACATTCACCACTCCTGGACCAATTTCGTACCAAAGCGAAAAAGTCGTCCCATGGGACTATGGGGCCGAAGTTTACTATAATGGTCAGAAGTATGATGTGACCTCTTCCAGCTCATCCCAGCACCAAGTTGAAAATGTTGGAGTTGGAGGGTTCACAAGTAGTGGGAGATTATTTGCGCCGGAAACGTTAAGAAACAGTCTGGTGCCACTGAGGGACAATGCAGAGGCTCAAGCCAAAGCCAGGGGCAAGCAGCCTGTGACAAATGATGCTCCTGCGTCAACTCCAGATCATGATATCACCTTTGACAAGGAAACAGAGGAATTTCTGAGAATCATTAAAAAGAGCGATTACAAAATAGTTGATCACTTGCAACAAACTCCCTCCAAGATTTCAATCTTGTCCTTGTTGATGTGTTAATACTCATATAGGTAGGCCTTGTTGAGGATATTAAACAATGCCTATGTATCGCGAGACATATCAATAAACCAGCTTGAGACGGTGGTGTCAAGTGTGAACTCCAGCCATGGTTTGGGGTTTACAAATATGGATCTGACCACTGAGGAACGCAACCACAATCGAGCTCTACACATTTCTATGGAATGTAAAGGATTTGTGCTCTCTCATGTACTTGCGGACACAAGATCATCCCTGAACGTACTTCCGAAGAAGGCATTAATTAAGTTGTACTATGACGGGGTAATGCTCAGACCAAGCGACTTGGTGGTCCGAGCGTTCGATGGCTCGAAAAGGTCTGTCTTCGGAGAGGTGGAACTAACAATCAAGGTAGGACCACAAGTATTCAATATTACCATTTAAGTTATGGATATCCAACCGACATATAATTGTTTGTCGGGGCGACCCTGGATACATGCAGTAGGGGCTGTGTCTTCAACCCTCCACCAGAAGCTCAAATTTGTCTGGGAGGGACATATCGTTACAGTGTGCGGGGAAGAAGACATCTTCATCAGTCACTTGGGCTCATTCAAATATGTAGAGATGGACAGACAAATTGTTGAGACTCATTGTCAAGCCTTCGAGCTAGTCAGAATCGAGGGTACATCGTCATCAGCTGCTTGTCTGAAGATAAGAAGAAGGGTGTGTCAATCTCATCCTACAAACAGGCCTTAGAGGTTGTGGAATCAGGTATGAATGAGGAATGGGGAAAAATGATTGAAGTCCTAGAGAAGAAGGATTTATTCGGGGTTGGCTACCTCCTTGGTCAATCAATGCCAAGTCAGAGTGCTAGAGGTCGGAAAGGCCTGATTACTTTCACGAGTGCGGGATAGGTTGACCATGGCAGCATTTGTGCAACGCAGGATGAAATAGTTGATAGTGATTGTGAACTAGACGGGTGGATAAAGCCTTGTGTCCCGGGTGTGCAACTCAACAATTAGTCAGCCGAAGCAATCGTCTCTGTCACTCAACCACAAGAGTAATAATTATGTGTTTCTATTCTTTTATATGAAAGCTTTATGCCTTGCCCGGGGCATAGTAGCTCATTGTGCGGGTTCATTATTTCATAATGCAATAACAATCATTAATAAAGTGGACATTTTTGGAATTCATTCATGGTTTTCCTTGTCTTTCATTTTATTTTTGTTTAAAAAAATAAATGGCAATGTTTTTCCATGTCACCCACTTTTTCTAAATTTAGCATGAATCATCATTCATGCAGATGTACCCTATCGGGTCTCATCAATGATGATCTTGCTATGGCTCAATATGACTTTGACAATCCAATTTACCTAGTCGGAGAGGAAGGTGAAGAAGATTGTGAGTTATCCGAAGAATTATCCATAATGCTCAAGCATGAGGAGAGGGTGATTCAGCCGCATGAAGAGGCCATTGAAGTGGTGAACCTGGGCACTAAAGAGGACAAAAAAGAAGTCAAGATTGGGGCTGCACTGGAAGAATCTGTAAAGAGTCGTTTGATTTCCATGCTCCGAGAATATGTTGACGCCTTCGCCTAGTCTTACCAGGATATGCCAGGGTTGGACACCAATATCGTAGTGCACAAGCTGCCACTCAGAGAAGATTGCCCGCCGGTGAAGCAGAAATTGAGAAGAACTCGACCAGACATGGCTATCAAAATCGAGGAAGAGGTACAAAAGCAGTTTGATGCTAGATTCTTAGGTGTAAAAAGTTATCTTCCATAGGTTGCAAATATTGCGCCAGTTCCTAAAAAGGATGGTAAAGTCAGAATGTGTGTGGATTATCGAGACTTGAATCGGGCGAGCCCCAAAGATGACTTCCCGTTGCCACATATTGACGTGCTAGTTGACAACACTACCCAATTCTCCGTGTTTTCCTTCATGGATGATTTTTCAGGCTACAATCAGATCAAGATGTCGCAAGATGACATGGAGAATACTACCTTCATTACCCCTTGGGGCACCTTCTGTTATAAAGTAATGTCGTTCGATTTGAAAAATGTTGGGGCAACATACCAACGGGAAATGGTGACTTTATTCCATGACATGATTCATCACTAGATCGAGGTCTATGTTGATGATATGATCGCTGTAAACACCCCAAATTTGCCCTCACCCACTCACACCATGGCTTGTGATCATCCTCATATGCATAAACACAAACATATCATCTCATATCTCACTTTTTGATTCACTGGATAGTTTCTAAGGCATCTGCACCTAGGGTTTGTGATCTGAGCAATCCCAAAGCTTCTTGAGGCACTCCAAAGGCCACCAATCAATTCAAAGAGGTCCATGTGTGTTCTTATATCATATTTCATCTCCTCAAAGTCAAAATGCAGAGGAATCACAAGAACTAGGGTTTGAGTGGATGCAGAGCCAGGATGAACTGCACAGTTGACCTAAAATTAGGGTTTTGGTTTCAGAGGCCATAACCCCAAGTTTTTTGGTCATTATTGTTTCCATTGATCTCTATATGGTATAGGGAGTATGCATATCAATTTTCATGAATAAATTCCATGGGGAAGTCATCTGATCAAGGGTTGACTTTTCAGACAAGTCAGTGTAAAATCAGGGCATCTGAGGCCCCCAATGACCCAACCAATGGGTGATCTTCATCATTTTGAGTGTATATGATCTTTATTTGATCATGGAAGAAGGTTGAAGTTCATAAAAATCAAGAATTTAGGGTTTTTGCAAATGTTGACTTTTTGGGCATAGTTGACTTTTCAAGAATGCATCATTTTAGGTCATTCTTCAAGCCTTGATTCATGATCCAAAAAGGCTTCAAATGAAAAAACTTTGGTCATGAAAGTTGTAGATCTCATCTTTCCCTTTTCAAAAAGTACAAGAACCTGATCAAACTCTTCTTGGATCAAAAGTTATGGCAATGCAAAGTTGGCAAAAATCACTTATTTTCAAGATATGCACCAAGTGTGAAATTTTGCAAAGTCATGAACCAATGCATTATGTGACTTCTAATTCCTCTCAAACCAGCACACAAACATTCTCTAAGTCCCAAAAATCAGATTTGAACCAAAGATCACATGTGCTTAGTTCATGTAACAAGGCATTTTTCATGAAAATCCATAAAGTAACCAAGTTGCAAAACTCATGATCATGCTTCACCAACTTGCTGCATTGGTCCTTGAATCAAGCCAGCCTCACACACTCACCATGCTGCGCCAGCCCTAGCCCTTGTACTTGCCTAGAGTCAAGCCATGCCTCACTTACACAAAAGGTGGACTTTATGCAAAAGCAAACATCCCAATCACCACAGCACAAGTCACATCCTCTGGCCACTTGGATTAAAATATGTTATCAATTTGCAAGCTAGCCATAACAAGAAGCAAGGCTGAAACCACCTCATTCACCACATACACCAAAACCTTCCATTTTGCATAAGCCTTCGAATTTCTTTGCACAACCACAAAACACTAAAACTTTCTTCATCATCCAACTCAACACACTTCATAGACAAGAAACCACCAAAGCTCAAGCCTGAAACAAGCCTGAACACTCCATAACCATTCTTCACCTCAGCCTGCATTTTCTATCGAATCTCTCTCCACAAGCCACAAACATCCAAACAAACACCATAGACCTTCTCCATTAACCCTCAGGATCACAAACAACACCTCACCATGGCCTGAAACCTCCAGAAACTCCATTTCCATTTCTGACCAAGCTTGAGCAGGAGCTTTCGAATCTCACTATCCAGCCAACTTAAACTCCTTTTGAGCATTCAAACATCATCAAGAGGTTCTAAGGAGTAGATTGCACAAAGAGAGGTGGCCAGAAAGTTCCAAAACTGAAAGCTCCAAATCTCAGGTAGCTCGAAAATAATTTTTCCAGAAATCATTTCTTTTGTTCCAAACTTGTTCTTTGTGTTATCCTGATCATTCTGGTACCATTAGTTTTTGAAATGGTTGTGATTTGAGCATTTAATTTGTTTCTGAAGCTTGCGTGACCTAGAACTTGTTCTCTTCGATTCAGCTTGTTTAGGGAAAATAAATTTGTTTTGAGAGAGGGGTTTGATTCGTGAGAGTGTAAGGATCATTTCCCAGTTTCTATTTTTCATTTTTGATGCATTTTTAGGAAGTTTGAGGTTTCTCAGGTGAGAGCTGGCCGGAGAATACGACCGGAAGTCTTCTCCGGCAGCCTGAAAGTGATTAGGGTTAAGTGTAATTAATTAGGGCAAGGTTTGAATTTGAGCCCTTGGATTGTGTTCCCGCGCGCATATGAGTGGTTCAGATCATTTCATTAAGGTTTAATTATGGATTAATAATTAATTAATTAGAATTAGGGAGGTTTGAATCTGGGCCGTCCAGATGCGCGCCCAGTCAAACCCTTTGAGCCCAGAATCAATCTCAACCTCTCCTTCTGATTACTTCCATTTAATTTAATTTTTATTTTCATTTCTTTTCATTTAAATTGCATAATTATTTTAAAATAGCAAAAAAATCTTAAAAATTATGAAACTTTTTCCTTAAGGTTTTATTAATTTTTATGACCCAAAAATATTTTTATTTTATTTTTTTATCATTAAGAAAGTATTTTTAAATATTTAAAAGATTATTTTTAATTGATTAATGGGAATTAATTAATTAAAAATACTTTTAGGTATTTAAAAATTACAAAAAAATTCATGAAATGTCCTAAGACATTTAGAAACATTGTCCAACCTTCAAACCAAATTTCTTTTTTGATCTTGATGCATTTTAAGAATTTTTCATTGAATTAAATCATTTTTTATGCATTATTTTGATCATAAGTTTGAAAATTCATTTCTGCCTATTGGAGAAGGTTGAGACATTGATTCTTCTTGCATTGTGTTGTGTTTGGCATGTATTTTCAAGGATAAAATGGCCATGATTTGTTTCCTCATTTCCTAATTGTTTGGCATTTGTTTTGTTAGGAACCCTAAAAAACCCTAATATCTTGTAAAATTCATATCTTGAGATTGGTTGAGAGTTGAGAGCTCCCCTTTGGGCAGTGGTTCATTATAGGTTTAGGGTTTCTTTGGATAGCATTTTCCATTTTTTATCTTAGGGTTTGCTTCTGTTTTGGGTTTTTGTTTGATGTTTGATTCATAAACCCTAATTTGGGCTTTCTCTTGCATCCTCCTTGTTTTCTCTTGCATAACATGACTTGTCTTTGCATTTTGTGCATTCTTGTGGTTCATTTGGCATCTTAAGACATATAGAAAGCATGTTTGATCATTGCATCTCATATTTGCCATGTCATTTGCCTTGTATGCTTCATAACTTTCCATGCTTGTTCATGCTCCTTAACTTGCATCATTTGCATTCATGATCTTGTATGAACATCTCCATGCCTTGTCTCATGTTTGCAGCACCTCATAACATCATAATCATCATCAACATGCTTCTGGTTTTGCTTAGCATCATACCATTTTATTTCATCTAGCATTGCATTGCATTTTCTTTCTAACATTTCAGGTGGTAAGTAAACTTGAGAAGTGAATTTGCCTTCACTTCTCATAATTTCTCTTCTCATCTCTCTTGCATCCATTGCTGCATTCTTACATGTGTTTGAGTTTGAGCTTGCTCATTCTTCTTCCTCCCACTTTCTTTCTTCAAGTGACTTGACTTCTTGAATGAAGCAAGTCACTTTGCTTCTCTTGATCCTGTTCATCTGCTTCCTGGTGGCTCCTTTGAAGACTTCTCTTGCAAACCTCACAAACCTTAGGAACAACCAAGCATGATAATGAATTAGGGTTTTGATTAGTATCCCCTCTTAGTTTTCACCTTTGTGTCTCTCTTTGAGTCCTCTCTTCTCACCTCATAATCAGGGACTAAATCCTAAAGGCTTTAAGACTTTGTGATTAAGCTTATGCCTGCATCCTTCTCTTAGGATGGAGTGTATAACTTTAATCCTAAGTCTTGAACCCTTTATGTGTTTAAATCTCTTAATTAATCCACTTAATAAATATCAAGACATCACACTTGTAACTTGGGCCTTGCATTAGGGTTCTAATTCTTCCTTAAGTGGTTAAGAAGGACTAACCCTAGTGTTAATGGACAAGTCCCCCTCAAGTTGTCTTACAAATCATAAAAAACACTTCATCATCATACCATTAACTAAAATCCACTTAATCAAAGGCTTGTTTTGTCATGAGTTTAATCCCTAATCATGGATTAAGTTGAGGAGCTTTCCTCAGCTTAAACATTCTCATCTATCATCCTTCTTTTAGGATGGTGTAATGAGTCTGTTTAATCCATGATTATGGCTTAACCTCATTACTCAACACTAAACAAAATCACAAAAAACATCTAAATAATCACAAGTAGGTTAATGATCTTAATCCTACACCAAAGGTGATTAAGTGTGAGAATCTGACTTCACACTTAAGGTACTCTCATTACCCCTAATCAGAGGGAAGATGTGATGAGTTTACTAAATCCATTGGTTTAGGCTTAAGCTCATTAACTTATGACAAACTTCAAAAGCAATAAAAGACTGAAAACCCAAAAACAAACAATAATCGTCTCCTCCGGGATTCTTTTCTCATCATCTTCACTCACAAACGAGAACTTGCTTCTTCCGTCTAATGCAAGACAGTTAGCACCTGAGCCAGACAGGTCATACACTTGAGCATAGGCAAGCAAGCAGTTCACAAGTCAATTCATCTTTCAGTCTCTTTGGGTCGAACTACGGTGTTCTGACTTCCTCATTGCACGAGAGGATACGTAGACATAACTTAACAGTTATCGAACAAAAGTCTCTGTTCATTCCCCCTCTTTCCAGCTTCATTCTTTAGCCTCATTATCATGAGCATCTCATCTTTGTTCCTACACTGACACTGTATATATCACATTTCACACTTCTTTTACACTGACACCTGTACATCCTTTTCCAGCTCTTTATGCACAGATTGCACTGACACTACCCCTTTAAAACACAAATCTTTTAAGCGTGGATCCCGTCGAGTACGACGGACAATCTGGGTGCTAATACCTTCCCAGGTTGTAACCAACCCCCTTTCTCAGTCTCTCTGGTTCGCAAACCGTCTTATCCATCTCTTTCTAGGTCTATGCAGCATTGCCTTTCCTCCGGGATAAAAATGCCTAGCTGGCGACTCTTTTCATCTCCAGTGAGTTCACGGCTGTGTGTTCTCACTGTCCCTTTCGCCGACCGTTCGCGTCTGTACCTTCATATGATCCAGTTTCATTATATCGGGAGCGACAGCTTGGCGACTCTGCTGGGGATACCTTATACTGCAACCAGGGCTTCTGGTTCTTTTTGTGGGTTCCTCCTAGCGCTTGTTTGATTTGTGTTTACTGGGGTGTTATATGCTTGTTTGTGCTTGTATTTATTTTTGTTTATTGCTTTATGTACAGTTGCTTTACTGCTTTCTTTATTGCATTTGTATATATCATACTGTCATTGTTGCTGGCTGGATCTGTTTGCTTTGGTGGGTGGGTGTTTCGTTGAGAGTTAAGGTCCTATACCTGGGACCTGAGTGACACCTAGGCTAGAGTGAATCATATTCTTTCCCATTCCATTTCGGTCTGGTGCGGGAATATGAAACACGGTTCAGATATGGGTTTCTTCTTGAGAACTCTGTGTTGCAGATTTCCTGCAATGCTAGGGCTATCTGGGAAGCCTGCTAAGTCTGGATGACCTTTTAGTATTGACCTTCAGAAACTGAGGTGAATTAGAGGAGGAATTGTTATGGTTATTGTAAACATTGTACCTCCGGGTTAGAAGTGTTTACACTTCTCATAACTGATCCAAGTCTGAGGATCCTTGTTCTAGATCACCACCTGTGAGGGGGTTGGGCTGTTTACAGGTTTGCAGGTACCTTGACCTCAGAATACCCTGCTACTTTGACTTTGTTAAGAATACTCCATGTTGGATAGTTCTTGTGATTATAAAACCCTGGACATGTGGCTCTTTATTTGAGTCCCCCACCTTGGTTACTGGATTTATAGACCTCCATCCGGAATTCTTGAACACACATGGATCTATACCAAGGCATTTTGATCAGATCCAGCTCAGTCACAAACCCTTGCATTTCATTTGCATACATACTCATTGCATCATATTAACAGGTGCTTATTTGTGTTTCAGGGTATCCATTTTCATCTGGTTTTGGTTTTGACCCCATCTGCATCATTGACCTATCTCCACCAGCACTTGCTTCAGTTTGTCAGCCATATACTTCAGTTACTAGCACTAGCCAGCCAGTGGCCCACTCCTCAGCATCTTCATCAGCACTTATCCTACTCAGTCCTCAGCATCATGGCTCCAAAGAAAAGCAACATCACTTATCATTTCTTCCAACCAGACTTATCAGACATCAGGAGGATCCAAACCCTGATCACTCCAGATCACATACCCTTGTTCAGGGAGAGTTATGGAGATATACTGGACATGGTTATGGATCTGGACCCTTCACAGAGGAGCCTCATCCACACCTGTATTCAGTTTTATGACCCCCCATTGAGATGTTTCACCTTTCAAGACTTTCAGTTGGGGCCTCTTCTGGAAGAATACTCATCATTGACTGGTCTGCCCATCAAAAGAGAAATCCCATTCAACCCTGAAATGGTCTTTCCTAGCAATGGAGAGGTAGCAAAAGCTTTGTATCTGGAGCCTGTTTTGATTGAACAGCATATGACCTCTAAAGCTGGAATCCCTGGTTTTCATCTTGACTTCCTGATTTCTCAAGCTAGTCTGAAGGCCTCCTCGGGGGAGTGGAAAGCTGTTTGTGCTCTATTGGCCTTGAGTGTATATGGAATTGTATTGTTTGCAGATGAGCCTCGATTCATTAGCAAAAATGCAATCCATTTGTTCATCCTGAAGAACCCAGTGCCAACTTTACTGGGTGATCTCTATTACTCAGTCCATCAGAGAAATGAGAAGCAGAGGGGAAGATTAGTGAGGATTTGTGCTCCATTATTCCATGCTTGGCTTCTCAGGCATCTACCCAGGACAGATGCATTTCTAAATCCTCATCAGCAAAGCAACTGGGCCAAAAGGCTCACTACTCTCACTTCAGCAGACATCAGATGGTGTACTCAAAGCACCAAGGGCAGAGATATCCTCACCAGCTGTGGGCACTTCCCCAATGTGCCCTTAATAGGAGTTAAGGGAAGTATCAACTACAACCCTCTACTGTTCAGGAGGCAATTGGGCTATGCACTGGTTCATATTCCTAGGGAGCAAGACTTGGTTGAGACCCTCTACTGTGAGAACAGGATTAGTCTGGCAACTGTTAAGCAGGCTGCCTGGGCCTGGGATCATGTTCAAACCAAGGGAATCACCATTCTGGGAAAGTGCAATAATGTGGCATCAGTCCAATATTATGAGTGGTCCCATGCCAGGGCCCAATTCTCTGGAATGCCCTTCACCATAGAAGACATGCCTGAGTCATCTTCAGCACCACCCCCTGCCACTATCAGTTTGGAGGAGTTTGAAAGATTGAAGGAAAGAAATGAGAAGTTAACTCAGGCCTTGCAGAAGACCCTCCGGGAGAGGAGTGAAGGTGTGAGGGAGATTGAGAGATTAGAGAAGTTGAGAGTGGAACACTTGACTAAGATCGAGAAATCCGGAGATTATATCAACAAGTCTAAGGCTGGTGAGCAGATTCTGAAGAATGCTTGTAAAGAAGCCCAGTTCCAGAGAGCAAGAACAGACTTGTATTTGAAAGAGAGTCAGGCCAGGTGGGTCCGGATCACTGAGGCCCGTACTCTAGAAGACAAGAGAGTTCAGGACAAGATGGAGCAGATGGAAAAAGCCTTGGCAGCAGCCCAGGAGGAAATATCAGAGCTGAAAATTAAAGCAGGAGTGAAGAGGTCTAAAGACCAAAGTCAGAACAAGAAGTTGACTGCAGCTGTTGCAACAAGAAACCTTCTCATCAGGAATCTTACGGAGCATCCGGCTGATCCTGTGACCGAAGCACTTCTCAAGGAAGTTCGTGAGGATGAGTTTGGCCTTGGAGTTTGATCATTTGCTTGTTGTTGTTCCTATTCCATGTACTTTTGTTCTTTGTGATGTATTTTGACCCCTTAGAGGGTTTGTGTTGTAAAAATGAACAATTTGTATTATTTCACCTTTGTAATATATTTTTGTTGGTTTCTATTTAAGTTCACTTCGAAAGCAACTTCAACAGCAACATCTTCAAGGGTCTGGAAGGGTCAAAACTGAAGGCCAAACCGGATACCTTGAAAGCAAATAAGCATAACTGCATTGCATACTAACCCTTTTGTTTGTTTTGCAGGTTTTTTGTTTTTGTTACTAACCTCTGTTGTGATACTCAGGAATTATTGCTCGCCGCCGGGTATTTCCTCTCAACAGGCCACACAGGTACCCAACTAGAAACAACCTTCCGGGAATTCAGATGGATCAGATGCAGCAAGACCTTACGGAGGTCAGAAACCAGATGGCAAATGAGAGGATAGAAATGAGGAACCAAATGACCCAGTTTATGGAGGTTATGAACAACATGGCTCAGAGCCAGGAAAGGTTGAGAGCCATGGTGGAAAGGCAGAATCAAGAAGAGCCCCATGTAGGAACCGCTGGCACAAGTAACAACGAGAGGGTCCAACCTCATGTCAATCCCCCAGTTTTTGGACCCCATCTCCACCCAGAGGCCAACATCCCTGTCAACATACAAGGGACTGCCACAGCAGGAAGGGTACTTCAAGAGGATCCTCAGGAGGACCAATTCACAGTAATGGGCGCCGGTGAAGAGACTTATGACAGGAGATTGGATGAAATAGCTGAGAAGTTGAGGTCCTTATAATCTCAAAACTCTTTGGGTTTCGACGTCATGGACATGGGTTTGGTAGACGGGGTTAGGATTCCCCACAAGTTCAAGCCTCCATGTTTTGAAAAGTATAACGGGACTTCTTGTCCCCGGACCCATCTGCAATCTTTTCTCGGAAGATTAAAAGCTTATACCATGGACGAGAAATTGTGGATGTTCTATTTTGAAGATAGCTTGACTGGAGCATCGAGAGAGTGGTATTCCCACTTGACAAGGGCAACTGTGAGATGCTGGAAGGACCTGGCGGAGGCCTTTATCCGACAGTATCAATACAACCTAGACATGGCACCCAACAGGACCCTCTTGATGGGAATGTCACAGTCTTCAAGGGAGAGTTTCCGAGAATATGCCCAAAGATGGAGGCAATTGGCTGCCGCTGTTCAACCCCCTATGTCTGAACGGGAAATGGCAGATATGTTCATGAATACCCTTCAGGGGACCTATATTGACAGGCTGGCCGCTTTCTCTTCAACTAGCTTCGCAGATGTTGTCATAGCTGGGGAGAGAATTGAAAGCCTGTTGAAAATGGGCAAAATTTCCGATAATGGTGCTAGTTCGTCCAGTGGTACAAGGAAGCCTTTCGCAGGCCCGAGAAGAGCTGGCGAAACCAATGCCATTCACACCAGCAGGGGTAGGCCCCAATATGTTCAAAGGTCAATAGCAGCAGTCACTATCCCCGCTCCAGCTCATCCTCAGCCAGTCTATCAACCGCCGCAACAAAACTTCCAACAACAACCTCAGTATCATCAGAATCAATACCCTCCAAGAAACTACAACAGCAACAACACCAACAACAACAATCAACAGAGGCCATTCCAACAGAGGCCCTCTCAAGCTAACAGAGTGATCGACCCGATCCCAATGCCGTATGCTGCCTTGCTGCCACAACTTCTGAAACTCAACCTAGTTGAGCTAAGAACGTTGGCACCTCCGGATCCCAACAGTTTACCAAGAAACTATGACTCCAATGCTAGGTGTGCTTTTCATTCGAACGCACCTGGTCACAGTACAGAAAAATGCAGGGCTCTGCATATGAAGGTACAAGACTTGGTAGATTCCAAGGCTCTGAATTTTGCACCTCCGCCCAATGTCAATAAAAACCCTATGCCAAACCATGGAGGTCCTCGAATTAATGCTATTGAAGAAGACCAACCGTCTTATTTGATAACTAGTGTGGATCAGATCAGGACACCATTGGTGGAAATCAAAGCTCAACTCCGTGAAAACCAAATATTTCCGGGGTGTGAACTAGGGTGTCCCTATTGCAATATTTCATGGAATGGGTGTGAGGACTTGAGAAATGGCATTGACAGCCTTATTCGGAGTGGCCTACTCCAGATCACTACATCATTTCCGGCAAATCAAGCAACTTCATCAGCAACGGTTTCAGATCCTCCTACAAATGCAGCAACTATTGTTCCCGACAATTCATCAGCAGCATCAACAAGTACTTCATCAGTTCTCCCAAATGATCAGTTTTCAACAGTTTCTCCTGCTACAACTTCAGCTTCATTCCATTTCGAATCTCCATCAACAACAACAACAGTCCTTCCAACAGTACCTCCTACAACACCAGCAATCAATCATGAAGATGTCTCCACTGTTACCATATTCTATGATCCTGAAAATAACTCCGCTTACCATTCAGAAGGTGCTGCTCCCACCAGAGCACCAGTTACAATCTTTTATGATCCACAAACAATTACAGTCCCTTCAGCAGCAGCAATCAGTCCAGTCACTGTCACGGTGCCTGGACCAGTACCATATGAAAGCGATAGGGCCATCCCTTGGCACTATGGCTCTGACGTGTATTGTGAAGGGAAAAGAATCACTCTGGAAACATCAACACCTGCACCACAAGTAGATAATGTGGGGGGAGGCGGAGGCTTCACTCGAAGCGGACGTCTCTTTGCCTCACAAGTCCAAAGACCTACTGCCGAAGCAGAAGCTGCTGCTAAGGCAAAAGGAAAAGGCCCAGTGCAGGAAGATCCAGCTGCCAAAGAAACCTTGAAGACTTCATTTGATCAGGAAGTTGATGAGTTTATGCGGATCATCAAAAAGAGCGATTATAAGGTGGTGGATCAGCTTCACCAGACGCCATCCAAAATCTCCATCCTCTCACTGCTCATGTGCTCCGAAGCCCATCGGAATGCACTACTTAAAGTCCTGCACGCAGCTTACGTGCCTGAGGAGATTACTGTCAACCAATTGGAAACCGTGGTTGGAAACGTTACTGCTAGCAATGGGCTAGGGTTTACCAATTCTGACCTGACAGTGGATGGCCGCAATCACAACAAAGCCTTGCACATAACCATGGAATGCAAAGGAGCTGTCCTTTCTCATGTGCTGGTGGACACAGGTTCTTCCCTGAATGTCTTACCAAAGAAGGCTCTGGTGAAGTTAGAATATGATGGACTGGCATTGAGACCCAGCAACCTGGTGGTACGAGCCTTTGATGGTTCGAGGAGATCGGTTCTGGGAGAGATTGAGCTGCCCGTGACAATTGGCCCGCAGACCTTTAAAACTATCTTTTATGTGATGGACATTCAGCCCGCCTACAGCTGTTTGTTGGGTAGACCCTGGATTCACGCCGCCGGCGCAATAACGTCTACCCTTCACCAAAAGTTAAAATTTGAGTGGGAAGGTCAAGTTGTCACAATCTGTGGGGAAGAGGATATCTTTGTTATCCATCTGGCTACTTATAAATACATTGAGATGGATGGGGAGATCCATGAAACAATGAGCCAAGGTTTTGAAGCCTTGAATGTCAATGAAGCATCTGCTGTGTCAGGTATCTCCATGTCGTCTTACCAACAAGCCCGGAAGGTTGTTGAGGAAGGAACTGCCCTAGGCTGGGGCAAAGTTTTAGCTGTGGAGGAGAAGAAGGACAAATTTGGGTTGGGTTACAGACCAACTCAACATCAAGCAAAGGCTGCTGCAGAGCCTGGTTTTGTCAGTGGGGGGATGCTTACCCCCGATGCTATCAACTGTCTGGAAGACGAGCTGGAAGAGGAGCGCAATCTGGAGAATTGGATTCGTCCCAAGATCCCGGGGAGCAGTGTCTCGAACTGGTCTTCCCAGGAAATTATAAGAGTTACTCATGCAGAGTAATTATTATTTCCTGTATTTTTATAGCATGCATCAAAGTCTTGCATCTTGCCCAAGATGACAAGACTCATTTTGTAATCAGGGCCATCTGTACTTTTGTGCAAACAAGATTAAATTAATGAAATATCAGACAATCTTTTGCAAACGAGTCTTTTTCTTTTCTGCTCACTGTTTTTCCACTTTTCTTTTTGTACAAAAATAAATGGCGGTGTTTTCAAAATGATAACTTCATTTCACTTTTTTCTAAAGCAAGATTAAAATCAATCACTAAAATGAATAAACTCAACCCTTGCAGAGAGTGCCTTCCAGACAGCACCGACAACAGCATGGCTATGACATCGTATGACTTTGACAATCCAATCAATCAAGCTGATGAAGGGGTTGAAGAAGAATATGAGCTTCCTGAAGAGCTAGCCAGGTTGTTAAGACAAGAGGAAAAGGTTATTACCCCTCACCAGGAGGAGGTTGAAGTGATTAATCTTGGTACAGAGGAAGACGTGAAAGAAGTTAGAATCGGGGCCTGCCTGCAAGACTCAGTGAAGAGACAACTGATTGATCTGCTTCAAGAGTATGTTGATGTGTTTGCTTGGTCGTATCAAGATATGCCAGGGTTGGATACCGATATAGTTGTGCACAAGCTGCCTTTGAGAGAAGAATGTCCACCAGTCAAACAGAAGCTGCGCCGAACTCGCCCAGACATGGCTATGAAAATCAAGGAGGAGGTACAAAAGCAATGGGACGCCGGGTTCCTTGCTGTAACTAGCTACCCGCCGTGGGTTGCTAATATAGTACCTGTACCTAAGAAGGACGGTAAAGTAAGAATGTGTGTTGATTACCGGGATCTGAACAGAGCCAGCCCGAAAGATGACTTCCCATTACCTCACATTGATGTATTGGTGGATAACACGGCTCAGTTCTCGGTATTCTCCTTCATGGATGGATTTTCAGGATACAATCAGATCAAGATGTCACCTGAAGACATGGAGAAGACAACATTCATCACACCTTGGGGCACGTTCTGTTACAAAGTGATGCCATTCGGACTGAAGAATGCTGGTGCCACATATCAACGGGCTATGGTGACATTATTCCACGATATGATCCATAAGGAAATAGAATGTTATGTGGATGATATGATCGCCAAGTCCCTTACAGAGGAAGACCACCTGGTGAATCTGCTCAAATTATTCAAGCGTCTGAGGAAGTACCAATTGAAGCTGAACCCCAACAAATGCACATTCGGGGTGCGATCCGGTAAGCTGCTGGGTTTTATTGTAAGCGAGAAAGGGATTGAAGTGGACCCTGATAAAGTCAAAGCCATCCAAGAGATGCCTGCACCGAAAACTGAGAAAGAAGTTCGAGGGTTCTTAGGTCGATTGAACTATATCTCACAGTTCATATCTCACCTCACAGCAACCTGTGAACCCTTGTTCAAGCTGTTAAGAAAAGAACAAACGGTCAGGTGGAACGAAGACTGTCAGAAGGCTTTTGACAAGATCAAGGAATATTTACAAGAACCTCCAATCCTCATGCCTCCAGTCGAAGGAAGACCTCTGATCATGTACTTGACAGTATTAGAAGAGTCAATGGGGTGTGTGCTGGGCCAGCATGACGAGTCTGGTCGAAAAGAGTATGCAATATACTACCTAAGCAAAAAGTTTACCGACTGTGAACAGCGTTATTCACTGCTCGAGAAAACTTGATGTGCTTTAGCGTGGGCTGCTCGCCGACTGAGACAGTATATGTTGACCCACACTACCTTATTAATCTCAAAAATGGATCCAATTAAGTACATTTTCGAGAAGCCAGCTCTTACCGGACGGGTTGCAAGATGGCAAATGATTCTCACGGAATATGACATCCAGTACACCTCTCAGAAAGCCATCAAAGGCAGTGTACTATCTGAATATCTTGCTGAGCAACCCATTGATGACTACCAGCCTATGAGATTTGACTTCCCTGATGAAGACATCATGTTCATTAAAGCAAAAGATCACGAAGAGCCTATTCACACTGAAGGGTCTGACCCAGAAGAAGAATGGACTATGATGTTTGATGGGGCTGTTAACATGAATGGTCGCGGTGTTGGTGCAGTACTCATTACACCCAAAGGAGTTCACATGCCTTTCTCGGCAAAACTCACTTTCAACTGCACTAACAACGAAGCTGAATACGAAGCTTGCATTATGGGTCTTGAGGAAGCCATTGACCTCAGGATCAAGACATTGACCGTATTCGGAGATTCAGCTTTGGTAGTCAATCAAACCAATGGAAAATGGTACACCCACCAGGATCATCTGATACCATACAGGGATTATACAAGGAGGTTACTGACTTTCTTTACAACAGTCAAGCTTGAGTATATCCCTCGGGACGAGAATCAGTTTGCAGATGCTCTTGCTACCATTTCATCCATGATAAAAGTTCAAGCTGCTAACTTTGTACCTCAGATTTCAGTGTCTAGGCTTGATAGACCAGCATATGTATTTGCAGCGGATGTTGTAAAAGATGATAAGCCTTGGTTCTATGACATTAAGTGTTTCTTGGAGGATCAAACATACCCACCTGGGGCATCTTCCAATGATAAGAAGACTTTGAGAAGGCTTGCTGGAAGTTTCTTTCTGAACGCTGATGGATCTTTATATAAGAGGAACTTTGACATGGTACTCCTCAGATGTGTTGACAAGACGGAAGCAGATTTGCTGATGCATGAAGTGCACGAAGGATCTTTTGGTACCCATGCAGGAGGGCATGCCATGGCAAAGAAATTGTTAAGATCAGGCTATTACTGGATCACGATGGATGCAGACTGTTGTGCTTACGCCAGGAAATGTCATAAATGCCAGATTTACGCAGATAAGGTGCATGTACCTCCCAATCCTTTGAACATCATGTCTTCACCTTGGCCCTTTGCTATGTGGGGCATTGATATGATTGGCAAAATTGAGCCAACTGCTTCAAACGGCCACAGATTCATCCTGGTTGCCATTGATTATTTCACCAAGTGGGTCGAAGCAGCTTCCTATGCCAACGTTACAAGACAAGTGGTAGCCAGATTTCTGAAGAGAGATATCATCTGTCGATACGGAGTTCCCGAGCGGATCATTACTGATAATGGTTCCAATCTAAATAACAAGATGATGGCTGAAGTATGTCGGGACTTCAAAATCCAACATCACAATTCTTCTCCTTACAGGCCAAAGATGAATGGCGCTGTTGAGGCAGCAAATAAGAATATTAAGAAGATTGTGCAGAAGATGGTAGTCACCTACAAAGACTGGCATGAAATGCTACCGTTTGCCTTGCATGGGTACCGCACGTCAATCAGAACATCCACTGGGGCAACACCATATCAGCTTGTGTATGGTATGGAAGCAGTCCTACCTGTTGAAGTTGAATTACCCTCCTTACGGGTATTGATGGATGTTAAACTGAGTGAAGCAGAATGGGTTCGGGCCCGATACGAACAACTGGGTCTGATCGAAGAGAAAAGATTGGCTGCGATCTGTCATGGGCAGCTATATCAGAAGAGAATGAAGAGAGCCTTCGATCAGAAAGTCAGGCACCGAGAGTACCAAGTGGGAGATCTTGTGCTGAAAAGAATCCTCCCTCCTCATACAGACCACAGGGGCAAATGGACTCCAAATTATGAAGGACCATTCGTTGTAAAGAAAGTTTTCTCTGGTGGAGCACTGATGCTCAGCACCATGGATGGTGAAGATTTCCCATCCCCTGTGAATTCAGACGCAGTTAAAAAATACTTCGCATAAAATGACCCGCTGGACATAAAAACAGAATGTAAGTCCAGGCAAAAATAGGGCATCCCGGCGAGTCAAAAACAGAATAAAAGACTCGGGCAAAAATAAGGGAAATAAATATAAAGAAATGTACACCCGCTGAGTTGAAAAGCCGCATTGGACAGCTCAGGCAAAAATGGGTATCCCGATGGATTGAAAACCTGAAAGGGCGATCCATGCAAAATAAGGGAATAAGCGAACAACTACATTCCGAATCCGTCTGTATTATCTACAACTGGGTAAGCTCCAAAGGATCAAGCTTCAATCAGAATCAACTCTCTCCAGAAAGCAAAGACGAGAAGAACGTCATTGTCATACGAGTCATAGCAGAAGAGGAAGCTCTTTGAAAGCGTCGTCAGCATCGCCAGTACTTTATTTCTCAATTTGTAACAATCTCTTCATTTCAGGAGATTTGTTTCTTTGACTGTATCTTGCCAATTCAGGGCACATGAATTAATAAAATCAGATTTTCAGTCATGTTTCGTTTTTACATTTATGTTTTGCAAAGAGTTGTCTGATATCTCTAAAAACACAATTGCATAAGTATGGATGCCTTTCTCTAAAAAGATAAATAAAAGCACATGCTTGCAGGGAATATACTTACTCGTGAGAATGCTTAAACTCATATGACGGAATCCAGTAAGGGATGCCTCGGGACCATTTGTGCGTTTCCTTATCTTTGCAGGATTGCGGGTATCCAGAACGCAACTTGGGGCATGCAAGTTACGTCCCAGCAAGCTGGCAAATCAACAGAAGATATCAGCATCCGAGATGCTCTGTCCCCAGCTGAGTTGTTTCTTATTGCTCTCCCCAGCCGAGTTGCCTCTCATCATCTCCCCACAGAACCCCCAGCCTCTATTCAGAAGAGCAACGCACGAAGAAGTCACAACAGAGAGGGAGAAAGCTTCTACAAACCCCAGCTGGGTCCCGTATTATAAGGATATGTCCATCAGTGACCTATATCCCCAAACAGATACATCATTAGATCTACCAATGATCTCATCCCCAGCTGGGATGTTCACTTCAAACAGATCATCCAGAGATCTTCGCAGCAACGGGATCCGAATCCCGGATCTGTGCTTCCTTGCATAATCATAGCATTCGCATCATATTATACCCTCAGAGCGTAGCATTCCGTCTGATACGGAGCATTACGGCAAAAATCAAATGCATAGCATAATCATAAGTCATGTTGTGAATTGAACACTTGTGAATAATGACGATCTGTCGGCATACAGAATACAATACACAAAAATCCCCACCAGGGTCCCAGCAAAAGCAGTTGCCCCTCAAATCACAAACACCAGTATATACACCTCTTGGCACTCGTCCGTATCATCACTCCCCAGTAAAGTCGCCTGAATATCTTTACAAACAAGATCACCCGTATTGCAGATACTTCCTGACACCCGTCCGTGTCAAATCACCAGCAGAAAGCCAAAGACATCCTCTTGGCACTCACATATACTTGTATATACACTTTCTTGGCACCCGTCCGTGTCATATCCCCAGCGCAGTCGCTTACACCTTCATCACCCATATACTTGTTATTATTATACTTTTCTCTCTTAACACTCGTCCGTGTCACTCTCCCCAGCAGATAAACACTCATCTATACAATACAATACTCACTACTCATGGTACACTTATACAGATACTCGCCCGTATCTTGTATGCATCATCATTTATATCCCCACAGATTCGACAGTAGTCCTTGTTCTTTGTTAACCAGTTGGTACTCGTCCGTACCATCATTTCAGAACATTGCGTCTAGTGTTTGTTTCTACACGATACTCGTCCGTATCATAGTCTTAAGGATGCTCGTCCGCATCTTTAATCCATACACCGTGTCAAACACTTATGTCTTCTTGGATATAGACACTCGTCCGTGTCTACTATTCCCCAGAAGAGTCCCTTCAGATGCAACACACGTCCGTGTTCTTTGTTAACCAGTTGATACTCGTCCGTATCATCATCTCTGAACATGCGTCAGTTTGTTTCTACATGATACTCGTCCGTATCATAGTCATAAGGATGCTCGTCCGCATCTTTAATCTATACACAATACCAAACACTTATGCCTTTTGTTTCTTGGATGTAAACGCTCGTCCGTGTTTACTATCTCCCCAGTAGATCACCAACAAATTTCCTTTTTATCTAACACTCGTCCTGTGTTATGATAACCCTGAGAGCAGCCGTACCCTGCTAAGTGGTCGTCCTCCACTTCTTGATGGTCGTCCTCCATCATGCCCATCCGATGGCCGTCCCCATCGTTGATTTTAGCAGCCGTCCCCTGCTAGGTGGTCGTCCTCCACCTTTTGATGATCGTCCTTCATCACTTCATCCAATGGCCGTCCCCATTGTTGATTTTGGTTATCTGACATTCGTCCTATGTCATGATAAACCTCGAGAGCAGCCGTCCCCTGCTGAGTGGTCGTCCTCCACTTCTTGATGGTCGTCCTCCATCATGCTCGTCCGATGGCCGTCCCCATCGTTGACTCTTTTTTCTATCCGGCATTCATCCTATGTCGCGATATTTTCGGCAGCCGTACCCTGCCAGGTGGTCGTCCTCCACCTTTGATGGCCGTCCCCATCATATTTCTTTTATTCCCGACAGAGCAGCCGTCCCCTGCTAGATGATCGTCCTTCATCTTTGATGGCCGTACCCCATCATCTGTTTACTTCATTTATTCTTTAACCCGATGGCCGTCCCCGTCGCGGTCCCTTTTAGCCTGATGGCCGTCCCCATCGTTGGTTACTTTACTTTATGGACTTGATGACCGTCCCCGTCATGTTTTATTAATCCCCAAAGAATTTTACAACTTTCATCTTGATGGCCGTCCCCATCATAATTTTACTTTTTCCAGCTAGTCGGCCGTCCCCGTCTTAGCTTTACCTTTTATCCTCAGCATGTCGGCCGTCCCCGTCATTGCTTTATTTTCTGCACCTTCCCCCAGCATGTCGGCCGTCCCCGTCATTGCTCTTTACCCAGCAGTCGTCCTCTGCTCGACGGTCGTCCTCCGTCGCCCGCACTTTATAATCATACCTTATTTGCTTTTACAATCTATATCCCTTTTCTTCTTCATTCTGTGAGTGCGAATTTTGGACTGTCTTTGGTATTCAACCACGAGTTATCTTATTTGCCTGTTAAGCCGTCGCTTACATCCTGCACAGCTAACTCATGCTTGAATAGGGGCAGCTGTAAACACCCCAAATTTGCCCTCACCCACTCACACCATGGCTTGTGATCATCCTCATATGCATAAACACAAACATATCATCTCATATCTCACTTTTTGATTCACTGGATAGTTTCTAAGGCATCTGCACCTAGGGTTTGTGATCTGAGCAATCCCAAAGCTTCTTGAGGCACTCCAAAGGCCACCAATCAATTCAAAGAGGTCCATGTGTGTTCTTATATCATATTTCATCTCCTCAAAGTCAAAATGCAGAGGAATCACAAGAACTAGGGTTTGAGTGGATGCAGAGCCAGGATGAACTGCACAGTTGACCTAAAATTAGGGTTTTGGTTTCAGAGGCCATAACCCCAAGTTTTTTGGTCATTCTTGTTTCCATTGATCTCTATATGGTATAGGGAGTATGCATATCAATTTTCATGAAGAAATTCCATGGGGAAGTCATCTGATCAAGGGTTGACTTTTCAGACAAGTCAGTGTAAAATCAGGGCATCTGAGGCCCCCAATGACCCAACCAATGGGTGATCTTCATCATTTTGAGTGTATATGATCTTTATTTGATCATGGAAGAAGGTTGAAGTTCATAAAAATCAAGAATTTAGGGTTTTTGCAAATGTTGACTTTTTGGGCATAGTTGACTTTTCAAGAATGCATCATTTTAGGTCATTCTTCAAGCCTTGATTCATGATCCAAAAAGGCTTCAAATGAAAAAACTTTGGTCATGAAAGTTGTAGATCTCATCTTTCCCTTTTCAAAAAGTACAAGAACCTGATCAAACTCTTCTTGGATCAAAAGTTATGGCAATGCAAAGTTGGCAAAAATCACTTATTTTCAAGATATGCACCAAGTGTGAAATTTTGCAAAGTCATGAACCAATGCATTATGTGACTTCTAATTCCTCTCAAACCAGCACACAAACATTCTCTAAGTCCCAAAAATCAGATTTGAACCAAAGATCACATGTGCTTAGTTCATGTAACAAGGCATTTTTCATGAAAATCCATAAAGTAACCAAGTTGCAAAACTCATGATCATGCTTCACCAACTTGCTGCATTGGTCCTTGAATCAAGCCAGCCTCACACACTCACCATGCTGCGCCAGCCCTAGCCCTTGTACTTGCCTAGAGTCAAGCCATGCCTCACTTACACAAAAGGTGGACTTTATGCAAAAGCAAACATCCCAATCACCACAGCACAAGTCACATCCTCTGGCCACTTGGATTAAAATATGTTATCAATTTGCAAGCTAGCCATAACAAGAAGCAAGGCTGAAACCACCTCATTCACCACATACACCAAAACCTTCCATTTTGCATAAGCCTTCGAATTTCTTTGCACAACCACAAAACACTAAAACTTTCTTCATCATCCAACTCAACACACTTCATAGACAAGAAACCACCAAAGCTCAAGCCTGAAACAAGCCTGAACACTCCATAACCATTCTTCACCTCAGCCTGCATTTTCTATCGAATCTCTCTCCACAAGCCACAAACATCCAAACAAACACCATAGACCTTCTCCATTAACCCTCAGGATCACAAACAACACCTCACCATGGCCTGAAACCTCCAGAAACTCCATTGCCATTTCTGACCAAGCTTGAGCAGGAGCTTTCGAATCTCACTATCCAGCCAACTTAAACTCCTTTTGAGCATTCAAACATCATCAAGAGGTTCTAAGGAGTAGATTGCACAAAGAGAGGTGGCCAGAAAGTTCCAAAACTGAAAGCTCCAAATCTCAGGTAGCTCGAAAATAATTTTTCCAGAAATCATTTCTTTTGTTCCAAACTTGTTCTTTGTGTTATCCTGATCATTCTGGTACCATTAGTTTTTGAAATGGTTGTGATTTGAGCATTTAATTTGTTTCTGAAGCTTGCGTGACCTAGAACTTGTTCTCTTCGATTCAGCTTGTTTAGGGAAAATAAATTTGTTTTGAGAGAGGGGTTTGATTCGTGAGAGTGTAAGGATCATTTCCCAGTTTCTATTTTTCATTTTTGATGCATTTTTAGGAAGTTTGAGGTTTCTCAGGTGAGAGCTGGCCGGAGAAGACGACCGGAAGTCTTCTCCGGCAGCCTGAAAGTGATTAGGGTTAAGTGTAATTAATTAGGGCAAGGTTTGAATTTGAGCCCTTGGATTGTGTTCCCGCGCGCATATGAGTGGTTCAGATCATTTCATTAAGGTTTAATTATGGATTAATAATTAATTAATTAGAATTAGGGAGGTTTGAATCTGGGCCGTCCAGATGCGCGCCCAGTCAAACCCTTTGAGCCCAGAATCAATCTCAACCTCTCCTTCTGATTACTTCCATTTAATTTAATTTTTATTTTCATTTCTTTTCATTTAAATTGCATAATTATTTTAAAATAGCAAAAAAATCTTAAAAATTATGAAACTTTTTCCTTAAGGTTTTATTAATTTTTATGACCCAAAAATATTTTTATTTTATTTTTTTATCATTAAGAAAGTATTTTTAAATATTTAAAAGATTATTTTTAATTGATTAATGGGAATTAATTAATTAAAAATACTTTTAGGTATTTAAAAATTACAAAAAAATTCATGAAATGTCCTAAGACATTTAGAAACATTGTCCAACCTTCAAACCAAATTTCTTTTTTGATCTTGATGCATTTTAAGAATTTTTCATTGAATTAAATCATTTTTTATGCATTATTTTGATCATAAGTTTGAAAATTCATTTCTGCCTATTGGAGAAGGTTGAGACATTGATTCTTCTTGCATTGTGTTGTGTTTGGCATGTATTTTCAAGGATAAAATGGCCATGATTTGTTTCCTCATTTCCTAATTGTTTGGCATTTGTTTTGTTAGGAACCCTAAAAAACCCTAATATCTTGTAAAATTCATATCTTGAGATTGGTTGAGAGTTGAGAGCTCCCCTTTGGGCAGTGGTTCATTATAGGTTTAGGGTTTCTTTGGATAGCATTTTCCATTTTTTATCTTAGGGTTTGCTTCTGTTTTGGGTTTTTGTTTGATGTTTGATTTATAAACCCTAATTTGGGCTTTCTCTTGCATCCTCCTTGTTTTCTCTTGCATAACATGACTTGTCTTTGCATTTTGTGCATTCTTGTGGTTCATTTGGCATCTTAAGACATATAGAAAGCATGTTTGATCATTGCATCTCATATTTGCCATGTCATTTGCCTTGTATGCTTCATAACTTTCCATGCTTGTTCATGCTCCTTAACTTGCATCATTTGCATTCATGATCTTGTATGAACATCTCCATGCCTTGTCTCATGTTTGCAGCACCTCATAACATCATAATCATCATCAACATGCTTCTGGTTTTGCTTAGCATCATACCATTTTATTTCATCTAGCATTGCATTGCATTTTCTTTCTAACATTTCAGGTGGTAAGTAAACTTGAGAAGTGAATTTGCCTTCACTTCTCATAATTTCTCTTCTCATCTCTCTTGCATCCATTGCTGCATTCTTACATGTGTTTGAGTTTGAGCTTGCTCATTCTTCTTCCTCCCACTTTCTTTCTTCAAGTGACTTGACTTCTTGAATGAAGCAAGTCACTTTGCTTCTCTTGATCCTGTTCATCTGCTTCCTGGTGGCTCCTTTGAAGACTTCTCTTGCAAACCTCACAAACCTTAGGAACAACCAAGCATGATAATGAATTAGGGTTTTGATTAGTATCCCCTCTTAGTTTTCACCTTTGTGTCTCTCTTTGAGTCCTCTCTTCTCACCTCATAATCAGGGACTAAATCCTAAAGGCTTTAAGACTTTGTGATTAAGCTTATGCCTGCATCCTTCTCTTAGGATGGAGTGTATAACTTTAATCCTAAGTCTTGAACCCTTTATGTGTTTAAATCTCTTAATTAATCCACTTAATAAATATCAAGACATCACACTTGTAACTTGGGCCTTGCATTAGGGTTCTAATTCTTCCTTAAGTGGTTAAGAAGGACTAACCCTAGTGTTAATGGACAAGTCCCCCTCAAGTTGTCTTACAAATCATAAAAAACACTTCATCATCATACCATTAACTAAAATCCACTTAATCAAAGGCTTGTTTTGTCATGAGTTTAATCCCTAATCATGGATTAAGTTGAGGAGCTTTCCTCAGCTTAAACATTCTCATCTATCATCCTTCTTTTAGGATGGTGTAATGAGTCTGTTTAATCCATGATTATGGCTTAACCTCATTACTCAACACTAAAAAAAATCACAAAAAAACATCTAAATAATCACAAGTAGGTTAATGATCTTAATCCTACACCAAAGGTGATTAAGTGTGAGAATCTGACTTCACACTTAAGGTACTCTCATTACCCCTAATCAGAGGGAAGATGTGATGAGTTTACTAAATCCATTGGTTTAGGCTTAAGCTCATTAACTTATGACAAACTTCAAAAGCAATAAAAGACTGAAAACCCAAAAACAAACAATAATCGTCTCCTCCGGGATTCTTTTCTCATCATCTTCACTCACAAACGAGAACTTGCTTCTTCCGTCTAATGCAAGACAGTTAGCACCTGAGCCAGACAGGTCATACACTTGAGCATAGGCAAGCAAGCAGTTCACAAGTCAATTCATCTTTCAGTCTCTTTGGGTCGAACTACGGTGTTCTGACTTCCTCATTGCACGAGAGGATACGTAGGCATAACTTAACAGTTATCGAACAAAAGTCTCTGTTCATTCCCCCTCTTTCCAGCTTCATTCTTTAGCCTCATTATCATGAGCATCTCATCTTTGTTCCTACACTGACACTGTATATATCACATTTCACACTTCTTTTACACTGACACCTGTACATCCTTTTCCAGCTCTTTATGCACAGATTGCACTGACACTACCCCTTTAAAACACAAATCTTTTAAGCGTGGATCCCGTCGAGTACGACGGACAATCTGGGTGCTAATACCTTCCCAGGTTGTAACCAACCCCCTTTCTCAGTCTCTCTGGTTCGCAAACCGTCTTATCCATCTCTTTCTAGGTCTATGCAGCATTGCCTTTCCTCCGGGATAAAAATGCCTAGCTGGCGACTCTTTTCATCTCCAGTGAGTTCACGGCTGTGTGTTCTCACTGTCCCTTTCGCCGACCGTTCGCGTCTGTACCTTCATATGATCCAGTTTCATTATATCGGGAGCGACAATCGCAAAGTCACAAACAAAAGAGGAACATCTAGTCAACCTAGCCAAGCTATTTTACAGGCTTCGAAAGTTCAGACTGAGGTTGAACCCGAACAAGTGCACATTCGAGGTGTGTTCGGGAAAGCTGCTGGGCTTTATTGTTAGTGAAAGGGGGATTGAGGTTGGCCCTACGAAGGTGAAAGAAATTCAGGAAATGTTTGAGCCATGAACTGAGAAAGAAGTGTGTGGATTCTTAGGGAGGTTGAACTACATTGCATAGTTCATCTCTCACCTAACAGCTACGTGTGAACAAATCTTCAAACTTCTGAGGAACAATCAGGCTATCAGTTGAAATGATGAGTGCCAACTAGCTTTCAACCGAATCAAGGAGTATCTGCAAGAAGCTCCGATTCTCATACCTCCGGTTCTAGGAAGGCCTTTGATCATGTACCTCACAGTGCTCGAGGGATCAATGGGTTGTGTATTGAGTCAGCAGGATGAGTCTGGTCGAAAAGAGCACGCAATCTATTACCTTAGCAAAACAATTACTGATTGTGAGTCACAATACTCACTACTCGAGAAAACTTGATGTGCTTTGGCATGGGCTGCTCGCCGATTAAGATAATACATGCTGACTCATACCACTCTATTAATTTCCAAGATGGACCCCTTTAAATACATCTTTGAAAATCCAGCTCTGACCGAAAGAGTAGCTCGGTGGCAGATGATTTTGACAGAATACAACATTCAATATACTTCAAAAAGGCTATCAAAGGAAGTGTATTGTTGGATTATTTGGCCCAACAACCGATTGAGGATTACCAGCCAATGAGGTTTGAATTCCCGGATGAGGACATCATGTTCCTCAATTCGAAAGACTGTGAAGAACCGCTCCCAGAGGAGGGGCCAGACCCCGAATCCAAATGAAGTCTGATGTTTGACGGGGCTGTTAATATAAACGGAAGTGGAGTTCGTGTTGATATTATCTCACCAGAAGGAATCCATATGCCCTTCACTACCCGGTTGACATTCGAATGCACCAACAATGAAGCAGAGTATGAAGCCTGTATAATGGGGATCGAGGAAGCAATTGGTTTGAGAATCAAGAACCTCGAGATCTTTGGTGATTCGGCCTTAGTTATCAATCAGGTTAACGGAAAATGGTTGGTTCATCAACCTCATCTGGTTCCTTACAGGGACTATACCAGAAGGTTGTTAACTTTCTTTACGAAGGTCAAGCTGCACTATATACCTCGGGACGAGAATCAATTTGCAGACGCTTTGGCAACCTTGTCTTCCATGATCAAGGTTCACCAAGAGAACTATGTGTCTAAAATCGATGTGTCTCGTCTTAATAGACCAACATATGTGTTTGCAGTTGATGGTGTTGATGATAACAAAACTTGGTACTACGACATCAAGTGCTTTCTGAAATCTCAAGAATACCTAGCAGGGGCATCCAGTAAAGATAAGAAGACCCTTATGAGGTTGGTAGGCGGGTTCTTCTTAAATCAGGATGATGTACTCTACAAGCAGAACTTCGACATGGTCTTGCTTAGATGTGTGGATAGATACGAAGCATACATGTTGATGCAAGAATTTCACAAAGGCTCCTTCGGTACCCATGATGGAGGACATGCTATGGCAAAGAAACTTCTCAGGTCGGGATATTATTGGATCACCATGGAATTCATTGCTGTAAATACTCCCGCAAGTGCCACAAGTGCCAAATTTACGCTGATAAGGCACATGTGCCTCCAAATCCGTTGAGTGTCATGTCTTTGTCGTGGCCCTTTGCCATGTGGGGCATTGATATGATTGGCAAGATCGAGACAACTACTTCTAATGGTCACCGCTTCATCCTAGTTGCCATAGACTACTTCACGATGTGGGTCGAAGCGGCGTCCTATGCCAATGTCACCAAACAAGTGGTAGCCCGACTCATCAAGAGGGATATTATCTGTCGATATGGAATTCCTGAAAGAATCATTACTGACAATGGTTCTAATCTTAACAATAAGATAATGGCAGATATGTGTCGGGATTTCAAGATCGAGCATTACAACTCTTCGTCGTATCGCCCGAAGATGAATGTGTAACACCACAAAATTTGTCCTCTTATTTATTACTAGCCTCAAGCAGCTTGCGCTTCATTCCCACATCATTCCTTATATCATTGCATCGCATTCAAAAAATAAATAAATAAATCATCATCATTTGCATATGCATGAGGCATGTGATCGATCGAGGCTTGTCAATCATTGGGGCTCAAGAGAAAAAAATAGTATAAAAAAAATTCAAACCATTTCCAAGTTAACCAACCAAAGAAATGAAGAATTCACATTTTTCATCTGTTAACCGGTTAACACCTAGGGTTAACCGGTTAACAGGCGCGAAATTTGAATAAACACTTCAAAAATTAGTTGTTTTCACCATTTCCCTCCACTTTTTCTTTTCCTTCTTTCTACCTTGTTCCACACTCCACTTACCTTCCACTTTAACCTTGGATTTTTTCTACCATATTCTAGATCCTTCTACAACCTTCCAAGGAATATTCTAGAACCCTAACTAACTCCAACTAACTCCAAGCCTAACTCCAAACCTCTTTCTCCCAAACCTAATGCCCAAGCAAGCTCCATACCCAAGCCTCATGTCAAGCCTAATAACTATATAAGTTCATCTCATCCCAAACCAAAGGGTTCCACTTCATTTTTCCCAAAGTTTCACTTCATCTCTCTCATTTTTCTCTCAACTTTTCCTCCATTTTCAACCTTCACCAAAAGCTTCTTCACAAAAGCTTCTTCAAGTTCCACATTGAAACTTGAGAAGTTTGAAGCTAAAACCTCCATTCAAGCATCAATTCCATGGCTTATTGAATAAATAGTTGTTGTTTTTGGATTGATTTGAGCTTATTGGAAGTGATTTTGTAAGTGTTCATCAATATCGTCATCAACCGCATTTATTTTGCGCATTTATGGATAGCATCGGAGCTTCAGTTTTCTTTACTCTATCGCGTTTCGATCGACATTACAACAGTCACCAAAGCAAGCCTTTGCTTTGTAGGTTGGTGAATCAAATCACTTTCTCGATTTAAGTTATTTCTCTTCATCTCGCCTTACGGTATTCTTCGCATTATCGTTCTTGCGTTTATTGATTTTTTTTAGTGGATTAATTATTAAGCTAGAAATTGTGATATGCATGTGGATTTCTTAAGTGCTAAAATGTTTCTTTTAGGTGTAGAATTCGTGCTCATTTGATCTGTTAATAATAAGAGCTTTTGGAAATAAGTTGGTAGGCTAAAAGTACTTTTCATAACTATTTTTTAAGTTTCTATTCAGTGTTAACTGGTTAACCCCTGGGGTTAACCGGTTAAAGCATCTTGATTGTGCCATGTTTGCCTGAGTTTAGGGTGCGTTAACCGGTTAACCTATACCATTAACTGGTTAACGCTGTACATATTTGTGATTTTTGGTTGCTTACTTGCATGCTTGTGTGCCATTACTTCCATAATTGTTGTGTACATGTACTACATGATTTTAGGGAATTATTATGAACAATTTAGGTGCAAGATTTTGTATTCTTGGTAGCTTTCAACATGCGTTTTGTTAGTTTCCGTTTCTTGTGCTTAAATGTTGATCTTGCACTCATAATGGATTGTGAAGTTGATACCATGTTTGAACCCCTTCCCTTGCATGTTAATAATGATCTAAAATTCTGTTTTGAACTGTATTTGTGATCAATGCAAGTTTTGGTTATAGGAACACATAATTGCATGTTGTATTTTGCTTGAAAATAAAGGATTCACATGTAATTCTTGCTTGCTTATTTGCTACCATTTCCATGTTAATGCTTAATTCTGATTTGAGTATGCCATGATACATATTCACTTGGTTTCTTGTTTGTAATGTATGCATGTTCACCTTGTGCTTATTTGTCAATATGTGTTTACCATGAAAATGTATAATTGTTCTACTTCGTGAATGTTCTTTAAGTCAGGTCTTGAAAATGCTCACATGCTTATAAATCCATGCTTATACCATGCTTGTTGATCTCCTTTAATGATGGAATGATGTATGTTCATGTATTGACACTTGTGTATGCACAATAAAAATGAGTCAAATCTGCCTTGTTTTTCATAGTTGTGTTTTGAAACAGTGGTTGTTAAATGTGTGTTGTTTGTTGTATGTTCATACTTTTTACATCTATTTTGCATGTTGTAGGTTAGCTATAGTAGGATGTTTGTGTTGTGCATTGTTTTTCATAGCTTTTTGTGCATTTGAGAGTTGTGATAGCTACTGGATTCTTAGCTTAGCATAGTTTTTAGTACCTTTAGACTTAAGATTGAGTCTAGTTTAGGGCCTAGATGCATTAGGAATTGTTTGATACTTGTTTACCTCATTCCTTTTTATTACATGTACACTACTAACCTTTGTTTTGTAAGGGGGTTGAGGTAAGTTTCTTCACGTTATCCTTTTTATTTCTTATGCCTTCAATTTGCATTTGCCTTACATTTCATACTTGTGCTTGTTAGGCTTTCCCCTTTGTTAGAAGCAACTTACCTTTATTAGGAAGTAAGTTGCATTCTAATTCCCCTTTCTTCTTTTCCTTTTTCCTCATTAGGATTAGAAACCGCACGAACCATTAGGATCTATTTTGATATGCAATAAAAAGCTTTGGGTTGGTCTTAGTCCCCCTTAGTTTTGTCCTTTTCCGATTTGAGTCTATTTCTCATCTCCTAAAGAAAAGTAAAAAAACACCTAAGAAAGGTCAAGGGGGTCATACGCCAGGAGACTTTGTCGTGGGTTACTTATTCACGTTCTATTTCGGGGCGAGGTATAAGGCATCTACCACGATGAACAAATCTTAGTAAGGGAATGTTTCACAAACAATAAGCAAAACACTTCTCTTAAAAGACAACCAACAAAGACATCGCGTCTTCTCTTCTCATCTCCCACTCTTTGCGGACGATTACGACTTGTCTTGACAGTTCAAACAAAGATACAATAACACCCTCGATTCAGCGAGCCGATAACGCCTGAGTTAGAGCTATTGAAACATCATCCTAAAAAACACAAACAAGTTCCCGCCTTAGTTAGGCGAACTACGTCGACCCTGATCCTCATTTTCCCGATGAGGTACGTAGGCAGCGGGGCATAGCCCGTTCGAGCATATTCTTTTTTTCCCTACATTTCCCCTTTTCTTTCCATTTTCTTTTCCAGATCCCTTTCTCATTTCCAGTTCAAGTTAGCAGTTCTTTTTAATCAACAACATCTTATTTCTCACCCTTTGAAACAGACAAACAAGCATGGATCCCATTGGGTACGGCGGATGATCTGGGGTGCTAATACCTTCCCAGGTTGTAACCGACTCCCGAACCCAGAATCTCTAGTTCGCAGGACCTTGTCCTTTCCTTCCTCCTCAGGTTTATGCAGCATTACCTTTCATGTTCCTTCGGGATAAAAATATCTAGCTGACGACTCTACCTTTTCCGCGCCACTTTCGCGTTTGTACTAGGGTGAAAATCCCGGGACTGACAGTTGGCGACTCTGTTGGAGATCAAACCCATAATCTCTGGTTTCCCCTTTGAGAGTCAATCCTAGTGCTTATCTGATTTAGCTTTTTCGGGTGTTTATCTGTTTGTTGCTGTGTGCTTTAGTTTAGCTTTACTGTTTTCATTTACAATCTTTACAACATTTACTTTACAACATTTACTTACCGTTTTCAGTATTTATTTTCCACGCATCATATATATTGGACTGTCTGGTTTGGCATTTTTCTGTGGGTTGGGGTTACTATGAGATAAGCCAAATACCCAACTTGAGTGCACCTTAGGATTAGCGTTGACACATTGTACTCGCATGTGGCATGATGAATGGCGATGTGTTCCACACCCAGACTGCGACCGTCTTGGAAATATCTTGTGTTGGGATTTACTCCACTTCGGGATAGGACCTTGATAGTTATGTGCATCTAGGGACTGATCATTGAGGACCTTAGTGGAAACAACCCTCTCCAGTGATGACACTGGAAGACCACATTTTTTGGCAAACCCACTCGCATCTGAGGGCCCACTGGGAACTCGTATAGAATGGCCTAATTCTCTTATAGGAACCCAATCAAGGCAAACTGTTTGTATGACGATAGTACTGTATCTCATTGGTTGAATGTACTATTGTTTCTCGATTCAGTGCTTGAAGCCGGGGACTTATGAGGGATGCTTATTTTCCCCGAACTCAGTTGAGACCTCCTTGGGTAGTTTATAATACCAAACCGATTCCATGATTTGGTCATGAGCCATTTTTCAGAAATAGTGAACGTATTATTGTTATCCGTCTTTGAGAGTCTGTGATGTTGACTCAGAGTAGCACACCCGTGAGATGGGAGGGGTTTACAGGTTTGCAGGAACCTTGAAACTTCCAACATACCCGTTTTGCCAACATTGTTCAGTATTATGATCGGATTCTACATGGTCCTTTGGTTATGAGATCCGGGATTTCGGTTGTACTGTTATTATGACTCTTCACAAGCACGTGACTGTCTTCTCAATGCCAACATCTGAACACTGATCAACAGACCGTTGATCACATGCCAGTGCATTGCATAACATCATTTGCATGTTTGCATTCCTAACACATGTTTACCCATTTGCAGGGCCGCATCCTCATGGACATATCATACGCATTCATTGCATGATTTCTATATTTTTGCATTTTGACAGGTTATTCGGACTTCCTAACTTATTCAACTATAAGCAGTATTGTTGGTCAACGCCTTCACTGATATCCAACTCGCATGAACCGAGTAAGAACGGCTGAGCGAATGCAGAACGATCTCAATGAGCTCCGACAGAGAATGGATCAGTTCATGGAAATGATGACTGGCATGGCCCAGAACCAGGAACGCCTCAGATTGATGGTGGAGCAACCCAGAGTGAATGATAATAATGGAACACCTGTTGGGACTGTGGATCTGAATGCTGCTCGTAATAAAGGGCCAAATCCAAATGGGATTGCAGCTCGTAATGTGGTTTTAGAAGACACACCAGAAGACCATTTCACTCTATTGGATGTTGATGTGGGTAACATAAACGAGATCAATAATCGAAGGTATGAAGAGCTGGAAGAAAAGGTTAAGGCCATGGAATGTCAGAATTCCTTGGGCATTGATGTAACCAGTCTGGGTTTAGTACCTGGTATCAGAATTCCTCCTAAGTTCAAGGTGCCATCATTCGACAAGTACAACGGCAACATGTAACACCCACTTTTCCCATTTTCAAAAATACAACATAAATCTTAATAAAATCAGAGTTTAAAAACCAAAGTGACTTGCTACACTTCAAATAATACCAAAATTCAATTTATTCTTTCATAAGCAGTGGAAATCAAATAGTTTCAACATCATTGTGCTCAAAACATAATCATTCAACCAAATAAACTAATTCTTATAGTTCATAAAACTAATACGTAACTAAACCAAGTCTGAAAATATCAAATAAAACAAAGTGGCAAAATCCCCATTCCCGTTACGTATCAGAACTCCTAGGACTCGAACAAGCAAAGCCAATCACTTCTCAGGTACCTGGGTTATCTGTACTTCCGAAGAAGCACAGACGCCACAAAACAAATAAAGGGGTGAGAAACAATTTCATATTAAAACAATGCAAATAACATATATGAAGAAGTAATTCACACACACTCACCATAACATACAACATTAATCAATCATTCATCTTCATGCAATGTGACTCAATACTCAATGCAAATGCGGTACCGACTTCATCAAATGTCCATCGATTTGGACTGGATGCATCACTTACGCTCCTACTGAGACACGATCATCCCCCACCCATTGATTCCAATTGAATCCGAATAATCATTTACGCTCCATCTGAGACATGATTATTCCCCCAACATGTATGCGTATGCAAAAACTCGATTACAACATACATTTTCAAATCCCATATGAATATAGTCATATCAATATGATCCTCCTGATCTTCATTAAATATTAAGCATTTCGTCACATGATTTATACAAAGCATATATTACATATTCTCATAATCAATACGATTCAATTCACCATTAGTAAGCTCATATCACTTACACAATCACCTAAGACTCATTCACTAAAGTTGGTCGCCAGGTCCTATTATTACTACTAAACTTTATTCTTACAGCCTTAGACTAATGATATGAACATTAACGGAATGAACGGGTTAAATTCGACTTAAAATATTGTAAATGTCAAAATGCAGAGGCCTGACACGGCCCCCCGTGTCCCCTGACACGGCCCATGTCAGGTGGCCTGGGGACATGCCCCCAAAATCCCACTTTCCAACACAACCAGAGGGCTGACTCGGCCGTCTATGTTGTGTAACACGGCCCGTGTCACACCTCCTGAAGCCCATTCTCCCAAAAATCCTCTTGAAACCCATCTCCTGTAGCCTGACACGGCCACCCGTGTCCTGGGACACGGCCCGTGTTAGGGGTCTTGTACCCAAAAATTTGATTTTTCACAAAAACTCCATTTTTCTTCTTCCTTACACCAGCACGAATCTAATTCTTTTTATTTCACTTTTTACTTCCTAAATAGTCCAATTAACTCACTTACTACCAATTTATACATATAACATCAATTAATCATCTAGTCTGACTTTTACAGATTAAATAGGGAAATTATAAGTTCTTTTCATCTTCTCCAATCCTCCAATATCATCCACCTTCATAATCCCAATTCACATAATACACACATACCCAAGCAATTCAATATTAAAACCCCAAACATATGCAAAAAATCATCACACTATTCACAATTATATCATGGATTCATCAAATTCACTCATATTTCAACATCAAGATCATACACACATAATCCATCATCATACTATTCATCCAACATCACAAATTCATCCAAATTAATTATATTCATAAACCCTAAAGGAGTAAGGATCTCCCAATTACCCTTCTATGTTAGATCACAAATATAAAACCCTTTCTCCCCCCTTACCTCGAAATTGAACGAGGCTTTTTCGAACTCTTGACCTTGAACTCTATGATTCTTGATTTTCCCTTTCTTCTCCTTTTTCTCCAGAGCTCTTTGTTCTTCGTCAAAATGCACGATAATGAGAAATCTATCATGTTCTCCCTTTTCATAACATAATCAATTTACACCTTTTCCCTTTAGACCTCCAACTTATTATTTTATTATTTAAATAACAATATTATAATAATATTCCACCTCATTATCATATTATTATTTAAAAACCAAATAATTCTTTAATTATTATCCCAATTATACTCCACAATTCTCCATATTATTTTATAAAACAATTTATAAAAATTGAGGCGTTACAACTCTCCCCCACTTAATTTATTTTCGTCCTCGAAAATGTACCTGAATGAAATAACTCTGGATATTCTTCCCACATCTTGCTTTCCAGCTCCCAGGTAACACTTCCACCAACCGCTCCTCCTCAAGCCACTCTCACAAGAGGTATCTCCTTGCCTCGTAGTTGCTTCATTTTACGATCTTCAATTCTCAAAGGTAAGGCTTCCACTGTAAGGTTATCACGAACTTGCACCTCATCCCTGTGGATGACATGTGACGGATTAGATACATACTTCCTGAGCTGCGACACATGAAACACATCGTGCAAGTTCGAAAGTTCCGGTGGTAATGCCACTCTGTAAGCAACTTTTCCCACTCTCTGCATAATCTGATACAGTCCAATAAACTTAGGATCCAACTTCTTAGATTTCAAAGCACGTCCCACGCCCGTTATCGGGTTGACCCTCAAGAATACATGGTCACCTTCACTGAACTCTAAGTCCTTCCTTCTATTGTCATGGTAACTCTTCTGCCGACTCTGAGATGCTTTCATTTTCTCTTTAATCATCTGAATAGTCTCAATAGTTTGTTGAATAATCTCAGGTCCAAGCATAACATTCTCACCCGTCTCATACCAACACAGAGGTGTTCTACATCTTCTACCATATAAAACCTCGAACGGTGCCATTCCAATACTCGGATGGTAACTATTATTATATGTAAACTCAATTAATGCTAAATGAGTATCCCACGCACCACCTCTTTCCAACACACAGGTTCTCAACAAATCTTCCAATGACTGAATAGTCCTCTCGGATTGTCCACCCGTCTGTGGGTGATAAGCCGAACTCAATTTTAACTTCGAACCCAAAGCTTCATGTAAACTTTTCCAAAATTCAGAAGTAAACCGCGGATCCCTATCTGATATTATAGTAGACGGCACACCATGCAATTTCACAACAACCCGAATATAAATCACTGCCAACTTAGTTAACGGAAAACTGATGTTAATCGGAATAAAATATGCAGACTTAGTCAACCGGTCAACAACTACCCAAATAGCATCAAAACCTCTTGCTGTATTCGGTAAACCCGTCACGAAGTCCATAGAAATACTATCCCACTTCCACTCCTGAATTTCTAATGGTTGCATCAGCCCCGAAGGCTTCTGATGTTCCACTTTTGATTTCTGACATACCAAACAAGCATAAACAAACTGCGCAATATCCATCTTCATACCGTGCCACCAAAATAATTTTCTCAAATCATGGTACATCTTCGTAGCTCCCAGGTGAATACTCAAGCTACTCCAATGACTTTCTTCTAAAATCGCTTTCTTTAATTCAACATTGTCAGGTACACAAATTCTTCCTCGGAATCTCAGAATACCATCTTTATCCAAACTAAAATCACCACCTTGATCCTTTCCTTCGGTAGGCATTAAGTACACCAATTTCACATCCCACCTTTGGCTCTCCCTAATCACATCAAGAAAATCATTATTTATCCGCAACATACCCAGCTTGACGCTTTCCCGTGTCATTTCACAAACCATGCTCAAATATCTAAATTGCTCAATTAATTTCATTTCCTTCATCATCATAGCCGACATATGAATTGTCTTTCGGCTTAATGCATCTGCTACGACATTTGCTTTTCCTGGATGGTAACTTAAATTAAAGTCGTAATCCTTCAAAAAATTATAACCATCTTCTTTGCCTCATATTAAGCTCCTTTTGATCAAATAAGTACTTTAATCTCTTATGGTCACTAAAGACCTCAAACCGCGAATCGTAAAGGTAATGTCTCCAAATTTTCAATACAAACACCACTGCAGCCAATTCTAGATCATGGGTAAGATAATTCCTTTCATGTACCCTTAGTTGCCTTGAAGCATACGCCACTAATTTACCAACTTGCATTAACAAACCACCTAAGCCCATTTTATATGCATCACAGTAAACTACAAAAGCTTCACTTGGATTCGGTAAAATTAATACCGGTGCCAAAGTCAATTTCTTCTTCAACTCTTCAAAACTTTTCTCACAAGTTGTATCCCAAATAAAGGCTTGAATCTTCCGGGTCAATTGTGTCAATGGCAATGCTAAATTAGAAAATCCTTCTATGAATCTTCGTTAATAACCAGCTAGACCAAGGAAACTTCTAATTTCCGTTACCTTCTTCGGAGGTTCCCACTCAAGTACAACACTGACCTTTGAAGGATCTACTACTATACCTTCACCAGATATCACATGCCCCAAAAAGCTCACCATCTTCAGCCAGAATTCACATTTGGAGAATTTAGTGAACAACTTGTTATCTTTCAACACCTGCAATGCAATTCTCAAATGCTTCGCATGATCCTCCTCAGACTTCAAATAAATCAATATATCATCAATGAACACTATGATAAACTGATCCAAGTAAGAGTGAAATATACGGTTCATATACTCCATGAATATGCCTGGTGCGTTAGACACTCCGAAAGGCATCACTGCATATTCATAATGACCATATTGAGTTCTAAACACCGTCTTCTGTATATCTTCTTCCTTTACTCTAATTTGATGATATCCCGACCTCAGATCAATTTTGCTAAAAACACATGCTCCAACAAGTTGATCCATTAAATCGTCAATCCTAGGAAGTGGATATTTATTTTAATGGTGACTTTATTCAGCTGTCGGTAATCAATGCATAGGCGCATACTACCATCCTTCATATTCACTAACAACACCGGAGCTCCGCACGGTGATACACTGGGTCTAATAAATTTCTTATCAAGCAAATCACCAATCTAAGATTTCAACTCCGCTAACTCTATTACAGACATCCTGTATGGCGCCATAGAAATAGGCCTTGTACCAGGAACCAAATCAATAGTGAACTCTACCTCACGCGTCAGAGGCAACTCTGTAATATCACTAGGAAACACTTCTAGAAACTCATTCACCACCGATAAATCTTCAATAGTAACTGTTTCTTCAACAGATAATGAAGAGAACACTATAAACATCTTCGCTTCATCTTCCAATAAGGTTCTCTGTTCCTTCGTAGAAATTGAATTGGCCAAATCCTCTTCTTCCGGAATCAAGAACAACAATCTCTACCTAAAACAATCAATATAAACTCGGTTGAATTCCAACCAGTTCATACCCAGAATCACATCAAGATTACTGAGTGGCAGACATATAAGATCCATTCCAAACTCTCTATCAAAGATAACCAGAGGGCAGTTACGACACACCAGAGTGGTAGTCACAGAACCTATGGATGGAGTATCAATAACCATTCCTCGACTTAACTGAGAAGGTTCCAATCCTAGTTTCTTCACACATTCCAAAGAAATAAATGAGTGTGTTGCACCTGTATCAATAATCACAAATAAAGGAATATTATTAATAAAGCAAGTACCTTTGACCAATCAATCCCCACTAGTAGGTTGAGCTCCCACTAATGCAAATACTTTTCCGCTTGATTGTTGTTTCTTCGGTTTCTCGCAATTGGTTCTGATATGACCCTGCTCTTCATAATTATAGCAAGTAGGCGCCTTCTCCCTGCAATCAACCATCACATGACCCGACTTCCCACACTTGAAGCACTTCTTCACTTCATTAGGACATTCATTGGCACGATGTCCCATACCATGGCATATGTAGCACTTGAGATTACCGGGAGTACCTCCTCCCCCACTTGGCTTCTTCTCAGCATTAGCCTTCTGCTTCCCCTTATCAGCTGGAGCACTATAAGGAGTACCATCAAATCTCGGCTTCCCCCTCTGGTCATTCACAGACTTGTAGTGTGCAATCCGAGCTCGATTGTCATTGTCATAAATCCGGCTTCTACTCACCAGTTCGAGATAATTCCTGATCTTCTGGAAAGCAATGCCCTGCTTGATCTCAAGACGCAAACCATTCTTATAATTCAGGCACTTTGAGGTCATAGCTTCCTCGTTGTTGTAGTGTGCACAGAATTGCACCAATTCTGCAAACTTAGCAGCATACTCAGCTACCATCATGTTACCTTGTTTCAGATCCAGGAATTATATCTCTTTAGCATTGCGGACATCCTCTGGAAAATACTTCTCCAAGAACTCTCTGCGAAACACGGCCCAAGTAATTTCAGTCCCCGCAACTTCCAACCTTTGGCGATTGTTGTCCCAGAAGATTTCAGCTTCACCTTCCAGCATGTGAGGGCCAAACCTCACTTTCTGATCATCAGTACACCCCATGGTCCTGAATATCTTTTCAATAGCTTTCAACCACTTCTGCGCAGCCTCTGGATCCAGAATTCCACCTTCATACTTAGGCGGTTTGTTACTCCTGAATTGATCCAATGCACGAGATTGAGCATTACCTCTAACTTGAGCTACCTGAACGATGTTCTCAACCGTCTGCGCCATAGCCTGCATAGCCGTAACAAGTGCAGCATCATTCCTTCCTGCCATACTGATACAACAAACATCTTAAGATAGAACACACAACAACTCCTATTCTAAGGACTGACTCAATCTGGCCGGTTGGACCGACCTGCTCTGATATCAATTGTAACACCCACTTTTCCCATTTTCAAAAATACAACATAAATATTAATAAAATCAGAGTTTAAAAACCAAAGTGAGTTTCTACACTTCAAACAATACCAAAATTCAATTTATTCTTTCATAAGCAGCGGAAATCAAATAGTTTCAACATCATTGTGCTCAAAGCATAATCATTCAACCAAATAAACTAACTCTTATAGTTCCTAAAACGGATACGTAACTAAACCAAGTCTGAAAATATCAAATAAAACAAAGTGGCAAAATCCCCATTCCCGTTACGTATCAGAGCTCCTAGGACTCGAACAAGCAAAGCCAATCACTTCTCAAGTACCTGGGTTATCTGTACTTCCAAAGAAGCACAGACGCCATAAAACAAATAAAGGGGTGAGAAACAATTTCATATTAAAACGGTGCAAATAACATATATGAAGAAGTAATTCACACACACTCATCATAACATACAACATTAATCAATCATTCATCTCCATGCAATGTGACTCAATACACAATGCAAATGTGGTACCGACTTCATCAAATGTCCATCGATTCGGACCAGATGCATCGCTTACGCTCCTACTAAGACACGATCATCCCCCACCCATTGATTCCCAATGAATTCGAATAATCATTTACGCTCCATCCGAGACATGATTATTCCCCAACATGTATGTGTATTCAAATACACAATTATAACATACATTTTCAAATCACATATGAATATAGTCATATCAATACGATCCTCATGATCTTTATCAAATATTAAGCATTTCGTCACATGATTTATACAAAGCATATATTACATATTATCATAATCAACACAATTCATTTCACCATTAGCAAGCTCATATCACTTACACAATCACCTAAGACTCATTCACTAAAGTTGGTCGTCAGGTCCTATTATTACTACTAAACTTTATTCTTACAGCCTTAGACTAATGATATGAACCTTAATGGAAAGAACGGGTTAAATCTGACTTAAAATATTGTAAAATGTCAAAATGCAGAGGCCTGACACGGCCCTCCGGGTCCCTTGACACGGCCCGTGTCAGGTGGCCTGGGGACACGCCCCCAAAATCCCACTTTCCAACACAACCAGGGGCTGACACGGCCGCCCGTGTCACACCTCCTGAAGCCCCTTCTCCCAAAAATCCTCCTGAAACCCATCTCCCGTAGCCTGACACGGCCACCCGTGTCCTGGGACACAACCCGTGTCAAGGTCCTGTACCCAGAAATTCGATTTTTCACAAAAACTCCATTTTTCTTCTTCTTTACACCAGCACGAATCTAATTCTTTTTATTTTACTTTTTACATCCTAAATAGTCCAATTAACTCACTTACTACCAATTTATACATATAACATCAATTAATCATCTAGTCTAACTTTTACAGATTAAATAGGGAAATTATAAGTTCTCTTCATCTTCTCCAATCATCCAATATATCCACCCTCATAATCCCAATTCACATAATACACACATACCCAAGCAATTCAATATTAAAACCCCAAATATATGCAAACAATCATCACACTATTCACAATTATATCATGGATTCATCAAATTCACTCATATTTCAACATCAAAATTCATACACACGTAGTCCATCATCATACTATTCATCCAACATCACAAATTCATCCAAATCAATTATAATTCATAAACCCTAAAGGAGTAAGGATCTCCCAATTACCCTTCTATGTTAGATCACCAATATAAAACCCTTTCTCCCCCTTACCTCGAAATTGAACGAAGCTTTTGCGAACTCTTGACCTTGAACTCTACGATTCTTGATTTCCCCTTCTTCTCCCTTTTCTCCAGAGCTCTCTGTTCTTCGTCAAAATGCACGATAATGAGAAATCTATCGTGCTCTCCCTTTTCATAACATAATCAATTTACACCTTTGCCCTTTAGACCTCCAACTTATTATTTTATTATTTAAATAACAATATTATAATAATATTCCACCTCATTACCATATTATTATTTAAAAACCAAATAATTCTATAATTATTATCCCAATTATACTCCACAATTCTCCATATTATTTTATAAAACAGTTTATAAAAAATTGAGGCGTTACACAGCACGTGCCCTAGAACTCACATTCATTCATATTTTGGAAGGATCTCGGCTCACATTGATGACGAGAAGCTTTGGATGCATTTCTTCCAAGATAGTTTATCCGGAGCTTCATTGAGCTGGTAAATGAAGCTAACCAGGGTCTCTATCCGAAGCTGGAAAGATTTAGCTGAAGCCTTTCTCAAGCAGTATCAATATAATATTGATATGGCTATGAATTGCACCCAGTTGCAGAACTTGTCTCAAGGACCTAAAGAAAGTTTCAAACAGTATTCCCAGAGGTGGCATGAGCTGGCCGCACAGGTTCAACCTCCGTTGTTGGACCGAGAAATGGCTGACATGTTTATGGGCACCTTGCAAGGTGCATTCTTGGATTGTCTGGTCGCTTGCCCATCTATCGATTTTTCTGACATCGTCATTGCTGGAGAAAGGATAGAAAACTTTCTAAAATTAGGGAAGATCCAGGGTGAAAGTGGTGTTGGTTCTTCTGGTGTGAAAAATCCTTTTGGCAACGGCCAAAGAAGAAGAGAAGCAGATACCAATACTGTGTATAAGGGCCGAGACAGAGGGCGTTCTCAAGGTTACCACCAAACAGCTAAAGTGACTATTACGCCACAGGTTTAACAACAACCTCAGGGTCAGCAACGGCAGGCACAAAGACCGTTTCAGCAAAGAGCAAGAGCTAGGGACCGCATAATCGACCCCATCCCATGTCCATATGTTGTATTTCTCCCATAGCTTCTTAAGTTGAACATGGTAGAACTCCGTACCATGAGGGCTCCTTCTCTTGACAATCTACCTCCCAATTTCGATGCAAACGCCAGGTGCAAATTCCATTCGGGTGCCTAGGGGCACAGTATTGAGAAATGTTGGGATTTTCAGAACAAGGTACAAGACCTAATTGACTCCAAGGCAATCAATTTCGCTCCTCACCCAAATGTACTCCAAAATCCACTGCCTAATCATAGTGTAGTCGGTTTCACGGTCGTTCTACCAGATGGTCCATATTAAGCCGAAATCGTCAAGCTAATCAATCAGACACAGGGTAATCATGAAGCAAATAAATCCAACAGTATTCAAATACTCTCAGTAATGCCAAGTGTGTGTTTGTCTTTCTTCATTGCATTTTCATCCCTATTAAGGGGAACTACATCGCTTTGATTCTTCATTGGTCATGGGTCAATGGAGATATGTAGGCAGAAGATCGTTAGGTCTTTCCGAGCAACCTTATGGGGCAACTTTAGTCCCTAGCTTTACTATTTCCTCCGAGATGTCTCGTGTCAGAGCCTCAAGGTCAGAATAACTAAGTGAAGACTGATAGGTCCAGACGGAGTCAAGCTTTCTCAACTACGGCAACATTTAGCTACTTTACTGCATTTCCATTTGTAGTTTCTTTTATTTGCAAAATAGTTGTATACATGTATGAAATGTGTTTTCTTTTGAATGTTAGCAATAATAAAACTCACTTTTTTTCTTGAAGTAATTCATTTGTCAATTTAAATTTTGTATGCGTGCATTGCAATACTGACTTACGTTCTCAAACTCTATAAGGGAGAATGACGAAATAAAAACGCAAGAATATATAAGTGTGTGATCTTGAATAAGACCCTGTTGACGATGTACATGCTTTGTTTCAAATCCCTAAACACCGGAGATATAAGGGAGATAAACTCTCGCTAACCCCTTTGAGCCTTGAAGTAGGAGTTTCTTTTCACATGAAAAAACCTTACGTATAACCCAGGGGCAGGGTAGGTGCCATCTAGTTGGACCAAGCATTCAGACTTTCATAAAGGAGTGTATTTGAAAATCCATTACATTTCATTATGTTAATCAATAGGTCCAAAGACCGAAAACCACAATGGTTATCCCAATCAAGAGGTCCAAATACCAAAAACCACAATGGTTATCCAAATCAAGAGGTTCAAATATCGGAAGCCACAATGATTATCCCTTATTGACCAGAGAGTGTGGCAGTCACAACCCTCGCAAAGTAATCAAGACAAACAGTGTCACACAATTTGTTCAAAAAGAAAAAGAATCGAAAAAAGAAATGAAAAGCCCGCTATGTCAAACTTGAAAACAAGCGACTTAGGAAAAAATTAGGGCATCCCGCTGGACTTCACAATCAGAGATTCAAAGGAATCAGTCCAGGCAAAAGTTAGGGATAAGTGAAAGAATGAAAGACGAAAAAATGCAAAAAGGATTACACAAGAAGGATCCTTAAAGAAGAACAAAGTCGTGTGATACAAACACAAAAGACAAAGGGGTGACTGACTCCAAACAACAACTTGAGTGGTGCTTGAACTGTTAGCAGCAATGGTTCCTCAACCATCACGAAACCCTTATGAAAGGTGAACACTTATGAAAATTTGTTGATCATAGGAATGGAGGACATCAAGAAGAGGGGTGGATATATATAAATTTGAGCCTATATCCTTTGTTTCTATAACCGTGAACCAGGCCACGATACAACCCTCAAAAGTCCTAACTGGAACAAGGTTAATTCGAGAGCGTACTACCACGAGATAGCGTTCCTGACTCCTAGGAGTTGTGCTAAAAGATCCTTGTTGGTATTGCATGTACATACTTTCATTCAAAAATAATGTCGCTCACAAAGGCTTATGACACCTTTTCAATAAAGACTTCAAGATTAACATGTGTGTTGCATTAGAATAATCATTCTCAGAATAAACATTTTCTGCTCGCATACATTTGTTTGACATCATAAGAAATTCAGATAAGGAAATTCAGTCCAAAAGTTTAATCTTGCCAAGTTAGGAAGTCTGAAACTTCTGAAAGACAATCATGTCAAGGTGCACTTTACCGAGAAAATGCCATTGAGTAAGGACTTTCCCAACCAGTCGTGGTAAGAGCCATCCAATCCGGGGCAGTTACGTCGAGCAATCTCTTCAAAGTTCAGCCAAACTGAGGAAATTACTTAGAGATTCAAATCTCTCCAAGAACATTTAGTCTGAATATTCACTCAAAGGTCAGTCAGTTAAGTACAAATTATTCAAAGACTCGTACTGGGGCAGGCCACTCAAATAGCACGAGAATCCATTCTTTCCCAAAAATAGACAATACGAAACATCTATCCAGAGTTCAAAGTATCAAGATAGCTTTACTTTTGAAGGGTTTCTATGTCACCTTTTTGTTATATCTCTTACTGATTGAGTCCATTACCCATCTAGCGGTCGCTCGTCAAGCTGAGTGTCTCGTTCAACGCTTCCAACAGATACAAGCTCATCTGTGTTGACAATGGCTACCTCTTCAGCAAGATTATTATGTCAATTCATGATACCTAAGAGTTTAAAGACAATAAGTATTTTGTAAAATCCTCTTAAGGTAAAGTCCAAGCAAAATAAAATGATCCCCAACACGAGACTACTTGAAATTTTTCCTCCTCGGCGGGATGTGTTTCGGTCTTGTTATCCCCCACTAGACGGATGGAAGTTTTCCCCAGTAAAGTCGCCAAACTTTTTCTTCAGCAGGTTTCCTTGATCCTGTTTCCTCAACAGATCTAATGAGGCTTCCATTCCCCAGAAGATCTCAGACAAATCCTTCTTTTTCCTAGCAGAGCAATAAGGATTGATGACCCCTAAATAGAAAGTCGTCTTCCCGCAGTGAATCATTTCTTAAAGGAATTCGATTACTCCCGGCAACTAGCTAAGTCATTCCCTTCCCAACAAAGGTTTGGAAAATTCGGGTAGACAGAGAGTTCTCCGCAACATAGCCTTAACAAGACTTTTCCCCAGCTCAGTCGAAAAGTTGCAGATCCCCCAGCAGAGTTATGGGTAAGATTCAATTCCCAGCAGTTGAGGTATCCCCTGGCAGGGCCTTCAAATCTAAAGTCCAATTTATTTTTGGCAAAGGTGATAAGTCGAGACAGATTGATCACACTATTCTCCAGTAGAGATTTTATCCCCACAAGACTTCTCGAGATCGAATCAGTGAACATTTGCATTTCCCCACAGAGTTAGCAAGAACTTGTTACTTCCGCGTCAGGAATTCCTTTTGTACTTGCATCAGTACATTGACATACTTCGGACACAATATCCCCAGTGTCATGGGACACCATGCCGTACGATTCAACAAATGCATACCCAACATAATCCAAGTTTGATATCTGGCAAAGTCCAACCGTAGACTGGCCAAAGTCCATCTGCAGGGTGACAAATTTCTAAAAGTCCCCCCGTAGTGGGAAAAAGTCCACCCGCGGTGTGGAAAATTCCTAAAGTCCAACTGCGGATTGGCAAAGGTCCATCCTCTGGGTAGAAAATTTCTAAAGTCTCCCTAGCGAGAAAAAGGTCCTCGTAGTGTGGAAAAATACAAAAGTATCCCGTAGTGAGCAAAATTCTCCCGTAGTGACCAAAAGTCTCCCGCAGTGAGCAGAAGTCACCTGTAGTGTGGCAAAAGTCCCCCGTAGTGTGGAAAAAGTCTCCCGTAGTGAGCAAAAGACTCCCGTAGTGAGTAAGAGTCTCCCGTAGAGAGAAAAAGTCTCCTGTAGCGAGCAAAAGTCTCCCGTAGTGAGCAAAAATCCCCCGTAGTGTGGCAAAAGTCTCCCATAGTGTAGCAAAAGTCTCTCGTAGTGAGCAAATGTCTCTCGTAGTGAGCAGAAGTCTCCCGTAGTAAGCAGAAGTCCCCTGTAGTGTGGAAAAAGTCCCATGTAGTGTGGCAAAGGTCTCCCATAGTGAGCAAAAGACCCCTGTAGTGAGCAAAAGTCTCCCGTAGTGAGCAAAAGTCTCCCGCAGTGAGCAAAAGTCCCCCGTAGTGTGGTAAAAGTCCCCCGTAGTGAGCAAAAGTCCTTCGTAGTGTCGCAAAAGTCTCCCATAGTGAGCAAAAGACTCCCGTAGTGAGCAGAGTGCCCCGTAGTGTGGCAAAATATTGAAGTCTCCCGTAGTGTGGCAAAGGTCCCCCGTAGTGTGGCAAGTCAGTAGTTGTCTGACGTTAATCTACAAGACATCTCTGAATTCCAACCGCAGATTAGCCAAAGTCCATCCTAAGGGTGGCAAAGTATCTTGAAGTCCCACTGCAGATTGGCGAAAGTCCGTCCTCAGAATGACAAAATACCCAAAAAGTCCACCCGCTGCGTGGCACGTCATTAATTGCTCAACTACATTAAAAGTTCACTCGTAGCGTGACAAATCAGCAGCCTCCCGACGTTATTCTAAAGCATTCACCGGCTTATTACTCTTCACATCATAGTTCTCCCCAAGAAGATTTCAGATAGTTGGGTTTATTTTCCTGTTCTTTCTCTATAGAGTGCAAATTTTCTAGTTGTTTATAGTATTCAATCCCTGCATACTTCAAACGCCTGAAAGCAATTGCTATCATCCATTCAAGTCTACAGTGATTGAATAGGGGCAGCTGTAACACCCTAAAATTTGCCCTCTTATTTATTACCAACCTCAAGCAACTTGCAATTCATTCCCACATCATTCTGCATATCATTGCATCACATTCAAAAAATAAATAAATCATCATTATTTGCATACGCATGAGGCATGTGATCGATCGAGGCTTGTCAATCATTGGGGCTTAAGAATAAAAAACTTAATCATATATATATATATATATATATATATATATATATATATATATATATATATATATATATATATATATATATATATATATATATATATATATATATAATCCAAACCATTTCAAGCTAACCAACCAAATAAATGAAGAATTCACATTTTTCACCCGTTAACTGGTTAACGCCTAGGGTTAACCGGTTAACGGGCGCAGAATTTGAATAAACACTTCAAAAATTAGTTGTTTTCACCATTTCCCTCCACTTTTTATTTTCCTTCTTTCTACCTTGTTCCACACTCCACTTACCTTCCACTTTAACCTTGGATTTTTTCTACCACATTCTAGACCCTTCTACAGCCTTCCAAGGAATATTCCAAGGAATATTCTAGAACCCTAACTAACTCCAACTAACTCCAAGCCTAACTTCAAACGTCTTTCTCCCAAAAATAATTGTTGTACCCCAAAAGTTTCCCTCCCACAATCAAAGCAATGTGTCCTAAGAGTTCACAAGGTTCACAAAGTTCACAATGGGTCAAACGGATTGAAGGTTTCATCAGACAAAGCCTCCTCCTGAACAATGGATCCAAAACTAGTGTTTTGAGTTTCTATAAGATAAATGGACTTACAAGGACTCAAGTAAGCTTCATAACATCCCACATGTCTTCAAGAATCCCCATGTCAAGTTTCAGGGCTTTCCCAATAAGTTTGACCAGTCAAATAATCTGATGTTCAAAAATTATTCAAGTTGATTAAAAAGTCAAATTGAAGTCAACTATGGTCAAATTAAAGTCAAACTTCAAGATTTTTTTTCCAACATCAATATTATGTAGTAAAATTCATCATTTTATCAAGGGTTGATCATGATTCATCAAGGAAATTTTAGATCATCAAGAATAAGGAGTTTCTAAATTAGGGTTTTCATAGGAAAAGTCAACTGAACTTTGACCAGCCATAACTTTCACATGCTTCATCAAAAAATTTCCATCCAAATCTCATTTTGAAGGAAATTGAATTCTCTACAACTTTGTATCTCACAAGCCAAGCCTAAAAGTGCTTCATTTGGAAGGTATGGGCTAAGACATTATAGGTCCTTTCAAAACTCAACAAAAAGTCAACTTTTTCCAAAGAGTATAATTTGAAAATGGTAAAAGATATGGACATGAGATCAAATATGTTTGTTAGAGGACTCTCTAAGCTTTCTAAAAAGTCCAAGATCACTCTCATAGCCTTAAAATTGAGGAATTTGTGCCTTGTCAAAGTTGGGAAAATTTAAAGGGGTGTATGAAGCAAATAAGGCCTTTCCAAATGGCCCATCAAATTGCAACCCAATCTCAAAGTTAAGATCATACACGACCCAATAATCAATTGTTCTGATTTTTATAATTTATTTTTTATTTATTTAGATTTTATTTGTTAAAATTCAATTTAAATGAAAATAAAATATAAAAAGTTGATATTTAGATCAAATATTGGTTTTAGAATGAATCTTACAATATTTAAAGTGATTGGATGCAATTAAATTTGTGCAAAACCTTTGAAGTATGAAAATATTTGATTTTTTCTCACAATTATGGCCATGGATTTCTTCACACTCAAGTAACATCAAAACACATCTAAAAGCCCAACTTTCTTTGACCTAATAACTCTAATACAAAAGCACAACAAGACCAAAAGACAAAGGGGACGGAAATTTCAGAAATAAGATACATTCCAAACTTGTTTTTTTATTTATAAAATTCAATTTTTCGGTTTTGCACTTCAAGGCTTTCCAAAAGCATTCTAAAGGTCTCAAACCGTTCCTTAATGATCCTTGAATGTATATCAATCCATATTTGCATCAAAACCATTATCATACTCATAAACCGAATTGGAGTTTTCAAGTTTTTTTGAATTTTTTGATTTCTTTGATTCACTCCTTATAAACTGTTTTTGATGCTTTAAGATTGTTTGAAATATGTCATAGAATGTTTATGGTTGCTTGGTTTTGAGTTTTTTTGCAGGAAACACATCGTGCCATTGTTAGGGTTTCGGAAGTTGAATTTGGGGACTCATCGTAGACACGATTTCATATGAAATTAGTGGATCAATTGATTTTATAATGATATTATTAACTGATTTATGTGTTTAAAATGTGTTTATTTCATGTATGCTGAGTTTTAGGAATTCGCAGGTTCGTAGCTACGGCGGAAAAGCGTCATTATAACTTAAATAGACGGCCAGTGCTTGAAGATGAAGCTTGGCGCGTTTTTAGAATTTGAATTTCTTTTTAAAAATATATTGTTTGTTTCAGGGTGGATAGCATCAAGATGCTAGTGGCTCAGTTGGTTGTAGAGAGCGTGTAGGAACCTCAGGACCTGGGTTCGATTCCCAGGTCCTCCATTTGTTTTTTTTATAATTTACTTTATTTTGCATGTTTATTTTATAATATCTTTTAGTCGTTCTAATACTCACAGCGCGCCTGTAGCCCAGTGGAGAAACTTAAAGGTTGAATTGGAAGGGTCATGGGTTCAAACCTCCTCACCAACATTTTGGTTATTTCTACCCTTTTTTATTTTACATTATATATTTTTCTTTTCTAATATCTTTTTTTTTAAATTAACTATTTTTTCTAAAACCTTTTCTAATTATTTTTTTCCTAAAAACCTTTTCACATAATCATTTTTTTTATTAGTGTATTTCTTTTTAGGTTAATTATTATTTTTAATTAATTAGTATCATTAGGATTTAATAAATTTAATCTTAAATCTAACTTTTGATAAACCCTAATTTTTATTTATTTATATAAACCCTAACATTTTTTCTCAAACTTTTAAACCCTATTTTCTATAAACCTTTAAAAAACCTTTTTTTTATCAAACCTAATTTTCAAACATTGATTTTATTTCTACCCTCATTTATTTTTATGTTATTTATATAACCTGCCTTATCATTATTGCTCTGAAACTTTTATTGTTATTTATTTTTCGCCATTATAATTATGTAACTGCCCGCAAGGCATTGTAATAATTAGGATTTTAAATTTATGCCATTTAAGTTTATGCTATTTAAATTCCTGCCATTGATCCTATTGTGTGGTTAGTAAACCTAGGGCATGAAAACCTAATTGAATTAACCTGGACATAGATCACTAAACAATAAGATAAATATCTGAAAATAATCACTCACACACGTAAGTCGATCTATGATCGTTGTCTGCACCTCCTAGGGTATCCCTCTTGGTTGCCTTCAATATAATGGTCAAGTCCCTCGAAAGTAGGGTGTCTTAAGCAAAGTCCCTCCATAGAATAAATCATCTAGTCCCTCCCAGATTGTAAAAAGATCAAGTCCCTATGAGGTTGCCTACGATAAATGATCTTGTCCCTTCAGTTTAAAAGATGATAGTCCCTCCCAATTGCTAAAGACACCCTCAAGTTTCCTTCGTTGACCATACGATGACCCTACGCCCGTCCCTTAAATCCAAGGTAATGACTACCTATTCCTTAATAATAGGGATAGTCTTACCCTTGAAAGGACATATAAGAACATGAATGACTTAATCTAGGGTAGGTACCTCATAGTTACTTGCTCACACTTCAAAAGAAAATACTTTTCACACCTCACTATTTTCAAACATTTTCAAACAAGGCTTTGTATACATCCATACGAGGATCATTACAAAGTACTTAGAAAAATTTCTAATCACACACTTCACCTTTTCAAAAACAATTAAGTGAGCTAAGTAACTAAGAGCCCATGGATAACCATGGATATAAAGGGTGCTAACACCTTCCCTTTATATAACCTACCCCCCGAACCCAAGTCTTTTAAAACGGTCTTTCCTGTTCTTTTATGTCCCTTCCTTATGGATAATATAAAAGTCGGTGGCGACTCTTGCTATCCGCAACATTTATAGAAAGTCAGTTCTCCCACCTTGTTACAGAACTGGCGACTCTGTTGGGGAGTTACTAAGTAAAAGAGGGGTACCCTTAGGAATTAGATGACTTAAATTATTTGCTTTATATTACTTGTTGGGCTTTTTGTGTGAAAGATCCTAACCTGGATCTAGTGTACCCTAGGTAAATGGTAATAGACCAAGGAAACTGTACGGCGTATACCGATATGGTTGATCCGGTGGCCATAGTTAGTGTGACTTCTTGGTTGGTGCTTATGTTCCTTAAGTAAGTAAAGGATAATATGGGGTTGCCATACGTTGTCATTAACACTAACTACCCTTTAGAACCTTAATTGACCCATCTTGGCCTTTAGAAAGTAGTGAGATAACCAACTTTGGTGAAGATTGAAGTTGGTTGATACTCGATGCTACGCTCATTGAGATCCTAAACTTGGGGGTTTTGGTTGGCAAGTAAGTTTCCTATTGAACAACCACCCTTGGGAAGGATCAATGATATTGAGATCCCTTAGAACCTGGTTACTTTTGTAGGACAGGATGAACCATCTAAACTTCAGGGGAGGGTACTTACCTTGAAACCTCATGCAAGCCTTCAAACCTAGGGCTATTGTGTGACTTGCTTGTGTGTGCCACATGTTTGTGATTGAGCATAACATCATGACATCATGACATCATAAGCATAGAATTTTCACTAACTATTTCAAGGACCAAAGTATTTATCTTTGTTCTTTGTTACAGGTCATAGCTTCTGCTCGTAGGAATACCATCTGAATCAACTTTGTAGGGATACCTTCTAAGCTTAAGGAATTGGTCTCTAAAGTTTCTGAAAACTCCCAATTCATCAAGAAGTATGGTTACCTGCTGGATCTAGTTATTTTAGGGTTCAATGAAGACATGATGAGTGTCCTATTCCAGTTCTTTGATCCTAAACATCATTGTTTCACATTCCCCGACTATCAGTTGGTTCCTACAATGGAGGAGTTCTCCAAACTACTGGGTATACCTATCCTTAATAAGAGACCCTTCACAGGCTTAGAGAAAGAGCCTAAACCTGAAGTCATTGTTGCAGCCCTACATCTGAAGAAATCAGACATTGTCCTAGAAACGAGAAGCGGAGTTAAGGGTATTCTTGCTAAGGTATTGATGGAGAAAGCTCAAGTGTTCTTGGATGCTATGAGCTATGATGCTTTTGAGGAGATCCTAGCCCTATTGATATATGTCTTAGTTTTGTTCCCTAATCCAGACCAGTTCATAGACGTACACGCCATCAACACATTTCTGACTCGCAATTCAGTGCCTACATTACTTGGAGATATCTTACACTCTCTTCACACTCGTACTACGTAGGCGAGGGGAACTTTGATGTGTTGCATACCTTTACTGGATAGGTGGTTTATTTCTCCCCTTCCTCGATCAGTGATGAAGAATGAACAAGGGTTAAGGTGGTCTAAGAGGATCATGTCACTTTCTCATTCAGACATTCATTGGTGTTCTCGATCTATGGAGAATGTTACTATCATTAACCGTTGTGGGGAGTTCCCTAATGTGCCACTCCTTGGCATAAGAGGGGGAATTACCTACAACCCTTCTTTAGCTCTACGTCAGTTTGGTTATGCTCGGAGTAATGATCCTCATGACATGCTTATCCAGGGTATTATATTCTACTACGACTACGATCTTCAGGGTGACCGGAAAAGGTTTATATGAGCTTAGAGCAAGGTGAATAAAGTTGAGAGCAAGACTTTGGAACAAAAGTACTTCATTCTTATGGAACCTTATCTCAGATGGGTGCGATCTCGTGCTCAAACTCTTATGATGCCATATCCTGCTATTCTACCGGTTACTATGGAGCCTGTTGCTGAAGGAGATGTTCCTTATAGCATCCTTCATCCAGACATGCCCATTAATTTGGAAGAGTTGTAGAAGTCTTGGATTCAATTGAAGGAGCAAATGGATACTTTTGAGACTCATTTCAGAGCTAGTCAAGAAAGAGTTCTGGAGCTTACAAGACAACTTCACGAGGAGCGGAACCTCAACACATACCTACACACAAAGAGGAAGCATCCATGGGAGACTTAAAACCCCATATATTTATCTCTGTATTTTATTCATATTTCCTTTCATTGTAAGCCCAATGGGCAATTTATATTAAACATTTACTAATAAAATTTTTGTTTTTGTTTTTCTTTAAACAAATTTAAATCCAGCGGTCCTTGAAAACATTGCATATGCATCTACATACCATATCATTGCATCAGGTTTCTTATAAACAGGTATCTTATCTTCTCGTTGTTTATTTCAGCAGAAATGGCTCTCGAACAAACTGTCAAGGAACTCCAGACTCAGAATGCCCAATTTCAAGAGATGATTCTGAATTTGTCCAGGGAATAAGATGAGTTGAAGGCACTTTTGACCAAGAAAAAGAAGAAGACCAGAAAACCAGTTGGATTCATCAATATGGGTAAAAGGTTCAGAGGTCCAGTCAAGACAGATGAGGAAGTTGAAAATTTAGGGTCTGGAAATTCTGAGAAAGAAGAAGGTAGTCTCCATGGTACTGTTGAAGATTCTGATTATGAGGAGAATTATTACCATGATCCAGCTGGTGAAGAGAAGTATAAGATACTGGAGGACCGGATGAATGCTATAGAACTACAGAAGACTTCTGGGTTTGACATTGAAGATTTGAGCTTGATTTATGGAGTCTCCATCCCTATAGGTTTCAAAGTTCCTACTTTTGTGGTGTATGATGGTGTGTCATGCCCAAAATTGCATCTGAGATCTTATGTCAGGAGAATTCAACCACATACTCCTGATAGGAAGTTATGGATGCATTTCTTTCAAGAGAGTTTGTCTGGATCCCAACTGGAATGGTATTATCAATTGGAGAGTACCAACATTCATAATTGAAATGATCTTGCTGAGGCTTTCTATAAGCAGTACCAATATAACTCTGATTTAGCACCAACTCGCATGCAGCTCCAAAGCATGTCCATGGGTTCTAAAGAAAGCTTCAAGGAGTATGCTCAGAAGTGGAGAGATCTTGCAAGTAGAGTTTAACCCCCTTTGACTGACAGGGAATTAGTTGATATGTTTATGAGTATGTTGACTGGTCTTTTCTATAGTCATCTCATTGGAAGCTCATCATATGGTTTCACTGAGCTGATAATGATTGGAGAACGTGTGGAGAATGGGATACGAAGTGGAAAGATATAGATGGTTGCCTCTTCAAGTACCACCAAGAATCCTTATAATGGGAAGAAGGAATCCAATGTTGTGTATGGTCAACATGGTCGTAATAATCGTAACCAATCTGTGAGAGTTGTTTTGATTTCTAATCCTGCACCTGCACCACAAGAGCAGCAACACAATAGTCAGCCCAAGTCTAGGAGGCAATTTACAAAGATTAATATGTCGTTGGCTCAGGCTTTGCAACACGTGTTGAAAGGAGATTTGATTACTTTAAAGGACCCTCCTCAGAATCTCAACACTTCCTCTTCTCGCTACAATCCCAATGCTAGGTGTGCATATCATTCTAATAGTCCTGGCCATGATACTAACAATTGTTGGGCATTGAAGAACAAAATTCAGGATATGATTGAGAATGGAGAAATTGAGTTTGACCCTCCAGAAACTCCTAATGTGATTACTGCTCATATGCCTAAGCATGAGAAAACTGTTAATGTTGTTGATGAAGTTTCTTATGTTTATATTGTGGCTGAATTAACTACTCCTCTATCCATTGTCAAGAAGAAGTTGATGCAAGCTGGTTTATTTCCAAGTTGCAATGAAGATTGTTTTTTCTGTGCCTATCAACCTAATATTTGTTGGAAGCTGAAGGAAGGTATTCAACGTCTGATGGACAACCGTACTATATTATTTGAGAAGACTCCTTCTATAGAGAGTTTATGCAAAGGTATGGCCCAAGATCTGAAGCTTGAAGATATGGCTATGGTTGATAAGACTCCTGTGAAGATTACTTCCAAAGGTCGAGTGAGGATCACTTCTAAGGGTCCTGTGAAGATTACTGCTGAGCCAAAGGTGGCTCCAATGATTATTACTACTCCTGGTCCTATCCCATACTTCTGATAAGGCTATACCCTGGAATTATGGTTCTGGTGTTTATATCCATGGTGTCAAGAAAGAGTATTTGACTGATACACCTGCTACTGATGCTAATCTTGATGTTAACAATATTGCTGGGTCCAGTAAGGTTACTAGAGGTGGAAGAATTTTCTCTCTAGAAGACACCTCCCAGACTGCTGCTACTCCAGTCCATATCTCTAACTCTAGGCCAAGTACTGAGGCTCGGGGAAAAGGACTAGTGATTGAACCTGTTCAAGCTGAGGAACTAGTTAGTGAAGATCTCTCTAAGCAAATGGAAGAAGTACTGAAGATCATCCGCAAGAGTGATTATGATATTGTTGACCAGTTGGGGCATACTGCCTCTAAAATCTCCATGTTATATCTGCTATTATGTTCTGAAGCCCATGCCAATTCTTTAATCAAGTTCATGAAGAATGCTCATGTGCCACATGAAATCTCTGTGGACCAGTTTGAGAATTGTGTTGCTCATCTGACTAGTGATAATGGTTTGAGTTTTTCTGATGTTGACCTGACTCCTGCTAAAAGAAACCATAACAGAGCTCTGAACGTCTCCATTGAGTGTAGAGGCACTACTTTGTCTCATGTGTTGGTGGATAATGGTTCTTCATTGAATGTGTTACCCAAGGAGGTTCTGGACAAACTCAACCTTGAGGATGTGGTGTTAAGGCCAAGTAATGTGGTGGTGAGGGCCTTTGATGGTTCAAGAAGAATGGTGCATGGAGAGGTGGATCTCCCAATCAAAGTAGGCTCTCAAGTCTTTGATTCCACTTTCTATGTGATGGATATTCGTCATGCGTACTCCTGTTTGCTTGGGTGCCCCTGGATCTATGGGGCAGGTGCTGTAACTTCCACTTTACATCAGAAATTGAAGTATCCAGTGAAAGGAAAGATTGTCATTGTTTATGGTGAGGAAGAATACATGGTAAGTCATGTGAATGCTTTTAAACATATTGAGATGGAGGGTGAATTTGTTGAGACTTCTTGCCAGACATTTGAAGTGGTTCCTCAAGTTGTTCCTACTACTGAATCCATCCTTGTTGCTAAACCAGTGCCTGTTGTTACCATAGTACCTCTTACAATGGCCTCTCTCAAGGATGCTAAAGATGTGGTTGAATAAGGTTGTTGTACTATTTGGGGTCAACTTCCTGACATTCCTTACAAGTCTGACAAGTTTGGTTTGGGTTTTACTGCAGAATATCAGAAGGTTGTTCGTCGTGCTTGTGTTGTTCGTATCACTAATAAAGAAATCATAAAGGACCAAGTCAATGCTGTGGGAAATTATGATGAAGAATACAACCTGGATAATTGGATCTTTCCTACCATTGGTGATGGGCTCAACAACTGGAAGGTTGAAGACGTTATTCCTATCTCCTTTAGTCAGGAGTAAAGGCTATTTTGTTTTTCTAAATTTAATTTTGTAATTTTGAACAATTAAATACTTTTGAGCCTTGTGCCTTTCCCGGGGCACAATGGTGTGCTTGTTAGGTTTTTCATTTCATTTGCATATTTGCATTCAATAAAATCAATGGACGTTTCTCGCGTTCGTAAATATTGCGCTCTTTGTCTTTCTTTTACTTTTTTTCTTTTATCAAAAAGCTATGTGTTCTTACTGTAAACACCCCAAATTTTCCCTCACTAAGTTCACACCATGGCATGTGATCTTTCATATTTACATTAGTTTAAGCATATCATTTCATGTTGCATTTTTGCTTCACTGCATTAGTTCAAGTTCATCTGCATCTAGGGTTTGTGACTTGAGCCATCCAGGATTCATCTAAGCCACTCCTGAGGTCATCAATCATCTCAAGAGGGTCCATGTATGTTAAAACATCATATTTTATCCTCCAAAGATCAAGGAAGTCAAAGAATCACAAGAACTGGCAAAGCATGGAAGTAGAGCTAGGGTATAACTGCACAGATGACCTAAAATTAGGGTTTTGGTTTCAGAGGCCATAACTCCAAATTTTTTGGTCATTCTTGTTTCTATTGGTCTCAATATGTTATAAGGATCATTCATACCAAGTTATATGAATAGATTCATTGTGGAAGTCATTTGATCATTGGGTAACTTCTTGAGCAAGTCAGAGCAAAATCAGGGCATCTGAGGCCCCCCAACATGGAACCAAAGTGGATTTTTCATCAAATTAAGGTTATATGGTCTTTATTTGATCATTGAAGTGCTTAGAAGTTCACAAATTGAAGAAAAGTGAGCTAAACCAAAAGTTGCCAAAAATGGAAATGACTTGTCATGTAAACTTTCCATTTTGGGAAAGTTTTTCAACCTCTTCTTTCTCAACCAAAAATGCTTCAAATGAAAAATTGTTGGTCATCAAAGTTGTAGATTGGATCATTCCCTTTTCAAAAAGTACAAGAACAAGATCTAATTCATTTTGGAACTCAAGATATGGCTTGTCAAAGTTGGTTAAAATCCCATAAATTTCAAGAATGCACCAAAAGGGATTCTTTGCAAAACCACTTGCCAAGGCTTTTTGTGACTTCAAACACACTTCAATACATCATAACATCATAGTGCATTGCCTCTAGATCATAATTGCTCAAAGAATTGCAAGATCACATGCCTTGAACATCAAGATTTCTCAAAGGGGCCAAAACTTCACATAATTGCAAAACACCCCATAACTTTATTCCCACATGCTGAATTGCCTCAAGATTGAATTTGTGGACATCCATGAAGTCAGCTGCGCATGGACATGCCCAAAGGCCAGCTGCATTCTTGCCCATACCTCAAGTACAAGAAATGTTGACTTTATGCAAATTCACCCATACCAATCAGCTGCAGCCACCACCCACTATTTGCCCAACCAGAACACTACAAGCATGCCTCAAGGGTCATTTTTCATAACACACACAAGCTGAAACCTCCAAGAACTCAGCATTGCCAAAAACACTCCCTCTTGCAAAAACCTTCGAAACTCATAGCTCACTCACTCAATCTTCAAACCAATTCCACCATTCATCTTTAAACAACTCATTGATCATAAAGCAACCACAAAAATAGCCAGAAACACACCATACACAAAATACGATTCTCAGCCAATTGAGGTGCAATCTCATAAACCAGCCACTCTCAAAGTCTTCCAAGCACCAAAGCTTCTTCAGGAAGGTCATTGGAGTCAGCTTGCACAGGAGAAGCAACCTGAAAGCTCCAAACTGAGGAAGCTCAAGCTCAGGTAACTTCTTCAAACATTTTTCCAAAAATGTGATTTTAGGTTATAGAAATGTTCCTCTTGATGTGTTGATCATGCTGATACTTTTATTTTTGAAAATGGTTGCGATTTGAGGATTTTATGAACTTCTGAAAGTTTCACCATTTTTTATCTTTGCTTTGAATCTTGAGTTTGAGTGAGAATAAATGTGATTTGAGGGTAGATTTGAGCTTAGGGGAGTGAAGGGAGTTGATCTGGAGCTTTAGAGCTCCAGAAATTACCTAGGGAAGAAGTTAGAAGTTTTCAGGTGAGGGGGTCACCGGAGAAGACGACCGGAGCTCTTCTCCGGTGACCTGAAAGTGATTAATGAGATAATTAGGGTTAGGGCTAGGTTTGAATGTGAGCCGTTTGATTTGAGATTCCCGCGTGAGATGAGTGGTCCAGATGCCATCATTAAACCCTAATTGTTTTAATTAATTTAATTAACTGAAATTAGTGAATTTTGAATTTTGTCCCTTGGATGTGGCGCGTGGTCAACAGATATTTCCCCAGAATCAATGACATCCCTTGGATCTGATTACTTTTGTTTTATTTAATTTTATTTCATATTTTTCTTATTTATTTTGCATGATTTATTTAAAATAGCTAAAAATTTCCAAAAATATTTTTCTTTTGCATTTTTAATTCAAACATTTTTTCTTAACCAGAAAACATTTTTATTTTTATTTTTCACATTAAAAAATCATTTTTTTTAACATTTAAATGTTTATTTTAATTAATTAATGAAAATTAATTAATTAAAATATCATTTAGGTTTCTAAAAAATCCCAAAAAAATTCATATTGCATCTTTAAACATTTAGAGACATTGTCATACCATCCACACAAATTTCTTTTTGGTTTTGAACCATTTTTGATAACTTTCTTGAATTTAGGGTTCATAAAATTCACATTTTAGAACCCTAACTTCAAGAATTCTTTTCTGCCTAACCAAGAATGGTATGACAATGATTCTTTTTGCATTAATCTTCATTTGACATGTAGTTTATAGCATAATTTTGTTACAAATTTATTCTGCCTTTATGAATTGATTTGCATTTTTTCCCTTTAGGTACCTTAAAACCCTAGATAACTTAGAAAAATCATAACATTCATTAGGTTAAGAGTTAGGTCTTCTCCTTTGGGGTGTGAAATCATATGGGGTTAGGGTTATCTTGATTGCATTTTCAATTTTTTATCTTGTCATTTGCTTCTGTTTTGAGTTTTGCATCTCATGTTGCATGAAAACCCTAATTTCTCATCTTCTCTTGCATACATCTTGCATATGCTTGCATTCATGAACTTGTCATGACATTTCTTGCATCCACATGGATTTTAAGACATCTTAGGACACATTAGACTCATGCTTGATCATTTCTTCATCCATTTACCATGTTATGCATTCATTACATTCCATGAGCATTCATGAACTTTCATGCCTCTTACATGCTTCATTTGCATTCTCATCTCTTGTATGATCATTCACAACTCTTGACATACATTTTGATCATCTCTTAGCATCATTTACATTATGAACATGCTTCTGGTATTGGTTTGCATCCTTGCATTCATTTCATTTTCATTTCATTTCATTTCCTTTTGCTAACTTTTCAGGTGGTAAGTACTTTGAGAAGTGAATTTGCCTTCACTTCTCACAATCTCTTCTCATCTCTCTTATGCATGCATTGTTGCATTTTTCTTTTTCTTTAGAGTGAGCTTGCTCATTCATGTTCCTTCTTCACTTTCTTCCTTCAAGCAACTTATCTTCTTAAGTGAAGTAAGTTGACTTGTTTCTTCTGCTTCTCTTCCTTCCATCTGCTTCTTCCTTGGTGGCTCTTCTTGAAGATCTCTTGCAAGCCTCATAAACCCTAGGAATACCCAAGTATGATCACAATTAGGGTTTGATTAGTCCCCCATTAGTTTTACCTTTGTGTCATCTTTTGTGTCTCTCCTCTCATCTCATAATCAGGGACTAAACCTTCAAGGCTTTAAGGCTTTGCGATTAAGGTTATGCCTGCATCCTTCTCTTAGGATGGAGTGCATAACTTTAATCCTAAGTGTTAAACCCTTAATGTGTTTAAATATCTTAATTAATCCATCTAATAATCACCAAGACAATAAGCTTGTAACTTGGGCCTTGCATTAGGGTTCTAATTCTTCCTTAATTGGTCAAAAAGGACTAACCCTAGTGTTAATGGACAAGTCCTCCTCAAGTTGTCTTACAAGCCATAAAATTCACTTCTTAATCTTACCATTAACTAAAATCCACTTTAATAAAGGCTTTGTTTTGTCATGAGGTTAATCCATAATCATGGATTAAGTTGAGGTATCTTCCTCAACTTAAATGTTCTCATCTATTATCCTTCTATTAGGATGGTGTAATGAGTCCATTAAATCCTTGATTATGGCTTAAACTCATTACTTAACACTAAACAAAAATACCAAAAACATCTAAATAAATGCAAGTAGGTTAATGATCTTAATCCTACATCATGGTGATTAAGTGTGAGGTGTTTACTTCATACTTAAGGTATTCTCATTACCCCTAATCAGAGGGAGGATGTGATGAGTTTACTAACCTTTGGTTTAGGCTTAAGCTCATTTTCTTATGACAAACACCAAAAAGCAATAAAAGATTGAAAACACAAAAACAAACAATAATCGTCTCCTTCGGGATTCTTTTCTCACCTCTTTCACTCACAAACGAGAACTTGCTTCTTCCGTCTAATGCAAGATAGTTTGCACCTGAGCCAGATAGGTCATACACTTGAGCATAGGCAAGCAAGCAGTTCACAAGTCAATTTATCTTTCAGTCTCTTTGAGTCGAACTACGGTGTTCTGACTTCCTCATTGCACGAGAGGATACGTAGGCATAACTTAACAGTTATCGAACAAAAGTCTATGTATATTCCCCCTCTTCCAGGATTATTCTTTAAGCCTCATTCTTGAGCATTTTTCACTTCACATCTATTTTACACTGACACTTGTATATTCTTTTCCAGCTTTTGCACACAGATAGCACTGACACTACCCCTTTAAACACAAATCTTTCAAGCGTGGATCCCGTCGAGTACGACGGACAATCTGGGTGCTAATACCTTCCCAGGTTGTAACCAACCCCCTTTCTCAGTTTCTCTGGTTCGCGACCGTCTTATCCATTTCTTTCCTAGGTTTATGCAACATTACCTTTCCTTCGGGATAAAAATGCCTAGCTGGCGACTCTTTTCAGTTCATCTTCATGTTCTCTCTCTTTCGCCGACTGTTCGCGTCTGTACCCCGTCTGACCAGGTGTCATTTGGTGGGAGCGACACTTACACACACCCACGTCACTAAAATGCAGATCCTCAATTCTATCTTTCTAGTAGTCAAACTTCTCACAATCAAAAATTGGTGGTTTGGCGCTATAATGATCTTTATCGTGATGTGTTGAGGTTGAGGTTGATGGAGTAGGTGTGGCCATAATATCAAGGTAAACTCACATAAAAATGTTGGATCGGTACTGACACGATTAAGTGTATGATATCTCAATATCACAATCAGAACCGGAGCTCTAATACCAATTGAAGGTGTGAGAAAACACTAGAAAGGGGGTTTGAATGGTGTTTTGAAAAATAATCACAATAAAAACAAACACAATCAAATAAATTAGCTAAAGAAATAAAGAACACAAGAATTTATCCTGGTTCACTTGTCAACCACAAGCTACCTCCAGTCCACACTACCAAGGTGATTTTTCCTTCAACAAGGTCTTAATCCACTATAATATCAACATATTACAACTGCACAGCAACTCTGTAACTAACAACCACTAAGACCCGCAACCTTAGTCTTTCTAAAGCTCCTGACCTACACTAGGTCCTTTAGAGAATGCAAACACAATTTGCTACAAGGTTTGTTTAAAAGTAAGTGCTTCTATAATAAGCAGGTGTAAACATAAATTAATAGCTTTTGAAGCTTGATGCTATAAATGATTTTTGAATGTTTGAGCTTTGTAGTATTGTATAAAGATATGGAAATGTTCTTCACTTGACAAAAGCTCATTTCAGTAACTCTTCAACACGCATAGCTTTGCTCCATAAAATCTAGAATGAGTGATGCCAAACACCCCAATCTCTTTGAATTCAAGGTTATATACTTCTTCAACCTCTTCACCAATGGCTTTTAAGGCTACAATTTCCCCTTCATCGTTTAACGTCTCATCGTCAGCAAACAGAATGACACAAAGTTGTTTGTCGGCACACTGGTGGAGCGGGTTCCGTCACTCATTGCAATGGAAGAAAAGACCTATAGTGTGTCTCTCTTGTACCTCCTAATTTGGAAAATGACGCACACCACGTGTTAGAGGCTGGCAAAGATCCTCGCCAATACTACCCTTTGAACTAGCAGTTTACGTAGTCGTGCGATTCATGGAATTGATTGAGAAATATGAACTTAAGGGTTGAAACAAGTTTAACCGAAAGTCCCAGTTGACTCATATTTTACTGAGCTTGTTGTCCCGTGTGGGTCACCTTCCCGAGTAATCCAGGGTTTAGGTGAACGAGGCCCTAAAGCATTGCATCCAAGTTTGAAATATGACTTACTATTTTGACTTGAATTCCAATCAGTAAACTCTGTGTTAACATCACATTCAAGTTTCATAGCTTGGTAACAGTTTCTTGGCATGAACGTACGAACACGGGAGTGAATGTCTTAGGGTAATCCCCCAACAAAATATCCCAAAATTTGCGTCTCCGGTAACCGGCCACACTGTGACGAGTAGAGCTCGAATTCAGAAATGTAATCTTCAATGTAACCAAATAGTTTGAGTTCCTAAAATGGGTTATCCAAGCGACCAACGCTGAAACGAACGATCAAAGACTTCTTGAGGTTTTCCAATGACAAAAACTCGGTTGAATCCCTCCAAAGTTAAACTAGTGGATGAATTGACCATCCATAATGAGTTTGGTGAGTTGAATACGCACTTCTTCTAAAACACATTGAACCTCAAAGTAGGTCCCCGATCTAGTAATCCATGCGACCAGATCATCGTCGTTAAAAGGCTGCAACTCCACCTTCTAAGCGGAAAGGAAAAATTCATCCAACGAAGACGAAAATCCTCCCTCACTAAGAGGAATGTGTTGGGGTTGTGTTCGTGTCTCCAACGACTTACACATCTTAATTAAAATTGTTTCATGCATCGTATCCCGACAAGTCTTGATACTCTCAAAACTGTCTTGAACTGTTGTGACTCTATAAGTCATTTTTGGGGACATGGAAAACGGAAAGTCAGGCCAATTGATAGAACATAGTAGAATATAAGATAAATTAAACTGTGAATGATATTATTAATTAAAATGAGAATGAAATCTCTATTACAATTCCAGAGGTAAGAGCTCCTTTCAAGGAAAGAAGAACAACTTTTCTTTCTCTGCCTACTGCTAATCCACAGTCAACGTGATTCCCACACTACTCTCATTCTCTACTCTTCAGGAGAAATTTCTAGTAACTGCCTTAGTGAGTTTATGTGGAATTATTCTCCACAACTCTATTTTTCTTTCTTTTATAAACTCTTCAAATCTTGGGCTTATCATGCTTAAAGCCCACTAAAAATGTTACCCTCTATTTTAGTGGGCTTATCATGATATCACTTGAGGATTCTTCTTGTCATCCCTCATTTCATGCTTGGAAACCCCCAAAAATATTCATGTTACTATTTACCTGAAAAATCATCTTTTTTACTTTTTGCTACCTAAGATTTCAAAATTTCCGATAGTTGTTTCTAAATTTGCAAATTGTGGGAATTTCCATTTTTTTTACCGGAAATTCCAAAATATCCGGTAATTTATACCGAAAAGTTATAAATATCTGGTGTTTATGCCGAAAATTCCAACATTTTCGATATTAATTTTAATAATTTTGATATGCATGCCAGAGATTTCATAAATTTCCAATACGTAGCAAAAACTTATGGAAATTTTAAAATATCCGGTGTACCAGAAATTTCGTCTAAACTTGAAATTTCCGGTAACAGGTCTGCTAGTTAAAAAACGTTTGCTTTACTTGGTCTGAAACTGACAGGATCATCTATAGATTCGTGTAGCGATTACATGCAGTTCTTCACCACATACAAAATATGTATTCTATGGAAAAAATTCAAATTTAATATTTTTTATTGCGTTAAAAGTAGAACACTTGTGCAGGGTAGAGAAAAATGGATGTTGATTCCTGATAAGGGTTACCCTATTGCAAGTATGTACAATGTCATTTTTATCTCCTTGTCACAAACATTTCCTTTTTCCCTCTTATTATAGCTCAATTTATGTATACGAGCAGCTATAAAATCATTGATGTTGATTTTATCAACGATAATCATTGGGTTCAGGTAAAATTAAAATATGATAGTCCTTTGTCTCCCGTCATGCTCATTGGAGAGAGAATTGTACTGAAGAAGTAAAAACATGAGAATCAGCATATGCAGGACAGATTAGGCACCGGAAGAAAGAACTTAGGAAGTCATCTTAATTTTCTATGTAATCTTGTGGATATTATGTATTTATTATATATGAAACATTTATGCAGGGCGATGGGGACAATATATTGAAATTATGACATTTTTAAAGTTCTGGACACAAATAGGAAATTTCAGAGATTTTGATATTTCCAGTATATACCGAAAATTTAAAATTTCTAAAATTTTCTCCAATTTACATAAATATAAAATGTCCGGTATAATATATACCGGAAATTCCAATATTTCTAGTATTAATCACCAGAAATTCTAAAATTTTCGGTATGTCTATCATATGCAAGTCCACCCACGATAATTTGTAAAAAAAATTCGGTATATTGATGAAATTTCCGATTTCTATTTTAAAAAATTTATAAAAGATTAATATGAAATTACGCAACAAATGAGAGATGTCAAGTAGAAATGAGGTGACAAGAAGAATCCTCGAATAACTTCTATTCTTGCAATAGAATGCGAAAAACATTAGTTGTTACCATAATCATTCCAAGCTTCATCTTCTGAGTTGTTCAAAATTCAGAGCATATTTGAAAATATGACACCTGTAACTGCTCCAAAAAGCTGCTAATTTCTTGCCTTGGATCTGATTTATCGACGGTTTTAAGAAGCTGCAAATATTTGAAACAAAAAGAAATTTTTTGAAGCAACAATCTAAGAAAAACACTACCTGTAGTACTCGATTATCGAAAGGTCAGATGAATGGGGAAGAACTAGTGATTCATATAGTAAGTTCACAGGAGTGAGTAACATATAAGTCTTATTGCGATTCAAAATGAAATTGAACTCACCATAGGTCGGATTTTTCCTTTTCATCAAATATGGAGAGGAGATTAAATTACAGTGACATTCAAAATAATTAAGAAAATGACATTTCAAATATTATTCTTCGAATTTCAGTGAGAAGAATTAAACAAGCACATTATTTCTGTCATTATTTCAGTAAGAATTAAACAAGCACATTATTTCTGTCATTTATTTTAGCAATGAAGAAAAAAAATTGAGAAAGTAAACGGGGACTAGAAACTAGAAAGAATAACCCGTAGAATATTGCTGCATAATGTTTGCAAGTGAATTAGAAAACTGATGTCTTGCATTTGCATTTGCATTTCCACTGGACACTATGCCATAGAAATTCATTCCAAGACAACAGCAGTACAAACAACTATTAAGATCACAATTACTCCTAGTTCATTGTCTGTAATGTTCTCGTGATCTTTTATCATTTCCCGGCTGCTTCAGCAGGAGTTTGGGTCGTCATCTGGTCAACAGCGTGAACTGCACTCTGAAGCTCCTCCCATATCGCTTTATAGACCATCCTTTGTCTATTCACGGCTGATTGACCCTCGAAGGCTGTAGAGATAACATCAATGCTGCAAAACAAATACAAATTAGAGCTATCATCAAATATATGCAGTCTAGAACATCAAACACAAATACTAATGTAAGACATAATGCAAAACATGGAACCATGCCTCGAGGATAGCTTTTATCAATAAGAATATCAAATGTGTTCACACTAAGGTGATTGTTATTTTATGAGAAGATACTTCCAAGTTCCAACAGATCCTGTAGGTAGTTTTGTCAATTCAAATGACCAACTATAAAACATATTCATTAAATCAAACTTGAGGAGTTAGTTTTTGTATAATGTAAATTTAACACAACAACAGCCTTCTCACACTCGGCGAAGTGAGCACCAAGGATCAAACAAATATAAAATGTCTTATTACAAAGCATTTATATATAGATCCTTCTTAATGGTTTTTGTTGATTCCTCTCTATCTCATACTATTGGTTCATACCTCACATCACTCTTTTCTACAAACTTTCTTTTTAATGCTTTTATTCTTAGTACTATCATGATTCATGTCTGAGTATTTCCTCATCCATAGCATAAATTTATAAATTTATTTTCCAGTTGGTTAAATAATACTCAACATTAAGCTTTGTACAATACAACATCATAGACCTTGTAATTAACTGTGCAGCAAAATGTTGCCTTAAAGTTTAGTGCCACTTCTCTACCATACAAAAATATATAAGCTTCCAAAACTCGTATACGCATCTCTACCTTCCCATGTACTACATCTCACATCTCTCTGATTAAGACTATATCATATACAAACAAGGTCAAAGCAAAGAAGGTAAGTATCATATGTAATATGCAATCAAAACTTTCATTTTAGTGTAGATGGTTGGGGAGTAATGTCATATATCTACAGATATTTTGATGGCCAAGACCTGTGATGAGATTATGCAACTGGGTTTTATTTGGGGCAAAACAAATAGCAATTCAATTGGATTAACATAGTTGTCGTTTGTGGTTCTCACGCTGCAAGGCCACTATTCCTCGTAACATCACATCACACTTTTGACTTCGGGTTGTCAAGGGCACCATTCAAGCTTGAGATATGAAAATCAACTCATTCATGAGTTAATGCCTCGGTGCCTCAGAAATAGATGGGCAAATTGTAAAGCTTTGAACATAAATTTAACTTATTCCCATATATACAAAGAGGAGAATAACTGCACAGACAAATTAGCAAATCATGGTCACATCATATTGGGACTTACGTGGTGGGATACCCCTACCTTTTTTTTATTAGAGACGACTTTTTGTTTTGGCCTACCCTATTACAGATTCTCCTAAGCCAGTTCTAGTTATAATTTTGGCAAAATTACACCAGATTTGTTTAGATCATTTTTTTTAACGTGTTGGTCTTTTAAGTTTTTTTTGTAACAACTTGGATCATGTTACAAAAAAAACTTAAAGGACCAACCTGTTACACAAAAATAACTTAAAGACCTCTGGTATTTCTGCACAATTTGTTCTTTATTTTCTTTTCTCTTAAGGTCAGGCATATGACCATAAATTATTTTTCCTGATAATGATACTGTGATTTCAATCCACTCCTAAATTTTCTATATAAGCATGTTATTATGACTGTCAAGTTTCTCAAACTAAGCGGTGCTTTGGTTAACTTAGCCAATCAGCATTTCCAAATGCAATTTTTACATTGAACAATTTTTTTTTCTGGTTTTACTTCCGACAAAGGGTGCTAATATCTGTTCATTTCAATGCTAGAAGTTGTATATCTGCACAAGAGATTTTCTATCAATCATCGTGTGCTAACTACCATCAACAAAACAAACAACAGAAAACCTCCATCTAAATAAGACCGCTTGCTCCATGCTCCATCAAAATCAAAATGTCACACTTCGTTTTTGGGGCAGTGCTATTCTTGCTGACCATTAATTGATTTTTTATTTATCGATTAATCAAAGAGTTGCTTGTTAAGCTTGACTCAAGGTGACCCAGCTTGACTCAAGGTGACCCAGCTTGACTCAAGGTGACCCAGCTTGAAAACATGTAGCAAAAACGAAAACGAACAGAGAACTTGGTGGTTGGTCATGTGAGCACATCTCTAAACTAGTGTTGACTGTGGATGAGGAGGGCATATATTTCTTCAAGGACTTATTTTGTCTTTCCCCCATCAAATATGTTATGTGATATTGAACTATTAGATTTTCTAGTTCACTCTGCATGTTCTGTTTTAAGGGAGATAGATTAGTTTTCTGAACTATAGCCTCCTATCACTTTGCTGACACTCAGTCAAATCTGCTTAGGTTGTAACCATCATATTATACATGGAATATCAAACAGTTTTTGAATTGTATGAAATTTTGTAGATTTATCAACTTATCTGAAACTTCCAACTCAACTAATTAACAAATAAAAAAAATCAAACGATCTCGACTTTCTCTATTATGTACTGACAAGAATAACCACAGACCGCAGTCAGTTGATATGATAAAATCAAAACTCATTTCAATGGTTAAATCTTAAGAGTATGCTCACCTAACATGACGTCCATCGCCATAAGCATCCTTTACCGAAACTGATTCTGCATTGAGTTGCTCCTTTATCTTTTGGAGCACGATGCAAATTTACATTAAAAAAGTAAGAAATAAATTAGCATGAAAATATACCTCGGAAATTGTAAGACAATTCGATCCCAATTATATAAAATAGTAGCTAGTAATTCATCAAACACGTAGTGGGCAATAAAAATAGAACATGATAATCATAATAATAGTGACAAGAAAGCAAGGGAAACGATACCTCACGTAGTGGGCAATAAAAATAGAACATGATAATCCTAATAATAGTGACAAGAAAGCAAGGGAAACGATACCTTAGTCTGCATAGACTGAATGAGAGGCAAATCAAAGGAACCAGCGTCGTTGACATGAGTGGCGCGTGAAGTAAACTTGCGAAGAGAAGTAGTGGTAAATAAAGGTATATCGTGACGTTTAGGAGGAATAGAAGAAATATCACGAAATAGAGTTGATTGTGAAGTGGATATGAAGAAAGATATGCGATTAGGAGCGGTGGATCGGAAGAGGACGGTGGATTTGTTGTAAGGCCGAACCAAAACGGGAAGAGCCTGGCGTAGTAAAGTTGTGTTGGCCGATAGTGACAAAACGTGTGCCCGCATCTTTGTTGATTTCTACGATGTTGCTGTTTGGTTTTCCTGCTTTCCTTTACTTATTCCTTATGCCACACCTTGTATAGAAATAGACGGGCGATAACAAGGGACTCCTGGCTAGTTTATACAGGCTATGGTTAGATAAAGTTTTTTTTTTAATTAGAAAAGATCTAAGTTGTTTTTATAAGTTTATTTAAGAATTTTTTTTTAGAATAACATAGTTTAATAAAATAAATCCCAAAATAACGTTGTTTTCAAAAAATTTACCAAAGTAACATAGTTTCCATACATTTTCAACAATTTGATTGGCGAACAAGTGTTAAAGGAAACCAATTCGCCAATTGGATTGGCTAAATGGAAAAAAAATTCAACAAATTCATCATTTGAAATGGCGAACATGTTAAAAATTCAAAACAAGTCTCCAATTAGTTTGGCGAATGAGTTCATACTAGCCATACCAATTGGCGAATGAGTACATATATATAAGTATATAAATATATATATATATATATATATATATATATATATATATATATATATATATATTTGGAAAAGAATTATGATTATTTAAGTTAATAATAATTATTTAATAAATTAAACTAAGAGAATCTGACAAAGAGAAATATAATATAAAAGAAAATTATTATTAATAATCCAACAACGGCAGTACAAAGATTAATTTCTCGCCCGATCTAAATGTCCCCCAGTACCACATCCACGGGGATGACCCCGTCTTCGAGCTCTACCACGAGGTGGTTGAGGTTCTTCTTGTATTTGTGTGTTTGGTGGAGGCGGTTGTTGTTGAGTCCATGATTTTGTTATATTTGCAACCGCCTGTCCCCAATAACGAGGAGGGTTGTTGCCAAAGGCGCTGCCGTAACTCAGTTGTGTGCCCATGTTTTTAAAGCTGGGTCGGATAGGTTGGGCTGGGTTGGATTGGGTTGGGTGAGGACGATAAGCTTGACCGAATGAGGATATAGCATCGTTTTGAGAACGAAACAATGGTGGGGGCTATAGGTTGGTGTGGATATGAAGGTGGTATCGGGGGTATATTGGTGTTGGTAAGGCTCTTGTTGTTGTGATTGAGTTTGTGGCATGAAGGGGTTACGTGTTTGGAAGAATGGTCTATGTGTGTTTGAATTTGATGGCTGGAATTGGGTGGGTTGGTCATGTTGTGGGGTTGGTGGTTAGGCGTATGCTGCGGCCTGCGAGCGCGGGTTAATCAAGTATGAGTTATCAGACACCCATTGTTGCGTAGTAACTGACCTAAACCAAACTAAATATTCTCTAGTTGGTTTGACATTTTGCAGCACTTGGTCAGTTAGGACATGTTGACGTCGATCCCTCCATTGTTGACGTAATTCCCTTGCAAAGTCTCTTCAATCTTCCATATTCCACATGTCACTTACTCTTTTCAAATGCCATTCTCCCAAACATGTCGGAGGGCCCGGAATATCCTGTTGCATTCCGAACTGCATTTGCACCCGATCTGTTTGGTGCATTTCAATCGTAGTGAACTGGATGATTGGTGTTTTTGCTGTCCAAATTTCAGCATCCTCTGGGTTAGGCTCATGGTCGATGGCTAAATAGGGTCGCCAGATGAACTACATTAAAAAAAATAATTCGTTTAGTAGACAATTATTTTAGTGAATAATATGCATTAAAAAGAAAAAATATTTTTTATATATGACAATACCTGGTCGATCCCCACGTGGTCTAACAAACTGCGATATAAAACTATGGAACTTCTTGGATTTCTACTATAATCCATCCCAAGATCGGACCAGCTAAGCATAATAGATTTAAAAGCATTTAGATACAATAATATTTGAATATTTAAAATTTAATATGTTTGGAAATAAAAAATAATAGTAGACTTACTGGTTTGCGTAGGGGAACGGGCATGGATTCATATTGCGTGGGGCGAGCATCGGCAGTCTTGAATACCCCCAAGCTTGTAACAAAAATGCACAACCAAAAAATATACAAGTATCCTTTGTGGCATTTTTACAAAGGCTACTGTACAAATGAGCCAAAACAGCCGAACCCCAACTATATGTATTTACATTGTTGATGTTTCGCAACAATGGTAAATACATCATATTTATTGTGTTTCCGGTACCGTCGGGAAATAAAAAATGACCGAATAAAAGCATAATATAACACCGAGTTTTTTGAATTTTTTCGTACTCGGTTGATTCTTTGTTTAAAATAAAACTAGCATAGTGGGCTCTAAGGACTCCTAGATTAATCCCTGAACCCCTGCTACGAGTATTTGTTGGCTGCTCCTCGTCAATGAGAGGGGCACCCAGCAAGTCCTCTACTATAGAAATTTCATGGTTTACCTTTCCAAAGACAGCTCTACCGAATACACGTAACCCCAAAAGCATGTAGACATCTTCCAATGTGACCGTGCATTCACCGAACGACAGGTGAAAGGTGTGTGTCTCCGGCCTCCACCTCTCTTGTAGTGCCAAAATGAATTATGTGTCTATAGAATTGTTGTGCACCTTTATGACTTCACCAAATCCGCATGAACCTAGATACGGTTCAATGATCGGATCAAACTCTATGTAGTCGTGCACCCGACACCGAAATCTTTTTACATTCTGTAAAAATATTATTCGACATAAGTTAAAAAATGCATGAGTAAAAAGTATATATAAGTGTATATGTGTAAAAAAATATACATAACAAAAACTTACAAATGACTCGATATTTTCGATTGTGCCTCGATGTTGATCTCCCATTGTTAGTAGTGCCATTGGAAATATTTTTAAAAAAATGATAAGGAATAATTATGAGACTATTATAAGAAGTAAGTGTGATATAACAAGTAAGTGTGATATTCAATTTGTTGATCACGAATTTATAGAAATAATGATGCATGCATTAGCCCCTTTGTTTGGAGAATTTGTACAAAAACAAACATACATGTTCGCCACTTAGATTGGCGAAATTGTATTAGACTATAGGTGTTCTCCTGATTGGTCCAACACCAATGTTGAGGATTGTCCAGCTTCAATCTGATTGGCGAATGAAGGTTTTGCAGGATCACCAACCAACCTTCACATGCAAAGATTAAAGTGCAGGGAATCTTGACCATGCAGCAGGCCAGGAATCTTCAATGCAAGCACGTTATCTCTGTCCAAAATTTCCAGCTTTTGCAGGTTTATACAGTTGCCAAGTTGATTGGCGAATATGTCTAGGGTTTCGCCATTCCATTTGGCGAATAGGTCTAGAGTTTCGCCATTCCATTTGGCGAATAGGTTTAGGGTTTTTTCCCTTAGCCAATCTGATTGGCGAACGTGGCTTTTGTTTTACGTGAGTTTATGTGAATATTTATTTAAGTTTGTCATGTGAATATTTAATATACTTTGAGAAATATTTATTATGTTAATATATATTAAGTGATAATATTTATTATGTGAATGATAGTGTAATATTTGTATTAATATTTAAGATTATAATATTTAAGATGTATGATATTATGTGAATTGTATTATATATAAAATGCATGGACAAAGAAGATAAGCCTGTGGAAAAATAATATAGCCTATATGCGCAGAAGATAAATCTATATGTGCAAAAGATAAGCCTGTATGTGAAAATAATATGTGCAGAAGATAAGCCTATAAGGCTACCGAAATGATGTTTCCACAACTTGTACACATTAATTCTAAACAGTAAATATATCCATAAAATAATTTTAAACTTTTTTATTTATAGATTATTTTCGTATCTTCATTGTACCATAAACTTCAAAACATTAAACATGTCTAAAAGTGTCTTTGTATTTGAACTATGTCTCAATTACCCCAGTATATGATCAACGCCCATATAAATGGCGAAATATTTGAATGTAAGCATTTTGGTTTCAACTTTCGTAACACCGAGGTTACTCGGTTCTCAATAACCCGACGATCCAATTTTGCTCATCTAAAACAGAGATTGGAAAACAAAATGCAGCGTGGTCCAGTAGACGTCATTATTTACAAAAATCCAGTATTATATGAGGATAATCAGGTCATGTATTTCCAATTAACTATATCTGATGACGAAAGTGTTCGTACTATGTTTCTAAGCCATGAGTATTCTGGTTTCAATGATATCGAGCTCTATGTTACGCTTAACCAACAACAAATGTCTCAGACTATTGATCCTTCGCAAGTCTTTTGCGAATCTGACAATGATTTGACTGAAGTCGATGTTGTTGATGAGGACGAGGAAGAAGAGGAGGCAGTAGTTGATGAAATGGTCAATGAAGACGAGGTCCCGACCAGTCATGTATATCGTCCTCCTCCACACATGACAAACTTGAACTTGGGAGGTGATGACCCATCTTCAGACATATTTTATGATCCGTATCCACAAAGACAAGGTGCATTAAAGGAGGGCGATCATTTTCGAACAAAAGAAGAATGCGTTCGAGCTATAAAATTTTACCACATGGATTTATCAGCTGATTATAAGGTCGAACGAACGAATCCTACACTATATATGATATGTTGTCGTAACGTGGCGTGTCCGTTTCGATTGACAACATCATACAGAAAGAGAAGTGAAGATTGGAAGGTTGCGTCTATGGGACCGGAGCATACTTGTGTAATAACCAACTCATTGCAGGATCATCGGCAACTGAGCTCTCAGCTAATATGCAACGATATCTTATCAATTGTTGTCGACGATCCTTCGGTAAAGGTCAACACGATAATTAAGCACATAGTTCATAAGCACAATTATACTCCATCATACAGGAAAGCATGGATTGCTAGAACCAAGGTTGTTGCCGTTGTTTTTGGAAATTGGGAGGACTCGTACAAAGAACTCCCAAAGTTTTTGTTGGCACTAAAGCACTATGCACCAGGGACCATTGTCATCCTTGAGACCTTGCCGGCGTATAATTCAGAAAGTCATTGTGTTAGTGGAAATGGCGTATTCCACCGACTCTTTTGGGCTTTTGACCCATGTATAAAGGGTTTTGCCTTCTGCAAGCCTATAATCCAAATTGATGGAACATGGCTCTACGACAAATACAAAGGAACTCTATTGATGGTAGTGGCCCAGAACGGCAACAGTAATATCTTCCCAATTGCATTCGCTATAGTTGAGGGAGAGACTGCCGAGGGATGGAGTTTTTTCCTGAAAAATCTCCGTTTGCACGTGGCTCCCCAGTCTAACTTATGTTTGATTTCGGACAGACATGCATCAACTGAGAGTGCATGGAAGAATGTTGATAACGGCTGGCAGGAACCTCCTTCAACACATGTCTATTGCATTAGACACATCACGCAAAATTTCATGAGAGAGATCAAAGACAAGACATTGCGGAAGAAGGTCGTGAACGCGGGGTACTCATTAACCGAACCGTCATTCAAACACTATCGTGACGAAATCAGGCTGACAAATGAAGATGCGTTTAGATGGATAAACCAAATTCCTTTGGATAAGTACTAGGGCCTACGACAAAGGACAACGCTGAGGTCACATGACGACAAATCTCGTGGAATCAATGAACTCTGTTTTCAAAGGAATCCACAACCTACCGATAACCGCTTTGGTGAGGTCAACCTACTTTAGGCTCGGAGTACTTTTTGACACCAAGCGTTCAAAGTGGAGTTTCATCCTACAGTTTGGTCAAGTGTTCAGCGAGAGTTCTATGACATTCATTAAAGACGAAGCATCCAAATCTAACACACATGTGGTCACCGTGTTTAACCGCAATAAGGGACATTTCAATGTTGCTGAGATCATGGATCACAATGAAGGGAGATCGAGGGGATCCTATCGGGTAGAACTTGATAACAATTGGTGCGACTGTGGAAAATTTCAAGCCTTTCGCATGCCTTGCTCCCATGTTATAGCGGCATGTTCGAAGGTTCGGCTAGACCCTTCAGGCTTACTATCCCCTATTTACCAAGTGCACAATCTTTGCAACGTCTACAACAAAAGCTTTCTGATAGTTGCAAATGAGGACTACTGGCCCACCTACAACGGGGAAATAGTCTGGCACAATGAGAACATGCGAAGAAAGAAAAAGGGGTGTCCTAACAGCACGCGTATTCGCACTGAAATGGATACGGCGAATAAGATGGTGAGACTATGCAGTTCATGTCGTCAGCCCGGTCACAATCGTAAAAAATGTCCCAACATTGGACCAAGCTCAACATCATAAATTAAACCATTTTAACTGTATTTATTTAAAATAGAAGCCTAGTTCGTTTCATTCATATCAGTAAAATCATGCAACCACAAACACGAACATACATAAATAAAACAAGGAAATACATAATTCAAACATGATCGTACATAAATAAAACAAGAAAATACATAAATTCAAACATGACCATACATAAATAAAACAACTAGAACATTCAACATATCTAGCCTATCAGAACCATCATGACAGCTTCACCTCCACCTAACATCATCGAAAGAACACCTGCATCATTGACCACTTTTCTCCATTTCGTCACACCAGACTCCACAACCCGCTTCTCAATTTTAATTATCTTTTCTTTGGGGCCGATCTCTCCTTCTAACCAGCGGTTTAATTCTCTATGCAAGTGTTACAAAGTTTGCGGGTTCCATAACAGCATCTTCAAAGGAGGCTTTGTTGCCGAGAAAAACACCAAAGCATTTTTCTTCAAAATATCAAATTTTGGAAGCGGTTCTTCTAATGTTGAGGAAGACGGTGTCGATGCAAAAGTGTATGGACGAGGAGAAGCCATGTTGTAAGAGGAAGAGATTGAAAGGAATGAATGAGAGGGGGTTTGTAAGGAAGGAGTGAGAGGAGTTTGATGTGAATGAGTGATAACGGGGTAGATGTATTTATAGAAAAACAATTACAAGGTAAGCACTTTCACCAATCCAAATGGCGAATGCCTATCATCACATAACACTCATTCGCCAAACCAAGTGGCGAATGAGTACATACTATATATATATATATATATATATATATATATATATATATATATATATATATATATATATATATATATATATATATATATACTTATATATATATATGTATGTATATATATATATATGTATATATATATATATATATATACATATATATATATATACATACATATATATATATATATATAAGTATATATATATATATATATATATATATATATATATATATATATATATATGAGTATATATATATATATATATATATATATATATATATATATATATATATGAGTATATATATATATATATATATATATATATATATATATATATATATATATATATACTATATATATATATATATATATATATATATATATATATATATATATATATATATATATACTCATATATATATATATATATATATATATATATATATATATATATATATATATCTTATATATATATATATATATATATATATATGTATGTATATATATATATGTATATATATATATATATATATATATATATATATATATGTATATATATATATATATATATATATATATATATATATATATATATGTATATATATATATATATATGTATATATATATATGTATATATATATATATATATATATATATATATATATGTATATATATATATATACATATATATATATATATACATATATATATATATACATATATATATATATATATATATATATATATATATATATATATATATATATATATATATATATATATATATATATATATATATATAGTATGTAGTCATTCGCCAATTGGTATGGCTAGGATGAACTCATTCGCCAAACCAAGTGGAGAATTGTTTAGAAATTTTAACATGTTCGCCATTTGACATGATGAATTTGTTAAAATTTCTTTTCATTTAGCCAATCCAATTGGCGAATTGGTTTCATTTTAGACTTGTTCGCCAATCAAGTTGTTGAAAATGCAAGGAAAGTATGTTACTTTGGTAAATTTTTTGAAAACATTGTTATTTTGGAATTTATTTTATTAAACTATGTTATTCTAAAAAAATCGTTTATTTAACTAAAAAGGTTTATTTAAATTTGTTTTTAAATAAATATGAATAATTTTTTATTATAGTTTTATACAATGAATTAAAATAAATAAATAAAATTAATTATTTTTTAGAACTTATGAAAATAGGATGAAACCAAGTTACAAACAATATTATAAGTTGTTTTTATAAGTAAGAAAAAAATTTATTTAAACATTATTTACATATGTCTAAAATAATAACTCTTATGTAGGCTAACAGACTAACCAGACCTTAGAAAATGTCAGACTCAGGCCTAAAAATAAACATATGTCAGACTACATGTCAGACTTAGGTTTAAATTGTTTGACAGATCAGGCTTAAACTTGACAAAGTCTAACTCTGCCCAGCCTATTTTCACCCCTAGCCACACCACCACAATATGTTTTATGTTTATATTATTTGAAAGTTACATAAAAACCTTTGTTCATTCTTGTTGGTATAAATAGAGTATTTAGCTAATATGTTTACTAGTGGATATATACCCATTCGGACTTGTTTTAAGTTAGATATGGAAAAGTTTTGATTGACTTTGAATTTTATTTATAATTCCACCTTTTTTGCTTCCTTTAGCGTAATAAAATCAAAGAATAATGTTTTGATGTTAAAAAGTTGGTTAATAGTGGAAAAATCTTTTTAAGGGTTTTGAGTTTGAGAGACACTTCAGCATGAAAAAGAAGATCATGCATGATGGTGTTATCTAATTGCCCACTTGCCATTTCTGGATATGCATCTCCAAAAGCATCATTAAGTTGTTAATTAAACCATCTTAGTGAATAAAAACACCATAATTGAGTATAAAAGGTAGTTCAGATATGTATTTCCTGATACAATATGGAGATGCATCTCTGAATCATATTTTGTTCGAAATGGGATAGATCTAAGAAAGACAAAGATTAGTATGATTTTAGGTGCGTTCAAAGATGCATCTCTAGACATATGAAGGATATTTTAGGATTTCCAGATGTATGGTCCTTTAAGGGTGGAAAGAGAATTTCCCTAATAATTTTTCTTTTTTTCTTCTAAGATGCATGGCATTTATTTTCTTACATTGTGACTTTATGGGCTCTCTAATATTCAAAGTTCATTGTTGTAGCTGAGATTTCAACCCCAAGTTTGAATGGAGTACAATAGGCAAAATAAATATTTTTAAGGAAATATTTTGACTTTGATAGAAAGTATTTTGGGAGATCTTGGTCGGAGAGGTCCTTTGTATAAGAGGAAAATGTTGGTTTTAAGGCTTATAAATATTTTTGAGTTTAGACTGCAATTTCAACGGAAGCAATATTGACGTTGCGTTCGATGTAGGTTTTAAATTTTGAATAAGGATGATAAATATTTTTTGTCTTTATCTGTTTTTTCTAAGATGGCGTGTGTAATGGTGTAGCGGAGTGAAGGCATACAAGCGAAACATGTCATTTTCTGAAGAAAAGACCGTTGATAACGGGTATTTTTGACTTAGTATAAATATGGGTATTAGTGTGTAGGATTTTTGTGTGTTCAATCACTGTACAAATACTCACAAATTACTCTAAGTATATAAGTGTGTTGAGAAACAAGTTCATTGAGAATGTATGTCTGAATCACCATATTTTCTTTTCAATCGAAGTCATTTACAGTTTATCAATTATTTTTTCTTATTGTAATTTACTTTGAAGTTCTTTATTGCATTCTTTTACAAATTTTGCATTTACTTTTAAACTTTAAACAACATTCTCAAATGATGGGCATTGTCGAAGTGTTCATAGATATTTCAATTTAAACACGAAAATAGTAAAAGACAATGGGTAAGCTGGAAAAAATCATCAAATTTCAAGTTATATGAATAGGTTTAGGTCATCTAAAGTAAGTAGTTAGTGAATAAATTTCATAGGTGAGTGAAAAGATGTTGAAATGAATTAGGGTTTGAGAGGTTGTAATTTTGATGTGTTGCATAAAGAATTGAAATAGAGAGAAATGTAAAATAAGTAAGAAAGAAGGATGTTTAAGAAAAGCAGGAGAAAATACGGCAGCAGCATAACATCCATGTATGTAGAGAATAGAAGAGATTAGTACTTACAGAGGTTGGCGGCTCGTGAGACGGGAACATGAAAATTTTAGAAGGTGGCATTATCAAGTAGGAGTACAACGTTTCTCTTAATATTCTATTTTAAAATTAGTACAATATCATGTTACCTTTATTTTGGGGTTCATCTTCTTCAAGTTCTATTTTGTGACTTCTCATAGAGCTGATCAATTCTTCAAGAGATATTTGATTCAGATTCTTTGATAACTTTATAGCTATAACCATGGGTCTCCATGCCTTTGGAAATCTTCTGATTATCTTTTTCACATGATCTGTTGTTGAGTAGCCTTTGTCCAGAACTTTTAATCCAGCAACCAGAATTTGAAACCTTGAGAACATTTTCTCAATTGTTTCATCTTCTACCATTTTAAATGCTTCATACTTATGGATGAGTGTCAGAGCTTTAGTTTCCTTGACTTGAGTGTTGCCTTCATGCGTCATTCTCAGAGAGTCAAACATATGTTTAGCTGATTCTCTGTTTGTGATCTTCTCATACTTTGTGTGTGAGATGGCACTAAAAAGGATCGTTTTAGCCTTGTGATGATTTTTGAACTCTTTATTTTGTTGGGTTGTCATATTTCTTCTTTCAATATTCTAACCATTGTCTCAAACTGGATGAGTGTAACCATTAGTTACCATATCCCAGAGATCTTCATCATGAGCCAAAAAGAAACTTTCCAGAACATTTTTCCAGTAGTCAAAGTTCTCACCATCGAACATTGGGAGTTTGTCATTGATTTTGTAATTCTGAATGTCGTTGTTTTTTTGGATTTGTTCCGCCATAGTGTTTTTCTGTAGGATCTTTTTTTGACACGGTTAAGTGTAAGCACCCAGAACCATGTGCTTTGATACTAATTGAAGGGACGAAAAACACAAGAAAAAGGGGTTTGAATTGGGGTTTTTTAAAAATTAAAGCAATAAACATAAATAGTTTATCCTGGTTCGTTTGAACTCAAATTATTCCAGTCCACCCGCCAAAGTAATTTTGCCTCTCTCAGGCGAGGTCTTAATCCGTTATTCAAGATTTGAGTACAACCACATAGACCTACTGCTAATGTCTTCTTGAGTTTACTTACTAATACTTTAGTCACTCAAGGAATATTAAAAATCTTAGATTACAAGTGTGTATAAGATTGCTTCTAATAAGCTATTATCACAATTGTGATATTTTTACACAAATTTGACACAAAAGAGAATAAAGATCTTAAAGTTGTTTTGTATACGTGCAAGTGTAGGTTACCTTTTATTTCAAGATACTCCTTTATATAACTGAAGAATTTAGATATGTTGGAGACACCAAAAGGTATTTTTGGATGATGATAAAAGATGTTTAAGATCTTTCCAAAAATAGTGAATCATGTTTGATATGCGTTTAAAACTTGATACTCATTTAATGAGGATGATGCTTGAAATCAGAGTTTGTTTTGCATGATAATATCAGAGTTTATTCAAAAGTGCAGCTGGTGCTAAGAGTGTGATAAACAATCAGATCAACCATATCAAACTTTTGTGAAAATTCCTTGTTGAAGCATCAGAAATTTTGTCGTATGAGGAGAACTTCTTGCTATGTATCAAAATTTTCTGCACATCAAAATAAATAATTTTAAGGAGCATATTTGTTCTTTAATTAATATGATGTTTGTTATCATCAAAACTAATTATAGAGAGTAGAATCAATTCTTGTTCTAACATATTCAAGTCTCATTCAATGAAGTGTGTACTTCTTACATCACTCCAAGATGGAATGAATAAGAAGCACACCTAAGTATGAAGGAGATCCACAAACCTAGTTCCAAAGATTAAGGCTTAAGTACACTAGCCTATTGTATTTATTAAGTTTTTTTTGTTTTAAATGAATACGTGTTTTTTAGTTTATTTGTGGAACATCCTCATGCTAAGATTTATTCATCATGATAGATACCCAACACCTTGTCCCAATATGGAATGAATGCAAGTATCCCATGGAAAAGTCTCTTGGCACTTGAATAAGTTCAATCTTTATTAGGTGTTTTGATTTTGATTTTTGAGATGAGAAGAGAGAGAGAGAGAGAGAGAGAGAGAGAGAGAGAGAGAGAGAGACCCAAAAGAGCAAAAGGTTAAACATTTAAGGGGGACTAAGACCAATCATATGTTATCATGCTTGGACTTCTTATGGTTAGTGAGGTATGATAACTCTATCCTAAAAGAAATGAGAAAGAAAAGAGAAGAAATAAGAAGAAAGAGAAGAAATCAACTTACTTCCAAGGTGGAAGTTAAGTTGTTTCTAAGAGGGATGGGAGAAGATTATACAAGCAAAGCATCTTTAAATGATCAATCAAACACAAATTGAAAGTTTAAAAAGATGAGGTAAGAGTTTATAATGTGGATGCACATCCACACTCTCATGACTTACCATAGCCCCTAAAAAGTTAGCAAAATGAAACACAAGTGAACATAAGAAGTGAAAGAGAAATCAAACAAATAAAGAAATCAAATAGAAGGGATCCTAAGGTATGAGAACCCTAAAAGTCATAACCTAACCATACCAAAGCTCTAAGAGGCCTAAAGTACCTAAATAAACTCAAACTAGGTCAAAAAGAAATTAAAAGAAGTAACCAAGTTCACAAAATGCACAACTTAAGAAGTATGAATGCATATGACACATAACATGAATGAAAGTATGTATGAATCATCAAAGTCATAATGTGATGACCTATGTGAATGACTAAAGATGATATGAGTGAACATACCAATCATGAATGAGTTAATTCATAAAGAGGTGAGATGATGAGATGAAAACAAGTTCGTGTTCACATAAGAAGAAAAGAACAAGTCAAGATTAAAAGTCAAAGATGAAATATGGGTATGAATGAATGCAAGTCAGTGGAATATAACCAATATGAAATTATGAGAATTCAAGTGTGATCATACCAAATGCACATATGAAAGATATCAAGACAATTCAAACAAGTAAGCAAGAAATGTCACATAAGAGGCAAATGTCAATTACTTGAGTTGCAAGTCACAAAGGATGGATGAAATACAAGAATGGGTGCATATGAGCATGAAGTCAGTAGAATAAACAATATTAAATGCATATGAGATGAGTGAATGAACATGTTCAATACAAACAAAGAAGCATGTGAAACATGAGAGAAGAAATGAAATGAGAAATTAGGTTAAAGTTCAAACAAGGATGCATAATCACACCAAATGCAAACACAATCCAACATGACCTATAATATTCAAGAGATGGCCTATAAATGTCTAAATATGATTTATAATATCACACAATTAACCTCAAACAATGTTACAAGTGCCTCATAATGAACTAGGGTTAAGAAGTTTAAGAAAGGATTCACAAGATGTTACTTCAATTACAAGGCATCAAACAAATAGAAAAATATAATCAAAAATTATGAAAATGCATCACAAATGGCCTAAGTCAGGGACTAATGACATGTCAAAAGATCATTCCAAAAATCAAAGAAAACTAGCTCAAACAAATATTCAAAGTCACATTGGATCAAAGAAAGAACAATGCACAAGATGGAGATCCAAATGCATGCTAAAATGATTTTAAAAATTTATCAAAAATATTTTTAAACACTTCAGGATGTTTATGAATCATAGAAAAAAGAATGGAAGAAAAATGTTTCATGATCTATGCAAAATAATTCAAACAAGTTGAACTAAGAAAGAGGGAACAAGTTCAAAAGAAAATAAAAGAAAATTTTGGTTTAATGATGAAAAATTAAGAAAATAAGAAATAAACTATATGAAAAATTAGTTAAATGAATAAACATACTTCGTGAATTATTTTAGAAATTTTGGATGCTCAGAGGTAACTTTAAAAATTAAAAATGAAATGATATTCAAAAATAAAATAAAATGAAGAGATCATGCAGAGAGGTGCACAGATAGCAAACATCCAGTTCAAAAGAACTTTTGGGCCTAAGGAGGGTGTGTAAATAGCAAGAATAGTCCAATCTAATTCTCAGTCTGTGTGCACAGATTTATGGTGTACTCAGTCAACAAACTTGACTCACATCTGAGCCACATGATAAATCCAACGCATACAAGCAAGTCGACAATCAAAAGTATGAAGAATGAAAGGCTATGATACAAAGCACACAGTAACAAACACATGGAGCCAAACACACAATCAGTCAGATTCAAAAATATAACACAAACACACACGTGACACACACACACATTTCATTAATGCGTTGTCACCATACCAGCCACTAGATTCAAAATATGGACGACCATGATTGCGTCTTCTTCAAACAAACTCAAGTCACATGAAACATAACCAGATGTCAGAGCTAGGGATATGGTCATCTTCTCCGGCAAGCTCAACAGAGAACCACCACAATTTTTTCTAGAAATCAAAAGTAAGAGCACATATACACGTCAAATTTATCACTGATTCCAAATATCGTGTTCATTTCACCATATCATGCATGCATGAAGCAAATCGAAGCAAGAAAGGTTGAACACAAAAATTTCAAATCTAAAATTCTAACATGTAGCACGTCCAAAACTCATGCAAACCACATCAGAATGATCAACACAACATCCATATCATAATGCACATCATAAAAACATGAAATAAGAGGATGAATCTGGACTCACCTGAAAGTTGCAGCAAGCTAAAATACTCCTAAAAATCTAGTAGGAAGGTGCAGATCTTCCTCTTTTGACCTCTAATTGCAAAATAAATGCAATTAGAGCCTTGAATAGAGCTAGATCTAAGATTTTGAAGTTGAGCTTTCCAAACCTGAACCCGATGAAATCCTTAGTATGAGCTTCAATCGATGTTTGATCCTTGTTCCTTGAAGCTTACTAATCAAGATTATGCAAAGAAATCTTAATGAAACCCCAGGAGGAGTGGGATTCGAAGAGAGAAAGTTTGAGAGTGAAAATGTGAAATCTAGGAAATGATGAAGCTCTAGCACTAACCACACGACCGACTTAAAGGCTTAAATATGGATGCAATTGGGTCTGACCAGGGTTTTGAATCCAGTTGAATCATGGTTAATGATTTTTGAAGGATTTTGCAATTACAAGTGGAAATGTGCATTCCCATGTGCATGTGGCTAGTTATGACCATGAAGCCCTTGTATTTTTTGTACTGATCACAATGTGATTGGATTTAAGCATTGAGAGTGAATGGTTTTTGTGTTTGCATTGATTTTGCAAAATGGCCACTTGTGAAATAAGTGATGAACATGGCATGAAAAAGGTTAGTTCTAGGGCCAAAAATGTGCCAAATTAAGTGTGTTGTCGTGTTGGGATATGATTTTGGCAATTAGAAGTAAGTACCATTCAATTTGAAGCATTTTGCAAGAAGTGGAAAAAAGTCATGCATGAAAAACCCTAAAATACAACTTCACTTCGTTTGATCGTTACTTTTGAACCAAGAATGTTATGAAGATAATATTATAATTTTTGGAAAGGGAAAATGATGATATTTAACTTTCATGTTTGGTAAAACACCATTTGAAGCTTTTTTGATGATGAAAAGTCAAGTTGAATGTGAGGTATAAAGTTTCCAAAAATAGAAACCTCTCATTACAAGTCATTTCCATTTTTAGTAACTTTTGCCATGAGTTTTGATTCTTGATGAATGAGGATATCCTTGAAATTTCTTGACCAAATAAAGGTCTATGAACTTGAGGAGCATGATCTTGACCTTGAAAACTCAAAAGTTGACTCTTTCCTCTACACAATTGACTTTTCCCCAATTTCTTGGTTTTCAAGTAACTGATCAAATGAAGACCTTATGAAATGATACAATGGATAATATTCCATACTTAGATACTTGATGACATATATAAAGCATTGAGATCAAGTTTGGAACACAATTTCATCAGGAAGCCTCTTGAATCACAAACCCTAATTTTGCACTATTTGCCTATGTGGTGATGCACTGGTGCAACTTCTTGATCAATCCACATATTCTAATGTCTTGAGGGATCAAATTAAGTGATATAATATATGAGATACCCTTTAGGCTTATGGGAGACACTTGGCTCTTGTTATTTTGCTTTGAATCATCAATGCTTTGCAAATCAACTAATCACACACCTTATGCTTCCACCAAACAATGCATGCTTCATTTTTCTATGATATGAATACAATGAAATGTATGGAATGATATGCTAGATGGCATGGAAATGAGAGGGAAGAATTTGGGGTGTTATAGGTTTATCTAAGCTATTTTCAGAAACTCGACACGGTTGCCTTTTTCACTAAATTGTAAATCTCCCTTTGTGAATTTCTTTCTTTGAATCCTTACACATAACTTTTTGCTTTATAAAATGAATTGTAAAAATGTGTCATGGGGAATCCTTTATGTTTAGGACCCATTATTTTGTTTTAAACTTTCTCCGGTCCATTTTAACACTCCCTCGGGCTTCCGTATAAGTCCTGATCCCCCAATTATTTTCTTAAACAGTTTTCAATCTCCTAAACAGAGATTCATGGGCCACTTGTTTACAAGTCCCATTCCTTTTTCTTTTTTCATCTTTTCCAACTAAAGATCAAATACACCTGCAATAGACTGAGCCCATAACTAGGTGGAACTACTTTCTAGGCGGTAGGCAGATTTTCAGCACCCAAGTCCTACCATGTGTATGAAATCATAAGATAATAAAATACAAAACAAATTCCATAAGCATCCTTATGTATAAGCCATATTATTGGATTTTGATCCATCTCTTCTCCCTCTAACTTCTCGCTATTTTTTTAAACTGTTGTTTGCTTGTTAGATTAGGGTTTCTGATTAAAACTATATTTCTTTATCTCATAGTAAAGCAAATATAATAAAACACATCTTAATCATCAAAGAGGATACAATGTAAAACATATTTGTAATCTCTCTCCCCCAGGATTTTGGGCCTCTGCTTCCCAGTGTAACTCCCAACATCATTCTTAAAAATCACTTAAGAATACTCAAACCATAGCAAAGTCATACCAAAAATGGTCAAACACATTCACTGACACATTTATTTGTTTGCATGCATCTTTATCTGTATATATTTGCATCTCTACCAGAATCTCTAAGTAACTGGGTTATTGTCACCAGACCAAACCTTTGAATAACTTAGAACCCTCTTAGTTCAAAACATAACCTCCTTTTGGGCTTAGTTCAAGGACCTTCTGGTCTCTTAAAGGTACCTTCTCTCAAGCTTAAAATTACTCAGCCTCCTCTTGGGCTTTGTTCAAGGACCCATGGGCCTCTTAAAGGAAACCCAGACTCCTCTTGGGCTTAAATTCAAGGACCATCAAAGGCTTCCTAAAAGCATAGGAACAAATCCTTAGAATTAAACATATACAATAGTATCCCTCTCCCTGATGGATGACCAATATAGCCTCATTTTGGGCTCTAAGCAATTGAACCTCCCCAGACAAAGGAAAGTATGATAACCTCAACTTTACAAACAAACATACAAGCATTCTTCATCAAGAGTCAGTCTCCCATAAATTTTCAGCCTCCCATCTTGGGCTTCATTCAAGATACAAACAATTAAGAGTCACTCTCTCACAAATAAGCTTAACACCTAGGCTTCCAAATCAGAACACAAATAAAACTTTCCTCATGGAGTCAGTTTTATTTGTTTAGCTTCAACCTTGGGTTTCAATCAAGGCACATATAAATCAATTCTCCCTCTTTAGAGATGACAAATTCTCTCTCTACTAAGTCTTTCAGCTTCAACCTAGGGCTTCAATCAAGGCACGCAGAAAGTCAAACACTTACCAGTCACTCAAACATTACAGTCATAGTCTTGGACTCTAACTAAGCTAAACCATTATTGTCATAGTCTTATACTCCAACTAAGTTAAATCATTACAATCATACTCTTGGACTTTAACTAAGCTAAACCAATTCAGTCATACACTTAGACTATAACTAAGATCACTTTCCACATGTCATATTTCCACCCAAATTCAGCTTTCATGAGCTATACAATTTAGGTTAACATTCAGTCCTCCTTGATCTTGCAATTCAGAGTACACATTCAGCCTTTCTTGAGGTATGTGTCGTACCTCGAAAAATAAAATCCTCGCGAACACGGTCGCAGCTAGTCTGACATGAGAGTCGCCACCTAATTTTGATTTATTCCCAAAGAGGGAAAGGGAAAATATAGATAAAACCCATGAAGAAAGGGATAAGACAAGGTCATCGCAACCATTGTTTGGGTTCGGAAGTTGGTTATACAAGGAGAAGGTATTAACACCCCTTACATCCATCGTACTCGATGGAAACCATCTAAGTTGTCACACGAGAAATTATGTATATGCCTAATGAGTTACTTTCTAAATAAAAGTTTGATTGATCCTAAGGTGCTCGAAAATGATTGAGATCCATGTACCTACGTATTCCCTCATGCAATGGGAAAGTCAGAGCTTTGTAGTTCGACTCACTATGGTTTGGTTGTTTTTTTATTACCTTTCCTTCAAAAAAGGATTTAGGAGTCGAATTGCACTAAAGACTATGGGTAGACTATTTCGCTCAATAATCCAAATGTCTTGCATCGAAATAACCAGAGTGAGTAACGGGATATCCATTATCCTCCTTCTACCGCTTAAGGCTCGCGGCGTACATTTTTTCTCGTGTTTGGGGATTTGAAACAATTCATGTACATCGTCAGCAAGGTTCTTTCTGAAAGCATGTTATCAACAAATATGGGTATTTCGTTTTCGTCATCCTCCCTCAAATATTTGCTAAAACAACAATGTGATAACGGGAGTGAAGTGCAACTTGTTTTTGCGATTTTTCGTGATAATTGAGAAAAAGTGAGTGAATATGAATGTATTAGTTCAAAACATGCATGTGTATTTCATTAATATTACCATTAAATACAATAATATTTAAAATAAAGTAGCACTTAATAGAAAAGAAACTACAAATGCAAAGAAATCATATGGGCGAAAGCATGTCAGTGTTGAGGAACTGAACTTTCTTCTTTTGATCTCTCTGGAGTCTTCAAACTCAATCAGTCGGGAAGCCTGACATGCCTAACCAATTTCCTTCTAAAAAAGATATGTACCCGTGGTCCATCAATGGTTGTACTCTGATTTGGAAAGCTTTGCAGTCTTCAGTTGAGTGTCTCATTGATCCATCATGATATCCACATCTCTCATGTGGATCATACTCAGTTGGGTATGGCTTTGGTAATGGCTTGAGAGGTTTGGGCTCTACTAGTGAGTTCTGGATCAAATATGGCAGAAGCTGGCTTTATGACACATGAACTGGATGAAGAGGAGTATTCCTTCTTTCCAAATTGTTACGAGGCTTATGCTGGCTATGACGCTGACTCTGAAATCCTCGGCCACAGGCTCATTTATTTGTATGAGAATCATATTCGCAACTACTCTCAACAATTTGTTCCATAACCTGGACTGATGAACCCACATGACCAAATGGAGGATTGTTGATTTGTAATCCTTGAGGTGTAAATGAGATTAACTTAGACTCAATCGGATCTTGAATCTGATTCTTGAGTTGTTGGAAATTATCAGTTGAATGATCGGGTGCATTAGCATGGAAACCACAACGAACATTGGGATCAAATCCCTGTGGGTATGGAAGAGGTACTAGATCTAGTTACTTCGGTTCCACTAATCCACTACTAATCAAACATGGAAGTATGAGACTGTGTGGCATTGGCTATAGATCAAAATGTCTTTTTGGTCTTTTTGTGTAGTAAGGACGTCGTAGCAAAGCATGTTGCTGCTGGAATGGTTGTGGTTGTGCAACATGTTGTCGATAATGAGAAGATCCTCTATTAGCAGGAGGAAATTGACCATCTATAGGAATGTGAATCTGATGTGGAAATCCAAAAGCTTGTTGATTCTGAGCAACTGACCTGCATGGGTACTGTTGATTCGCATAAGGAGCAATCCATGGTTTCTGGTTTGGTACTTTAGGCATTAACAATCGCCCAAAAGAATGGTGATTCACTGACAATGATGGTTGTCGAGAAGAGGATGGACCATAAGGTCTTGCTAGTGCACCTTGAGAATACTCATCTGCCATAACAACATCGGTTGACCTTTTTCCAATTCAAGGATTGGTGTCTTTGTCATGATCATTAAGGTCATTTTCCAAGTATCCTCTTGTAACATCTTCACAAGATACAACCTTTTCTACACCTGCATGTGTGGTGGCATCCCGATTCTTATCATAGAGGAAAGATATATCACCTGTCACAAGCTGAACTTGTTCCTTATGGTACAAGATTCTGAGCGGGTTGTGAGGTTCATGTGCCTTCTCTTTACCATGCCTTTGAATCAAACCATTCATGCTAGGATCTTCCTTATTTACCAACTTTCTCGATTTTTTTCAAAATTTTTCACACTCTTTGACCGCATGCCCCACATTACCAGTGTGGTGTCCACACTCTATTCCAGGGTTATCCTCTTCGAATACTAGGTGTTTGTTGTTGATTAACTCTTTAACTTTATTCTTAAATGACCATCAACCTTCAATATAGTGCCCCATCGCCCCTTTATGGTATTCACACTACGCATTAGGATCATATCCAAGCGGCAAACATGTTCGAGGCGGTCCGAGGGATATGGGTACCACCAATGAACTTTGTATCAAGTATGATAGCAATTGTGCACATGGTATAAGAGCGAGAACAAGAATAGACTGCGACCTTTCCAATCTTCTTTGTTGATAGCATTAGTTTTGCTTACCATAGTCTTGAGTGGGAGTGGTCAATGTTCTTTGTTGGTAAGTGTCGCTCCCGGGATTTTCATCCTAGTACAAACGCGAAAGTGGCGCGGAAAAGGTAGAGTCGCCAGCCAGACATTTTTATCCCAAAAGAATGGGAAAGGTAATGTTGCACAAACCTGAGGAAGAAGGAAAGGACAAGGCCTTGCGAACCAAAGATTTGAGTTTGGGAGTCGGTTACGACCTGGGAAGGTATTAGCACCCCAGATCGTCCGTCGTACCCGACGGGATCCACGCTTGCTTGTTTGTTTCAAAGGGTGAGAAAATATAACTGCTGCTGAATAAAACCGCTAACTGGAACTGAAATGGAAATGAAAAAGGAAATGAAATAAGAAAATGGAAAGAAAGGGGGAAATATAGGGAAAATAAAGAATGTGCTCGAACGGGCCCTACCCCGCTGCCTACGTACCTCATCGAGATAATGAGGATCAGAGTCGATGTAGTTCGCCTAACTAAGGCGGGAACTATTTGTTTGTGTTTTTTATACTGGAACTGCGTATGTCTATGCTCAGGTGTTGCAGGCTCGTCTGGTACGAGTGCGTTTACCGTCTTGCATGAAAGATAAGTCGTCGCGAGTTCGCGTTGTGAGTGAATGAGATGAGAAGAGAAGTTCCCGCAGGATAGTCGCTTATTGTTTGTTTTTTGTCTTTTATGAGTTTTGTATGAATTTGGCACAAGGAAGTGAATTCAAACTCTTTTCCATGGAATGTGTACTTGCTACTACATTCCAAGATGGAATAATAGAACAAGCACACCCAGCAAGGAGAATTTATCCAAGACTGGTTTCCTAGGGTTAGGGCTCAAGTTCACTAGCTTGTTGAACTTTATTAAGTGTTTTTGTTGCTTTTGTGAAGAAGTATCTTTTAAGTTTTTCTTTGTGAAACAACCCCTTGATGATACTTGTACATCATGCTAGACAAGCTTACACCACTCCAAGATGGAATGAGTGCAAGTGCTTCATGGAATAAGGCTATACTCAAAGGATCCTTTCATTTATTTGTTAATTGTTTTTTTTTTGTTTGAAGATGAGAAAGAATGACTCAAATTGAAAAAAGGACAAACTAAGGGGACTAAGACACAACCCTAATTTCATTTGTTTATTTACAAGAGAGGCCCTATGGTTAATGAGGTTTTCTAATCCTAATGAGAAAAAAGAAAAGAAGAAAAGAGAACTAGAAACTAACTTACTTCCTAAGGAAGTTAAGTTGTCTCTAAAGAAAGGGAAAACCTAAAAGCAAAGCACAAGGTGCTAAGGCAAACACAATTAAAATGCATAAGAGATAGGAATGAAGTGAGACTTACCTCAATCTTCCCCCCTACAAAACAAAAGTTAGCATGACAATGCATATTGAAAATAAAATCAAAGCATGAAAGCGATTAAGTACCATAAACGTCCTAGAATGGAACTAGGGTTCAAAATAAGACCTAAGTCTAAAGTTGAAGGTACCTAAAGGTTACATGACTTCTAAAGTCAGTAGCTACATGCTATAGGTCCCTAAGTATACTAGGATACCTCACAAGATCAAACTATGTCAAACTATGTACAAAAAGTTCACCTAAGTTCACATAAATGCAAATTAGGGTTTATGGATGAAGTATGAATGCATATGGATTACAAGCATGAATTAATACATGAAATGAACTTCAAAGTCAGTAGTGAATGCTTAGGAATGTGTATGAACGAATATACAATCATGGATGCAATGGATTAGGCATATGGAGCAATGAGAAGAAGATGTGAGATGAAATGGAACAAACATCGCATAAGATCGCACATGATGCAAACTAAGGAAGAATGGCATGTGAATATGAATGAAATGATTATGGGTCAGTAGCATACAAGGTATGAGATGAAATTATAATGCATGAATAGGCATTAATGATTTCCACATAATTAATGTTATTATTTAGAGGAGAAGAGAAACTAGTTTAAGTTAAAGTTAGTTCACATAAGTATGCACTTTAAAGCACCAAAACAAAGCAAATGGGTAGGGTTCAAAAAATGACCTATGACTGGAATTAAAGAAATAAAAATTACCTATAATAAACTCCTAAAATCTACCAAAAATCCCCTCAAGAAAATGGCATGAATGCCTTCTTAACATTTAGGTTATGCGACACATAAACACATGAATCAACTTAGGATCTAGGTGACATGGAAAAATAGCAAAAAGGCTTAAAAAATTATGAAATTAAATCTCTGTAATAACATAGTCATTATCTTACATGGTCTAAAAGGATTCCACAAAATTATGCACCAAAGTGCCAAAACAATTCCTTGATTAGCAAGGTAACAAAACATGGTTATCGAAAAACAACTCCACAAAGTGGATCAAAAAGGGCACTATAAATTATGAAAAAAATGCCTAATGAGCATCAAAATGTCACAAACTACAGTGATTAATCACACACAAAAAATAGGTTTCACACCTATGGGGAAAAATCGATTTCGGTCCCTTATGCCAAAACACACCCAAATCTGGAAACAAAAAATATGACAAATTAATTAAGAGGATGAGGATCACTCATGAATTTTTCCAGAATTTTATCTCACCTAAAACTATTTTTAATAATTGCGACGAAACGGGCAAAAAAGTGGATTTTAAGGGGAAGTGAAAGGAATCGATCCTAATGGTTCGTAACCTAATCCCTAAGTTCCGAAATCGATACATATCATCAAAAATCACAAATATATCCACTGCATCAGGTGGGAGGGCTCAATATGCATCTTAAGTTACATGGTCCTAAGCCGCATACGACTATAATGATGCTTAAAAGCCGAAAAAAGCTCGAAATCACTTACTTGATCGAAGTGCCGATTCTTCACATAAAAGAAATCCGAAAAAATCCCCAAACAAGGTCTTGTAGTCTCCTATGAGCAAAATAAATGCTCATCTTCCATATTGGCTTTGTGAAGCTTTACCAAAATCAAAATCGATACAAATCGATCGAAAAAGAATCATGAACCATTTAATTCCAAATTAGTTCACAATTAAAATTAACATTCTCACCAAAAAAATTCTAATAAAAATGTCAGGAAATGGATTAAAAACAATCCACAAAAATTAATTAACAAAGAAATTAATTAACAATTTTCTTAAGAAATAAACACTAATTTATATAAACATAAAGAGAAATAAACAGGGGTAATTCGGTAGAATAAGAGTGTCAAGAGTAATTTAATGGGCCCAAAGCCCAAATACTTCATTCATAAGGAAGATGGGGGTGTATCAATGATTCGAGAGTACGAATAAGAGTCCGATGGGGTTTGGACCTGAATGAAGCCTGATCCAGTTCCACCTTCTTATTGCTGTTTCTACAAACTCAACCTAAAACCTAAAAGAGGCGTACGATACATCTTCAGCATCCATATCCCTCCCTAATCGCGAAGACGACGGTACCTTCCCTCTCAAACGCGATGTGCATCCTTCGCATCCCCCATGGAGTCTTCGCTGACCACGACTTCTTCTTCTTCACAGTGAAACAAACATAAACCTCTCCGGAAAAATCGTCGGAGCAGAATCACCTTCATCACACGTCGACGGCTTAATCTCCCTCGGTTTCTCATCATTCGTATTCATCTTGCCACTCCACGTTTCGTTACCTCCTTCTTTCTCTTCGACGGCCGTCGCGAACTCTTCTGAACTACGTCATCGCCACCACCATCCTTACGTCAGGCTCGTCATCTCAACATCTGAGATCTCACCATCGAAGACATTTCCGCCGCAGTTTCCTTCGGACCACCACCACCGTCTATCCTCCGCGACGCACGGATGAAGAGAGGAGTCGTGAATACTTTAGATGGAGATACTCACCGGATCGGTATCAATTTCACAGGTGAGGCTTTGTTTCATTTCTTCTTCTGCAGTTCTGAGTATCCGTTGCGGTGTGTTGATTGCGTTGTAAATCGCGTTCTTGCAGGTTGATGTTGAGATTGATGAATGGTTTCAGTTACGGTGTTCTTGAATTGACTCTGGTTTCGAATAGATTTGTGGTGTTACAGGTTTATGGTGAGAGTTGAGAAAGATTGCTGATTGAGGTTGAAGAAGATTGGAAGAAGAGTGATTATTGGATTGAGAGGTTGAAGAGATCCTGAGTTTTGGAGAGTTTCTTGGAGATCTTTTTCTGATTATGCAGGTTTGTTAGAGATGGAGTTATGGAGAAGATTGAAGATGATATTCAGATTCTGAAGAAAGAATGAGATTGGGCCCTCAAAGGTTGATGAAGATTATGGAGTTGGAGAATATGAAGGTGGAGAAGTGATTGGTGAAGGGTTAAGATTGTGAGAGAGGGTGATTTCAGTTGCCAATTCTGATTGAGTTTCTTGGTGGTTTTATAATTGGTTTTTTCTTTGATAAAGATTGGTGGATGAAGATTAAAGATGATGAGTGTAGAAGTTGTGAAGAAGAGTGATCAGAAGATTTTCAGTGGGAATTTTGAGAGAGATTGTTGAAGATGATCCAGATTTTTTTTTATTCTTGCTGAGTTTTCTATATATATATTCTTCCTCAGTTAATGAAACCTCTCTCGTTATCAATTGAAGCCCTCTTTCCCAATTGATTTATGTTAGAAACTTTTTCAATGTAACTGAATTTTATTAAGCTTTGTAACTGAATTCTCCCTCTGAATTGCTATTGATTTTTCTGGTATAACTGAGTTTTTTCTTTTGCTGCAATCAGTATCTTTCATGCCATGCCCCTCACATGTTTAAAAATGGATCTTTTGTATTTGGTTTAGGAAAGAAAGTTTATGGAGAGACAAAATAAGTTTGGATTTTTAAATGATAGAAGGGATTTTACAATTAAATGAATATTAAGAAGAAAATTTAAAATGAATGATGAATTTCCTTAGGAACAAATATGGATAAAATAGACATATAGAAAAATGGGCTTTGGCTATTGCTTTTGGATAAAAAATGAGACAAAAAATGAGACCAAGAAAATGATTTAATTGGGCTTAAAGTATGGATGGAAATGGTTAAATGAAAATAGAGTTGGAAATGATTAAATGTAGATATAATTAGAAATGATGATGGAAATCGAATTAATCGGTTCAGAAACAAAAATATGGATATAGACTAAGAATGAATCATGAAGGTCAATGGATACAATTCTTGAATATTAACTTTGATTTTGAAATGGGCATGACATAATTGCTTGGATAGGGTGTGGTTTCAATGAACTCGCAACTTCGAATTTCACTTAATCCATGCGAATCAACTTAACGTATTTAAATCAACTCAAATGTTCAATCCATATCAAACTTCTATTTTCAATGGATCTTCAAACTTCAATCAATTTCAATCTCGAACCTCATGAACTTGTACCCTCGCCAACGGACAACCAAGAGAACCATAATGACCTGATTATCACACGAGTTCGCCACTTGATCCCTTGTACCATGAATATTACGATACCTTTGATATGAAACCTTGAACACCATTTTCAATTAATTAACATCATCAAGAAAGCCATACCAGAGATGAGAATGCTTGAATTGCTTAAATTGAGTGCAATAGTCGGATAAACCACTCATGAATAAAAAATTCAATCACAAGAAAATGCTTCGATTTCATACAAGACCTCAATTGGTGACGTGCCCTCAAACCAAAGCATGAACAAGAATTCCAAATTCTCTTTGAGACTTTCCATGAGAAGGAATACAACTTGAGCTGTCAAGAAGAAACCAAAACCCTAGTCTAAAACAGATATAGTAAAACACCTTAATGATGGATTAGGTACGCCCGTGAATTTCCCTAAGTGAATTCCCTGAAGATCGCTTGATTAGGAAGGTAAACCCTAATCAAACAACAAGAGGATGATATTGATGATCATATAATCAAAGCCCTGAATTTCTATGATGACCATTCATAAAATGTGAAACCCTAATACCATAATCCATGAAACAAATTCCCGTGAAGTAGAAACCACCAAGCAAAGGGATAACCTGGCTCTTCATACGACATCGATCTCATGCCTTATTGGAAACAATGAAATGCACTATTATGTTATTAATGACTTAGTGGAAGACGCGGATGAAATGCAAAGCGGTAAGCCAGTTAAGGTAAAAAAGAATGAGGGCAAATTTTGAGGTATTACAGCTGCCCCTATTCAATCAACTGCAAACCTGAACGAATAATTGCAATAGCTTTTAGAAGTTCAAGGTATGGAGTGATTGAATACTCGAATAAAACCTGAAAATTTGCACACTGAGGGTAATGGAAATGCCATTTGCCCATTTATTCATTTATGTATTTTTTTGATTTTGACCTCTGAATAGGTAGCGAAAATAGAACCAGGTGGAAATATGCTGGGAAGAATGCCATCCTCGAATGACAACTCACACGGGATCCTCGGATCCAGTACTAAAACCCCCCTCGAATAGAAACATAATGGTATACCGGCCGCAGGCAATAACCATCAACGACAAAGACTGACCTCAGACAGACTTTGTGAAAGAGACAAACTGACCTTGATCAATAAGCTCAAAAAAAGTGAACTACTATCCTCGAATAATAGCAACAACAAAACAAACAAGACCAACCGCAGAAGGACTTGGAGAAAAGAAATGCCATCCTCGAATGACAAATCAAAAGATCCTCGGATCTAACACGAAACCATCCTCGAATGGAGACGCAAAGGTATACCAGCCTCGACTGATAACCAAACACAAAGCTGACCTCAGACAGACTTTGCAGAAGAGACAAACTGACCTCGATCAATAAGCTCAAAAAGTGAACTACTATCCTCGAATAATAGCCACAACAACAAGACCAACCTCGGAAGGACTTGAAGAAAAGAAATGCCATCCTCGAATGACAATTCATAAGATCCTCGGATCTAACATGAAACCATCCTCGAATGGAGACGCAAAGGTATACCAGCCTCGACTGATAACCAAACACAAAGCTGACCTCAGACAGAAATGCACTATTATGTTATTAATGACTTAGTGGAAGACGCGGATGAAATGCAAAGCGGTAAGCCAGTTAAGGTAAAAAAGAATGAGGGCAAATTTTGAGGTATTACAGCTGCCCCTATTCAATCAACTGCAAACCTGAACGAATAATTGCAATAGCTTTTAGAAGTTCAAGGTATGGAGTGATTGAATACTCGAATAAAACCTGAAAATTTGCACACTGAGGGTAATGGAAATGCCATTTGCCCATTTATTCATTTATGTATTTTTTTGATTTTGACCTCTGAATAGGTAGCGAAAATAGAACCAGGTGGAAATATGCTGGGAAGAATGCCATCCTCGAATGACAACTCACACGGGATCCTCGGATCCAGTACTAAAACCCCCCTCGAATAGAAACATAATGGTATACCGGCCGCAGGCAATAACCATCAACGACAAAGACTGACCTCGGACAGACTTTGTGAAAGAGACAAACTGACCTTGATCAATAAGCTCAAAAAAAGTGAACTACTATCCTCGAATAATAGCAACAACAAAACAAACAAGACCAACCGCAGAAGGACTTGGAGAAAAGAAATGCCATCCTCGAATGACAAATCAAAAGATCCTCGGATCTAACACGAAACCATCCTCGAATGGAGACGCAAAGGTATACCAGCCTCGACTGATAACCAAACACAAAGCTGACCTCAGACAGACTTTGCAGAAGAGACAAACTGACCTCGATCAATAAGCTCAAAAAGTGAACTACTATCCTCGAATAATAGCCACAACAACAAGACCAACCTCGGAAGGACTTGAAGAAAGGAATGCCATCCTCAAATGACAATCCAAAAGATCCTCGGATCTAACACGAAACCATCCTCGAATGGAGACGCAAAGGTATACCGGCCGCAGGCGGTAACCAGAAACAAAGAAAATAGGACAAGATGGAACGGGATCGTTGTACATAAACGAGAGCCCAGGAAAACAGGACCGTTGTATGAAACGGGAACCTGTGACGCGACTGTTGTACCAAACAAGACGCGGAATAAGTGACGAACATCGACTTGGAAAGACGAGGATGTCTGAAAAATGACATTGGTAACCTCTGTGCGGAGTACTTCAGGTTGAGAAGATGTTATATGTCGTATGTAATATACCTCAAAACTGGCCCATGCTGGTATGCATATGTTTGGATTTATGGCGTAATGCTCCATGACGATGGAAATGCTACGCTTTGGAGGATGCAAATGTAATGATGATTACTAGATGCAAATGCAAATGCAAAAGGGGTCTCCCGATAAGGAGATAACAGATATCCCAGATGGCTTGACTAAGGAGGAACTGATGATCACTGCATTGATCTGATTGACCCTTGTGAGGAGAAGACAACTCTGCGGGGAAGGCTGTCAATGATATACCGGCTCTGAACTGCCGCCATTGCCAAAAATAAATTGGACTTTGAGATTGGAGAGCCAAGACCCTGCTGGATGAGGGCTCTTCTTGAACTCTGATGGGGAAATTAAGACCTCCTGACTTGGCTGAGAACCAAAGGCATGACACTGCTGAGGAAGAAATTGCTGGGGAGGAAAGACATTCCTTATACTGCTGAGAATTGCCCCTGTCTGAAGGGAAACTCCTTTTTGGGGATGACACCCACCTTCTGCTACCTTATTGAGAGAGATTTCAACTTCCACCTCTACTGGGGATGACGGAGGATGTCAATGATAAAGCTTCCTACTGAAGATAAGAGCTCAAGTTGCCACTTGCTGGGGATAAGAACTAAATCCTCTCATGTTGGGAATGAGAGATGATGATACCCTTCTGCTCAAGAAGCAAACTTCCATTTGCCACACTACTGGAGAAAGAATTGTCTAATGAGACTTGCTAAGGAATTTTGATTAATGAAGCTTGCTGATGAAATAACTCTTGAAGTACTGTGTTGACAATGGCTTTGCTTCCAGACTCTGGGTTGATAGATCGCCAACTAACCATGATTGAATAATGGTTCTCTGAAATTTTCAACTCGCCTCAGACTAAGGTTCATCGGAAGAAAATGTCTCAAGAGGATTTTACAGAAAACATGACATACGAAATGCCTCAGTGTCTTCAAACTCTTGGAGAGATTCATCGGATCTCGAAATAACTGCCCCAGATTGCATGATATGAAAGAAATTTGCCTCGCGAGGATTCATGAAAAACCTCATATCACCGTGAAATATTTTGCCCCAGTATTTTGAACTTTGGATAGGTGCTTTGGATTTACCGTCTTCGGGAAAAAGTGACTTCTCATGCTCTTGTGGTGGCCTGCCCCGGTACAAGTCTTGAAGTGATCACCTTTGAATGACCGCTTTGAAGAAAACACCCAGATCAACTATTCTTCGAGAGATTGGATCTCGAAGTGATTGCCCCAGTTTGGCTGAAATTTGAATAATGCTTCCGCCTGATGGCTCTTTGAGAGATTTGAATCTCGAAGTGATTGCCCCAGCTTGGCTGAATTTTGAAGAGATTGCTCGACATGATTGCCCCGGATTAGTTGGCTCTTACCAGGAATGTTGGGAAAGTCCCTACTCGATGGAGTTTTCTTGAAAAGTACACCTCGATAGATTGTCCTTCGGAAGTTTCAGACTTCTCAACTTGGCAAGATTAAGCTTCTGGACTGAAGTTTCGTATGTGAATTTTTATGATGCCCAACAAATATATGCAAGCAGAAAATGTTTATTCTAAGAATGAAAATTCTAATGCAACACACATGTTAATCTTGAAGTTTTATTGTAAAAAGATGTCGCCAACCTTTGTGAGTGAATCACTGGTTAAGATACGACATTGATTTTTGATGAATGAAAGCATGCACATGCAACACCAACAAATATCTTTCAACACCACTCATAGGAGTCAGGAACGCGGTCTCGTGGTAGTACGCTCTCAAAAATAACCCTGTTTCAGTTAGGACTTTTGAGGGTTGTATCGTGGCTTGGTTCATGGTTATAAAAACAAAGGATATAGGCTCGAAGTTTATTTGTGCCCGCCCATCTTCGTGATGTTCTCCATTCCTATGTTCAGCTAGCTTTCACAAGCGTTCACCCCTCCAAAAGGGTTTTGTGATGGTTGAGGAACCAATTACACTAACGGTTTAAGCACCAAGCAGGTTGTTGTTGGGAGTCAGTCACCCCTTAGTCTTTCGTGTCTGTGCCACACGACTTTGTTCTTGTTCAAGGATCTTTCTTGTGTAATCCTTTTAGTCTTTTGCTTTTGCATTATTTTCTTATCCCTAACTTTTGCCTGGACTGATTCTTGTGAATCTTTGATTGTGAAGTCCAGCGGGATGCCCTAATTTTTGCCTAAGTCGCTTGTTTTCAAGTTTCGACTTAGCGGGCTTTCTCATTCATTTTTTTTTTCAATTCTTTTTTTTTGAACAAATCGTGTGACACTGTTTGTCTTGAATGCTTTGCGAGGGTCGTGACTGTCTCACTTCTTGGTTGTTGAGGAATAACCATTGTGGTCTCCGGTCTTTGGACCTCTTGATTGGGATAACCATTGTGGTTTCTGGTCATTAGACCTCTTAATTTGGTACAACGAAAGGTAATGGATCCTCATATTTGCACTCCTTTTTGAAATTTGAATGCTCGGTCAAACTAACGGACGCCTACCCTGCCCCTGGGTTAAATGCAAGGGTTTTTCATGCGAAAAGAAACTCCTACTTCAAGGCTCGAATGGGTTGGCGAGGGTCTATCTCCCTTATATCTTCGGTGTTTAGGATTTGAAACAATGCCTGTACATCATCAACAGGGTCTTTCTCAAAAACACACAATTAAAGTTTTTGCGTTCTCATTTCGTCATCCTCCCTGATAGAGTTTAAGCACAACAGTTGGTATTGCAATGCTCATACACAAAATCATGAGTGAACACGAATGGATTACTTCAATAAAAACATGTGCATTTTATTATGGTTAACATTCAAAAACAAATAAGTTTCATGCATGCATACAAATGTTTAAACAAACAATATAAACTACAAATGAAAATGCAGTAAAGAAGCTGAACATTGTCGTCATTAAGGAGACTTGACTCCGTCTGGACTTATTGCTTCTGAAGATGCCCTTGCAAACTAGGATGTCCATTTGATGAGGAGACTTCAATATGTGAGCAGACTTTCTGGCATGATGACCTTTGAGTCAATCAAATTCGGGACCTTGTCTTCACCTTTACCTCTGAAAGACTTGCAATCTTCAATTAAAAGGCCAGGTGCCCCAGAATGGTAATCATACTTGGCATTGAAACCCCACAGGAAGCTTTGTCGGAGATGATCCTGATGCAATTAGCTCAACCACTCCGAATTTGCGTAAATGAGGAAAATTATTGCACGTACGTCATCAGAATATGATCAAACTTCTTCTCAAGTTGTTCTGGCCTTTACCCATATGCTTTGGTCCTAGGACTCTCTTGGGAAGCTGAGGTTGGATGCTGACAACGACATCTGGAAGGAAGAGGTTGATAAAGTTAATAGATAAGGTTGCTCGGAAAGATCTTGCATGATCTTCTGCCTACGTATCTCCATTGACCAATGGAGAATCAGAGCAGCGTAGTTCCCCTCACTAGGGATGAAAATAGCTTCATTTCCTTGACACCACATTCAAGATTTCCATAACCGGCTTATCTGAGTCTTCATCTGGTTGACTTCCTCTTTCAGCAGTTTCTGACTTTGAAATAAAGCTTGCACCTTTGCATGAATTACCCCGGCTGGGTCTTCATTTTGGTAACCTCCGCCCGGAGTTGCTTCAAATATACCTTGACGAATGTGATTCAAGTTGTCCATTTGAAGAGAAACCAAATCAGGAAAAGAATCTGTCTCTGAACACCTGTCAAGAATGCAAGGATGTATGCAAATGCCACGTTCGGTTATTTCTGAGGAATCTATCTGTTTTGATTCCAATTTGGATATAGGAACAAATAATGATATGGTTCAAACATAGGATCTTTGGAAATAGCCTAACATGTATGATAAAATGCCATGATGTTATGTATGCAACAGGCATGTGATCAGTGAAGCGTCTGAGATATGTCAATCATATAATCAGGTGTCAGCGCAAGGTCTCAAAATCCAGATATCACAATAATCATCCCTCTGATCCGGGATCCATATCTTAAAACCAGAAATCCAGATCACAAAACTGAACCAAAGGCCAAGTGGGTATGCTGAAGGCATTAGGGTTCCTGCAAACCTGTAAACCCCTCCCAATCTCACAGGTGGGCTACTCGAGTCAACATCACGGACTCTCAAAGTCGAATAGCAATAATACGTTCACCATTTCCAAGAAATGAATTATGACCAAATCAGGGAATCAGTTTGGCATTATGTACTACTCAGGGAGGTCTCAGCTGAGTCCGGAAAGAACAAGCATCCCTCATAAGTCCTCAGCTTCAAGCACTGAATCGAGAAACAATAGTACATTCATCCCGAAGGGTACAATACTATCGTCATACGAACAGTTTGCCTTGACTGGATTCCTATGAGAGAACCAGGCCATCCTATGCGAGTTCCTAGTGGGCCCTCGGATGCGAGTGGGTTTGCCAACAAATGTGGTCTGCCACTGTCATCACTGGAGAGGGTTGTTTCCACTAAGGTTCTCAATGATCGGTCCCTTGACTGCACATAACTATCAAGGTAGCGTATTGCCCCAGAAAGATTCCGGAACCAATACATTCCCGAGAAGGTCGCAAGTCAAGGTGTGGAACTCACTACTACCAACATAGCAAGATGCCATGAAGCCAAAGTGGAACCACTCTAAGTCCTAGGGTGCACTCGAGCCCCGGTTACGAGCTCATCTCACAGTAACCCCATCCCACAGAAAAAATGAAAACCAACACAGCCAAACAGTCCAGTATAATATGATGCATGGAAAATAAAATACTGAAAGCGGTAAATAAATGCGGTAAAGTAAAGCTGTAAAGTAAAACTGTAAATGAAAACAATAAAGCTAAACTAAAGCACACGGCAGCAAACATATAAACACCCAAAGAAGCAAAACCAAACAGGCGCTAGGATTGACTCTACAAGGGAAACCGGAAGAATCAGGTTAGTCCCCAGCAGAGTCGCCAGCTGTCGCTCCCGGGATTTTCATCCTAGTACAAACGCGAAAGTGGCCGGAAAAAGTAGAGTCGCCAGCCAGACATTTTTATCCCAAAAGAATGGGAAAGGTAATGTTGCACAAACCTGAGGAAGAAGGAAAGGACAAGGCCTTGCGAACCAAAGATCTGAGTTCGGGAGTCGGTTACGACCTGGGAAGGTATTAGCACCCCAGATCGTCCGTCGTACCCGACGGGATCCACGCTTGCTTGTTTGTTTCAAAGGGTGAGAAAATATAACTGCTGCTGAATAAAACCGCTAACTGGAACTGAAATGGAAATGAAAAAGGAACTGAAATAAGAAAAATGGAAAGAAAGGGGGAAATGTAGGGAAAATAAAGAATGTGCTCGAACGGGCCCTACTGTAAACACCCCAAATTTGCCCTCACCCATTCACACCATGGCTTGTGATCATTTCATGTGCATAAACTCAATCATAGCATCTCATATCACATTTGTGATTCACTGCATTGTTTCTAAGTCATCTGCATCTAGGGTTTGTGATCTGAGCAATCCAAGAGCCATTTGAACCACTTCAAAGGTCATCAATCACTTCAAAGGGGTCCATGTATGTTAAAGCATCATATTATATCCTCTCAAAGTTAAGAATGTCAAAAAATCACAAGAACTGAGAATGGCATGGAAGCAGAGCCAGGTTTGACTGCACAGATGACCTAGAATTAGGGTTTTGGTTTCAAAGGCCTTAACTACAAATTTTTTGGTCATTTTTGTTTCCATTGGTCTCTATATGGTATAGGGATCATACATATCAACTTTCATGAAGAAATTCAATGGGGAAGTCATCTGATCAAGAGTTGACTTTTTGAGCAAGCTAGTGCAAAATCAGGGCATCTGAGGCCCCCAATGACCCAACCAAAGGGTGTTCATCATCATTTTGATTGTGTATGATCTTTATTTGATCATAGAAGATGTTGGAAGTTCACAAAATTGATGAATTTCAAGCCATTTGCAAAGTTGACTTTTTGGGAAAGTTGACTTATAATGAAAATTGCCATTTTGGGAAACTTTTTCAACCCTTGCTTTTTGATTCAAAAATGCTTCAAATGAAAAAACTTTGGTCATGAAAGTTGTAGAATGGATCATTCCCTTTTCAAAAAGTACAAGAACATGACCTAATTCATTTTGGATCAAAAGTTATGGCTTGTCAAAGTTGGCCAAAATCACATAATTTCAAGTTTTCTACAAAAGGGGCAAAGTTGCAAAATCACTTGCCAAGGCAAATTGAACTTTCAAATGGACTTCTAATCTTCATACAAGCATGAACCAAGACCTAAAAGTCAGATTGCATCAAAGAATCACTCATTTTTGTGACTTGTGGGACAAGAAATTTCAAAAGAGCCAAAGGTGAACCAAGTTGCAAAACCACATCCAAACCCTAATCCACTTGCTTGCTGACTTCATAATTGATCCTAGGGATCTCCACACTTCTTGCTGCGCAGGGCACCCCATTTGTCCTTGGCTAGCTATGAGCCCATACCTCTCTTACACAAAGTTTGACATTTTAGCCAAAGACCCATACCAATCACAATAGGGCACACCAACTCCTCTGACCTCTCTAGTTGTGATAAGTGGACCAAAGCCAGCATAACACACCACACACTTCAGGCTGAAACTCACTCCAAGCCATAGTTATCAAATTTGCTCCAACTTGCAAAACCATTCGAAACTGATTCCACAAGCCTCAAACACACAAACAAACTTCACAAACAATCTCCACATGCCCCATTGATCACAAACCAGCCATTAAAATAGCCTGGAACCCTCTGAAACCAAGATACGATTTCCACCCCCCCTTGATCAGAACTTCAGCAATCTTCAAAACCAACCATTATAAACTTCAAACAAGCATTGAAAAATTCTCAGGAGGTCCATTGGAGTTGATTGGAAGCAAGAAACTGGCCAGAAAGTCCCTGATTTGAAAGCTTCGATTCAGGTAGCCATGGAACTTCATTTTTCCAGAACCTTTATTTCTTGTTTCTAAAATGATCTACATGTTTCCCTGAGTCCATTGAACCTTTTATTTTTGAAAATGATTGAGTTTTGAGGTTGTATGCTTGGTCTGAAAGTTTGCCCGTAAATTTGTTCTTGCTTGTTTCCTTTGATTCAGTGAAAATAAATGTTGTTTGAGCTAGGATTTATGCTTAGGGTTGTTCATAGATTTATTCTGGAGAGTTTGGTGAGGATTTGATGCGTATTCAGAGAGATAGAGGTTTTGGCCTGTCGGAGAAGATAACCGGAACACTGTTCCGGTCACCTGAATTTGTTTAGGGTTCAGATTAGGGCACTAATCATAATTAAGGAATTATGAATTCTGGCCGTCCAGATGCGCGCGTGGTCAGTTCCCGCGTCCTTGAGTTTGAACCTCAGCCCTTGATTCTGATTACTTCTCATCTTATTCATATTTATTTCCATTTTATTTCATTTGTTTTGTTCATTTATTTAAAAATAGCAAAAATTCTGAAAATTTTTATCAAACCTTTTATTAATTTTCAGAAACCAAAAACATTTTTGTTTTTTATTTTTTGCATTAAAAAATATTTTTAAATCATTTAAAAGATTATTTTTAATTAATTAATGAGAATTAATTAATTAAAAATACTTTTAGGTATTTAAAAATCACAAAAAAATTCATGAGACATTCAAAATCATTTAGAAACATTGTCCAACCTTCAAACCAAATTTATTTTTTGATCTTGATGACTTTTGACAATTTTCCATGGATTTAATTTCATTTCAAGGCATTATTTTGATCCAAACTTTGAAAATTCATTTCTGCCTAACCATTGAGAGTTGGACAATGATTCTTTTTGCATTGCATCTTGCATATCATGTAGTTTATATGATTAAATTGGCATGAATTGATCTTGAATTTTCAATTTGTTTGACATTTTTCTTGACAAGGTACCTTGAAACCCTAGCAATCTTAAGAAATTCATAACTTACACTAGGTTAAGAATTGGATCCTCTCCTTTGGGCAGTGAGTTTGTATAGGTTTAGGGTTCCTTTGAATGCATTTTCAAATTTTTATCATAGTGTTTGCTTCTGGTTTTTATTTTTGTTTTGTGTATTGATCATAAACCCTAATTTGGGCTTTCTTTTGCATTCATCTTACATTTGCTTGCATACCATGACTTGCCATGACATTTTATGCATTCATTTGATTCATAACACATCTTAGGACATATTAGGATCATGTTTGATCATTGCATCTTTCATTTGTCATGTTGTATGTCATTTGCATTTCATAACTTTTCATGTATATTCATGGTTCTAAGCATGTTCCTTTTGCATTCCATATGCTTGTATGATCATCCTCATGCCTTGTTTCATGTTTATATCATCTCTTAGCATCATTAACATCATGCACATGCTTCTGACTTTGTCTTGCACCATGCCATTGCATCTCATTTGCATTGCATTTCATTTCTCTCACTAACTTTTCAGGTGGTAAGTTACCTTGAGAAGTGAATTTGCCTTCACTTCTCACAATCTCTTTTCATCTCTCTTATGCATCATTGCTGCATTTTTGTATGTGTATTGGATTGAGCTTGCTCTTTCTTGTTCATCTTGCCTTCTCTCTTCAAGCAACTTGACTTCTTAAGTGAAGCAAGTTGTTTTGCTTCTCTTTGCTCCTTTCATCTGCTTCCCTCCTTGGTGTTTCTTTGAAGATCTTTCTTGCAAACCTCACAAACCCTAGGAATGACCAAGCATGATAACAATTATGGTTGATTAGTCCCCCACTTAGATTTTATCTTTGTGTCTCCTTGAGTCTTCTCTTCTCATCTCACAATCAGGGACTAAACCCTAAAGGTTTTAAGGCTTTGTGATTAAGCTTATGCCTGCATCCTTCTATTAGGATGGAGTGTATAACTTTAATCCTAAGTGTTAAACCCTTAATGTGTTTAAATCCTTTAATCAATTCACTTAATAATCATTAAGACATCAAGCTTGTAACTTGGGCCTTGCATTAGGGTTCTAATTCTTCCTTAACTGGTTAAGAAGGACTAACCCTAGTGTTAATGGACAAGTCCCCCTCAAGTTGTCTTACAAATCATAAAATCCACTTCTTCATCATATCATTAACTAAAATCCACTTAATAAAGGCTTTGTTTTGTCATGAGTTTAATCCCTAATCATGGATTAAGTTGAGGAGTCTTCCTCAGCTTAAACATTCTCATCTATTATCCTTCTATTAGGATGGTGTAATGAGTCTGTTTAATCCCTGATTATGGCTTAATCTCATTACTTAACACTAAACAAAAACAACAAAAACATCTAAATAATCACAAGTAGGTTAATGATCTTAATCCTGCATCAAAGGTGATTAAGTGTGAGATGCTGACTTCACACTTAAGGTATTCTCATTACCCCTAATCAGAGGGAGGATGTGATGAGTTTACTAACCCATTGGTTTAGGCTTAAGCTCATTAACTTATGACAAACTTTCAAAAGCAATAAAAGACTGAAAACACCAAAAACAAACCATAATCGTCTCCTTCGGGATTCTTTTCTCATCTCATTCACTCACAAACGAGAACTTGCTTCTTCCGTCTAATGCAAGACAGTTTGCACCTGAGCCAGACAGGTCATACACTTGAGCATAGGCAAGTAAGCAGTTCATAAGTCAATTCATCTTTCAGTCTCTTTGGGTCGAACTACGGTGTTCTGACTTCCTCATTGCACGAGAGGATACGTAGGCATAACTTAACAGTTATCGAACAAAAGTCTCTATATATTCCCCCTCTTTCAGCATTATTCTTTAAGCCTCATTATCTTGAGCATTTCACTCTTTCTTTTTACACTGACACTTCACTTATACACTTCACTCCTTCACACTGACACCTGTATATCCTTCTCCAGTTCTTTTATACACAAATTGCACTGACACTACCCCTTTAAAACACAAATCTTTTAAGCGTGGATCCCGTCGAGTACGGCGGACAATCTGGGTGCTAATACCTTCCCAGGTTGTAACCAACCCCCTTTCTCAGTCTTTCTGGTTCGCAACCGTCTTATCCATATCTTTCTAGGTCTATGCAGCATTGCCTTTCCTCCGGGATAAAAATGCCTAGCTGGCGACTCTTTTCTTTTCTTGAGAGTTCACTCCTGTGTGTTCTCTCATCCCTCTTTCGCCGACCGTTCGCGTCTGTACCCCTTCTGGCCCGGGTGTCATTTGGTGGGAGCGACAGCTTGGCGACTCTGCTGGGGACCCTTATACTGTAACCAGGGCTTCTGGTTCTTTTTGTGGGTTCCTCCTAGCGCTTGTTTGATTTGTGTTTACTGGGGTGTTATGTTCTAATTGTGTTTATATAGTTGCTTTTATTGCTTTATGTAAAGTTTTGTTTACTGCTTTCTTTATAGCTTTATATACATTATACTATCATACTGTTCAGGCTGGATCTGTTTTATTTGTCTTGGTGGGTGGGGTTTCTACTGAGAGTTTAAGGTCCTATACCTGGGACCTGAGTGACACCTAGGCTAGAGTGGTTCATGTTCTTTCCCATTCCATTTCGGTCTGGTGCGGGAATATGAAACACGGTTCAGATATGGGTTTCTTCTTGAGAACTCTGTGCTACAGATCTCCTGTAGTGCTAGGGCTATCTGGGAAGCCTGCTAAGTCTGGATGACCTTTACTATGACCTTCAGAAACTGAGGTGAATTAGAGGAGGATCTTTTATGGTTATTATAAACACTGTACCTCTGGGTTAGAAGTGTTTACACTTCTCATAACTGATCCAAGTCTGAGGATCCTTGTTTTAGAACATCACTTGTGAGGGGGTTGGGCTGTTCACAGGTTTGCAGGAACCCTTGGCCACATCATACCCTGTTTCTTATTGTGTTTAAGATTGCTTCACTTTGGACAGTTCTTGTGATTTAACCCAGGACATGTGACTCTTTATTTGAGTCCCCCACCCTGGTTACTGGATTTCTGAACCTCCATCTGGACTTCTTGAACATACATGGACTTATATCAAGACAGTTGATCAGATCCAGCTTGATCACAAACCCTTGCATATCATTTGCATACATCATCATTGCATCATTTAACATTTGCTTACTTGTTTTTCAGGGTATCCACATCACATTTGGCTTGGTTTTGACCCCTTTTACCTGCATAGACCCTTGTTCATCAGCTATCTGCTTCAGCCATCTGCATCAGTTGCCTGCTTCAGCTACTGTTATCACCAGTCTCAGCCTGTCAGTGGCTCATCACCAGTATCAGTCTTCATCATCAGCATCTGTTCTCAGCTCTTCATCAGCAGTCATGACACCCAAGAAGAGCAACATCTCATATCATTTCTTTGAGCCTGAGCTGACTGGCATCAGGAAGGTTCAGACCCTTATCACTCCAGACCATATCCCATTATTCAGAGAACATTATGGAGGCATCCTTGATATGGTTATGGATTTAGACCCTTCTCAGAGGAGTTTGATTCACACTTGCCTACAGTTCTATGATCCTCCTTTGAGATGTTTTACTTTCCAGGATTTTCAGTTGGGGCCTTTATTAGAGGAGTTTTCATCATTGGTTGGAGTACCTGTCAGGGGTGGTATCCCCTTCAACCCAGAGATGGCTTCTCCCAGCAATGAAGAAGTGGCAAAGGCATTATATTTGGAACCTGTTCTGATTGAGCAAAACATGACTACAAAGACTGGAATCCCTGGCCTACATTTGGATTTTCTCACTTCTCAGGCTATCCTGAAGGCCTCCTTGGGAGAATGGAAGGCAGTTTGTGCATTGTTAGCCCTCAGTATATATGGGGTTATACTTTTTGCAGATGAGCCCAAGTTCATTAGCAAGAATGCTGTCCACCTTTTCCTTTTGAGGAACCCAGTACCCACCTTGCTGGGGGACTTCTATTATTCTGTTCACCAAAGGAATGAGAAGCAGAGAGGGAGATTGGTGAGATGTTGTGCTCCTCTATTTCATACCTGGCTGCTTAAACACCTACCCAAGACTGATGCCTTCCTGAACCCTCACCAACAGAAGAACTGGGCTAGAAGACTCACTGCTTTGACCTCAGATGATATCAGGTGGTGTACCCAGAGCACCAAGGGTAGAGACATAATTACTAGCTGTGGACAGTTTCCCAATGTACCTCTGATAGGAGTGAAGGGTTGCATCAACTACAACCCTTTGCTATTCAAAAGACAGCTGGGCTATGCTTTGGTTCACCCTCCTAAAGAGCAAGACTTGGCTGAAACTTTGTATTATGAGATAAAGCCTAATCTGGCTGTTGTCAGACAAGCATCCTGGGCTTGGGACAATATCCAGACCAAAGGTATGGTCATTCTTGGGAAATGCAACAATGTGGCTTCAGCACAGTATTATGAATGGTCTCATGCTAGGGCTCAGATTTCTGGGATGCCTTTCACCGTTGAGGATGCACCTGGACCATCCACAGCACCCCCTCCAGCTACTGTCAGCCTAAAGGAATTTGAGAAACTGAAAGAGAGGAATGAGAATCTGACTCAAGCTCTGCAGAAGACCCTCTGGGAGAGGAGTGATGGTCGCCTATACATTGAGAGGTTAGAAAAGCTAAAGGTGGAGCATCTAGCCAAAATTGAGAAATCAGAGGACTACATCAAGAAATCAAGAGCAGGAGAGCAGATTTTGAAGAATGCCTGTAAAGAGGCCCAGTTTCAGAAGGCTAGGACTGATCTCTATCTGAAAGAAAGTCAAGCTAGGTGGGTCAGGATCACTGAAGCTCGCACTCAGGAAGATAAGAGAACTCAGGACAAGATTGAGCAGTTGGAGGCTAATGAAAAGAAGCAACAGGAGGCTCTGCTAGCAGCCCAGAAGGAGATCTCAGAATTGAAGCTTAGGGCTGGTGTGAAGAGGTCAAAGGACCAAGACAGGCACAAGAGTTTGACCACTGCTATCACCACCAGGAATCTTCTTATCAGGAACCTCACAGAGCATCCAGCCGATCCGGTAACTGAAGCACTTCTGAAGGAAGTAAGGGAAGATGAATTTGGCTTAGATGTTTGACTTATTTGCTTGTTGTTGTTTCCATTTCATGTACTTTCCTTTTTTATGTTGTATTTTGACCCCACAGGGGCATGTGTTGTAAAAAATAAACTATGTATTATTCACCCTTTGTAATATATTCATTAGTTTGTTTCATATGAGTTTTCTTCATCTCAAGCAACATCAAAGCATCTTCCTCAGGGTCTGGAAAGGTCAAAACCAAGTGCCAAGCCGGATACTTTGGAAACAAATAAGCATATTGCATTGCATACTAACCTTTTGTTTCGTTTTGTAGGGTTTTTTTTTTGTTACTAACTCTGTTGTGATTCAGGAACTATTGCTCGCCGTCGGGTGTTCCCACTCAACCGTCCGCACAGATATCCTACTCGTAACAACCTTCCGGGTATACAGATGGACCAAGTACAACAGGATCTTACAGAGGTCAGGACTCAAATGGCCAATGAGAGGTTGGAGATGAGAAACCAAATGACCCAGTTCATGGAAGTGATGAATGGTTTGGCTCAAAGCCAAGAAAGATTAAGGGCATTGGTAGAGAGGCAGACCCAAGAAGAACCCCATCTGGGAACTGGAGGAACGAGCAACAATGAGAGGGTTCAGCCTCATGTTAACCCACCAGTGTATGGGCCTCATCTTCACCCAGAGATCAACATCCCTGTTAATGTGCAAGGGAATGCTACTGCAGGCAGAGTATTACAAGAAGACCCCCAAGAGGATCAATTCACTGTAATGGGAGCTGGGGATGATGCCTATGACAAAAGGCTAGATGAAATTGCTGAGAAATTAAGATCCATGGAGTCTCAAAACTCCTTGGGTTTTGATGTCATGGACATGGGCTTAGTGGACGGGGTAAGGATACCTCACAAGTTTAAGCCCCCGTGCTTCGAGAAGTACAACGGAACTTCCTGTCCACGAACCCACTTACAATCCTTTCTGGGGAGGCTGAAGGCATACACCATGGATGAAAAACTGTGGATGTTTTACTTTGAAGACAGTTTGACAGGGGCTTCAAGGGAATGGTACTCTCACTTGACCAGAGCAACCATCAGATGCTGGAAGGACCTAGCTGAGGCCTTCATCAGACAATACCAATATAACCTGGACATGGCTCCTAACAGGACCCTCCTGATGGGAATGTCTCAGTCATCCAGAGAAAGCTTCCGGGAATACGCCCAGAGGTGGAGACAGCTTGCTGCTGCTGTCCAACCACCCATGTCGGAAAGGGAAATGGCCGACATGTTTATGAATACCCTTCAAGGGACATACATTGATAGGCTAGCTGCTTTTTCTTCCACCAGCTTCGCTGATGTAGTCATAGCTGGAGAAAGAATTGAGAGCCTTCTAAAGATGGGTAAGATTTCCGATAATGGAGCGAGCTCGTCCAGCAACCCCAGAAAGCCTTTTGTGGGGCCTAGAAGAACCAGTGAGACTAATGCTATCCATGCCAGCAGGGGCAGACCTCAGTATGTTCATAGGTCAGTGGCAGCTGTCACTATTCCCGCTCCAATTCCTCAGCAACCAGCGTATCAACCACAGCAACAACCCCACTACCAGCAACAAGTCCAGTATCCGCCTCAGAGGAACTACAACAACACCAGCAACAACAATCAGCAAAGACCTTTTCAACAGAGACCATCTCAGGCCAATAGGGTGATTGATCCAATCCCTATGCCTTATGCCGCTTTACTGCCACAACTCCTGAAACTCAACCTGGTTGAGCTAAGGACATTGACACCTCCAGATCCAGCCAGTCTGCCAAGAAATTATGACGCCAACGCCAGATGTGCTTTTCACTCCAATGCACCTGGCCACAGTACAGAGAAATGCAGAGCTTTACACATGAAAGTGCAGGATCTAGTGGATTCCAAAGCTCTAAACTTTGCACCCCCGCTAAATGTCAACAAGAATCCCATGCCCAACCACGGAGGACCAAGAATTAATGCTATTGGGGAAGATAAGCCGTCTTTCTTAATAACCAGTGTTGGGCAGATCCGGACACCTCTGGTAGAAATTAAAGCTCAGCTCCTAGAATGCCAGATGTTCCCCAGGTGTGAGCTCGGTTGTGCTTATTGCAACATTTCAGTAAACGGGTGTGATAACTTGAGAAGCGGCATAGATGGTCTTATCCAGAGTGGCTTACTTCAAATCACAACATCAACACCTACAAATCCAGAAATCTCCTTAACAACAATTCCTGAGTCTTCTACAACTGCAACAACAATTATTCCAAACAATTCTTCAATCTCATCAACAAATGCTTCATCTGTCACTTCAACGAACCAAATATCAACAACCATCTCTTCTACAACTTCAACACCCATCCAGTCAACAGTGCCTCCTACAACATCAACAGCAATTAATGAAAGTGTCTCAACGGTTACAATATACTATGATCCTGCAAATGTTCCTGCCAACAACTCACAAAATGCTACTCCTGTCAAAGCACCAGTAACCATATACTATGATCCACACACTATTGTGGTCCCTTCCGCAGCTGCTATCAGTCCAGTCACTATCACAGTGCCTGGGCCAGTTCCTTACAAAAGCAATAATGCCATCCCTTGGCATTACGGCTCAGATCTATACTGCGAGGGGCAGAAAATCACTTTAGAATCATCAACTTCTTCACCTCAGATAGACAATGTGGGGGGAGGCGGAGGCTTCACTCGAAGCGGACGTCTTTTTGCCTCGCAAATTCCCAGACCCATTGCTGAAGCAGAAGCTGCTGCCAAGGCAAAAGGGAAGAGCATGGTGCAAGAAGAACAAGTTGCTAAAGAAGCTTTGAAGACTCCTTTTGATCAAGAGGTTGATGAATTCATGAGAATCATAAAGAAAAGTGATTACACGATAGTAGACCAGCTTCACCAGACACATTCTAAAATCTCCATATTATCATTGCTAATATGCTCCGAGGCTCATCGGAACGCGCTATTAAAAGTCCTGCACGCAGCTTATATGCCAGAGGAGATTACCGTCAATCAGTTAGAGGCTGTGGTTGGAAATGTCAACGCTAGTCATGGACTGGGATTTACCAACACTGATCTGACAACGGAAGGTCACAATCACAACAAGGCTTTGCACATTACCTTGGAGTGTAAGGGTGCAGTTCTTTCTCACGTATTGGTAGACACGGGGTCATCGCTCAATGTCCTACCCAAGAAAGCCCTTGTGAAGCTGGAGCATGATGGATTGGCATTACGCCCAAGCAACTTGGTAGTGAGAGCCTTTGACGATTCTAAAAGATCAGTTCTGGGAGAGATAGAGTTGCCTATAATGATTGGCCCACAGGTTTTCAAAACGACCTTCTTTGTGATGGATATACAGCCTGCCTACAGCTGTCTATTGGGTAGACCATGGATACACGCCGCTGGCGCCGTGACGTCAACCCTTCAGCAGAAGTTAAAATTCGAGTGGGAGGGCCAAGTCGTTACCATTTGTGGGGAAGAAGATATCTTTGTTAGCCATCTGGCTACATACAAATACATTGAGATGGATGGAGAGATCCATGAAACTATGAGCCAAGGGTTTGAGGCCCTGAACATAAATGAAGCATCCGCTGTACTTGGAACCTCAATGACATCTTATCAGCAAGCCAGGAAGGTTATTGAAGAGGGGACTGCCCAAGGCTGGGGCAAGCTGTTGCCTGTGGAGAAGAAGGAGGACAGATTTGGGTTGGGTTACAAACCAACTCAACAAGATCAATCAGAGGCTGCTAAGAAGCCCAGTTTTGTCAGTGGGGGGATGCTCACCCCAGATGCAGTGAACAACTTGGAAGACGAGGATGAAAGCGACCGCAACCTGGAGAGCTGGATACGTCCAAGGATCCTGGGGAGCCAAGTCCTTAACTGGTCTTCCCAGGAAATTATAAGGGTTACTCCTGCAGAGTAATTATTATTTCCTGTATTTTTAAGCATGCATCAAGTCTTGCATCTTGCCCAAGATGACAAGACTCATTTTGTAATCGGGCCATCTGTAATTTTGTGCAAATAGATCAATCAATGAATATCGGACATATTTTGCAAATGAGTCTTTTTCTTTTTCGCTCACTGTTTTTCCATTTTTCTTTTTGTACAAAAATAAAATGACAATGTTTTCAAAATGATAACTTCATTTCACTCTTTCTAAATAAGATTAAAATCAATCACTAAAATGAACAATCTAAACCCTTGCAGAGAGTGCCTTTCAGACTGCACCGACAACAGCACGGCTATGATTCCGTATGACTTTGACAATCCAATCAATCAAGCTGATGAAGGGGTTGAAGAAGAGTATGAGCTTCCTGAAGAGCTAGCCAGGTTGTTAAGGTAAGAGGAGAAGATTATTACTCCTCATCAGGAGGAGGTCGAAACGATTAATCTTGGTATGAATGAAGATGTGAAAGAGGTTAAGATCGGGGCCTGCTTACAAGACTCAGTGAAGGAACAACTGATTGACCTACTTCGGGAATATGTGGATGTGTTTTCTTGGTCTTATCAGGAAATGCCAGGGTTGGACACTGATATCGTTACGCACAAGCTGCCTTTAAGAGAAGATTGCCCACCGGTTAAACAAAAACTACGCCGTACTCGTCCAGACATGGCAATGAAGATCAAAGAAGAGGTACAAAAGCAGTGGGACGTCGGGTTCCTTGCTGTGACTAGCTATCCACCGTGGGTTGCTAATATAGTACTTGTGCCTAAGAAAGACGGCAAAGTGAGGATGTGTGTGGACTACCGGGATCTGAACAGAGCCAGCCCGAAAGATGATTTCCCATTACCTCACATTGATGTACTGGTTGACAATACGGCTCAGTTCTCGGTGTTCTCCTTCATGGACGGATTTTCAGGATACAATCAGATCAAGATGTCACCTGAAGACATGGAGAAGACGACCTTCATCACATCCTGGGGCACGTTCTGTTATAAGGTGATGCCATTTGGACTGAAGAATGCTGGTGCAACATATCAACGGGCTATGGTGACATTATTCCACGATATGATCCATAAAGAAATCGAATGTTATGTGGATGACATGATTGCCAAGTACCTCACAGAAGAAGACCACCTGGTAAATCTGTTGAAGCTATTCAAGCGTCTGAGGAAGTACCAACTGAAGTTAAACCCCAACAAGTGCACATTCGGGGTGCGATCCGGTAAGCTGCTGGGATTTATTGTAAGTGAGAAAGGGATTGAAGTTGACCCTGATAAAGTCAAAGCCATTCAAGAAATTCCTGCACCGAAGTCAGAAAAAGAAGTTCGAGGGTTCTTAGGTCGATTGAACTACATTTCACGGTTCATATCTCACCTTACAGCAACCTGTGAACCTTTGTTCAAGCTGTTAAGAAAAGAACAAACGGTCAGGTGGAACGAAGACTGCCAAAAGGCTTTTGACAAGATCAAGGAGTACTTACAAGAGCCTCCAATCCTTATGCCTCCAGTCGAAGGAAGACCTCTGATAATGTACTTGACAGTATTAGAAGAGTCAATGGGGTGTGTGTTGGGCCAGCATGACGAGTCTGGTCGAAAAGAGTATGCAATATACTACCTAAGCAAAAAGTTTACCGACTGTGAACAACGTTATTCACTGCTCGAGAAAACTTGTTGTGCTTTAGCGTGTGCTGCTCGCCGACTGAGGCAGTATATGTTGACCCACACCACTTTATTGATCTCAAAGATGGATCCAGTTAAGTACATTTTTGAGAAGCCAGCACTAACCGGACGGGTTGCAAGATGGCAAATGATCCTCATAGAATATGACATCCAGTACACATCTCAGAAAGCCATCAAGGGCAGTGTACTGTCTGATTATCTTGCTGAGCAACCCATTGATGATTACCAACCTATGAGATTTGACTTCCCTAATGAAGACATCATGTTCATAAAAGCAAAAGATCATGAAGAGCCTGTTCACACTGAAGGGCCTGACCCAGAAGAAGAATGGACTATGATGTTTGACGGGGCTGTTAATATGAATGGATGTGGTGTTGGTGCAGTACTTATTACACCTAAAGGGGTTCACATGCCTTTCTCGGCAAAGCTCACCTTTAACTGCACTAACAACGAAGCTGAATACGAAGCTTGCATTATGGGTCTTGAGGAAGCCATTGACCTCAGGATCAAGACTTTGACTGTATTCGGAGATTCCGCTCTGGTAATCAATCAAACCAACGGCAAATGGTACACCCACCAGGATCATCTGATACCTTACAGGGATTATACAAGGAGATTATTGACTTTCTTCACAACAGTCAAGCTTGAGTATATCCCTCGGGACGAGAATCAATTTGCTGATGCTCTTGCCACCATTTCATCCATGATCAAAGTTCAAGCTGCCAACTTTGTGCCTCGGATTTCAGTGTCAGAACTTGACAGACCAGCATACGTGTTTGCAGCAGATATTGTTAAAGATGACAAGCCTTGGTTCCATGACATTAAGTGCTTCTTGGAGGATCAGACATACCCACCTGGGGCATCTTCCAATGATAAGAAGACATTAAGAAGGCTTGCTGGTAGTTTCTTCCTGAATACTGATGGTTCCCTATACAAGAGAAACTTTGATATGGTACTTCTCAGGTGCGTTGATAGAACAGAAGCAGACCTGTTGATGCACGAAGTGCACGAAGGATCCTTTGGTACCCATGCCGGAGGACATGCAATGGCAAAGAAGTTGCTAAGATCAGGCTATTATTGGATCACAATGGATGCCGATTGTTGTGCCTACGCCAGAAAATGTCATAAATGCCAGATTTATGCGGATAAGGTGCATGTGCCTCCCAATCCTCTGAATGTGATGTCTTCACCTTGGCCCTTCGCCATGTGGGGCATTGATATGATTGGCAAGATCGAACCGACTGCTTCAAATGGCCACAAATTCATCCTGGTTGCTATTGACTATTTCACCAAATGGGTTGAAGCAGCTTCCTATGCAAATGTTACAAGGCAAGTGGTAGCCCGATTTCTGAAAAGAGACATCATCTGTCGGTATGGAGTTCCCGAGCGAATCATTACTGATAATGGTTCCAATTTGAACAACAAAATGATGGCAGAACTGTGTCGGGACTTCAAGATCCAACACCACAATTCTTCTCCTTACAGACCAAAGATGAATGGCGCTGTAGAGGCAGCTAACAAGAATATCAAGAAGATTGTACAGAAGATGGTGGTCACGTACAAAGACTGGCATGAGATGCTACCGTTTGCCTTGCATGGGTACCGCACGTCAATCAGAACATCCACTAGGGCAACACCGCATCAGCTTGTGTATGGTATGGAAGCAGTCCTACCTGTTGAAGTTGAATTACCCTCCCTACGGGTACTGATGGATGTTAAGCTGAACGAAGCAGAATGGGTCCGATCCCGATATGAACAACTGAGTCTGATGGAAGAGAAAAGGTTAGCTGCAATCTGCCATGGACAGCTGTATCAGAAAAGAATGAAGAAAGCCTTCGATCAGAAAGTCAGGCACCGAGAGTACCAAGTAGGAGATCTTGTGCTGAAAAGAATCCTCCCTCCTCATACAGACCACAGGGGTAAATGGACTCCAAATTATGAAGGACCATTCGTAGTAAAGAAAGTTTTCTCTGGTGGAGCACTGATGCTCGGCACCATGGATGGTGAAGACTTCCCGTCCCCTGTGAATTCAGATGCAGTTAAAAAATACTTCGCATAAAAATGACCCGCTGGACATAAAAACAGAATGTAAGTCCAGGAAAAAATAGGGCATCCCGGCGAGTCAAAAACAGAATAAAAGACTCGGGCAAAAATAAGGGAAAATAAACAAAAAATGTACACCCGCTGAGTTGAAAAGCCGCATTGGACAACTCAGGCAAAAATGGGTATCCCGATGGATTGAAAACCCGAAAGGGCGATCCATGCAAAATAAGGGAATAAGCGAACAATTGTATTCTGAATTTGTCTGTATCACTTACAACTTGGTAAGATTCGAAAAGATCAAGCTTCTTTCAGAATCAGCCTTCTCCAGAAAGCAAGACGAGAAGAACGTCAAATGTCATACGAGTCATAGCAAAGGGAAGCTCCTTGAAGCGTCATCAACATTGCCAATACTTTTTATTTCTCAATTTGTAACAATCTTCTCATTTTAGGGATTTGTTTCTTTGACTGTATCTTGCCAATTCAGGGCACACGAATTAATAAAATCAGATTTTCAGTCATGTTTTGTCTCGCACGTTTTATTTGCAAAAAGGGTCCGATGTCCTTAAGATACTGATTGCATAAATACAAATGCTTCTCTTAATAACGTGCTTGCAGGAAATATACTTACTCCCGGGAGTGTCTAAACTCTTATAATGGGATCCGGTAAGGGATACCTCGGGATTACTGGTGCATTTCTCCGTCTTTTCAGGATTGCAGGTATTCAAAGCACAGCATGGGACCTAAAAGCTTCATCCCGGTCGGCTGGCAAATCATTATCCAACTCAGTCTTAGCACCGTAAGTGCTTTCTCCCCAGCCGAGTTGCTATTTACTTCCTCAACAGCCAAGTACAAAAGCCAGGGAACCATCTCCCCCACAGAGCTTCAGCCTCCATCCAGAAGAGTAATGCCCGAAGAACTCACAACAGAGTGAAGAAAGCTTCTACAAGCCCCAGCTGGGTCCCTCATCATCAAGGATAGGTTTATCAGTAACCTATATCCCCAAGCAGAGTCCCATATGTCAGATATACCAACGATCTCATCCCCAGCTGGGATGTCCATTTCAAGCAGATCAACCAGAGATCTTCGCAGCATAGGGATCCGAATCCCGGATCGGTATCTTTGCATAATCATAGCATCCGCATCATATTCTCTCCCACAAAGCGTAGCATTCCGTCTAATACGGAGCATTACGGCAAAAATCAAACATATTGCATAATCATAAGCCATGATCTGAATCAAACACTTGTGAATATTGACAATCCATCAACAGTATACAGCAAACTCCCCGAAACTCCCCACCAGAGAGCCAAGGCACCTTCCCTAAGGATACAGATGCTTCCTGGCACCCGTCCGTGTCATATCCCCAGCAGGAAGCTAAAACATCGGCTTTACACTCGCAAACACAAACACACACTCCTTTTGACACCCGTCCGTGTCATACCCCAGCAGAAAGCCAAAGCGTCCCCTTTGCACTCATAGATACATCTTTATACAAATTCCCTGACACCCGTCCGTGTCACCTTCCCCAACATAAATACCTGACATCTTTGTAAAGCATATACTTGTTTATATTACACTTTCCTCTTCCGACACTCGTCCGTGTCACTCTCCCCAGCAAGTTGAACAATCCTGAACACCACTCATACTTGTTACTCCTGTTTTACTCGTACAGATACTCGTCCGTATCTTGCATAAACCACTTATACATCCTCAGATTCAACACTCGTCCGTGTTCTTTGTTAACCAATTGATACTCGTCCGTATCATCATCTCAGAACATGCGTCAAACGTTTGTTTCTACCCGATACTCGTCCGTATCGTAGTCTTAAGGATGCTCGTCCGCATCTTTAATCCATACACGTGTCAAAAACTCATGTCTTCGTGAATATAGACACTCGTCTGTGTCTATTATTCCCCAGAAGAGTCCCCTCAGAATCAACACTCATCTGTGTTCTTTGTTAACCAGTTGATACTCGTCCGTATCATCATCTCTGAACCCGTGTCAGTATTTGTTTCTACCCGATACTCGTCCGTATCGTAGTCTTAGGGATGCTCGTCCGCATCTTTAATCTATACACAACGTCAAAACACTTGTACCTTTTATTTTTTGGATGTAAACACTCGTCCGTGTTTACTATTCCCCAGTAGGTCTCCCGCAAAGCTACCTTTCTCTATCTGACATTCGTCCTATGTCATGATAAACCTTGAGAGCAGCCGTCCCCTGCTAGGTGATCGTCCTTCACCTCTTGATGATCGTCCTTCATCATGCTCGTCCGATGGCCATCCCCATCGTCGACCTTTTATCCGGCATTCGTCCTATGTCGTGATTTTTAGCAGCCGTACCCTGCTAGGTGATCGTCCTTCACCTTTTGATGATCGTCCTTCATCATTTTATCCGATGGCCGTCCCCATCGTTGATCTTGTTATCTGACATTCGTCCTATGTCATGATAAACCTTGAGAGCAGTCGTCCCCTGCTAGGTGATCGTCCTTCACCTCTTGATGATCGTCCTTCATCATGCTCGTCCGATGGCCGTCCCCATCGTCGACCTTTTATCCGACATTCGTCCTGTGTCGTGATTTTCGGCAGCCGTACCCTGCCAGGTGATCGTCCTTCACCTTAGATGACCGTCCCTCATCTTATCCCCAACAGAGCAGCCGTCCCCTGCTAGGTGATCGTCCTTCACCTTTGATGACCGTCCCTCATCATTATTTCATTTATTCTTTAACCCGATGGCCGTCCCCGTCGTGGTCCCTTTTCCTTTTCCTGATGATCGTCCTTCATCAGTTTAACCCGATGGCCGTCCCCATCATTGTTTACATTACTTTATGAACCTGATGGCCGTCCCCATCAGTTTATTAATCCCCATAAAATCTTATAGCTTTACCTGATGGCCGTCCCCATCATAATCCCTTTTATCCCCAGCATGTCGGCCGTCCCCGTCATTGCCCTTTCCCCAGCAGTCGTCCCCTGCTCGACGGTCGTCCTCCGTCGCCCACACTTTACAATATACTTTATTTTCTTTTAAAATCTATATCCCTTTTCTTCTTCATTCTGTGAGAGCAAATTTTGGACTGTCTTTGGTATTCAACCACAAGTTATCTTGTTTGCCTGTTAAGCCGTTGCTTACATCCTGCACAGCTAACTCATGTTTGAATAGGGGCAGCTGTAAACACCCCAAATTTGCCCTCACCCATTCACACCATGGCTTGTGATCATTTCATGTGCATAAACTCAATCATAGCATCTCATATCACATTTGTGATTCACTGCATTGTTTCTAAGTCATCTGCATCTAGGGTTTGTGATCTGAGCAATCCAAGAGCCATTTGAACCACTTCAAAGGTCATCAATCACTTCAAAGGGGTCCATGTATGTTCAAGCATCATATTATATCCTCTCAAAGTCAATAATGTAAAAAAATCACAAGAACTGAGAATGGCATGGAAGCAGAGCCAGGTTTGACTGCACAAATGACCTAGAATTAGGGTTTTGGTTTCAAAGGCCTTAACTCCAAATTTTATGGTCATTCTTGTTTCCATTGGTCTCTATATGGTATAAGGATCATACATATCAACTTTCATGAAGAAATTCAATGGGGAAGTCATCTGATCAAGAGTTGACTTTTTGAGCAAGCCAGTGCAAAATCAGGGCATCTGAGGCCCCCAATGACCCAACCAAAGGGTGTTCATCATCATTTTGATTGTGTATGATCTTTATTTGATCATAGAAGATGTTGGAAGTTCACAAAATTGATGAATTTCAAGCCATTTGCAAAGTTGACTTTTTGGGAAAGTTGACTTATAATGAAAATTGCCATTTTGGGAAACTTTTTCAACCCTTGCTTTTTGATTCAAAAATGCTTCAAATGAAAAAACTTTGGTCATGAAAGTTGTAGAATTGATCATTCCCTTTTCAAAAAGTACAAGAACATGACCTAATTCATTTTGGATCAAAAGTTATGGCTTGTCAAAGTTGGCCAAAATCACATAATTTCAAGTTTTCTACAAAAGGGGCAAAGTTGCAAAATCACTTGCCAAGGCAAATTGAAATTTCAAATGGACTTCTAATCTTCATACAAGCATGAACCAAGACCTAAAAGTCAGATTGCATCAAAGAATCACTCATTTTTGTGACTTGTGGGACAAGAAATTTCAAAAGAGCCAAAGGTGAACCAAGTTGCAAAACCACATCCAAACCCTAATCCACTTGCTTGCTGACTTCATAATTGATCCTAGGGATCTCCACACTTCTTGCTGCGCAGGGCACCCCATTTGTCCTTGGCTAGATATGAGCCCATACCTCTCTTACACAAAGTTTGACATTTTGGCCAAAGACCCATATCAATCACAATAGGGCACACCAACTCCTCTGACCTCTCTAGTTGTGATAAGTGGACCAAAGCCAGCATAACACACCACACACTTCAGGCTGAAACTCACTCCAAGCCATAGTTATCAAATTTGCTCCAACTTGCAAAACCATTCGAAACTGATTCCACAAGCATCAAACACACAAACAAACTTCACAAACAATCTCCACATGCCCCATTGATCACAAACCAGCCATTAAAATAGCCTGAAACCCTCTGAAACCAAGATACGATTTCCACCCCCCCCCCTTGAGCAGAACTTCAGCAATCTTCCAAACCAACCATTATAAACTTCAAACAAGCATTGAAAGCTTCTCAGGAGGTCCATTGGAGTTGATTGGAAGCAAGAAACTGGCCAGAAAGTCCCTGATTTGAAAGCTTTGATTCAGGTAGCCATGAAACTTCATTTTTCCAGAACCTTTATTTCTTGTTTCTAAAATGATCTACATGTTTCCCTGAGTCCATTGAACCTTTTATTTTTGAAAATGATTGAGTTTTGAGGTTGTATGCTTGGTCTGAAAGTTTGCCCGTAAATTTGTTCTTGCTTGTTTCCTTTGATTCAGTGAAAATAAATGTTGTTTGAGCTAGGGTTTATGCTTAGGGTTGTTCATAGATTGATTCTGGAGAGTTTGGTGAGGATTTGATGCGTATTCAGAGAGATAGAGGTTTTGGCCTGCCGGAGAAGATGACCGGAACACTGTTCCGGTCACCTGAATTTGTTTAGGGTTCAGATTAGGGCACTAATCATAATTAAGGAATTTTGAATTCTGGCCGTCCAGATGCGCGCGTGGTCAGTTCCCGCGTCCTTGAGTTTGAACCTCAGCCCTTGATTCTGAATGCTTCTCATCTTATTCATATTTATTTCCATTTTATTTCATTTGTTTTGTTCATTTATTTAAAAATAGCAAAAATTATTCAAAAATTCTGAAAATTTTTATCAAACCTTTTATTAATTTTCAGAAACCAAAAACATTTTTATTTTTATTTTTTGCATTAAAAAATATTTTTAAATCATTTAAAAGATTATTTTTAATTAATTAATGAGAATTAATTAATTAAAAATACTTTTAGGTATTTAAAAATCACAAAAAAATTCATGAGACATTTAAAATCATTTAGAAACATTGTCCAACCTTCAAACCACATTTATTTTTTGATCTTGATGAATTTTGACAATTTTCCATGGATTTAATTTCATTTCAAGGCATTATTTTGATCCAAACTTTGAAAATTCATTTCTGCCTAACCATTGAGAGTTGGACAATGATTCTTTTTGCATTGCATCTTGCATATCATGTAGTTTATAGGATTAAATTGGCATTAATTGATCTTGCATTTTCAATTTGTTTGACATTTTTCTTGACAAGGTACCTTGAAACCCTAGCAATCTTAAGAAATTCATAACTTACACTAGGTTAAGAATTGGATCCTCTCCTTTGGGCAGTGAGTTTGTATAGGTTTAGGGTTCCTTTGAATGCATTTTCAAATTTTTATCATAGTGTTTGCTTCTGGTTTTGATTTTTGTTTTGTGTATTGATCATAAACCCTAATTTGGGCTTTCTTTTGCATTCATCTTACATTTGCTTGCATACCATGACTTGCCATGACATTTTATGCATTCATTTGATTCATAACACATCTTAGGACATATTAGGATCATGTTTGATCATTTCATCGTTCATTTGTCATGTTGTATGTCATTTGCATTTCATAACTTTTCATGTATATTCATGGTTCTAAGCATGTTCCTTTTGCATTCCATATGCTTGTATGATCATCCTCATGCCTTGTTTCATGTTTATATCATCTCTTAGCATCATTAACATCATGCACATGCTTATGACTTTGTCTTGCACCATGCCATTGCATCTCATTTGCATTGCATTTCATTTCTCTCACTAACTTTTCAGGTGGTAAGTTACCTTGAGAAGTGAATTTGCCTTCACTTCTCACAATCTCTTTTCATCTCTCTTATGCATCATTGCTGCATTTTTGTATGTGTATTGGATTTATCTTGCTCTTTCTTGTTCATCTTGCCTTCTCTCTTCAGGCAACTTGACTTCTTAAGTGAAGCAAGTTGTTTTGCTTCTCTTTGCTCCTTTCATCTGCTTCCCTCCTTGGTGTTTCTTTGAAGATCTTTCTTGCAAACCTCACAAACCCTAGGAATGACCAAGCATGATAACAATTAGGGTTGATTAGTCCCCCACTTAGATTTTATCTTTGTGTCTCCTTGAGTCTTCTCTTCTCATCTCACAATCATGGACTAAACCCTAAAGGTTTTAAGGCTTTGTGATTAAGCTTATGCCTGCATCCTTCTATTAGGATGGAGTGTATAACTTTAATCCTAAGTGTTAAACCCTTAATGTGTTTAAATCCTTTAATCAATTCACTTAATAATCATCAAGACATCAAGCTTGTAACTTGGGCCTTGCATTAGGGTTCTAATTCTTCCTTAACTGGTTAAGAAGGACTAACCCTAGTGTTAATGGACAAGTCCCTCTCAAGTTGTCTTACAAATCATAAAATCCACTTCTTCATCATATCATTAACTAAAATCCACTTAATAAAGGCTTTGTTTTGTCATGAGTTTAATCCCTAATCATGGATTAAGTTGAGGAGTCTTCCTCAGCTTAAACATTCTCATCTATTATCCTTCTATTAGGATGGTGTAATGAGTCTGTTTAATCCCTGATTATGGCTTAATCTCATTACTTATCACTAAACAAAAACAACAAAAACATCTAAATAATCACAAGTAGGTTAATGATCTTAATCCTGCATCAAAGGTGATTAAGTGTGAGATGCTGACTTCACACTTAAGGTATTCTCATTACCCCTAATCAGAGGGAGGATGTGATGAGTTTACTAACCCATTGGTTTAGGCTTAAGCTCATTAACTTATGACAAACTTTCAAAAGCAATAAAAGACTGAAAACACCAAAAACAAACCATAATCGTCTCCTTCGGGATTCTTTTCTCATCTCATTCACTCACAAACGAGAACTTGCTTCTTCCGTCTAATGCAAGACAGTTTGCACCTGAGCCAGATAGGTCATACACTTGAGCATAGGCAAGTAAGCAGTTCATAAGTCAATTCATCTTTCAGTCTCTTTGGGTCGAACTACGGTGTTCTGACTTCCTCATTGCACGAGAGGATACGTAGGCCTAACTTAACAGTTATCGAACAAAAGTCTCTGTATATTCCCCCTCTTTCAGCATTATTCTTTAAGCCTCATTATCTTGAGCATTTCACTCTTTCTTTTTACACTGACACTTCACTTATACACTTCACTCCTTCACACTGACACCTGTATATCCTTCTCCAGTTCTTTTATACACAAATTGCACTGACACTATCCCTTTAAAACACAAATCTTTTAAGCGTGGATCCCGTCGAGTACGGCGGACAATCTGGGTGCTAATACCTTCCCAGGTTGTAACCAACCCCCTTTCTCAGTCTTTCTGGTTCGCAACCGTCTTATCCATATCTTTCTAGGTCTATGCAGCATTGCCTTTCCTCCGGGATAAAAATGCCTAGCTGGCGACTCTTTTCTTTTCTTGAGAGTTCACTCCTGTGTGTTCTCTCATCCCTCTTTCGCCGACCGTTCGCGTCTGTACCCCTTCTGGCCCGGGTGTCATTTGGTGGGAGCGACACCTACCCCGCTGTCTACGTACCTCATCGGGATAATGAGGATCAGAGTCAACGTAGTTCGCCTAACTAAGGCGGGAACTATTTGTTTGTGTTTTTTATGCTGGAACTGCGTATGTCTATGCTCAGGTGTTGCAGGCTCGTCTGGTACGAGTGCGTTTACCGTCTTGCATGAAAGATAAGTCGTCGCGAGTTCGCGTTGTGAGTGAATGAGATGAGAAGAGAAGTTCCCGCAGGATAGTCACTTATTGTTTGTTTTTTGTCTTTTATGAGTTTTGTATGAATTTGGCACAAGGAAGTGAATTCAAACTCTTTTCCATGGAATGTGTACTTGCTACTACATTCTAAGATGGAATAATAGAACAAGCACACCCAGCAAGGAGAATTTATCCAAGACTGGTTTCCTAGGGTTAGGGCTCAAGTTCACTAGCTTGTTGAACTTTATTAAGTGTTTTTGTTGCTTTTGTGAAGAAGTATCTTTTAAGTTTTTCTTTGTGAAACAACCCCTTGATGAGACTTGTACATCATGCTAGACAAGCTTACACCACTCCAAGATGTAATGAGTGCAAGTGCTTCATGGAATAAGGCTATACTCAAAGGATCCTTTCATTTATTTGTTAATTGTTTTTTTTTTATTTTTGTTTGAAGATGAGAAAGAATGACTCAAATTGAAAAAAGGACAAACTAAGGGGACTAAGACACAACCCTAATTTCATTTGTTTATTTACAAGAGAGGCCCTATGGTTAATGAGGTTTTCTAATCCTAATGAGAAAAAAGAAAAGAAGAAAAGAGAACTAGAAACTAACTCACTTCCTAAGGAAGTTAAGTTGTCTCTAAAGAAAGGGAAAACCTAAAAGCAAAGCACAAGGTGCTAAGGCAAACACAATTAAAATGCATAAGAGATAGGAATGAAGTGAGACTTACCTCAATCTTCCCCCCTACAAAACAAAAGTTAGCATGACAATGCATATTGAAAATAAAATCAAAGCATGAAAGCGATTAAGTACCATAAACGTCCTAAAATGGAACTAGGGTTCAAAATAAGACCTAAGTCTAAAGGTGAAGGTACATAAAGGTTACATGACTTCTAAAGTCAGTAGCTACATGATATAGGTCCCTAAGTATACTAGGATACCTCACAAGATCAAACTATGTCAAACTATGTACAAAAAGTTCACCTAAGTTCACATAAATGCAAATTAGGGTTTATGGATGAAGTATGAATGCATATGGATTACAAGCATGAATTAATACATGAAATGAACTTCAAAGTCAGTAGTGAATGCTTAGGAATATGTATGAATGAATATACAATCATGGATGCAATGGATTAGGCATATGGAGCAATGAGAAGAAGATGTGAGATGAAATGGAACAAACATCGCATAAGATCGCACATGATGCAAACTAAGGAAGAATGGCATGTGAATATGAATGAAATGATTATGGGTCAGTAGCATACAAGGTATGATATGCAATTATAATGCATGAATAGGCATTAATGATTTCCACATAATTAATGTTATTATTTAGAGGAGAAGAGAAACTAGTTTAAGTTAAAGTTAGTTCACATAAGTATGCACTTTAAAGCACCAAAACAAACCAAATGGGTAGGGTTCAAAAAATGACCTATGACTGGAATTAAAGACATAAAAATGACCTATAATAAACTCCTAAAATCTACCAAAAATCCCCTCAAGAAAATGGCATGAATGCCTTCTTAACATTTAGGTTATGCGACACATAAACACATGAATCAACTTAGGATCTAGGTGACATGGAAAAATAGCAAAAAGGCTTAAAAAATTATGAAATTAAATCCCTGGAATAACATAGTCATTATCTTACATGGTCTAAAAGGATTCCACAAAATTATGCACCAAAGTGCCAAAACAATTCCTTGATTAGCAAGGTAACAAAACATGGTTATCGAAAAACAACTCCACAAAGTGGATCAAAAAGGGCACTAAAAATTATGAAAAAAATGCCTAATGAGCATAAAAATGTCACAAATTACAGTGATTAATCACACACAAAAAATAGGTTTCACACCTATGGGGAAAAATCGATTTTGGTCCCTTATCCCAAAACACTCCCTTTTGGGACAGCTTGTGATCTAAAATCCAAATAAAATATTAAAACCACCCAAATATGGAAAACAAAAATATGACAAATTAATTAAGAGGATTAGGATCACTCATGAATTTTTCCAGAATTTTATCTCACCTAAAACTATTTTTAATAATTGCGACGAAACGGGCAAAAAAGGAGATTTTAAGGGGAAGTGAAAGGAATCGATCCTAATGGTTCGTAACCTAATCCCTAAGTTCCGAAATCGATATATATCATCAAAAATCACAAATATATCCACTGCATCAGGTGGGAGGGCTCAATATGCATCTTAAGTTACATGGTCCTAAGCCGCATACGACTATAATGATGTTTAAAAGCCGAAAAAAGCTCGAAATCACTTACTTGATCAAAGTGCCGATTCTTCACATAAAAGAAATCCGAAAAAATCCCCAAACAAGGTCTTGTAGTCTCCTATGAGCAAAATAAATGCTCATCTTCCATATTGGCTTTGTGAAGCTTTACCAAAATCAAAATCGATACAAATCGATCGAAAAAGAATCATGAACCATTTAATTCCAAATTAGTTCACAATTAAAATTAACATTCTCACCAAAAAAATTCTAATAAAAATGTCAGGAAATGGATTAAAAACAATCCACAAAAATTAATTAACAAAGAAATTAATTAACAATTTTCTTAAGAAATAAACACTAATTTATATAAACATAAAGAGAAATAAACAGGGGTAATTCGGTAGAATAAGAGTGTCAAGAGTAATTTAATGGGCCCAAAGCCCAAATACTTCATTCATAAGGAAGATGGGGGTGTATCAATGATTTGAGAGTACGAATAAGAGTCCGATGGGGTTTGGACCTGAATGAAGCCCGATCTAGTTCCACCTTCTTATTGTTGTTTCTACAAACTCAACCTAAAACCTAAAAGAGGCGTACGATACATCTTCAGCATCCATCTCCCTCCCTAATCGCGAAGACGACGATACCTTCCCTCTCAAACGCGATGTGCAGCCTTCGCATCCCCCATGGAGTCTTCGCTGACCACGACTTCTTCTTCTTCACAGTGAAACAAACATAAACCTCTCCGGAAAAATCGTCGGAGCAGAATCACCTTCATCACACGTCGACGGCTTAATCTCCCTCGGTTTCTCATCATTCGTATTCATCTTGCCACTCCACGTTTCGTTACCTCCTTCTTTCTCTTCGACGGCCGTCGCGAACTCTTCTGAACCACGTCATCGCCACCACCATCCTTACGTCAGCCTCGTCATCTCAACATCTAAGATCTCACCATCGAAGACATTTCCGCCGCAGTTTCCTTCGGACCACCACCACCGTCTATCCTCCGCGACGCACGGATGAAGAGAGGAGTCGTGAATACTTTAGATGGAGATACTCACCGGATCGGTATCAATTTCACAGGTGAGGCTTTGTTTCATTTCTTCTTCTGCAGTTCTGAGTATCCGTTGCAGTGTGTTGATTGCGTTGTAAATCGCGTTCTTGCAGGTTGATGTTGAGATTGATGAATGGTTTCAGTTACGGTGTTCTTGAATTGACTCTGGTTTCGAATAGATTTGTGGTGTTACAGGTTTATGGTGAGAGTTGAGAAAGATTGCTGATTGAGGTTGAAGAAGATTGGAAGAAGAGTGATTATTGGATTGAGAGGTTGAAGAGATCCTCAGTTTTGGAGAGTTTCTTGGAGATCTTTTTCTGATTATGCAAGTTTGTTAGAGATGGAGTTATGGAGAAGATTGAAGATGATATTCAGATTCTGAAGAAAGAATGAGATTGGGCCCTCAAAGGTTGATGAAGATTATGGAGTTGGAGAATATGAAGGTGGAGAAGTGATTGGTGAAGGGTTAAGATTGTGAGAGAGGGTGATTTCAGTTGCCAATTCTGATTGAGTTTCTTGGTGGTTTTATAATTGGTTTTTTCTTTGATAAAGATTGGTGGATGAAGATTAAAGATGATGAGTGTAGAAGTTGTGAAGAAGAGTGATCAGAAGATTTTCAGTGAGAATTTTGAGAGAGATTGTTGAAGATGATCCAGATTTTTTTTTATTCTTGCTGAGTTTTCTATATATATATTCTTCCTCAGTTAATGAAACCTCTCTCGTTATCAATTGAAGCCCTCTTTCCCAATTGATTTATGTTAGAAACTTTTTCAATGTAACTGAATTTTATTAAGCTTTGTAACTGAATTCTCCCTCTGAATTGCTATTGATTTTTCTGGTATAACTGAGTTTTTTCTTTTGCTGCAATCAGTATCTTTCATGCCATGCCCCTCACATGTTTAAAAATGGATCTTTTGTATTTGGTTTAGGAAAGAAAGTTTATGGAGAGACAAAATAAGTTTGGATTTTTAAATGATAGAAGGGATTTTACAATTAAATGAATATTAAGAAGAAAATTTAAAATGAATGATGAATTTCCTTAGGAACAAATATGGATAAAATAGACATATAGAAAAATGGGCTTTGGCTATTGCTTTTGGACAAAAAATGAGACAAAAAATGAGACAAAAAATGAGACCAAGAAAATGATTTAATTGGGCTTAAAGTATGGATGGAAATGGTTAAATGAAAATAGAGTTGGAAATGATTAAATGTAGATATAATTAGAAATGATGATGGAAATCGAATTAATCGGTTCAGAAACAAAAATATGGATATAGACTAAGAATGAATCATGAAGGTGAATGGATACAATTCTTGAATATTAACTTTGATTTTGAAATGGGCATGACATAATTGCTTGGATAGGGTGTGGTTTCAATGAACTCGCAACTTCGAATTTCACTTAATCCATGCGACTCAACTTAACGTATTTAAATCAACTCAAATGTTCAATCCATATCAAACTTCTATTTTCAATGGATCTTCAAACTTCAATCAATTTCAATCTCGAACCTCATGAACTTGTACCCTCGCCAACGGACAACCAAGAGAACCATAATGACCTGATTATCACACGAGTTCGCCACTTGATCCCTTGTACCATGAATATTACGATACCTTTGATATGAAACCTTGAACACCATTTTCAATTAATTAACATCATCAAGAAAGCCATACCAGAGATGAGAATGCTTGAATTGCTTAAATTGAGTGCAATAGTCGGATAAACCACTCATGAATAAAAAATTCAATCACAAGAAAATGCTTTGATTTCATACAAGACCTCAATTGGTGACGTGCCCTCAAACCAAAGCATGAACAAGAATTCCAAATTCTCTTTGAGACTTTCCATGAGAAGGAATACAACTTGAGCTGTCAAGAAGAAACCAAAACCCTAGTCTAAAACAGATATAGTAAAACACCTTAATGATGGATTAGGTGCGCCCGTGAATTTCCCTAAGTGAATTCCCTGAAGATCGCTTGATTAGGAAGGTAAACCCTAATCAAACAACAAGAGGATGATATTGATGATCATATAATCAAAGCCCTGAATTTCTATGATGACCATTCATAAAATGTGAAACCCTAATACCATAATCCATGAAACAAATTCCCGTGAAGTAGAAACCACCAAGCAAAGGGATAACCTGGATCTTCATACGACATCGATCTCATGCCTTATTGGAAACAATGAAATGCACTAGTATGTTATTAATGACTTAGTGGAAGATGCAGATGAAATGCAAAGCGGTAAGCCAGTTAAGGTAAAAAAGAATGAGGGAAAATTTTGAGGTATTACAGTAAGGAATCACGGTAGGCATTGGTTTTGTGACCCTTCTAGGAGGATTTGCAACAAGTGATTGTCCTCTACCATACTCTAAGTTCTTTTCCTTATCTTGGGCATTGCATGGCATATTAATTAGGATATCCACCCTTGAACCATTTCTTCTAAACATCAGCACCTTGTTATCAATTAACTCATTCACCTTATACTTAAGGATTTTGCAATCTTCAGTAGTATGCCCCGATGACCCCTCATGGAAATCACACCTTACATTTGGGTTGTACTCGGGAAAACTTGGATACACCACTAACTTGATATTTTGAGGAAATACTAGTGACCTTTGTACAAGTTGTAGAAGTAATTCACTATATGGCATTGGTGTTGGTTCAAACTAAATAGACTTCCTTTCTCAAACAACTCGAGGTCTACCTTGGATAAGGTAATGATCATGCGCTGGTTCTTGCAGTCTTGGAACAAGTCTTGGCCTCTGATAATGTCTGGGAAGACCCTCATGTAGTGGGTTGATCGATGAAGACTATGGGGCAAAAGAAAAGGTAGGAGTAGCATTCCGACTTACAACCTCTTGTTAAAGTCCTTCCTTTCTTGCCAAAGTTGTGACAACCTCTAGAATCTGGTCCATTTTTCCTTTCATGTGATCCATGCTTTTCTTAATCACGTCTTAATCTTGCCTCAAACGCTCCATCAATTATGTGGTAATTATCACTAGTGTCGAGAAGTCAAATGGTTATTTTATGGATGAAAGGTTTTGTTATAGGCTGTTAAGGGAAATTATATGCATGAATGTATGTTTATTTACAAAGCTCTTAGTTGTCTCATTATTTATTAGCATGCATATTAAGCATTTAACATTACAATCACAATGAAGAAACATAGAACCACATATCATACAAAAGTTTTTCATTTTATTGATTTCAAATTCAAGTATAAAGAAAATCGAGTCTGAAATCAACATCCAAACAACAAAGAAACTGAAGAAAAAAAATTCTCGAGTCTTCAAAATCCAGCTTGGGGTTCTTTGTACTTGAAAGTGAAAGTGCTCTTTTTGGGAAGATGGATCATTATGATTGCTTTGGAAAATGTTTTTATCTGCAATAAACATAACAAACTAATAGCTTTGTTTTTCTTCATTTTTTAGATGTGTGAATGAATGCACTTAATGAACGGGTAATTCCAAACGATCAACTCCAAATGATACATATGAAAGACACTTTGATTACTCTCCTTACAAGGATCTCACCGACTAGGCTCTAAAGTTTAATAGAAACCCCAAATTTATAAATCCATATAGTTGTTCATCAGACATGCCATCAACATGACAATTTATTGACTCCCCCATATGAATCTCTTTTAGGTGAGGTTTTTGTATCAAACTACACAAGAGAAAACCTCTTGGTGCCTCATACTACGCAACCATCAACACATGGTTTCAAACAAAGGTCTCAAAGTTATGGATTTTTCTTAACTATTTGCTCGACATAGAAGTTGTTTGACAGTTAGTCAACGCCATTGAGAAAGTCTATTCTGAGTGAGGTCTTCGTATCGAACTACACGAGGGTAATCTCATCTATGCCCCATACTACGCAAACATCAATATTTGTTTAGGACAAATGGTTCAAGGTTCTAAAGGTCCTTAGAGTCGATGATCCCAATGAAAATACTGATCATATGCGCCATAAATATGACGTTCGTCAGCATTCACATTAGAATTTACTCCAAGCGAGGTCTTCGTATCGACCGTCCACGAGAGAACTTTTCAAGAGCCCATACTACACAACCTCTCCTAATCTTATGTTTGTACTCGTAAGCTCGGGTATAGATCCTTCCCTTCAATTTTCTTTTGGAATCAAAGAATCGATCCAATATCATAGTACCAATAAGCCACAAAATATATAATATGGAAAGCGATAAAGAAAGCAATAAACAAGTAACAAACATAGGCAAACATTCAAACAAGCGTGGAACAATCTAGACTAGGCTCGACTTGCATAGGGGTGAATCTTACTTCCCCAACAGAGTCGCCAACCTGCGTATCTCAGAAAATACGATCCTCGTTAACACGGTCGCGACTGAGATGACATGAGAGTCGCCACCTAATTTTGATTTATTCCCAAAGAGGGAAAGGGAAAATATATATAAAAACCCATGAAGAAAGGGATAAACCAAGGTCATCGAAACCATTGTCTGGGTTCGAAAGTCGGTTATGCAAGGGGGAGGTATTAGCACCCCTTACATCCATCGTACTCGATGGGAACCATCTAAGTTGTTACGCGAGAAAGAATGTTTATGCCTAATGAGTTACTTGCTAAATAAAAGGTTGATTGATCCTAAGGTGCTCAACAAGGATTGAGATCATTGTGCCTACATATTCCCCCGTGCATTTTATAATAAACTCAGAGTAAAAAAAATCAAATTTCAAATTTAAGGTATTACTTTTCATCCGAAACTATACTCTTTAAAAGACATGTAACATACTTTGATATTTTATTATGCAACGGAAAGACATACATTTTAGTCAACAAAATGTAACGATTTCAAATAACTACTAAAACTTGTTTTTATATCTTATCAAAGACTAACAATCCTACAACAATAAATTCTAATACACGCGATCTCGACTCCCATGTTACATATCAGAGCAGACGCCACTAAACGTGAAGTGCTTCGACTTCACCGACCATGAACTCTAACTACTCCTGCTAACCTGCACGTTACAAACACAGGGGTAACATTCAAACAGAAGGGATGAAATTATTAAATCAACAAAAGAGGAAGTTGATATAAATACGAGAGTATACATCATCCAGTTATCCAAACACATCACACAAATCATATACATCACACCCTTCAATACATCCACATCATAATCTTCAATAATATAAACATCTACAACAAATATCACCACAGCACATAAAACAACAATAAAGCATACAAATGAGATTCAACCATAGACTCAATGCATGTAGTACCAATAACGATCCATTTTTCATGATCACAGTCCCCGTTGGAACTCTCGACCCCTTTTTCATGGTCCAGTGTGACCCCTCTTTCATGATCACACCCTCGATCCCTCTTTCATGGTCTAGTATGATCCCTATTTCATGATCACACCCTCACTCGTGATAGCACACTATCACCCTATCAACAACGACATTATGCGACAACAATGATATATGCAACAACCATCATGCATAATCATGTTCACACACACATCATCATCATGCAATCAACTACACATACTACATGATAACAATTTAACAACTTCATGTCATAGCATAATGCATTCAAACATTGTCACACATACTCACATCCAACATCACCCAAAATATGCACATAACATGCAACAACATACAATGACTTTCATGAAATCAGTGTATCATACAACTTTAGACCACAACACAACATGTCATCACAACTCAACAACAACAACATATCATCACAATTCAACAACAATGACATATCATCACAATTCAACAATAATGACATGTCATTACAACTCAACAACAACATATTCTCACAACTTAACAACATTATCATACTACACCACTTTGCAACAACAATGCATTATCACAACCTAACAACAACAATAACAACCATATATTCCAATAACTTATCAACAACAACGTACTATAACAACTTAACAATTACAACAACATCATATTACAACAATTTATCAACCACAACATACTATAACAACTTAACAAACACAATATATCATGTTAACACATCAATTAATACATACACAAAACATTAATACATCATTATCATCACTATCATATCATAACCGTCAACACACTATCATTAAATTCTAGGTCAACGTAAGCATCATTTAACCTTCAACACATAATTAACATCACAAAGTCGTTAGCACTTCATCGGACACCACTACAAACAATCTTATCGCATTACCTACACCTCTACATCAATATAAATAATTCCTAAACATCGTATTTACCATCCCTAGTCATAGGACATAACCATTCTCCCATTTAGAACAAGATTCCTCATCTATAGCAACATGTTTTTAGTTCGATATATAACGACTCACCTTCCAACATCAATTCATATAATTTAAATTATTTCTATAAACTTGAGACTATTTTTAAATGAAAGTACATTGTCTTAGCTTCACATAGCTTCGAACGTCACGCAAATTGGACACCCGAAGCTCAAGATATGAATTTTCGAAGTTTTCGAAATAATGCTGTCAGGAGCCACTCGTTGAGCGAGCTATTCGTTGTCCCGACGATTTTCTGCGATGAAAGAACTTCTCCCACTGCGATTTCACACTGTTAAACTGTCTTATTAACCCCCAATAACCCCCATTTGAGTCCTTAAACCCATATCAAACACATATACATCAATCACATCAAACATGACAAAACAAATCATCATATTCATCAATTCTACATCTTTAATCCTAGGTTTTCTATTAAAAACCCAAATCCCCAATCACCCACAAACAACAATTTCATGGCATCAACCTAATGATTTCTACCCATATATCTACATCATCTATCTCTTGAGTGATTAAGGAAATCCCACCCTTACCTTATAGTGATGAGCTTTCCTTATCTTCAATGGGTTCTCCTTCTTCCTTCCTCTTGCCTTAGCTCTTCCTCTTCTCTCCTTTTCACTTTCTTCATAACTTTTCACAATCTCCTTCTACGAATCCCTTTCCTCTTTTCCTCAAATACCCAACATAACCCTTGGACCCCTAATATTGGAAGCCCTAATATGCCCTCACTAACTCCTCACCCAATTACCGTTGTGCCCTTCCACTCACTATACCTTTTATTATTTTATTTATTCCATTATATTCTCATTATCATCCAACTAATAAAATAAATAACAACTCCCTTCATAATTTAATTTAAATACTTATTCTAGACTATGGTCAACAAATATTAAATTAAAATAGTAAAATTAATTCTTACTCCCTTCACCACCGATTTCTACATTATTGGTCACACGCCCCTACTCCCCCCAAGATTCACTTCTTAAGGTTACCATCCTTCAACATGGACACACCAACATAACCAACGCACAACAAACACACCATCAATCATAACAATTCCCAATTATTCACAAATAATAATTAAAAGGAAAACGGGGCATTACAACTCTCCCCCACTTAGAATATTTTCATCCTCGAAAATTCACCGAATACGAACTACTTCTGATACGCCCTCACAACCACTAGTCAACTACTACTTCCTGAAAAACGATATTGCGAACAATGCAAATAATGGTATAACTTATCAACGAAAATCACAATAAGGCACATTTCTCATGCAATGCATTCTACAACCAACTCACGACACAAAATAATCAAACTACGAACACATAAGTTCACTCTTGAACCGGGCACAACACAATAATTACCATCATCTTAAGTAACACCTCCCTAATTCCCCATCGTAAGAATTAGCTACACACACCTGAACCATCATCATAGGCAACAAGAAACAACAAATATAAGAACACCAAAAATACATAACATGACATTACCACAGCTAAACCACTAACTTTGTGATCTCACAACTTCAAGACATTTAATCTACGATTTTCTAGTCGAACACACAACCAATACACCTGTCCATCTAGCAGTACAAGATTAGCAATTAAACTTTTCGCCATCTCAATTCCATCTTGGAACATCCAATGATCTCATTATTCTCATCAATTCTATCGTCAACCTTCGAATTCTTACAAGTCATACCCATATGAACAAACTGCGCTACCTCGCGCTCTCGTTGCGCAGCCTGTTTACCTACCACTGTCAAATGCAACAAGTTCACGTCCAACTTCTTATGATTTCTAAAAATCACCATACATCCCTATTCACATTTAGTATATCCAACATTCTTCCCACTGGGTTCTCTCTCAAACTATACACAAAGCTCCGCCTGCTAACTCAATTCCAACTCTCTCTAATCACCAGATCAAATCGATGAAAAGACTTTTGACTTAACTCATCAGGAATCCCAATCCTTCTTGTTATCTTATACTTTATTCTGGTAGACCAAACAATTGTCATATACTTTTGTGATTATTAATCACTCCGAATTCTAGGTCCATAAAACCATATTCCTTAATCATTCAACACACCCACTACCGCAACCCCAATCCAGATCTTGGGCAGAATAAATCCTTTCCTGTATCCTTTGTTGTTGTAAAGTATAAATTATAGCTTTACCATCTTGTATTCATTCCCTGCCAACCTCGTCACCCACAATCTCAACACTCTACAAACGACGTATTAGGATTAGACCAAATCAAAATGGAACTATAGCCGACTTATACTCCGGTCCTCCAATTCCTCCTATAACAAACATCCCAACATACAATCTTAATTTTCGTAAGTTAATTAAGATAACAAAATTGCTAACTTGGAAAATACCTTCCAAAACTCGTATCTAAAACATCTTAATTTCTTTACCTACTTCAGCTTTCTCATTATAGGACTACGTCCTATCTTATGGATTTACAACAATACCTTCATTCGACTTGACATAAACACGTAACTTCACCTCTACCAACCAAAAATCACTCTTTGACAACTTATCATACAACTTTACTTCCTTCAATTAATACTTATAATTCAATTTCCAATCATTCCACACCTTCTATTTATCCCTTCATTGGATCACCTTGCCAAATCCTCAAATCTTAAGTCCCACGTATTCCCGATTCCTGAATTCCATAGAAGACAATGGTTGCATACTTTACATTCTATAATCGTCTTATCAATCCAAGACATATAACCATACCTCTATTTTTCCATTACCGTCCCACATAGTTTACGATTGTTGATTCCAATTACCACACTTCATACTCATTCTTAACCTCATAGTCCACTAATACCATCAGGTAACTTCAACCCATTTGTGATTCATCGCACCTCCAAATCCAAGTTATCCTGAACACAACTATGAATTCCATACTACTCCCTGACCAACACACAATCCCAAGCCATCGTTCTCTTCTTCACCAATCATACCAAAATTCTCCACGGTGGCATTTCTGATTTCATAATTTCTCTTTTTATCAAATACTCCGACTACTCTTTTCTATAATACTGACATCTCGTACAATACCATAGAATCTAGGACCACGAACAGAATTCCAATACAATTCCATCTTCCTCTCCTAATGGAACATCTGATACCTTTTCCCGAAATAACTCCAAAATCCACGCACAATCAGTAGTCTGTCATTGTGACCTTATTTCCAATTCCCATAACACCATCTTTGCATCCATGGAAAACCTCACACCCTGAATCCGTCTCACCTTTAGATATAGGAATTTACATTTACTAATCCAAACACTTTGCAAGTACCTAGCTTAACCCCGTACCATTCACTGCACATGCTACTCTATCTTAGCAAGTCAAGTCTATCCTATCCAACATGATCCCGTCTGTAATCAACAAGAGATTAAGGGTGACCAGTTCCTCAATTTGTTAATATACATCCGACAATTATGATGAGGTATAAACCATCCTTACCAGCCAAGTCATAATAGTGTTCAACTACACAATACATCATCCTCTCAACGATTGCCAAACACATTATTTAACTCCATCCATTCATTCCAAGAATAACATCGCCTTGTTCTGACTTAAAGATAATTGTGTACCTCCTAAGAAAATACGTCAGGATACTCCACATATCATCAGCTCACAAATGGCCTAAAACATCGTTTCCCCCCTTCAGTAGGAAGCGAACAACAAGGACATCTGACTGCCTATCTTCGAGAGTAACACCATTCTCCAAATAGTTGAACAGTCCATACAACACTTTATCTTACAGCGACATGATATCCCATTTCTCAACACCAGGAATATCCATGAGAAAGAGACGTTTCTCCCCCACTTGTTTCATTCTCAACCAGCTATGGAAAACAGAACAAGTACCGACAGTGTTCTCACACACATGTCGTATACTAAAGACAACACAACTACGCAACCTGGCCGGACGGACCGACCTTCTCTGATACTACTTTGTAACACCCTAAATTCCCTCGTGCATTTTATCATAAAATCAGAGTTAAAAATCAACTTTCAAATTTAAGGTATTACTTTACATCCGAAACTATGCTCTTTAAAAGACATATAACATACTTTGATATTTTATTATGTAGCAGAAAGACATACATTTCAGTCAACAAAATGTAACGATTTCAAATAACTATAGAAACTTGTTTTTATATCTTATCAACGAATAATAATCCTACAACAATAAATTCTAATACAAGCATTCCCGACTCCCATGTTACATATCAGAGCAGACGCCACTAAATGTGAAGTGCTTCGACTTCACCGACCATGAACTCTAACTACTCCTGCAAACCTGCACGTTACCAACACAGGGGTAACATTCAAACAAAAGGTATGAGATTCTTAAATCAACAAAAGAGGAAGTTGATATAAATACGAGAGTATACATCATCCAGTTATCCACACACATCACACAAATCATATACATCACACCCTTCAATACATCCACATCATAATCTTCAACAATATAAACATATACAACAAATATCTCCACAACACATACATCAACAACAAAGCATGCAAATGAGATTCAACCATAGACTCAATGCATGTGGTACCAATAATGATCCTTATTTCATGATCACAGTTCCCGTCGAAACTCTCAACCCTTTTCCATGGTCCTGTGTGACCCCTCTTTCATGATCACACCCTCGACCCCTATTTCATGGTCCAATATGATCCATATTTCATGATCACACCCTCACTCGTGAAAGCACACTATCACCCCATCAACAACGACACCATGCGACAACAATGATATATGCAACAACCATCATATATAATCATGTTCACACCCACATCATTATCATGCAATCAACTACACATACTATATTATAACAATTTAACAACTTCATGTCATAGCATAATGCATTCAAACATTGTCACACATACTCACATCCAATATCACCCAAAATATGCGCATAACATGCAACAACATACAATGACTCTCATGAAATCAGTGTATCATACAACTTTAAACCACAATACAACAAGTCATCACAATTCAACAACAACAACATATCATCACAATTCAACAACAACGACATATCATCACAATTCAACAATAATGACATGTCATCACAACTCAACAACAACATATTCTTACAACTTAACAACATCATCAGACTACACCATATTGCAATAACAATGCATTATCACATCCTAACAACAACAAAAACCACATATTCCAACAACTTATCAACAACAACGTATTATCTTAACAACTACCACAACATCATATTACAACAATTTATCAACCATAACATACTATAACAACTTAACAAACACAGCATATCATGTTAACACGTCAATGAATATATACACGAAATATTAATACATCATTTTCATCATATAAGTATTATCATATCATAATCGTCAACACCCTATCATTATATTCTAGCTTAATGTAAGCATCATTTAACCTTTAACACATAATTAACATCACAAGTCGTTAGCACTTAATTATCATCAAATCAATCAACACAAATTCATCATCGTCTATTCATCGGACACCATTACAAACAACCTTATCGCATTACCTACACCTCTATATCAATATAATTAATTCCTAAACATTGTCTTTACCATCCCAATCCATAAGACATAACCATTCTCCCATTTAGAACAAGATTCCTCATCTATAGCAACATGTTTTTAGTTTGATATACAACGACTCACCTTCCAACATCAATTTATATAATTTAAATTCTTTCTAGCAACATGAGACTATTTTTAAATGAATGTACATTGTCTTAACTTTGCACAGCTTCGAACGACGCGTAAATCGGACACCCGAAGCTCAATATATAAATTTTCAAAGTTTTCAAAATAATGCTGTCAGGAGCCACTCGCTAAGCGAGCTTGGAACTCGCTTAGCGAGCTATTCACTGTCTCGACAAGTTCTGCGATGACAGAACTTCTCCCACTACGACATCACGCCTTTAAACTGTCTTATTAACCCCAATAACCCTCATTTGAGTCCTTAAACCCCTATCTAACACATATACATCAATCGCATCAAACATCACAAAATAAATCATCATATTTGTCAATTCTACATCTTTAATCCAAGGTTTTCTCTTAAAAACCCAAATCCCCATTCACCCACAAATAACAATTTCATGGCATCAACCTAATGATTTCTACCCACATATCTACATCATATATCCCTTGAGTGATTAAAGAAATCCTACCCTTACCTTATAGTGATGAGTTTTCCTTATCTTCAATGGGTTATCCTTCTTCCTTCCTATTGCCCTTGCTCTTCCTCATCTCTCCTCTTCATGTTCTTCACAACTTTTCATGATCTCCTTCTATGAATCCCTTTCCTCTTTTCCTAAAATCTCCATCATAACCCTTGGACCCCTAATATTGGAATCCACAATATGCCCTCACTAACTCCTCACCCAATTACCGTTGTGCCCTTCCACTCACTACACCTTTTATTATTTTATTTATTCCATTATATTCTCATTATCACCCAACTAATGAAATAAATAAATAAATAACAACTCCCTTCATAATTTAATTTAAATATTTATTCTATACCATGGTCAATAATATTAAATTAAATTAGTAGAATTAATTCTTACTCTTTTCACCACCTATTTCTACATTATTGGTCACACACCCCTACTACCCCCCAAGATTCACTTCTTAAGGTCATTACCCTTCAACACGGGCACACCAACATAACAAATGCACAACAAACACACCATAGATCATAACAATTCCCAATTATTCATAAATAATAATTACAAGGAAAATTGGGCCTTACAGACTCACTACGGTTTGGTTGTTTGTTTTATTACCTTTCTTTCAAAAAATGATTTAGGAGTCGAATTGCACTAAAGACCATGGGTAAACTATTTCACTCAATAATCCAAACATCTTGCGACGAAATAATTGGAGTGAGTAACGGGATATCCATTATCCTCCTTCTACTACTTAAGGCTCGTGGCGTACAATTTTTCTCGTACTATTAAAGTGTTTTATTTCCTAAGACCACTTGACGTTGGACCAAGGGTTTGAGTCTAAAGAGACGTCTTGGGTTTTTAGGTCGATGGTGAGGCACAATGCGCTCGACGTACCAGGGTAATGCAAATGGATTGCTTATTGGTTTTGTTTAGTGGCGAGGCACAATGCGCTCGACTTAAGGACTTGATATGTGGATCAAGTCTTCTATGGATGAAATACTAGCTATGGAAAACAAGTGTGATGCGTCAATTTGTTTAAGTTGAAAAGTTGATGAAATGTGAAGTGTAAAAGTAGTGCTGATGGTGATCATAAAATGATCGACTTACGTGTGTGTATGAAATGTGTAGAAAGATCTACTTGGCATTGGACCAAGAGATTAATTATCTTTGAGAGGTTAGTCTTGTGGTGATCGTATTCATATTTTACTTAACAAATTATGGTCGTAATGCGATAATAACACTCAATTTTATACAAGCAAGATACATCATCATCATACAACCAAATGAAAATGAATAACGATCATTAATAATATATCATACAAATAAAATCGATCAAAAGATAATTAATTAACTAAATTAAATAAGATTATTTAATAGAATTAATTAATTAATTAATTAAATAACATTATTTAAAATAATTAATACACAAAAGGTTTTTTTGGTTTTTTTTAGATTAAATAAAAAACTATAAAAAGAGAAAGCAAAAATATAACTAGTTTTAAGAAAATTAATAGGAGTTAATGGGCCAGGTATAAACAGTAAAAGGAGGGGTGTAAATGGAAATTCGTTCACAGGTCCAATGTCATAGAGATCCATTTAAGAGAGGAATCCATGGTTGACTCTGGTCAGGTTATTGATCGGATCTAGATTGTTTGATTAAGAGAGAGTTAACCAAGACTCTAAATGGATCGTCTGATGGAAAAAGGGTGCATGATATGTGATCAAGACAAGTATGCACATAAAACAACAAGAAAGGCCTAGCTGCAGGGCATCATCGGCCGACCCTCAAGGTTATAGGGAGTCACAAAATTTGACAACTCATCAATTAGGAACCTAGGAAAGGTAACGTGTCTTGGGCAATGAATCATTGGCAAGTAGCGCTTATACCATCATATAATATAATAAAGCCTCATTTATCCCACACATTGAGAAAAAACAACGATCTAAATTCTTTCTCTCAAAACCATCTTCAGAACACGAAATACAAAATGGTCAGAACATGAACAACAAAAGTTCATCCTTCGTACTTGATTCTTTCTCTTCTTCAAAAGAAGAGAAACGATAAATCTTCATTGTACATCAACGGATATCATAACCCAAATTAAAACACAACCTCACAACTTTAAACCCTATTTTTCAAATCGTCGATCTCTAATCAATGTGAACCAAAAACTCTCAACGCATAATCAAAGGTCCAGGCATCAAGGAAAAGCACGAAAGCAACAAGTAAATTCCAATAGTTAGAGTGAGAGGGCATGGAGAAGGAGGAGTTACTGAATGTGAAGGTTGAAGACATGGGTACAACAAGTAATCACTTTTGACACTTGCTTGAGCCTTTTCCTTCTTCTTCTTTGTTGGTTTACTGTCACTTGCTTGGTCTGTGATTCAGAGGTTCAGTTCAAGTTAATTAGAGCTTCAGTGTGAAGCTCTATTAACTTTTGAGAGAGAACTTTGAGTGATTTTAGGGTTTTCTGGGGAAGATTCGTCAGAGTAACATTAGGGAATTTTTATGCCTCTGTGTGTATTCTCTGCTAGGGTTTTTTCTTGTGTGTTTTCAGGTGGCGTCTAGGGTTTTTTTCAATGATTGCAAATCATTAGGTTTTATAGGAGGATTTGATATTTTGGTAGTGTTAAAAGAATAGGATTTGTGTGAGACCGTTAGGGAATCAACGAGGTGTCCTTCTGATATGAGAGTGGTAAGGTTTTTTGCTTATTTTGTGCGATGCTCTTTGGGATGGAATTGTGAGAATGTCCCTTTTTTTGTCTTTTCTACATCTACAAAATGGATTATTGTGGTCCCCCTTGTAAAAATTTGCCTTGCTGTAAAATTATGTGTTTACAGCTTGTTTTACCTTGACATTTTTGTAACTGCTGCAAGTACTTGTTTTCACTACTATGGAACTCTAATCCTTGTTAATGTTCACCTTTGGTTGCTTCTTAGATGTTGATTTTGTCGTTCGAAATATGCATTAATGCCTTGAGGTTTATGATATTGATGGATGCATTGTTTGGAGGGAGCTATATCTTTTGAATTATATCCATGTTGTAGCCTTATATTGCTTGTGTCTTTGACACTTGCATGCTCATGTTTTTCTATTTGACATTTTATGCACCATTTATTTATTAACCATTACAGGATCTGATCAATGTTTTGCAGGTTGTTCGTGAGAGAGCATAACATGGTTCACGGTGTTGCTCTTTGTAGTACATCTTCATTCATGGTCGTTTGAGGCTCCTAATGAATCTTGTGGAAACTTGTGGCAAGGTTCATCATTCTTGTAACAATTAATCTATCTTTCTTATCAAGTTTTTCAACATTTGGACCTCATTTAAATCTTGTAAGTGTAATCCTCTGGATCTGTTTAATGACATAGGTTTTGTCGCGTTTGCTTCATTTTGGGTGAAGGTTGGTCTTGATATGTTCCCTAAGGTGCACGTATCATAGGTTTGGAATCCTCATCCAACTCTCAAAACATCATGCTTAGCGAAGTAATAACATTTTGGTGAACATGCCTTCCTAGCCAAAGACCATAGCGCATAAGAGCAGTGCATTCTTGGTGTTCAAATGGAACTCACACGCAATGGAACCTAAATGAAAAAACTGTGAACATAGTATGTAAATATTTATCTAACTATGGTTTAAATGATTTGGATTTTAGTCTTGGAGGCTTTGATTTGTGTCAACATTTTAACTTGTAAGCTTTATTGAAAGCTCGACATATTTCTCATGTAATGTTGTCTTTATAATTTAAACCTCATGGCATCTTCCTTGTACCAAATGAATCTCCCTTTTATAACACTTTGAATTCTAAGCCACTGAGTTCTTGCAACATGGCTCAAAATCTTAAATCACTTGAATTTGGTCAATTGGTATATTCTTTGGTTCTTTGATGTATAGCTCACATTGAATTTGATTTTGAACATTGATAACTTCAATAACTTCAATAGTGATGACTTCAATGTAGACCCACGACCATACATCTTTGAACTTTTCCTTACATTACATTGATCCAAACAAACTTCATATATTAGCTGTAATTTTGACACCATGAATTTAAGATATAAAATCATTTTTTTGCTAAGGAAATAGTCATCAGATAGAGGAGAAAAGAAATAAAGATATTCAGAAGTTTTTGACGAGGTCAGATGCTCAAGTATTTCGACAGAAATACAAAGAGTGTTCCAGCAAACAAAGTTTGGAAACCTTTTATAGTTCAGCATTTGACAGAATTGGTATGCTTTTCAACATTTCGACAGAAGAGAAGTTTTTCGACAGAAGCATTATCTTGTAAGGTTTGAAGAGTTTTTGTCTTCTTCGACAATTCGACAAAACGAAGAGATGCAATGCTTCGTCACAAAGAGGAAGAATTCAAATTTAAAAGTTGCAACATTTGGCAGTTGGACGCGTGGAAGCTTCAGGAAAGAAGAATGCATGCAGGCTGACAATTGTCATTTAGTTAGGATTTTTTCCATTTTAGGCAGTTATTTTATTTGTATATAAATAGGGTAGTTGTTGTAGAATTCTGTGTGTGAAAACTTGTACAATAATCCTGTAAAACACTCTAAGTACCCAGTGTGAGAGAAATGAGTCTGATATTTGGAAAAATGTATGTGTTGAACACCACTTTCTTTCAAGTTATTTAAATTATTAGTCTTGTTTCGTCAAATTACTTTACTTTCAGTTTCTTTATTTTCTTGCAAATTTTATACTCTTTCTGCCATTTTCTTACTTTTGTTCAACTTTTACCTTATTTTACTTTTTACATTCAAAACATTCAATACTTTTACATCATTAACAAAACAAACCACAAACAATTATCAACACTAAGATTAATTCGACAACAAATTGCACATGTGTCCTAGGACTTGTTTGGTTGGTCCTGCAAGTAACCCAGTTTTGTAAGAGATTGGTTAACCAGAGGTTGTTCGTCAGGAATCACAGCGAACAAATTGGCACGCCCAGTGGGACCAGTGCAATTGAACAAATTAATACGAATCCTCTTAGTTAGAAAGTTCCTTGCTGCGTTGTATGATTCTTAGAAGCGGTAAATTAGCCGTAACCGACATAGAAAGACCAAAAGGAACAAGAGGAAGAAAGATGGCTAACCTGCCAAATACTTCAAACAATCCTAATGAAACCATTCCAGTTTCCAATCCTATCCCTTCGTCAGAAGGAGGCGTAGGTTCTGGCCCTGTCTTAGAACAGATTAGGCCTCCATCAGCGGATTCGATACCAGTGGGTTCAGGATCCCAAAATGCGTCTGGTTCTTCCACCATGGGGCACTCGATGCCCATGGGAACGCCTCCTCCTGGAGGAAATACCTTTAGGCCATTTATTAATTATTCCATGCCCATGTCTGGTAGAGAACAACCATATGGAATGCCAACTTCAATGATGGCAAACTTACATAATTCATCACCATTATTTTCTGATGCTATGGTTCAAATGTCTTCACCATTACAAGGGTCAGGATATGGTGGAAATGGGAGTAGATTAAATCAAATTCCACCAGGATTCCAAATGCCAACTATTACGAACCATTATGCGCAAGTAATTCGTCAACAGATGGATGAAAGTAACCATGATATGGTACAGGCATTGACACAACAAATGGGGGAAGTGTTCAACCCTTTAATACAAAACACTACCCAAACAAACCAGATATTGGCAGAACAAATGACACGCATTGCTAATTTTTTTGGAGTCCCTCAAACACAACAAAGAATGCAAATGAATCAAAATCCTGCTAACAGGCCTGTCGAAGAAGAACTTACTATAAACCAAAGGCCATTGGGAAATCCTCAGGAAAATCCTAGGGGCCAAGAGGTAGTAGTCGAACAACCTCATGTAGAAAACCCCGTTCGACAGGAACCTAGGAGAATAATAGTTCAAAGAGACCAAAACGCTGATGAAATATTGCAGCAGAGAATGCGTTGTAACAATCTGCCTGTCGAAAATAACATTGCAACCATGGTCGAAAGAATAATGGCGCAAAATGGGGTGAACGTAGGATTACATAGGCCTAGTTATACTTCCCCTTTGTCTGAATACGTTTTGCAACAAGAATAACCACCAAGGTGGAAAGTCCCTAAATTCACCAAATTCTCAGGGGATACTAGTGAGTCCACCATAGAACACATAGCACGTTATTTGATCGAAGCAGGAGAGATTGCTAATAATGAGAACTTAAGAATGAAATATTTTCCAAGTTCTTTGACAAAAAATGCTTTCACTTGGTTTACTTCTTTGCCTGCAACTTCAATATTTATATGGACCCAATTAGAAAGATTGTTCCATGAACAATTCTATATGGGGCAAACTAAGATAAGTTTGAAAGAATTAACAAGTGTCAAAAGAAAATTCTCTGAACCTATAGATGATTATCTAAATAGGTTTAGATTATTGAAGGCTAGATGTTTTACACAAGTGCCAGAACAAGAATTAGTCGAAATGGCTGCAGGGGGTTTGGATTATTCCATAAGGAAAAAATTAGACACCCAGTACTTAAGAGACATGGCACAACTAGCAGATAGAGTAAGGCAAATAGAAAGGCTAAAAACTGAGAAATTTAGATCAAATAAAAACAAAAAGGAAAGAGTGGCCTATGTAGGGATATGTCAAGACGAAGATTATGACGAAAATGAATCCGTCATTTTCGACGAGCAAGAAATTGATCTGGCAGAACTAAAACAAGACCCTCCATATTCCTGTAAAGTCTTAGCTCCGTCGAATGGAAAGAATCCAGTCGAAATTGAAAGGAATGATAGGTTCCCTAAAAGAACTTACACATTCGACATCACCAAGTGTGATGAAATTTTCGACTTACTAGTTAAAGATGGTCAATTGATAAAACCAGCAGGCACTAAAGAGCCTCCTGTAGACCAACATAAAAAGAGAGGTTTTTGCAAATACCATAATTTTTTGGGTCATAAAACTTCTCAATGTTACCTTTTCAGGGATCTTGTCCAGAATGCAATCCAGAACGGAAGGCTGAAATTTGGAGACAAAGCTAAGAAACAGATGAGGATTGACTCCAATCCCATGCAGGTTGTGGAGGCCAACTATGCTGAACCAGATATGGTGAATGTGGTCGAAATGGAAGTGATGTCTGAAGGAAGTTTTGAAATGGTAGAAGCTACTGAGGGCTTCGACACCAACTTCACCATGATAGAGGCTGCTGAGGGCTTCGACACCCATGTAAATATGGTGGAGAGTGCTGATGGTCTCACTGGTCAGGCTGAGGAAGTTATATCTGAAGGCAGTGTGGCAAAATCAGCCACAACCAGGGTTGCTGAGGATCTTGGCATTAAAGAACAAATTGATCATACCAACACAGAAGAGACTACTGATAGTTTCGACAGCCAGGAAGAAGTTAAAGCTACTGAAGGCTTCGACGGAGGGAACATAGTCAAAACTAGTGAAAGTTTCGACAAAAAGAATAACAACAAAGGTACTGAGCATGGAGTGGTCTGGGACACTCTAGGAGAGCCCAGTGGAAAGTTTGACTTCATGGTGAAGTATTCTGCACCACCAAGCTCTAAAACTGACATCAGTGAAATCAAACCCACAGGATGGGGAGATTTCTTCAGAGATGTTGATGAGGAAGCAGATAACAAAGTCCTCATTACCCAAAAAGAGGCCACTGAAGGCCTTAGTCATGACAAAATCAAGGAAATAGAGATTGCTGACAATGTCCACATTGTCGAACCAGTGAATAAAAGCACTACCAGAATTAAAGAAGATCCTGCTGAGAGTTGCGTGCAGCCCACCCCTCATGGAATTCTGTGCAGAATAATGGAAGATCCAAAAGAAAAGTCAGTTGCGCAATGTTGTAAGTACATCCACAAAGGCTTACACCCAAAAAGCAGTGTGGATCAGTTGAAAGGGAATATCCCTGAGGAAATGATGCTAGTCGAAAAAATGAACAAACTAAAGATTACAAGTGATCAGAATGCAGACATTCATATGGTAGAAGTCACTCAGAAAATCCGACCAGACACCAATAAAAAGAACCATCAAGAGGAACATCAGAAGTTCGTTTATCCAAAAGAAGATGAAAGTCTGGTGGAATTCATCCAGAGGTGCCAGAAAAAGAATGCAGAGGTCATGCTTTGTCCAAGGTGCAGTGCTGTATTCGACAGAAAGGCAGCCAACCATCTGGAAGAAATGGAGAAGGCCAAAAAGAGAGGAAACTGGGGAGCAGTCCCACCAGTCAGAAATGAGAGGTTTGATCCAAGGAAAAGGGAGAATCATAACCAAAGGATGGGAGAAAGGCGTTATAACACCTATAAGCCATCAAACAAGGAAAACAGTGACAAGTGGGTCCAGCCTATAAGGAATGCCCAAGGCCAGAAAAAGTGGAAAAGTTTTGAAGTAAGTAGGGGTGCTTCGATAGAAGCAAAAAAGGAAGTAGAGAAACCAAAGCCAAGGTACGTCTCTGAAAATTACAAGGGGAAGAACCCCATGTCGAGGTCCCAATGGAGGAGGTTTCAAAGGCAAAAGAGAGCAGAAAAGGAAACTGCAGAACATAACAGGGTTGGTAAAAATAAAGCTGAATCAAGTAAGTTTGTGCAGGAAATAAGCAAAGGAGAATCTCTGGCAAAAGAAGAGCCTCCTCAGAAAAATAAATCTAGTAACATAACAGAAATGTCGAAGACTAACAACAAAATGCCAGAAGACGAAGAAGTAACTGATGACTTCAAGTCAGATTCTGATGCGTCCTTCGACGAAACATGCAATGTGGTTTCGGTATTGCCTAGAGATTATGACAGGACAATGGAAGTGGAGGACGAAGAGGATGATATGGCAGATGACAACATAGGGCTTAAGCCTGTGTGTTAATATGTGATGAATAATGGCTGTGTCGAAGAGCAGAATGCGTTCTTTGAAAAGCCAGACGATGCAATGAAGGCCCATTTGAAACCTTTGTTTATAAAAGGGAAAATAAAGAATGTAGGTGTGAACAAGATCTTGATAGACGGGGGAGCAGCTGTCAATATAATCCCTCATTATATGATAAAGAAGATTGGCAAAGATGACTCAGACACCAAACCTCACAACATGGTGTTGTCTAACTATGAAGGTAAGGTAGGAACAACATTAGGGGTGATACAGTTGAACCTAACTGTTGGAACCATCACCAGACCTACAATGTTTGTGGTGATAGCATCAAGAGCAAACTACAATCTATTGCTAGGAAGAGAGTGGATCCATGGGATTGGAGCTGTACCTTCATCCATGCATCAGAGGATAGCAATTTGGAGGCCAGATGGAATCGTCGAAAACATAGAGGCAGATCAAAGTTACTTCATGGCTGATGTGAACAATGTTACTAGTCGTAATTTCGACAAAAACTTGGCTCACATAGCACCTTGCAACCCTGCTGGGTTCGACTTGACAGCCTCCGACAATGCATACTGTTCCATGTATCTCCACCCTACGCATGGATTCCAGTGGGACAAAGAGATAATTGGAGAGACAAATTACACTTGGGGAACCACTCATGTCAATCCAACTGGTTGGGGAAGTGAATTTAGTGAAAATGACTGAAGCATCAACAATGGAAAGGATTACGACTTATATAGCCGAAAACCAACTCAAAGCGGCCCTGGAGGCCGAAGTAAAAAATATGGCTATTAAAGCCAACACACAAACTGTCGAAGAACAACATCCTCAAGAAGATGTTGGGGAACAGCGTGCAAAACAAAGCATTGAAGAAAACTTTAATGGCGAATGGCAAAATCAAAGGCTTGACGCCATTTATGATGACGAACCCCTGGGGTTTGAAAAAGATCCAGCCCCAACAAATATGAAAATGGTGGCACAGGATCCCTTAGAAGAAATTGATTTAGGACTGGGGGCAGAGAAAAGGCCAACTTACATCAGTGCCAGGATGGACCCTCAGTTCAGAGTCGAAATAATCCAATTGCTGAATGAGTTTAAAGACTGCTTCGCATGGGATTATGACGAAATGCCGGGTTTAGACAGGAACTTGGTCGAATTGAAGTTGCCAATAATGGAGGGAAAAAAGCCAATAAAGAAAACTCACAGACGCTTCGCACCAGAAATCCTGTCAAAAATTAAAGAAGAAGTTGAAAGACTTCTAAAATGCAAGTTCATCCGTACAACGAGGTATGTCGAATGGATTGCTAATATTGTTCCTGTGATTAAGAAAAATGGCAAGCTTAGGGTGTGCATTGATTTTAGAGATTTAAACTCAGCTACCCCTAAGGATGAATATCCTATGCCAGTAGCAGAAATGCTTATAGATTCTGCAGCAGGCCATGAGTATTTGAGTATGCTTGATGGATACTCTGGCTATAACCAGATTTTTATTGCTGAAGAAGATGTTCCAAAGACAACTTTTCGTTGTCCAGGGGCAATAGGAACATATGAATGGGTAGTCATGCCCTTTGGTTTAAAGAATGCTGGAGCCACCTATCAAAGGGCAATGAATTCTATTTTTCATGATTTCATTGAAACATTTATGCAAATTTATATAGATGATATTGTGATTAAGTCTGTCTCAGGCTCAAACCATATTGACCATCTTCGAAAATCCTTTGAAAGGATGAGGAAGTTTGGTTTAAAAATGAATCCCCTTAAATGTGCTTTTGGTGTGCAGGCGGGTGATTTCTTAGGTTTTGTGGTCCACAAGAAAGGGATTGAAATTAATGAGAACAAAGCCAAAGCCATAATGGAAGCGAATGCGCCATCGACAAAGAAGGAATTGCAGTCTCTACTAGGGAAAATTAACTTTCTTAGAAGATTCATCTCCAACCTTAGTGGAAAGACACAGGCTTTCTCGCCTCTACTTCGACTAAAGAAGGAAGATTTCACTTGGGGGCAAGAACAACAAGATGCTTTCAACAAAATCAAAGAGTATCTGGCCAGTCCTCCAGTTCTAATGTCTCCTTGTCAAAAAAGAAGTATGAGGCTTTACATCTCAGCATCTGACAGAACATTGGGAAACATGCTTTGTCAGGAAGATGAATATGGCGTCGAAAGGGCCATCTATTACCTCAGCAGAGTCTTAAATGATGTTGAAACTAGATATAATATAATAGGAAAACTATGTTTATGTGTATATTTCTCTTGTACAAAGTTAAAGCATTATATAAAACCCATTGATGTATATATATCTTCTCATTTCGACGTAATAAAACACATGTTGTCTAAATCCATTCTACATAGTCGAATTGGAAAATGGGCCTTGGCATTAACTGAATATTCTTTAAAGTATATGCCTCTAAAGGCTGTCAAAGGACAAGTGGTTGCTGATTTTATAGCTGACCATTCCATAATTGAAAGTGAAATAAAATATGTCGAAATAGAACCTTGGAGATTATATTTCGACGGTTCCAGTCACAAGAATGGAACTGGTGTTGGGGTGTTGATCATTTCTCCTAATAAAATTCCAACAAAATTCAAGTACAAAGTAGAAGGCTTGTGTTCAAATAATGAAGCAGAATATGAGGCTTTGATTGCTGGACTTGAAATATTGTTGGAATTGGGGGCAACAAGAGTCGAAATAATGGGTGACTCTGAGTTGGTAATGAAACAATTGACAAAAGAATACAAATGTGTCAAAGAAAATTTGATCATGTACTTTGTAATAGCCAATAGACTCCTCAAGAAATTCGACAGTGCAGCCTTTAAACACATTCCTAGATTAGAAAATCAGGAAGCAAATGACTTGGCTCAACTGGCGTCAGGCTACAAAGTGTCGAAAGAAAATCTGGAGAAAGCTGTCGAAGTAAGAGGAAAAGTATTATCCACTAAATTGTCCCCATCAGATTTGAAAACAATAAGACTGGGTTATGGTGACGAAGAAAATTTTGAAATTTTTAATGTAGATGATCCAGAGGTGGGAGATTGGAGAAAACCTATTAAGGATTATTTACAAAACCCAAACCAGATAGTCGAAAGAAAAATAAAGTATATGGCTTTAAGCTATGTATTTTTTGGAAATGAGTTATTTAAAAAGACTGCAGAAGGAGTCTTACTAAAATGCTTAGGTGAGACTGAAGCTTATATAGCTTTGTCAAACGTGCACAGTGGTGCGTGTGGTGCACACCAGGCAGGTCACAAGATGAAATGGTTACTATTTCGACAAGGGATGTATTGGCCAACAATGTTAAAGGACTGTGTCGAATTTGCAAAAGGGTGTCAAGAATGCCAAGTTCATGCAGGCATACCTCATGTACCTGCAAATGAATTACACTCTATTATAAAGCCTTGGCCGTTTAGATGTTGGGCTTTAGATTTAGTTGGGGAAATTCGACCAGCTTCTTCAAAGGGGCAAAAGTACATTTTGGTTGGAGTAGACTATTTTACTAAGTGGATTGAAGCTATACCAATGACGAATGTAGATCAGGAAGTAGTTATAGAATTCATCCAGAAACACATAATTTATAGGTTTGGAATACCATAAACCATAACCACTGATCAAGGATCTGTGTTTACTGGAAAAAGCATGCAGGCATTTGCAAAAGAAACAGGTTTTAAGTTATTAACTTCGACACCCTATTATGCTCAAGCAAATGGACAGGTCGAAGCAGCCAACAAAGTTGTGATAAATCTGATAAAAAAGCATGTGGGTAAAAAACCTAGGAATTGGCACAAGACTTTGGATCAAATTCTTTGGGCTTGTCGAATGTCTCCTAAAGAGGCAACTAATTCTACCCCATTTAAGTTAACTTATGGGCATGATGCAGTATTACCAGTTGAAATCTATTTACAATCAATACGAATTCAAAGGCATCATGAAATTCCATCTGAGACTTATTGGAGTATGATGATGGATGAGTTAGTTAATTTAGATGAGGAGAGGTTGCGTGCTTTAGAGTTGATAAAGAGGAAGAAAGAAAGAGTCGAAAAGTTTTACAATAAGAAAGTAAAATTTAAAGCCTTTTTAGTTGGTGACCTGGTTTGGAAGGTGATTTTGCCCATGGACAAGAAAGATAGATTAATGGGAAAATGGTCTCCTAAGTGGGAAGGACCTTTCCAAATCTTAAGAGTTTTTTCAAATGGCGCATATGAAGTCGAAGAAATAGAAAAGGATAAAAGGATACTGAAAATAAATGGCAGGTATTTGAAAAAATATAAGCCAACATTGCAAGAAATAAAGATAGAAATGGAATAAATTCATAAAATTGCAAAACTTGTCTTCGCCAAACAGATGGCGTGGGTAACATTACATATAAAAAGCCTTGAAAGGCTGCCAAAGAAGAACAAATACAAAAACCTATTTCTATTACAAACTACTGTTGAAGAAAAGTTGCTTTGAGTTCGTCAAATTTCTTCTGTTGAAGTTGAATTCGACGTTCACAGAGGCTTTTACTAACAGACAATTCGTCAATTTCTCTATTGAGTTGTTGGGCTATTTCTGCATGTTGAAGCCCCTTCTGTAGCTCTCTGTCAATCTCCTCTTGGTTGGGTTGTTGAAGACTGGCTTGACGTTCTTTCTCTTGAAGGATCTTCTTCTGGAGTTCGACAATTTGAGCCTGGTAAGTCTGGATTTTACTTTCGCATTCAGCAGCAGCTTTGGAGTAGTCTTCAGAAAGTTTGTTTAGCTCTGAGATTCTTTCAGTCGAAGAAGCTACAACATTCCACTCTGAGACTTGTTTTTCAGACTTGGTTGTGATGTTCTGAGAAAACTCCTTTTGGCGAAGTAAGTCAGCACTCACCGAGTCAATCATAGACATCAAATCCATTACCAGACGGCTTTCCTCAGCAGAAGCCTCCAAGAGATTAGCCTGTTTCAGAAGTTTCTTCAAATCATATTGGGCAGAAGGATTTTCGACCAGAACTTTAAACAAGTCTACCCCAAGGATTTTAGCCTTAATCTCAGCCATGACAACATCAATTGATTGAACTTCAGAGGTAGCTCCAGAAGTTGTCGAGCTGCTGTGGGAGGAATCCTGAAAGTTGTATCGAGAGCTGAGAAGAGCCTTCAGATATTCTAGAGGTTTTCTTACTTTCAGACTCTCAATTTCTTCATGAGACAAGCTTGTCGAACCCGTGTTTAGAGGAGTTTCTGTTGGAGTAGGAATAGGTTGGGCACTTCCTCCAGGGTGCAAGCTTGTATCTGGTTGCTTCGACATATCTTTTTCTTCTTCGACAGCTTCCTTGTCAGCTTCTGCTGTATCAGTTGGTCCTTGCAATTGTTCATCTTGATCTTGATCAATTTTTTCCTCCACAGTGAATTCTGGGCGAATAGGGGAGTTGTTGCCAGAGGATTCTGGGTCACTGATGTCGAATTCACTATTGGTTTGAGGCCCAAAAACACCAGCATCTGGAGTGGTTTCTCCCAGGAGTCGTTCAGCTAAAGTTTTCTCAGAATCATAGGAGATAAGTTGTTCTGGGTTTTTGGAGGTTCCTTCGACGTCAAGATCAACCTGAGGTCAACAGCAAAAGGAAAATGAGTAAAGAAACAATGCAAGTAAAAATATTGAGTACTATCAGTCGAAATGAAAATACCTGAGGAATCTTAGTGTGGATGCTTGAATTCCCACTCTTCTCACTTTTTGAGTGAGTTTTAGTGATTGGACTGGTAGGGGGAGTTCTTCTGTTGACAATAGATCTCTAGGATGCCACTGTTTTTATTCTCATACCTTTGTTCCTTTTGAGAGGTTGTGGCTCAGGAGATTCGTCTTCAGATTCTTCGACACTCACCTCCTTCTCTTCTTGTTTCCTTTTGGTGGCTGGTGTGCGAGCTACCTGAGATGTACAAAAAGGAATGTGTTCAGTGTTAAGAATAGTAAAATTTATACAAGAAAAGTGGAATTCTTTTGTATGTCAAAACCTTCTTAGCAGCTGCAGTTGATTTTTTGACTTGTTTGGAAGAGGTCCCTTCGCCAGGGGTTTTCTTGCTGGTTATCTTGACAGCTGAAAGAAAAGAAAATGAATGAACATGGATATAAAACATATAAAGAGTTAGAAATAAGAAGAGGGGTTGTATTTCTTCGACACCTTCAAGAATAGGAGATTCCACGCTAACGTGTTCTATTCCAATATGAAGGTGCCCTGGGAAGTTGTCCAAATGATACTTCGTCGGAACCACACGTTCAACAAGTTTTTTGCGAGACTCACGAAGCAGCTTTAGGTCAGACCCACACACAAACCAATCTGGGAATGGAGGGCACAGGGCCACACCAAATTCTGCAGAAGGAAGTGGGGGAAACCTTGGAGGAAACGTGGTGTAAGCAAAATTGTAGCGTGCATGTGATGGAATATATGGAGGCAACTCCAACTTATCCATTTTTTCTGAAAATTTCTGTTTTAAAGTCACTGCTGCTTCGCCTATAGTTCGACGAAGATCATTTGGCCTGTAAATAGTTTCAAAATATTTTTGAAAATTTTGAATTTCTTTGATGTGTTTGTCCGTACCTTTCTTCTTTTTATCCCGCACAAAAGCAAAAGCATTCGTCAAGTGTGTTGTGAAAGTTGTTACGTCAAAGAACTTGTTGAGGTAGTACTCTTTCCACCAAACGTCGAAGTCCTCAGTGCACAGATGGGTTGGTCGAAAGATTACAGGGTGGACTTCCAAGGATGCGTCGAAAAATTTGTGATATAGTTCTAGACTTTTTTCTAAATTATGAAAGGAATTGTAGAATAAGATGGAACCTTTCTTGGGATAAATAGGTTTTGTTTTCGTCTGGATTAACCCAAATTGTCTAGCCACCAGATTAGGCTGATAGACAATAAGATAAATATTGGTGTTATTGAGGCTATGGTGGGAAAAGAGATGTCTTGGTGTGAGGAATGATTCCCAGATGGATATGTAGGAATCCTCTTCCTTCTGGTGTTCTACAGGGAGCTGTCTGGTGAACCATTTAGGACCTACAGTCCTGTTGGCGAAGGGTGCCATGGATGGTGTGAATTTGTAACGTTTTGCAAACATCATCACATAGCTGGTGAAGGCTTGTCGAAGGCTTATCCCTTCATCAGTTGGAGTTAGTTGGACCAGCCTAGGCCATTTGACATGCCTATCTTTTACTTCCTCTTCGTCTACAAGGCTCTTTATGGGAATGCAGGTTTTGAAAGTGGCATTCAGCCACAGTTGTAGAAGCCAGAAAGGACCTGTCAGGCTGATGGTTCCCTTCTCTTTGATAGTATTCAAGTTGCTTACACTTTCGCTGAGAGACTCATAAAGGTTCGCCAGAAGCATTTCACTTAGACAAAAGGTGACTCCAGCATGAAGTTGGTTGGCAATAGTGATGTAACTTCTGGCAACTTGAAGAGATCTAGTGCAGAAGACAAACTTTGCTAGCCACAGAGTGAGGAAAGCCACATGTTCTTTGTCAGAGACCTCTTCAGTGTCTTTACCTTAATGATGTGTAATAAACAAGGAGTACCCAGCATGCTTTGTGTCGAATCCTATAGGGTCTTTGTTTAGATGTTCAGGGTTGAAGATTTCTCCTATAGGACTAAGGCCTATAATGGCTGATATATCAAAGAGGGTTGGGGTGACCATCCCACAGGGGAGGTGAAAATTGTTGTAGGTGCTGTCCCAGAAATATAGGGAAGCCAGCAACATGTTCTGGCAGTAACGTGGTCCTTCTTTCGACAGTTGAATTAGGTCATAGATACCTGTTTTCTTCCAAAATTTTCCCTTAGCCTTTTCAACTCTACTTAGCCAAGCTAGATAATCCGTAGGATCCTTTGTCAAGGGAGGGCTTCTAAAAATCCTATTTTGATTTAAATATGATAAATCTAAGTATGTCGAAGATAAAGGGGTTTCGGGTTTTTTGGAAGATGTTTCAGTGGGTTGAGGGTTCTTACTTGCACCTATTGGTTTTGAGGCAGAATAAGAAGGGTAAAAGTCTTTTAAGCGATTTTGATCAGCATTAGGGTCAGAAAGTGGGCCTAACATTGCTTGGTAAACCCCAGAAATTAAAATAGGAATCAGTACCTGGGATCGGTAGATGCTGGCCTTCTCCCTCTCGTTTGGAGGTTCTGGAATATATTGTTGCTGGTTTACTTGCATTAGCCCAAGTAGCGTGTGAGCAGGAGGAAGATCAGTGGTCCTTTTTGCTTTCTTAGCACCGTGATCAACAACGTTCTTTGGAGGAGCCATTGTTGAGTGAAGATTTGAGCTGGAGTTGCAGAAGGTTTAATGGAGTTGAAATGGAGATTTTTGTTTGGTAAAGAAGAAGAAGTCTGAGAGTGTAAAAGGTGAAAAGATTTGAAAAATGATATTTATAGGAAGAAAATGATAAAGTAGAAATAAATGAAAAAGAAGAAAAAAACGTTTCAGTTTGATCATGGGAGACGTGTCCTCCTGATCAACGGTGATGATCAAAAAGTGATGGTTGGTGAGAACCCATGATTAGCTAGGTTGTAGGGTTATGGAAGGTCGTGTATAAACGTGGGCTAGATGAGACGTTTTTCAGAAAAAGTGAAATCATGGTGTTTTCTTGGGACTTAACAAAGTTACTTTACAATTAATGAAACTGACATGGTGTCAGAATCATTTCGACAGCAAAGGATGATTTCTCCAGAGTTTAGTCGAAACATCTTTGCTGGGGGGCAATTTGTAGGCTCATAATTTCGACACCATGAATTTAAGATATAAAATCATTTTTTTGCTAAGGAAATATTCATCAGATAGAGGAGAAAAGAAATAAAGATATTTAGAAGTTTTTGACGAGGCCAGATGCTCAAGTATTTCGACAGAAATACAAAGAGTGTTCCAGCAAACAAAGTTTGGAAACCTTTTATAGTTCAGCATTTGACAAAATTGGTATGCTTTTCAACATTTCGACAGAAGAGAAGTTTTTCGACAGAAGCATTATCTTGTAAGGTTTGAAGAGTTTTTGTCTTCTTCGACAATTCGACAAAACGAAGAGATGCAACGCTTCGTCACAAAGAGGAAGAATTCAAATTTAAAAGTTGCAACATTTGGCAGTTGGACACGTGGAAGCTTCAGGAAAGAAGAATGCATGCAGGCTGACAATTGTCATTTAGTTAGGATTTTTTCCGTTTTAGGCAGTTATTTTATTTGTATATAAATAGGGTAGTTGTTGTAGAATTCTGTGTATGAAAACTTGTACAATAATCCTGTAAAACACTCTAAGTACCCAATGTGAGAGAAATGAGTCTGATATTTGGAAAAATGTATATGTTGAACACCACTTTCTTTCAAGTTATTTAAATTATTAGTCTTGTTTCGTCAAATTACTTTACTTTCAGTTTCTTTATTTTCCTGCAAATTTTATACTCTTTCAGCCATTTTCTTACTTTTGTTCAACTTTTACTTTATTTTACTTTTTACATTCAAAACATTCAATACTTTTACATCATTAACAAAACAAACCACAAACAATTATCAACACTAAGAGTAATTCGACAACAAATTGCACATGTGTCCTAGGACTTGTTTGGTTGGTCCTGCAAGTAACCCAGTTTTGTAAGAGATTGGTTAACCAGAGGTTGTTCGTCAGGAATCACAGCGAACACTAGCTAAATCATAGGATGGACATATTATGAATGGGTTTTGATAGATACTGACCAGTAAATTGATAACTATCTAACCCCTTCCACTGAATATCGATAGACCAATTAATTCACTATGAACCAAATTAACAAGAAAGTGTCTGACAATGGTGGATTATGACTTGAGATATGGACTTCAAAATATTGCATAAACCCTAACTAAAGAATGGACTAGATTTGATAATCGTCAACCATGAAGCACTTGATTTGGTATAGCCTGAAAACCTAACAATGGAGAATCCTCTTGTCTAACCATGGTTAGGTTGAAATCCCTAGAACATTACTCATCATTTACCTTGGTAGCCAATTTGCACAACCTGGGCTTTAACCAACCAGCAAAACCAATGAAACAACAAACATATTTTTTGGATTTTGAATAATGGTTAGTAAACAGAAACAAATTAAAGTAATTATACAGGTAGGAAAAATTTAGGGTATGACACTATGCAAATCAAGATACCAGATTCAACTTATGCCTTGAGCTATGTAATTCAAGCACCCTGTCAGTTAAAATAAACTTCAAGCTTCAATCTTGGGCTATGATCAAGACACAAATACAAACCATTTAGGCATCATCATCTTGTGCTTTAACCAAGATACAAAGCACCCTCCTCCTAGCCTTATCCTTTAGGAGGAACACGATGCTCTGATCCCTCAATTCTCTTTTTGGGGGTACGTAGGCAAAAGGTTGTAAGATCTTTGCGAGAACACCAAACAAAAAACAACAATTAGGTCCTCAGACCTATCCATAAACATCAGAAAATCCTTAAAATACCAAAAACACAAAACTCACTTATCTTACCATATCTCAACTCACTCATAATCCCAAATTCAAGACCCCACCACAGATATCATAAACAATAGATATTTTCTAAACTTAGTGTTAATAAGCTAAAAGGGACCCACACTTTTGATAACATCTGTAAAACTAACAATTTTGACTATTTAACCTCAGTTTGCAAGCAAGGTTAAATGGAGATTTCTACTATCCTTCCTTAATCAGTTCAATATGATAAAAAATGAATCGAACTGCAACATCAATTGGTTGTGCTTCGAAACCATAAAAAATCGTGCTACACTTAGGTATAAGTGTATGTGAGGATCTATATGTCTTAAGATATTACTTCTCCCCATGGGAGAGAAGTATTTTTATAGGTCTTTTGAGCCTAGGGTTTCCTAAAGAAATTTTGTCGTCCACCTAGTCAAATGGAGGACCGCTGAATCCCTATTTCCAAGGAGGCGCGAGCCAGTTACTGGTCCTAAGTGTCGCTCCCCGGATTTTCATCCCGGTGCAAACACGAACTGTCGGTGATGTTGGAGGTTGAGGTTGAATAAAGTCGCCAGCTAGGCATTTTTATCCCGAAGGAAAGGTAATGTTGCATAAACTGTAGAAGCATACTTCAAGCTCTTTGTTTTGATGACGTCAACATTATTCAAGATCATTCCAGATTGCAAAAAGTCGAGATGACATCAAACGATCAAGACCATGGCTATGCATCATCAATGGAATGTTTCCGATCGATTCAAGCTTTTGTGCTACTCTTTCAAGACTTGTCTCAAGTCTTAGGTATATCAATAATTACTTCTTAAATATAATATGCAAGTGTTCAACATAATCATCATAATTTTTAATGCATGTGCATATTTTTTTGAAAAGAAATTGGAACTGGTTTAACACTTTAACGGTAGCAAATTTTCAATTCTGTGGTAACGTTCATGGGCGTTAACCGATTAACCTATTTGGTTAACCGGTTAACACTGTAGAAATGTTGAAAAATTGTTTCTCTTCAAATTCAAATATTTTGTTAACGTTATACCTCTTCATGATTTTATTTCATAAGTTTTTATACCTTTTCAAAAGAAATTCTTTTTAAATTTTCATACCTTTTTGAATAGGTGTTTCAACTATTATAAATTCTAAAAATTTCAAATTCATAAACACCTCCTAGACAATTTCAAATATTTTCATACAATCAAATTCACTTTATTCAAATTCTTTTCATCTTTCAAAAGTGTTCATAAGTTCATCTATTTTCATATTTTGTCTTGAACACTTGTGTTGAATATTTAGTAGTGAATTCTTGATTATAGGAGAAGATCAATTTTTATTGATATCTTTCATTGTACTCTCACTCAAAACAATACCATAGAAAGTGTCTTTCTATTTTGTGACTTGTGTTCCAAGGATTGTTTGGACATAAGGGTAAGTGTGGCAAGAGGATTGTTCTTGCACACTTGTTTGTATAGTTTGCTAGAAAGCAGGCCTCACCATTGAAGGTGTGATAGATTGTACTGTTCTAAAGAAAACTAGTGGAAATCTCTTTCGTGTTGAAAGGGGACTGGATGTACCTTCGGATTGTGAAGGGAACTAGGATAAACCTCCGTGTCTTCTTTACTTTTCTGCTTTACAATTTTTGTTCTTTAAACCGTAAAATCAAAATCCATCCATCAAAGAAAAAGAATCGAGAAAATTTTGATAACACCTAACTCATCCCCCCTCTTAGGCGCATTCTGATTCTACAATTGGCATCAGAGCAGGTTTAGGTAACCTGTTCCTATAAGATCCTTATGGCTTCCGCAAACTCGAATCCTGTTTTCAAAGATGGTGGAAGTAGCAACAAGCCTCCGCTCTTCTCCGGAGAATACTTCGATTTCTGGAAAATCAGAATGAGGGCACATCTTGAAGCCCAAGGAGAAGGCATATGGGAAGCAATCGAAGAAGGTCCGCATAATCCCGTCAATGTGGTCAACGACGTTGGAACCGCGAAGTTGAAGAATATGTATGATGAAGATGATAAAAAGAAGATCCTAAATGAGAAGAAAGCAATCAACATACTTCAAAGCGCTCTTAGTATGGACGAATTTTTTCGTGTATCACAATGCAAATCGGCGAAGGAGATTTGGGATACTTTGGTAGAAACACATGAAGGAACAACAGAAGTTAAAAGATCAAGGCTTAACACGTTAAGTCAAGAATATGAAATGTTCCGCATGCAGCCCGGAGAATCTATTGTGGCTTTACAAAAAAGATTTGTTCATCTAACCAACCATTTGATTGCACTCGGAAAGACCTTCACCAACGACGATCTCAACTTGAAAGTTCTAAGGTCTTTGACAAGGGAATGGCAACCGAAGGTGACCGCGATTTCGGAGAAGAAGAGTCTCTCAACAATGACATCCGCATCTCTATTCGGAAAACTTCAAGAGCACGAATTGGAACTTGGAAGGCTCGAGAAGCACGAAAGTCAAGAGAAAAAGTCCAAAGGAATTGCCTTGAAGATTGACACGAAGGATGACAAAGATGACGAGATCTCCGAAGATGAGAACTTCATGCTTCTTGTTAAGAAGCTTGGTAAGTTTTTTAACAAAAATAATAATTCTTCTTTTCCTAAAAAGAATAAACATTTCAGGAAGAAGGATACATCCACATCGAATCAAGAAGTTACATGCTATGAATGTGGAAAGCAAGGTCACATAAAACCGGATTGTCCAAGACTTGCGAAGAAAGGAGGATTCAAAGGCAAGAAGGACTTCAAGAATAAAAAGGCTTATTTTCGCGTGGGATGACAATGAAGTTAGTTCCTCATCGGAATCGGAAAGCGACGAATGTGCAAATATGGCGTTAATGGCGTCACATCACTCCGATGAAGAAAATGACGAGGTATGCTTGAAAACAACTTCTACGCAATGGTATCTTGATAGCGGTTGTTCAAAGCATATGACGGGCGACATCAACAAATTTTCAAGTCTAACACTTAAGGCCAAAGGATACGTTACTTACGGTGATGATAATAAAGGAAGAATTCTTGGAGTTGGAACCATTGGTGCATCTCCTCATACAATCATCGAAGACGTCCTTTATGTGGAAGGCCTTAAACACAACCTTCTTAGCATAAGTCAATTGTGTGACAAAGGGTTCCGAATCAACTTCACATAGGAGGAATGTTTGATAGAACACGAAGTCACTCATGAACTCTTGCTAAAAGGTAAATGATTTAATAACATTTTTATGATTTCTTTTGATGACTCTCTCTTGAAGGTGAAATGCTTAATGGCAAACAACAACGATGCATGGCTTTGGCATAAGAGGATTGCTCACATTCACATGGAGCACTTGAATAAATTATTAAAGCATGATCTAGTTGCTGGTCTTCCAAAGATGAAGTTTATCAAGGATAAGCTTTATGACGCATGTCAAAAAGGGAAGCAAACCAAAACATCCTTCAAGACCAAGAAAGTGATATCTACTACAAGACCACTACAATTGTTACATATGGATCTTTTCGGTCCATCAAGAACAAAAAGCTTCGGAGGTAACGTTTTTGCACTAGTTATTGTTGATGATTTCTCTAGATATACTTGGACTTTGTTTTTAGTGCAGAAAAGTGATGCCTTTAAAGCATTCAAGAAGTATGCCAAGCAAATTCAAAATGAGAAGTCACTCTCAATTGTTTCCATAAGAAGCGACCATGGTGGCGAATTCCAAAATTCATCATTTGAATATTTTTGTGAAGAGCATGGAATCTCTCACAACTTTTCTGCACCTAGGACTCCTCAACAAAACGGTGTAGTAGAAAGGAAGAATAGGGCACTAGTGGAACTTGCAAGGACAATGCTTAGCGACTCGAATCTTCCTAAATATTTTTGGGCGGATGCGGTTAGCACGGCTTGTTTTGTAAGTAACCGTGTCAATATTCGACCTATTCTCAAGAAGACCCCTTATGAGTTGTTCAAGGGAAGGAAACCCAACATATCTTTCTTCTACATATTCGGATGCAAATGCTTCGTTCTCAACAACGGTAAGGACAACCTTGTTAAGTTTGATGAGAAATCCGATGAAGGTATTTTTCTTGGATATTCTCTATCAAGTAAAGCTTTTAGAATTTTCAATAAACGTACTCTTACCATTGAAGAATCCATACATGTTTAGTTTGATGAGACTAACCCCTCGAAAGAGGATAATATTATTGTGGATGATGATGATGATGTAGTAGATCTATCATAACAACAAAAGGAGATATCAAAAGAACAAGCAATATCACAAGAAGATAAGTCACCAACCATTGAAGAACATCAAGATCTTCCAAAAGAATGGAGAACTCATAGAGATCACCCGATAGATAAAGTGATTGGTGATATTAGCCAAGGCGTTGCAACTCGACTCAATCTCAAGGATGCTTGCCTCAACATGGCGTCCGTGTCTCAAATTGAACCAAAAAAAATCGATGAAGCCTTAGGCGACGATCAATGGATAATAGCTATGCAAGAAGAACTCAACCAATTCGAAAGGAACCAAGTTTGGACTCTTGTACCAAGACCGGACAACAAACATATCATTGGCACAAGATGGGTGTTCAAGAACAAACTTGACGAGAATGGAATCATAGTTCGTAACAAAGCAAGATTGGTCGCACAAGGCTACAACCAAGAAGAAGGAATCGAATTTGATGAAACATTCGCTCCGGTAGCAAGGTTAGAAGCAATTAGATTATTACTTGCTTACGCTTGTTCTATGAATTTTCAGTTGTACCAGATGGATGTCAAAAGCGCTTTCCTAAACGGTTACATCAATGAAGAAGTCTACGTAAAACAACCTCCCGGTTTTGAAGACTTCAAGAACCCGTCTCATGTCTACAAGTTGAAGAAGGCTCTTTATGGCTTAAAGCAAGCACCAAGGGCTTGGTATGATCGCCTTAGCAACTTCCTATGTGAGAAAGTTTTTACCAAAGGAAAGGTTGACAAGACTTTGTTCATCAAGAATCTTAAGGGTAACACCTTACTTGTTCAAGTCTATGTCGACGACATCATCTTCGGTTCAACAAACAAAGATCTTTGCGAAGAATTCTCTCTTATGATGCAAGGCGAATTCGAGATGTCCATGATGGGAAAGATGAACTACTTCCTTGGATTACAAATCAAGCAAACAAAGGATGGCATCTTCATCAACCAATCCAAGTATTGCAAGGAGTTATTGAAAAGATTTGATATGTACAATTGCAAAGAGATGTCTACTCCAATGGGATCCGGAACGTATGTTGATCAAGATCTTTCCGGCACTTCAATAGATATTACAAAGTATCAAGGTATGATCGGTTCACTCTTATATTTGACGGCGAGCCGTCCTGACATTATGTTTAGTGTTTGTTTGTGTGCCCGCTTTCAAGCTAATCCGAACGAATCACATCTCACTACCGTGAAGAGGATCATGAAGTATCTCAAAGGAACGACGCACGTCGGACTATGGTATCCTAAAGGTAGTACATGTTCTTTAATTGGTTATTCTGACGCTGATTATGCAGGATGTAAGACCAATAGAAAGAGTACAAGTGGTACTTGTCACATTCTCGGGAATGCACTAGTGTCATGGGCATGCAAGAAGCAAGCATGCGTTGCACTTAGCACGGCCGAAGCGGAGTACATTGCAGCAGGAAGTTGTTGTGCTCAAATCTTGTGGCTTAAACAACAACTTCTCTATTTCGGTATAGATCTCGGTTGTATCCCTCTCCGGTGTGACAACACAAGTGCCATTAATATCACAAAGAACCCGGTCATGCATTCAAGAACAAAGCACATTGATATCCGACACCACTTCCTTCGAGATCATGTTGTAAATGGAGATGTAGATGTTACGTTCGTGGATACACACAATCAACTCGCCGACATATTCACTAAACCATTGGCTAAAGAGCAATTTTACAAGATTCGACGAGAACTTGGTATTCTCAATGAAGGTGACATCTAACCTTTACTTTAAAAATGATTATTGTATGTCTTTATTGCATTTTATGTATGTTTGTTCACTTTTTTGTCATAAAATGCTAGCACTCATTTTTCGCCGTTTTTCGTTTTTCTCACTTTCGTATACCCGAAATAATCGGTTTCAAAAATTTTTTTGATCGAAAGTTGCGTCTTGATGAGTGCTAACACTTTATAAATTTTTTTTTATGAAAAAGAGATTATTTTTAGTCTAAAACATGCTGCTGGATTTTTCAAAAAATTCAAATTTTTTAACCGTTAACCGGTTAACCTATTACGTTAACCGGTTAACACATCCAAAACTTGGATTTCCAGCGCAGGTTTCAGCTTCTGTCTGTTTGAATTGTTTTTGTTTTATTTGTTTTACTATGTTTTAATATATTATTCTAGTACATATATTGCATGTTTGGTTCATTCTCTTCCACATGTTTTAAACTTTTCAAATCTTTGACTACCATAAACACTATTTATCATCCTCTTCCAACTTCCAACCTTCAACAACTTAAACCCTCATTAAAAAACCATTATCTCTTCATCTTTATAACACTCTTCAAACTACACCCAATATCAAAATCCGAAAATATCTTCCATAAACCCTAACTCCATCATTGTTCATGGCACCCCAAAGGAAAGGAAAGGAACCGACTTCTGTGTCAGAAGAAGCTCCAACCGTAGAAGCAATGGAGTCTACCAAGAAGAGGAGGCTGGATTTCAAAGTCAGAGTCAGACCACTGCTTAAGGGTAAATATGTTCTTCTGAAATCCTTCAAACCTCCAACCTTTAAATTTCCTGCATTGCTAGAATTTCAAGGGATGCTTGATTTTGTTGCTGACAACGGGAGAGTTTACCCGGATTTGGTCCAATCCTTTATGCATAACTTTTCTCTCAACATGGATAGGCATGGTAAACATAAGTTGCATACTCTTGTTAGAAATTGTGAAATTAAGGAGGATTTAGGTGCTTTGGCTGCATCCTTGAACATTCCTTTTTCCGGTGTGTTTCTCCGCAAAGGTGTGAATCACATTGATGATATTTGGTACAGCTACAACAAAATGGAGTATTATTACTCAATCTTCCGTTTTCTAAAGGATGTTGTGACATCGGGACAACGCACTTCAAGAACTCTATGCTATGCGAAGAATTTGACCGTTGATGATCGGTTGTTACATTATATCATTTGCTATGTGCTGCTGCCCAAGGATTCAAACCACTCTCAAATCAACGACTTGGAGATGCAAGTTTTGTTTGCTATCAAGAAAAGGGTAAAGATAAATAGGATGCTCACTATAATGTATCACTTGAAGCAACAACTCTCTTTGAAGACAAGACTTCCGTATGCTAGGCTCATTTCTCGGATCATTGAGCAAACCGAATTGATTATTGGTAGGGAACCTTTTATCGCCATGAAGGCTACGGCGAATGAAATCAATGAGATTACAATTGTGAAGAATACCGGAATTGTGTTACGCAACGATGGTTCTTATGAATATGCCGATGGTTCCTCCGCTCCATCCTTTCCTATTCCCGAAGGTGGCATAACCAATGACTTCCTTTACACCACCATCATGACACACCACCGAAAAGCTCAACAAAACCACCGTGAAACCCAACACACTCTCAAAAGTCTTCGGAAATTGATTATCGGTTCTCACAACCAAACCGAAGAGGAAGATGAAAGTGAAGCCGGTAGTGAAGATGGTGAAGATGAAAGTGATGATATGTCGGAAGAGGAATGAACATGCATGTCTTGTTGTTTTTGTTGTTTTAGTCTAAAAATTCTGTTAAGTCCTAAGTTTGTTAGGCAATTTTGATTTCGTTTCGGTTATGTTTTCGTACTCTTATCCGGTTTTAATCCAATTATGTTTTTGTTACATGTGTGTGTTCATATATGCTTTCATACTAAGTTGCATCATGCTGAATCTTATTCTGTATTTTTCATTCTTATGCTTGGTCCTCTCTTCCTTTTTGCTAATGACAAAGGGGGAGAAGAGCTTTGGTTTCTAACATCTCTCTGTGCATAATTTTGCCTCTGTTTAGATAGGGGGAGCTGCTGGACATAGGGGGAGAAGCAGGTCTATAACATCATTGATCGATCAAAGCTTGTACGCATATTCGCTCAGTTGTCATCATCAAAAAGGGGGAGAATGTAGAAGCATACTTCAAGCTCTTTGTTTTGATGACGTCAACATTATTCAAGATCATTGCAGATTGCAAAAAGTCGAGATGACATCAAACGATCAAGACCATGGCTATGCATCATCAATGGAATGTTTCCGATCGATTCAAGATTTTGTGCTACTCTTTCAAGACTTGTCTCAAGGCTTAGGTATATCAATAATTACTTCTTAAATATAATATGCAAGTGTTCAACATAATCTTCATAATTTTTAATGCATGTGCATATTTTTTTGAAAAGAAATTGGAACTGGTTTAACACTTTAAACATAAATAGTTTTCTGTATTTTAACAGTGTTAACCGGTTAACCATATGGGTTAACCGGTTAACGGTAGCAATTTTTCAATTCTGTGGTAACGTTCATGGGCGTTAACCGATTAACCTATTTGGTTAACCGGTTAACACTGTAGAAATGTTGAAAAATTGTTTCTCTTCAAATTCAAATATTTTGTTAAAGTTATACCTCTTCATGATTTTATTTCATAAGTTTTTATAACTTTTCAAAAGAAATTCTTTTTAAATTTTCATACCTTTTTGAATAGGTGTTTCAACTATTATAAATTCTAAAAATTTCAAATTCATAAACACCTCCTAGACAATTTCAAATATTTTCATACAATCAAATTCACTTTATTCAAATTCTTTTCATCTTTCAAAAGTGTTCATAAGTTCATCTATTTTGATATTATTTCTTGAACACTTGTGTTGAATATTTAGTAGTGAATTCTTGATTATAGGAGAAGATCAATTTTTATTGATATCTTTCATTGTACTCACACTCAAAACAATACCATAGAAAGTGTCTTTCTATTTTGTGACTTGTGTTCCAAGGATTGTTTGGACATAAGGGTAAGTGTGGCAAGAGAATTGTTCTTGCACACTTGTTTGTATAGTTTGCTAGAAAGTAGGTCTCACCATTGAAGGTGTGATAGGTTGTACTGTTCTAAAGAAAACTAGTTGAAATCTCTTTCGTGTTGAAAGGGGACTGGATGTACCTTCGGATTGTGAAGGGAACCAGGATAAACCTCCGTGTCTTCTTTACTTTTCTGCTTTACAATTTTTGTTCTTTAAAACGTAAAAGCAAAATCCATCCATCAAAGAAAAAGAATCGAGAAAATTTTGATAACACCTAATTCACCCCCCCTCTTAGGCGCATTCTGATTCTACATAAACCTAGAATGAGATATGATAAGACGGTTGCGAACCAAAGAGACTTGGTAAGGGGGTTAGTTACGACCTGGGAAGATATTAGCACCCAAATCGTCCGTCGTACTCGACGGGATCCACGCATACCTGATTGTGTTTAAAAGGGGATAATGTATGTGTTAAATAATGTATAAAAGGCTAGGGAGGAATGGATGTACAGAGTGTCAATGCAGGAAGAAAACGAAAGTTCAAAACTGAGACTGAGGAAAGAGAGAGGGGGAGACAAAGAGACTTTTGTTCGATAACCGTTGTTATGCCTACGTATCCTCTCGTGCAATGAGGAAGTCAGAACACCGTAGTTCGACTCAAAGAGACTGGGATGTTTTTATGTGAACTGCTTGCTTATCTATGCTCAAGTGTATGACTCGTCTGGCTCGAGTGCTAACTGTCTTGCATTAAACGGAAGAAGTGAGTTCTCATTTTCAGAGTGAATGTGATGAGAAAAGAATCCCGGAGGAGACGTTTATTATTTGTTTTTTGTGTTTTCAGTTTTTTATTGTTTTTGGTGTTTTGCATAGGATAATGAGCTTAAGCCTTAATCGAGGGTCGTAAACTCATTATTTCACCTCTGATTAGGGATAATGAGTCTACTTAAGTGTGAGATGAATATCCCAACTTAATTACCCTAATGATACAGGATTAAGATCATTAACCTACTTGTAATTATCATGTGTTTTTGGATTTTTGTTTTGTGTTAAGTAATGAGTTTAATCTCTAATCAGGGATTAGTGAACTCATTACACCATCCTAATTGAAGGATAATAGATGAAAACACTTAAGATGAGGAAGACTCCTCAACTTAATCCATGGTTAGGGATTAAAATCATTATATAACAAGCCTTTATTAAAGTGGATTTTAATTAAAGGTGGGATTAAGAAATGGATTTTGTGTTTGTAAGACTAAACCTGAGAGGGACTTGTCCATTGAACACTAGGGTTAGTTCCTCTGAACCAACAGGCAAAGATGTAACCCTAATATAAGGCCCAAGTTACAAACTTAAGTCTTAATGATTATTAGGTGTTTTGGCTAGGAGGTGTAAACAATTTAAAGGTTTAACACTGAGTATTAAAGTTATACATTCCATCCTAAGATAAGGATACATGCATAACCGTAATTCAGAGTCTTAAAATTTTAACTGTTTAGCCTTGATTATGAGATGAGAAGCAGAGACTCAAGGAGACTCAAAGGTAAAAGACTAGGTGAGAATATGTACAACCCTAAAGTTATCATGCTTGGATATTCCTATGTTTTGTGAGGCTTAGAGAAAGATCTTCAGATGGCCACCAAGGAAGAAGAAGCAGATGAAAAGAAAAGAGAAAGGAGAATAGGTTACTTACTTCCTGAAGAAGTTAAGTAAACTAAGAGAAAGAAAGAGAGCAAGAGAGAGCATAAGTGAGTAAAAATCACTTCAAGGAAAAATAAAGATGCAAATGGAGAGATAAGAAGAAGTTGGATATGGAGGCAAATCCACATCCTAAACAACTTACCTGAAGCCCCTGAAAAGTTAGTATGAATGCATAAGATATGAAACAAAAGGAAATAAGGAAAATGAAGATGAAATGATCAAAACCAGAAGTACAAACATAATGAAAATGTGTTATGAAATTATGCAAATACATGTACAATGTTCATGCATGATCATACAAGAGATGGGATACAAAGGACGACATGTTAGAAGCTTGAAATCACATGAATACACATAAGAAGTAATGAATGCAAAACATACCAAATTAATGCAAAAATGATCAACCAATGTTCATACATGTCCTAAGGTATCTAAGATGACATACAAATGCATGAGATGTCATGACAAGTTCAAATGATGAAAGTATGCAAAGATGAATGCAAATGAACATGGACAATTAGGGTTTTAAGAAAGTATGAGATGCATATGTCCACAACAGAAGGATAACACATGATAAAAATTTGAAAAGGCAACCAAATGAACCCTAAACACACATAAGATCACTCCCCAAAGATGGAGGTCAGAAGCTATACCAAAGTCAAGTTATGGTTTTTCTAAGTTAGGCTAGGGTTTTGGGTACTTCTTCATGAAAAATACCAAACAAATGGAAAATGCAATGCCAACATATGAGTTAAATACCCTAGATACTACATGCAAATTATGAAAGGATGCAAAAAGAACCATGTGCAAACTCATCTTGGTTGATCAGAAATGGATTTTTGAAGTTAGGGTTAGAAAAATAGGAAATTTGGAAACCCTAATTCATGGTTAATTGTCAAAACATGATCAAACCCTAAAAGAAATTTGTAAGATGAGTTTGTAAATTGTTCTCAATGTTTAAGAATGCTTCATGGTTTTTTTGGTGATTTTTAAATACCTAAAAGTATTTTTAATTAATTAAAATGAATTAATTAATTAAATAATACAATTAAATGATTTAAAAATGGATTTTTAATGTAAAAATAAAAAATAAAAATGTTTTTGATTTCTGAAAAATATTTAAAATGAAAGTGCAAAAGATTATATTTTTACAAAATGATTTGCTATTTTAAAAAAAAAAAGGAAAACAAAATGAAATAAATAAAATAAATATGCAAAGTAATTGAAAGGAAGGGCCAAGATTGCGTGGGAACTGGATCAAGGGCTGAGATCTAAAGTCAGCATGACCTGGGGTATGAGGATCTAAGAGTCTAGATTCAAATTTGGGCTTCGCGCGTGATCCAATGGTTGTGGTTCAATCTGATTAAATTAATTAGGATTAAATTAATTAATTAAGATTAGGGTTTAATGACATTATCTGGACTGTTCGCTCACTAAACTAATCTGGATCCTAGGGCTGTGGTTCAATCTGGGCACATAAACCCTAATTAATCTCAGATGACCGGAACAATGCTCCGGTCATCTTCTCCGTCCAACCCCAAACCCTATCTTCTTCCCCAGGCCACCCCAAGCCCTCTAACCTGCCCATAAACACTCCCCTAACTTCACTCAACTCAAATCAACAATCAAACAACATTTATCATACATGAATCAAGCAAATCGAAAGAAAAATCAAAATACGGGCAAACTTCCAGAACATCATAACATACTCATTTTCAATTATAAACACATCATGATGATCAGGATAACATGTAGATTCAATTTATAACAAGAAAAAGAAGTTCTGGAAAAAATATTCTTGGAAGCTACCTGAACTGAAGTTCTTCAAACTGGAGCTTTCAAGGCCTTCCATTTGTGCAAACCAACTCCTTTGGACCTCCTGAAGCTATTGAGATGCTTGGATAAAGTTTATAGTGGCTAGTTTGAGAGTTTCAGTTCTGATATGGCAGAAAATGAGGTTCTTGTGTGTTGTGTTTCATGCCATTATGAGGGGTGGATTTGTTCTATGAGTGATGTGTGGTTGATTGATGAAGAAATTTTTGAAGTTTGATGGCTGGATTGGGAGAATCGAAGAGAGGAAGTTTTTGATGATTTTTTGCAATCTGAGCTTGTGGTCTTGTTCAAGGCTTGTCGTGATGTGTTTTATGATCCTTAGGCAATGTATAAACAATTGGAATGAGTCAGAAGAGTGGTTGTGCCCTGTGGGAATGGCATGGCTCAATTGGCCAAAAAGTCAAGATTTGTGTACTTGAGGTATGGGCCATGGTAGAGCTGATTTTCTGGCTGGATTGTGTTCAGATGGCTTCAAGGATGACCTTTGGATCAAATGTTATGAGTTGTATGGCTTGGATCAAGAGCTTGCATAGTTTTTGCAATTTCACAACTTTGAGAATTCTTGAGATGCAAGTCATGAAAATCCTTGGTACTTGGCACAATTCTGGTCTAAACAAGTTGCATTATGTTTCTATGATGTGTAGAAGTGCATTAGAGGTCATGAGAAGGCTTGGAAATCAGAATTGCACATTTCCCTCTTTGGCATGAACTTTTGAAAATTATGTGATTTTTGCCAACTTTGATCCATCATAACTTGAGTTCTAGGATGAATCAAGAGGAGTTCTTGTACTTTTTGAAAATGGGAAGATCCAATCTACAACTTTCATGTTTGAAGAAAATTCATTTGAAACCTTTTTGATTAAGAAAGAGGAGGTTGGAATTCTTTCCCAAAATGGAAAGTTTTCATTACAAGTCATGTCCAAAAATGGCAAGTTTTCAAATGGTTCAAAATTCTTCAATCTTGTGAGCTTCCAAGCATTCTTAAGATCAAATAAATATCATAGGAACTCAAATTGATGGTGATGACCCTTTGGAACCCTTGTTGGTGGCCTCAAATGCCCTGATTCTGACTTTTCTTGCACAATAAGTTACCATTTGATCAAATGACTTCCACAAGGAATTTTTGCTTCAAATTTGATACACATGCTCATTATAACATATATAGACCAATAGAATCAAGAATGGCAAAATTTTTTGAGTGTAAGGGCCTCAAACCCAAAACCCTAATTTCTGGTCATCTGTGTAGGAGCCTTGAGCCTGCCTGGGTGGCTCTGCAATCTCTTGTGATCTTTTGACTTTCAAGAACCCTTGGGGGTATAATATGATCATAAAACACTCATGGACACTCTTGGCATGCTTCATGGCCTCTGAGATAGCTCAAACCACTTCTAAGATTCATCTGATCACACACCCTAGTTATGCAACTTATGGAGTGAAATAACTATGCAGTGTCAGATGGTATGCTTATGCAATGCAATATGAAGGATCACAAGACAAGGTGTGAGAAAAAGGAGAGGGAAAATTTGGGGTGTTTACAGCTACCCCTATTCAAGCATGAGTTAGCTGTGTAGGATGTAAGCTCCTAGCTTAATAGACAAACAAGATAACTCGTGGTTGAATACCAAGACAGTCCAAAATTTTCACTCTTTATTATAAGAAGAAAAGGGATATAAATTGTAATAGACAGTATAGAATGAATATCAAATGATAGCGACGGAGGACGACCATCGAGCAGAGGACGACTGCTGGGGATAAAAACAGTGAGAAACGCACTAGCGTGGACGACCATCATGCTAGGGAATAAAGAATCCGCGACGGGGACGGCCATCGGGTAGAGTGATGAAGGACGATCATCAAGATAAAGAAGAAAACCATGACGGGGACGACCATCAGGAAAAGGATAAATGAAACAATGATGAGGGACGGTCATCAAAAAGGTGAAAGACGATCATCGAGCAGGGGACGACTGCTGAAAAGATCACGACATAGGACGAATGTCGGATAGAAAGATCAACGATGGGGACGACCATCGGATAACATGATGAGGGACGGTCATCAAAATAAATGATGAGGGACGGTCATCAAGAGGTGAAGGACGATCACCTAGCAGGGTACGACTGCTGAGGATTATCGCGACATAGGACGAATGTCGGATAAAAAGGTCGACGATGGGGACGACCATCGGATAAATGATAAGGTACGATCATCAAAAGGTGAAGGACGATCACCTAGCAGGGTACGGCTGCTGAGGATTATCGCGACATAGGACGAATGTTAGATAAAAAGGTCGACAATGGGGACGGCCATCAGATAAATGATGAGGTACGGTCATCAAAAGGTGAAGGACGATCACCTAGCAGGGTACGACTGCTGAGGATTATTGCGACATAGGACGAATGTCGGATAGAAAGTTGTTTTGTTGGCGACTTCTGGGGATAGATAAACACAGACGAGTGTTTAAGCCCTAAAAAAATGGTATAAGTGTTTCGATAGTGTGTATATATTAAATATACGGACGAGTATCCTTAGGACCACGATACGGACGCGTATCGAAAGAAACAACAACGACGCATGTTTAAGGAGTGATGATACAAACGAGTATCAACTATTTGAACAAGGAACACAGACAAGTGTTGATTTGCTGGGGAGATGCGTAAGATACATACGAATATCAAAGAATTATGTATAACTAGGACACGGACGAGTATCAGAAGGAGTGTGTATAAGTATGTACAAGTATTTGTATTGAGAGTGCAAAAGGACATTTTGGCTTTTATCTACAGGGGATAAGTTTTTGCGTATTGCTGGAGGAGTAATTTTGGCATTTGTAGGTGACTGGCTCGAACCTGGCTTATGATCATGCAATTGTTTGATTTTTTCCGTAATTCTCCGTATTAGACGGAATGCTACGCTCTGTTTGGGGAGGAATGATGCGAATGCTATGATTATGCAAATGAGAGAAACGAGATCCGAGATCTGAAATCTACTGGGAGAACGGATATTTGGGCGATCTGTAGGGAGAAAGGATCACTGCACGATCTTTCTGGAGGACTCTGGGGGAAGAACTCTGTGGGGGTCTAATGTTGTAGATCAGGAGATCTGGCAACTCGTTGGGAAAAAGTGATTTAGGCATTGCTTTGGACATCCTGCTTGGGGGAGGAGAGAACTTCTGGGAAGTAATCCGTCGGAGGATCAGTTTTATGGGGGATACTCTGAGGGGATAAAAAGCTCCATGGGGGAATACTTTCGTCAAGTAGTCCTTATGATGACGTGTCTGCCGACTTGACTGGGGATATAGTGCCTGATATGCCCCATGCTGCAAATGATTATCTGCCTTGAGTACCTGCAACCTGTTAAACAAAGGAAACGCACACGTGTCCTGAGGCATCCTCAACCGAATTCCGTCATAGGAGTTAGATTTTCTTAAGAGTACATATTTCCTGCAATCATTTATTGAAAATGGCTTATATGTTTTCATGCAAATGTTGTATTACGAACTTTGGACATTTTTGAAAACAAAACAAAAAGGTACAAAACAGAGTATGAGTGAATATTGATTTTATTGATTTGTGTGCCCTGAACAGGAGAGTACATTTGAAGAAGCTAATCCCTGAAATGAGGAGATTGCTATAAAATTGAGAAAATAAAAGTATTCTATTTGGCAATGCTGAAGTTGATACTCCAATCTTCCTTTTTCTATGACCTGTATGACTTTGAACGCTCTTCTTATCTTGCTTTCTGAAGAAAGTTGATTCTGATCGACACTTTGTCCTTTCGAAACTTGCCAGGTTATGTGAGTGATACAGACGAATTCAGAATGTAGTTGTTCGCTCATTCCCTGATTTTGCGTGGATCGTCCTTTCGGGTTTTCAATCCACCGGGATACCCTCTTTTGCCTGAGTTGTCCAATATGGCTTTTCAACTCAGCGGATGTACATTTTTTTTTCTTTCAATTTTTCCCTAATTTTTGCCCAAGTCTTTTATTTTGTTTTTGACTCGTCGGGATGCCCTATTCTTGCATGGACTTACATTCTGTTTTTATGTCCATCGAGTCATTTATGCGAAGTATGTTTTAATTGCATCTAAATTCACAGGAGATGGGAAATATTCACCATCCATGGTTGCGAGCATCAGTGCTCCGCCTAAAAAAACCTTAGTTATCACGTAGGGACCTTCATAGTTTGGGGTCCACTTGCCCCCGTGGTCTGTATGAGGAGGAAAGATTCTTTTCAATACAAGCTCTCCCACTTGATATTCCCGAGGTATGACTTTTTGATCGAAGGCTTTCTTCATCCGTTTCTGATATAACTGACCATGACAAATAGCTGCTAATCTCTTTTCTTCAATCAGGTTCAGTTGGTTATAACAAGATTGGACCCATTCTGCTTCGTCCAATTTTACGTCCATCATTACCCGCAAGGAGGGTAATTCAACTTCAATAGGTAGGACTGCTTCCATACCATACACAAGCTGATAAGGTGTTGCCCCGGTAGATGTTCTGATGGAAGTTAGATACCCATGCAAGGCGAATGGTAACATTTCATGCCAGTCTTTGTATGTGACTACCATCTTTTGCACAATCTTCTTAATGTTCTTTTTAGCCGCCTCAACAGCGCCATTCATCTTTGGCCTGTAAGGAGAATAATTGTGATGTTAAATTTTGAAGTCTCGACACAGTTCTGCCATCATCTTGTGTTAAGGTTTGAACCATTATTAGTAATGATTCACTCGGGAACTCCATATCGACAAATGATATCCCTTTTCAGAAATCGGGCTACCACTTGCTTGGTGACATTTGCATACAAAGTTGCTTCAACCCATTTGGTGAAGTAATCAATGGATACCAGGATGAATCTGTGACCATTTGAAGCACACCTGGCGTTGACGTCGTAATTTCTCGGAAGGTTCTGAGGATCCGGTGGAGCCAATGTCCTTAACTCGACAAGATTAAGCTTTAGGAGTTGTTGCAACAATGTGGCATATGGCATTGGTATAGGGTCAATCACCCTGTTGATCTGAGATGGCCGTTGCTGAAAAGGGCGTTGTTGTTGGTTATTGTTATTGTTGTTGTAGGATCTCTGTTGAGGAAACTATGGTTATTGAGGAAAGTGCTGTGGTTGTTAAGTATATTGAGGAGGTAAAGTAGGAATAGTGATAGCGGCAACTGATCTCGGCAGATACTGGGGTCTTCCTCTTCCCATATGTACATAATTTGTTTCACCGGATCTGCGGGGCCCTGTAAATGGTTTCCTTACACTGCTTGAACTGGCACTGTTGTCAGAAATCTTTCCCATTTTCAATAAGCTCTCAATTCTTTCCCCGGCTATAACCACGTCTACAAAGCTGATGGAAGAAAATGCAGCCAACCTGTCAATATAAGTCCCCTGGAGGGTGTTCATGAACATATCTGCCATTTCCCTTTCTGACATCGGGGGTTGAACGACAACAGCTAATTGCCTCCATCTTTGGGCGTACTCTCTAAAGCTTTCTCGGGAAGATTGTGACATTCCCATCAGAAGGGTTCTGTTTGGAGCCATGTCCAGATTATATTGATATTGACGAATGAAGGCTTCAGCCAAGTCTTTCCAATTCCTAACTGTGGCCCTGGTCAAGTGAGAGTACCATTCTCGGGATGCCCCTGTCAAGCTATCCTCAAAATAACACATCCACAGTTTCTCATCCATGGCGTAGGCTTTCAATCTCCCCAGGAAAGATTGGAGATGGGTACGAGGGCAGGATGTACCATTGTATCTTTCAAAACAAGGAGGTTTGAATTTGTGAGGAATTCTAACCCCCTCCACTAATCCCATATCCATGACATCAAAACCCAGAGAGTTTTGGGATTCAAGAGACCTTAGCTTCTCTGCTATTTCATCCAACCGACGATCGTAGACATCGTCCCCAGCCCCAACCACAATAAACTGTTCTTCCTGAGGGTTCTCCTGCAAGGCCCTCCCTCCAGTGTTACCTTGGGTGTTTCTTATAGCATTGATTTCTGGGTTCAGATGAGGTCCAAACTCTGGGGGATCAGTACGAGGCTGTATGTGATCGTTGTTGCTGGTACCCCCTATACCTGGGTGGTTTTCCTCGGGAGTTTGCCGCTCGACTAACTCTCTTAGTCTCTCCTGGATCTGAGCCAAACCAGTCATCACTGCCATAAATTGATTCATTTGGGCCCTCATCTCTGTCCTTTCGTTGGCCATTTGGGTCCTCACATCAGTCAAATCCTGTTGAACCTGATCCATTTGTAGTCCCGAAAAGTTGTTTCTTGTCGGATACCGGTGCACTCTATTGACGGGGAACACTCTTCTACGAGCAATGTTTCCTGAAACCTACAAAACAAAGAAAAGATGTTAGTATGCAATGCAGGATTCCTATTTGTCTTCCAAGGGTATCCGGTTTGGTTCTTTGGTTTTGACCTTCCAGACCTCGAGGAAATGATGATGTTGAAGAGAGATTAAACCCACCGAATAATACAAACCATATATTACAAAGAGTGAAGATAAATAGTTTGATTACAATAAATTTCCCATGGTGGGTCAACATACAACAACAAAATCAAAAGTACAAACAAAAGGAAATATAAGTACAAGGAAATCAAACATCCAGTCCATAATCATCCTCTCTAACTTCCTTCAGGAGAGCCTCAATTACTGGGCCAATTGGGTGCTCTGTGATGGTCCTGATAAGAAGGTTCTTGGTGGCAATGGCACTGGTCAACTTCTTGCGCTTATCCTGATCCTTTGACATCTTCAACCCCGCCCGGAGTTTCAACTCAGAGATCTCCTTCTGTGCTGCTAACAGAGCTACCTGATTCTTCTTCTCACTAGCCTCCAGCTTCTCTATCCTAGCTTGGGTTCTCTGATCTTCCTGTGCATGAGCCTCAGTGATCCTGATCCACCTAGCATGACTCTCCTCTAAGTAATGCTCAGCTCTGGCCTTCTGAGTCTTAGCTTCCTTGCAAGCATTCTTCAACACTAACTCTCCTGCTCTAGCCTTTCTGATGTAGTCATCTGTCTTCTCAATCTTGGTCAAGTGCTCAATCCGGAGCTTCTTTAACCTTTCATTATCCAGATGGCTATCATTCCTCTCCCAGAGGGTCTTCTTCAAAGCTTCAGAGAGCTGAGCATTCCTTTCCTTTAATTTCTCAAACTCCTCTAAACTGACAGTAGCTGCAGGCTCCACTGCTGATGGTCCAGGTACATCCTCTAAGGTGAATGGCATACGGGTGATCTGTCCCCTGACACAAGACCAGTCAAGATACTGAGCTGAGGCTATGTTGTTGCACTTGCCAAGAATAGTTGTCCCCTTAGTCTGAATATTGTCCCAGGCCCAGGATGTCTGTCTGACAATGGCAAGGTTGTGCTGGATGTCACAATAGAGGGTTTCTGTCAAATCTTGCCCTCTTGGGGGATGTACCAAGGCATACCCTAATTGCCTCTTAAAAAGCAAATGGTTGTAGTTGATGCAACCCTTTACTCCAATCAGGGGTACATTGGGATACTGCCCACAACTAGTGATGATATCTTTGCCCTTGGTGCTCTGAGTGCACCATATGATGTCCTCTGATGTAAGGGCAATCATTCTCTTAGCCCAGTTCCTTGGTTGATGAGGATTCAATAAAGTGTCTGACTTTGGCAAGTGCCTTAACAAGCAACAGTAGAAGAGTGGTGCACAACATCTGACCAATCTCCCCCTATGCTTCTCATTCCTTTGATGCACTGAATAGTAAAAGTCTCCAAGCAAGGTAGGGACTGGATTCCTCAACAGGAAGAGGTGGATAGCACTCTTGCTTACAAACTTTGGCTCGTCTGCAAACAAGATGACTCCATATATGCTGAGGGCCAGAAGAGCACAAACAGTGTCCCACTTCCCTGCTGCAGCATGCAGGGTGGCCTGAGTAACCAAGAAGTCCAAATGAAGGCCTGGAATTCCAACCTTGGTGGTCATAGTCTGGTCAATGAGAGTGGGATCCAAGTGCAAAGCCTTAGCTATATATTCATTCTTAGGAGCAATCATCTCAGGGTTGAAAGGGATACCCCTCCTAATGGGGACACCTAACAACATGGAGAACTCTTCCATTAATGGTCCCAACTGAAAATCCGGGAAAGTGAAACATCTGAGAGGAGGGTCATAGAACTAAAGACATGTGTGGATCATGCTCCTCTGGGATGCATCCAGGTCTATGATCATGTCCATAATGCCACCGTAATGTTCCCTGAATAAAGGGACTTGATCAGGAGTGATGAGAGCCTGCATCTGCCTGATGCCTGTCAAGGTGGGCTCAAAGAAATGATAAGTGATGTTGCTCTTTCTGGATGTGTCCATGCTAACAATGGATGCTGATGAAGAAGACTGAGGATAAATGCTGATAAAGGTAACTGAAGAAGATGCTGAAGAAGAGTCTCTGATGAAGACAACTGATGAAGAGAGCTGAAAAGAATCTTTGGTGAAGATAATTGATGAATGTAGCTGATGCAGGTAGCTGAGGGAATCTGAGTAGCAGAACAAGTCAAAACCAAACCAAAGATAAGACATGGATACCCTGTAAAACAAATAGACAAATTTTAAATGATGCAAAATGATGTATGCAGGATGATATGCAAAGGGTTTGTGATCAAGTGTTGGATCTGTTATCTGCCTTGATTGGGTCCATGTGTGTTCATAAGTCTGGATGAAGGCTTAGAAAACCAGTAACTAGGTGGGGGACTCAAATAAAGAGTCACAAGTCCAGGGTTTCACAAGAACAGTCCAAAATGATACAACCTTAACAAAACTAGTAACAAAGGTATGATGAGGCCAAGGGTTCCTGCAAACCTGTAAACATCCCAACCCCCTCACATGTATTGTTCTAGAACAAGGATCCTCAGACTTGGATCAGTTATGAGAAGTGTAAACACTTCTAACCTGGAGGTACAATGTTTACAATAATCATAAAGGTTCCTCCTCTAATTCACCTCAGATGTTGAAGGTTATAAAAGGCCATCCAGACTTAACAGGCTTCCTAGATAGCCCTAGTACTACAGGAAATCCGTAGCACAGAGTTCTCAAGAAGAAACCCATGTCTGAACCGTGTTTCATATTCCCGCACCAGACTGAAATGGAATGGGAAAGAATATGAAGCCACTCTATCCTATGTGTCACTCAGGTCCCCGGTATGGAACCTTACTCACTCAATATCCCTCCCACCAAAATAGACAGAAGATCCAGCACACATGATATGATGATAACAGTATGAAATGCATATAAACAGTAAATGAAAGCAATAAATAAAGCTGTACAGAAAGCAATAAATAAAGTAATAATCAACAAGCATAAGTAGAACATAACACGCCCATCAACACAAATCAAACACCCCCATAAACACAAATCAAACAAGCGCTAGTCATTTTTATCCCGAAGGAAAGGTAATGCTGCATAAACCTAGAAAAGAGATGGATAAGACGGTTGCGAACCAGAGAAATTGAGAAAGGGGGTTGGTTACAACCTGGAAAGGTATTAGCACCCAGATTGTCCGTCGTACTCGAAGGGATCTACGCTTAAGAGATTGTGCTTAAAGGGGGTAGTGTATGTGCTATCTGTGTGCAAAAGAGAAGAATAAATGTACAGGTGTCAGTGCAAAAGGGAGTAAAATGCTCAGGAACTGAGGCTTTGAAAAGAATGTTGAAAGAGGGGGAAGACAAAGAGACTTTTGTTCGATAACCGTTAAGTTATGCCTATGTATCCTCGCATGCAATGAGGAAGTCAGAACACCGTAGTTCGACTCAAAGAGACTGAAGATAAATTGACTGTGAACTGCTTGCTTGCCTTTGCTCAAGTGTATGACTCGTCTGGCTCGAGTGCTAACTGTCTTGCATTAGACGGAAGAAGCAAGTTCTCGTTTATGAATGAGGGTGATGAGAAAAGAATCCCGAAGGAGACGATTACTGTTTGTTTTTGTGGTTTCAGTTTTCTTATTGTTTTTGGTGTTTTGCATAAGTTAATGAGCTTAAGCCTAAATCAAGGGCTTGTAAACTCATTATATCCTCCCTGATTAGGGATAATGAGAATACTTAAGTATGAGATAAGCATCTCAACTTAATTACCATGATGGTGTAGGATTAAGATCATTAACCTACTTGTGATTAATTAGATGTTTTTAGGTTTTTGTTTAGTGTTAAGTAATGAGTTTAATCTCTAATCATAGATTAGTGGGCTCATTACACCATCCTAATAGAAGGATAATAGATGAGAACACTTAAGCTGAGGAAGATACCTCAACTTAATCCATGGTTAGGGATTAAATTCATTATATAACAAGCCTTTATTAAGTGGATTTTAATTAAGGGATGAGATTAAGAAGTGGATTTTATGGTTTGTAAGACAACTTGAGGGGGGCTTGTCCATTAAACACTAGGGTTAGTCCTTTTTAACCATAAGGAAGAATTAGAACCCTAATGTAAGGCCCAAGTTACAAGATAAAGTCTTAGTGATTATTAAGATGATTTGATTAAGAGGCTTAAACAAATTAAATTTATACACTCCATCCTAAGAGAAGGATGCAGGCATAACCCTAATTCCAAAGTCCTAAAACTTTAAGATTTTAGTCTCTGATTATTGAGATGAGAAGAGAGACTCAAAGAGACTCAAAGATAAAAAGCTAAGGGGGAATAATTACAACCCTAATTATTATCATGCTTAGATGTTCCTATGGTTTGTGAGGCTTAAGAAAGATCTTCAAGGAAGCCACCAATGGAAGAAGCAACTGAAAGGAGGATGAGAAAGAAGAATAAGTTACTTACTTCATTGAAGAAGATAAGTAACTTAAAGAAAGAAAGTGAGAGAGATGGAACACAAGTGAACAAGTTCACTTAAAAGACAAGTAATAATGCAAATGAAAGAGATAAGGAGAAGTGAGAAGTGAAGGCAAATCCACCTCTCAAAGTAACTTACCAAAACCTGAAAAGTTAGCATGGATGTATAAGGTATAAAGCATAAGGAAATGAAGTGAAATGAGATGCAATGATCAAAGTCAGAAGTGTTTATGCAATGTAAATGTCATGTGAGATGATGCAAAGGCATACAAAATGCATATGTGTGATCATACAAAGATGAGATGCAAATGGAAGCATGCTTTGATGTTTGAAAAAACATGAAAGTTTATGAAATGAAATGAATGCAACACATGACAAATGGATGAAGAAATGATTGAGCAAGGTTCTAACATGTCCTAAGATGTTTAAGATGACATATGAATGCAAGAAATGCCATGGCAAGTTCATGTAATGATGCATATGCAAGGTGAATGCAAATGAACATGAGAAATTAGGGTTACATGAAAGTATGAGATGCAAATGAACAAAACAGAAGAATATGACATGATAAAAATTTGCAATCAAGCTCAAACAAACCATAATCCCATATTAGGAGGTCACACCCCAAAGGAGAAGGTCAGAAGCCTAACCAATCAAAAGTTATAATTTTCCTAAGTTTTCTAGGGTTTTTTGGGTGGTTCAAAGGGAAAAATGCAAATCAAATTGAAAATTCAAGATAAATTCATGAGGAAAAAGTCCTATAAACTACATGCAATATGCAACACAATTCAAAAAGAATAAACTTCAAACTCTTCTTGGTTAGGCAGAAATGATTTTTTCAAGTTAGGGTTCAAAAATATGATTTTAAGGACCCTTAATTCCAAGAAAATTGATAAACTATGATCAAACCTAAAAAGAATTTTGTGTGAAGAGTTTGAAAATGTTTCTAAATGCATTGGAATGATTCATGATTTTTTTGGTGATTTTTAGAAACCTAAATGTATTTTTAATTAATTAAAATACTTTAATTAATTAAAAATAACATTTAAATATTTTAAAAATACTTTTTTAATGCAAAAACTAAAATAAAAATCATTTTTGGAATGGGAAAAATATTTAAAGTCAGAATGCAAAAGAAAATATTTTTTTGAATGCTTTTTGCTATTTAAAATAAATTATGCAAGAAAATGCAATAAAAAAAGAAATTAAATGAATTAAATGGAAAAGTCAGCATATCCAATGGTCCAGGTTTGAATGAAAAGAGAGGGAGTTGACTGGCACGCAGATGGAGGGTCAAGATTCACTCAGATTTAAATTATCCTAATTAACTAATTAAAATTAATTAAATGGAGATTAGGGCTTAATGGAGAGATCTGGGCCACACACACGCGCGGGTAACACATGATCAGACGATCCAAATTTAAACTGAGCCTAACCCTAATTAAGAACCCTAATGACTTTAAGGTGACCGGAGCTAGCTCCGGTCATCTTCTCCGGCGAGTCAAAATGCCAACTTCTTCCCCAGGTCACTAAACACCAAATTTCTTGCCCATAAATGATCCCCAAACATCATATATCAAGAATCCACAAACAAAATACATTTATCATTCGTAATAAAGCTGAATCGAAGAAAAAACATCTTAGGTCAAAAAGTTTCAGAAGCTTTATACATGGTCATTTCTCAAGCATTTTCAAAACAAATCATATCACTGTGATCAGTGAAACATGAGGAATCATATTTTAACTAGAAAAACAAGTTCTGGAAAAATTGTTCTTGAGGTATACCTGAGATTGAGCTTTCTGATTCTGGGCTTTCTGGACCTCTCTTTGGTGCAAATCAACTCCAATGGGCTTCCTGAGGATGCTTTGATGCTTGGAACAAGCTTGCAATGGCTGGTTTTGATGATTCAACTCTGCTGCACCAGAAATCGTGTTTTGGTTTGGCTGTTTTAGGCTATGGTGATGGGTGCTTTGTGATCCTTAGATCATGTGGAGATGATTGGTGAAAAAAGATTGAAGTTTCAGTGGTTGTGTGATGAGTTTCGAAGAAAGGAAGTTTTTGAGGGATTTTGTGAAATCTGAGTGTTAGGATTATTCAGGCTATTGTGTATTATGAAATGGCTTGAATAATGTTTGATTAAGCCAATGGGATTGCTCAGATAGTTGTTGTGGCACAGGCTGATTGGTATGGGGTGATTTGTAAAAAAGTCATTTTTTGAGTACTTGAGGTATGGGCCATGGCAGGTCTGATTTCTTGGGGTGTATGGCCTCAGCAAGTTTCATGGAGAGCCATAGAATGGTTTTGATGCAGCTGGCACAAGTGGATGAGAGGATCCAATGCATTTTGCAATTCTTGAGAGTTTTGGCCCTTTTGTGATTTCTTGAAGTTCAAGTCATGGAAACACTTGGTTCAATGCACAATTATGATGTTTAGAGGCTCAATTGACATATTGTTAAGTGTTTGTGTACATTTGAAGTCATTAGAATGCTTGAATATGCTAAAATGCAAAATCCCTCTTTGACATGAAATTTGAAATTATAGGATTTTTGCCAACTTTGAAAGGCCATATCTTGAGTTCTATGATGAATCAAGACATGTTCTTGTACTTTTTGAAAAGGGAAAGACCCAATCTACAACTTTTATGACCAAGATTTTTTCATTTGAAGCACTTTTGGTTATCAAAGAGGAGGTTGAAAAACTTTCCCAAAATGGAAAGTTTGCATTTCAGGTCATTTCCAAAAATGGCAAGTTTGCAATTGGCTCAAAATTCTTCAATATTGTGAACTTCCAACCTCTTCTAAGATCAAATAAAGATCATATAACTTCAATTCGATGAAAATACCCCTTTGGTTCCATTGTTGGGGGCCTCAGATGCCCTGATTTTGACTTAACTTGCTCAAGAAGTTACCCAGTGAACAGATGACTTCCACAATGAGTTTCTTCATCAAACTTGGTACACATGATCCTTATGACATATTAAGAACATTAGAAACAAGAATGGCCTAAAAATTTGGAGTTAAGGCCTCTGAAACCAAAACCCTAATTTTGGTCATCTGTGTAGTGAAACCATAGCTCTGCTTCCATGCCTTTTCCAGTTCTTGTGATCTATTGACTTCCATGAACCTTGAGGGGCATAAGATGATGATAGAACACACATGGACCCTCTTGGAAAGCTTTGAGGCCTTTGGGATGGCTCAGATGGATTCTTGGATTGCTCAGATCACAAACCCTAGATGCAGATGAACTTGAACTATGCAGATTAAACAAAAATGCAATATGAGGTGCAATGCTTATGCTTATGCAAAAATGAAAGATCACAAGCCATGGTGTGATAAAGAGTGAGGGAAAATTTGGGGTGTTTACACAAAGCAATCAAGACAAAAAGTGTCACACGATTTGTTCAAAAAAGAAAAAAAAAAAAGAGAAATGATAAAGCCCGCAAGTCGAAACTTGAAAACAAGCGACTTAGGCAAATGTTAGGGCATCCCGCTGGACTTCACAATCAAAGATTCACAAGAATCAGTCCAGGAAAAAGTTATGGATAAGCAAAATAACGCAAAAGCGAAAAACATAAAGGATTACAGAAGAAGGATCCTCAAACAAGAACAAAGTCGTGTGGCACAGACACGAAAGGCAAAAGGGGTGAATGAATCCAAACAATAACCTGATTGGTGCTTGAACCGATAGTGTAACACCCCAAATTTGCCCTCTTCTTTTTTAAGCATCATCATCATATCATAATCATCATAAGCTTGTCATATCCTTAGCATTTTGCATAGAAAAATGAAGCATAACACTCACATGTTCTAGCATAAGGCATATGATCAACCATCTAGGAAATTTGAAGCACTGCAAGTCAAAATCAAGAGCATGGTGACCTGGCAAGAATCTCACAGGATCATTTTGTACAAGCTCTTTATCATCTTCAAGACCCTAAAAAAAGGATGAGGATCAAAATCAGCTTGAAACGGTTGGCGTCGGGTTATTCTTGAGGTTTCCCACCAAAAGGAGGGAAATTCAAATTTTCCATGCGTTAACCGGTTAACGCATTTGGTTAACCGGTTAACGGCTGCGAAATTTGAATTCCAGGAGCAAGTTCAGCATGTGTGTTTTGGCTCCATTTTCCAATTTTCTGATTTTTATTCATTTGAATTAATTGGGAATTGTGGAGAAGGATCTAGAGCATTTGTCAAAGCCTAATTCCAATGTTAAATCCTAATCACTTTCTAAGCCAATGCCAAGCCATATTTTTGGATCCCAAACCAAACTTTTGGGCCCCACACCTAAACCATATTTATTCCATTTCCCTCCAAACCAAGAGGCTCTCTCTCACAATTTTCACTTCTCATTTTCTGAATTTTGAGCTCTCTCACCATTCTCTCACTTTTTTCTCCCCATTTTCCAAATCACTCAAAGTTCCACTTTGAAGATCACATAACTTTGCATTAAAGTGTGTAGATATTGGAACTAGACCTCCATCCATAGCTTCTTTGCATCATTTTGCTGGTTTATTACTTGGTTCAGATCTAGTTTGGAGATTAGAAGTGCTTGTGGAATCAAAATTCTGCATCAAGACCTTTTGCTTGCATTTATTTTGCATGGAGTGTGAAGATTAGCACCAGATCTTCTAAGTTTTTCGCGATATCTCTCATTTCCAGCTCAAACAACATTTACCAAAGCATATCTCAGCTTTGTAGGTTGGTTAATTTCAGATCTAGCTCTATTTATAGCTTATTTGCATGCTTGTGCTTTAAATCCACCATGTGCTTGTGTATTTGCTTGTGTTGCATGAATTGATTGGTTGATTTGTAACCGAATCCGTGTGGTAATGTTCATGAGCTTAATGATATGGATTAATGTGAATTGATCTATTTACTCCATGTATAATTGATTGTTGGACTGTTGAGGGATTGTATGAAATAAGCTGGTTTGAGCTGCTGTTTCTGCAGGATTTGCTGCTGTTTTAACAGTGTTAACCGGTTAACGCATTTGGTTAACCGGTTAACGCACTTGTTTTATGCGTATTTTGTGCAGGTTTGAACTGGTTAACCGGTTAACGCATTTGGTTAACCGGTTAACACTGAAGCAGAATGACTTTTTGAAGCTATTTTGAGCTTGTTTGATCCCTTTGCTTGCTTTAATTGCCATGGATCATTGTATGATCATTGAACATGCTATTTTAGGGTGATTTGCTTGCTGGTTGATGTATGCTTTCATGTTTTCGACGTGTAAGTCGTGTATTTGCAATGCTTGGCATGTTGTTTGATCCTTGTTTTCTAGAACCTTTGAGCATGTTAATTCCATGATTGTGTTGATCAATTTGCTGGATTTTTGCTAACATTGCAGGGGCTTATGGTAAGAGAAGTGTGGATGTTTATCCACATTTCAACTCTTCATCTTTCCTCTTTTACTTTGCTTCTACTTTGTGATGTTTGAGGTGCTTTGTACCATCATGTGGTTCTCTTTCCCCTCTCTAGCTTTCTTCTCCTTTCTTTTTGCATCTCTTTTGATCATCCTTTCTCTTAGGATAGTTGAAGCCTCACTAACCTTAGGAATCCTTTGCATGCTAAAATTAGGATTCGTTAGTCCCCCCATTAGATTTTTTTTACCTTTAAGATCTTTGGTTCTCTTCTCTTCTCATCTCAAAACAAAAAGCATAAAAAATACTTAATAAGGATTGAAGTGGGCTCCTGTGCAATAGCCTTATTCCATGAAACACTTGTAGTTTTCCCATCTTGGGATGGTAAAAGCTTGTTCATCATGATGCACAAGTCTGATCATGAGACCATCTTCATCAAGAAAATCATAAAACACACTTCTTCATTTTAATTACAAAAACACTTAATAAATTCAACGAGTTAGTGAGCTTAGGCCCTAATCTCTGGAACCAAGTTTTGGGGATCTTCTCCTTACTTGAGTGTGCTTGTTCTATTATTCCATCTTGGAATGTAGTAGCAAGTACACATTCCATGAAAAGAGCTTGAGTTCACTTCCTTGTGACACACTCATAAAAAGCTTAAAAAAAACACAAACAAACAATAATCTTCTCTCCTTCGGGAATTCTTTTCTCATCTCCTTCGCTCCGTCCGCGAACTTGCTTTTACTTGTCATTTTGCAAGACGGTAACGCACTCGTCGTCCGAGTCTGCAACACCTGAGCATTGACATAGGCAGTTTAAGCCTTAAGACACAAGCAATCTTTTCCACTCCTAGTTAGGGGAACTACGGCGACTCTGATCCTCATTGTCCAGATGAGGTACGTAGGCAGCGGGGTAGGGCCCGTTCGAGCACAATCTTTATTTTCCCTACATTTTTCCTCTTTGTTTTCTTTCTCAGTTCCTTTTCCAGTTCCAGTTCCTTTCCTTTTGCAGCAACTTTCTTTTTTTTCACCCTTTGAAACATATTTCTTTGCAAACGTGGATCCCGTCGGGTACGGCAGACGATCTGGGTGCTAATACCTTCCCAGGTCGTAACCGACTCCCGAACTCAGTCTCTTTGGTTCGCAGGACCCGTGTCCTTCCTCTTCTTTTCTTCTGGTTTGTGCAGCATTACCATTCCCGTTCCTTCGGGATAAAAATGCCTGGATGGAGACTCTAACCTTTTCCGGGCCACTTTCACGTTTGTACCAGGATGGAAATCCGGGGATCGACAGCTGGCGACTCTGCTGGGGAATCGAACCCAGAATCTCTGGTTCCCTTGAGAGTCTCTCCTAGCGCTTGTTTGTTTCTGTTTCTTTGGGTGTTGATTGTTTGATGTTGCGTGTTTATTTTACTGTTGTTTATTTACAGTTTATTTACAGCTTTATTTACAGTTTCTAGTATTTATTTTCATGCATCATATATATACTGGACTGTCTGGACTGGAATTTTTCTATTTGGTGGGACTTGGGTGATACTATTACTGTGAGATGAGCTTATTACCAAGGCTCGAGTGCACCTTAGGACTTAGAGTGGTTCCACTTTGGCCTCATGAGATCTTGTCATGGGGGTAGTAGTGAGTTCCACGCCCAGATTTGCGACCGTCTTGAAAATGTCTTGATTTGGGGATCTTCCTCTCTCATTTCATAACCTTGATAGTTATGTGCAGTTGGGGACCGATCATTGAGAACCTTGTGGAAACATCCCTCTCTAGTTGTGACAGTGGCAGACCATATTGTGTGGCAAACCCATTCGCACCCGAGGGCTCACCTGGAACTCACATAGGATGACCTTGTTTCCCCGGATTCAGCTGAGGCCTCCCTGAGTAGTACATAATGCCAAACCGATTCTCTGATTTGGTCACGAGCCATTTCTCAAAAATGGTGAATGTATTATTGCTATTCGGCTTTGAGAGTCCGTGATGTTTGACCCGGAGCACACCATTGAGATTGGGAGGGGTTTACATGTTTGCAGGAACCCTTGACCTCTACATACCCTCACTATCAGTGTGGTCTTTGTTATGATCTGGTCCTTATGGTTCTGGATTTCATGATCTTTTGGGTCTGAGGGTTTCTATCAGATGGTTATGGTTCAAAGAATTCTGGTTTTCAGTTACTTGGGGGTCCCAATATCCAGTATCCAGATGGTCCCAGATTGATCATATGCCTGCATTGCATTTGCATCGCATCATACTCGCATTAACTATTTGTGTTTCCATTTTCAGGTTTTGTTTACAGTTTAGCACCCAGTTCTGGTAATTGTAAGCTTTCCAGATGGCAGAAGTTAAGAAAATTACAAGAAAGAAAAATGTCCATTATACTTTTCTCCAACCAGAAGTCAAGAGTGTTCAGAGACTAGCAGGGCTGATGAATGATCAGGTTTTAGGGAACTTCAGAAAGAGGTATGGTCAGATTTTAAAGTACATGGATAAACCTACTGCAGACCAGAAGGATAGCTTGCACACTTTGCTTCAGTTCTATGATCCCTTTTTGAGGTGTTTTGTATTTCCGGATTATATCCTGGCTCCTACCTTGGAGGAGATTTCTAGAATTTTGGGTATTCCTGTCAGAGATACTTTGCCTTACTATGGGTCAGAGGTAGTTCTCAAGGAAGAAGACATATCCAGAGTCTGTCGTATACCAGTTGCTAAGGTCAAGAAAGCTTTGAAGGACAGTGAGGGCAGAGGACTTCCTTGGGATGTGCTTATACCAGAAGCTGAAGAGTATGCCAAAGAGAGTAGGTGGGGAGATTTTGGTGTTGTGGTGGCCTTGATGGTATATGGATCTAGTCTTTTCCCGGGAGAAAAGGAGTTTGTGAGTTTAAAGGTGATCTCCATTTTTGCTAAAGGTAATCCTGTACCAACCTTGTTGGGATATTTCTATTACAATGTTCACTACCAGAATGAGAAAGGCAGAGGTGGACCAGTGGGTTGTTGTGCTCCATTATTTGTTGATTGGTTTGCTAAGCAATTACCAAAGTCAGGCCCTTTCAAAGAGATGAGAGATTAATGGAGGTGGTCCAGGAGGCTAATGGGACTAACTTCTTAGGATATAGCTTGGGGTTATAACAGGGATTTGTTGGGAAAGGAGTTACTGGTTAGTTGTGGAAGTTTTGCTAATGTGCCCCTGTTAGGGAGAAAGGGTGTGATCAGTTACCATCCAGTCTTAGCCACGAAACAACTTGGTTATCCTCTGAGGGATCCACCAAGTATGGAAGAATTAGCCGAGTCTTCGTACTTTTCTGTGGAGGGAAACAAAGATTTAGTCATACAAGCATCTCAGGCTTGGGCTCACAGGGTGAAGAAAGGAAAGAAGGATTTTGGAAGGGTGGATCCCAAGACATATCCTCCTTTTGCTACATGGTTGTAGAAGCGTGTAGAAGAAGTGCTCATGCCATTTTTAGTGGAAGCTCCATTGTATCCCAAAGAGGTGCCACGTCAGAATACTGTTTCTCTTGAAGAATATAAGAAGTTGGAAGCTCAGTTGCGCGAGGTCCTGGTAGAGAATGCTGAAATGGTTAACTTGTACCACCTTGCCAATCGTGCTAAGAATGAAGCAGAGGAAAAGCTACAGAAGATGCAGGTCTCCTTAGAAGCTAAAGAAAAGGAGTTTGCTGGAAGAGAAGCCCATTTTCAGAGATTAGATCTAATGGAATCAAAAAGAGAAGCGGGGCGTAAGAAGACTTTGAAGAATCTTAAAAAAGCTCGCCAGTCCATTGTTTGGTTACAAGGCCAAATGGAATAGGAGTAGAAGAAGTATAAAGAAAAGGAAGAGTTTTTCGAGGTACAAATGGCCTTTAAGAAAGAAGAAGTAGAACAAGTTTACAAAATACGAAGAGAGAAGACTCAACAATTGGTACAGAGCCAAATGGCCTTGGAGGAGGCATTGAAAGAGATTGTAGAGCTTAAGCTGAGAGCAGGTGTGAAGAAGAACCAGACAAAAGTGATGGCTGCAGAAGAAGAACCTGAGTCTTTAGTATAGGATTTTAGTTTATTATTGTCCAGACTACCTACAGGCTTGTTGTAGGAGTTTTGTTTTATCTTTTTGTTCATGTATTGACTTGTAACCCTTCGGGGAATTTGTTTGTGCTCTAACTTTGGCTACCAGTGGGTTATCCATGTTATGCAATGTTAAATTTCAGTTACCATTTCTGAGTATGCGAAGCTTGTTTGTTTGAGACTGCTGAGATCTGAACACTCTTCAAAGGGAGAATTTGAAAATTAATGCTCAAAGGGGCTATCTGGAGCAAATACAAGAACTGGGGCATATAAATGCTTAAACTTGGAAGCACGAGTAGTTACATTGCATGCATATAACGTGTTTGTTGTTTTGCAGGTAGTCCATCAGTTTTCTAACGTTTATGTCATTTCAGGCACTATAGCTCCTAAGAAGGTTCAGAGACAGCCAACTATACACAGATACCCGACCAAGGTGAATAGAGAAAGAGCAATGGAACAGATGCAGGCGGATTTGGCTGATTTAAGGACAAGAATGGACAACTTCATGAACCTTATGGCCGGGATGGGTCAAACTCAAGAGCGCTTGTGTGAGATGGTGGAAAACAACCAAGTCAGGAACAATGGGACAACAAATGGAGGTAATCGCAATGGGGCTGACGCCCATCAAGTTGAAATCCCTGTGGTGCAACCAGGGTTTACTATTGTCAATGATGGAATGAATAACGTGCAGATGGATGGGCAGGATGAGCAATTTACTTTGCTGGATGAGGCAGAAGGCCAAAGAATTGACATGAACAGAAAGATTGAAGAGATGGCTGAGCAAATTCGTGCCATTCAATCTCAGAGTTCTCTGGGGTTTGATATCACTGAATTGGGCTTGGTACCAGGGGTTAGAATTCCCTACAAGTTTAAGGTCCCTACTTTTGACAAGTACAACGACACGACTTGCCCGAAAACTCACCTCTAGTCTTTTGTCGGAAGAATTGCTGCACATACAGATGATGAGAAGCTGTGGATGTAATATTTCCAAGATAGTCTTGTAGGAGCCTCCTTGGAGTGGTACATGAAGCTGAGCAGGGTTAATATTCGAAGCTAGAAGGATTTAGCAGAGGCATTTGTGAAACAGTATCAGTACAATTTGGATATGGCTCCAAATCGTACTCAGTTGCAGACCATGTCTCAGAATGCTAAAGAAGGGTTCAAGGAGTACGCTCAGAGGTGGCGTCAGCTTGCTGCTAGAGTACAAATTCCCTTGTTGGAAAATGAAATGGCAGACATGTTCATGGGAACACTACAGGGGGTGTTTATTGAGAGGCTGGCATCTTGTTCAGCAACAAAGTTCAATGACATTGTGATAGCAGGAGAGAGGGTTGAAACTCTTTTGAATATGGGGAAGATTCAAGACCCCGGTGCAGGTAGCTCAAGTGGTGTGAGGAAAGCTTTTAATGGACCTCCGAGAAGAAGAGAGGGAGAAACTAATGCTGTGTACGGCCGAGGACGGGGCCGGGGATACAAAGGATCCTATGAGCAAGTGGCAGCCGTCACTATTCCATCAAGTCCTGTGCAACAAACTCAACCACAACAACAACAACAGCCGCAACGTAATAATTATCAGCAAATACCCTATCAACAGAGACAAGCTCGTCCAGCTAACAGGGTACTTGAAGCCATTCCAATGACGTACACGACACTGCTTCAAAGGTTGTTAGATTTGAACTTGGTTCAATTGAGGACATTAGCACCGCCTCCACCTGGCGAGCTTCTAGTGGGGTATGATGCTAACGCAAGATGTGTGTTTCATTCAGGATCTCCCGAGCACTCAACAGAGAAGTGCATGGCATTGCAACATAAGGTTCAAGACTTGATTGATTCAAAGGCGATTAACATCGCACCGCCTCCTAATGTTACATCAAATCCCATTCCAAACCATGGAGGGGCAAAGATAAATGCTGTGGACGGTGGTGAGAGGTTAAGCTTGATTTTGAATGTGGATGAGGTGAAGACTTCATTGCTGGTTGTGAAAGACAGATTGCTGAAAGGGAAAGTATTCCCAGGGTGTGGTTATGACTGTGAAGGGTGTTTGAGCTCAGTTAATGGCTGTGATGACTTGAAGGTTGGGTTACAACATCTGATTGACGAGGGGTCGCTACAGTTTGATAGGGTTGATGATAGAAGTAATTGTGTGTCTACCATAACAATTTACTTTGATCATGCTGAGGTTCCTGTCCGGAGGGAACCTGTGACTATCTATGTTCCAGAGGTTAGTCCTATTACCATTATTGTTCCAGGACCAGTTCCTTATGCTGATGACAAAGCCATCCCGTGGCACTATGGCTCGGATGTGTATGTAGAAGGGCAGAAGGTGGAAAGTAAAGCAGTGACAATTGACCCGACTGTGGTGAATGTCGGAGGAGTTGGTGGATTTACAAGAAGCGGGCGTCTCTTTGCTCCTCAAACTCTTAGAGGAGATCCTGAAGCTGAAGCGGCTGCAAAGGCTAAGGGTAAACAGATAGCAACCGAAGAAGTGATAACTCCTGCTACCGAGCAAGGCACTTTTGAAAAAGAAGTCGAAGAGTTTATGAGGATAATAAAGAAGAGCGACTATAAAGTAGTTGAACAGCTGAATCAAACTCCATCCAAGATATCTATCCTGTCATTGTTAATGTGTTCTCCAGCTCATAGGGAAGCTTTAGTGAAAGTCTTACATATGGCATATGTACCACAAGAGATAACTGTTAATCAGTTGGAGGCTGTGGTAGGCAGCGTAAATGCCAGCCATGGGTTGGGCTTCACGGATAGAGATCTTACTTCTGAAGGCCGCAATCACAACAAGGCCATGCACATCACCATGGAGTGTAAGGGTGCGGTCCTGTCACATGTCTTGGTTGATACAGGCTCTTCTCTCAATGTGCTTCCTAAGAAGGCCTTAATGAAGTTGAATATTGATGGCATTGTTTTGTGACCCAGTGATTTAATCGTGAAAGCCTTTGATGGGTCCCGGAGGTCTGTGTTCGGGGAGGTTGAGCTACCTGTAAAGATAGGATCTCAAGTGTTCAAGAGCACGTTCTATGTCATGGATATTCAACCTGCTTACAGTTGCTTGCTAGGACGTCCCTGGATCCATGCTGCAGGCGCAGTGACATCCACATTGCATCAGAAGCTGAAGTATGTGGTAGATGGTCAGGTGATCACTGTGTGTGGAGAAGAGGATATTTTTGTGAGTCATCTGTCAACTTTTAAGTATGTGGAAATGGACGGAGAGATTCATGAAATGTTGTGTCAAGCTTTTGAAGCGGTCAATGTTAGTACTTTGGCTCCAGCAGATCGGAACAACGAGAAAGAAGGGACCTCTATATACTCCTACAAGCAAGCCAAAGAAGTGGTCCAATCCGGAAGTGCCCAGGGCTGGGGTAAGTTTCTAGAGATGGAAAAGAAAGATGACAAGTTCGGTCTTGGTTACCAGCCTGGTGGGTCCAACTGGCCTCAGGATAATAAGGTCATAACTTTCACAAGCGCCGGAATGCTTGATCGCAACAACATCTGTGCAACAAGTGAAGAAGGGGACAGTGACTGCGACTGGGATAGCTGGATTCACCCATGTGCACCTGGGGAGGAGCTCCGGAACTGGTCTGCTGAGGATTCCGTTCAAGTTACTTGGCAATCAAAGTAATTTACTTGTTTCCTTTTTATCACGCTGCATGTCAATCCTGCACTATGCCTAAGGTGCACGGTGTAACACGGTGGGAGAACTGACTTTAGTTATGTTGCGGATAGCAAGAGTCGCCACCGACTTTTATTTTATCCAAAGGAAAGGCATAAAAGAACAGGAAAGACCTTTAAAAGATTTTTGGGTCCGGGGGGTAGGTTATGTAAAGGGAAGGTGTTAGCACCCTTTACATCCATGGTTATCCATGGGCTCTTAGTTACTTAGCTCACTTTAAAATGTTTTTGAAAATGTGAAGTGTGTGAATAAAAATTTTCTTAAGTGTTTTATAATGATCCATGTACGGATGCGTATAAAACCTTTGTTTTGAAAATTTGTTTGAAATGTGTGAAGTGTTTGAAATTGTTTTGAAGAGTGAGCAAGTATCTAAGAGGAACCTACCCTAAGTTTTAAGTCTTTTCTGTTCTTGAATCCTTTAAGTGGTAAGACTATCCCTATTATTAAAGAATAGGTAGTCATTACCTTGGATGTGAGGGACAAGTGAAGGGACATTGTTATTTAGGCAACTGTGGGGTGTATAAGCAATTCGAAAGGGACGTATCATCTTTATTTCGAAAGGGACAAGATCATTACGAAGGCAACATTCGAAAGGGACTTGATCTTTTATCTGTTTAGGGACTAGATGATGTGAAATTAGGGACTTTGCTTTATACACCCTACTTGACCTTTATGTAATAGACAACATGAGAGGTATCCTTATGGAAGTGAGATGGCGATCAAAGATCGACTTACGTGTGTGAGTGTACAATTTTAATATTTATCTTTTAAATTAGTGAGCTAAATTAATTTTAAACATACAAACATGTTACACTCCCTATTTACTAACCATGGCATAAAATAAATATTAAATACTATTACAATATTACATAAAGGAAGCAATTACAAATTAATAATAATTAACAAATTAAATAAATAAGCAAGAATAATAATAATAATTGGGTTAGTAAAAAAAATAATAATACAAAATTAAATGGGGTTAGTAATGATAAATATCACACAAATATAATTAATAATAATAATAATGAAATAAGCAAGAATATTATAATAATTAAAAGTTCAATTTTTATAAACAATTATTATTTAAGATTAATAAGAAAATATAAGCAATTATACTAATTATTATAAAGTTTTAAATTATTTATAAATTATAAAAATTAAGTTAATTATAAACCTATTATGAAAAAAATAAAATTATAATTACAAAATTAAATTAACAATTTTTAACTATTTTTAAACATATATCAAGAATTATTTATATACAAAAATTAAATTATAAACAATTTATGTCATATTATCATATTAACAAAATTAAATTAAGAATTTTAATTTTAACCATATTTATATACAAGAATTAAATTATGAACAAATTAAAAAAATATACATGATTAAATAAAATAGGATTATGTTTTAAATAGGAGAAAATTAGGGTTTATTAGAAAACATTAAGATTTATTTATTAATTAAAATATAAGCAAGAATTAAAATAAACAAATAAATAATATTTACAATTAGGGTTTTAGAAAAATATTTTTAGGGTTAATCTTGGTTTATGAAAATATTTTAGGATTAAATTAGGGTTATAGTTTAATTAAAATTAATAATGATAATAATAAACAAACAAAACAAATAATGGAGAAAAGAAAAAAAGAACTTACCTGGGCTGGGAGTTGAACCCAGCCCCTTTGCTTTCACATACTCCAGCCAACAAGATCAACCACTGGGCCAGCGCGCGCACAGGTGCTAAGGAGAGGGGTTCATTTAGTTTTGTGGCTTAATCCTGGAAAATCATGAAATAAAGAAAACAAAACAAAAGGCCTGGGGGGATCAAACCCAGGACCTTTGCACAGCACACAAACACACTTACCATTCCAGTCGGGTGGGCGCTTCTGATCATATATACATCACAATACATTATATTTTAAGTTTAATAATTAACTAGAAAAATAAGAAAAAAGATTGGTGAATCCAGGACTCGAACCAGAGACCTTCAGGTATAAAATGATAAAAAATCTTAATAATTGAGAGTTGGGTCGTGCATGAAGTGTTTGTATGGATTGGATCATCACATGGCAAGCCCATTTAGAAAGACTTGGTTTTAAACCTCCATTTTCTTCATAAACCAACCAAAAATTTCCCAACTTTGCAAGGGCACAAATCCTTCAATTTTAATGCTATGAAGGTATTCTTGGACATTTTGGAAAGCTTGAAGAGTCCTATAACCAAACCCATTGGTTTCATGTCCATATCCTTTACCATTCTCAAGTTATGCCCTTTTGAAGTTGTTCACTTTTTGTTGACTTTTAAAAGGACCTATAATGTCTTAGCTCATACCTTCCAAATGAAGCATTTTTGGGCTTGGCTTGTGAGACACAAAGTTGTAGAGAATTAAATTTCCTTCAAAATGAGATTTGGATGGGAAAAATGTGATGAAGCATGTGAAAGTTATGGCTGGTCAAAGTTCAGTTGACTTTTCCTGAGGAAACCCTAATTTAGAAACCTCTGATTCTTGATGATCTGAAATATCCTTGATGAATCATGATCAACCCTTGATAAAATGATGAATTTTAATTCATATACTTGATGTTGGCAAAAAATCATGAAGTTTGACTTTGGTTTGACCACAGTTGACCTCAGTTTGACTTTTCAACTGCTTTGACTAGTTTTGACTTATCTGATCATTTGACTGAGCAAACCTTTGTGAAAAGTCTTGAAATTTGTCATGGGGATTCTTAAACACATATAAGATGTTATGAAGCTCACTTGAAGTCTTGGAATTCCATTTAGCCTGATTAAAGTCAAAACCCTAGTTTTGGATGCACTGCTTAGGAGGATGCATTGTCTGAGGGAATTGTCAAACTTTTTGACTATTTGTGAACTTTGTGAACCTTGTGAACCTCATAAGATGTCTTGTGAACCTTGTGAACTTCATGGGAGGTCTTGTGAACCTTGTGAGCCTCATAAGATGTCTTGTGAATCTTGTGAACCTCATAAAAGGTCTTGTGAACCTTGTGAACCTCCTGGCACACAAAGTCTTGTATTGTGAGGGCAAATTTTGGGGTGCAACAGCTGCCCCTGTTCAATTTTCTGAAACCTGAGGGGTTAGATTGGTATATTTGCCAGTCGTGATCTGGAAGGTTGAAGGGGATTGAACACAAAAGCCCAAAAATTTGCACTCACCGGTGCGTAGAGTGGTACTGATGACTAGTTGAATATGCTTGAGTGGGCTTAAAGATGCCACTTGGAGAAAAATTCTTCAGGTACATTTCTTGGAGGATAAAGCAGTCCAGAATATGAAGATATAATGATAGCTTTCAGGAGGATAAACAACGTCCCGAGGTAGTGATATGCTTTCAGGAGGATAAACAACGTCCTGAGGTAATGATATGCTTTCAGGAAGATAAACAACGTCCTGAGGAACTGATATGCTTTCAGGAGGATAAACAACGTCCTGAGGAAATGATGTAACCTTTGGGAAGATGATCAACGACCCAAGGTAATAATATGCTTTCAGGAGGATAAACAACGTCCTGAGGAAATGGTAGCTTTCAGGAGGATAAACAACGTCCTGAGGTAATGATATGCTTTCAGGAGGATAAACAACGTCCTGAGAAACTGATATGCTTTCAAGAGGATAAACAACGTCTTGAGGAAATGATGTAACCTTTGGGAAGATGAACAACGGCCCAAGGTAATAATATGCTTTCAGGAGGATAAACAACGTCCTGAGGAAATGGTAACCTTTGGGAAGATAAACAACGGCCCAAAATCATAATATGCTTTTAGGAGGATAAACAATGTCCTGAGGAAAAGGTAGCTTTCAGGAGGATAAACAACGTCTTGAGGTATAAGTATAACTTTTGGGAAGATAAACAACGGCCCAAAGTCATGATATGCTTTCAGGAGGATAAACAACGTCCTGAGGAAAAGGTAGCTTTTGGGAAGATAAACAACGGCCCAAGGTAATGATATGCTTTCAGGAGGATAAACAACGTCCTGAGGAAATGATGGCTTTCAGGAGGATAAACAACGTCCTGAGGAAATGAGGTAACCTTTGGGAAGATAAACAACGGCCCAAGGTAATGATATGCTTTCAGGAGGATAAACAACGTCCTGAGGAAATGATGTAACCTTTGGGAAGATAAACAACGGCCCAAGGTCACAAGTTGTTGATGAAGTCTGTCTGCTGGAGAATTAATCTGAAAAACAAGATTATAACATTCTGTATGATAATATTAGCTTATGTATTATGTATGCATGTATAATATGATGCACTTAAGTAATGTATTATGTATCTAGGTATATGTATGTTATGATGTAAATGATGTATGTATGCATCATGTAGCCTGAAGCGTCTGGATATCTTTGTATAATAACTGCTGGCCAGGGAAAATAAATCCCGATTTGTTGTTGAAGAATATGAGGAACTTGTTCCTGTCTCGTTTGATAATATAGTATTCATAACTTCCCGTCTTCGTTTGATAGTAAGGTATCCATAACCTCCCGTCTTCGTTCGTCGTACTCCTATTGAAAGAATAAATTCCCGACTATCCGTCTGAGGATAAAAGAGATGGATATAAATTCCAGGGGAGATGTGACTCGAAGTATTTATAAAGATGGATTTTCCCTACTGGGGGATTTGTAGCTGTTTTGTGGGATGAATCGGCGAAGCTTCGTTGAATTCCTTCCCTCGTTCGTCCTTAGTAAATACTATTACTGCATTTCATGCATTTCTGGTAAACATCAATCATATTCAAAAGCATACATACATTCAAACACAACCAATGGACGTTTCGCTTATGTAAATAGGGTAAAAGTAAATCTGGATTCAGAGGAAAAGTAAAGCTGAACTTGAAAATAGAACCGTTTCAACTTCGAGAGTGTATAACCAATTGGATTTAGAGCTCCTGAGATTCTTAACTTTCCTGAATACCTCCCAAGAATCCTCATAGCTGGATCTGAAGACATGATACATACACTATCTGATACTACTGGCGTAGACAATTAATCTCCACAGTGGCTTCTGCTGAGAATCCAATATCAAGGTAACATAATGAGAAGAACGTGTCTTCAAATTGTGATGAACCATATATGCTCCAGGTATTAGATTTGAAAAGAAAGCATTGCTCTTTGGTTGAGGATGAATTGTCCCATAATGGAAGTATCTGAAGGTAGTTACCTCAAGAGAAATAAGCAGAATGCCCCACAATAATATGCCCCTGACATCATGAACTTCGTAATGTTACCCTTGGTAATTCAAATACATGAGGAAAGCTGCCCCTGGCTATTAAGCACTGTTGGATCTGGACCTGATTGCCCCAAATGAATTGAATCAGTAAGTTGGAATTCCCCTTGACTGGGAAACAGTGGCTATGACCCTGGCATTATGAACTTTGTAATGTTACCCTCGGTAATTTAGACAGATGTGGAGATCTGCCCCTGGATACTTAAACATAACTGAATCCTGTCCTGATTGCCCCACATGAGTTAGGCAGTATCATGGTCTGCCCCCTTGATTGGGAGATAATGACTATGCCCCTTTGTATACATGGACTTTGATCCAGGAAGCAACTTTGTTTATCAGAAGGACTTTGGTTTATTGAACATTCATCCTGTAAGTTTCTCTGTTTATCAAACATTCAGGCATATGCAAACAAATATATTCAAAAATGCAATGCTTATGTCTGTCTTGAAGTTTTGAAAAAGAGTTATTTTTAGAAAAAATAATTTTTGTGAAAACTGTGATATTAACTCAAGCTTTATAATAAGCCCTAAAGGAGTCAGGATACCTTTTTGTAGCAGTACGCTTTCGAACTAACCATGCTTCAGTTAGGACTTTTAAAGGGTTGTAACGTGGCCTGGTTCATGGTTTAAGAAACATAAGATAAAGGCTCAAATTTATTTGTACCCAACCCAATCTCCATGATGTTCTTTAGTCCTATGTTCGGTTAACTTATGCATTGAGGTTCCAACGGAGTTTGGAATTGTAACACTGACATTTGTGATGGTTCAGAAACCAAAAATTTATTTGAACATTCAGTCATCTTTCTTTGTTGAGGATTCATAATGACCTCTTTTTTTTCTCTTTTGACTTTATTATCCCTTCTTTTTGCCTGAACTGTTTGTTTCAAAATTACAGTCAGCGGAATTTCTCAAATTTTTTACTAAGTCTCCTTCATAGGTTTTGACTTAATGGGTTTTTCTTTTGCTGGATATTGACTGTCAGGTTTAATGATTATAGAGAACCATCATTAGTTGTGTACAACACAGATGATTGGCATATTTGAGTTAACCGAGTAACTACCCTGCCCCGGGTTATGAATAAGGGTTTTAATTTGTGCGAGAATAAAAACTCCTACTTCATAGGCTCAAAAGGGTTGACTAGGGATTAACTTCCTTATATCTCCACTGTTTAGGAATTGAAACAATGCATGTACATCGTCAGCATAGTCTGTTCAAAAGCATACTGCCTAATATTATGGTATTGTTTTCGTCATCCTCCCTCTACAGGCTTATAGCTTTATCAGGAGTTAAATATCACAAGATAAAAATAAGAAGCATAGTTTTAAAAATATAGTGAAACGAATGGATTAATTCAAGACGAACATACGCAATGCATTAATGAAAACAAAAGTTTAACATAATAGTAAGTGTTCAAACAAATAAAAGAAATTAAAAATGAAAATTCAAATGTTGTCCCATCCAGTTGTCTGAATGTCCTCAATTGCAATCTGTAAACTTTGAGGAGCAGTATACTTCACCATGAAATTAAATTTACCACTTGGATGTCCCAAGGTGCCCCATATCTCAACAGGAATAGGTAAGCTTCCTTTCTTGCTACACTGGGCAACTTGTCTTGCAGCTTCGGTGTTTGATGGGTGATAGTAGAATTCAACTTGACCTTCTGGAGTAACCTCTAGGATTCCTTCGTCAATCAAGTCTTGGATCTTTTTCTTCAATGTCCAACAACTATTAGTATCATGTCCAGGGCAGTTGGAGTGATACCCACACCTTGCCTTGGGATTATAGCGAGGAGAGGAAGTTTTAGGATTTTGAGGAGGATTTTTCAAGGAAATTAGTTTCATCTCCAACAAGCATTGCAGAACTTGTGACATTGGAGTGCTGAATTTGATAAACTGTCTTCTACATCCCTTGTGTTGAGGTGGATTAACTTTACCATGTCTTTTTTCTTTAGCTGAAGAACAATCAGTGGTAACTGGTTTCTTACCTTCTTTTATCCTCATCTTTCTTTCAACCAAATCAGCTTGTTTTAACGGAGGTTGATTGACAATTAGATTCCTGACTCCACTACTTTGAAGTTTGTGAACAAAGGTTCTTAGCTTATCTTGCCCCTGAGCTAAACTTTGAATAAGAGCCACCTGGTCATTCATCTGGATCCTCATTTCTGTCATCTCAGCTTGCAGTTGTTCCAACTGATTATCCTTATTGTCCTCATGATTCTTCTTCTTAGCTAGCAGTGTCTTTAATTCATCTTGCCCCTTGGACAAGTTCAGGATCAGCTCTTGGAACTGTGCATTTTGTGCCTGGAGATCTTTAACTGTTTGTTCAAGAGCCATTGCTGAAATAAACAGCGAGAAGATAAGAAACCTGTGCATAGTAAACATGTGATGCAATGATATGATATGTTGATGTATATGCAATGTTTTCAAGGACCGCAGGATTTAAATTTGCTTAAACAAACAAGAAGGTAAACTTTTATTAGGAATAAATTTGTTTTGCCTCTTGGGCTTACAGAAAATGAAATAAATACAAGAGATGGGGTTTTAAGTCTCCCATGGACGTTTCCTCTTTGTGTTGAGGTATGAGTTGAGATTCCGTTCCTCGTGAAGTTGCTTTGTTAGTTCCAGGATTCTTTCTTGGCTTGTTTTGTAATGAGCCTCAAAAGTATCCCTTTGCTCCTTCGGCTGGATCCAGGATCTCTGTAAGTCTTCCATGTCAGTAGGCATGTCTGGGTGAAGGATGGTATAAGAAGTATCTCCTTCAGCAACAGGTTCCATGGTAACTGGCAGGATAGCAGGATATGGCATCATGAGAGTCTGAGCACGAGATCGCACCCATCTGAGATAAGCTTCCATAGGAATAGTGTACTTAGGCTCCAGAGCCTTGTTGTCAACCCTGTTCACTTTTCCCCATGCTCGTATGAATCTCTGACGGTAACCTTGAAGATCGTTGTCGTAGTCAAACACAATGCCTTGAATCAACATGTCATGTGGGCCGTCACTCCGAGCATAACCAAACTGTCGTAAAGCCAAAGAAGGGTTGTAAGTAATGCCTCCTCTTATGCCTAGAAGTGGCACATTAGGAAACTCCCCACACGGTCAATGATAGTGACATTCTCCATAGATCTGGAGCACTAATGGATATCTGAATGAGAGAGTGACATAATCCTCTTGGACCACCTGAACCCCTGTTCATTCTTCATCACTGAGCGAGGAAGGTGAGAAATAAACCACCTAGATAGCAAAGGTATGCAGCACATCAGAGTTCCTCGTGCCTTCGTAGTACGAGTATGAAGAGAGTGCAGGATGTCCCCAAGTAATGTAGGCACTGGATTGTGACTCAGGAATATGTTGATGGCATGAACGTCTATGAACTGATCAGGATTGGGAAACAACACTAAGCTATAAATCAACAAGGCTAAGATCTCCTCAAAAGCATCATAGCTCATAGCTTTCAAGAACACTTGAGCTTTATCCATTAATACCTTGGCAAGAATACCCTTAACTCCGCTTCTCGTTTCTAGAACAATGTCAGACTTCTTCAGATGTAGAGCTACAACAATAACCTCTGGTTTAAGCTCCTTCTCCAAGCCTGTGAAGGGTCTTTGATCAAGAACAGGTATACCCAGAAGTTTAGAGAACTCTTCCATTGTAGGAACCAACTGATAGTCAGGGAATGTGAAGCAATGGTGCTTAGGATCAAAGAACTGAAACAGAACACTCATCATGTCTTCATTTAACCCTGAGGTGACTAGATCCAATAGGTGACCATGTCTCTTGATAAACTGGGAATGATCAGACACTTGAGAAACCAACTCTTTAAGCTTAGAAGGTATGCCTACAAAGTTGATCCTGATAGTGTTTCTACGAGCAGAAGCCATGACCTACAACAAAGAACAAAGATAAATCCTTTGGTCCTTGAAATGGTTAGTGAAAATGCTATGCTTATGATGCATGATGATGCTATGATGTTATGCTTAATCACAAACATTTGGCACACACGAACAAGTCACACAATAGCCCTAGGTTTAAAGGCTTGCATGAGGTTCAAAGGTAAGTACCCTCCCCTAAAGTTAGTTGGTTCATCCTGTCCTATAAAGTAACCAGGTTCTAAGGGATCTCAAAATCATTGATCCTTCACAAGGGTGGTTGTTCAGTAGGCAACTTACTTGCCAACCAAAACCCTCCAAGTTTAGAATCTCAATGAGCGTAGTATCGAGTATCAACCAACTTCAGTCTTCACCAAAGCCGGTTATCTCACTACTTTCTAAAGGCCAAGATGGGATAACTAGGGTTCTAAAAGTTAGTTAGTGCATTGACAACATATGGCAGCCTCATATTATCCTCAAATTGACTTAAGGAACATAAGCACCAACCAAGAAGTCACACTAACTATGGCCACCAGATCAACCATATCGGTATACGCCGTACAGTTTCCTTGGTCTATTGCCATTTACCTAAGGTACACTAGATCCGGGTTAGGATCTTTCACACATAAGAACAACCCAACAGATAAGTATAAAGCAAACAAGGCAAACAATTTAAAGTGAGCTAATTCCTAAGGGTACCCCTCTTTTATTAAGTCCCCAGCAGAGTCGCCAGTTCTGTAACACGGTGGGAGAACTGACTTTAGTTATGTTGCGGATAGCAAGAGTCACCACCGACTTTTATTTTATCCAAAGGAAAGGCATAAAAGAACAGGAAAGACCTTTAAAAGATTTTTGGGTCCGGGGGGTAGGTTATGTAAAGGGAAGGTGTTAGCACCCTTTACATCCATGGTTATCCATGGGCTCTTAGTTACTTAGCTCACTTTAAAATGTTTTTGAAAATGTGAAGTGTGTGAATAAAAATTTTCTTAAGTGTTTTATAATGATCCATGTACGGATGCGTATAAAACCTTTGTTTTGAAAATTTGTTTGAAATGTGTGAAGTGTTTGAAATTGTTTTGAAGAGTGAGCAAGTATCTAAGAGGAACCTACCCTAAGTTTTAAGTCTTTTCTGTTCTTGAATCCTTTAAGTGGTAAGACTATCCCTATTATTAAAGAATAGGTAGTCATTACCTTGGATGTGAGGGACAAGTGAAGGGACATTGTTATTTAGGCAACTGTGGGGTGTATAAGCAATTCGAAAGGGACGTATCATCTTTATTTCGAAAGGGACAAGATCATTACGAAGGCAACATTCGAAAGGGACTTGATCTTTTATCTGTTTAGGGACTAGATGATGTGAAATTAGGGACTTTGCTTTATACACCCTACTTGACCTTTATGTAATAGACAACATGAGAGGTATCCTTATGGAAGTGAGATGGCGATCAAAGATCGACTTACGTGTGTGAGTGTACAATTTTAATATTTATCTTTTAAATTAGTGAGCTAAATTAATTTTAAACATACAAACATGTTACACTCCCTATTTACTAACCATGGCATAAAATAAATATTAAATACTATTACAATATTACATAAAGGAAGCAATTACAAATTAATAATAATTAACAAATTAAATAAATAAGCAAGAATAATAATAATAATTGGGTTAGTAAAAAAAATAATAATACAAAATTAAATGGGGTTAGTAATGATAAATATCACACAAATATAATTAATAATAATAATAATGAAATAAGCAAGAATATTATAATAATTAAAAGTTCAATTTTTATAAACAATTATTATTTAAGATTAATAAGAAAATATAAGCAATTATACTAATTATTATAAAGTTTTAAATTATTTATAAATTATAAAAATTAAGTTAATTATAAACCTATTATGAAAAAAATTAAATTATAATTACAAAATTAAATTAACAATTTTTAACTATTTTTAAACATATATCAAGAATTATTTATATACAAAAATTAAATTATAAACAATTTATGTCATATTATCATATTAACAAAATTAAATTAAGAATTTTAATTTTAACCATATTTATATACAAGAATTAAATTATGAACAAATTAAAAAAATATACATGATTAAATAAAATAGGATTATGTTTTAAATAGGAGAAAATTAGGGTTTATTAGAAAACATTAAGATTTATTTATTAATTAAAATATAAGCAAGAATTAAAATAAACAAATAAATAATATTTACAATTAGGGTTTTAGAAAAATATTTTTAGGGTTAATCTTGGTTTATGAAAATATTTTAGGATTAAATTAGGGTTATAGTTTAATTAAAATTAATAATGATAATAATAAACAAACAAAACAAATAATGGAGAAAAGAAAAAAAGAACTTACCTGGGCTGGGAGTTGAACCCAGCCCCTTTGCTTTCACATACTCCAGCCAACAAGATCAACCACTGGGCCAGCGCGCGCACAGGTGCTAAGGATAGGGGTTCATTTAGTTTTGTGGCTTAATCCTGGAAAATCATGAAATAAAGAAAACAAAACAAAAGGCCTGGGGGGGATCGAACCCAGGACCTTTGCACAGCACACAAACACACTTACCATTCCAGCCGGGAGGGCGCTTCTGATCATATATACATCACAATACATTATATTTTAAGTTTAATAATTAACTAGAAAAATAAGAAAAAAGATTGGTGAATCCAGGACTCGAACCAGAGACCTTCAGGTATAACACAAGTGTTCCCTACCACTGGGCCAACAATGCTGTTGTGAAATAATATCAAACAGAATCAATAAAATATTAAAATTAAATTTCAAATCAAAGTCAAGCACAAAACAGATTCGGTTTAGGTCATTCATGAGGTTATGGATGCATATGAGTATTGAGAATGATTCAAGGATGTCCAATAAACATGTCTCAACCTTCAAATCTCTTTGGAATGATCTCTATTGAAGAATCCGAATTTCAAATTTTGGATGATTTTTGAAAGTTGCAACTTACTCTTTGAGGCCAGAATTTCATGTCCAATGCATTAGGTTATGTTGTCTACTTATAGTACAATGGAACTAGGTCAAAAAAAATTGATTGTTGTGTGAATTATTTGATTGAAAAAGATTGAAAAAGATTAAGACTTAAAATCAAATATTTGTGAATTCAACCTTTCTATTTCAAGCCAATCACCATAATTTTTATATCACTTTGATCCAAACAATCTTTATGACTTTCTAGAAGCACAATTTCATTTAAATATTTGATTTTTCTATTTTATTTTAATTTAAAATGATTTTAAATGAATAAAATCAAAATAAATAAAATAAAATGATAAAAAATCTGAATAATTGAGAGTTGGGTCGTGCATGAAGTGTTTGTATGGATTGGATCATCACATGGCAAGCCCATTTAGAAAAACTTGGTTTTAAACCTCCATTTTCTTCATAAACCAACCAAAAATTTCCCAACTTTGCAAGGGCACAAATCCTTCAATTTTAATGCTATGAAGGTGTTCTTGGACATTTTGGAAAGCTTGAAGAGTCCTCTAACCAACCCCATTGGTTTCATGTCCATATCATTTACCATTCTCAAGTTATGCCCTTTTGAAGTTGTTCACTTTTTGTTGACTTTTAAAAGGACCTATAATGTCTTAGCTCATACCTTCCAAATGAAGCATTTTTGGGCTTGGCTTGTGAGACACAAAGTTGTAGAGAATTCAATTTCCTTCAAAATGAGCTTTGGATGGGAAAAATTTGATGAAGCATGTGAAAGTTATGGCTGGTCAAAGTTCAGTTGACTTTTCCTGAGGAAACCCTAATTTAGAAACCTCTGATTCTTGATGATCTGAAATATCCTTGATGAATCATGATCAACCCTTGATTAAATGATGAATTTTACTTCATATACTTGATGTTGGCAAAAAATCATGAAGTTTGACTTTGGTTTGACCACAGTTGACCTCAGTTTGACTTTTCAACTACTTTGACTAGTTTTGACTTATCTGATCATTTGACTGAGCAAACCTTTGTGAAAAGTCTTGAAATTTGTCATGGGGATTCTTAAACACATATAAGATGTTATGAAGCTCACTTGAAGTCTTGGAAGTCCATTTAGCCTGATTAAAGTCAAAACCCTAGTTTTGGATGCACTGCTTAGGAGGATGCATTGTCTGAGGGAATTGTCAAACTTTCTGACTATTTGTGAACTTTGTGAACCTTGTGAACCTCATAAGATGTCTTGTGAACCTTGTGAACTTCATGGGAGGTCTTGTGAACCTTGTGAGCCTCATAAGATGTCGTGAATCTTGTGAACCTCATAAAAGGTCTTGTGAACCTTGTGAACCTCCTGGCACACAAAGTCTTGTATTGTGAGGGCAAATTTTGGGGTGCAACACACGGATCCATTTGTAGGGCCACCATGCTTTTAATGCATTTATTTTTTCCATGAAATAAAGGATATTTTTCAAGCAAATTGTGTTCTCTTTCTTTCGTTTTAAAATTTTTCACACAAAAAATAAAATGGCAATGTTTTTCCTTTTGTTTGTGTGTTTGCGTCTCTTTTGAAAAAGAGCAGATTCTGAAATAAGCACATCATCTGTGCAGTGTTGATCATCCGGATTCTAGTGATAACGTTCCTGCTATGACCACGCATGACTTTGACAATCCTATCTACCAAGCTGATGAAGGGGTTGAGGAAGACTATAAACTCCCCGAAGAATTGGTCAGGTTGTTGAAACAAGAGGAAAGGGTCATTCAGCCTCATCAGGAAGAATTAGAGATCATCAACATCGGGACTGAAGATGTAAAGAGAGGGGTAAAGATTGGGGCCAGTCTGCAGGCCGAGGTAAAGAAAGAGTTGATTAGCATGCTACATGAATATGTGGATATCTTTTCCTGGTCGTATCAAGATATGCCAGGACTAGATACTGACATTGTTGTGCACAAGCTGCCACTAAGAGAAGACTGTCCTCCAGTGAAGCAAAAGCTGAGAAGAACTCATCCTGATATGGCGATGAAGATCAAGGAGGAAGTTCAGAAGCAGTGGGATGCTGGATTCCTTGCCGTAACTAGTTACCCCCCTTGGGTAGCTAATATTGTGCTTGTACCAAAGAAAGACAGCAAAGTTCGGATGTGCGTAGATTATCGGGATCTAAACAGAGCGAGTCCGAAGGATGACTTTCCATTACCTCACATCGATGTGCTGGTAGACAACACCGCTCAGTTCTCGGTATTTTCTTTCATGGATGGCTTCTCCGAGTATAATCAGATCAAGATGGCACCAGAAGACATGGAGAAGACAACGTTCATTACCCCGTGGGGTACATTTTGTTATAAGGTTATGCCCTTGGGGTTGAAGAACTTCGGGGAAACGTATCAGCGGGCTATGGTCACATTGTTCCATGACATGATACACAAGGAAATTGAATGCTATGTGGACGCTATGATTGCCAAGTCCCGGGACAAAGAGGAGAATTTGGTCAATCTCAAAAAGCTGTTTGATAGATTGATAAAGTACAAATTGAGGTTAAATCCAAACAAGTGCACTTTTGGAGTGCGGTCCGGAAAATTGCTGGGTTTTATTGTTATCCAGAAAGGAATTGAGGTGGATCCTGCAAAAGTAAAAGCAATACAAGATATGCCTGCACCGAAAACAGAAAAAGAAGTGTGCGGGTTTTTAGGGAGATTGAACTACATTTCACGGTTCATATCTCATCTAACTACTACGTGTGAGCCAATATTCAAATTGCTAAGAAAAGAGAAAACGGTCAGGTGGAATGAGGACTGTCAAAGAGCCTTTGATAAGATAAAAGAATATTTGCAGGAGCCTCCGATTCTAATGCCTCCAGTTCCAGGACGGCCGCTTATCATGTACTTGACTGTGCTAGAAGGGTCAATGGGGTGTGTTCTAGGCCAACATGACGAGTCTGGTCGAAAAGAGTACGCTATTTATTACCTTAGCAAAATGTTTACCGACTGTGAATCCCGTTACTCACTGCTCGAGAAAACTTGCTGCGCTTTGGTATGGGCTGCTCGCCGACTGAGACAGTATATGTTGACCCATACCACACTGCTAATCTCAAAAATGGACCCTGTCAAGTATATTTTCGAGAAACTAGTGTTAACCGGAAGGGTTGCAAGGTGGCAAATGATCTTAACAGAGTATGACATACAATATACTTCCCAGAAAGCCATCAAAGGAAGTGTATTGTCAGATTATCTTGCACAACAGCCACTAGAAGATGACTATCAGCCAATGAAATTTGATTTCCCTGATGAGGACATCATGTACCTCAAAGCAAAAGATTGCGAGGAACCACTTCCGGAGGAGGGGCCAGACCCTGAATCCAAATGGAAGTTGATGTTTGATGGGGCAGTCAATATCAACGGATGTGGAGTTGGTGTTGTTCTTATCACTCCTAAAGGTGTACACTTTCCCTTCGCTGCAAGAATTACTTTTGGTTGCACCAACGATGAAGCGGAATACGAGGCGTGCATAATGGGAATAGAGGAGGCTATTAATCTTCAGATTAAGACCCTCGATATATTCGGAGATTCAACCCTCGTTATTAATCAGATTACCGACAAGTGGTATACACATCAAGAACATTTAATTCCTTATAGGGATTATGCCAGAAGACTGTTGACGTTCTTCACAATGGTTAAGCTTCAGTACATACCGCGAGATGAGAATCAATTTGCCGATGCATTGGCTACTCTTTCTTCGTCCATCAAAGTCTTGTGTTGGAACTATGTACCCATGATTGACATTTCCCGGCTTGACGCACCAGCTTATGCTTTCTCTATAGACGCAGTGTCTGACGAGAAACCTTGGTACTTCGATATCAAGCTCTTCCTGGAAAAATAAGAATACCCAGCTGGGGCATCATCCAACGACAAGAAGACGTTAAGACGACTTGCTGCGAGCTTCTTCTTGAATACATATGGGGTTTTGTATAAGAGGAACTTTGACATGGTCTTGCTCAGATGCGTGGATAGACACGAAGCAAGCCTGTTAATGCAAGGAGTCCACGAGGGATCTTTCGGTACTCATGTAGGAGGACATGCAATGGCTAAGAAGTTGATGAGATCGGGGTACTATTGGATGACAATGGATGCAGACTGTTGTTTGTACGCCCGTAAGTGCCACAAGTGCCAGATTTATGCAGACAAGGTGCATGTTCCTCCCAGACCGCTCAACGTCATGTCATCTCCTTGGCCCTTTTCTATGTGGGGCATTGACATGATCGGGAAAATAGAGCCAACTACTTCAAATGGTCATCGTTTCATTTTGGTGGCGATCGATTACTTCACTAAATGGGTTGAAGCAGCATCTTATGCCAATGTCACTCGTCAAGTGGTAGCCAGATTTTTGAAAAGAGACATCATTTGCAGATACGGAGTACCCGAGCGAATCATTACTGACAATGGTTCCAACTTTAATAACAAGATGATGGCAGAATTGTGTTGGGACTTCCAGATTCAGCATCATAATTCTTCTCCTTACCGACCAAAGATGAATGGTGCAGTAGAGGAGGCCAATAAGAATATTAAGAAGATTGTACAAAAGATGGTTGTCACTTACAAAGATTTGCATGAGATGTTACCATTTGCGTTGCATGGGTACCGAACGTCAGTCAGGACGTCGACCGGGGCAACTCCTTTCTCATTGGTATATGTCATGAAGGAAGTCTTGCCTGTCGAGGTGGAAATTCCTTCATTGCGTGTGATGATGGATGTGAAGCTTGATGAGGCTGAGTGGGTACGTGCTAGATACAATCAGTTATGCCTAATTGAGGAAAATAGATTAGCGGCTATCTATCATGATCAGCTTTATTAGAGGAGAATGAAGCGAGCATTCGACCAACGAGTACGTACTCGAGAATATCAAGTAGGCGAGCTTGTGCTCAAGAGGATCGTTCCTCCAGGTTCAGATCACAGGGGCAAGTGGACCCCAAACTACGAAGGCCCATTCATAGTGAAGAAAGTTTTCTTGGGAGGAGCACTGATGCTCACTACTATGGATGGAGAAGATTTCCAGTCTCCTGTTAACTCGGACGCAATTAAAAAATACTTCGCATAAAAAGACCCGCTGGACACAAAAACAGAATTAAAGTCCAGCCAAGAAAAGGGCATCCCGACGAGCTAAAAATAGAATAAAAAGCTCGGGAAAAAGTTAGGGAAAAAAAATGTACACCCGCTGAGTTGAAAAGCCACATCAGACAATTCAGGAAAAAAAGGGTATCCTGGTGGATTGAAAACCCGAAAGGGCGATCCACGCAAAAAAAGAGGGAATAAGCGAACAACTGCAATCCGGGTAATCTGAACCAAATTATCGTTTCGTACAGCTTGACAATATCAGAAGGATAGGAAACAGTCCCCTCATCTTTCAAGAAAGCAAAGGCAAGAACAGAAAGTTTTGAAGACATGTTGATCATAGCAAGAAGGAAACTCATTGGGATGCCGTGCCCATTGCCATTAGAATAGTTTATTTTCTCAATTTTATGGTAGCTATCTCTTTCCAGGTGGTTGCTTCTTAATGTAAAAACTTTTCCTATTCAGAGGCCTTTCAATAAATGAAAATTCAGTCAAAAAGCTGTGTTGTGTTTGGCAAAAAATAACATTGCATTTGAAACATGTTGAGTTTTCTGAAATGACATTGCAGGGAAACATTTAAAACCATCTTTGAGTGTCGGGTGACGATGGATGAACAGATCATACCATGCAAGTCCCTGGGGTACATGTGTGTATTCTGTTGTTGCAGGTTTTGCAGGGTATTATCACACTTTCTCAGGCATAATATTCCCCAGCTGAAGCAGATCAGATGAAATGAAATTGATCCCCAGCAAGCTCTCAAGACTGTGTGAAGAGCCTTCCACAAGTGAAGTAGGCTCAGCAGGCAGCTGAATACCCGACTTCCCCACGGAGTTCATGTTTGGGTTTCACTCCCATCATCGAGTTATTCCCTAGCGAAGTCGCCAATTTATCTTTGGTTAATGTGATGACAGAAACAGTTGTTCATCCCCAGTCGGAGTTAGACATCGTCAAAGCTCTTGACCAGGTTCCCCTGCAGAGTTGGGATTTTTTGTTGCCAATCAGGGCATTCCGTTTTGTGCTCGTCTGCATTTCCTGGAACTCGTCTGTGTTGGATATCCGTCTTGTGCTCGTCTGTACTCCCCAACACTCGTCTGTGTTTGATAGTTGTTTTTGCTCGTATGCACTCCCCAACACTCATCTGTGTTTGATAGTTGATTTTGCTCATATTCACTCCCCAACACTCGTCTGTGTTTGATAGTTGATTTTGCTCGTATGCACTCCCCAACACTCGTATGTGTTTGATAGTTGATTTTGCTCGTATGCGCTCCCCAACACTCGTCGGTGTTTGATAGTTGTTTTTGCTCGTATGCACGCCCCATCACTCATTTGTGTTTGATATTTGCTTATTGCTCGTCTGTGTTCCCCAACGCTCGTCTGCATTGCTACTCCAATTGCTCGTTTGTGTTGGATTTCTGGTACCCGTCTGTATTGCTACTCCAAATGCTCGTCTGTGTTGGGTTTCTGGTATTCGTCTGTACCAGTTGCTGGTATTTGTCTGTATCATCGCCTGAAGCGGTCGTCTGTGTTTCTTAGATCATCGTCTGATAATCGTTTGTATCATTGACTTATGGCACTTGTCTGTGTTTCTCTTGATGATCATCCATAATCGTCTGTGTTGAAGAGGTTTGAAGTCCTGACGGTGGGATTAAATGTCAAAATGGTTACCGGTCCTGGCGTAACAGGTTATCCGAAGGAGGTTTGTCTGTCTCAGACACCACTTATCTACGAAAGATTTGTGAGAAGGGTTCGTCAAATCCTAATGTCGCACCCGGCGTAACAGGTTTGCTCGAAGAAGGCTCGTTTGTCTTAGACCATATATCTACAAAGAATATATGAAGAGGGTTCGTCTATCCTGATTATGCATGTCTATCCTACAGACTTAAGTGCATCACCGGTCCTGGCGTAACAGGTTTATCCGAAGGAGATTCGTCTGTCTCAAGTCATATATTTTTGTAAAGTGAATGAAGAGGGCTCGTATGTCCAGTTCCTGGCGTAACAGGTTTACTTGAAGAGGGCTTGTATGTCCAGTCCCTGGCGTAACAGGTTTACTTGATGAGGGATCGTATGTCCAGTACCGGGCGTAACAGGTTTGCGTTCGAAGAAGACTCGTATGTCTAAGTTTTCCTTATCTGGTGCAACAGTTCAACTTGGAAGGGGCTTGTCTGCTTTCTCCCCACTTCAGTTACCAAAGCGTCATTTGGTTGGGTTTATTTCCCACTGTGTGCATTCTCCATCAGAGTGCAAATTTCAGGTTTTCTTGGTATTCAACCACAGTTCATCTTGAACGGTCGATAGCCCGTGCTACCGTCCTTTTCAGATTAACAGTTGCTTGAATAGGGGCAGCTGTAACACCCCAAATTTGCCCTCTTCTCTTTTAAGCATCATCATCATATCATAATAATCATAAGCATGTCATATCCTTAGCATTTTGCATAGAAAAATGAAGCATAACACTCACATGTTCTAGCATAAGGCATATAATCAACCATCTAGGAAATTTGAAGCACTGCAAGTCAAAATCAAGAGCATAGTGACCTGGCAAGAATCTCACAGGATCATTTTGCATAAGCTCTGTATCATCTTCAAGACCTTAAAAAATGGATGAGGATCAAAATCAGCTTGAAACGGTTGGCGTCGGGTTATTCTTGAGGTTTCCCACCAAAAGGAGGGAAATTCAAATTTTCCCTGCGTTAACCGGTTAACGCATTTGGTTAACCGGTTAACGGCTGCGAAATTTGAATTCCAGCAGCAAGTTCAGCATGTGTGTTTTGGCTCCATTTTCCAATTTTCTGATTTTTATTCATTTGAATTAATTGGGAATTGTGGAGAAGGATCTAGAGCATTTGTCCAAGCCTAATTCCAATGCTAAATCCTAATCACTTTCTAAGCCAATGCCAAGCCATATTTTTGGATCCCAAACCAAAATTTTGGGCCCCAAACCTAAACCATATTTATTCCATTTCCCTCCAAACCAAGAGGCTCTCTCTCACAATTTTCACTTCTCATTTTCTGAATTTTGAGCTCTCTCACCATTCTCTCACTTTTTTCCCCATTTTCCAAATCACTCAAAGTTCCTCTTTGAAGATCACATAACTTTGCATTAAATTGTGTAGATCTTGGAACTAGACCTCCATCCATATCTTCTTTGCATCATATTGATGGTTTATTACTTGGTTCAGATCTAGTTTGGAGATTAGAAGTGCTTGTGGAATCAAAATTCTGCATCAAGACCCTTTGCTTGCATTTATTTTGCATGGAGTGTGAAGATTAGCACCGGATCTTCTAAGTTTTCCGCGATATCTCTCATTTCCAGATCAAACAACATTTACCAAAGCATATCTCAGCTTTGTAGGTTGGTTAATTTCAGATCTAGCTCTGTTTATAGCTTATTTGCATGCTTGTGCTTTAGATCCACCATGTGCTTGTGTATTTGCTTGTGTTGCATGAATTGATTGGTTGATTTGTAACCGAATCCGTGTGGTAATGTTCATAAGCTTAATGATATGGATTAATGTGAATTGATCTATTTACTCCATGTATAATTGATTGTTGGACTGTTGAGGGATTGTATGAAATAAGCTGGTTTGAGCTGCTGTTTCTGCAGGATTTGCTGTTGTTTTAACAGTGTTAACCGGTTAACGCATTTGGTTAACCGGTTAATGCACCTGTTTTATGGTAAGATAAGTGTGGATGTTTATCCACATTTCAACTCTTCATCTTTCCTCTTTTGCTTTGCTTCTGCTTTGTGATGTTTGAGGTGCTTTGTGCCATCATGTGGTTCTCTACCCCCTCTCTAGCTTTCTTCTCCTTTCTTTTTGCTTCTCTTTTGATCATCCTTTCTCTTAGGATATTTGAAGCCTCACTAACCTTAGGAATCCTTTGCATGCTAACATTAGGATTCGTTAGTCCCCCCATTAGATTTTTTTTACCTTTAAGATCTTTGGTTCTCTTTTCTTCTCATCTCAAAACAAAAAGCATAAAAAATACTTAATAAAGATTGAAGTGGGCTCCTGTGCAATAGCCTTATTCCATGAAACACTTGTAGTTTTCCTATCTTGGGATGGTACAAGCTTGTTCATCATGATGCACAAGTCTGATCATGAGACCATCTTCATCAAGAAAATCATAAAACACACTTCTTTATTTTAATTACAAAAACACTTAATAAATTCAACGAGTTAGTGAGCTTAGGCCCTAATCTCTAGAACCAAGTTTTGGGGATCTTCTCCTTACTTGAGTGTGCTTGTTCTATTATTCCATCTTGGAATGTAGTAGCAAGTACACATTCCATGGAAAAGAGCTTGAGTTCACTTCCTTGTGACACACTCATAAAAAGCTTAAAAAGAACACAAACAAACAATAATCGTCTCTCCTTCGGGAATTCTTTTCTCATCTCCTTCGCTCCGTCCGTGAACTTGCTTTTACTTGTCATTTTGTAAGACGGTAACGCACTCGTCGTCCGAGCCTGCAACACCTGAGCATTGACATAGGCAGTTTAAGCCTTAATACACAAGCAATCTTTTCCACCCCTAGTTAGGGGAACTACGGCGACTCTGATCCTCATTGTCCAGATGAGGTACGTAGGCAGCGGGGTAGGGCCCGTTCGAGCACAGTCTTTATTTTCCCTACATTTTTCCTCTTTGTTTTCTTTCTCACTTCCTTTTCCAGTTCCAGTTCCTTTCCTTTTGCAGCAGCTTTCTATTTTTTTCACCCTTTGAAACAGATTTCTTTGCAAGCGTGGATCCCGCCGGGTACGGCGGACGATCTGGGTGCTAATACCTTCCCAGGTCGTAACCGACTCCCGAACTCAGTCTCTTTGGTTCGCAGGACCCGTGTCATTCCTCTTCTTTTCTTCTGGTTTATGCAGCATTACCATTCCCATTCCTTCGGGATAAAAATGCCTGGCTGGCGACTCTAACCTTTTCCGCGCCACTTTCGCGTTTGTACTAGGATGGAAATCCGGGGAGCGACAGATAGCAGTAATGGTTCCTTAACCAGCACGAAACCTTATGAAAGGTGTGTGCTTGTGAAAATTAGCTGAACATAGGAATGGAGAACATCACGAAGAGTGGGTGGGCACAAATAAACTTCGAGCCTATATCCTTTATTTCTATAACCGTGAACCAGGCCACGATATAACCCTTAAAAGTCCTAACTGAAACAGAGTTATTTTGAGAGCGTACTACCACGAGATAGCGTTCCTGACTCCTATGAGTTGTGCTAAAAGATCCTTATTGGTATTGCATGTACATACTTTCATTAAAAAATAATGTCGTATCTTAACCAGTGATTTGCTCACAAAGGTTTGCGACATCTTTTCAATAAAGACTTCAATATTAACATGTGTGTTGCATTAGAATTTTCATTCTAAGAATAAACATTTTTTGCTTGCATACATTTGTTTGGCATCATAATTGATTCACATACGGAAATTCAGTCCAGAAATTTAAGCTTGCTAGGTTGAGAAGTCCAAAACTTCTGAAAGACAATCACGTCGAGGTGCACTTTTCCTCCCGTAGTGAGTAGAAGCCTCCCATAATGAGCAAAAGTCTCCCGTAGTGAGCAGAAGTCCCCCGCAGTGGGCAAAGGTCTCCCGTAGTGAGCAGAAGCCCCCGTAGTGTGGCAATATTTCCAAGGTCCCGCAGTGAGCAAAGTCCACCCGCGGCGTGGCAAATTATCCAAAGTCCACCCGCAGTGTGGCAAAGTATCTAAAGTCCAATCGCAGATTGGAAAAGGTCCGTCCTCAGGGTGGCAAATTATATCTGAAGTCCAACCGCAGATTGGAAAAAGTCCTTCCTCAGGGTGGCAAATTATATCTTGAAGTCCACCCGCAGATTGGTGAAAGTCCATTCTCAGGGTGGCAAAATATCTTAAAATTTGACCGCAGATTGGCAAAAGTCCACCCGCAGTGTGGCAATTCGTTAGTCGTATGACTCCATCCGAAAGACATCATTAAGGCATTGTTGCAGCCTATCAAAGTCCACCCGTAGTGTGGCAAGTCAGCAGCCTTCTGGAATTATTCAAAAGGAATCCCCTGTTTACTATTCTTCTCATCATAATTATATCCAAGTAGAGTTCATTTGGTTGAGTTTATTTCCCTGTTCTTCTGCCACAGAGTAAAAATTTTCTGGTTGTTTCTGATATTCAATCCCTACATACCTCAAATGTCTGAAAGCAACTGCTATCATCCATTCAGGTCTACAGTGATTGAATAGGGGCAGCTGTAACACCCCAAAATTTGCCCTCATATTTATTACTAACCTAAGTGGCTCATGTTTGCATTTATCCACATTTTCAGTAGGCCATAACCATGCAGTCAATCTTTTCCCAGTGAACGATTCAAATAAATTTGAAAGTGATTCATGATTCATATGGCCAAATATTTTGGATTAAACTCATGTGTGATTTCTGTATTAGTTGTTTTTGGTAGTGGCTCATGTCCATATCCATGTCTGTTATGTCCCTCATTTTCTATCCATTATCCGTTCTTTCAATAACCATATTTTTTAATTATTCTTTTCGTCATTCATAATCAACAAACTAATTCATGATCAGTTTCCGTTATATAATCCTTAATTTTTTCTATTATCAATTCATTCATCAGTTTCCATTAGATAATCCTTAAGTTTTTCTATTATCAATTCATTCATCCATCTTTTTGATCCATTAGCCATTTATGTCCATTTTAAATTCCAAATTTCTTTTTATCAATAACCATATTTTGTGCATCCAAGATATTTTCAAGAATTCACTCACAACCATTTCATCCAAATTTTTAAACCCATTTCTTTGCTAAGAGAACAAACCTTTTTCATTAATCCCTTTTAATTTCTTTGTCCTAATTCCAATATCAACTTTAAACCATTTCATTAATTCTATTCTTAAAATCACCATTCATAACCATATTTAATATTCACATTCAAGTTCATTAAACTTTCATCCATTATTTCCTTGTACAAGGTCAAGAAAAGGAATGATCAATTCTTTTAGAAATGGTAATTAAGGAGGTTTGTGCAAAGTAAAAAATTCATGAGAAAATGAGAGTTATCCTTGAGATATGAGCAACTCAAAAAGAAGAATAAAGGATTTCATCGATTCAAAACGTATAACAGAATTACATAAGGAAAAATCATCAATAGCTTCGTAAACATTCATTCCAAATTTTGAGTTCAACATGGATATCAGTTCAAGAATGTTACACCAGAAATTTTGCACTAGAGTTTTACACAAGAAAATCCAGAACACAAAAATAACTAATAAAAAATTCAGCTACATGGATAACATAATTTTTCATTTCATGGAGATAAAAAACTTTGGATGGAAATTCTTTCATTGGTAATCCTCTCCTTGGTTCAACAGAAAACTCTTCAACCTCTTAATAAAACTTCATCAACAACCGTAACCAAAAATGGCTCCCAATTCTGAAACCATCTTTTCACGATAAACCCCGAATCCTTTATTCTCTCTTCAACCACATCTCTTCAATTTGAATTGAAGCAAAAGCCTGCATAAACCATATCCAAAGCAACAATAAATCGGGTCCAAACTTTTGCAACTATAACAAAACAAAAACAAAAAAAGGATTACCAACTGTCATCAATTTCGATTCATTATAACAAAACTACACTAGAATGTAGGAAGAGAAGAATAGCAAAATCAGAAGAAGAAACAAGTTGAAAATTCAGTTACAAAATATCTAACCGAATCAGTTACAGAAAAGTTCCAGAAGCTTCAGTTTCATCTCTCTCTATATATCAGACCACACTCACCATTGATTGGGCTGGATGGATTCTTTAATCCTCATTCATACACATCTTCATCCTCATTTCTGCTTCACCATTTTTCCTTGATTTTGATTCTCCTTCATCCCTTAAATAACTATTCACCATTTCTCCATAACTCTTATCCATTGGGCTTCAGCTTCTTCATCATTAATCTCACCATCTTCGAATAAACACCTTCTTCAATCATCTCCAACCCCTCTCGATCATCTGCAACATAACAACTCTGAATGTCAATCCAAATCTTCATCAACTCTGCATAAGTAACCAGAAACAATCGATGATCTAACAAGGAATAAGAAAGATTCACCATGCACACGCAACACCTTCACAGAAGTTCAAAGAAATCATAACAGCAACACAGTCAAAGAGTGAAAATGAGGAAGATCGTACCTGAGCGAAGGATTCAATCGGTCCCTAAAAGGCGTGAAACACTCCTCTATTGTTGTGATTGATGGCTTCAACTCGATGATTGAAGGCAAGCTAAGGCGGAGTCATAGCGGAGAAGAAAGCAAGAACGCGGCGTTGCGAGTCGAAATCAAAAGAAGCCATTAACAACAACGATTCGAGAAACTCACTGTTTTATGATTCAAATAAGACAACGATATTGAAATTAGAAGGAGACAAAGAGGATTGAGAAACGTGAACGGAAGGATCGTGAAGCTCAAGAGGACACGTACCTGAGTAGCAATAATCTTCGAGCACTGCATCCTTTTGTCGCAGGTACTACTTAAAGAGCGTGATTGTGGACTTGGATGATTTTATGTTTGAATTGTGTATTTTTTGTGTTTTGTGCGCTTGTATGATGTAATAGCTTAGAACTTTTATGCTTGTATAGTTCTCATAATTAGGCTAGAAAAGATAAAACGAATCGCTAGAAAACCAAATCTCAAAATAAAATAAAGAAATACTCGATCCAACGTCGAGTAAATTTTGGAAAAATGTTAAATAAATCTCATGTGATTTTAGGTCTCCCTCGATTACCATCGCTCCACTCCATTACACCAAAATCAAGCCTTGTATGTTGCACACCATAAATCGTGCGTCTCAGCACCACGCAATCAACCCACCCGATCCATTGTTTCATCTCATTTACGATTTACACACATTCTTACCCACCATGACGTGGGAGGACCATTTTATTCACTATTAACTTTTGTACTCGCATTTCTAGTCTAATATCCGCTTAGGTAGCTTTAATCTTTCAAGCTTCACTAACCATAGGTCACCATTAAACTCCATTAACTTCGGGTAAAGTCTAGTTTCCCTTAGAGTTTTTTCCTTTTACAATTTGAGTCTCACTTCTCACCTTTAAAGAAAAAAAAACATTTAAAAGGAAAGTAGGTACAATACGCCCCCGAGCCTTAAGCTATATGGGAAATGATTAGTGGAGGTCTCCTCCACTCTTCTAGGGTACTTTACAAACGTTCCATTGGGGGCGATCTTGTAAAGTATTCGCTCCTGTATCATAGTCTTTAGTGTTGTACCCGCGGAAAACAATAAACTCAAAACAATTCTCATAAAAGACAATAAACCAACAAGACAACACGTCTTCTCTTCTCACCTCCCCTTTCTTTGCGGACGAATGCGACTTGCCTCAACAGTTCAAACAGCAACACGGTAAACACCCTCAAGTGAGAGCCGGTAACACCTGAGCTAGAGCTATGGCAACGTCATCCTAAAAAACACAAACAAATCTCCGCCTTAGTTAGACGAACTACGGTGACTCTGATCCTCATTTTCCCGATGAGGTACGTAGGCAGTGGGGTAGGGCCCATTCAAGCACATTCTTTAGTTTCCCTACATTTCCCCCTTCGTTCCATTTTCTTTTCCAGATCCTTTTTTCATTTCACTTCCATTCCCGATAGCAATTCTTTTATCCAAACGGCATCTTATTTCTCACCCTTTGAAGCAGACTTACAAACGTGGATCCCGTCAGGTACGGTGGACGGATTGGGGTGCTAATACCTTCCTAATTCGTAACCGTCTTCAGGACCCAAATCTTTGGTTCGCAAGGCCTCGTTCTTTCCCTTCTTCCTTAGATTTGTGCAGCATTACCTTTCTCATTCCTTCGGGATAAAAATGCCTGGCTGGCGACTCTACCTTTTCCGCGCCACTTTCATGTTTGTACTAGGATGAAAATCCCGGGAGCGACAGGGGGAAGGTATTAACACCCCCTACATCCATCGTACTCGATGGGAACCATCTAAGTTGTCACGCGAGAAAGGATGTCTATGCTTAATGAATTACTTGCTAAAGGGGAAAAGAGTTGATATTGAAGTTTGATTGATCCTAGGTGCTCGACAGGGATTAAGATCTGTGTGCCTACGTATTCCCTCGTGCAATAGGAAAGTCAGAGGTTCGTAGTTTGGCTCACTACGGATGGTTGTTCATTTTATTTACCTTTATTTCAAAAAGGATTTAGGAGTTGAATTGCACTAAAAACTATGGGTAATTTATTCCGAACCAACAAGCTAAGCGTCTTGCGACGGAATAATCGGAGCGAATAACAAGAGCTCGTAATCCTCCTTTCTATCACTTAAGGCTCGTGGTGTACAATTCTTCTCATATTATTAAAGTATTTTATTACCTAAGACCACTTGACGTTGGATCAAGGTTTTGGATCAAAAAGAACCATCTTGGTCAAAGGGTAGGTCGATTGCGAGGCATAAAGCGATTGCAAAGGGTGAATGCAAATTGAGTGTAAGGGTTGATTGGTTACGTGGGATCAAATCCTAGTCCTAAGGAAGGCGCCTAGTAAACAATACCAAAACCTAAAGGAAGTGCAAGTGGGCGAGTAAAATCGCTTGGCGTAGGACCAAGGGTTCGCGGAAGAAGCGAAAACGAATAAATAAATGACATACATCAGAATTGGGAGAAGGGTACAAGTAAGTTACACGGGATTACATGAAATAAAAGGGTTCATTGTATTTTTCCCATGAGGAAGCGTGTGTGAAGTGTCCTAAACTATGCGAAGGCGTTGGACCTTGAAAATAAACTGAAAGCGTCAAAATGTAGCTCTTTGACTATCTTAGAATCGATTCAATTTTAGAATCATTCTATTAGAAGTCGGGCGTCACTTTATAATTATTTAAATAAAAGAAAAGCGATAAAAAAATAAAATCGGTCTCATATTAATTTATATAACAATTTGTTAAAATTGAATATCTAAATATTTTGTTATATCATCGACCATAAAAATGAAATAAAGTATAAAAATAATAGTAAATAAAAGAATTGGCCTTATATTTAATTTAAATAACGTTGATTTATTCGAAATCAAATATTTAAATATTTATTCATCGGCCAAAATAATAATAAATCGGAAAAAATGTGAAATAATAAGAAAAATAAAGGTGTGGTCTCAAATTAGGGGATAACGTCGGTTTATTAGAAATCGAATATCACCATTTATCATAGGCCGATTAAATAATAAAGTAGATAAATAATGGATCTAAATTAATTAGAAACCATAAAAAATAATAGAAAATGGTCTAATATCGATTCGGACAACGTCAATAAATTGAATGTCACAAATTGGAAAATAATATCATAGAGCAAATAATGAATAAATCGATCAATCGATGAATAATAAATGGAAAAAATTAGCCTCATAACGGTTTAGAAAACGTCGATTAGAAAAGCCGAATATCGATAAACCGCAATTATATCATTGATCCAAAAATAATATATAATGAAATGTAAACAATAATAAACAACTTGCTAAATCATAAACCTAATAAAAAATAGAGACCAATAAACTTAATATAAAAAATGAAAGAAAATTGAAATACAAATAAATCAAATAAGGGGAAGAAGGGTGTTGGGTCGATTTAAGTGTATATTTAGAAAAACCAGATGGCCCATAGACCCAACAATAAACAACCAGATTCTTAATTAAAAAAATAAATAAAATCAGCATGAGCTAAAACCCAAAGGATGCTCCAACTTTGTGATAAAAACGGGTCGGAGGCCCAAGTTCAATAGCAATGAGGGTTTGTTTTGAAAAATTACAGAGTCAAATAAATACCACAGACCAAGCTTTTTCACGGTCAAAAGAATGAAAATAGACACACGCAGCAAAAAACAGATTTAAAGAAAAGGAAGGGAGCTATACGTTTGAATCAACGAAGATGAATCGCTGGTACCGATCTCCTCACAGCTGTGCAATTTCAAACAGCTTTCGGTGAGTCCCCGTGAAACTTAAGCCTTCGGCGGCGGTCTCTCTCGGCGGTGGCAAGAAGATCACAGTGGTTCACGCGGTTTGGCTTCTGCAAAAGGTTTCAGCGGTGGTGTCTCTCTCAACTCAGTCGCGATTTCTCTCACGGAAGTCTCTCTCGTGCGGTTTGGCTTCTGCGTCGGTCTTGGAAAACTCACGATCTGGTTTCGCTCAAAGTTTGGTTTGCTCACTCGGTTTAGTTCGTCGTCTGCCGCGGTTTTCACGGTTTGTTGGTTTCAGGATTTCGAACGGTTTGATTCGAGTGAGTTTGTTTCTGCGTTTTCACTTACTACGTTCGTGTTCTCTGTTCTCGATTAGATATCTCGGCCTCTCGGTGACTTAATATTTCTCAGGAATCTATTTATGGTTAGTTTTCGGTGATGAAGGTTTGTGTTGAAAGTTTATGGGTTGTATTTACGGTTCGGTTCTATTCACTCCATCTCATCTCTCTGTTTCGATTTTATGTTTTTTTTTAGATTTTGAAGGTTTGATGGATGGTTTATGTGGTGAGTAAGGTTTTTTAAAGGTTTGTAAGGGAGTGATAATGAAGAGGATTGAAGGATGTAATCGACGGTTGTATGATGGCGGTGAAAATATGTTTTGAAGAACTTTTTTGTTATTTTTTTCGAAACCTCTCTCTGGAGAATGAAAGGAGTGTGTTTATAAAGAAATTTGGAGGGTAGATTTGGAATGGGAGAAGTCTGTTGTGAGCTGTGAATAAGGTTTATGCATCGTTTGCGTAGGTGTACGAATGTTGCATTTGTTGTTTATGCTGAGATTTTGGTTTCCATGTGAATGAATCCATTTGCTGCAGGGAGTGGAGGTCGCACTTTTCTTGTATGTGCGGATGGTGTACGAAATGCTTGGTTGGCTGAGTTTTTCTTTCCATTATGTGGGCTTGCCTTTGTTACTAATGGTTGTCGGTGAAGCAACTGAAGAAACGTGATCTTGCTGGGATATTTTACAACTCTTTTTTTCCATCTTTTAAAAGGCTAAATAATAATAATAACAATAATAGAAAAAAATGATGGAAGAAAGAAATAAAAAAATGAACAAAAAGATAATAATAAAATAATAAATAAGGAAATAATATGTTAATAATAATAAAGGTGATAGAAATAACAATAATAAGGAAAAAAACATAATACTAATGACAATAATAATAATAATGAATAATAGAATAAAAATAAAAGAAAATGGATTTAAAAAAAATGAACTTTTGGATTAGAAACGAAAAAGAGAAATATAGATAATGATCGTAAATTGGACCTCCATACACCAGTGACATGATAAGCACATGAATTAACCCGACTGAACAAACTGCAACAAATATTTTTGGATTTTCTGAATAAAAAAAGTGAATATGCGGGTAGGACAAATTTGAGGTATGACACAATGTCTGTGCAGTGCAGGAAGAAATGATTGATAGTGATTGCAAACTGGATGAATGGATAAGGCCTTGTGTTCCCGGGATGAAACTCGACAACTGGTCGGTCAAGGCGATCATGATCATCTCTTCACTCAGCCAGAAGAGCAATGGTTTTATGTTTTTACTCTCCTGTATACAAGCTATATGCCTTGCCCGAGGCATAGCAGCTCATTGTAAGGGCTCATTATTCATAATGCAATATCATAATCATCAATAAAACAGACGTTTTTGCATTCACTCATGTTGTTCTCTGTCTTTCATTTTCATTTTGTTTTCCAAAATAAATGGCAATGTTTTCCATGTCTCCCACCGTTTCTAAAATCTAGCATGAATCAAAATTCATGTAGATGTTCCTCATCGGGTCTCATCAATGACGACCTTGCTATGGCTCAGTATGACTTCGACAATCTGATTTTCCTAGCCGTTGAGGAAGGTGAAGAAGATTTTGAACTGTCTGAAGAACTGGTCAGATTGCTCAGACAAGAGGAGAAGATGATTCATCCGCATGAGGAAGTCGTTGAGGTTGTAAACCTGGGCATATAGGAAGACAGAAAAGAGGTTAAGATCAGGGCCGCGTTGGAAGAAATTGTCAAGAGCCGCTTGATCTCCATGCTCCGAGAGTACGTCGATGTCTTCGCCTGGTCTTACCAGGATATGCCAGGGTTGGATACCAATATTGTAGTGCACAGGCTGCCTCTCAGAGAAGACTTCCCGCCAGTAAAGCAGAAATTGAGACGAACACACCCTGATATGGACATCAAAATTAAAGAAGAGGTTCAAAAGCAGTTTGATGTTGGATTCTTGGCCGTAACGAGCTATCCTCCATGGGTTGCAAACATCGTGCTAGTCCCCAAGAAGGATGGTAAAGTCAGAATGTGCGTGGACTATCGGGACCTGAATCGGGTAAGCCCCAAAGATGACTTCCCGTTGCTGCATATCGATGTGATAGTTGACAACATTACCCAATTCTCTGTGTTTTCCTTCATGGATGGCTTTTCAGGCTACAATCAAATCAATATGTCCCAGATGACATGGAGAAAACAATCTTTATCACCCCATGGGGCACCTTCTATTACAAAGTCATGCCATTTGGTTTGAAAAATGCTAGAGCTACATACCAACGTGCAATGGTGACTCTATTCCATGACATGATTCATCACGAGATTGAGGTCTACGTTGATGACATGATTACAAAGTCACAAACAGAAGAAGAACATCTGGTCAACTTATCCAAGCTTTTTGACAGGCTTCGAAAATTCAGATTGAGACTAAACCCGAACAAGTGCACACTCGAGGTATGTTCTGGTAAGCTATTGGGCTTTATCGTCAGCGAAAGGGGAATCGAGGTTGACCCTGCAAAAGTAAAGGAAATTCAGGAGATGCCTGAACCAAGAACCGAGAAAGAGGTACGGGGCTTCTTAAGGAGGTTGAACTACATTGCAAGGTTCATCTCACACCTAATAGCCACGTGTGAACCTATTTTCAAACTTCTGAGGAAGAATCAGGCTATTGAATGGAATGACGACTTCTAACAAGCCTTTGACCGAATCAAGGAGTATTTGCAGGAACCTTCGATTCTCATGCCTCCAGTGCCAAGGAGACCTCTAATCATGTACATCACCGTGCTTGAGGGATCAATGGGTTGTGTGTTGGGTCAGCAGGACGAGTCTGGTCGAAAAGAGCACGCCATTTATTACCTTAGCAAAAGGTTTATCGACTATAAGACCCGCTACTCACTGCTCGAGAAAACTTGTTGCGCTTTGGCATGGGCTGCTCGCCGACTAAGACAGTACATGCTGACTCACACCATTATATTGATTTCCAAGATGGACCCTGTAAAATACATCTTCGAAAAGTTGGCTCTAACCGGAAGAGTAGCCCAATGGCAAATGATTCTGACCGAATATGATATCCAATACACTTCATAAAAAGCCATCAAAGGAAGTAAATTGTCGGATTATCTGGCCCAGCAGCCAATTGATGATTACCATCCGATGAAGTTCGAGTTTCCGGATGAGGACATCATGTTCCTCAAGTCGAAAGACTATGAAGAACCACTCCCGGAGGAGGGGTCAGACCCTGAATCCAAATGGAGTCTGAGGTTTGACGGGGCCGTGAACATGAAAGAAAGTGGAATTGGTGTTGTCATTGTCTCGCCGAAAGGGATCCACATGCCTTTCACTGCTCGAATGACATTCGAGTGCACTAAAAATGAACCAGAGTATGAAGCTTGCATTATGGAGATCGAGGAAGCAATCAACTTGAGAATCAAGAACCTCAAGATCTTCGAAGGTTCTGCTCTGGTCATCAACCAAGTCAACGACAAATGGCTGGTTCATCAGCCTCATTTGACACCTTACAGGGACTATACCAGGAGGTTGTTAACCTTCTTTACAAAAGTCAAGTTGCACTACATACCTCGAGATGAGAATCAATTTGTTAATGCTTTGGAAACCTTATCTTCCATGATCAAGGTTCACCAAGAGAACTATGTGCCTCAAATCGATGTCTCTCGTCTTGAAAGACCGGCATATGTCTCCGCGGTTGACGGTGTTAAGGATAGAAAACCTTGGTATTATGATATCAAGCAATTTCTGAAGTCTCAGGAATACCCGTCAGGGGCATCAAGAAAATACAAGAAGACCCTCAGGAGGCTGGCTGGCGGGGTCTTCTTAAACTAAGATGATATGCTCTATAAACTGAACTTCGACATGGTCCTACTCAGATGTGTGGATAGACACGAAACAGGCCTATTGATGCTAGAAGTTCACGAAGGCTCCTTCGATACCCATGCTGGAGGGCATACTATGGCAAAGAAACTACTAAGGTCGGGGTATTATTGGATCACCATGGAATTCGATTGCTGCAAATACTCCTACAAGTGCCACAAGTGCCAAATCTACGCTAAAAAGGTTCATGTGCCTCCGAATCCACTAAGAGTCATGTCTTCACCTTGGCCCTTTGCCATGTGAGGCATTGACATGATTGGTAAGATCGAGCCAACTGCTTCCAACGGTCACCACTTCATCTTGGTGGCTATCGACTACTTCACAAAGTGGGTTGAAGCAACATCCTATGCCAACGTCACAAAACAAGTGGTAGCCCGATTCATCAAAAGGGATATCATATGTCGATATGGAATTCCTGAAAGAATCATTACTGACAATGGTTCTAATCTTAACAATAAGATGATGGAAGACCTGTGTCGGGAGTTCAAAATCGAGCATCACAACTCTTCGCCATATCACCCGAAGATGAATGGCACCGTCGAGGTAGCCAACAAGAACATCAAAAAGATTTTGCAGAAGATGATTGTGATATACAAAGATTGACATGAGATGATATCGTTTGCATTTCATGGGTATCGGACGTCCGTGTGCACTTCAACTGGGGCAACCCCATTTTCACTAGTATACAGTATGGAGGCAGTTCTACTGGTCGAGGTCGAGATTCCCTCGCTGAGATTAACGATGGACGTCAAGCTTGACGAAGCTGAGTGGCTCCAAGCCTGATACAATCAACTGAGCCTCATTGAAGAGAAACGCCTTATAGCTGTGTGCCATGGGCAGCTGTATCAAACGCGAATGAAACAGGCGTTTGACAGGAAAGTATGGCCCTAATGCTACATAACTGGTGACTTGGTGCTGAAAAGGATTCTTCCTCCCATAAACAATCACAGGGGCAATTGGACACCCAACTATGAAGGTCCATTCGTGGTTAAAAAGGTTTTCTCGGGCGGAGCCTTGATGCTAACGACCATGGATGGAGAATACTTCTAATCCCCCGTCAATGCAGACGCAGTAAGAAAATACTTCGTGTAAAAAGACCCGCTGGACAAAAACAGAATAAAGGTCCAGGATAAAAAGGGCATCCCGGCGAGCCAAAAATAAAATAAAAGGCTCAGGTAAAAATTAGGAAAATATCTGAAAAGATGTACACCTGCTGAGTTGAAAATCCGCATTGGACGACTCAGGCAAAAAAGGGTATCCTGGTGGATTGAAAATCCGAAAGGGTGGTCCACGCAAAAGAGGGATTAAAAACAAACAATTGCGATCTGCGAGATCTGTGATTTGTCATTTTCAATCAAAAGTAATCCAAAGGTTGAAGATCAATTCAATCATCTTCCTCAAAGCAAAGCAAGCGGAGTGTCTTGAAGACATATAAGTCATAGCCAGGTCGAAGCTTGATGAGACTTGATGTTTCAAATTGCCATTATGATAGTTTATTTTTTCCTTTTGTACAATTTCCTCTTTCCACGGGTTGCTTCCTGATGTAATGCCTATTCATGGCCTTTCTTTCATCAATAAAAATGAAATTTCAGTCAAATTTGTTTCCACAAGTTTTTGTTTTTCATCTACCATTGATTGATTACAAAAACGTCCAACAAATGTTGATAAAATATTGCATTATGCGTATATGAGTGCCTTATAACTCATGCAGGAGACTAAAAACATTTGGCACATATCTAATGTGTTGAGTGACTGGGATGGTGATTCAGACCGTAAACCTGGGGTATGTAGGCCAAACTAACTCTCCATTTCTGCAGGCACTATCAATTGTGTTCATGCAAGTACAAGTATTGCAAGCAAAGCCATCAATGGCATAGAGTTTCAGGAAGTCTCCTTCAACGAATTCCTCAGGAACTTTTACTTTGATGGTCTCCCCAAGTAGAGATTTCTCCTTCGCGAAGGAATATCTCCATCAGAGTCTTCTTGGAAATAAAAGTTCTCTCCAGCGAAGAAGCAGAGGGAAAATGACTTCCCAAGCAGAAGGGTATCATTATATCTCTCATCCCCAGCATGAGACGCTCTCACCCCAGCAAGAGATGATCAAAACTATTATTTCCAGCAGGAAGTACCCCTAGTGGCGTTATCCCCGATAGAGTTAGAATTCGAACCTTTTCCAACGGAGTAGTAGAAGACTGATGACTTCCCCAAGTAGAGTTTCCTTCAAAGAGGAAGTATTCCCTACAAGAGTCTCCTCATCCCCAATAGTGAGGAGAGGCCTCTCATTTCCTAGCAGAGATGAAGGTACAAAAGAGCCTGAGAGTTCTCCTCCTTGCCCAGCAGTGTTTGCCATTTCCCCCAGCGGTGTTGCCAAGTAAAGGAAAGTCCTCATTGGCATTTCTTCCCCAAGCAGAAGATTGTGTATCTAAGGGATTCCCCTACAGATTCATTCCTCAGCAGAGTACTGACGCATGTGATTCCCTAGCCGAGTCGGAAGGATATCTTTTCCCCAACACATTTCAGCGGGTAGCGTACCTCTCAGCAGATCAAGTTCATCCTAAACAGGGTCTTAGCTCTCCATTCTCAAAGTCCAAATTATTTTTGGTAATAACGGCAGTTCAGAGCCGGTGGATCATTAATCCTATCTCCCGCAGAGTTGTTTCCTTCTCAGGGACTCATTACAATCAATGCAGTGATCACTTCTTCCCCAGCGAAGTCGTCAAGGATAATTATTTTCTCCTCGTCAGAAGATTTCCTTTGCATTTTCATTTAGTAATCATAATTACATTTTCATCCTCAAAAAGCGTAGCATTTCCATCATTATGGAGCATTACGCCATGGAAAAATTCAAACATATGCATACGAAGCATAAGCCAATTTTGGTACCTTGTGCAGAAAGCCCAAAACAATGTTTCTGCAATTAGACCTGAATTATCCCCACAGAATGCTGAGTTCATTTCCCAGTGCGGTTGTTTCTACCCAATCTTGTTTGCTACCCCCAGTTGAGTATCGTTTAAGTACAACAGTCTCACTTTTTTCGCGTCTCTGTTTAAGTACAACGGTCATGTCTCGGGTAATCGTTTAAGAATAATGGTCTCGTTTCTTTCGAGTTTTCGTCTAAGTACGATGGTCTCGTTTCTTTGGAGTAATCATCTAAGTACGATGAGTACATTCCTTTCAATTCTTCCTGAGGTCGGTTTCGTCTTTTGTGAGTTGTCATTTGAGGATGACATTCTCTTCTTCAAGTCCTTCTGAGGTTGGTCTTGTTGCTTTTTATAAAGTCTGTCTGAGGTCGGTCTTTTTTGTTTCTGGTTATCGACTGAGGCCGGTATACCATTGCGTCTCCATTCGAGGATGGTTTCGTATTAGATCGTGAGTTGTCATTCGAGGATGACATTCTCTTCTTTAAGTCCTTCTGAGATTTGGTCTTGTTGCTTTAACAAAGTCTGTCTGAAGTCAGTCTTTGTTGTTTCTAGTTATCGACTAAGGCTGGTATACCATTGCGTCTCCATTCGAGGATGGTTTCATATTAGATCGTGAGTTGTCATTCAAGGATGACATTCTCTTCTTCAAGTCCTTTCGAGGTTGGTCTTGTTGTTTTGGCTATCATTTGAGGATGATAGGCCATTTTGAGCGTATTGATCGAGGTCAATTTGTCTCTTTTGCAAAGTCTATCTGAGGTCAGTCTTTGTTTGTTTTTGGTTATCGACCGAGGCCGGTACACCATTATGTCTCCATTCGAGGATGGTTTCGTATTCAATCCGAGGATCTTTTGTGAGTTGTCATTCGAGGATGACATTCTCTGCTTCAAGTCCTTCTGAGGTTGGTCTTGATGCTTTGGTTATGATTCGAGGATGGTGAACCAATTTGAGAGTATTGATTGAAGTCAATATTTCCCCTACGCAAAGTCCTTCTGAGGTTGGTCTTGCTGCAGCTATCATTCAAGGATGATAGACCATTTTGAGCTTATTGATTGAGGTCAATATGTCTCCTTTGCAAAGTCTGTATGAGGTCTGTTTTTGCTGTTTTTGGTTATCAACCGAGGCTGGTATACCATCGCGTCTCCATTCGAGGATGGTTTCGTGTCAGATTGGAGGATCTTTTGTAGGTTGTCATCCGAGGATGGAATTCTACCTAAAATAATTTTTATCTCCCACCAAGTACAAATTTTCCGGTTTATTTGGGTATTCAATCACTCCATACCTTGTAGGTCTAAAAGTTGTTGCTATCATCCATTCAAGTCTACAGATGATTGAATAGGGGCAGCTGTAATACCCCAAAATTTTCCCTCTTAATTTATCGCCAACCTCATGTGGTTTATGCTCCGTCATTCCGCATATCGTCGCATCGCATTGCATTAATATATATATATATATATATATATATATATATATATATAATAAATAAATCATGATCATTTGCATGTACATGAGGCATGTGATTGGGAAAGACTTGTCAAGCATTGGAGCTCAAGAGGAACGATGCACAAAAATAATCCAAGTCATTTCCATGTTAACCTACCAAAGAAAAGAAGAACACAAAATTTTCTTCTGTTAACTGGTTAATGCATTTGGTTAACCGGTTAACGGGCGCAAAAAATGGGAAAATATTTCAAAAATCAGTTTGTTCCCAATTCCCTCCATTTCCTTTTCCTTCACATTTTTCACCTTATTTTTACACTTCACTCACATTTCATTTTACCTTGGAGTTTTCTACCACCTTCTAGACTCTTCTAGCATATTCCAAGGAATATTCTAGAACCCCAACTAACTTCAACTACCTCCTAACCTAGTTCCAAACCCAACCTAATTCCCAAGCAAGCTCCATTCCCAAGCCTCATGCCAAACCTACACTCTATTTAAGCTTAATTCACTCCAAAGCAAGGGGTTCCAACCTCATTCTCACCATTTTCATTTCACAATCTCTCATTTCTCTCTCAATTCTCCCACTTTTTCACCTTTCACCAAAAGCTTCTCCATAGAAGTTCTTCAAATTTTCCATTGAAATTTGAAGAACTTGAAGCAAAACCTTCATCAATCATCAATTGTGGAGCTTATTTGATAAAACAATTCTGTTTTTGGATTGGTTTTAAGCTTATTGGAAGTGATTGTGTAACACTCACCGAAGAAATCTTCTGCTTCGTAGGTTGGTATTCAAAACCGCTTTTTGCTTTAACTTATTCTCTTCATCTCGCTGTAACGGAATTCTTCAACGTTTCATTGATTGTGTTTGTGTTTTACCATTCAATTACATTTTGATTGCGATTTGTGCATTTCGATTGTTAGAAGCTAGATTTGTATCTTAATCTAGGTCCTAATAGGTGTTAGAGAACCCTAGTTAAGGGAAAATTTGTGTTAACATGTTCATGTATGTGTTATGGGTTCTTAGAAGTAGGTTAATGACCATAAGTGCTTATTTCTTCACTTTTTTCACCATTTTTTTCAGTGTTAATTGGTTAACGCATTTGGTTAATACATTAAAAACACGCCTCTAGATTTGAAAAATTGAAGGTGTTAACCGGGTAACCTATAGCGTTAACCGGTTAACGTTGTTCAGAACTTGAAAAATGTTTTGTTTCACTCCATGTTTACATTGCATTGTATCTTGATTATTCATGTAGTGATAGATCGTGAATTTAGGGATTTTTAAGACTATTTTTGGTACTTCATTCCATTGTTTCGAGTCGTTTCGACATGTTTCCGTTACCTTGCATTTTTTGTGCTTATTTGTTCGTAAGTTCATAAATTGACTTATGAATAGTTGTTTCCATGTTCAAACCTTTCATTTAGCACGCTCATATTTGTTTCACATTTTGTTTTGCTTTCATTATCATGATCCATAATTGCATTGCATATTTCATGTTTCATTTCACATAACCATGAGTATGCACATTCTTGCATTTTGTTTGCATCTTTAATTACACAACTCATGTTAATCCAATTCTGATTTTTTGCATCAAGTTACATGTCATTTTTGTTAATCTATATTGATGCATGATCATAATCCATGTTCATTATGCTTATATGTCAATACTTGAATGCATACTTGTTGCATATTTTTCATTTGGTGCATTCTTTCATAATCACTCATTAAAAATAATCATGTTCATTTAATCATGTGTTTTGATTCCACTTGATCATGTTACATGTTAATTGTGCATTCGCCATTGGCTTTGTGCATAAAAAATGAAAATAAACCAAATTTGCCTTTTGCATTTCATAGTTGTGTTTTCATGCAGTAGCTGTAAAATGAATGTTGATTGTTGCATTCTCACACTTTTTATACCTGTTTTGTATGCTGATTGTGAGCTGTAAAAAGTTATGTACATTGTGCATTGCATTTCACTGCTGTTTGTGCATTTAGGAGCTGTAATAAGCTGCTGGTTTTTTGTTTTTCATTTTGTGTAGGTCCATTAAACTTAGGATTGAGTCTATTTTAGGTCCTAGATCCCTTAGGAATTATTTGATAATTGTTTAACACATTTCTTATTCATGTTTTACCATGCTAACCCTTGTTTTGTAGGGAGGTAGAGGTAAGTCCTTAAACCTTAATCACTTTTTACATTTTTTATGCTTTCAAAGTGTGTTTGATTTAGCTTTTGTATTTAGTTTCACAACTTCATGCTAATCCCCTTGTTAGAATCAATTTAACTTCATTAAGAAGTAAGTTGTATTCTATTGCTTTTCTCTTTTCCTTTTCATTAGGATAGAAAACCACATTAACCATTAGGACCTCCCTTGAATAAATAATTTAGGGTTGTGTCCTAGTCCCCCTAGTTTGTCCTTTTGCAACTTGAGTCCTTCTTTCTGATCTCATGAAGAAAATAACAAAAACACCTAATAAAGGTCGAATGTTCTCGTACGACACGAGACTTTGTCGTGGGTTACTTATACACGTCCTGTTTCGGGGAGAGGTGTAAGGCATCTACCACGATGAACAAGTCTTAGTATGAGAATGTTCCACAAACAAAATCAAAACACTTCTCTAAAAGACAAAACAACAAAGAAGAATCGCCTTTTCCTGTGTGAATTCTTTTCTTACCTCACTCACTCTCAACGCAAACTTGCGATGACTTGTCTCATTTGCAAGACGGTAAACGCACTCGTTCAAGGCGAGTCTGCAACACCTGAGCATAGATATAAGCAGTTCCATCACATAAAAAACATAAACAAATAGTTCCCGCCTTAGTTAGGCGAACTACGTCGACTCTGATCCTCATTTTCCCGGTGAGGTACGTAGGCAGCGGGGTAGGGCCTGTTCGAGCACACTCTTTATTTTCCCTACATTTTCCCCGTACCTTTTCGTTCTCCATTTCCAGTTCCTTTTCTCATTCCAGTTCCAGTTAGCAGTTCTTTTATTCAGCAGCATCTTATTTCTCATCCTTTGAAACAGACTAACAAGCGTGGATCCCGTCGAGTACGACAGATAGTCTGGGGTGCTAATACCTTCCTAGTTTGTAACCGACTCCCGAACCCAGATCTTTGGTTTGCAGGACCTTGTCCTTTCCTTCTCTCTTTGGTTTGTGCAGCATTACCTTTCCCATTCATTCGGGATAAAAATGTCTGGCTGGCGACTCTACCTTTTCCACGCCACTTTCACGTTTGTACTAGGATGAAAATCTCGGGAGCGACAAGGGGTTCGTACTATAAATTGGAGTGGTTATATGATCGATTTGTAGAGCATAGATTTGCTTCATCATGAGAAATACGACTAGATGTTATTTGATGATGTTAGTGGGTTGCGCGATTTTTGCGGACAAGACCTTTACACTTGTTGAGGCACAATACCTGGAACTATTTATGGACTTGAATGGGTTATCAAACTATAGTTAGGGAGCAGCTGCATTGGTTACCTTGTATAGGTATCTCGGAGATACATCCATGTTCAGTTGTAAACATCTCGGTGGTTACCCGACTCTCTTACAGGTATATATTTAAATTCAGTTTATTGGTTGTTTTATTAAGCCTAATGTTAGTTTTATTATGTTCATTATGTTATAATTTTTTTTTTAACAATGCTGGATTCATGAATATTTTCCAACACTTAGAAAAAAAGGAGAGAATTGGATACCAACTAATAATTGTGGTCTCCCGCGAGCGATGAGATGGACATACAGACAAGGTGTGTTAAAGGTGGATGACTTGCGACCTATTCTGGATGAGCTGACACCTACCGATATCATATGGAGGCCATTCGAGGATCATAGAGTTCACCGTCTGTTTGATGAGATTTCTCTATACAAGGGTTGTTTGAGGTGGGGTGACACTATTGTTCCATATATGCCTGACAGGTGTCTTCGACAGTTTAGATACTGTAAGTACATTCCACCTTCACCTATTGATTATATGATGGCTGGTGATATCGATGTTGAATGGATTAGTTACATTCAGAGTGTTGGGCCGGTGGTTCGTCCAACAACATTGGCCACTATCCCATTTGAGACAGATGATGGATATCTCCAGTGGTATTATCATGTTTCACATCCTCGATTGGTACCGCCTAGACCTGATGAGCCAAGAGTTGTGTTTGTTCCTGAGTATGATGCAGGACCATTTGATCCTACATGGGGTCGTGTGTCTACATTGATTCATTGTTACCTTCAACAGACTGCGGCTGAAGAGGATGAGCCGCAGTTTGCTGATCTGTATGATGCTTTACGTATTGCTCGTTCACAGTGACTTATATTTATCTTTATCTTTATGTGATAATTTTTAGACTTATGTTATATGTCATTGTTAATGTATTAACTTTTGAACTTATATGTTGAATGTATTAACTTTTGGAATTATATGGTTATGTTTATCTTTATGTGATAATTTTTAGACTTAAAAATTGAAATTAAAATTGAATAACATAGATTATAATTCATAATGTTGCAAACATATAATATAATTCATGAATAAAAATGAATAACATAATTTATAATTCATAATGTGTTGGTAGTAAAGGCGTAAGTTGTTGCCAATGTTGTAGACGTGTTGCAAATCCTAACATCCACGATGTTGCTGCTGGATAACATAAGTTCTTCCAATCTGTTGTCACTGGTGGCAATGTAAATCCTTGTTTCATGTTAACCTGGGTACAAAAATAATCAAAAAAATTATTTAACATTAATCAAAACATTTACTAAAAATATCCAATTATAACAATGTTTACCTGAACCTAATGATTTGAGTTTACAAATCCAATGCAATAAAAGGAGTCATTCGGTGAAAATGTAGTTGTCATAGGGAAGAAAGTCATACATTCGAATCCTAAACAGATAAGTACCACATTATACCGATTCACAATCAAGTAACCCATGTCTGGTAGAGTCAACCATTTATTTGGTGGTTGAGGACCAATTCCCTCTATCATCAAAGAATCTCTCACTTCGGCTAACCGATCAGAAAATAAATTGGCATACAAAGTTGATCTTTCATTATGTATAATTTCCAACTACAAGTCTCGGCGAACCATTGTCCAACCATCTTCACCATAACCATGCAATGAAGCAATGACTTTAAATCCACAATTACCATCTGACAATACATTCACTACATCATCAATAAATGACCTAATATGATTAGGAAATTGAAGGATGAACCGCTTAGATGATTCTAAAGATTGTGATAATTTCAACTTCTTTTTCATAGGTTATGATGGTTGAGATTTCTTCTTTGAATTTTTTGATGGTTGAGATTGTTGCTGTGAAGATTGATATGCTTGATCAACATACTCATGATACGAAGGGTCTCTATAAACATCATACCCTACAGTTTTTTTTTCTTTCTTCTTGACTCAACCTTTTGTTTTTATTTTTTCAGGTGGTGGACACAAAGAAGTTGTTGTGGGAATGCAAGTTCATAAACCCTACTTTGTAATGCCCTTCTTCTAACAACATCTAGTGACCTATACCTTTTCCATAACTCATTCATAGCACATCTCATACCCATCTCTGATTCCTCATCTAAGTCTTCTTCCAACTTAATTTCCATGTTTAGTTTCCTCCAATGAACATGCACAACGTCAATTGGTATCGGAATACCACTAATTCTATATCCTGCCAAGTCACACTCGCAAGGTAATCCATATGTTGCTCTAAGAGTACAATAAAATATGTCCTTGTTCGTTCCAACATAATCAATTATTATTAACTCTTCAGCAATGCGCCTCAATGCAGCTCGAGACACTGAAGTACGTAAATATGTGTAAAATGGACTTAAATAGGCATGCGCAACTTCATAGACACGCTTTTGAAAAGAAGCTCTAATGTTGCCAATTTGTAACTTTAAGTTGTCGTTCATGGCCTCCCAACATTTGACCATGTCACCAATACTGTTACCCAACAATTGCTTTAACTTCCAATGAGCAGACTCAACCCTAAAATAATACATATTTAAAATAATTAAGAAAAATACAAAATGTGTAAAAATTAAATTTTGGGATCTAAAACAAAACATACCGATTAGTCGTCGTGTTACCCATATATAGGACTCGATTAATCCATGCGCAAACAAATCTTTGTCTATATGGTGTCAACCATGTTTCGTTCACGTACTCAAAATATCTAGGACAATCAACATACGCATACTCAAGTTCTTTTAAATGTTGAGCATACTCAACCTCATCACTAGCCCATACAACATCCGTCCATAATTTTCCAAGTGACTCTTGCATATCACGAGCCACAAATAGTTTCTGTTTTGCACCAATATTTTTGTTTATGTGAAACTGACATAGAAAATTATTCGTCCTTGGAAACACAGTCTCAACGGCTTTCATCAAACCAAGATCTCTATCTATCATAATAACTTGTGGACACAAATATTTCTTCACAAACAATTGTTTAAGCTTATCTAACACCCAACAAAAAGTCTCAGTCTGCTCAGACTCAATATACACAAATGTGATAGCAAAAATCAACTCGGTTGATGTCTTGCCAACAATTTCAAACAAAGGTTGCCTATATTTGTTTGTCTTGTAAGTGCTATCCATAACTAACACAATAGGCAAAATATTCAACAACTTAATTGAATCAGGATGAGCCCAAAATATATCTTTAATAACTTCAGAGTCGTCTCTTTTTCTACTCCAATAAACATAACCTGCAGCCTCAATAAGCTTAAACAAATGTTGTATCTCACTTCTAGGACCTCTTATCTCTTTTTCTATTATACTCTTCTGCTTGTATATTTGCGAGATCCGGGTGACACAATCTTGATCTTGCTCGTGCAAGGAATGCAATATATTTCTAGGTGGAACCTTTCTCTTTGTTAAATCAGCAACATGTAGCTTCTGATCCGCTGTCAACCAACCAATAAATGAGTGACCTTCTAATCTATCAGGTAAATTGATAACTCGAATTCATATCGATTATTTAATGTGAAATTCCGATTGTTTAGCATGTTTATTTATCTGTTTTGGATGATATTACGCGTGAATTATGTTTGTTTTGTAGACACTTTATCAAACATGACATTTGGAGGCAAAAATGCAAAAGGAAACTTTTTGAACAAGAAACCATGGCAAAACAGAAGGAAAACAACAGAAAAATGCATTTCTGCATTTTACCTGTCAAACGAATGTCTCACCAATCAAACGACCGTCTCAAGGTCAGACGATCAACTCAACTCCAAGTTGAGCGTCTCCTAGCCAAGTTGCCCGTCTCAGAAATCAAAAGTTTGTCTCAACTAAATTATGTTGAAACGTAAAATCCGTAACAGACAAAATAGAAGTCAAATTAAAGTGAGCTTTTTTCATTCCTGTAGAGAAGTTTCCTCACCCTAGTCTACTCAGTATTTGCAACTCAGTCTCAAGCCCAATCGGAGTCCAAGCCTATTATTTCTCAACAAACCCTACCACATTGCTTATAAATAGAGCTCTTTGCCATATGCAACAAGAGCTTCATTTTGACATCAAATTGCTGCTATTTTTATTCCGTCGAAGTTCATTTTTATTATTTGATTTTCTTTCATTTTCCTTTACCAAACCTTAGTGATAGTTTCCCCCATTAGGAAACTATCACCATTTTTATTGTTTCTAGTCACTACATTATTGTATTCGTTTCAAGTTTCGAAGTTTGGTTGATCAAGAACATTGCAACCAGATTTCTGATTTTAATGCTTATTTATTTATCTATTACTGCGTTTATTTATATTATGTATTTCTCCTCCTTCTACCTTTCTTTATTTAATATGTCTAGCTAAACCGTTAATCGGTATGTAATTGTGTAAACCGGAACGAATTCAATAGAATTAGGCTAAAACCTTAAATTAAGTTATAATTTGGTTTCGATTTCTTGTTTTAATTAACTTTCGTTACGAGAGTAAGAGAGTACAAAAAATTAGGATTACGACCACGGGAGTGTGAGATCATAATCAGATAGCTGAAATCGAGTATTAGTTTTAAACACAGTTGTAGCGCTTTAAAACCAATTAGAACCTTTAGGTTTCCAAAAAGTACTTCAAACTTGAATTGACACAGCGAGAGCGCTCAATTGAACTTAAGAGTATAGTAATAGACAAGACAACGAGAGTGTGAGTCAAAGACTTTTAAATCGAGAGTTTCTATGGATAGATAACTTAATAAACCTTAACAAATCGGCCCTCTATTGAATTTGCGAAGGCAAAATCAATTACGTACCGATAATTTATATCATTAATTTAATTTAATTAATTCTTAACCGCTTAAAACCAAAAGCATCGCTCGCCTTAGCTAAACATAGAAACACCCTACAACACTAGGTTGATTATCGAGTCTTTGTGGGATCGATATCTTTTATTACTATGTGATAGACTGTGCACTTGCAGTTAATAACCATTAGACTCAGAAGTCTACCACACCAAGTTTTTGGAGCCGTTGCGGGGGACTTGAATTTAGTCAATAGTGCATTAATTTGTTGCACCGTCTTGGCTAAGGCAACAAATTTACTTTTCCTTTGTCGATTGTATGCCCAGTACTAGCTCCTGAGCCAAGAACTTACAATCCCAGATCGATGAAGTAGAACGTTTCTTAAGTTTGAGACGCCGAACCGAACCCAATGAAACCCTTATTCTTGAAATTATTATACTAGAACCAGTTGAAGAGCCAATCATGGCCGAAGAAAATGGAGGACCACCTCGTTCACTCAAGTCCTATGCGACTCCAAGCCAACAAGAACCGCACAACAGTATTGTTGTACCAGCCATAACCCGACACGATTTTGAAATCAAACCTTCATTGTTGCAAGTTGTACAATAGAACTAGTTTTCTGGAAATCTGACGGACGATTCAAATGAACACCTGACGAAGTTTGTACAACACGCAGATATTGTGAAGGCAAATGGTGTAACCCAAGACGCAATTAGACTAAGATTATTTCCGTTCTCTTTAAGAGATAGAGCTTGGGCCTGGTTACAATCATACCAGCGAACTCTGTCACAACATGGGCAAAACTGAACAAAATTTTCTTATCTCGTTATTTCCCGCCAAGCAAAATAGTTATGTTGAGAGCCCAAATTAACGGATTTCGACAGAAAGATGTCGAATCACTTTACGAAGCGTGGGAAAGATACAGGGAACTGTTAAGATTATTTCCACACCATGGGTTTGAAAATTGGGTAACCATCATAACTTTCTATAATGGACTTCTATACAACACTAGGATGACAATAGACGCTGTCGCGGGCGGCGCTCTTATGGATAAACATTACAAAGAAGTCTATAACCTCATTGAGAACATGGTTCAGAACCATTGCTAATGGGGAGGAGAAAGAACACCTGTAGAGAAGAACCATACAAAGGGAGGAATGTATGAAGTGAATAGTTTCGATCACGTAAATGCCAAGATGGATGCCATAGTTCAGAAAATCGATAGCTTGACCATACCACCACCAGCCACCGTGATTGTCGTAACTCCAAATTGTGAAATTTGTGGAATCCCAAGACAAACGTCGCCTGAATGTCAACTTCTTTCCGGATTAGCCACAGACCAGGTGAACAATGCTCAAGGAAACCCTTATTCTAATACTTACAACCCAGGATGGAAGAATCACCCTAATTTCTCTTATAAGAATAAAAGCACCTTGTATGCGCCAAATCAAGCACCAACTGCACCACCGGGATATCAGAAAGCTGATGCACCCAATCCGAATGTTCCTAGAAAATCAAACCTCGAACTGATGATGGAAAACTTCATTGCTACCCAAGCTCAAACGAACAAGGATTTTCTAAATCAGAACATCCATATTAGTGAACATATAAAGCAATTGGTGACAAAGGTAGATGCTTTAGCTACTCATAATAAGATGTTAGAAATCCAAATTTCTCAAGTAGCTCAGCAACAGGCAGCTGGAACTTTTCCTGGACAACCGCAACCAAATCATAAGGGTCATGCAAATGTAGTTATACTAAGAAGTGGAAAAGAGTTGGACGGACCTACCGATCCTAGAACCAAAAACCCAACCATGTATCAACAACCTAAGAAATCAACTGAGAAAAACGATAAACCACGGGAAAAGGAAACCAACGAACAAGAGGTCGAGGAAAAGGAAAAACCTTATGTACCTCCGCCGCCATATAAACCACCAATTTCGTACCCCCAACGGTTAACAAATTCTTAAACAATGGGATAATTCAAGAAATTCGTAGAGCTTCTAAAACAATTAAACATTAAAATACCCTTTACAGAAGCTATTACTCAGATGCCCTCGTACACTAATTTTTGAAGGAGACATTATCCAACAAGATGAAAATCGAAGAGAGCGAAACAGTTACACTTACTGCTGAGTGTAGTGCTATTATTCAAAATAATATTCCACCTAAACTGAAGGATCTAGGAAATTTCTCTATTCCTTGTGTAATAGGAAAGTTTGTCATAGACAAAGCTCTATGCGACCTAGGAGCCAGTATAAACGTTATGCCCTTATCAATTTGTAAGAAACTGGATATGGGACAACTAAGACCAACAAAGATGTCAGTTTAGCTAGCCGATCGTTCATTTAAATTCCCAGTAGGCATTCTAGAAAACGTTCTCGTACGAATATGACAGTTCTACATCCCAACTGATTTCATAATCATGGAAATCAAGGAAGATGCTACAACCCCTATTATACTTGGACGACCGTTCTTAGCTACTGCATAAGCTATCATTGATGTAAAGAAAGGCAGATTGACATTCGAAGTAGGAGAAGAAAAAGTCGAATTTATATTAACCTTTTATTTCATTGACGTCATTGACGAATGCAGACGAGAAATGGAAAAAGAAAAAATTACCTACTCTGATATGATGAAAACCCCATCTCCTAAGATCTTCCAAGAAGATACCTCGAAAGAACCTTATCAGGACGAGAACCAAATTGAAGGATTAACTCTTACACCTAACCATATGCCATGCCCAAATAAACCCGATCTTGAACTCAAAACATTGCCTAACAATCTTAGATACGAATTTCACAATTCGGAACTTAAAAGACCAGTTATAGTAAACGCGGACTTAGGACAACTCGAAACAGAAAAACTTTTAGACGTCCTAAAAAAGTACCCAACTGCGTTAGGTTATAACATATCTGATCTAAAAGGAATAAGCCCTTCGATATGTATGCACCGCATTATGCTAGAGGGAGATTATAAAACCTCTAGAGAGCCCCAAATAAGGATCAATCTGATTCTAAGTACTGTAGTCAATGAAAAAGTAAAGAAGTTGTTAGACGCAAGGATTATATATCCAATATCCGACAGTCAGTGGGTCAGCCCAGTGCATGTCGTACCAAAGAAGGGAGGCATTACAATCACTAAGAACGCCAAAGGCAGGTCTATAATAAAAAGAGTAGTAACCGGGAGTAGAATGTGCATCGATTACCAAAAATTGAACAAAGCTACCCGGAAAGATCATTTTCCTTTTCCCTTCATCGATCAAATGTTAGAAAGACTAGCCAAACATTCTTATTTTTTCTACCTGGATGGTTACTCGGGATTTTTCCAAATACCTATTCACCCTGATGACCAAGAAAAGACAACATTCACTTGTCCCTACGGAACATTTTCTTATCGACGTATTTCATTTGGTTTATGTAACGCCTCGGCGACATTTCAAAGATGTATGATGGCGATCTTTGTTAATTTCATAGATAACATCATGGAAGTGTTTATGGACGATTTTTCCGTATGCGGACAAAGTTTTGAAGGATGTTTATCTAACCTAGAAATGGTACTCGAAAGATGCGTAAAAGTAAACCTTATGCTAAATTGGGAAAAGTTCCACTTTATGGTCAAACAATGAATTATTTTAGGACACGTGATATCCAACAGAGGCATCGAGGTAGATAAAACAAATATAGAAGTGATAAAAGACCTTCAACCGCCTAAAACCATGAAAGATATAAGAAGTTTCCTAGGACACGCTGGTTTTTACCGACGATTCATTAAGGACTTCTCTAAAATCACTAAGTTGTTGACATGTTTAAAAGCTTTTGAAACACTCAAAACAGCTCTTATCACTACACCCATCATGCAACCACCGGATTGGACGCTACTATTCAAGATTATGTGCGATGCAAGTGATTATGATGTAGGTGCAGTCTTAGGCCAAAGAAAATATAAGAAACTCCATGCAATATATTATGAAAGTAGAACATTAGACCCTGCTCAGATGAATTACGCCACAATAGAAAAAATAACTCTTACATAGTATTAGCGCTTGATAAATTTCGTTCTTACCTAGTATGAACCAAAATTGTCATTTATACCGATCACGCAGCCATCAAATACCTTCTAAGTAAAAAGGATGCAAAACCTAGATTACTAAGATGGATCTTATTACTACAAGAGTTTGACTTAGAAGTCGAGGATAAGAAAGGAACTGACAATGTAGTAGCAGACCACTTATCACATATGGAAGGAATTAGACCTGACCCAATACCAATAAATGATGATTTCCTTGAAGAACGTCTTATAGCCCAACTAGAACATGAGATATCTTCTTTAGACGAACAAATCAAAGAAGAAACAGTGGGAGAAGTTTATATGCAAACCACTTTGCCATGGTATGTGAACATAGTCAACTATTTAGCTGTCGGAGTACTTCCACCAGATCTCACTTGTCAGCAAAAGAAGAAATTATTCTATGATTTAAAATAGTATTACTGGGATGAACCATTTCTTTTCAAGCGAGGATCTGATAGTATTTACCTTCGATGCGTCCCAGATGAAGAAATAGAAAACATAATTTCCCATTGTCACTCTGCTCCTTACAGTGGACATGCAAGTACTTCTAAGACTTGCGTGAAGATCCTTCAATCAGGCTTATTTTGGCCCACTCTTTGGAAAGATGTTCACCTCGCCATTCTAAATTACGACCGATGCCAACGCAATGGTAACATCTCGAGGCGCAATGAGATGCACCAAAAAGGCATTCTTGATGTAGAAGTTTTCGATGTTTGGGGAATTGATTTTATGGGACCATTCCCATCTTCTTTTGGAAATAAATTCATACTCGCAATTGTTGATTATGTTTCAAAATTGATAAAAGCCATAGCTTCCCCAACAAATGACACTCGAGTAGTCATAAAGTTTTTTAAGAACATTATCTTCCCAAGATTCGGTGTACCAAGACTCTTCATAAGTGACGGAGGCTCTCATTTCATATCTAGAATATTTGATAAACTTTTATTAAAATATGGAGTAAGACACTGAATAGCTACACCTTACCATCCCCAAACTAGTGGACAAGTAGAAGTCTCAAATAGAGAAATAAAACAAATTCTAGAAAAAACTGTAGCTACATCAAGGAAAGATTGGTCTATCAAATTACCTGAAGCTTTATAGGCCTATATAACAACTTTTAAGACACCCATCAGAACCACACCATTCAAATTAGTTTACGTAAAATATTGCCACTTACCGGTAGAATTAGAGCATAAATCCTATAGGGCGATTAAAAACCTTAATTTTAACTACATTAACGCAAGTGATAAATGTATTCTAGACTTACATGAATTGGAGGAACTAAGACTAGACTCTTATGAAAATGTTCGCATTTATAAAGAGAGAACCAAGAAATGGCATGACAAGCAAATTTTTCTAGGAAAGATTTCAGTGTGGGAGATTTTGTTCTATTATTCAATTCTAGACTTAGGTTGTTTCGAGGAAAATTAAGATCTAGATGGTCCGGTCCTTTCGAAATAACTAAAGTCTTAAGTTGTGGTGCTATTTAAATTAAGGGTAGTTCTAGTGCACCGTTTATAGTAAATGGGCAACGCCTTAAGCATTACAATTGCGTAGAGGACAAAGAATATTCAATGGGTTTGAAATTGGCAGAATTGCCATTGGAAACCTTAGATTAGTTTCCCTTAAGGTGTGTTGAGCCCCGACATTAAATGAAGTGCTTAGTGGGAGGCAACACGTGTTTTAATTTTTAAATTTTAACTTTAAATTCGCATTTTATTTAGTTTTTCAAAATTTTGATTTTTCGATGTTTTAAATTCACTGATTTTTGTGTGAATTGTTTTACTGTGTGATTCCAGGATTTTAAAGTTTTCTACCTTCTACTCATCTTTCTCTGTTTTTCACTGACTCTGATCATGACTTCCAAGCTGATTGTGGAATTTAGAGATGGCGTCCAAAGGCGCCATTATGAAGCTTTAGCCCTACGACCTATGGCCTAGATCAAATTTGCCCATGGACCTACCATGAAAGCTTTAGGCATAGGTGCTAGCATCATTTACCTGTTTAGCCAGCTAGGTTGGCACGAATTTGCACTTAGGAAACATATAACCTACTATGAGCTAACTTTAGAATTCCTGAGTTCATTGGTTTAGCACCCTAACTGCGAAAAAGGCTTAACTAGAGGAAAGACAACATTTAGACTATTTGGATACCCCTGTGAGTTTAACATCCATGAGATGGCTAACCTTTTAGGTTTCCCAGATGGCCCTACTGTTTTCTCAGAAGCACAGGAAAATTTGTTTGCATATGGTGAGTTAGATCATTTTTGGATTAGTATCTCAGAACGACCTGATCATGACCAATACCCTGGATTCTCCACCGAGATCCATAACCCAACTATTAGGTATTTTCATATGATCCTAGCTTACACACTGTTCAGAAAAGCTGAAAGTGATAACACTGTTTCAAGAGATGAGTTGTTTATCATGTATTGTGCTTTCACCTCCAGAGAAGTTAATGCAGTCACCTTTATGTTTTCCAACTTTTGCAAAATTATTCAGAGTGATCATCGTCAAATTATGATAGGTGGATTAGTCACTAAGATTGCTGAAGCAATGGGATTTAGACCCCGTCTAGCTAAGATTATCCCACTTTGAGAGTTTAGGCCTATGAATATCACCTTCTGTTTTGAGAGAGCAATGTTGTATGACCGCGAACCTGACCATTTCACGCTCTTAATCAATGGTGTAGTTGTGCCACATTTAGTATTACCTGACCATGAGCGCACTAGTGTGCATAAGAAGGAAAATTGGCTATTTGATTTGGATGAACCAATTTATGAACCAGGTGATGCTTGGTCCGAAGCTGATATAGATCCCAAGACTCTTTCAAATTATTATGATTCAGAGGATTTGCTTGAAGAAGAAGCGAAACTTAAATTAGAAGAAGAACTTAAACCTGCTAAGACACCTACACCAATTCCAAAAAACCCCGAACTTACTTTAGAAAGTCTACAAACTGAGATTCAAACCATGCAATACGACATCTACGACCTGCGCATCGATATTATCACTTTAAGAGATATGGCAATGGATCAGTTTGAGTATTTGAGGGATGCGGTAGATTCAATTAACAAAAATCATGGCTGAATTTCAACAACACTTTAATCATAATTTTTTCTCGAAATTTTTATTAAATTTCAGCATTTTAAGTTTAGTCAATTTTTTATTTTTAGTAAATTTTTAATTTTCAGCTTATTTTGAGTTGATACTCTTGCAATTTTAAGTTGATTCTAAGTTTTAATAAAATACTTTGGTTTTATTCTTGATCTGTGAATGCTTTAAATATTGATTACTACTGAAGTTGAGAAATATTTTAAACATAGTATTAAAAAGTTCATGTGTTATGTGTGTTAAATTATATCAGTTTGATAAATTTATGTTGCACTTGTAGTTTGATACAATGCTGAATTATTATACTGCTAGAAGAAAAATTAATTTCAGCACTAATATAAAAAGCATGTTTGTTATTTGATTTATTATGTTACCTGCTACATATACCAGTTGCAATAAAAAGTGTACAAATGCATTGTGTATGATTAAATATGAAATAGATTGAGTAGGAGTACAATTATTAGGAGTAGTTAGAGTTTTGAGGTGAGACGATCGTCACATTTTCCAGACGAGCTTCTCAAAGCAAAGACCCCGTAACGTTCTGATTTCAACGGTCATTAGGACCGTTGCAACCCCACTCCCAACGACTATGATCCTTTCCTATATATATGGCCTTTTCCTACTCAATTTTCACATAAACCACATCCTGCAACACTTTCTTAGCTTTTCTTCTCAATTGACACCACTCTGTTTCTATATTTTTGTTAGCAGCAACATTTTCTTTCCACACCAGTCCAACACTTTCAACAAATTTCCGTCAAATTTTGCTTACCATTTCATATTTTTTCTTCTATACCTTTCTAAAATGGTCGTGCCAAGACCAACAACCCTCATTTCAAGAGAAGGAGATGCCGTAATTCTCCAAAGGACACGCTTTCAAGAGTTCCATGAGAGACAAGTCAACGCCACTTGTTACGCCGATGAGGAGTTCCTAACTCGTTTCGGTCTCTTCGACAGCGTTAACTACATGATGGAGATGACTAATCTCACGACGCTTTGCAGTAGCAACCGGCCTACCAATGCCATGCTTGTGTTGGAGTTCTTAAGCTTTTTTTAGTACCACATGCCTAGAGGTGAAACAAAGTTCCTGGTGAGGAATATTACCTTTTGTATGTTCACAAGGGAATTTTCCGTCACTCAGGAGCAATTTAGCGAGTGGTTTGGATTCCTGCAAGGTGAAGGCGTTCACCTAACCATTCCAAAAGGAGGAGACTGGCAGATTAGCACTTTTGATCTGTGGGAAGAATTGTTAGGAGAGAGGGAGAATGGATGGGAGGAGTTGTATGCGACTCATATCCAAAACCCCGCCATCTGTTACTTTCAGAGGGTTGTATCCAGTGTAATCTTCGGGAGGGCCAACAACCATAAAGTAAATCAAAGAGAGTTATTCTTGATTTATTGTGCCTTCTTCGACATGCGAGTAAAACTCGTCGCCTTCATCTTCGACAACATCAAGTATATCTGTAATAGAGGGAAATCACCTTTCTGCTTTGCGGCATGATTACCGATATCACACTTAAGTTGGGTTTAGAGGAAAACCTGAACCAGTTGTATGGAGCACCCGTCATATACCTTGACATGGAACTCTGCGAGTTCAGTCACCTAATCAAGGCAAGGAAGGATGGTAGATACAACCTGGTTGTCAACGGGAAAATCATCTGAAGCATCATCATGCCCTGTCATACCAGGACAGATGTGAGAGTCCGAGCCAACTGGCATTTCGATCTTTGTGCTCCTTCACCAGGTGCGGTTGCACAGGAAGCTCAATAAGACGCCGGAATCGATGAAGGCCAATAGGTTTTGGATGACGAGGAAAGATCTTAACAAAGAGCCGCTGATTTCGCTAGCACCAGCACCTATACTAGACACTGGAGAAGGAATCAACTACCCGCGTCTATGGATGACATTATGGAGGCCAATGTAGATGTTAAGAATTGGAAGAATTTTTGACAAACAAGAAGTTGTGAACTTAGTTCAGGATGTCACACCAGATGTTGTGACATTGACAAACAAAGTAAAAGTTAATGAACTTAGGTCAAGACATCAGGATGTCACACCAGATGTTGTGACATCGCAAACCTGCTATCTGACTTAAATGATGCGTAACAGAAGTGAGTAAATTCAAGAGAAATTATCTGGAATTAATTGTAAAAAGATAAGCACTCCAAGGCGCATCTTTAGGAAGCTTAGTTATCTGGTTCCAGTGTAACATGATAACTAACTCACCTTGATTCAAGGAGATAACAAACTAACTCACCCTAATTCAAGGTGATGACTGTGGGATTTATCAAAGTCTGGATTGAAGGTGCGCCAAACACAAGGAAGGGGGGTTGGAATTGGGTTTGCTTTACCAATTAAAAAATAACTTCTAATGACACGTTTAATTTATCCTGGTTCGTTTGAACTCAAACTACATCCAGTCCACCCGCCAAGGTGATTTTGCCTCTACTGAGGTCTTAATCCACTATTCAATAAGAATACACACAAAGACCTATAGTCAATGTCCTCTTGAGTCTTCTGACTAAACTTAGTCACTCAAGGAATAGAATAACTATTACAAAAATATAAAAGATGTAACTTAGGATGCTTCTTAATAAGCATGTATCACTAAGTGAAAGTTACAATAATAAGCACAATATGATTTACTGATTTGCGTGAATAATATGAGATGTGTGTTGCGTATTTGATTTCTTCAAGTGGAGTCCTTTAAATAGTTCTTGAGAAAGTAGCCGTTGGAGACATCTTGATTTAAATTAGGATATACTTTAATATCATAAATTCCTTCCATAAGTAGAGATACTTGTCTTTGGTCATTAATTAAAATATCTTTAATTAATGTCTTTAATAAGGATACCAGCATCTTCTAAGCGGAGATCAGAGATAATGAGTAAGAGACGCGCAGCCAATAAATATGTTTATTTAATGCTGGATTCTCCTTTGAGAGTATCTTCTATACTGAATCTTCTTAGCTCGTACGGTTTACTTAAATAAGATAGACTTCTACACAAGAGTAAATATATTCATTAGAACTTCTAATATGAAAAGCTTTGTTATCATCAAAACACTTAGAGGATCAGAACCATAATTGTTCTAACAATCTCCCCCTTTTTGATGATGACAAAACATTTAAAATAGAGAATAGAGTTTAATGAATTTAAGTGAACTCCCTTTGATTAGAAGAAGAATTCTTTCAGATGTTCCATGATTCTTAGCTCCCCCTGAGTTGATTACTTGACCTGTTTCTTTTCATGATAACAACTCAACTAGTTTTATTAGAATTATATGTTAGAGGCAGATTATGGTAAACTGCTATGTATCAGAATCATTTACGTTTCTCCCCCTTTTTGTCATAATCAAAAAGAATCAGAGCAAGTGAAAATAAAAGATCAAGGAGTTAAGCAAAAGTTCAAAACCAATATATTGAAAACAAAAACAGAAACCAGTAGAAGTTTATGGAGTTATGCAGAAGCAGAAGATAAAAACAACAGAACAGGTAAATCAGAAGAAAAAAAATTAGGAGTTCATCTTAGTGACTAAGGTCTCCAACAAAGATTTTATATCTGATGAAGATTCCACTTGCTTGCTAAGTAATGACTTCATTTCAGCAGTTGTTTCTTCTTGCTTATCCAGACGTTCTTTCACCAGCTGATTTTCCTTCTTCAGTTCTTGTAGAGTTTGCAAAACAAAATCTGTAGCCAGAGGTTCTTCAGCTTCTTGAGCAGCTTGAGTATCAGGTTCATCAGCATTCTCTTCTATAGAAGATACCAAGACCATCTGAAGTGCTGAGAGTTCATCCAGAGGTTCTGACTCTGTCCAGGGCTTGTTATCCAGCAGAAGAGGTTTAGCTTGTTCAACATTTGAGACTACTGCTTGAAGGTACTCACAGAAGTTCTGGTGAGCAACATCGTAGCAGATGTCCTTTAGTCGTTTGGACTCAGCATTAAACCATTTTCTGAGGGTAGCCCACAGAAAATCAGAAGCAGCTGGATCTGTAAGCTCTGCGCAAGCAGTCTTCAGATCCTCTAACTTTAATTGCAAGCCTGTTTCGAAAGCAAGAAGTAAAGCAGAAATGTCTGTTCTAGTTGGTTTAGGTTTTGGTATGAGTATTGCTCTTTTGTTGGATACAGAGGACAGTTTTTGGAGTGCTTCAAAATCAATAGATGTTCTGAGGGGATTTTCATTTTCAGTTTCTTCTGGAGAGTCAGGAATGTTTATGACAGTAGGTGAGTTTGGTGGTGCAGACATATAAGAGGAAAGCGAGCTTTCTCTTGAGGGTGATATTCTGGGTGCATGTTCAGGGGATGGAGGTTGGACAGTGTCTGAGTCTTGAAAATGTTCAAGATCAAGATCTAGAGCATCTTGCAAAGCAGTTTGTGTTTCAGTTGTTGGAGAACGATCAATATCAGATAGTGGAGTATTGTCAATGGGTATGTCAAAGTCAGAAATAGTTTGTTGTTGATGGGTTTCAGTTTCTGGTGGATATAATGAAGAGAGGATGGATGCTACTGCAGAAGTTGCAGGAATTTCAGTTTGAATGGGATTATCATTTTGAGTGGGATTATCATTTTGAGTGGGATTATCATTTTGAAGTGGTTCAGAAGCAGGAATTTGTTCAGTGGGAATATCAGCAGAAGATGGTTGACTAGAAGGTAAGGTGCTAGAAGGTAGTTCAGACACTTCTACATTTACTGCTTCTACTACAGAAATGAATTCAGAGTTAGAGGCAGAAGATTTACCTGTTGTTCTAGATGATTTTGGCATCTTCTGAGAAGGTCCTTCAGCAGTCTTTCTCTTCTTGATCCTTACAGAAGCAGCATCTGGAGCACTCTGTTTGAGTTCAGTAAGCTTGAACTGAGTTTCCATACCTTGTTGCTTGCAGATATCCAGGTAGTTAACTACAACATCTGCAGGAGTGTCAGCGGAGAAGAGTGGAAAGTCTTCCAATGGAATCCTTCTGGTGCTGATAACTTCTCTAGAATGAAGAGTAGGTTCTTGCTGAATAGATGTGATGAACTTCATCTTTTTCAGGTTCTTAGCATTCAGAGGTTTGCCAACATCTGTTTCTAAAAGTTCAGTTTGTTTTAACTCTGCTAGGAAGTCTACCAACTTGTTTTGGCAGAGTATATCAGAAATAATACGTCCAAAAGGAATCCAATCCCTTTTGGTCTTCTCACCATCTCTGGTTTCCTTCACACTGACTCTAAGATTTTGGAAGAGAGTGTGTGCAAGGTTGATTTTCTTCTTTTTAGCAATGAAGTAGAGAAGAAATTGTTGGTCCAGGTTGATGTAGTCTGGAGAATTTGTGGGTTTCCTGTGACATATTGTCCCAAGAATAATTTTTGCCCAAATACGGAGAGGCGTCTTCAAATCTTTGATTTTGTTGGAGGGTTTTCCTGAAGTAAAGATTTCTTTTGCTATCACAGCAGTATCAGACGCTTTGTCCATGTCACTGCATTTGATACCATTACCATCAGCTTCAAGAAGTTTAGCAAGATGGTCTTCAGAGATAACCACCTTTTTACCAAGCACATAAGAGGTAACCTGTGCGTCGTTTGATGATGCATAAACCCAAAATTCTTTAACCAGTTTAGGAAATACTGGTCCCATTAATCTGTCAAAATACTTATCCCAGCCCTGAGCTTCAACATACGGGAGGAGATCAAAACCATTCTCCTTTAAGCTTTCGAAATCCACAAATAACTCACACAGGACTTCCAATTTGTCCGTAGGGGTTGAGAGAGTCTTTGTGGGCTCAACGTAGAACACATCAGTAAAATCTTTGCTTTGAGATGATGAAGCCATTAGTTACTAAGATGAACTTTGAGGGTTTAGGGTTTAAGAAAAAAATTTAGAGAGACGCAAGAATGAGGTTAAGAAAAATCAGTAAGAGTGAAATATGGGTAAAAGTTGAAAGTGAGAAAGACACTTAACATATATAGAAAAGTAAAGCATTTAATTAGTTGAGAAATTAGTGGGAAAATTTAAGTTTAAAAACATAATGATTAAAAGCATTAAATGCGCTGACATGGGGTAATGCGTAAACGATTCTGGAACAGTTACCCAAGAGATTTTCTTGCCTTTTTGGTGTCAAGTCTAGCCGTATCAGATTCCAGAATATCAACAGTTGTCCTTCTGTAGAGAATAGTTACAAAAGCAAGTTCTGTCACTTTTTAGAATATGGACACTTGTTTTAATTCTGATGGAAATCCTTAGAGCTTTGTTGACACTTGTTGATTTGAAGATCTGCATGTGAATCCTTTGAACAGAAGTTCTAAGAATTAAGCAATTAGAGCATAGCATCTTCTGAGATAATAATATAGAAGATAAATATCAGAACTTCTAGAGATAAAAACATATGATTAAAAGCATTTTCATTCTGGACATAACTTCATGCTAAGGTTAGTTAGCATGAAATTAAATCTATCTTCAGAAAGGGGTTTTGTAAAAATATCAGCCCATTGGTGATTTGTGTCTATAAATTTTAACATTAAAATTCCCTTCTGAGTATAGTCCCTAATGAAGTGATGTTTAACCTCTATGTGTTTAGCTCTAGAATGTAAAATTGGATTTTTAGAGAGACAAATAGCAGAAGTATTGTCACAGAGGATGGGAATGTTACTCTCATAGATATTGAAATCCTCAAGCTGATTTTTCATCCAGAGCATCTGAGTACTGCATCCAGCTGCTGCAATGTATTCAGCTTCTGCAGTTGATAATGCTATGGTTGGCTGTCTTTTGCTGGACCAAGAGAATAGATTGTCTCCTAGAAATTGACAACTTCCAGAAGTACTTTTTCTTTCTGTTCTGTCTCCAGCAAAATCAGCGTCACAATATCCTACAAGTTTATACTCTTCTGATCTTCTGTAATACAGACCAAGATTAGTAGTACCTTTCAGATATCTAAAGATTCTCTTAACTGCTGTTAAGTGAGTTTCTCTAGGATCTGATTGGAATCTAGCACATAAACATACGTTGTATAGAATATCTGGTCTAGAAGCAGTTAGATAAAGAAGAGATCCAATCATACCTCTGTAGAGCTTCTGATCTACTTTCTTACTTACCTCTTCTTTCTCCAGGATACAAGTAGGATGCATAGGAGTTTTAGATATAGTGCTTTCTGATAAGTCAAACTTCTTTAGAAGTTCTTTTACGTATTTGCTTTGATGGATATATGTTCCTTCTGATGTTTGATTTATTTGAATTCCCAGAAAGAACTTTAGTTCTCCCATCATGCTCATTTCAAATTCTGCCTGCATAGATTTAGCAAATTCCTTTCCCAAGGCACTTTTAGTAGAACCAAAGATTATATCATCTACATAAATTTGACATATCAGAAGATCATTTTTAATGTTTTTACTGAAAAGAGTTGTATCCACTTTCCCTCTGATGAACTTATTTTCCAGAAGAAAATTGCTTAGTCTTTCATACCAAGCTCTGGGAGCTTGTTTTAAACCATATAAAGATTTTTTGAGTTTGTAAACGTGTTCTGGAAATTTTGTATTTTCAAAACCAGGGGGTTGGTGTACATACACTTCTTCATCAATATAACCATTTAAAAATGCACTTTTGACATCCATTTGATATAGAATAATATTATGATTTACAGCAAATGATATTAGAAGTCTGATTGATTCTAACCTGGCGACTGGTGCATAGGTTTCTGTATAGTCAATTCCTTCTTGTTGACTATAACCTTGTGCAACCAGTCTTGCTTTGTTTCTGACAACTTCTCCTTGCTCATTAAGCTTGTTTCTGAATACACATTTAGTGCCAATGATGTTGAATCCTCTGGGCCTAGGAACTAGATCCCACACGTCATTTTTGGTGAATTGATTTAGTTCTTCTTGCATAGCCAGAATCCAATCATTTTCTGAGAGAGCTTCTTCTACAGAAGATGGTTCAATCAGAGATACAAGTCCCATTAACGTCTCTTCAGAGTTTTTGAATGAGGATCTTGTTCTGATTGGTTCATCTTTCTTTCCCAGGATTTTATCTTCTGGGTGATTAATATTGCTTCTGGATGGCTTCTTCTGAATGGGTTCTTCAGATGTTGTTGGAGAAATTGTATTGTTTTGATCTTTAGAAGTTCTGTTTGTAGAGATTTCTACTTCTATATCTGCAGAAAATTTATTCTGCTTTGGTTTTTCAGAACCAAGCTTATCATCAAATCTGACATGAATTGATTCTATCACAATTCGTGTTTCTGTATTGTATACTCTGTATCCCTTAGAGCGTTCAGAGTATCCTAACATATAACACTTTTGTGCCTTAGAATCAAATTTATTCAGAGTATCAAGAGTATTTAACATAAAACAAATACATCCAAAGGGATGGAAGTATGAAATGTTGGGCTTTCTGTTCTTCCACAATTCATAAGGAGTCTTTTCAAGAATAGGTCTTATAGAGATTCTATTCTGAATATAGCATGCTGTATTTACTGCTTCTGCCCAAAAGTGTTTAGCCATATTAGTCTCATTTATCATGGTTCTGGCCATCTCTTGTAATGTTCTATTTTTACGTTCTACAACCCCATTTTGTTGTGGAGTTCTAGGACAAGAAAAATCATGAGAGATGCCATTTTCATTAAAAAATGATTCTAATTGTTTATTTTCAAATTCTCCACCATGATCACTTCTGACTTTAATGATTTTAGATTCTTTTTCATTTTGAACTTGTTTGCAGAAGTTAGAAAATACAGCAATTGACTCATCCTTGTGTCTAAGAAACTTTACCCATGTCCATCTGCTGAAGTCATCTACGATCACCAATCCATACTTTTTGCCATTGACAGAAGCAGTTTTCACTGGTCCAAACAAGTCAATGTGCAAAAGTTCTAATGGTCTAGAGGAAGATACAACATTTTTAGCTTTAAAACCAGTTTTTGAAAATTTGCCTTTCTGACATGCTTCACACAGAGCTTCTGAGTTGAACTTCAAATTTGGAAGTCCTCTGACTAGATTGAGTTTGTTAAGTTGAGATAATCTTCTCATATTAACATGTCCCAATCTTCTGTGCCAGACCCATTGCTCAGTTTCCACAGACATTAGACATTTTACATTTTGAATTTTTAATTCTGAAAGCTTTATTTTATAAATGTTGTTCTTTCTCTTTCCACTAAAGAGGATTGTTCCATCTTTCTGACTAACAGCTTTACAGAACTTTTGATTGAAGATTATGTCATAGCCATTATCACTTAATTGACTTATGGATAATAAATTATGCATTAATCCTTCTACAAGTAGAACATTAGAGATAGAGGGAAGATTTTCATTACCAATAGTTCCGGAGCCAATTATTCTTCCTTTTTGATTGCCTCCAAAACCTACGTGGCCTCCATCTTTTAATTCAAGACTTTGGAACACATGCTTTCTTCCCGTCATGTGACGTGAGCATCCAGAGTCCAGGTACCATGATTGGTGTTTCAGTTTTGCTGTTAAAGACATCTGCAACATACACAATTTTATCCTTGGGTACCCATATTCTTCTGGGTCCTTGTTTGTTAGTTTTTACAAACTTCTGATTCATTTTAGTTTTTAAATCAGAACTTGTAGAACAAGATGACTCACTAGTGTATATAAGATCATGATTATGACCATAGGTGAAATGAGAACTTAGAGGAGTATTAGTATTTATGACAATGTCATCAATAATTTTTAACTTCAGAGTTTCTTTATTTTTCACATAGCCTATGCCTCTTCTTTCATTTCTGCTAACACCATAGATCATAGAAGCAATCTTACTTCTATCTAAGCTTTTAGTAAGAAATTGTTGAAAGCTATAATCATATTGTTTTATGATATTATCAGAGTTGATTAGATCTTCTAATTCAGATTTCTTCTGAGCTTTAAGTTTCTCAAAAGAGTTTTTACATTCAAAGAGGTTTTCTTTCAGCTCAGAGTTTTCTGTTTTTAGTTTTCTAACTTCTTCTAATTCAGATACTAGACTTTGTTTAATGTCTTTGTATTTGAATTGAAGCTTCTGATATTTTTCAAGAATTTCCGAAAGACTAGCTTCTAACTGAGGTCTAGAAAATTTAGAAAATACCTCTTCTGAATCTGATTCTAACTCTGATTCTGATGAGTGATCATCTTCTGGTATATTTGCCATTAATGCAATATTAGCTTGTTCATCTTCAGAATCTGACTCTGCCTCAGATGATTCAGAATCATCCCATGTTGCCATGAGACTCTTTTTCTTTTCTCTGCTGAATTTGTTTCTGGGTTTGTCTTTCTGAAGTTTTGGACATTCACTTTTATAGTGTCCTGGTTCTTTGCATTCGTAGCACACAACTTCTTTGCTTCTGGGTTTCTTGTGACCAGATGTTGATTCAGAATAATTATTTGTTCTTCTGGTGTTTCTGAACTTCTTCTGACGATGCTTCCAGAGTTGTTGAACTCTTCTTGAAAGGAGAGATAATTCATCTTCTTCTGATGAACATCCAGAGCTTTCTTCTTCTTCTGCCTGTAAAGCTTTAGAAACATGTTTGTTAGATTTAAGAGCTACAGACTTACCTTTCTTCTGGGGTTCATCTTCTTCTAACTCAATCTCATGACTTCTCAAGGAGCTGATCAGTTCTTCTAAGGAAATTTCATTCAGATTTTTTGATAACTTTAAGGCAGTGACCATGGGTCTCCAAGCTTTTGGTAAACTTCTGATGATTTTCTTCACATGATCTGTTGTTGAGTAGCCTTTGTCCAGAACTTTTAGTCCAGCTACCAGGATTTGGAACCTTGAAAACATTTTTTCAATGGTTTCATCTTCTTCCATCTTGAAAGCTTCATACTTCTGGATGAGAGCTAGAGCTTTAGTCTCCTTGACTTGAGAGTTGCCTTCATGTGTCATCCTCAGAGAATCAAACATGTGTTTAGCTGAATCCCTGTTTGTGATCTTCTCATATTCTGTGTAAGAGATGGCACTTAGAAGTATGGTCCTAGCTTTGTGATGATTTCTGAATTCCTTCTTCTGTTGAGCTGTCATATTTTTTCTTTCAATCTTCTGACCATCTGCTCCAACAGGATGAATGTATCCATCTGTCACCATGTCCCAGAGATCTCCATCTAGAGCTAGAAAGAAACTCTCCAGAACATCCTTCCAGTAGTCGAAATTGTCACCATTGAATATTGGAGGTTTAGCATTGATCTTGTCATTCTGATAGTCATTGTTGTTAATTCCAGTATCTTCCATGTGTTTAACTTCTGGATCTTTTACTGACACGGTTAAGTGTAATACTCAGAACCTAGCGCTCTGATGCCACTTGAAGGTGCGCCAAACACAAGGAAGGGGGGTTGGAATTGGGTTTGCTTTACCAATTAAAAAATAACTTCTAATGACACGTTTAATTTATCCTGGTTCGTTTGAACTCAAACTACATCCAGTCCACCCGCCAAGGTGATTTTGCCTCTACTGAGGTCTTAATCCACTATTCAATAAGAATACACACAAAGACCTATAGTCAATGTCCTCTTGAGTCTTCTGACTAAACTTAGTCACTCAAGGAATAGAATAACTATTACAAAAATATAAAAGATGTAACTTAGGATGCTTCTTAATAAGCACGTATCACTAAGTGAAAGTTACAATAATAAGCACAATATGATTTACTGATTTGCGTGAATAATATGAGATGTGTGTTGCGTATTTGATTTCTTCAAGTGGAGTCCTTTAAATAGTTCTTGAGAAAGTAGCCGTTGGAGACATCTTGATTTAAATTAGGATATACTTTAATATCATAAATTCCTTCCATAAGTAGAGATACTTGTCTTTGGTCATTAATTAAAATATCTTTAATTAATGTCTTTAATAAGGATACCAGCATCTTCTAAGCGGAGATCAGAGATAATGAGTAAGAGACGCGCAGCCAATAAATATGTTTATTTAATGCTGGATTCTCCTTTGAGAGTATCTTCTATACTGAATCTTCTTAGCTCGTACGGTTTACTTAAATAAGATAGACTTCTACACAAGAGTAAATATATTCATTAGAACTTCTAATATGAAAAGCTTTGTTATCATCAAAACACTTAGAGGATCAGAACCATAATTGTTCTAACATGGATAATTTGCAAAAAGCCCACAAACCAAGCATCTATTTAAGGAACTGAAACACTCAAGAAAAGACACGAATTTTAGAAGACTGTAAAGGGTGTTTGTGAAGTATAGCAGGTTTTAATTGTTTGTCACTTTATGAGCTTTTAAGAAAAAAAGTGAATTGTGTCTTGATTGAAACTTTTAAGTAAGATCAAGCTGGTTTGTTTGAAGTGTGACTTCAATTTTATTAATCATTGTAAAAGATCACTGTGTGATTGAGGGGGAGTGAGTAGGTACTCATATCTAAGTTGAGTCTTAGGTAGAAATTGCCTTGGGTAGATATTAAGTGAAGGATTAAACTGGTTGGTTTAACTCCATAATTAATATTACTTATATTGGATTTCCTTCCTGGCTTGGTAGCCCCCAGATGTAAGTGTGGAGATACACTGAACTGGGTTAACAATTTCCTGTGTCATTTAATTTACCAGCTCATTAATTTTTGTTTAAGATTTCAAGTGTTTAAACATCTGGTTCGACATCACGTATCTGATCCCAGAATTTCAATTGGCATCAGAGCAGGCACCCTGCCTGTATATCTGGGTGAGATCTAGGGACTGCAAATTTTGGGAACATGGACAGAGATGTAGGATCTGTGAATCGACCACCTATCTTGGATGGATCCAACTATGATTACTGGAAGCCAAGAATGATAGCATTCTTGAAATCTCTTGATAGCAGGGCTTGGAAAGCAGTTAACAAAGGATGGGAGCACCCTATCAAAGACAATAAGAATGGGGCAAAAGTGATAAAGCCTGAAGAAGAGTGGAGCAAGGAGGAAGAAGAGTCAGCACTTGGAAATTCCAAAGCCTTAAATGCCTTGTTCAATGGCATTGAAAGGAACATATTTAGGCTTGTGCATCACTGTGAGCTAGCCAAGGATGTTTGGGACACCCTCAAAACTACTCATGAAGGAATATCAAAGGTGAAGATGTCAAGACTTCAACTTCTCACCACCAAGTTTGAGAACTTGAGGATGAAGGAAGATGAGACCATTCATGAGTTTTACATGAACATCCTGGAGATTGCTAATACTTCTGGTGCCTTGGGAGAGAAGATGAATGATGAAAAGTTGGTAAGGAAGATTCTCAGATCACTGCCAAAGAGGTTTGACATGAAGGTCACTGCTATAGAAGAAGCTCAGGACATCTGCACAATGAATGTTGAGGAGCTCATTGGTTCTCTTCAAACCTTTGAGATGGGAATGAATGATACAATTGTGAAGAAAAACAAAAGCATAGCCCTGGTCTCAAACACTGATAAAGAAGAAGAAAGTCATGAAGCAGGCTCTGAGGACAGCTTATCAGAATCAATTGCTATGCTTGGAAGACAATTTAACAAAATCCTCAAAAGAATGGAAAACAGGCCCAGACCAAGTGGAAGAAACTCAACCTCTGAGAATAAAAGACCTTATGACTCCAATAGAAGGTCAAACTATGATGAGAAGACTAACCAAGGAAAAGGGATCCAATGTCATGGATGTGAAGGGTATGGACACATTAGAAGTGAATGTCCAACCTATCTAAAGAAGCAAAAGAAAGGTATCTCTGTGTCCTGGTCAGATGAAGACTCAGGTAGTGAGTCGGAAGAAGAATCTGCAAAGCACATCACTGCTATAGCTGGAGTATGTGAAACTGAAGGGGGATCCAGTGATGAGGATCTGACACTTGAAGAGCTTGAAGCATCTTACAGGATGCTATGTAAAAGGAGCACTGAAGTATGCATGGAAAATAAACAACAGAAGAAGCAGATTGAGGAATTAAAGGCTGAAAAGGCAAGTCATCTAGAGATCATTAACACTTTGAAAAGTGAAGTCAGCCTTCTCAACTCCAAAATGGAGCATATGTCCAAATCTGTCAGAATGATGAACAGTGGCTCAAACACACTGGATGCCATTCTCAACAACAACAAGCACTCAGGGGATAGGACTGGGCTGGGATTTAATAAAGCTCAAAACTTTGAGGCTAGAACCAGCCAATCAACTCCAAATCCCATGAAGTCAAACAAGATGTTCAAGCAGATGTCTCAACATCATGACAAAAACACGATGAAGAAGAAATATCAAAGATGGAGATGTCATCACTGTGGAAGGTTTGGTCACATCAAACCTTTTTGCTACAAGCTGCATGGATACCCCAATCAGAGTACTCAGCACCCTCCTAAGCAGAAGACAGAGGTCACCAAGAAAATTTGGATACCTAAATCTAGTCTTTATGCTGATCAAAGCTACCAGTACATGCCTAAGAACAAGGTCACCATGCAACCTTGGAACTCTAGAGAAGGAAACTACACAGGGAAGATGCATCAAAGGAAACCTCACAATAGGAAAAAATGGTCCAAGCAGGTTGTTGCCTCTATAGCACACGCATCTCTCAGAGTATCTGCTAAGGAAGACTGGTATTTTGACAGTGGCTGCTCAAGGCACATGATTGGACTGAAGAATCTGCTGGTAGACTTAAAGTCACACTCATCCAGCTATGTAACCTTTAGAGATGGAGCAAAGGGGGAAATCAAGGGAGTTGGGACCCTGGACTGCTCAAGTGTACCAAGTCTAGATGGTGTGCTGTTGGTAAAAGGATTAACTGCTAACTTGATCAGCATAAGTCAGTTATGTGACCAAGGTTACAGTGTCAACTTCACCAAAACTGAGTGCATAGTTTCTGATAAAGAACAGAAAGTTGTCATGAGAGGAGCCAGATCAAAAGACAACTGCTATATGTGGGAACCCCAAGATTTCAGCCTCACAACTACTTGTTCCTTAGCCAAAGAAGAAGAAGTGAAGCTGTGGCATCAAAGACTGGGTCATCTCCATCTCAGAGGAATAAAAAAGATTATATCTATGGAGGCTGTAAGAGGAATCCCAAGACTTAAGATTGATGAAAGTAAATTTTGTGGTGAATGTCAAATAGGCAAGCAAACCAAGATGTCACACCCAAAGCTTCAACATCTGACAACTTCCAAAGTCTTGGAATTATTGCACATGGATCTTATGGGACCAATGCAGGTAGAGAGTCTTGGTGGAAAAAGATATGTTTATGTGGTTGTTGATGACTTCTCAAGATATACCTGGATAAGCTTCATCAAAGAAAAGTCTGATGTATTTGAGGTATTTAAAGATTTGTGCCATAGGATCCAAAGAGAAAAAGCAAGCTGTGTGGTCAGAATAAGAAGTGATCATGGAAAGGAGTTTGAGAATAAAAAATTCTCAGATTTCTGTTCTTCAGAAGGGATCAACCATGAGTATTCTTCTCCCATCACCCCTCAATATAATGGGATTATTGAAAGGAAAAACAGAACTATTCAGGAATCAGCTAGAGCCATGATTCATGCCAAGAAGTTACCCCTGTATTTTTGGGCTGAAGCTATGAACACAGCATGCTACATCCACAATAGAGTCACACTAAGAAAGGGAACTTTATCCACCATCTATGAAGTCTGGAAGGGTAGAAAACCTACAGTCAAGTACTTTCATGTATTTGGAAGTAAGTGCTACATTCTGGCTGATAGGGATCAAAGAAGGAAGATGGACCCTAAGAGTGATGAAGGGATATTTCTTGGATACTCCATAAATAGCAGAGCTTACAGAGTATTTAACTCCAGAACCAAGGTTATAATGGAGTCAATAAATGTGATTATTGATGATGCCTATGCAGATGTTGCTGATGATGTTGGAACATCTGCTGACAATCAAACTGAAGTTGAAATAGAAAGTGATAATCTTGACTTCACTCTAACTGAGGCAAGGTCAGAGCAATCCAACAAACCTCCCTCCATCAGAATCCAGAAAGATCATCCTAAAGAACTGATAATTGGTGATCCCAACAAAGGTGTCATCACTAGATCAAGAGAGGTGATCTCTGGCTCCTGCTTTGTTTCAAAGATAGAACCTAAGAACATCAAGGAAGCTCTGAATGATGAGTACTGGATCTCTGCTATGCAGGAAGAATTAGGCCAGTTTACAAGGAATGAAGTATGGGATCTTGTTCCTAGGCCTGATGACATTAATGTGATTGGCACTAAGTGGGTGTACAAAAACAAGTCTAATGAGCAGGGAGTAGTTACAAAAAACAAGGCTAGGCTTGTGGCTCAAGGATATACACAAATTGAAGGGGTAGATTTTGATGAAACTTTTGCACCAGTAGCAAGACTTGAATCCATCAGACTACTTCTAGGAATTGCTTGCATCTTAAAGTTCAAACTATTTCAGATGGATGTTAAAAGTGCCTTCCTGAATGGGTACCTTAATGAGGAAGTATATGTGGAGCAACCTAAGGGATTTGTTGATCCAAGTTGTCCAGATCATATATATAAGCTGAGGAAGGCTCTGTATGGTCTAAAGCAAGCTCCCAGAGCATGGTATGAAAGACTGACCACCTTTCTCATTAAACATGGATACAAAAAAGGAGGAATAGACAAAACCCTGTTTGTAAAGGATGAAGAGGGAAAGATTATGATTGCTCAGATATATGTGGATGACATAGTGTTTGGTGGGATGTCAGATAGGATGGTTAAACATTTTGTTACTCAAATGGAGTCTGAGTTTGAAATGAGTCTAGTGGGAGAACTAACCTACTTCCTTGGACTACAAATCAAACAAATGGAAGACTCCATGTTCATATCCCAAAGCAAGTATGCAAAGAACACTGTCAAGAAGTTTGGGATGGACAATGCAAGTCACAAGAGAACACCTGCCCCCACTCATTTAAAACTGACAAAGGATGACAAAGGTGAGAGTGTGGACCAAAGCTTGTACAGAAGCATGATTGGAAGTCTACTATATCTTACAGCTAGCAGACCAGATATAGCTTTTGCAATAGGTGTGTGTGCAAGGTATCAAGATGAACCAAAAGTGAGCCATCTAAACCAGTTTAAGAGGATCTTGGAATATGTAAATGGTACATGTGACTATGGCATAATGTACTCTCATGGTTGTGAACCAATTCTCACTGGATTTTGTGATGCTGACTGGGCTGGAAGTGCTGATGATAGAAAGAGTACATCAGGAGGATGCTTCTTTCTTGGGAAAAATTTAATTTCTTGGTTCAGTAAGAAACAAAATTGTGTGTCCTTATCCACTGCTGAAGCTGAATATATTGCAGCTGGTAGCAGTTGTTCTCAGCTGGTATGGATGAAACAAATGCTCACAGAATACAATGTCCCACAAGATGTCATGACATTGTACTGTGACAATTTAAGTGCTATTAACATCTCCAAAAATCCTATCCAACACAGCAGAACTAAGCACATAGATATCAGACATCATTTCATCAGAGACCTTGTGGAAGAGAAGGTGATCACATTAGAGCATGTAGCCACAGAGCTGCAATTAGCTGACATATTTACTAAGGCTTTGGATGCTACCCAATTTGAAAACCTAAGGGGTAAATTGGGAATCTACATAAGTGAAATATAGCAGTTATGGGGAAGTGCCAGCATGTCTCATGACATCGTGTGGCATGATCACCAGATGGCAGCACTAGTCTGGGCAATAACTGTTTGTATTCCAATCTTAAAAATTCCAATAGCAACGCATTCTATAAATGTACAAACGTGATTTCAACTCCTCACATCCTCATTAGCTCCACTAAACGTTTTGCATGCTACAGCTGAATCTTTAAACTCATCCAAATCTATCAAACCTATACACATTTCCTCTACAATCGAAAAAATGTCTCAACATCAAAACCCTAACTCCATTGATGAGGGTCTCAATCAAGAAGACATGGTGAACGCAACTCCAATATCTATAGTACCAATGGATGCTACTCCTATAAATGAGATCAGAGGAAGCATTCCTATTGCTCAAAAACCCAGGACTCCCCATGCAAGAAGACCTAAGGAGCCAGTCTTCAGCAAAAGCAAGGGAACTCTTTCATCTTCCAGCACCCCCAAAGCTTTTGCTTATGTGGACGCATCCATCAAACAGCTTGTAAACAGGATCCTTGCTGAACAAAGAGTTATGCCTGGGGTGTCTGTTCCCCTGAACAGTATGCCTGCTCCTCAAGATGACCCAAGCAACCAGGCTGAAGAGGACATACCTGCTCAACAGGATGTCCCAAGAAAGGTTGAAGCATCTGAGGGCCAGGACAAAGCCCCAACTGATAATGATCAAGCTACTAATGATAAAGCCACTGATGATAAAGATATTGATGATCAAGCCCTTGATGATCAAGCTGCTGAGAAAGAGGCTTCCCAACCTCCACCAGTTGAAAACCTGGATGATGACTCTGACACAGAGATCATAGCCTCTGTTAATCCTGGCATAGCCAAGAGGCTTAGGGCTAGGAAGGAGAAGAAGCCAGCTGCTCATGCAACTCCTGAGAAGAGACAGTCAACTCCCAAGAAGGACAAGGTCAAAGTTGCCTTTGGACCTACAAAGCAATGGAGTAAGGTCAGCACTCAAAAGAGGAAGGCCACAACTCCATCTGACTCTGATGTTGAGGAGGATGTTCCAACATCCCAACCCAAGAAGAAGCCAGCACCTCCTAGGACTGCCACTGCTGTTCCTGAAGCACCCCTGGACAATGTGTCCTTCCACCATGTCTCCAGTGTAAGCAAGTGGAAGTATGTCTATCAAAGAAGGGTGGCTTTGGAAAGAGAGCTGGGTAGCAATGCTCTAGAATGCACTGAGGTAATTGACTTAATCTCAAATACTGGTCTATTCAAAACTGTCTCCAACTTTTCCCCTTGCTATGAACTACTGGTAAAAGAATTCATAGTCAATTTACAAGAAGGGTGTGCTGATGGGAAATCTGAGGATTTCAGGAAGGTATATGTTAGGGGAAGATGTGTAGATTTTTCTCCTAGGGTGATAAATCAGTACCTAGGGAGAGAATCAGATGGGCCAAATGAGCTGGGAAAAACTGACAATCAAGTCTGCAAAATAATCACTGCCAACCAGGTCAAGTCATGGCCAGTCAAAGGCAAACTATCTGTCAGCTTGCTAACAAGGAAGTATGCTATGCTGCACAGGATTGGAACAATCAACTGGGTCCCCACAAACCACACCTCATATATAGCTACTGGGCTTGGAAGGTTTATCTGTGTTGTAGGCACCCAAACCAAGTTGGATTATGGGGCATATATCTTTGATCAAACTCTCAAGCATGCAGGAACCTCAGCAATCAAGCTTCCAATAGCCTTCCCATCTCTGCTCTGTGGAATAATTCTCAACCAATATCCAGGAATCCTTACTGACAAGGATTCTATCTGTAAGAGGGAGAGTCCACTGTCCTTTCACTACAAACTGTTTCTGAGCCATCATGCTACAGATGTTGAAGCTCCAAGTGGAACATCTGCTGGACCATCTAATGTCAAGACTCCTATATCCAAGGCAGCCCTAATTGCAGAGCTCAAGCCAACTTGCAAAGAGCTGGATGAAAGGAAGAAAAAGCTTGAGAACATAATTCAAAGACTAGAGCTGGAGGAAGTTGCTGGAAATGTGGATGGATCTGATGCTGAGTCTGAGGATTCAGAGGATACAGAGTATGCTGAGTCTGAGTGAAGCTGGTTGTGGTGGAAAATGTATTGCTTGTTCTGCATTGTAATTTTGCTTTGTATTTCTGTTTTTTTCTGTAATGGTTGGCCCCTAATTTCTGTCTAACAAGGGGGAGAAGTGTACTGAACAATGCCTGTTGCAGTTAATGCCTGTTTGATGAACATTGCTGATGTTAATTTCTGTCTTCTGAACTAAGTTATTTTTGAATGTTCATTGGTATATCAAAGTCTGTTGAACAAGTCATAGCAGTATACATACAGGTTTGAGGGGGAGCAAATTATTAGCTCTCACATGATTCAACAGAACTTCGCTGCTCTCTAATAAAACCAGAAGATTGTGTTAGCCAAAAATTAGCCAAAGGGGGAGTTTGTAGATGTTAAGAATTGGCAGAATTTTTGACAAACAAGAAGTTGTGAACTTAGTTCAGGATGTCACACCAGATGATGTGACATTGACAAACAAAGTAAAAGTTAATGAACTTAGGTCAAGACATCAGGATGTCACACCAGATGTTGTGACATCGCAAACCTGCTATCTGACTTAAATGATGCGTAACAGAAGTGAGTAAATTCAGGAGAAAATATCTGGAATTAATTGTAAGAAGATAAGAACTCCAAGGCGCATCTTTAGGAAGCTTAGTTATCTGGTTCCAGTGTAACAGAATAACTAACTCACCTTGATTCAAGGAGATAACAAACTAACTCACCCTAATTCAAGGTGATGACTGTGGGATTTATCAAAGTCTGGATAATTTGCAAAAAGCCCACAAACCAAGCATCTATTTAAGGAACTGAAACACTCAAGAAAAGACACGAATTTTAGAAGACTGTAAAGGGTGTTTGTGAAGTATAGCAGGTTTTAATTGTTTGTCACTTTATGAGCTTTTAAGAAAAAAAGTGAATTGTGTCTTGATTGAAACTTTTAAGTAAGATCAAGCTGGTTTGTTTGAAGTGTGACTTCAATTTTATTAATCATTGTAAAAGATCACTGTGTGATTGAGGGGGAGTGAGTAGGTACTCATATCTAAGTTGAGTCTTAGGTAGAAATTTCCTTGGGTAGATATTAAGTGAAGGATTAAACTGGTTGGTTTAACTCCATAATTAATATTACTTATATTGGATTTCCTTCCTGGCTTGGTAGCCCCCAGATGTAAGTGTGGAGATACACTGAACTGGGTTAACAATTTCCTGTGTCATTTAATTTACCAGCTCATTAATTTTTGTTTAAGATTTCAAGTGTTTAAACATCTGGTTCGACATCACGTATCTGATCCCAGAATTTCAGCCATCATGCAGAACCAGGAGATGCAACAGAAGCACTACCAGGATATGTCACAGAGGATGGAGATGATGGATCTAACTCAAACAGAACACGAAAAGCTTATTGCTGCCAACACTGAAGTTTTAGGTGATTTGACTCGTCAAGTTCATGGTATGCATGATTTCATATATCATGTAGGTGTACCATACCACTTAGCTTGAGGCATAGGCAGAGGCCAAAGACCACCACCACCGCATGAGTAGTTTTATTAGTTCTTAGTTTTTAGTTTTTATTGTTATTTTTAGAAGTGTACATATATCTCACAACATTGAGGACAATGTCCGAGATAGTGTGGGAGAAGGTATTATATTTCCCATTTCATTGTACGAAACCTAATTAAATTAATCGAAGTATTTAATTTCAAATTCTCTCCAGTATTTTTAGCATTACCAGAAAAAAAAATTATGCATTTACAATGTTTTCATTTAACATACCCTTCAAGTATATAGGTTAATGGGAACTGTTAGTGAAACTAAGAAAAGACTTAACAAAATTTATACAGTCTTGACACCTTGAACCCTTAGAAGCGATATCGATTTAGATACCTGTTATACCAAAATATGAAGCTTTAAGTCTAAATTAGCCCGGAGTAGTTTATATTAGCAGTCAGCACTGCCTGAAGTACAAGCTACATGGAATGTCGATGCAAATAAGTGATTGATCGCAAAAATGCCAAAAAAAAAAAAGAAAAAGAAAAAAATGAAGACTATGCAAGCCATTGGTAAAACAATTAAGCTGCACAAAAGGCAAAGCAAAGCAAAAAGACTGATGTCAGTTGGTTCAGAGGAGTCTAGTTCTGAACTCGGTAGGGCAAATTAATATTCGATCCCCCACAACTTACACTCAGTGTGATAAAGAGTTACCGCACTTGTGTACCATACCCCGTTTGAAAAGAAGGATCAAATTCACAAACAGGCTATTTCACTATGCGCGTGCAAAGGTAAAGGGCTTAATGTGATTGCGTCAGAATGAAACCGGATGAAATAGATATAAGAGCATCAGGCTGAGTTACAACAGCATGATTCAGATTGGTTCGTATAGGGGGTTTAAGAACGTTATTTGTTTTTAGTGTCATTAGTGTATTTTTAGTGTTGGAGTTATTATTAGTTCTTTTAACATAAAGTCACACGACCACGTACGGATAGGTGCTATGTTTCGTGTCTGCATGTAGAGATATTTTATTTAAAAACATATTTGATTGTTTGCTTGAGGACAAGCAAAGATTCAAGTCTGGGGGAATTTGATAACTCGAATTCATATCGATTATTTAATGTGATTTCCGATTGTTTAGCATGTTTATTTATCTGTTTTGGACGATATTACGTGTGAATTGTGTTTGTTTTGTAGACATTTGATCAGACATGATATTTGGAGGCAAAAATGCAAAAGGAAGCTTTTTGAACAAGAAACAATGGCGAAACAGAAGGAAAACAACAGAGAAATGCATTTCTGCATTTTACCTGTCAAACGATCGTCTCACCAACCAAACGACCGTCTCAAGGTCAGACGATCAACTCAACTCCAAGTTGAGCGTCTCCTAGCCAAGTTGCCCATCTCAGAAATCAAACGTTCGTCTCAACTAAATTATGTAGAAACGTAAAATCCGTAACAGACGAAACAGAAGTCAAATTAAATCTACTCAGTATTTGCAACTCAGTCTCAAGCCCAATCGGAGTCCAAGCCTATTATTTCTCAATAAACCCTACCACACTGCTTATAAATAGAGTTCTCTGCCATTTGCAACGAGAGCTTCGTTTTGACGTCAAATTGCTGCTATTTTTTATTCCGTCGAAGTTCATTTTTATTATTTGATTTGCTTTCATTTTCCTTTACCAAACCTTAGTGATAGTTTCCACCATTAGGAAACTATCACCATTTTTATTGTTTCTAGCCACTACATTATTGTATTCGTTTCAAGTTTCGAAGTTTGGTTGATCAAGAACATTGCAACCAGGTTTCTGATTTTAATGCTTATTTATTTATCTATTACCGTATTTATTTATATTATGTATTTCTCCTTCTTCTACCTTTCTTTATTTAATATGTCTAGCTAAACCGTTAATCGGTATGTAATTGTGTAAACCGGAACGAATTCAATAGAATTAGGCTAAAACCTTAAATTAAGTTATAATTTGGTTTCGATTTCTTGTTTTAATTAACTTTCGTTACGAGAGTAAGAGAGTACAAAAGATTAGGATTAAGACCACGGGAGTGTGAGATCATAATTAAATAACTGAAATCGAGCATTAGTTTTAAACACAGCAGAAGCGCTTTAAAACCAATTAGAACCTTTAGGTTTTCAAAGGATATTTCTAACTTGAATTGACACAGCGAGAGCGCTCAATTGAACTTAGGAGTATAGTAATAGGCAAGACCAGGAGAGTGTGAGTCGAAGACTTTTAAACCGAGAGTTTCTACGGAGAGATAACTTAATAAACCTTAACAAGTCGACCCTCTATTGAAATCGCGAAGGCGAAATCAATTACGTACCGATAATTTATATCATTAATTTAATTTAATTAATTCTTAACCTTTTAAAACCAAAAACATCGCTCGCCTTAGCTAAATATAGCAACACCCGACAACACTAGGTTTATTATCGAGTCTCTGTGGGATCAATATCTTTTATTACTACGTGATAGACTGTGCAATTGCAGTTAATAACTATTAGACTCAGAAGTCTGTCACACCATAAATCATGGTTATGAACCCCGTATTTTACATCAATCTTCCATCCAGATCCATCTTTCGTCGGAGTCGACCTGATCTTAAATGGACATCCACATTTTTTCGTCGCACTTTCGATTCCACTATGAATATCCTTTTATTTCTCACCTTTATCACAACCAAATATTATTTTATTACTTCTTCCTCTCTTGCCTATTTGTGTATCTGAACGAGTGATGATAACCGTCACTTTATTTCGTAATCTGATGTCTTTAACCCATCTTATCACCTCCTCTCCTGTACCACATTTTTTTGACGTTGTAAAAACATATGACGTATTCACACATATCGGTTCTTTTTCGTATATAGGTATTTCCGCACCTGCATAATAATTTTTTTCTTAATATAAAATTATTAAAAAAAAATTAAAATTAAAAAAATAAATAAATAAATAAACCGGAAGACTTCATCAAAGTGTTCCGGTATAGTATTTTATACGAACCGGAACTCTTAATGAAAGTGTTCCGGTACATGCAACATGGCAAACCAGATGTCTTAATGAGACTGTTCCGAACCGGAACACATTCAATAAGTCTTCCGGTGAAGAAAATATTTCAAACCGAAAGTGTTTTTTTAAGTCTTCTGGAATGAGAAATAACATACTAAAGGTCATCTTTCAAGTCTTCCGGCACGTTGCTTTTTGAGTAAATTTTTCGGAAATCTGACGGTCTGACAGAAATGGTAAAATTAAAATAATAAAATAATAAAATAATATCAAGGTTAAAATTGACATTTTAAAAATTTTGCTGGGACATAGGTTACATTGTAGGGGTATAGAGTATAATCTTTATCCGGTTATTATCCAAAATCCAAATTTTTTAATTTTCAAAATAAATAATATATATATTTTCGTAAATTTTTTTTTTAAAACTGGATTTTAAATAAAAAAACGGTTATATAACTATAACTAAATTTATAACCGGTTTTATAACCAGTTTTGATCAAATTGTGGTTTTGGTTATAAATCTAAACCATTCAAATGGTTTGAAAATAATTATGGTTTGGTTTCTAAAAATAACCGATTTCAACGTTATATTCTAATATAATATAGTTATTTTTACCAAAAAGAAAGTGTAAATTACTGTATAAGCAACCGATTTCAACGTTATTAACTGTTATTATTATCATCGGGCTATTAGATTTTTATTTTCTTGCAAAAGACAATAATTCTATTAATAACTATAACACACCGAAACACAGCTCACAAGGTGGAAAATAAAATACCAAAACCAAATTATAAACTTAAAGTACTGTGAAGAAAATAATCCCAAATTCTCCACTCCAAACCACATTGTCAAACCATGAGACCAACAATCCATGCTATCCACCAATCATATGTAACAAGACTTTGAATCTTCATTTGACCATATGCCTAGAAAATTGACTAGATCTTGTGAACACCATAACCTGATTCCTCTGATGTTAAATCCTCTTTCCAATTCTCAAATTCTTCTCCACCAAACACTATTTGCTTAATCCCAACAAAGCTATCAAAAACATAAGAGCAAAATCAATTAATGGGATTGAAATAGACATCTAATTAAACAGACAGAGAAAGTGGAGAACATACTCAGAACTTATCTGTGTCAATGCATTTATCAAAATATCTAGAATCAATGGTTCATTAGTTCCAATATCCACCCTGTTATATCACAAGACATTATAAGAATCAACACTTCAGATCACATTCATTAATATGTATAACAGAACATTAAGAAGGAAGGAATATGAATTCAGTGTGGCACCATATTCGAGCCAAGTTGTCTTGAAACTCAAGATCCCCAATGTTGTAAAATGTAGTTGGCGTCACGTTTGCGCCTTGAATGTAATCATAACTTGGCCGTTTTTCCATCTGAGACTGTGACAGCTGTAGAAATTTAATCCCAGTTCTATATAAGCAATACAATCATGTTTGAAAAATTCGATAAAAATATAAAAGAATGAGAGAGGAAGGAAATTTGGTTCTTACGGATGAAGAGAAGAATAACTTACTTGCATGTTCATGGCATTGCATCCTCCAAGACGTCCTACAATGTGCCATGCTCGAACAGTCTGCAAAGACCCAAATTCAACAAATTTCCCTAAAAGAGGCATCGCGGAGAATGTACAACAAAAATATTCATAGGATGATGTTACTTACATCACAAATTAAGGAGATGTCTTTTGCCAATGGAGCATTGTAAAATTCAAACCATATGTATGAGTTTGAAAAATCAAATCTGGAAATGCGAGAGCATAGGTAAGAAAAACAGAATATATTTTTTTATAGAAAGGCAATTAGAACATTTACTCATTGCAGCATGTAGAACTCAGTGAAATGTTAAAAACAAATTACTGTTGGGTTAACTGTATGCAACAGTGACATTACAGCGAAAATGCATAGCAACACAATTAGATCCGGAATATATCTGAAATACACCCAATTATCCCTAACAAATATACTAACACTGACTAGATTTTTGGTAATTGATGATACAAATGAAAGATCTTTGCCTTTTGGATGACATTTTAACACGAGGTTGTCTCGGAAAACGATAGGCCCATTATGCATGTGTAGTAGGAAAAGTAAAATGGGGCAGGGAAAATGATGTAAACTTGAGTGAATAACATGACAAAGAAACATGATGCAGCAATGAAGCACATATGCTATAAAATCTCTGTCGAGTTGCATCTGATATGCCGACATGCTTCGATACACCGTCGATGTGTATCGAAGGAGTATCCGAATTTCTTATTTAAAAAGTATTATGTTGCAACACGTCTTCGATACACCATGGATACGGCCAGTCTATCTATTAACTTTTCATTTGTCCACTAGATGAATCAGACTCTTCTCTCAGCTTTAATTACTAATTCTCTCTCCTTTGTCATTTGAGATACACCCATTTAATACTCTTTTAGTTTAATAAAAAATGTTACTATTTGTTCTTAAGAAAATGATTAGATAATATGACTTTAATGATAAAGTTATTATTACTATTTACTAAAATATCCTTATTAATTATAGTTAACGGAGTAATTAAGAAGAACGAAGGATAATAAATACGGGTATAGACTTTGGTGTACAAATGCTGATTAGATCTAATATGATGTGTGGCGTGCGAATCAGCATACCAATGCTGTGCGGAGGAAGGCACTGATGGAGACCAGGATAAATGGACAATAAGGCAGCAGCCTGCTGAAGGAGTCTGTTATAGGAAAAAGCGGTATAGGGGTCAACTAGATAGTCGGGAGTCTGTTGGATTCTGTTATGTAGCAATCTGTTAATCTGTCATGAGTAGTTTGTGTTTCAATTCTATCAATAAGGGAAGGCATGTCTGAATAATTGAGTTGTGACTGATTAATCTAGTGTGAAACGATGGTACTCCTTTGGTTACTCTTGTGTACTTTCCCTTCCATTTCTTTCCTAATACAGAATTATATTCTTTCTTTCTCTAGTACTCCTCTATTTTTTCTAAGTGTTCTGTTCCTCTTATATAGATCTTCCATCATTTTTGTGCTCCCCAACTCAGGAGCAGAACATAACTGTCTAATCTCCTATATCGATATGGATTATTTGGGCAGACGCTAATAAGTGCAACAGGTGACCCTTAATGACGGTCTCGACCTGTTCCAACAAGATAATGAAGTTTATCACCCAACTTCACTAGATGCAAAAAAGTGTCATAAATCTCCATATTTCTAACTTTCCATTTATTTCTCTCAACTCCCCTGTCCCTAATTAAAACCATATCGTCTTCAAAAAGCATGTATTGTAGCACAGTCTCTTGCATTTATTTTGAAAACACATCTAGAACCAAGATACAAAAAGAAAAGGGTTAAAGGTTTACCCTTGGTGCACACCTATAGTTATAGAATTTTATGTACTTGCACCATGTGTTTTCACACTAGTTACACCCTCTTATACATATATTTGACTGTCAAATATAAGTAATCGAAATATTTTATTTTCAAAGGCATTCTACAACAGCCCTTTGAGTACTTTCTCATATGTATCTTCCAAATCAAACCATACGTAAGACTGTTTTATTCCTCCAATTATCCATCAATCTTCATAGCAAGTGTATAGCTTCAATGGTGGTCAAGACTCAAGTCATCAACACAAAATGAAGCTATACAAAATTCAAACTAACCAGATTTTAATAATTACCTACATATTCAATAATTTCAAACCTATCACAATTTTAACTCAGTTTAAAATGCACTTGTTAGAAAACATGAAAACATTTTAATAATTTATAGTACCTGGATTTTACGTTAGACTCTCTTAGATTCTCTCATAAGATTAGTTTTTGTATCTTAGAGTATGTTAGATTATCGGATTAATTTCCATATCTTAGTTATTATCATGATTTGTTTAGCTACATAATTAGTTATGAACTTATATAAATAAAGGTTGGTCCTTAGTCTATTTTATATCGTCAATCATATGATCAAACCATAATCATAATTCAACTTTAATATTTGTCTTCCCTCCTTCCTTATCTAAAACCCTACAACTCCGACTGTCAGCATCCTAATAATCTAGTTCTATTTCCACTTGTGCCCTAAAAAAGGACATAGTCTAAAACTTGTTTCGATGCTTATTCATATTCTACCCTAAAAATTCAATCCTCTACAACACATTTTCAAACAAACAAACCAAATGGCAGAGAAATGGAAAATTCATGATAAGAAACATGCAACTACATCAGCACAATCAATCGAAAATTCCATGGTTCAGTCACATGTATATACACAATTGAACTTACTTATTAAATGATACTTTCATTGGTACTCTAGATCCAGTCTTTGTGTGCAGTATTTTGTTCCTATTCTTTCTTACTCTGTCTTCCATCTGCAAATTAATCAAAGCTCATTTGGTTTAATCATTGGATCATAGTTGGAAAGGAATTTCAATAAAACCCTAAACCCTAAACCCAAAACAATAAAACCCCCTCCTATGAAGATAAATTTAACTACTTGATTTGTGAAAGAATAAGTCACGAAGCCGATGTTTTAAAAAGCAGATCGAATATTGAACCAGTGAGGCTTCTAAGTCATGGCTTAATTAGTTCAACTGCAATTCTACAACTTCAATCTAATTCAACCAGATTGAAACCAACAACAAATCAGGCAATTTCCATTCAACTAGATCCGCTTTTTAAAAACATTGTATGAGACATCATTAGAAGGTGTTACTTACTCTAGCTTGTGCCTTCTCAGGATTATCTACGTAATCACCAAGTCTTTCAGCAAATTCAGAATTTCTATCAAAATCATTCTCTTTCTCGCCTTTATAAGATCCGCCACTCGAATATCTTCTGCTATCACCATCATATTCTTGCCCTTCTTGTGTATCAATAACATCCTTCATTCCCATCCCTTGAGGTGAAAACCCGCCGTAATCAACACTCTTATCTACCTGATCTTCCTCAGTGTCGCCTATATCAAACCCAATATTATTCGTATTCTCACGTCGCGGACTTGTAGCACTACATAACAATGTCGGTTTTGTGACATTTCTCAAGAGTAGAAAAGGTGGTATAGAGGATTTGATGAAGTGACTGTTATGGGAAAAAGGGTTGGAGCATGTAATGGTAATGCATGAAGAAAGTGGGGTAAAAGGGTGTGATATAATCATGGATTGTTGTCTCTGAGTAAAGAAGTAAACTGATACTTTTAGGTCAATTGATTAACCTACAGCATAAATCACAATGTTGGCAGAAATGAGTGAATATGAATATATAACACAAATAAGTAATAGATATTTTAATTTAAACAAGAAAATAGTTAAAGGAAATGGGTAAGTTATATGAATAGATTTAGGTCATCTAAAGTAAAAGTAGTTAGTGAATAAATTGCATAGGTGAGTGAAAAGAGGTTGAAATGAATTGGGGTCTGAGAGGTGTGTGATTTTGATGTGTTGCCGAAAGAATTGAAATAGAGAGAAATGTAAAATAAGTAAGAAAGAATGATGTTTAAGAAAAGCAGGAGAAAATACGACAGCAGCATAGCATCCATAGATTTAGAGAATAGAAGAGATTAGTACTCACAGAGGTTGGCGGCTCGTGAGTGGGGAACATGAAAATTTTAGAAGATGACATTATCAAGTAGGATAACGGCGTTTATTTTAGTATTCTTGCATAATTGGTCCTCAAGTCTACTACAATAATTTTGAATTTTGATTTAGTCATCAATAAAAAAAAGTTTACGGTAACGGTAGTTCCATAATATTTTTTGGTTAAAATTTTTGATCTATTCCGTTGATTCTTGTGTTTAGCCGATAGTGATTGTCACTGTGGCATGTTAAGTGGACACTGAGTCATCAAATAAGTTAATAAAATATTATTTAAAAGCATGTTATTGTTGAGTTATTATAAAAATTAATTAATTTACAAACTAGTTTCCAATAACTATTAATTAATTTACTAATTAACTCATTCTTCAGAAAATCTTGTTCTTCCATTCTCCAGAAAACCGTGAACTAAGCTTTTTAGCTGAACCTTCATTTCTTATCTAATATGTCCAAAACATTCTCCTCATCTTGTTCATGTGATTCTCCCTCCATAAAATAAGTATTGTCAAGAATCCATCATTACTATAACAAGAGTCAAAACATAAATCTAGCAATATGTAAGAGTAAAAGTAAGTTAAAAACAACAAATTTATATGATGAAAAATGTGTTATGTCGACAGATTTAAAAAACAACATTTTTCATTACCAATTTGAACATCAATATTCATATCTTCCACCAACAGATCTAAAGCGTGTTCTGTTTTTTTAATTGAATATTTCTTCAATGATTTCTCTGCTTCCAACAAAATACAATAACCAAATGAAAAAATGAACACTATTAATATTAGAAATCAAATTTTGAAAGACACGGGGAAACATGCCAGTTTGATTGGAAACTATGCCAGTTTAATACACATTGCTATTAAATTCAGAAAAGGGGTTCCTCCATTTTAATCCAAAGACTGCAACTTTTTCATATATGGATCCTCAAAAAGGGTTTCCTCCATTTTAATCTAAAGACTGTAACTTTTCCCCAAATGGATCATCAAAAAGGTTTTAGAATCGATAATGGTTGCATCAGAATCATCATCTTCAAAGTTTTTCTTTTCACAAAGAAGAGAAGGACATCGAGAGAGACTAATAGAGTAATAAAATAAATGGTTTTATCTCATAAACAAAAGGTTTTATTGAAAGAGAAAGGACATCATAATCATTTGGAGTAATGAAAAACTCCTGAAAATTAAATGGGTAAAGAATGAAAGAGAGAAGAAGAAGAGAAAAAGATGACGGCTAGGGTTTGAAGAAGAGAGGGAGTAAGTTGTTTTATATATTAATAAATTAAAATAAAATAAAATAATTAAAATTAAAATAATTTTATTAATAAGGGAAAATAATAATATGCCATGTCATATTTTAAAAATACTGCACAACGCCACGTATGCAATTTTTAACGTTATTTCTATAAAATTTAATATAAGTGACTTATTAGGCTAACAGAAGTGTTTTATAGGACTAGAGCGTAACGTCTTTCAATAAAGGGACTAAATCGAAATAACAAATTAAGTTTAAGGACAAAAAAAAGAATTAAGTCTTTAAAATTAGTACAATATCACGTTAAAAAGTATTTATATTTTAAATTATTTATTTGTAGTAGAATTATAGATTAAAAAAAAATAAAGGAAATATATTATCAATCAATCACAATTATGCATATGGAGTGCATGCGTCATTTGAAATGGCGCATTCTCTTTAATGTTTTTTTTTGCTTAATTGCAGTTTTAGTCATTTTGTTATCTCTTTTTCTCGGTTTTGGTCTCTCATTTTCAAATCTAGTTTTTAGTCCCTTAAGTTGGTTTTATGAGGATTTTAATCCCCACGCAATCTGATGTCAATTTTTGATAACATGGCATTCAGATTGCTGACATATCAATGCCAACTCAATATTTAAATATTTAAATATTCTAATTTTATTTTATAATTTTCCATTTATGTTATTTTTTTTAAATATTACAATAAAACTTCAAACAGAATATGAATACATCAATTTCCTTCTATTCCATTTTCGATACACCAATAATACTCTCCTCTCTTAAAACTAAAAACAATCCAGCTTCCATCATCTGTGCTTCTTCCTCCGTTGTGACATATTCCACAAAACATGTTTCTACATTTCTCCCTTTGTCATTCTGTTACTCAACCAACATAAATTTACCCCTTACATTTATCCATCATGTTCACAACCTGCTACATCAACAAAAAATGCAGAGGAATTTTTCAATCTTCAACATCTCCACCAATTCCCTCTTTCAAATCATAACAACAACACAAGCTCTAACTCACCTTCAATCTCCCTTCCCCGGAACAATAACCAAATGCAAACTTCTGACGTCTGCACCACACAAAACGTCTGCACCCCACCTTCGAACCTCTTCAACGTGACACCACCATCTCCAATACCACTTATGTCGTCCACACCACACAGATAGTTCACTCCCTATTGCCACCATACAGCCTCATGTAGTCGACCCTTCAAGCCAAACGCAAACTTCGTTCGTCCACACCACGCAAATTATTCACGCTCCACCTTCGAACCCCTTCACAACCAAAGTTACACGAGCCTCACCGCTTTATGAAACTAAATGACGAATGAACAGTGTCGCGGAAATAGAAGACGCAATTTGGAATGTTGTTGAAGATGAAATATGGAACAACGAAACAAGTAAAAAAGTAAAGGTTTGTGTTTATGTGGATTGAAGAAATCTGGAATGGAGGGGAAAGGCATTGAAAAGTTAGTTAGGGTTTGTGTCAATAGAGGCAGGAAATTGATGTACGCAGATTCAGTTTGAAGTTTTATTGTAATATTTAAATAAAAATAACATAAATGGAAAATTATAAAATGGAATTAGAATATTTAAATATTTTATAATTGAGATGGCATTGACATGTCAGCAATCTGAGTGTCATGTCATTAAAAACTGACATCAGATTATGTGGGGACCAAAATCCTCATAAAACCAAACTTAAGGGACTAAAAAAAGTGGATTTGAAAATTGGGGGACCAAAACTGAGAAAAAAGAGATAATATAGGGACTAAAACTATAATTAAGCTAATATTCTTTTTTTAATAAATGTATACATGACCTTTTGAAGGCATATGCCATATGAAACGGCACATACAATTTATAATGCTTACGCCATATTATTTGACGCATAGTCTTTTTTTTGTTATAATATTTTAAAGTGTCAAAAGAATCATAGTTGAAAGTAGCCGAATCATATGCTTAACTTTTAACTTTTAATTTTAACAAAAAAAACCAATTGACACTTCAGTCAACATCATTGAAAACTCAATTCACCATGTCACAAATACAATTGATGTATGCACGTACATTATAAATTATTATGATTCAAAAGGCCATGTATATGGCGTAAAACATTATGATTCTCTTGGCACTTTAAATTATTATGCCAAAAAGGGGAATATGTGCCAAATGATATGGCGTAAAGGCCATAAAAAATATTGGTAAATAACCGCTGGTTCTCTGAAGATACCAAAAATACCCTCAGTTACTCGCAGGATCGACCAGACTGATCCTAGGACATGTGATAAGAAAAAGGTTTTGATTTTTGGTATATCACGTTTTTTGGGGGAAAAAGGTCTTGAATCTTTCAACAAGATTCAGAAGTTGTTTAAAAAAGGAAAATAAAGTAAAAGACAAAGGCTTTCAAAATAAATCAAAGTAAAGACAAGACTTGGAATTTTAAAGGAAAGTAAAGGCAAGACTTGATATTAAATGAAATTTAAAGGCAAAGCGAGGAATGTTAAATTGCTGGAAATGTAAAGGGGATGGAATTGTAAAAGAAACGCATTACATTGCTGAAAGGATAAATGACTTTGAAATGTAAATTGCTTTAAAATAAAGGCTTGTAAAGGATAAATGACTTCAAAAGTAAATGACTTGAAGATAAATTTGACATTGAAGATAAATTGGTGGTGCTTCAATCACGTACATTCTCACTGCACTCGTTTCTCTACACGCGGATACTTTGAGTATACGGAGTTACTAGTACATATGATTTCCACACACTTATTCTAACACTAGAATAAGCTATTTATATAAATTACAAAGTAACCTCTCTTGACAGTTTCTCTTACAAATATCCAAAGATGATGACATTTGTCCCACTATATGCTGAAGAAGCTTCATCTTGCGCCACTTGTCCCTGTTTTTGAAATGAAAACTACATATTTTCCCTCCAAGATTGAACGTGCAAGAACCTTTGTAACTGTCATCTTCGTTGAACATACACTTGGTCAAATCCCTTCAACACTTAGAAAATATTCCAAACTTAGAATTTCACTAAGTATGAAACTTGTAGGAAGGTTCCTTCGACTTTCATCTTTTAGTTAGTTAGGTCGAAACCTTATTTTTAGCTTATCACAAGAAAACTCCTCTATTAAGTCAAGATAACCTCATTAATTGCTAGCGTCGAAATTTAGGGATAACAAATTGCCCCCCAAAAATGTTCTTTTCGACCATCTTGATGAAAATATCGTTTTTTGATATTCATCTTTTCAACGCCAACTTAGGTCAGACAAAAGCATGGTTGAAACCACCTACCCCATGTTCTAAAACTGTTGTGATTCTTAGCCCACATGAATGACGTCATGTCATAATGGAAAAAATTCCAAAAGTCCCATCAGTCGTTTCTATGGCTCTCTGATCATAAGTTTCTCCTTGAAACAATGCATTAATGTCTTTTCCATTAACTGCTTCCTCGATGTGTCAGGTCCCAAGTGTCACATGTCCCACCACTTTACATCTTCATTAAGTGGCTAGACTTCACAAATTCTCATTTCCTACACCTATAAATACCTTCTTCAGCAAACAAAGAAAACTTTCCCAAACTCTTTGCGAATTCATCTCCTTCTTGCTAAAGCCTTATCCTTTCTTTCCAATAACCCTAGAAAACCTCAATTTTCTTCTTCAATAATGGCGTCCTCTAAGACTAATGTTTCTTAGAAGAAGGGTAAGAAATCCAAAACTTTCCACTTCGAACAAACTCTTCCATCATTTAACAACATTTCTGAACCAAAAACAATAAAAAAATCCTCAGTTCACACCTGAACCCTTGAACAACGAAACAAGGAGCTTGTATCGATCTCAGGTAATGATTACCTTCCTTGTAAATGATTGTCCTTTTGTTGTATCTGGTCCATTGGCTACTGTACATAGCACAAACGAAAAACTGAAAGAGTTTTTCCCTTGCTACCGCAAAACTCAACCTTTAGGGCATAAGCACTTCCCTAAATCTGACGATTCTTCTTCTGACCCACCTCCTCTTAATGAACTGGATTTGAAGTACCTCTATGATGGTACCATGCTAGTCAAAGCTGTCAGCCAATTTGCTGAGTTTGATCTATGGTTAGCTAGGTTAGAGAAAACTAAGGATGGCCACTGGAAAAGCATAGGAATATATGATCTTTTAATGCTGACAAAGACGCATATACCATACTGCTTGAACCTCCTGGCTGCCTCTTTGTACTTCTAGGACTGCACCCACTATACCTTTCATCTTCCTTGTGGAATGGTTACCTCCACTCTTTTTGACATATTTGTTATCGCAAGGCTTCGACCTGATGGTCCTACTTATGACCCCACCATTGATGCTGAAGATACTATTGGCTTCAACACATCCTAACTGACATACACCCTCTTCCTCAGGCATTATTCCAAACCAAATGAAAAGGTAGTTTCTGATAAGGAACGTATTGCTTTCCTTACTTTCTGGCTGTCTAGATATGTCTTCTGCACCAAGTCTCTACAAGTGGAGAAGAAGTATCTACCCTTAGCAAACCAGCTTCATAACAACAAAAAGGTTTTCTTAAGTGAACTCATTCTGGCCAGACTCTATGAGTCTCTTAGTGAGGGAGTGACTCAACTGAGGGACTCAGACCACAACTCTGGTTCCATGAGTCTCAATGGTCCTCTCTGGCTCCTTCAAGTTTGGTTGAATGCCACCTTTGAGCCTATGCTTCCCAGAAAAGGGAAAGTTGATGAGGAATCAGGGGAGATCAGGCTCAGGAGTACTGAGGGCGTTCGACTAGCCAAGCTCACTCCCAATGATGAAGGAGAAACCCTAAAAGGGGCCTTTTCTAGTTTTATGATGATGTTTGTACATCAGTATGATTTTGCACCATACATTGATCCCTTTGCTGGTAGGAAGTGTGGTCCCATATGGTTCACTAGGTTCATTTGGGAAGCCTTTTTAATTCCCATATTCTTAGTTTATAGGCTTAATGGCGGAAAACCCGACACAGTCCTTATTGCTTACCAACCCAATTTGGTTTCCAGACAATTTGGGCTGAGTCAAAGCTTCCCCAAATGTATTTATGATAGAAAAGGCCAGGTCATTCCTTACAATAATGTTTTCGACGAGGATGATGTTGCTAACATCTTCGCCAAATGGGAATTCCAGAAGGTAGTCCTGTCTCATGTCTTCTTTCGACCTTCGACACAACACACCCATCTTTTTAATGATTGGTGGCGCAAGTACTATAGTGAGAACTTTCTCACTGCCACTAAATTTTCTGCTAAACTTGACCTTGCTTTTGTTAATGTGCAGGAGAAGGTCAAGAAAAGTAAGTCTGCTCACATCCAAGAGATACAAGCTTTCCAAAAATACTTTGAAACTGTCTATTGACCAGATGATCTTAGTCGAACCATTCGTGAGGCTGCTGTCACTTTGAAGGAGAAATTTTTACAAAAGATGGATAAGTTGAAAATACCTCCAAACGTTCCTCGTGAGAGGCAGTATGAGGAGGCTTTTTGAATTTCCCCCCCCCCCCAAATTACTTTGACTTCCTACTGCTTATTTTGGAGTGGCCTTGGCTCCTCCATTTCCATACTGGTTTGTCTGTGGAGATTCAATTAAATTCCTTCGACATCAGTCTCAGCCGAAATCTTAGGGAGTGGTTGCGACTAAGCACACACTGGATAGTTTCAAAGGACATCTTCATATAGGGCTCGAAGTCGTTAGCGTCGAATCCGAAATATATGAAGGTTTGAGGTCTTTATTCCCCCTTACTGAGTAATCAAGTATTAACTCATAACTATTATTTTTGGCATTTCTAGTAATCACCTGAAAAACAATTGTCAATAAAGGCGTGGCAATATAGACGGAGAACAAATAAGGCACTAAGGTATTTCATCATCCTTACTTTATATAACCTCTCATGCATCTATCTTCTAACGTTTGGTCTTTCTGTCAGACAACCAAAAATCTTTCGACGTCTCCAAGAAAGGGAAAAAAGACTTCAAGCTTTGTCATTATTATGGACGACGATGAATCCCCTGAGGAGCTACCCCTTAAGAGGAAGAGGAAGACTGCACAGTATCCTAGTGTTGCTGGCCATCCTTCATCCAAGGTGGCCAAAATTTTGAACAAGGCACCCAATGAGGATGGTGTCGAAACTAAACATCCCACTCTTGTGGAGAAATCTACTGTTGGCCCTCTTGAGAGTGACAACTCAAGTCCCGGAGGTGAAGAGAATCAGGTATTTAACTTGTTATTTGACCCTTTTTTAACTCTTCTCATAGCCTCGAATTAACTTCTTTTCTTGTCAACAGGCTGGTGCAGGCGTTGCCATGCAACATTCAACTGCCACCCCTTCGCCTATAGTTCTTCTGAACAGCCAAGGTGAGTCTGCTTATCATCCCACTTTTGATTTTGGATTTGATTATAGCTCTTTGGATGAAATTAACCAACCCATAAATATGGCAGCTGCCCCTCTCCCAGCAGTCGAAGCGGCACAAAGCTCTCTTGCTAAAACAACTACTCAGCATTCTCACACTGATGATTCAGAGAGTGAGTATGAGACTGTGACTGGAAAGGAATTTTCTAACTAGACAAGCAGGCTTGCTAAGGAGATGGACGCAACCTTTGTCGTTGATGAAGAAGAGAATGACAAAGAAACTAAAGAACATGCGCCCTCTAGCCCAAAAGGTAAAGAGCCAGAGATTACGGATAATCCTCAAGCTGTTGCTCAAGGAAAAGTCCTGAATGATCCTGAGCAGGAGAATGAAGAGGATAAGGAAGAGGATGATGATCAGGACAAGGATGAGGCTGAACAAGAACAAGGGTCTGTAAGGACTCAATCAACCTTGCCTGAAGGAGATTCTCAACAAACTCCTGTCATCCAACTTCCAACTCCTACAGCTGGGGACCAAATGTCAGCTTTGAAATAGTCGAACCCCGGGGAGTATGTCAGGCTAAAGCTTAGGAAGAATCTTGGCTTTTTTGGAAGAAGCTCTTCGACAACTCCCGGGGCCTCTGCTCCTGGTGATTTTGCTGGTCCAATCCTCAAAAAAATAAAGGACAAATTTTTCAAGAGGTGTATCCGTACTACTTTGGGTGCAGACCCCACTACTCATCTTTTCTTGAAACATGCATTGCAATAGCTGGACCTCTCGACCCTTGATCCCAAGATCTCTCAGGCACTCATGGAGCTAAGTACTCTAGTGAACTAGATGTCTGATAATCTTAAGTTGGCTCCAAAGGTTGAAGATATCATTCAGAAAACTGGATTCTAGAGTGGTAATGCATGGGATCGATCTAGGGAAGCTGAGAATAAAGTCGAAAGGTTGGAGGGCATCAAGGCTAAGAGGGACAGACAAATAGATGACAACAACTTATCCCTTGAAGTTTGGGAAAAAGAGCTTGAAGAACTTCAGAAGAAAATTGTTGAAGCTAAGCAGAGCAACCTTGAGCTAAGTCAGTTCGACAATGCTGAACTGATTGCTGAATTGAAACGCACTATTGACCTCATTGATACTGCTTAGGTGCTCGACAAGGAGCTTGTTGCTGCCAAACTTGACAATGCTTTCTGTGAAAACCTCCTTCTGATCATCCATCACAATTTTCTTCAGTTGCAATCAAAGATACCTTTCTGATCTTCAACGGCCTCTATCATGTCTCAGGATTTCGTGTTTCCCTCTTTATGTAATTTTGTTTTGGCCCTAATCTGGCCTTTATGTAATGACAATTTAGGGCATCATTGCCCCATTTAATTTATGCATTTATTTTTCTTTTTTATCACTTTCAACTCACGTTCCCTTTCTCTGCATATATAACGTGTTCGTTTTTTTATTTGGCCGTTAACATAACTTTTAAGTTAGTCAGAAAGACTCTAACTTAACTTTGGTTTAAAGCGTTATTGTTCTTCCCTTAATTATGGCGACGACGTTTCAGCTTTCAATGCCTCATACTTATGTGGCACAAGTTCCCAACTAACCATTGAAGATAGAACGCCTCTTTAGGATGTTATTCCCAAGGAAGACTTTACGTGCTTTTTGGCTACCTTTTATCTGGCCAATCAGCGCGTAGGCCTTTCTCCTATAAATAACCCTTATTCAGTCCATCTTTTCATCACAACAACATGGGGAATTCCGCAAAGAAAATAGATGGCACTGTTTCATGCGAACAGGAGAAGAATACAAAAAAAAAAGAGAACCCTTCTCCTCGTGTAGGGGTAGTCACTCGTTCCAAAACAAAGGGGGGTAGGATGGCCTCTCCGACCAAGGAGCCTCCCAAGAATGAGCAACCACCTGATGATGAAGCTGATGAAGATTGGATGAATTACCTTAATTTCCTCACTTGGGAGGATCTTGAAGAATATGTTTTCTTTTATTTTGGTTGTTCAACCATGTTTTTAGACTCCTATAATTGCAGGCCTTTCATGGGCCCCTTAATCATCAATGAAATTTTTATTTTCTGATATGAATCTCTTGAAGCATAGGCCTATATCTTTTTAAATATTTCCCATTTACTTTAAAGACTCTCAAATCAGCTTCAAGCTCATGAATCTCATATGCATTGTTACTGAAAAAATTTGTAACTTGGAAAGGGCCCTCCCATTTGGGTGACCATTTCCCTAAGGATCTAGTCTTTCGATCCATAGGTAATATGAATTTCCAGACTAATTGACCAACTGGAAAGGTTTTCAATTTAACCTTTTTGTTGTAGGATTTCTCTATCCTTTTCTTCTGCCTTTCTAATAACTCTAAAGCATGAAGTCTTTCTTCATCCAAGTCAAGTAATTCATCTAACATCATGACCCAAAAGGTTTTAGTTGGGATCTCATGGTGTCTTTGAATTCTTGTGGACTGAAGATAAATTTCAAGAGGCGGAACTGCGTCGTGCCTGTAAGTAAGTCGAAACGGGGTAGTATTGGTTTCTTCTTTGGGTGAAGTTCGACATGCCCAAAGGATTTGGTCTAATGTCTTGTGCCAATTCCTTGGCTTCTTACCCATATGATTTTTTATCAAACCAATAATTACTTTATTCGCTTCTTCGACCGAGCCATTGGTCTGGGCATAATAAGGTGTAGATGTCAAAAGTTTAAAACCCATTTCTGTGGCGAACTCTTGCATCTTTCGACAACTAAATACAGATCCTTGATCTGTAGTGATTGTTTCTGGGATGCTATATATATATGATATGTTTCTGAATAAATGCAATTACATATTCTTGGTCGAAATTTGGCAATGGGATCGCTTCGACCCATTTGGAGAAATAATCAACCCCTACCAAAATGTACTTATGATTCTTTGAAGATGCTGGCCAAATTTCTCCAACCAAAACCAAAGCCCATCCTCTGAAAGGCCAAGGTTTTATTATGGAGTGTAATTCACTTGCAGGCACATGTTGGATGCCAGTGTGCACTTTGTCGAAAATTCTTTTGCAAATTCTATGCAATCTTTCAACATAGCAGGCCAATACACACTTTGTCGAAATAACAACCACTTCATCTTGTGGCCTACTTGATGTGCTCCACATACCCCCTGTGAACCGTCGAAAGAGCTAAATACGCTTCAGCCTCACTAAGGCATTTAAGAAATAGTTCTTCAGTAGTCTTTTTAAATAATTTGTTCCCCAAAAGAACATAACTTAGTGCTTGGTATTTGACTTTGCTTTCTGTCGAAGCTGTTGGATTTTCTAGGTAGTCCATTAAGTGCTTCCTCCAATTTTTGTCACTTATGCCATCAACCCTCAATATTGCAAAGTTTTCTTCGTCAACATACCCAAGATTAGTTTCTTCTAAGTCTGATGGTGCTAAACCCACTGACACAACCTTCCCTCTGACTTCTATTGCACTTTGTAATTTTTCTTTTGAAACTTTATATCCTGATGCAATTTGAGCTAGGTTATTTGAGACTTGATTTTGTAATCTAGGAATGTGTCGAAAGGTGACTGATTGAAATTTTTTCAACAACCTATTTACTACTACAAAGTACATAATTAAATTTTCTTTTATGCATTTGTATTCTTTGGTAACTTGTTTTATTACTAACTCAGAGTCTCCCATTATTTCGACATGACTTGCCCCCAATTCCAACAATACCTAAAGTCCACCAACTATCAAAGCTTCATATTCAGCCTTATTGTTAGAACAATGACCTTCGATTTTATACTTGAGTGTTGCTGGAATTTTATTAAGAGAAATAACAAGCACTCCAATTCCATTCCCATCTTTATGACTAGACCCGTTGAAGTATAACTTCCATGGCTCAATCTCAAGATAATTCAAGGGACTCTCATTAATAGAATGGTCAACTATAAAGTCTGCCACCACTTTCCCCTTAACAGCTTTTAAGGGTTTATAAGTTAAAGAGTACTCAGTTAATTCCAGTGCCTATTTTCCAATTCGACTATGCAAAATAGGTTTGGACAGCATATGCTTAATAACATCAAAACGAGAAGATACATAAACATCAACTAGTTTTATATATTGTTTCAATTTAGTACAAGAGTAATACAAACATAGGCATAATTTTTCTATCGTACTATACCTAGTTTCTGCATCATTTAGAACTCTACTAAGGTAATAAATGGCTCTTTCGATGCCATCATTATCCTCTTGGGCTAACATATTCCTTAAAGTTCTATCTGAAGTAGCTATGTACAATCTCATACTTTTCTTTCTACAAGGTGGAGAAAGAATTGGAGGATGACTAAATTACTCTTTGATCTTATCGAAAGGCTTCTTGTTGAGCTTGCCCCCATTGAAATCCTTATTTGTCCATATGCAACAAAGGTGAGAAAGCTTGAGTCTTTCCACTCAGGTTTGATATGAACCTCCTTAAGAAGTTGATATTTCCTAAGAGTGATTGGAGCTCCTTCTTTGTCGAAGGTGTTTTAGCCTTCATGATAGCTTTAGTCTTATTATGATTGATTTTGATCCTCTTTTTGTGGACCACAAATCCCAGAAAGTCCCCTTCCTACACACAAAAAGCACATTTGAGAGGATTCATTTTAAGGCCATATTTTCTCATTCTTTCAAAAGAACGTCTAAGGTGACCGACATGGTCGAGTCCTGAAATAGACTTTACAACTATGTCATCAATATAAATTTGCATAAACGTATCTATGAAATCATGAAAAATTGAATTCATTGCTCTTTGATAAGTTGCCCCTACATTTTTCACACCAAAAGGCATAACTACCCATTCATAGGTGCCTAAGGCTCTTGGGCATTGAAAAGCAGTTTTAGGGACATTTTCCTTAGTAATGAATATATGATTGTATCCTGAGTAGCCATCTAGCATACTTAGATATTCATGTCCCGCAGCAGAGTCAATCAATATTTCTGCCACGTGCATTGAATATTCATCCTTAGGGGTTGCTGAATTTAGATCTCTAAAATCTATGCACACCCTTAAAGAACCATTCTTTTTAATTATTGGCACAATGTTTGCTAACCATTCGACATACCTAGATGTATGAATGAACTTGCATCAAAGCAGCCTTTCAATCTTGTCTTTAATTTTCATGAGGATGTTGGGGCGAACCGTCTTGGATTTTGTTTGACTGACTTCTTCCTAGGTTTGATTGGTAGTCTGTGTTCGACGATATCTCTTTCCAAATCAGGCATTTCATTGTAGTCCCATGCAAGAAAATCTTTGAATTCTTTCAGCAGGTGGACCACTTCGACCTTAAGTTCTGGGTCGAGGTTGACACTGATGTACGTAGGCCTTTTCAACTCCCCTTCTCCCAGGTCTATTTCTTCTAAAGGATCCTGAGTCAGCATTTTGGTACTTTCTGACAAAGGGTCCTTCTCAAATCCCAAAGGCTCATTATCATAAATGGCATCAAGCATCTAGTCTGATTCTCCTTGAGCCTTCTCTAAGGGCTCTTAGTCGAAATCCCTCTTAGGAATATCTTCATCAAATTCAGTGATGGCCTCTATGACTATATCATTTCTCGCAGCCTCCAAGGCCGCCTGTATCCTTGTTTTATCCACATAGGACAAAATTCCTTTTAATGCGTCGAAGTTAGTCATTATTACTTCCTTCGCTTCCCCAGCCTGTGGGCCATATTTCAGGATCAGGGAAATAAGGTAGGAGATTTCCTGCTTCTCCTACGACGTCTCTGTCCCAGCGGAATCCTTCAATGGGATGGAGGTTCAATGTGCAATATGCATGATCATCTGGTGTGAACTTGAACCCTGCAGGTGCACATGGACAAATATGTGCTATATTCTTGTTGAACTCCACACCTTCTATGTGATTCACTGGTACCTTAAAGTACCCCTGATCAACTTCAATGTTCTCGACAATACCATCTAGCCTCCATATGGTGACCCTTTGGTGCATGGAAGATGGCACTGCTCCTATGCCATATATCCATTCTCTCCCTAGCAGGAGGTTATAGTTGGCCTTACTCTCTACCACCATAAAGAGCGTGGGCCTTGTGACTGTCCCCACAGTCAAATCAACTTGTAGGACCCCCATAGTAGGTCCAGTCTTGCCTTCATAGTTCGACAGAACCAAGTTGTGGAACTTTATGTCAGTGTTGAATTTGCCAATCCTGGGTAGCAAGAAATGTGACATTATGTTTATTGTAGTGCCACAATCAACCAAAATCTTGTTGATGGTTGTAATACCTCAAAATTTGCCCTTTCACATCCTCAACATTTTGTATATCATTTAGCATATATAAGTTTACAAAATAACCAAAAACATTGCATCATGTGTAGCATAGTTGAGGCATAGGTATGTGGTCAATGACTAGAGCAACTAAAGGCTATAAAAAGACAATCAAAGGGCCACAAAGCTCCTTAATCATGTACAAGGGGTCTACAACATCCCACAAGTCTCCATTTGAAGCCTCAATTCTTGGAAAGAAGTGAATGGCTCCAAGGAATGCAAGCAGTGCAACATCTCCTGAGGAAATGATCCAAATTAGGGTTTCAATTGTGAAGGGTTTCTCCATGATTTTTTTAGCAAAAGTGGATTCCATTGTGTTATATATGACAACAAGTGTATAGGGTTCAAATTGCATCCACAAATTCATTTTGGAAGGGGTTTAATTAGTTAGATGATTGAAAATCAAGAAATTGGGGAAAAGTCAACCATGCTGAGGAAAAAGTCAACTCCTGACTTTTTGAGATCAAAATCATGAAATTAGGGTTATAAGGATCCTATGTTTCAAATTTGATCAAGTAATGATGGAGGAATCAAGAGAAATCAAGAAAACCAAAACTTACCATTTTTGGAAAATCAGGGTTTCCAAAAATGGCAAGTTTTGGTCATTTTTGCAGCTACTATGAATGAGGCCTTCTCCCAAAATATGAAAGATATGAAAATTATACTTGGAGCCAATTAAAGAGGGCATCTTGAGCTTTAAATCTATGGGTGAAACTCACCCATATCATAAAAAATGAGAGAGATATGATCTTGCAATGTTGAAGCAAACTAGGGCAAAACTAGGCCATGGGTGAGGCAATTGACAGGCCAGCGCGTGCCCTGCCTGGCATATCATCAAACAGGTGGAGGGTCAAATCTCAAGCCATTTTTCTTATCCAAAAAGACTTCAAATGAATTTTTGGTGAACTACAAAGTTGTTCCTTGATGTAATCCCTGCAAGATTGGTGTTCAAAGATTTTTCATTTGAGCAAGTCTTCTTGGGCTATTTGAGGGTCAAAGTGGAGAGGTTGCAACTGGCCAGCCATAGGCCCATAGGCACAAAGCATGCCAAATTCGTGAAGGCCCATAATGCAGCATTGTAGTGTGATGTTCAAGGGGATATTTGAGGTCTCTAGAGGTCACCTTCCATGATTGTGTGAATTGCAAACTTGGAGTATGGAACATTCACTTCAGATTGAGTACAAGATTGCCATCATTTGATGCCTTGAGGAGGAAGAAACATCTCCTGGAATATCACAATATGTAATATGTTTGCTTGCAAGCCAAGTCATTGGATCATGAGAAGATTCCACTTCAGTTCATTTGGTACACTTCAAATAGTATGCTACAATCACAAACCTCAGGTCCAAGAGCTCAAGTTATCATGTGTATGCATGATCATACCAACTGCTATGCATCCTCCCTAATCCAAGCAAAATGACGAGCTGCGAGGGGATGCAGGCAAGATACACAATAAGATCAATTCATTTTCTTGACATCACATTAAACCATACCATAAGTAACATAAAGCTTGCAACATATGATCCAGCTCGAGTTTGGAAACTTCTAGTGAGTTCTAGGGCATAACTAACTTGACTCACTCTAACAAATTCAACTCAGTTAACCAGGGTTCTAACCCTGGTTCTAACTGTTAATCAGAGGTCAAGGACCCTATAAAGGCAAGAGCTCAGTGCATTTTAATGCTCTCTCTCACACTTGCACAAAATCACACCAAGAATCATCTGAATTTCCTCTATGCATTCTCTCTGCATCTTGCCTCGAGCAAGCATCATCATCACCAATTCATCCTCATTCTTCATCAAGCTATCATCTTCATTATCTCAAGATCAATCTACAAGCATTGCACAACTTGATTCTTCAAAGATCACATACTGCATCATTGTTGATCCTCACAACAATTTTGATTCAAGCTCTTCAAATTGCCACAATCTCTCTTCCTTCTACCTCCATTCATCATCAGCATCATGTCTAACTTCATCTCCATAGCTTGATCAACTCAAATCATCAAGAAATCTCCACTGCAAAATCACACATTTCACTGCATTTTCTTCGAATCATCAAGATTAACAAGGTACATAGTGTTTATTTCACTCTTGTTGTGTTAGGGCAAGATCAAGCATTCATAGGAATCTCATCTCTGGCCTTCTAGCAACAATTTGTCATCTCTGCAACTCAGGTATGCCCTGAAACTTCACCCTCTCGAATTGTGTGTTTTTCTTTGTTTTTATCTTATGTTGAGCCTAATAGAAGCTGTGAAATGGCTGGCTAGTTGATATGCACTCTAGGTGCTTAGATCCATTTTTAGGGCTGGATTTGTTTGTCTTCGATTCAGGAAATTTAGAGACTCTTAATGAAATGTGAGGCCAGATTATTGATCAGGGTGAGGAGACGAGCATTGCTTTGGTTTTAGAATTCATTTTAGTGATGTTTAGGGTTTTCCCTACCAGAGCATGAACGGAGAAGATGACCGAAATTCATCTCCGATCATCAGAACAATGAAGCCCTAATTTCCCTAAGTTTATAATGTAGCCATTGATTCCATCTGATCCAACGCTCATGAGCATGCCAGCGCATTAAAATTCCTGTGCCAGTCACATGACCAAGTCAACACAAAGTCAATCAGATTCTTATTCACACCCACACGCGTTTGACATGAGCCTATTTCAGTGTATTTCCTTGCTATTCTCACCCCCTAGGCCCAATCCAGTAATTCTTTTAATTTCTTTTTTTCTTTCTTTTATTCCCATTTTATTTCAATTTCGTTTTTGATTATTAAAAATACCTAAACACCATTAAAAATTCCATATTAATTCATGTGAGATTCTCATATTTTTCCCAAATTTTCCATAATTTTTGTTTTCATTTTTCTTTTATATTTAAGTCAGAATTAATTTCTCATTTGAATTAATTCCATTTTTCTCATATTTTGACCAATCACCTTGTACAATTTCTTTCTCTCAAACCATAAAACATAAATGGCCCATTCTTCTTGCATTAACCAGTAGACTCATTAAACTACTTCACCATATTTTTGTTTTGATTTTTTGGTCCTTTTATGCCATGTTTTGGTTCCATCCTTTCACTTGCATGCTCATAAACCCTAATATATTTCCATGCACCATTTAAACCCTCAAAATGGGAATTTTTGTGAGACTTTTTGTATGCAATTCACTCTATGGATTTTGTATTCAAGTGTCAAGTTTCATAATATTTCATGACCCTTTGATATTTTTTTGGTTGCTTGGTTCACAAGTCATGTTTTGGTCTTTCCATTTCTTTCCTTTGATCCCTTTAGTCTAAGACCTTCATGCCAATACTTTGAGGTCACAATCTTGAGTATCTTAGGTCATTTAGGATGTATATAAGTGTTGATTACAACCCTTGGGTCTTTACCTTTAATTTTTAGGCTTGCCTTAAGTCCTAAGTCCTATATGTCCCATTTTAACCTAATCTCCCTTCTCCTTCCATCTTAAGCACTTCAAAATCCTTTTGCACATGAATTAACTTCATCTTGTCATTTTTTGAGACTTATAAGTGTTTTATGATCATACATATTTGTTCATCTCATTTTAGAACCATTTTGCTTCCTTTTGAACTTCATTTGTCACTTAAAGAACTTAAGAAACCCTAATTTGAACACCTAGTCTTAGGATGCTTCTTAACCCATCATTTGTGAACATTTTCCAAGTATAATCTCCATTTCATTTTGTTTTCAAGCCCCTGGTTTTTGTATGGGGAAGTCAAGTCCCTTTGGTTATCTTTGATTACTTTCCTAAGTCATTTTGTTTCATCTTTAAAACCTTGTTTCTATATGCATTCTCCCACCTTTCAATTTCATATTTGAATATCTTCAACTTGAATCTCTTCTTTTTCATTTGAGCTATTCATTTCCTTCACTTCTATACAAGTCTAAGTTCTGGATTTTTCATTTACCTTTGAGTTTAGGAGTTTTTGATTTAGTAAACACTTAGGTTGTCTTTCTAACCTCATCCTTAGGGTTTAGTGGTACTTTAGGACATAGTTTGACTTTAATTCAATTAATCCCTTTAGAAACTTTTTGAATTGATTTAGCTACTGACTTTTTAAGTATGTTACCTCATAAGATGCTTTAGGATTAGGTATTGACCTTAGAAGCTCACTAATATCTTTCCTTAGCTAGTGTGGATTGTTATTGAAATTTGCCATGTAATAATTGTTCATATTTCTCCATCATGCTAACTCTTTTTTTGTAGGGGGGAGATGAGGTAATCACTTCATTCTTTATATCTTATGCATCTATTTGTTTTGCCTTAGCACCTTGGTGTCTTGTTCATAAGTTTCCCTCTTGTTCTTTAGATTTCAACTTAACTTCCTTAGGAAGTAAGTTGAATTCTGACTTGTTCTTTCTTCTCCTTAGGTTAGAATACCTCATTAACCATAGGACCACATTATTGTACATAATAGGATGACTTAGGGTTGTGTCTTAGTCCCCCATTAGCTTTGACCTTTTTCCTCTTGAGTCTTCTTTTCTCATCTTCAAACAAATCCAAAAAGACTTAATAAATGCATGAAAGAATCCCTTGTGTATAGCCTTATTCCATGGGGCACTTGTATTCATTCCATATTGGAGTGGTGTAGGCTTGTCTAGCATTATGTACAAGTCTTATCAAGGGGTTGTTTCACAAAGAAAAACATAAAATATAGTTCTTCACAAAAGCAACAAAAACACTTAATAAAGTTCAACATGCTAGAGAACTTAAACCCTAATTCATGGAAACAAGTCTTGGATAAATTCTCCTTGCTTGGTGTGCTTGTTCTATTATTCCATCTTGGAATGTAGTAGCAAGTACACATTCCATGGAAAAGAGTCTGAATTCACTTCCTTGTGCCAAATTCATAAAAACTCTTAAAAAGCAAACAACAAACAATAAGCGACTTTCCTGCGGGAACTTCTCTTCTCATCTCATTCATTCTGAACGCGAACTTGCGACGACTTGTCTCGCATGCAAGACGGTAAATGCACTCGTACCAGACGAGCCTGCAACACCTGATCATAGACATATGCAGTTCCAGCGCATAAAAAACACTAATAGTTCCCGTCTTAGTTAGGCGAACTACGTTGACTCTGATCCTCATTTTCCCGATGAGGTACGTAGGCAGCGGGGTAGGGCCCGTTCGAGCACATTCTTTATTTTCCCTACATTTCCCCATTTTTTCTTTTTGTTATCTTTTCCCAGTTCCTTTCTCATTTCCATTCTCATTCCAGTAGCAATCCATTTATTCAGCAGCATCTTATTTCTCACCCTTTGCAATAAAACAAACAAGCGTGGATCCCGTCGGGTACGACAAACGGTCTGGGGTGCTAATACCTTCCCAGGTTGTAACCGACTCCCGAACCCAGATCTTTGGTTCACAAGGCCTCGTCCTTTCCTTCTTCCTTAGGTTTGTGTAGCATTACCTTTCCCATTCATTCGGGATAAAAATGTCTGGCTGGCGACTCTACCTTTTCCGCGCCACTTTCGCGTTTGTATTAGGATGAAAATCCCGGGAGCGACAGCTGGTGACTCTGTTGGGGATCGAACCCAGAATCTCTGGTTTCCCTCGTAGAGTCAATCCTAGCGCCTGTTTGTTTTTGTTTTCTTTGGGTGTTTATATGTGTGTGCTGTTGTGTTTATTTATTATTTTCGTTTACATTTTACTTTGCAGCTTTATTTACTGCTTTCAGTATTTATTTCACATGCATCATACTGGACTGTGCTGGTTTCATTTTTCATGTGGGATGGGCTTTGTTACTGTGAGATAAGCCAAATACCCGGCTTGTGTGCACCTAGGATTTAGAGTGGTTCCACTTTGGCTTCATGGCATCTTGCTATGTTGGTACTAGTGAGTTCCACGCCTTGACTTGCGACCTTCTCGGAAATGTATTGACGCCAGAATCTTTCTGGGGCAATACACTACCTTGATAGTTATGTGCAGTCAGGGGACCGATCATTGAGAACCTTGGTGGAAACATCTCTCTCCAGTGATGACAGTGGAATACCACATTTGTTGGAAAACCCACTCGCATCCGAGGGCCCACTAGGAACTCGCATAGGATGGCCTGGTTCTCTCATAGGAATCAAGTTAAGGCAAATTGTTCGTATGACGATAGTATTGTACCCTTTAGGATGAATGTACTATTGTTTCTCGATTCAGTGCTTGAAGCTGAGGACTTATGAGGGATGCTTGTTTCCTTGGACTCAGCTGAGACCTCCCTAAGTAGTACATAATGCCAAACCGATTCCCTGATTTGGTCATGAGCCATTTCTCGTAGATGGTGAACGTATTATTGCTATTCGGCTTTGAGAGTCTGTGATGTTTGACCCGAGTAGCACACCCATGAGATTGGGAGGGGTTTACAGGTTTGTAGGAGCCCTAAACTTCAACATACCCATTGTGCCAACATACTTCAGTGATATGATCTTGTTCTGCTAATTATGGATTCTGAAATCATGAACTCCTGATCAGAAAGATACTTGTGATGATATTATGGCCTTGCGCAGACACTTGATTACCTGATTCACTACACAGACACATCACTGATCACATGCCTTGCCTTGCATAACATCATAACATCATTAATCATTTTGTGTTCTTTTTATTCTCAGGGTTCATTACCTCCTATTCTTGGTCATATTTGCTGCTTTAACATGGAGACTCCAAGAAAGAGAAATGTTCATTATACTTTCCCACATCCAGAGACAGATGGTATTCAGAAGTTAATTGACTTGATGGGTGACAAAATGCTTGATGATTTCAGAAAAGAGTTTGGAAAGATCCTAGACTATGTGAATAAGCCAACCACTGACCAGAGGGATAACTTGCATTCTCTACTACAGTTCTATGATCCACAACTGAGGGTCTTTATTTTCCCTGACTACATCTTGGCTCCCACATTAGAAGAGATATCCAGCATCCTCAGAATCCCCATAAAAAATGGTGCTCCTTACTATGGCTCAGAGAAGATGCCTTCATCCAAAGATATAGCTGAGTCTTTTCTTCTGGACTTATCCAAGGTTAGCAGAGAATTGGATGCCACCAAAGGTAAAGGACTTTTCTTAGATTTTCTTATCAAGGAAGCTCAGGACCTGGCCTTTGAAAAAAAATGGACTAAGTTCAACACCTTGCTTGCTTTGATAGTGTATGGGACCAGTTTGTTCCCAGGAGAGAAGGGTTTAATCAACATGGAAGCTATCACTATATTTGCTAGAAGAAATCCAGTATCCACTTTGCTAGGTGACTTTTACTATGGAGTTCACCACAGGAATGAAAAGAGGAAGGGATATGTAAATTGTTGTGCTCCCCTATTTGTTGAATGGTTTGTAAGGCAAATCCCTAAATCAGGACCTTTTCAGGATTTGAAACAAACTTGGAAGTGGTCCAAAAGATTAATGGGCTTAACCTCAGCTGACATTGCATGGGGATGCAACAGAGATCTTGTGGGCAAAGAATTATTGGTCAGTTGTGGTAGCTTTCCAAGTGTGCCTTTGATAGGAAGAAAAGGTGGGATTAGTTACAATCCTATCTTGTCCAGGAAGAAGTTTGGTTATCCAGTAAGAGTTGTGCCTTTGATTGAAGGGGAAAATGAATCTTTATACTTTCCAGCAGAAGGAAATCTCAAGAAGAGCATGTTGATATCACAAGCTTGGGAGGTTAGAGTGATGAAAGGGAAGAAAGACTTTGGGAGAGTGGATCCCAACACTTATGATCCTTTTGCCAGCTGGTTGGAGGATCGTGTGAAGACCCTGTTACTCCCATTTTCTAGAGAAACACCTCTCTACCCTAAGGAGGTAGCACCCGCAACTTCAGTGCCTCTTCAAGAATATCAAAAGTTGGAAGCCTTGGTTCAACAACTCAGGTTGGAGAATCAAGAAGCTTACAATTCATGCCAGAAACTGAAGATGCAAAACCAAAAATTGGAGGAAAGAGCTCACAAAGCTGAAGAGATGGTCAGGCTCAAACAACAAGATTTTCAAGAGAGAGAGCTCTACTTCAAGAAAAGGGGATTAGCTGAAACTCACAAGGTGGCCCAACGTCGGAAGGAGAAGAAAGATTTGAATGAAGCCAATGAAGCTGTCACCTTATGGCAAGAGAAGTGGGAAGACAATTTGAGGAAGCAGAGGGAGCTGGAGATCAAGCACAAGCTAGAAGTTAAGAGTCTTCAAGATTCTTTGGATGGACAGAGAGAGCTCCTTCAGAAGGCTTATCATCAAGAGAAGGGTTGTCTCCAAAGTTTAGCAGAAAGTCAACAAGCAATAAAGGAAGCTCAGAAAGAAATATAAGATTTGAAATTAAAAGCTGATGTCAAGAGAGCCAAGAATGATTCTATTACAAGCCAGGAAGGTGAAAAGGTGTTCCTACAACAAATTGAGGAATTGCATGCCTCCTTTGACCTTAGGGATATCTTAATTCAGAAGCTTGTACATGATCCTACGCATCCGGATATAGATCAGATGTTGCAAAATGTCAAGCACCTTAGTTGGAGGTTACATGATGTATACCTTCCTAAGCTTTAGTTTTATATGCATATGACTTGGATTACCCGCAGGCTTGTTGTGGGAATCCCCTCTCTCTTGATGTACTTTTTCTTTCTTGACATATGAATTTGTACATTGTGAGGATCTTTGTTATTTCAATTGTCTTCTGATTTACCTGAAGTCTCTGGTTATTATCTGTTGCATGGACACAAAATAAATGCCACCACATCAAGTTTGAATGTCACACATGATTTTCTCAACACCAGAATGGGAAAGTAATTAAGGCCTTGGGAATAAAAGGAATACATTGCATTACATACACATCATTTGCATTTCTTATTTGTTTTGCATGTTTTCTACGGGTTTCTTAACTTATTTGCATTTCAGGCAAAGATTGTGAGGGCCGCCAAGACCCGTCATCTTCGAAAGAATAATCCGCACCGTTACGTAACTCGCAACAACCAGAGAACAGTCATGGATGCTATGCAAACTGAGCTTAATGAGTTTCGCACCAGAATAGGAGAGTTCATGGTCATGATGCAAGGTATGGCTCAAGGACAACAAGATTTAAGAAATGCAATTCAGGGGCTCAATCCTCCTCAGACTAATCCTCCTGTAACCACTCCTGAAGTACAAGTGACTCCTCCCAACACCAACAATGGCCCAGGTGGACTTAAAGTTCCAGAACATGGCACAACAACTTTCATTCTAGTACAAGATAAGAAGGAGGATCAGTTCCCTTCTTTTAACAATGATATGGGATTTGGTGGAGAAGGAAATCTTCAAGACTTTTTTATGCTTGCTGAAAAAGTCAAAGCCCTAGAGTGTAGAGACACTTTGGGGATAGATGTGTCTGACATGGGTCTAGTCCCCGGGGTGGTTATTCCTCACAAATTCAGGCCACCTACTTTTGACAAGTATAACAGTAGCTCCTGTCCTAAAACTCACTTGCAGGCGTTCTACCAGAAAATTGCTGCCCATACTAGGGATGAAAAGCTCTGGATGTATTACTTCCAGGATAGTCTCTCCAGAGGATCCTTGGAATGGTATATGAAGCTAGAGAGAAGATCCGTGAGAAGCTGGAAGGAATTGGGAGAAGCATTCCTCAAGCAATATCAGTATAATATCGACATGGCGCACAGTCGCACTCAACTTCAAATTCTGACTCGGAAGAACTCCGAGAGCTTCAAAGATTACGCACAAAGGTGGTGCGAAGTGGCCGCTAGAGTGCAACCACCTTTGTTGGAGAGAGAAATGGTAGACCTGTTCCTGGATACCCTCCCTGGGCATTTCATGGAAAGGCTAGCTGGATGTTCCTCAAGTTTGTTCTCAGATATCATCTTGACTGGCGAGAGGGTAGAAAGCTGGATCAAGCAAGGGAAGATTCATAATGGGGGCGCTTCAAGTTCTGGTGTCAAGAAGCCCTTCTTGAAGAGGAGAGAAGGAGAGACTGGGGCAGTATACGCGCAGAGGGGAGGAAGTAATGGAGGGTTTTATCAGCAAGTGGCCCCTGTCACTATATCAGCTCAACCTGTTCAACAACAAGTCCAACCACCGCAGCCGCAACGCCAACAAGGGTATAAACAAAGAGCTCCTCGTCCATATTACCCCTAGAGGACCAGAGAAAGACATCTCGAAACTCCGCCGATGTCTTATTCACATCTTTTGGAGAATCTCCTACATCTCCAGATGGTCCAACTCCGAACTCTACAACCCCCGAAGCCAGGCCAAATCCCCGAGGGTTGTGATACGAACGCCCGACGTGAGTTTCATTTCGGAGCCCCAGGACATACCACAGAAAACTGCAAAGCTCTGAAGCATGTTGTTCAAGACCTACTGGATTCTAAAGCGATTAATTTCGCTCCTACTCCTAATGTAATACAGAACCCCATGCCTCCTCGTGGGGGTACAGTTTGGGCAGTTGACGATGGGGAGAATCTAAACTTGGTGTGTGATATTGATGACCTGCAAACTCCGTTGAGTGTTGTTAAAGCATGTTTGGCCCTGAAGGGTGTGTTTGTAGGTTGTGGGAGTGATTGTCCAGGATGTGTTGAAATGCCAAGTGGTTGTGAGCAGTTGAAAGCAGAGATCCAAAGTATGATTAATAAAGGAGCTTTACAGTTTGACAAAGTTGTAAAGGAAAGCAAAGTCTCCATAGTAACCATTTTCTACGATCCATCTCAAGTTCCTACACAGGCCAGAGTGGCACCGATAACGATTACCACTGCTGGACCAGTAATGTATCAGAGTGATAAAGCCATTCCCTAGAATTATGGTGGCGAAGTATATTGTAACGGTCAGAAGCAAGATTTGGCCACGTCTAGCACGACCCCAACTCAAGTAGAAAACGTTGGAGTAGGGGGCTTTACTAGAAGTGGAAGGTTATTTGCGCCAAAAACACTAAGAAATAGTGTGGTACCACCCAGAGACACCGCAAAAGCCCAGGCCAAGGCAAGAGGTAAGTAGCCAGTGGTTGTCAATGAGCCCGCACCAGTGACTGATCCAGATATTACATTTGATAAAGAAGATGAAGAATTTTTGAGAATTATAAAAAAGAGCGATTACAAGATTGTGGACCATCTGCAGCAGACCCCATCGAAGATTTCCATCTTGTCTTTGCTAATGTGTTCCGACTCCCACCGGAAAGCTCTCTTAAATATCTTGAACAAGGCTTATGTGCCTCAGGATATTTCAGTAAATCAGTTAGAAGCGGTGGTATCTAGTGTCAATGCCAGACATGGATTGGGCTTTAGAGACATGGATCTAACATTTGAAGGGCGTGCTCATAATCGGGCATTGCACATCTCTTTAGAATGTAAGGGTGCAGTACTTTCTCACGTGTTGGTAGATACTGGATCCTCGTTGAATTTTCTTCCTAAGAAGGCATTGATGAAGTTGGATTATGATGGAGTGGTTCTAAAGCCCAGCGACCTGGTAGTCAGAGCATTTGATGGGTCGAGGAGATCAATGTTTGGGGAGGTGGATTTACCAATTAAAGTAGGTCCACAAATCTTCAATACCACATTCTACATAATGGATATACAACCTGCATACAGTTGTTTGCTGGGAAGGCTTTGGATACATTCAGCAGGAGCAATATCATCCACACTTCATCAAAAACTAAAGTTCATCTGGGAGGGCCAAATTGTAACAGTCAGTGGGGAAGAAGACATTTTCGTCAGTCATCTGGCTTCATTCAAGTATGTGGAGATGGATGGCGAGATAGTTGAAAATCCATGTCAGGCGTTTGAGCCCCTGAAAACTGAACAACCATCTTCATTAGCAGCTTCTTCTGAAGAACCAAAGAAGGGGGTTTCCATAGCCTCTTATAAACAAGCTCTTGAAGTGGTAGAATCTGGGATACGAGAAGGCTGGGACAGTCCAGTAGAAGTGCCAGAAAAGAAAGATATGTTTGGGATTGGTTACCATCCTGGGCAGTCATCATCTGGACCGAGTGCTAGAGGTCTTCAAGGCCCGATTACTTTCACGAGTGCGGGAGTGGTGGATTATGGAAGCATCAGTGTCGTGCAGGACGATGCAGTTGATATTGACTGTGACTTAGATGAGTGGATCAGGCCTTCTGTTCCAGGAACTCAACTTAGCAATTGGTCGTTGTAAACACCCCAAATTTTCCCTCACTTGACATCACACCATGGCTTGTGATATTTCATTTTTGCATAAACATAAGTATACCACTTCATTTAGCATATTTTGTTTCATTTGCATGGTTCAAGTTCATCTACATCTAGGGTTTGTGATCTGAGCTATCCAAGATTCCATCTGAGCCATCCCAAAGGCCTCAAAGCTTTCCAAGAGGGTCCATGTGTGTTCTAACATCATATTATATCCCTCAAAGTTCATGGAAGTCAAGAAATCACAAGAACTGGCAAGGCATGGAGCAGAGCTAGGGTTTTCACTACACAGATGATCAAAATTAGGGTTTTGGTTTCAGAGGCCTTAACTCCAAATTTTTGGCCCATTATTGTTTCTAATGTTCTTAAGATGTTATAAGGATCATGTGTACCAAGTTTAATGAAGAAATTCATTGTGGAAGTCATCTGTTCACTGGGTAACTTCTTGAGCAAGTTAAGTCAAAATCAGGGCATCTGAAGCCCCCAAAAATGGAACCAAAGGGGTATTTTCATCAAATTGTAGTTCTATTATCTTTGTTTGATCTTATAAGAGGTTGGAAGTTCACAAGATTGAAGAATTTTGAGCCATTTGCAAACTTGCCAAAAATGGAAATGACTTGTAATGGAAACTTTCCATTTTGGGAAAGTTTTTCAACCTCCTTTTTCTCAACCAAAAATGCTTCAAATGAAAAATTCTTGGTCATGAAAGTTGTAGATTAAGTCTTTCCCTTTTCAAAAAGTACAAGAACAAGTCTTGATTCATCCTAGAACTCAAGATATGGCCTTTCAAAGTTGGCAAAAATCCTAAAATTTCAAGTTTCATGTCAAAGAGGGATTTTGCAAAATGGCATGTTCAAGCATTCTAATGACCTATAATCAACTTCTACACTTCATAACATGCCTATGTGACTTCTAAACATCAGAATTGGCCTAAGAATTTGGCATTTCCATGACTTGATTCACAAGAAACATCAAAGTTGGAAAAATGCATAAAGCATGATATCTCTTCATCCAAGCCATCCAGCTGCAATCTTTTGATCTAAGGGCCTTCCACAAAGCCAGCTGAGGCCAGACATGCCTTGGAACCACTCCTGCCATGACCCATGCCCATAGTACAACCAATGTTGACTTTTTGAAAAAACAACCATACCAATCACACTATGCCACCACCAACTTTCTGACCAATCAAGACCTCTTATGCAAACCCTAAGGAACTCATTTGAGACATCACACAAGCCTGAAAGCATCCATAGACTCAGAATCACAAAATCCTCCATAACACTTCCCATCTTCGAATTTCATCATACAACCACAAAAACTTCAAACTTTCTTCACCATTCAACTCAGCATCACCTAAGGAACAAATCCCAACCATTAAAATGACCTGAAATACATCACACAACAAATACGATTTTTCATCCTTCAGAACTGAACTTCAAAAGGTGGCCAAATAAACTCACTCCAAGCATCAAAGCATTCTCAGGAAGCTCATTGAGGTTGGTTTACACTAAAGAAAGGTCCAGAAAGCTCAAGAATTGAAAGCTCAACCTCAGGTAACCTCTAGAAAGTTTTTTCCAGAAATATGTTTTCATGTTATAGAATGATTCCTCATGATCCACTGATCATGCTGATGTCTTTATTTTTGAAAATGGTTGAGAAATGAGGATTTCATAAGCTTCTGCAACTTTGCCCGTATTTTTGTTTTGATTTGATTCAGCTTGATTGTGAAGCATAAATGATATTTGATGTTTGATTTGAGTTGCTAGAGACCTGGGGATCATTTCTGGGCAGTTAATTTGGGGTGGGGTAGCCTGTAGAAGGATTTAGGATTTTTGGCTCACCGGAGAAGATGACTGGAGCTTGTCTCTGGTCACCTGAAAGTAATTAGCCCTAATTAGGGTTTAGTGCCCAGATTGATTAAGGACCCTTGGATGCGTGTTTAGTTTAGCGAAGGAACGGACCAGATTAGCTCATTAATTCTTATTTCTGTTTAATTAATTAAATCATAGTTATTAAGCCAGATTGAATCCTGACCCTCCATGAACGCGCGCAATCAACCCCTCCCCTTTGAGTTTGAATCTCAGCCTTAGGATGCGTTTACTTTCTCATTTTATTCATTTTATTTTATTTTCTTTCTATTTCTTTTGCATAATTAATTAAAAATACCAAAAAGCTTTCAAAAAATATTTCCTTTTGCATTTTTGTTTCAAATATTTTTCTTAATCAAAAAATGATTTTTATTTTATTTTTTTGCATATAAAAAGTATTTTTAAAATATTTAAATGTTATTTTTAATTAATTAAAGTATTTTAATTAATTAAAAATACATTTAGGTTTCTAAAAATCACCAAAAAAATCATGAATCATCCTTTTGCATTTAGAAACATTTTCAAACTCTTCACACAAATTTCTTTTTAGGTTTGATCATAACTTGAGAATTTTCTTTGAATTAAGGCTCATTAAATTGCATTTTTTGAACCCTAACTTAAAAAAATCTTTTCTGCCTAACTAAGAAGATTTTGTAGATGATTATTTTTGCATTGTTTTGTGCATATCATGTAGTTTATAGGTAATTTATCTCATGAATTTATCTTGCATTTTCAATTTGATTTGCATTTTCCTTTGAGAATCACCCAAAAAACCCTAGAAACTTAGGTAATTCATAACGTTTGAGTGGTAAGGCTTCTGACCTTCTCCTTTGGGGTATGACCTAGTATGGGATTAGGGTTTGTTTGAGCTTGGTTTCAAATTTTTATCATGTCATATGCTTCTGTTTTGTTCATGTGCATCTCATACTTCCATATAACCCTAATTTTACATGTTCATTTGCATTCATCTTGCATATACATCCATACATGAACTTGCCATGACATTTCTTGCATTCATATGTCACCTTAGACATCTTAGGACATGTTAAAATCATGATTGATCATTTCTTCATTCATTTCCCATGATTTGCATTCATTTCCTTTCGTTAACCTTCATGAACTTTCCAACTTCAAAGCATGCTTACATGACATCTCACCTTTGTATGATCATTCATATGCACTTTGTATGCCTTTGAATCATCTCACATGACATTAACATTGCATAAACACTTCTGACTTTGGTCATTTCATCTCATCTCATCTCATTTCATTTCATTTCTTTATGCCTTGAACTTTATGCATTCATGCTAACATTTTTAGGTGGTAAGATACTTTGAGAAGTGAATTTGCCTTCACTTCTCACTTCTCCTTATCCCTTTCATTTGCATTTTGTTTGTCTTTTAAGTGAACTTGTTCACTTGTGTTCCATTTCTCTCACCTTCTTTCTTTAAGTTACTTATCTTCTTCAATGAAGTAAGTAACTTATTTCTTCTGCTTCTTCCTCCTTTCATCTGCTTCTTCCATTGGTGGCTTCCTTGAAGATCTTTCTTAAGCCTCACAAACCATAGGAACATCCAAGCATGATAATCTTAGGGTTGTGATTAGTCCCCCTTAGACTTTTACCTTTGAGTCTCCTTGAGTTTCTCTTCTCATCTCAATAATCAGAGACTAAACTCTTAAAGTTTTAGGACTTTGGAATTAGGGTTATGCCTGCATCCTTCTCTTAGGATGGAGTGTATAACTTTAATCCTAAGTGTTAAACCTTTAATTTGTTTAAACCTCTTAATTAAACCATCTTAATAATCACTAAGACTTTATCTTGTAACTTGGGCATTACATTAGGGTTCTAATTCTTCCTTTATGGTTAAGAAGGACTAACCCTAATGTTTAATGGACAAGTCCCCCTCAAGTTGTCTTACAAACCATAAAACTCACTTCTTAATCTCATCCTTAATTAAAATCCACTTAATAAAGGCTTGTTATATAATGAATTTAATCCCTAACCATGGATTAAGTTGAGGTATCTTCCTCAACTTATGTGTGCTCATCTATTATCCTTTTATTAGGATGGTGTAATGAGTCCACTAATCTGTGATTAGAGATTAAACTCATTACTTAACACTAAACAGAAACCCAAATCATCTTAATAATCACAAGTAGGTTAATGATCTTAATCCTACATCATCATGGTAATTAAGTTGAGGTGCTTATCTCATACTTAAGTATTCTCATTATCCCTAATCAAGGGAGGATATAATGAGTTTACAAGCCCTTGATTTAGGCTTAAGCTCATAATCCTATGCAAAACACCAAAAACAATAACAAAACTGAAAACATCAAAACAAACAATAATCGTCTCCTCCGGGATTCTTTTCTCATCATACTCACTCATAAACGAGAACTTGCTTCTTCTGTATAATGCAAGACAGTTAGCACTCGAGTCAGACGAGTCATACACTTGAGCATTGACAAGCAAGCAGTTCACATTCAATTTATCTTTCAGTCTCTTTGAGTCGAACTACAGTGTTCTGACTTCCTCATTGCACGAGAGGATACGTAGGCATAGCTTAACTGTTATCGAACAAAAGTCTCTGTGTCTTCCCCCTCTTTTAGCATTATCTTTTAAGCCTCAATCCTGAGTAATTCACACCTTTTTGCACTGACACTTGTACATTTCTTTTCCACCTTTTGCACACAGATAGCACATACACTACCCCTTTAAACACAATCTTTTAAGCGTGGATCCCGTCGAGTACGACGGACAATCTGGGTGCTAATACCTTCCCAGGTTGTAACCAACCCCCTTTCTCAGTTTCTCTGGTTCACGACCGTCTTATCCATATTTTTCTAGGTTTATGCAGCATTACCTTTCATTCGGGATAAAAATGCCTAGCTGGCGACTCTATTCAGTTCACTTTCTTTTCTCCCTTCGCCGACCGTTCGCGCTTGTACCGGGATGCAAATCTCCAGGAGCGACAGCTTGGCGACTCTGCTGGGGAGACTTATATTGCAACCAGGGCTTCTGGTTCTTTTTGTGGGTTCCTCCTAGCTCTTGTTTGATTTGTGTTTACGGGGGTGTTATATGCTACTTGTGCTTATTTATTTATTGCTTTATTTATTGCTTTTTGTACATCTTTATTTATTGCTTTCATTTACAGTTTTATGCACTTCATATTGTCATTATCATTTGTGTTGGATCTGTTGTTTCCTTAGTGGGAGGGATTGTTGAGTGATTAAGGTTCCATACCGGGAGCCTGAGTGACACATAAGATATAGTGGCTTCATATTCTTTCCCATTCCATTTCAGTCTGGTGCGGGAATATGAAACATGGTTCAGACATGGGTTTCTTCTTGAGAACTCTGTGCTACTGATCTCCTGTAGTACTAGGGCTATCTGGGAAGCCTGCTAAGTCTGGATGACCTTTTATAACCTTCAGCATCTGAGGTGAATTAGAGGAGGAACCTTTATGATTATTGTAAACACTGTACCTCTGGGTTAGAAGTGTTTACACTTCTCATAACTAATCCAAGTCTGAGGATCCTTGTTCTAGAACAATACATGTGAGAGGGTTGGGATGTTTATAGGTTTGCAGGAACCCTTGGCCCCATCATACCTTGTTACTAGTTTTGTTAAGGTTGTATCATTTTGGACTGTTCTTGTGAAACCCTGGACTTGTGACTCTTTATTTGAGTCCCCCACCTGGTTACTGGTTTTCTAAGCTTCCATCCGGAATTATGAACACACATGGACCCTATCAAGGCAGATAATAGATCCAACACTTGATCATAAACCCTTTGCATATCATTCTGCTTACATCATTTTGCATCATTTAACATTTGCCTATTTGTTTTATAGGGTATCCACCTTCTTATCTTTGGTTTGGTTTTGACCTGTTCTACTGCTCAGATTCCTCCAGTTATCTCCATCAGAGATTCTTCTCCAGCACCTTCATCAGTTTGTCTTCATCAGAGACTCTTCTCCAGTTGTCTTCATCAGAAACTCTTCTTCATCATCTGTTTCAGTGGCTTTTGTCAGCAGTTACTCTCAGTCTTTTTCACCAGTGTTGCTCCCACCAAAATGACAACCAGGGTCAGAAGGGGTACAGACGCGAACGGTCGGCGAAAGAGGAAGAGAACACACAGGGGTGAACTCAGGATAAAAGGAAAGAGTCGCCAGCTAGGCATTTTTATCCCGGAGGAAAGGTAATGCTGCATAAACCTAGAAAGATATGGATAAGACGGTTGCGAACCAGAGAGACTGAGAAAGGGGGTTGGTTACAACCTGGGAAGGTATTAGCACCCAGATTGTCCGTCGTACTTGACGGGATCCACGCTTAAAAGATTTGTGTTTTAAAGGGGTAGTGTCAGTGCAAGTTGTGTATCAAAGCTGGAAAGAATGTAAGTGTCAGTGTAAAAGAAGTGAGAAGTGTATAAGTGAAGTGTCAGTGTGAGAATAAGAATGAAATGCTCAAGATCATGAGGCTTAAAAGAATGAAACTGGAAGAAGGGGGGATATACAGAAACTTTTGTTCGATAACTGTTACGTTATGCCTACGTATCCTCTCGTGCAACGAGGAAGTCAGAACACCATAGTTCGACCCAAAGAGACTGAAAGATAAATTAACCTATGAACTGCTTACTTGTCTATGCTCAAGTGTATGACCTGTCTGGCTCAGGTGCAAACTGTCTTGCATTAGACGGAAGAAGCAAGTTCTCGTTTATGAGTGAATGAGATGAGAAAAGAATCCCGGAGGAGACGATTATAGTTTGTTTTTGTATTTTCAGTCTTTTATTTCTTTTTGTGATTTGTCATAAGTAAATGAGCTTAAGCCTAAACCAATGGGTTAGTAAACTCATCACATCCTCCCTCTGATTAGGGGTAATGAGAATACCTTAAGTGTGAAGTCAGCATCTCACACTTAATCACCATGATGTAGGGTTAAGATCATTAACCTACTTGTGATTATTTAGATGCTTTTGTTGTTTTTGTTTAGTGTTAAGTAATGAGTTTAAGCCATAATCAGGGATTAAACAGACTCATTACACCATCCTAATAGAAGGATAATAGATGAGAATATTTAAGCTGAGGAAGACTCATCAACTTAATCCATGATTAGGGATTAACCTCATGACAAAACAAAGCCTTTATTAAGTGGATTTTAGTTAATGATAAGATGAAGAAGTGATTTTTATGGTTTGTAAGACAACTTGAGGGGGACTTGTCCATTAACACTAGGGTTAGTCCTTCTTAACCAATCAAGGAAGAATTAGAACCCTAATGCAAGGCCCAAGTTACAAGCTTGATGTCTTGGTGATTATTAAGTGGATTGATTAAAGGATTTAAACACATTAAGGGTTTAACACTTAGGATTAAAGTTATACACTCCATCCTAATAGAAGGATGCAGGCATAAGCTTAATCACAAAGCCTTAAAGCCTTTAGGGTTTAGTCCTTGATTATGAGATGAGAAGAGAAGACTCAAAGAAGACACAAAGGTAAAAGCTAAATGGGGGACTAATCAAAACCCTAATTATTATCATGCTTGGAGATCCTAGGGCTTGTGAGGCTTAAGAGAGAAAGATCTTCAAAGAACCACCAAGGAGAGAAGCAGATGAAGGGAGCAAGAAGCAAAGAGAAGCAAAACAACTTGCTTCACTTAAGAAGACAAGTTGCTTGAAGAAAGAAAGTAAAATGAACAAGCATGAGTAAGCTCTCTCCAAAGCACAAGATAAAATGCAGCAATGATGTATAAGAGAGATGAAAAGAGATTGTGAGAAGTGAAGGCAAATTCACTTCTCAAACAACTTACCACCTGAAAAGTTAGCAAAAGAAATGAGATGCAAATGCAAATCAGATGAGATGTGATGATGCAAACCAAAGTCAGAAGCAAATACATGATGATAATGATGCTAAGAGATGATGCAAACATGAGGCAAGGCAAGGGAATGATCATACAAGCATGAGAATGCAAATGAAGTATGCATTGAACCATGAACATACATGAAAAGTTATGAAATGTAATGGACATACAACATGGCAAATGAAAGATGCAATGATCAAACATGGTTCTAATATGTCTTAAGATGCATTGTGAATCAAATGGATGCACAAAGTGTCATGGCAATCCATGGTATGCAAGCAAATGAAAGAAGGATGCAAAGGAAGGCATAAATTAGGGTTTATGATCAACACACAAAGCAAAATCCAAAACCAGAAGCAAATGACATGATCAAAATTTGAAAATGCAATCAAAGGAACCTTAAACTTATACAAACTCACTGCCCAAAGGAGGGGACCCAACTCTTAACCTAGTGAGAGATATGAATTTCCTAAGATTGCTAGGGTTTGTAGGGGACCTTGTCAAGAAAAATGCCAAACAAAATGAAAATGCAAGATCAAATAAAACCAATTTTATCCTATAAACTACATGCCATACAAGATGCAATGCAAAAAGAATCATGATCCAACTCTCAATGGCTAGGCAGAAATGAATTTTTGAAGTTTGAAACAAAATATTTCCTTGAAATGAAATTAAATCCAAAGAAAATAATCAAAAGGCATCAAGAACAAAAAGAAATTTGGTTTGAGAGTTGGACAATGTTTCTAAATGTTTCTAAATGCAATGTGAATTTTTTTGTGATTTTTAAATACCTAAAAGTATTTTTAATTAATTAATTTTCATTAACTAATTAAAAATAAACTTTTAAATGTTTTAAAAATGATTTTTAATGCAAAAAATAAAAATAAAAATATTTTTGTGTTCTGAAAAATAATGAAAACCTTGACAAATATTTTCATAATTTTTAAACATTTTTTGCTATTTTAATTAATTCGTGCAAAATAAATCAAAATAAAATGAATTAAAATGAAAATAAATGAAAGTATGCAGGAAGAATGGCCAGGATTTGATCTGGGCTTGGACTGGTTGACTGCGCGCCAGATCCAAGGGCCCAGATTCAAATCTGGCTAATTTCAATTATGAATTAATTAAACAAAATTTAAATTAAATAATCAGGGATTAGGGTTTTAATGATGCATCCTAGCCACACATTCACGCGCGAGTCAACCCCAGTCAAACCAATCTACACTCCACATTCAAACTCTCATTAATGACGTAATTAGGGCTTAATGACCCTCAGGTGGCCGGAAATGACCTCCGGTCATCTTCTCCGGCCACATGTCTCCCTGAAAATTGCTAGCTCACTCCCCAGGTCACTAAAACTTAATCTCTCTGCCCAGAATCCATCCCCAAACATCATAGAGCAAGAATCAACAATCAAAACACATTTATTTTTCATATTAAAGCTGAATCGAAACAAAATGCATTTAGGTCAAAAAAGTTTCAGAAGCTTCATACATACTCAATACTCAATCATTTTCGAAACAAAACATATCAACATGATCAGCGAAGCATAGAGAATCATTTAGGAACTTAAAAACATGTTTCTGACAAAAAAGTTCTTGAGCTCACCTGAACTGGAGCTTTGATCTTTGGAACTTTCTGGCTGCCCCTTTGATCCAAAATGCCTCTAATGAACCTCCTGAGAAGCTTGCAATGCTTGGTTGGAGTTTCTTTTGGCTGGTTTGAGAGATTGATAGAGTTCTGTTCAGAGAGGGGAGGAGATCGTGCTTTGATTTCAGAGAGTTTCAGGGCAAGGTGAAGGGCCAGGGATGATCAGTGGAACATGCTGAGATGTTCTATGAAGTTTGTTTTTGTGTTTGAAGGCTGTGTTGTGTGATTCGAAGCAAAATGCATAAGAGGTGAGTTTCTTGAACTATGGCTTGGGGAGAGTTTCAGCATGAGTTGCGTGTGGTGTTGTGATGTATTTGGTCCACTTATCAATCTTGGGTAGGTCAGAAGAGTGGTTGTGCCCTATTGTGATTGGTATGAGTCTTTTGCAAAAAAGTCAAGCTTTGTGTAAGAGAGGTATGGGCTCATAGTTAGCCAAGGACAAGAGGGGTGTCCTGCACAGCAAGAAATGAGGAGGGCCATGGGATCAGTTTTGAAGCCAGCCAGCAAATGGATTAGGGTTTGAAGGATATTTTGCAACCTTGTTCCACTTTGCCCCTTTTGAAATTTCTTGATCCACAAGCCATGAAAATGAGTAAACTTTTTATGCAATCTGATCCTTAGGCCTTGGTTTATGTTTTTACAAAGATTAGAAGTCCATTTGATAGCACAATTTGTCTTGGCAAGTGGTTTTGCAACTTTGCCTCTTTGGTAGAAAACTTGAAATTATGTGATTTTCCCCAACTTTGACAAACCATAACTTTTGATCCAAGATGAATTAGAATGAGTTCTTGTACTTTTTGAAAAGGGAATGATCCATTCTACAACTTTCATGACCAAAGTTTTCCCATTTGAAGCATTTTTGAATCAAAAAGCAAGGGTTGAAAAAGTTTCCCAAAATGGCAAGTTTCCATTACAAGTCATTTTCCCAAAAAGTCAACTTTGCAAATGGCTTGAAATTCTTTAATTATGTGAACTTCTAACATATTATATGATCAACTAAAGATCATACACAATCAAAATGATGAAGAACACCCTTTGGCTGGGTCATTGGGAGCCTCAAATGCCCTGATTTTACACTGACTTGCTCAAAAAGTCAACTCTTGATTAGATGCCTTCCCCATTGAATTTCTTCATGAAAATTGATATGCATGATCCCTATACTATATAGAGACCAATAGAAACAAGAATGGCCAAAAAATTTGGAGTTATGGCCTTTTAAACCAAAACCCTAATTCTAGGTCATCTGTGCAGTTAAACCTGGCTCTGCTTCCATGCCATTCTCAGTTCTTGTGATTCTTTGACTTTCTTGACTTTGTGAGGATGTAATATGATGCTTGAACATACATAGACCCCTTTGAAATGATTGATGACCTTTGGAGTGGCTCAAATAGCTCTTGGATTGCTCAGATCACAAACCCTAGATGCAGATGACTTAGAAACAATGCAGTGAAGCAAATATGCAATATGAGATGCTATGATTGAACTTATGCATATGGAAAGATCACAAGCCATGGTGTGAATGGATGAGGGAAAATTTGGGGTGTTTACAGTTGCCCCTATTCAAACATGAGTTAGCTGTGTAGAATGTAAGCAACAACTTAACAGGCAAACAAGATAACTTGTGGTTGAATACCAAAGACAGTCCAAAATTTGCACTCACAGAATGAAGAAGAAAAGGGATATAGATTGTAAAAGAAAATAAAGTATATTATAAAGTGCGGGCGACGGAGGACGACCGTCGGGCAGAGGACGACTGCCGGGGAAGGAGCAATGACGGGGACGGCCGACATGCTGGGGATATAAGAGGTTATGATGGGGACGGCCATCAAGCTGGGGATATAAGACTCTCTGGGGATTAGAGGTAAAAATAAATGATGAGGTACGGTCATCAAAGGTGAAGGACGATCACCTAGCAAGGGACGGCTGCTCTGTTGGGGATAAGATGAGGAACGGTCATCTAAGGTGAAGGACGATCACCGGGAAAGGTACGGTTGCCAAAAGTATCGCGACATAGGACGAATGCCGGATAAAAGGTCGACGATGGGGACGTCAATCGGATATGCATGATGAAGGACGATCATCAAGAGGTGAAGGACGATCACCTAGCAGGGTATGGCTGCTCTGAAGGTATCATGACATAGGACGGATGTCAGATAACAAGATCAACGATGGGGACGGTCATCGGATAAAATGATGAAGGACGATCATCAGGAGGTGAAGGACGATCACCTAGCAGGGGACGGCTGCTAAAAATCACGACATAGGACGAATGCCGGATAAAAAAGGGTTCCAATAATGGAGACTCCGCTGGGGGAAAGGATGAGGGACGGTCATCCAAAGGTGAAGGACGATCACCTGGCAGGGTACGGCTGCCGACAAGGTATCATGACATAGGACGAATGTCAGATAATGAGATCATGATTCACTGGAATTTGCCGGGACAAGTAAACACGGACGAGTGTCTGTATCCAAGAAATGAGAGGTATTAGTGTTTGGGCACTGTGTATAGACTAAAGATGCGGACGAGCACCCTTAAGACTATGATACAGACGGGTATCAGGTAGAAACAAATGCTGACACATGTTCTGAGATGATGATACGGACGAGTACCAACTGGTTAACAAAGAACACGGACGAGTATTGATTCTGCGGGGAGTCTTCTAGGGAATAGTAGACACAGACGAGTGTCTAAATTCAAGAAGACATAAGTGTTTGACACGGTGTATAGATTAAAGATGCGAACGAGCATTCTTAAGACCACGATATGGACGAGTATTAGTAGAAACAAACGCTGACGCGTGTTCAGAGATGATGATACAGACGAGTACCAACTGTTTAACAAAGAACACGGACGAGTGTCGAATTTGAGGGGTTTTGAGTGATATATACAAAATACGGACGAGTATCCGTACGGGTGAAACAGGAGTAATAAGTGTGAGTGGTGCGCAGATGAGTGTTTAACTTGCTGGGAGAGTGACACGGACGAGTGTCGGAAAAAGTATATTATAAACAGGTGTATGGTTCACAAAGTGTTTAGGCAATTACGTTGGGGAAGGTGACACGGACGGGTGTCAGAGAATCTGTATAAATATATGTATCTGTGAGTGCAAAGAGGACGCTTTGGCTTTCTACTGGGGATATGACACGGACGGGTGTCAAGAAGTATCTGTAATATATAAGTGTCTGTTTGTAAAGAATGCTCGGGCGACTTTACTGGGGAATGATGACACGGACGGGTGTCAAAAGGAGTGTGTATCTGTATTTGTGAGTGTACGGCAAATGCTTTGGCTTTCTGCCGGGGAATTTGGAGAGTTTTCCCGTATTCTTCTGATGGATCGCCATTTTTCACAAGTGTTTGATTCAGTACATGGCTCATGATTATGCAATATGTTTGATTTTTGCCGTAATGCTCCGTATTAGACGGAATGCTACGCTCTGCGGAGAGAATATGATGTGAATGCTATGATTATGCAAAAGACACCGATCCGGGATTCAGATCCCGATGCCGCGAAGATCTCTGGTTGATCTGCTTGAAGTGGACGTCCCAGCTGGGGATGAGATCATTGGCAGACCTGGCATATATGACTCTGCTTGGGAATATAGGTCACTGATAAACCTATTTTGGTAATGAGGGACCCAGCTGGGGTTTGTAGAAGCTTTCTTCACTCTGTTGTGAGATCTCCAGGTGCTGCTCTTCTGGATAGAGGTTGAGACTCTGTGGAGAGGTGGTTCCCTGGCTTTTGCACTTGGATGAGGAGGGAATAAATGGAAACTCAGCTGGGGAGAAGGCATCTCCGGTGTTAGACTGAGTGGATAATGATTTGCCAGCTTGCTGGGATGAAGCTTTCATGCCCCATGCTGTGCTTTGACTACCTGCAATCCTGAAAAGTCAGAGAAACGCACAAGTAATCCCGAGGTATCCTTTACCAGGTTCCATCATAAGAGTTTAGGCACTCCTGAGAATGAGTATATTTCCTGCAAGCACGTATTTTTTAGAAGAGAAGCATCTGTATTTATGCAATCAGTATCTTAAAGACATCGGACATCCTTGCAAATGAAAATAAAATGTACGAGACGAAACATGACTGAAAATCTAATTTTATTAATTCGTGCACCCTAGATTGGCAAGATATAGTCAAAGAAACAAATCCCCTAAAATGAGGAGATTGTTACAAATTGAAAAACAAAAGATGTTGGCAATATTGATGACGCTTTAAGAAGCTTCCCTTTTGCTATGACTCGTATGACATTTGACGCTCTTCTCGTCTTGCTTTCTGAAGAAAGCTGATTCCGACTGACGCTTGGATCTTTCGAAGCTTGCCATGTTGTAAGTGATACAGATGAATTCAGAATGCAGTTGTTCGCTTATTCCATTATTTTGCGTGGATCGCCCTTTCGGGCTTTCAATCTTCCGGGATACCCATTTTTGCCTGAGTTGTCCGATGCGGCTTTTCAACTTAGCGGGTGTACATTTTCTTATTTATTTTCCCTTATTTTTGCCCGAGCCTCTTATTCTGTTTTTGACTTGCCGGGATGCCCTATTTTTGCCTGGACTTACATTCTGTTTTTACGTCCAGCGGGTCATTTTTATGCGAAGTATTTTTTAACTGCATCTGAATTTACAGGGGACGGGAAGTCTTCACCATCCATAGTACTGAGTATCAGTGCTCCACCAGAGAAAACTTTCTTTACTACGAATGGTCCCTCATAGTTCGGAGTCCACTTGCCCCTGTGGTCCGTATGAGGAGGAAGGAGTCTTTTCAGCACAAGATCTCCTACTTGGTACTCTCGGAGCCTGACTTTCTGATCGAAGGCTTTCTTCATTCTCTTCTGATACAGCTGCCCATGGCAAATTGCAGCCAGTCTCTTCTCTTCAATCAGACTCAGTTGTTCGTATCGGGACCGAACCCATTCTGCTTCGTTCAACTTAACATCCATTAATACCCTTAATGAGGGTAATTCAACTTCAACAGGTAGGACTGCCTCCATACCGTAAACAAGCTAATACGGTGTTGCCCCAGTGGATGTTCTGATTGACGTACGGTACCCATGCAAGGCAAGCGGTAGCATTTCATGCCAGTCTTTGTAGGTAACTACCATCTTTTGCACAATCTTCTTGATATTCTTATTAGCCGCCTCAACAGCGCCATTCATCTTTGGCCTGTAAGGAGAAGAATTGTGGTGTTGGATCTTGAAGTCCCGACACAGTTCTGTCATCATTTTGTTGTTTAAGTTGGAACCATTATCAGTAATGATTCGCTCGGGAACTCCATACCGACAAATGATGTCTCTTTTCAAAAATCGGGCTACCACTTGCCTTGTGACATTTGCATATGAAGCTGCTTCAACCCACTTGGTAAAATAGTCAATAGCAACCAGGATGAATCTGTGGCCGTTTGAAGCAGTCGGTTCAATCTTTCCAATCATATCGATGCCCCACATGGCAAAGGGCCAGGGTGAAGACATCACATTCAAAGGATTGGGAGGTACATGCACTTTATCTACATAAATCTGGCATTTATGGCATTTTCTGGCATAGGCACAACAGTCTGCATCCATTGTGATCCAGTAATAACCTGATCTTAGCAACTTCTTGGCCATGGCATGCCCTCCTGCATGGGTACCAAAGGATCCTTCATTCACCTCGTGCATTAACAAATCTGCTTCTGTTCTATCAACGCATCTGAGAAGTACCATGTCAAAGTTTCTCTTGTACAGGGAACCGTCAGTATTCAGGAAGAAACTACCAGCAAGCCTTCTTAATGTATTCTTATCATTGGAAGATGCCCCAGGTGGGTATGTTTGATCCTCCAAGAAGCACTTAATATCGTGGAACCAAGGCTTATCATATTTAACAACATCTGCTGCAAATACATATGCTGGTCTGTCAAGTCTGGACACTGAAATCCGAGGTACAAAGTTGGCAGCTTGAACTTTGATCATGGATGAAATGGTGGCAAGAGCATCTGCGAATTGATTCTCGTCCCGAGGGATATACTCAAGCTTGACCGTTGTAAAGAAAGTCAATAACATCCTTGTATAATCCCTGTAAGGTATCAGATGATCCTGGTGTGTGTACCATTTGCCGTTGGTTTGATTGATTACCAAAGCTGAATCTCCGAACACAGTCAAAGTCTTGATCCTGAGGTTAATGGCTTCCTCAAGACCCATAATGCAAGCTTCGTATTCAGCTTCTTTGTTAGTGCAGTTAAAGGTGAGCTTTGCCGAGAAAGGCATGTGAACTCCCTTAGGTGTAATGAGTACTGCACCAACACCACGACCATTCATATTAACAGCCCCGTCAAACATCATAGTCCATTCTTCTTCTGGGTCAGGCCCTTCAGTGTGAACAGGCTCTTCATGATCTCTTGCTTTTATGAACATGATGTCTTCATCGGGGAAGTCAAATCTCATAGGCTGGTAATCATTAATGGGTTGCTCAGCAAGATAATCAGACAATACACTGCCTTTGATGGCCTTTTGAGATGTGTACTGAATGTCATATTCTGTGAGGATCATTTGCCATCTTGCAACCCGTCCAGTAAGTGCTGGCTTCTCAAAAATGTACTTAACTGGGTCCATCTTTGAAATCAACAAAGTAGTGTGGGTCAACATATACTGTCTCAGTCGGCGAGCAGCCCACGCTAAAGCACAACAAGTTTTCTCGAGCAATGAATAACGTTGTTCACAGTCGGTAAACTTTTTGCTTAGGTAGTATATTGCATACTCTTTTCGACCAGACTCGTCATGCTGGCCCAGCACACACCCCATTGACTCTTCTAATACTGTCAAGTACATGATTAAAGGTCTTCCTTCAACTAGAGGCATAAGGATCGAAGGCTCTTGTAAGTATTCCTTGATCTTGTCAAAAGCCCTCTGGCAGTCTTCGTTCCACCTGACCGTTTGTTATTTTCTCAACAATTTGAACAAGGGCTCACAGGTTGCTGTAAGGTGAGATATGAACCTTGAAATGTAGTTCAATCTACCTAGGAACCCCCGAACTTCTTTTTCTGACCTCGGCGCAGGCATTTCTTGAATGGCTTTAACTTTATCAAGGTCAACTTCAATCCCTTTCTCACTTACAATAAATCCCAGCAACTTACCAGATCGCACCCCGAATGTGCATTTGTTGGGGTTTAACTTCAATTGGTACTTCCTCAGACGCTTGAATAACTTCAACAGATTTACCAGATGGTCTTCTTCTGTGAGGGACTTGGCAATCATGTCATCCACATAACATTCAATTTCTTTATGGATCATGTCGTGGAATAATGTTACCATAGCCCGTTGATAAGTGGCACCAGCATTCTTCAGTCCGAACGGCATCACCTTATAACAGAATGTGCCTCAGGGTGTGATGAAAGTTGTCTTCTCCATGTCTTCAGGTGACATCTTGATCTGATTATATCCTGAAAATCCGTCCATGAAGGAGAATACCGAGAACTGAGCCGTATTATCAACCAATACATCAATGTGAGGTAAAGGGAAATCATCTTTCGGACTGGCTCTGTTCAGGTCTCGGTAGTCCACACACATCCTCACCTTACCGTCTTTCTTAGGCACAGGTACAATATTAGCAACCCACGGCGGATAGCTAGTCACAGCAAGGAAACCGGCGTCCCACTGCTTTTGCACCTCTTCTTTAATTTTCATTGTCATATCTGGGCGAGTACGGCGCAATTTCTGTTTTACTGGTGGGCAGTCTTCTCTTAAAGGCAGCTTGTGCATGACAATATCGGTGTCCAACCCTGGCATATCCTGATAAGACCAAGCAAAGACATCCACATATTCACGAAGCAAGTCAATCAATTGTCCCTTTACTGAATCTTGTAGGCAGGCCCCGATCTTGACTTCTTTCACATCTTCTTCTGTACCAAGATTAACCGTTTCGACCTCCTCCTGATGAGGGGTGATAACCTTTTCCTCTTGCCTTAACAACCTGGATAGCTCTTCGGGAAGCTCATAGTATTCTTCAACCCCTTCATCAGCTTGATTGATTGGATTGTCAAAGTCATACGAAGTCATAGCTGTGTTGTTGTCGGTGCAGTCTGAAAGGCACTCTCTGCAAGGGTTTAGATTGTTCATTTTAGCGATCGATTTTAATCTTGTTTAGAAAAAGTGAAATGAAGTTGTCATTTTGGAAAACATTGCCATTTTATTTTTGTACAAAAAGAAAAATGAAAAACAGTGAGCGGAAAAGAAAGAGACTCATTTGCAAAAGATGTTTGATATTCATTGATTGATTTGTTTGCACAAAACTACAAGATGGCCTGATTACAAAATGAGTCTTGACATCTTGGGCAAGATGCAAGACTTGATGCATGCTTAAAATATACAGGAAATAATAATTACTCTGCAGGAGTAACCCTTATAATTTCCTGGGAAGACCAGTTTGAGATACGGCTCCCCGGGATCCTTGGACGTATCCAGCTCTCCAGGTTGCGCTCATCTTCCGACTCATCTTCCAAGTTGTTCACTGCATCCGGGGTGAGCATCCCCCACTGACAAAGTTGGGCTTCTTAGCAGCCTCTGATTGATCTTGTTGAGTTGGTTTGTAACCCAACCCAAATCTGTCCTCCTTCTTCTCCACGGGCAGCAACTTGCCCCAGCCTTGGGCAGTACCCTCTTCAACAACCTTCCTGGCTTGCTGATAAGATGTCATGGAGGTTCCCAGTACAGCAGATGCTTCATTTATGTTCAGGGCCTCAAATCCCTGGCTCATGGTTTCATGGATTTCTCCATCCATCTCAATGTACTTGTACGTAGCCAGATGGCTAACAAAGATGTCTTCTTCCCCACAGATGGTGATGATTTGACCTTCCCACTCGAATTTCAGCTTCTGGTGAAGGGTAGACGTAACTGTGCCAGCAGCATGGATCCAAGGTCTACCCAACAAACAGCTGTAGGCCGGCTGAATGTCCATCACATAGAAGGTAATTTTGAAGGTCTGCGGGCCAATCATCACAGGCAAATCAATCTCCCCAAGCACTGATCTTTTGGAGCCATCAAATGCTCTCACCACTAAATTACTTGGACGCAGGGCCAAGCCATCATATTCCAGCTTCACTAAGGCTTTCTTTGGTAGGACATTGAGTGAAGACCCAGTGTCCACCAGTACATGGGATAGAACAGCACCCTTGCATTCTAGAGTGATGTGTAAAGCCTTGTTGTGGTTACGTCCCTCAGTTGTTAAGTCAGTATTGGTAAAGCCCAGTCCATGACTGGTGTTGACATTTGCCACCACGGTTTCTAGCTGATTAACAGTGATCTCCTCTGGTACGTATGCTGCGTGCAAGACTTTCAGTAATGCATTCCTGTGAGCTTCAGAACACATCAACAGGGATAATATGGAGATCTTTGAGGGAGTTTGGTGAAGCTGATCCACCACCTTGTAATCACTTATCTTTATGATTCTCATAAACTCGTCTACATCTTGTTCAAAAGATGTCTTCTGAGTTTCTTTGATGATTGGTTCTTCAGGTATCACACTCTTCCCCTTTGCTTTAGCAGCAGCTTCTGCTTCGGCATTAGGTCTTTACAATTGTGAGGCAAAAAGGCGTCCGCTTTTGGTGAAGCCTCTGCCTCCCCCAACATTATCAATCTGTGGAGAAGAAGTTGAAGAATCCAAAGTGATTTTCTCCCCGTTGCAGTAGAGGTCAGAGCCATAATGCCAAGGTATGGCATTACTGCTTTCATATGGAACTGGTCCAGGCACCGTGATGGTAACTGGACTGACTGCTGCAGAGGAAGGTACTGAAATGGTGTGCGGATCGTAGTAAATGGTGACTGGCAATCTGGTAGGAGGTGCCACTGTTTGTTGTTGAAAGTTGTTGTTTGGAGGAACATTTGATGGATCATAGTAAATGGTGACTGCTGAGATATCTTCATTGATTTCTGTTGGCGTTGTAGAAGATTCCGCTGAATAAATGGGTGCCGATGTTGTAGAAGAAATGGTTGTATACATTTGGTTTGCTGAAGTGATGGACGGAGCCATTGTTGATGATATTGAGGAATTGGTTGGAATGATTGTTGTTGCAGTTGTAGAAGAGTCAGGAATTGTTGTCAAAGGGATTGCTGGATTTGTAGGCGCCGTTGTTGTGATTTGAAGTATACCACTTTTGATGAGATCATCTATGCCGCTTCTCAAATTATCACACCCGTTGACCGAAATGTTGCAATAACCACAACCGAGCTCACACCCGGGGAACATCTGGCATTCTAGGAGCTGAGCTTTAATTTCTACCAGAGGTGTCCGAATCTGCCCAACACTGGTGATTAAGAAAGATGGCTTGTCTTCCTCAATGGCATTAATTCTTGGTCCTCCATGATTGGGCATGGGATTCTTGTTGATATTTGGCGGGGGTGCAAAATTGAGGGCTTTGGAATCCACTAGATCCTGCACTTTCATTTGTAAAGCCCTGCATTTCTCAGTATTGTGGCCGGGTGCATTCGAGTGAAAAACACATCTGGCGTTGACATCATAATTTCTTGGCAGATTAGAGGGATCTGGTGGTGCCAATGTACTTAATTCAACCAAGTTGAGTTTCAGGAGTTGTGGCAATAAAGCGGCATAAGGCATAGGGATTGGATCAATCACCCTATTTGCCTGTGATGGTCTTTGCTGAAAGGGTCTTTGCTGTTGGTTGTTGTTGTTGTTGTTGTTGTTGTAGTTTCTTTGTGGCGGGTACTGAACTTGTTGTTGATAATGTGGTTGTTGTGGTTGTTGATATGCTGGTTGCTGAGGAATTGGAGCTGGAATTGTGACAGCTGCTACTGATCTGTGGACATGCTGAGGTCTGCCCCTGTTGGCATAAATGGCATTTGTCTCACCGGTTCTTCTAGGTCCCACGAAAGGCTTTTTGGGATTACTTGACGAACTTGCACCATTATCGGAAATCTTACCCATCTTCAGAAGGCTTTCAATTCTTTCCCCAGCTATAACTACGTCAGCGAAGCTGGTGGAAGAAAAGGCAGCTAGCCTATCAATATATGTTCCTTGCAGGGTATTCATAAACATGTTGGCCATTTCTCTTTCCGACATGGGTGGCTGGACAGCAGCAGCAAGCTGTCTCCACCTCTGGGCATATTCCCTGAAGCTTTCTCTGGAGGATTGAGACATTCCCATCAGAAGGGTTCTGTTAGGAGCCATGTCTAGATTGTATTGGTACTGTCTGATGAAAGCCTCAGCTAGGTCCTTCCAGCATCTGATAGTTGCCCTGGTCAAGTGAGAGTACCACTCCCTTGAAGCCCCAGTCAAACTGTCTTCAAAGTAAAACATCCACAGTTTCTCATCCATGGTGTATGCCTTAAGCCTTCCCAGAAAAGACTATAGGTGAGTTCGTGGACAGGAAGTCCCATTGTACTTCTCAAAGCACGGGGGTTTAAACTTGTGGGGAATTCTTACCCCGTCCACTAACCCCATATCCATGACATCAAAACCTAGGGAGTTTTGAGACTCCAGAGATCTCAACTTCTCAGCAATTTCATCAAACCTCCTATCATAGACTTCATCCCCAGCTCCCATTACAGTAAACTGCTCCTCTTGGGGGTCTTCTTGTAAGATCCTTCCTCCAGTAGTATTTCCTTGCACATTACCCGGGATGTTGACTTCCGGATGTAGATGAGGTCCATATACTGGTGGATTAACATGAGGCTGACCCCTTTCATTGTTACTTGTTCCTCCAGTTCCCAGAGGAGGTTCTTCCGGGGTTTGTCTTTCTACCAATGCCCTCAACCTTTCTTGACTTTGAGCCAAGCCATTCATTACCTCCATGAATTGGGTCATTTGGTTTCTCATCTCCAGCCTTTCATTAGCCATCTGAGTTCTGACCTCTGTCAGATCTTGCTGTACTTGGTCCATCTGGATACCAGGAAGATTGTTGCGAGTAGGATACCGGTGCGGACAATTGAGAGGGAATACCCGACGACGAGCAATAATTCCTGAATCACAACAGAGTTAGAAACAAAATAATGTAAAGACAAACCTACAAAACAAAACAACAGTCAGTATGCAATGCAGTATGCTTATTTATTTTCCAAGGTATCCGGCTCGGCTCTTGGTTTTGACCTTTCCAGACCCTGAGGAAGATGCTTTGATGTTGCTTGAGAGAAAGTGAAACAAACTGACAAATACATTACAAATAGTGAATAATACATAGTCTGTTTTTACAATATATGCCCCTGAAGGGTCAAAAATACAACATAAAAAGAAAAGTACATGAAATGGAAATAATAACAAGCAAAGAAGTCAAACATCTAAGCCAAACTCATCCTCCTTAACCTCCTTCAAAAGTGCTTCAGTTACAGGACCAGCCGGATGCTCTGTGATGTTCCTGATAAGAAGGTTCCTGGTGGCAATAGCAGTGGTCAGCTTCTTGTGCCTGTCTTGGTCCTTTGACTTCTTCACACCAGCCCTAAGCTTCAATTCTGAAATCTCCTTCTGGGCTGCCAGCAAAGCTTCCTGTTTCTTCTTTTCATTGGCCTCCAACTGCTCAATCCTGGCTTGAGTTCTCTTATCTTCTTGAGTGCGAGCTTCAGTGATCCTGACCCACCTAGCTTGACTTTCTTCTAGATAGAGATCAATCCTAGCCTTCTGAAACTGGGCCTCTTTACAGGCATTCTTCAATATTTGCTCTCCAGCTCTTGATTTCTTGATGTAGTCTTCTGCTTTCTCAATCTTGGCCAGATGTTCTATCTTAAGCTTCTCTAACCTCTCAATGTCTAGACGACCATCACTCCTCTCCCAGAGGGTCTTCTTCAGAGCTTGAGACAGATTCTCATTCCTCTCCTTCAGCTTCTCAAATTCTTCCAGGCTGATAGTGGCTGGAGGTGGTACTGTGGATGGTCCAGGTGCATCCTCAATGGTGAAGGGCATCCCAGAAATCTAAGCCTTAGCATGAGACCAGTCATAATACTGGGCTGAAGCCACATTATTGCATCTCCCAAGAATGGCCATCCCTTTGGTTTGTATGTTGTCCCAAGCCCAGGATGCTTGTCTGACAATAGCCATATTAGGTTTTATCTCACAATATAAGGTTTCAGCCAAGTCTTGCACTCTAGGAGGGTGAACCAAAGCATAGCCCAATTGTCTCTTAAACAGCAAAGGATTGTAATTGATGCAACCCTTCACTCCCACTAGAGGTACATTGGGGTACTGCCCACAGCTAGTAATTATGTCTCTGCCCTTGGTGCTCTGGGTGCACCATCTGATGTCATCTGAAGTCAAAGCAATAAGCCTCCTGGCCCAATTCTTCTGTTGATGACGGTTCAGGAAGGCATCCGTTTTGGGTAAGTGTTTAAACAGCCAAGTGTGAAATAGAGGAGCACAGCATCTCACCAACCTCCCTCTCTGCTTCTCATTTCTCTGATGAACAGAATAATAGAAATCCCCCAGCAATGTGGGCACTGGGTTCCTCAAAAGGAAGAGATGAATGGCATTCTTGCTGATAAACTTGGGCTCATCTGCAAATAGTATAACCCCATATATACTGAGGGCTAACAATGCACAAACTGCCTTCCATTCTTCCAAGGAGGCCTTCAGGATAGCCTGAGAAGTCAGAAAGTCTAGGTGCAAACCAGGGATTCCAGCCTTTGTTGTCATGTTCTGCTCAATCAAAGTAGGCTCCAGGTATAGTGCCTTTGCCACTTCTCCATTGCTGGGAGAAGTCAACTCAGGGTTGAAGGGAATCCCACCCTTAACAGGCACTCCAATCAGTGATGAAAACTCCTCTAACAGAGGTCCTAACTGAAAGTTCTGGAAAGTGAAGCATCTCAAAGGAGGGTCATAAAACTGTAGGCAAGTGTGGATCAAACTCCTCTGAGATGGGACCAAGTCCATAACCATATCAAGGATGCCTCCATAATGCTCTCTGAATAATGGGATGTGGTCTGGAGTGATGAGTGCCTGGACCTGCCTGATGCCAGCCAGCACAGGCTCAAAGAAATGATATGAAATGTTGCTCTTCTTAGGTGCCATGACTGCTGATGAAGAGCTGAAAACAGATGCTGATGATGAAGACTGATACTTGGAGATGAGCCACTGATAGGCTGCGACTGGTGATAAAAGCAACTGAAGCAGGCAGCTGATGAAGATGGCTGAAGCAGATAACTGATGAACAGGGGTCTATGTAGATGAAGGGGTCAAAACCAAGCCAGATGTAATATGGATACCCTGAAAAACAAATAAACAAATGTCAAATGATGCAAATGATGAGTATGCAAATGATATGCAAGGGTTTGTGATCAAGCTGGATCTAATTACTGCCTTGATATAAAGGTCCATGTATGTTCAAGAAGTCCAGATGGAGGTTCAGAAATCCAGTAACCAAGGTGGGGGACTCAAATAAAGAGTCACATGTCCAGGGTTAAATCACAAGAACTGTCCAAAGTGAAGCATTCTTAAACAAAACAAGTATCAGGGTATGATGTGGCCAAGGGTTCCTGCAAACCTGTAAACAGCCCAACCCCTTCATAGGTGGTGTTCTAGAACAAGGATCCTCAGACTTGGATCAGTTATGAGAAGTGTAAACACTTCTAACCCGGAGGTACAATGTTTACAATAACCATAAAAGATCCTCCTCTAATTCACCTCAGTTTCTGAAGGTCATAGTAAAGGTCATCCAGACTTAGCAGGCTTCCCAGATAGCCCTAGCACTACAGGAAATCTGTAGCACAGAGTTCTCAAGAAGAAACCCACATCTGAACCGTGTTTCATATTCCCGCACCAGACCGAAATGGAATGGGAAAGAACATGAACCACTCTAGCCTAGGTGTCACTCAGGTCCCAGGTATAGGACCTTAAACTCTAAATGAAACCCCACCCACCAAGACAAAAACCAGATCCAGCCAGATAACAGTATGACAATATGATGTATATAAAGCTGTAAAGAAAGCAATAAATAACTGTACATAAAGCAGTAAATAAAGCAAATATACAAACACAATTAGCACATAACACCCCAGTAAACACAAATCAAACAAGCGCTAGGAGGAACCCACAAAAAGAACCAGAAGCCCTGGTTACAGTATAAGGTTCCCCAGCAGAGTCGCCAAGCTGTCGCTCCCACCAAAATGACAACCAGGGTCAGAAGGGGTACAGACGCGAACGGTCGGCGAAAGAGGAAGAGAATACACAGGGGTGAACTCAGGAGAAAAGGAAAGAGTCGCCAGCTAGGCATTTTTATCCCGGAGGAAAGGTAATGCTGCATAAACCTAGAAAGATATGGATAAGACGGTTGCGAACCAGAGACACTGAGAAAGGGGGTTGGTTACAACCTGGGAAGGTATTAGCACCCAGATTGTCCGTCGTACTCAACGGGATCCACGCTTAAAAGATTTGTGTTTTAAAGGGGTAGTGTCAGTGCAAGTTGTGTATCAAAGCTGGAAAGAATGTAAGTGTCAGTGTAAAAGAAGTGAGAAGTGTATAAGTGAAGTGTCAGTGTGAGAATAAGAATGAAATGCTCAAGATCATGAGGCTTAAAAGAATGAAACTGGAAGAAGGGGGGATATACAGAAACTTTTGTTCGATAACTGTTAAGTTATGCCTACGTATCCTCTCGTGCAATGAGGAAGTCAGAACACCGTAGTTCGACCCAAAGAGACTGAAAGATAAATTAACCTGTGAACTGCTTACTTGTCTATGCTCAAGTGTATGACCTGTCTGGCTCAGGTGCAAACTGTCTTGCATTAGACAGAAGAAGCAAGTTCTCATTTATGAGTGAATGAGATGAGAAAAGAATCCCGGAGGAGACGATTATAGTTTGTTTTTGTATTTTCAGTCTTTTATTTCTTTTTGTGATTTGTCATAAGTAAATGAGATTAAGCCTAAACCAATGGGTTAGTAAACTCATCACATCCTCCCTCTGATTAGGGGTAATGAGAATACCTTAAGTGTGAAGTCAGCATCTCACACTTAATCACCATGATGTAGGGTTAAGATTATTAACCTACTTGTGATTATTTAGATGTTTTTGTTGTTTTTGTTTAGTGTTAAGTAATGAGTTTAAGCCATAATCAGGGATTAAACAGACTCATTACACCATCCTAATAGAAGGATAATAGATGAGAATATTTAAGCTGAGGAAGACTCCTCAACTTAATCCATGATTAGGGATTAACCTCATGACAAAACAAAGCCTTTATTAAGTGGATTTTAGTTAATGATAAGATGAAGAAGTGATTTTTATGGTTTGCAAGACAACTTGAGGGGGACTTGTCCATTAACACTAGGGTTAGTCCTTCTTAACCAATCAAGGAAGAATTAGAACCCTAATGCAAGGCCCAAGTTACAAGCTTGATGTCTTGGTGATTATTAAGTGGATTGATTAAAGGATTTAAACACATTAAGGATTTAACACTTAGGATTAAAGTTATACACTCCATCCTAATAGAAGGATGCAGGCATAAGCTTAATCACAAAGCCTTAAAGCCTTTAGGGTTTAGTCCTTGATTATGAGATGAGAAGAGAAGACTCAAAGAAGACACAAAGGTAAAAGCTAAATGGGGGACTAATCAAAACCCTAATTATTATCATGCTTGGAGATCCTAGGGCTTGTGAGGCTTAAGAGAGAAAGATCTTCAAAGAACCACCAAGGAGAGAAGCAGATGAAAGGAGCAAGAAGCAAAGAGAAGCAAAACAACTTGCTTCACTTAAGAAGACAAGTTGCTTGAAGAAAGAAAGTAAAATGAACAAGCATGAGCAAGCTCACTCCAAAGCATAAGATAAAATGCAGCAATGATGTATAAGAGAGATGAAAAGAGATTGTGAGAAGTGAAGGCAAATTCACTTCTCAAACAACTTACCACCTGAAAAGTTAGCAAAAGAAATGAGATGCAAAGGCAAATGAGATGAGATGTGATGATGCAAACCAAAGTCAGAAGCAAATACATGATGATAATGATGCTAAGAGATGATGCAAACATGAGGCAAGGCAAGGGAATGATCATACAAGTATGATAATGCAAATGAAGTATGCATTGAACCATGAACATACATGAAAACTTATGAAATGTAATGGACATACAACATGGCAAATGAAAGATGCAATGATCAAACATGGTTCTAATATGTATTAAGATGCATTGTGAATCAAATGGATGCACAAAGTGTCATGGCAATCCATAGTATGCAAGCAAATGAAAGAAGGATGCAAAGGAAGGCATAAATTAGGGTTTATGATCAACACACAAAGCAAAATCCAAAACCAGAAGCAAATGACATGATAAAAATTTGAAAATGCAACCAAAGGAACCTTAAACTTATACAAACTCACTGCCCAAAGGAGGGGACCCAACTCTTAACCTAGTGAGAGATATGAATTTCCTAAGATTGCTAGGGTTTTAGGGGACCTTGTCAAGAAAAATGCCAAACAAAATGAAAATTCAAGATAAAATCAAACCAATTTTATCCTATAAACTACATGCCATACAAGATGCAATGCAAAAAGAATCATGATCCAACTCTCAATGGCTAGGCAGAAATGGATTTTTGAAGTTTGAAACAAAATATTGCCTTGAAATGAAATTAAATCCAAAGAAAATAATCAAAAGGCATCAAGAACAAAAAGAAATTTGGTTTGAGAGTTGGACAATGTTTCTAAATGTTTCTAAATGCAATGTGAATTTTTTTGTGATTTTTAAATACCTAAAAGTATTTTTAATTAATTAATTTTCATTAACTAATTAAAAATAAACTTTTAAATGTTTTAAAAATGATTTTTAATGCAAAAAATAAAAATAAAAATATTTTTGTGTTCTGAAAAATAATGAAAACCTTGACAAAAATTTTCATAATTTTTAAACATTTTTTGCTATTTTAATTAATTCGTGCAAAATAAATCAAAATAAAATGAATTAAAATGAAAATAAATGAAAGTATGCAGGAAGAATGGCCAGGATTTGATCTGGGCTTGGACTGGTTGACTGCGCGCCAGATCCAAGGGCCCAGATTCAAATCTGGCTAATTTCAATTATGAATTAATTAAACAAAATTTAAATTAAATAATCAGGGATTAGGGTTTTAATGATGCATCCTAGCCACACATTCACGCGCGAGTCAACCCCAGTCAAACCAATCTACGCTCCACATTCAAACTCTCATTAATGACGTAATTAGGGCTTAATGACCCTCAGGTGGCCGGAAATGACCTCCGGTCATCTTCTCCGGCCACATGTCTCCCTGAAAATTGCTAGCTCACTCCCTAGGTCACTAAAACTTAATCTCTCTGCCCAGAATCCATCCCCAAACATCATAGAGCAAGAATCAACAATCAAAACACATTTATTTTTCATATTAAAGCTGAATCGAAACAAAATGCATTTAGGTCAAAAAAGTTTCAGAAGCTTCATACATACTCAATACTCAATCATTTTCGAAACAAAACATATCAACATGATCAGCGAAGCATAGAGAATCATTTAGGAACTTAAAAACATGTTTCTGACAAAAAAGTTCTTGAGCTCACCTGAACTGGAGCTTTGATCTTTGGAACTTTCTGGCTGCCCCTTTGATCCAAAATGCCTCTAATGAACCTTCTGAGAAGCTTGCAATGCTTGGTTGGAGTTTCTTTTGGCTGGTTTGAGAGATTGATAGAGTTCTGTTCAGAGAGGGGAGGAGATCGTGCTTTGATTTCAGAGAGTTTCAGGGCAAGGTGAAGGGCCAGGGATGATCAGTGGAACATGCTGAGATGTTCTATGAAGTTTGTTTTTGTGTTTGAAGGCTGTGTTGTGTGATTCGAAGCAAAATGCATAAGAGGTGAGTTTCTTGAACTATGGCTTGGGGAGAGTTTCAGCATGAGTTGCGTGTGGTGTTGTGATGTATTTGGTCCACTTATCAATCTTGGGTAGGTCAGAAGAGTGGTTGTGCCCTATTGTGATTGGTATGGGTCTTTTGCAAAAAAGTCAAGCTTTGTGTAAGAGAGGTATGGACTCATAGTTAGCCAAGGACAAGAGGGGTGTCCTGCGCAGCAAGAAATGAGGAGGGTCATGGGATCAGTTTTGAAGCCAGCCAACAAATGGATTAGGGTTTGAAGGATATTTTGCAACCTTGTTCCACTTTGCCCCTTTTGAAATTTCTTGATCCACAAGCCATGAAAATGAGTAAACTTTTGATGCAATCTGATCCTTAGGCCTTGGTTTATGTTTGTACAAAGATTAGAAGTCCATTTGATAGCACAATTTGTCTTGGCAAGTGGTTTTGCAACTTTTCCTCTTTGGTAGAAAACTTGAAATTATGTGATTTTCCCCAACTTTGACAAACCATAACTTTTGATCCAAGATGAATTAGAATGAGTTCTTGTATTTTTTGAAAAGGGAATGATCCATTCTACAACTTTCATGACCAAAGTTTTCCCATTTGAAGCATTTTTGAATCAAAAAGCAAGGGTTGAAAAAGTTTCCCAAAATGGCAAGTTTCCATTACAAGTCATTTTCCCAAAAAGTCAACTTTGCAAATGGCTTGAAATTCTTTAATTATGTGAACTTATAACATCTTCTATGATCAACTAAAGATCATACACAATCAAAATGATGAAGAACACCCTTTGGCTGGGTCATTGGGGGCCTCAGATGCCCTGATTTTACACTGACTTGCTCAAAAAGTCAACTCTTGATTAGATGCCTTCCCCATTGAATTTCTTCATGAAACTTGATATGCATGATCCCTATACCATATAGAGACCAATAGAAACAAGAATGGCCAAAAAATTTGGAGTTATGGCCTTTGAAACCAAAACCCTAATTCTAGGTCATCTGTGCAGTTAAACCTGGCTCTGCTTCCATGCCATTCTCAGTTCTTGTGATTCTTTGACTTTCTTGACTTTGTGAGGATGTAATATGATGCTTGAACATACATAGACCCCTTTTAAGTGATTGATGACCTTTGGAGTGGCTCAAATAACTCTTGGATTGTTCAGATCACAAACCCTAGATGCAGATGACTTAGAAACAATGCAGTGAAGCAAATATGCAATATGAGATGCTATGATTGAAATTATGCATATGGAAATATCACAAGCCATGGTGTGAATGGATGAGGGAAAATTTGGGGTGTTTACAACCAGCATCCATTGTTAGCATGGACACTTCCATAAAGAGCAACATCACCTATCATTTCTTTGAGCCCACTCTGACAGGCATTAGACAGATCCAGTCTTTCATCACTCCTGATCATGTCCCTTTATTCAGGGAACATTATGGAGGCATATTGGACATGATCATGGACCTAGATGCATCCCAGAGGAGCATGATCCAAACTTGCTTGCAGTTTTATGATCCTCCTCTCAGATGTTTCACATTCCCTAAATTTCAGTTGGGACCTTTGCTAGAAGTATTTTCCATGTTGTTAGGTGTCCCCATCAGGAGGGGGATTCCTTTCAACCCTGAGATGGTTTCTCCCAAGAATGAAGATATAGCTAAGGCCTTGCACTTGGAGCCTACCCTCATTGATCAGAGCATGACTACTAAGGCTGGAATTCCATGCCTTCACTTGGACTTCTTGATCTCCCAGGCCACCCTGCATGCTGCAACAGGGAAGTGGGATGTTGTTTGTGCACTCCTAGCCCTCAGCATATATGGAGTTATCTTGTTTGTAGACGAGCCAAAGTTTGTAAGCAAGAATGCTATTCACCTGTTCTTATTGAGGAACCCAATTCCTACCTTGCTTGGAGATTTCTACTACTCAGTGCACCAAAGGAATGAGAAGCAAATGGGGAGATTGGTCAGATGCTGTGCACCCCTCTTCTACTGTTGGTTGTTAAGGCACTTGCCGAAGTCAGACACTTTCCTGAATCCTCATCTGCCAAGGAACTGGGCTAAGAGATTGATTGCCCTTACATCAGAAGACATCAGATGGTGCACTCAGAGCACCAAGGGTAAATATATCATTACCAGTTGTGGGCAATATCCCAATGTACCCTTGATTGGAGTAAAAGGTTGCATCAACTACAACCCTTTTCTTTTCAAGAGGCAATTAAGGTATGCTTTGGTACATCCCCCAAGAGGGAAAGATTTGACAGAAACCCTCTATTGTGACATTCAGCACAACTTTGCTATTGTCAGATAAGCTGCCTGGGCTTGGGACAACATTCAGACTAAGGGGACAACTATCCTTGGCAAGTAAAACAATATAGCTTCAGCTCAGTATCTTGACTGGTCTCGTGTCAGGGGACAGATCACCCGTATGCCATTCACCCTAGAGGATGTGCCTGGACCATCAGCAGTGGAGCCTACAGCTACTGTTAGTCTAGAGGAGTTTGAGAAACTGAAGGAAAGGAATACTTAACTCTCTAAATCTTTGAAGAAGACCCTCTAGGAGAGGAATGACAGCCGTCTGGATAATGAAAGGTTAGAGAAGCTCCGGATTGAGCACTTGACCAAAATTGAGAAGACGGATGACTACATCAGAAAGGCTAGAGCAGGAGAGTTAGTACTGAAGAATGCTTGCAAAGAAACTAAGACTCATAAGGCCAGAGCTGAGAATTACTTAGAGGAGAGTCAAGCTAGGTGGATCAGGATCATTGAGGCCCGTGCACAGGAAGATCAGAGAACCCAAGCTAGGATAGAGCAGCTGGAGGCTAGTGAGAAGAAGAATCAGGCAGCTTTGTTAGTAGAATAGAAGGAGATCTCTGAGTTGAAACTTCGGGCGGGGTTGAAGAGGTCAAAGGATCAGGATAAGCACAAGAAGTTGACCAGTGCAATTTCCACTAGGAATCTCCTCATCAGGACCATTACAGAGCACCCAGTAGGTCCAGTGACTGAGGCTCTCCTGAAAGAAGTCAGAGAGGATGACTTTGGACTGGATGTTTGATTTCCTTGTACTTGTACTTTCCTTTTGTTTGTACTTTTGATTTTGTTGATGTATTTTGACCCACCATGGGGACTTTATTGTAACCAAACTATGTATCTTCACTCTTTTGTAATATATGGTTTGTATTATTTTGTGGGCTTAATCTCTCTTCAGCATCGTCATTCCCCGAGGTCTGGAAAGGTCAAAACCAAAGAACCAAATCGGATACCCTTGGAAGACAAATAGGCATCTTGCATTCCATACTAACATATTTTCTTTGTTTTGTAGGTTTTTGTTTTGTTGTTGTTTCTCACTTTGTTGTGATTTCAGGAAACATTGCTCGCAGAAGAGTGTTCCCTGTCAATAGAGTGCACCGGTATCCGACAAGAAACAACCTTCCGGGATTACAAATGGATCAGGTTCAACAGGACTTGACTGAAGTGAGAGCCCAGATGGCCAATGAGAGGACAGAGATGAGAGCCCAAATGAATCAATGTATGACAGTGATAACTGGTTTGGCTCAAAGCCAGGAGAGACTAAGAGAGTTAGTCGAGCGGCAAACTCCCGAGGAAAACCATCCAGGTACAGGGGGTACCAGCAACAACGATCGCATACAGCCTCATACTGATCCCCCAGATTTTGGACCTCATATAAACCCAGACATCAATGCTATAAGAAACACCCAAGGCAACACTAAAGGGAGGGCATTGCAGGAAGACCCTCAAGAAGAACAGTTTACTGTGGTTGGGGCTGGAGACGAAGTTTACGATCGTCGGTTGGATGAAATTGCAGAGAAACTAAGGTCTCTTGAATCCCAAAACTCGATGGGTTTTGATGTCATGGACATGGGATTAGTGGAGGGGGTTAGAATTCCTCATAAGTTCAAATCTCCTTGTTTTGAAAGATATTGTAAACACCCCAAATTTTCCCTCACTAAATTCACACCAAGGCTTGTGATCTTTCATATTTACATAAGTTTAAGCATATCATCTCATATTGCATTTTTGTTTCACTGCATTAGTTCAAGTTCATCTGCATCTAGGGTTTGCGATCTGAGCAATCCAAGGATCCATATGAGCCACTCCAAAGGTTTCTAAGCATTCCAAGAGGGTCCATGTGTTTTCTATCATCATATTACATCCCCCAAAGATCAAGGAAGTCAAGAAATCACAAGAGCTTGGAAAGCATGGAAGCAGAGCTAGGGTTTCACTACACAGATGACCTGAAATTAGGGTTTTGGTTTCAGAGGCCATAAATCTAAATATTTTGTTCATTCTTGTTTCTAATAGTCTCAATATGTTATAAGGATCATGTGTACCAAGTTTGATGAAGAAAATCATTGTGGAAGTCATTTGTTCATTGGGTAATTTCTTGAGCAAATCAGAGCAAAATCAGGGCATCTGAGGCCCCCAACAATGGAACCAAAGTGGATTTTTCATCAAATTGAAGTTATATGATCTTTATTTAATCATTGAAGTGCTTGGAAGTTCACAAAATTGAATAAATTTGAGCTAAACCAAAAGTTGCCAAAAATGGAAATGACTTGTAATGGAAACTTTCCATTTTGGGAAAGTTTTTCAACCTCCTCTTTCTCAACCAAAAATGCTTCAAATGAAAAATTGTTAGTCATGAAAGTTGTAGATTGGATCATTCCCTTTTCAAAAAGTACAAGAACAAGTCCTAATTCATTATGGAACTCAAGTTATGGCCTTGCAAAGTTGGCAAAAATCCTATAATTTTCACTTTCACACCAAAGAGGATTTTGTGCAATTTCACATACCAAGTCATTTTGTGACCTCAAATCACTCTCTAAGCATCATACAAACATAATACAATGCATTGTAACCAAAATTGCCCAAAGAATCATTCTATTTCATGCCTTGAACTTCAAGAAATTCAAAAAGGGCCAAAGTTCTTCAAATTTGCAAAAGGGCATGAATCTTCTCATACACTTGCTGCAGCACCCCAAAACATTTTCCATGGCTCTCCTTGATCAATGCTGATCCAGGATATACAAAAGAATAGCTGCAACATGAGCCCATACCTCAAGTACACAATTTGTTGACTTTTTGCAAGAGGACCCATACCAATCAGCTGCAGCCACAACCACTATCTGGCCAATAGGGTTATGTTATGTGGACCAAAAGCAAGCCAATGCATAACACAAAAAAGCCTGAATCAGTTCATACACCAAGTTTCACAAAATCATCCTCAAGCTTCAAACTTTTGAAATTCCCTGTCCAGCCACTCAAACTCCAAACAAAATTCATCATTCAACTCACCATCATCATTAGAACATTTCCCAACCATTACAAAGCCCTAAAAGCCAGCCAAACACAAACATAATTTCAGGCCAGTTGAGGTGCAACCACTCAATCCAGCCAATCTAAGCTCCTTCAAAGCATTGCAACATCATCAGGGGGTCAAGAGGAGTGGATTTGCACAAGAGAAGAGGTCCAAAAGCTCCAAACTGAGAAAGCTCAAGCTCAGGTAACCTCAAGAACTTTTTTTCCATAAATGAAATTTTAAGTTCCTAAATGAATCTATGTGATATGCTGATCATGATGGTGTTTTTATTTTTGAAAATGGTTGCGTATTAAGGATTTCATGGCTGTCTGAAAGTTTTGACTTTTTTAGATTTTGATTCGAATCTTGTTATTGAGGAATGAGAAATGATTTTTAGGGCCAGATTCTAGTTTAGATTGATGTAAGGATCATTTCTGGAGAGTTTGAGGGCCTGGGGTGGTATTTTGGGGAAGCTCAGGGGAGGAGCTCGCCGGAGAAGACGACCGGAAGTCTTCTCCGGCCACCTGAGATTAATTAGGGCTAATCTCAGGTGATTAGCTGAGTTTGAATCTGGAGCGTAGGATTAGGGTTTCGCACGTGTGTGGAGGGCCAAGATCATTTCACTTAACCCTAATAATTTTAATTTATTTAATTAATTAGAATTAGGCCAGATTGAATCTGGACCTTTAGATTGCGTGCTGGTCAATGCAGTCACCCCAGTTTGAATCTGATCCATTGGATTGAATTACTTTTATTTAATTTCTTTTTTATTTCATTTAAATGCATTTTTCTTTACCATTTTATTTAAAATACTTAGAAAAATTATAAAAATATTTCCTTTTGCATTTTAATTTCAAATATTTTTCTTCACCCAAAAACATTTTTATTTTTATTTTTTGCATTTTAAAATCATTTTAAAAATATTTAAATGTTTATTTTAATTAATTAATAGAAATTAATTAATTAAAATACCATTTATATTTCTAAAAATCAAAAAACAATTCACATTGAATCTTAGGACATTTAGAAACATTGTCAAACCATTCATACAAATTTCTTTTTGGTTTTGAACACTCTTTGACATTTTTCTTGAATTTAGGGTTCATAAAATTCCCTTTTTGGAACCCTAACTTTGAAAATTCTTTTCTGCCTAACCATGAAGGGTTTGACAATGATTCTTTTTGCATTGTTTTCTATATAGTATGTAGTTTCTAAGAAATTTTTGTCATGAATTTATCCCTCATTTTCAATTTGATTTTCATTTTTCCTCTTAAGGTACCCAAAAACCCTAGTTATCTTAGAAAAATCATAACTCCTTTTAGGTTAAGAGTTGGACCTTCTCCTTTGGGGTGTGATATCATATGGGGTTAGGGTTCCTTTTAGTTCATTTGCAATTTTTTATCATGTGATTTGCTAGTGTTTTTGTCATTTTCATCTCATCCTTTCATGTAACCCTAATCTTGCATCCATACTTGCATCTTACATTGCATTGCATGAACATGTGAACTTGTCATGACATTCTAAGCATTTGTATGCCATCTTAGACATCTTAAGACATTGATTGAACATTGCTTGGTCATTTCTTCATACATTTTCTATGACTTGCTTCCATTTCATTTCATAAACATCCATGTATTCTCATGCTTCCTACATGCTTCATTTGCATTCTTTCTCTTGTATGAACATTCATAACACTTCGCATGCCTTTGCATCATCTCATAGCATCATTTTCATCATGTGATTGCTTCTGGTTTTGTTTCTTTGTCATTTCATATGCTTCATTTCACTTCATTTCTTTCTTTATGCTAACATTTTCAGGTGGTAAGTAACTTGAGAAGTGAATTTGCCTTCACTTCTCATTTCTCTTCATCTTCTTCATATGCATCATTGCTGCATTTTTCCTTGTCTTAGAATGAGCTTGCTCATTCATGTTCATATCTCACTTTCTTTATCTAAGTCACTTATCTTCTTCAATGAAGTAAGTAACTTATTCATTTGTTTCTTCCTCCTTTCATCTGCTTCTTCCATTGGTGGCTTCTTTGAAGATCTTTCTCAAGCCTTACAAACCATAGGAAAATCCAAGCATGATAATAATTAGGGTTGTGATTAGTCCCCCCTTAGTTTTTACCTTTGAGTCTTCTTTGTGTCTTTTCTCTCATCCTATCATTAGAGACTAAACCTTTAAGGCTTTAGGACTTTGGAATTAGGGTTATGCCTGCATCCTTCTCTTAGGATGGAGTGTATAACTTTAATCCTAAGTGTTAAAACCTTAATTTGTTTAAACCTCTTAATCAATCCATCTAATTATCACTAAGACATTAACTTGCAACTTGGGCCTTGCATTAGGGTTCTAATTCTTCCATTATTGGTTAAGAAGGACTAACCCTAGTGTTAATGGACAAGTCCCCCTCAAGTTGCCTTACAAACCATAAAATCTACTTCTTAATCTCATCCTTAATTAAAATCCACTTTAATAAAGGTTTGTTTAGTCATGAGGTTAATCCTTAATCATGGATTAAGTTGAGGTATCTTCCACAGCTTAAGTGTGCTCATCTATTATCCTTCTATTAGGATGGTGTAATGAGTTCACTAATCCTTGATTATGGCTTAAACTCATTACTTAACACTAAACAAAAACTCAAAACATCTAAATAATCACAAGTAGGTTAATGATCTTAATCCTACATCATCATGGTAATTAAGTTGAGATGTTTATCTCATGCTTAAGGTATTCTCATTATCCCTAATCAAAGGGAGGATATGATGAGTTTACTAACCCTTGGTTTAGGCTTAAGCTCATTAACTTATGACAAACACAAAAAGCAATAAAAGATTAAAAACACAAAAACAAACAATAATCGTCTCCTTCGGGATTCTTTTCTCATCATCTTCACTCACAAACGAGAACTTGCTTCTTCCGTCTAATGCAAGACAGTTAGCACTTGAGCCAGGCAAGTTATACACTTGAGCATAGACAAGCAAGCAGTTCACCAGTCAATTTATCATCCAGTCTCTTTGAGTCGAACTACGGTGTTCTGACTTCCTCATTGCACGAGAGGATACGTAGGCATAACTTAACTGTTATTGAACAAAGGGTCTCTTTGTCATCCCCCTCTTCCAGCTTTCTTTTCTAAGCCTCAGTCTTGAGCATCTCACCTTTTCTTTTGCACTGACACACATTCTTTTCTTCCTAGCTTTTCATGCACAGATAGCACATATACTACCCTTTTAAACAAAAACTTTCAAGCGTGGATCCCGTCGAGTACGACGGACAATCTGGGTGCTAATACCTTCCCAGGTTGTAACCAACCCCCTTTCTCAGTTTCTCTAGTTCACAACCGTCTTATCCATATCTTCCTAGGTTTATGCAGCATTACCTTTCCTTCGGGATAAAAATGCCTAGTTGGCGACTCTTTTAAGTTCACCTTCATTTCTCCTTTCACCGACCGTTCGCGCTTGTACCGGGATGCAAATCTTTGGGAGCGACAGCTTGGCGACTCTGTTGGGGAACCTTATATTGCAACCATGGTTTCTGGTTTTTTTTGTGGGTTCCTCCTAGCGCTTTTTTGATTTGTGCTTACAGGAGTGTTATGTGCTACTTGTGCTTATTTGTTTATTGCTTTATTTATTGCTTTTCATTTACAGTTTTATACATTTCATACTGTCATTATCATTTGTGCTGGATCTATGTTTACTTTGGTGGGAGGGATTGTTGAGTGATTAAGGTTCCATACCTGGGACTTGAGTGACACATAGGCTAGAGTGGCTTCATATTCTTTCCCATTCCATTTCGGTCTGGTGCGGGAATATGAAACACGGTTCAGACGGGTTTCTTCTTGAGAACTCTGTGCTACAAATTTCCTGTAGTACTAGGGCTATCTGGGAAGCATGCTAAGTCTGGATGACCTTTTTATGGCCTTCAGCATCTGAGGTGAATTAGAGGAGGATCTTTTATGGTTATTGTAAACACTGTACCTCCGGGTTAGAAGTGTTTACACTTCTCATAACTGATCCAAGTCTGAGGATCTTTGTTCTAGAACATTACATGTGAGGGGGTTGGGATGTTTGCAGGTTTGCAGGAACCCTTGGCCACATCATACCCTGTTACTAGTTTTGTTTTAAGAATGCATCACTTTGGACAGTTCTTGTGATTACCCTGGACTTGTGACTATTTATTTGAGTCCCCCACCTGGTTACTTGATTTCTAAGCCTCTATCCGGACTTATGAACACATGAACTTTTACCAAGGAAGATAAACAGATCCAGCACTTGATCACAAACCCTTTGCATATCATTTTGCATACATCATTTTTGCATCATTTAACATTTTCTTATTTGTTTTACAGGGTATCCATCTTATTATCTTTGGTTTGGTTTTGACCCATTCTGCTGCTCAGACTTTTTCAGTCATCTTCTCCAACACCTTCATTAGTTTTTTAGTGATTCTTCTCCAGCTATCTTCATCAGAGATCCATCTCCAGCATCTCATTCAGTGACCTTCATCAGCAGTTGCTTTCAGCTTCTTCACCAGCATCCATTATCAGCATGGACACTCCAAGAAAGAGCAACATCACATACCACTTCTTTGAGCCCACCCTGACTGGCATCAGGCAGATCCAACCCCTCATTGCTCCTGATCATGTCCCACTATTCAGAGAGCATTATGGAGGCATATTGGACATGGTCATGGATATAGATACATCTCATAGGAACATGATCCATACTTGCTTGAAGTTTTATGATCCTCCACTCAGATGTTTCACTTTTCCTGATTTTCAGCTGGGACCTTTGCTAGAAGAATTTTCCATGTTGTTAGGAGTTCCTATCAGGAGAGGGATCCCTTTCAACCCTGAGATGGTTTCTCCCAAAAAGGAAGACATAGCCAGGGCATTGCATTTGGAGCCTGCCCTCATTAACCAGAGCATGACCACCAAGGCTGGGGTTCCAGGCCTTCACCTAGACTTCTTGATCTCCCAGGCCACCCTGCATGCTACAGTAGGGGAATGGAAGGCTGTCTGTGCACTTCTAGCCCTCAGTATATATGGGGTTATCTTGTTTGTAGATGAGCCAAAGTTTGTGAGCAAGAATGCCATTCACCTGTTCTTATTGAGGAACCCAGTTCCTACCTTGCTTGGAGACTTCTACTACTCAGTACACCAGAGGAATGAGAAGTAAAGAGGAAGACTGGTCAGATACTGTGCTCCTCTCTATTACTCTTGCCTGCTAAAACACTTGCCAAAGTTAGATACTTTCTTGAACCCTCATCAGCAAAAGAAATGTGATAAGAGATTTATTGCCTTGACATCAGAAGACATTAGATGGTGCACTCAGAGCACCAAAGGCAAAGACATCATTACTAGCTGTGGGCAGTATCCTAATGTGCCTTTGATAGGAGTGAAAGGTTGCATCAATTACAACCATTTACTCTTCAAGAGACAATTAGGGTATGCTTTGGTTCATCCTCCCAGAGGGCAAGATTTGGATGAAACCCTCTATTGTGAAATCCAACCCAACTCTGCTGTTGTCAGGCAAGCTGCCTGAGCTTGGGATAACATCCAGACTAAGGGAACTGTCATCCTTGGCAAGTGCAACAACATTGCTTCAACACAGTATTTTGATTGGTCTCGTACCAGAGCTCAGATCACCCGGATGCCGTTCACCTTAGAAGACATACCTGGACCTTCTACAGTACAACCTGCAGCTACTGTCAGTTTGGAAGAGTTTGAAAAGCTGAAGGAAAGAAACACTCAGCTATCTAAAGCCTTGAAGAAGACTCTCTGGGAGAGAAATGACATCCGTCTAGATAATGAGATATTGGAAAGGCTTAGGATTAAGCATTTGACCAAGATTGAAAATACGGATGACTACATCAGGAAGGCTAAGGCAGGGGAGTTAGTACTGAAGAATGCTTGCAAGGAGGCAAAGACTCAGAAGGCTAGGGCAGAGCATTATCTAGAGGAAAGCCAGGCTAGGTGGATCAGGATCACTGAAGCCCGTGCACAAGAAGATCAGAGGACTCAGGCTACGATAGAGCAGTTGGAGGCTAGTGAAAAGAAGCATCAAGAGGCTTTGTTGGCAGCTCAGAAAGAGATATCTGAATTGAAGCTCCGGGCGGGGTTGAAGAGGTCAAAGGATCAGGATAAGCATACAAAGTTGACCAATGCCATTGCTACCAGGAACCTCCTCATCAGGACTATTACAGAGCACCCAGTGGGTCCAATGATTAAGGCCCTCCTGAAGGAAGTCAGGGAGGATGACTTTGGATTAGATGTTTGACTCTTTTGCTTGTACTCTTCTTTTGTTGTACCTTTGATTTTGTTGTTGTATTTTGACCCACCATGGGGATATTATTTGTAATCAAACTATGTATTTTCACTCTTTGTAATATATCAGTTTGTATTATTGGTGGGCTTTATTTATCTCTACAACACCATCAGCATTTCCTCGAGGTCTGGAAAGGTAAAACCAAAGAACCAAACCGGATAGCCTTGGAAGACAAATAGGCATATTGCATTGCATACTAACATCTTCTTTGTTTTGTAGGTTTTTGTTTTATTGCTGTTTCTCACTTTGTTGTGGTTTTAGGAAACATTGCTCGCAGAAGAGTGTTCCCTGTCAACAGAACACACCGGTACCCGACAAGAAACAACCTTCCGGGGCTCCTGATGGATCAACTTCAGCAAGACTTGAATGAATTAAGGACCCAGATAGCTAATGAGAGGGTTGAGATGAGGAATCAGATGACCCAATTCATGACTGTAATGACTGGTTAGCTCAAAGCCAGGAAAGACTAAGGGAGTTGGTTGAGAGACAAACTCCTGAAGAACACCATCCGGGTACAGAAGGTACCAGTAACAATGATCACGTGCAACCTTGCACTGATCCACCAGAGTTTGGGCCTCATCTGAACCCAGAAATCAATGCCATAAGGAATACTTAGGGTAACACTGCTGAAGGAAGAGTCTTGCAAGAGGATCCTCAAGAAGAGCAGTTTACAGTTGTTGGAGCTGGGGACGAAGTTTACGACCGTCGATTGGATGAAATTGTAGAGAAGCTGAGGTCTCTTGAATCCCAAAATTCCTTGGGTTTTGATGTAATGGACATGGGATTGGTGGAAGGGGTGAGAATTCCTCACAAGTTCAAACCCCCGTGTTTTGAAAGGTATAATGGCACATCCTGCCCACGCACCCACCGTCAATCATTCTTGGGAAGATTAAAAGCATACACCATGGACGAAAAGTTATGGATGTTTTACTTCGAGGATAGTCTAACAGGGGCATCCCGAGAATGGTATTCCCACTTGACTAGAGCCACAGTAAGAAACTGGAAAGACTTGGCTGAAGCTTTTATCCGTCAGTATCAGTATAATTTGGACATGGCCCCAAACAGGACCCTTCTAATGGGAATGTCTCAATCTTCCCGTGAAAGCTTCAGGGAATATGCCCAAAGGTGGAGGCAACTTGCTGCTGCAGTTCAACCCCCCATGTCTGAAAGGGAAATGGCAGACATGTTCATGAATACTCTCCAAGGGACCTACATTGACAGACTGGCTGCATTCTCTTCTACCAGCTTTGCAGATGTGGTGATAGCTGGGGAAAGAATAGAGAGCCTAATGAAGATGGGAAAGATCTCCGACAACGGTTCCAGTTCAAGCAATGCAAGGAAACCATTTGCTGGGCCCCGTAGATCTGGTGAAACAAACTTTTTGCATGTGGGAAGAGGAAGACCCCAATACCTGCCCAGAACAGTTGCTGTTGTTACTATCCCTGCTCCACCTCCTCAGTATACTCAACAACCACAACAGTTTCCGCAACAACAACAGTTTCCGCAACAAAGATCATACAACAACAATAACAACAATCAACAACAACGCCCGTTTCAACAACGGCCATCTCAGGTCAACCGGGTAATTGACCCCATTCCAATGCCATATGCTACACTGCTGCCACAACTCCTTAAGCTCAATCTTGTTGAGTTGAGGACATTGGCTCCACCCGATCCTCAAAACCTTCCTAGAAACTATGATGTCAATGCTAGGTGTGCTTTTCACTCTAACGCACATGGTCATTCTACGGAAAAATGCAGAGCTCTGCATATGAAGGTTCAGGATCTGGTAGATTCAAAAGCCCTGAACTTTGCACCTCCTTCCAATGTAATGAAAAATCCTATGCCAAGCCACAGTGGGCCAAGGATTAATGTTGTAGAGGATAGCTCACCCATAAGTTTAATAGAAGATATTGCATGTATTCAAACACCTCTGGCAGAGGTTAAAGCCCAACTTTTAAAGTGCCAAGTGTTTCCAGGTTGTGAGGCCTGTTGTGAATTATGTGAACTTTCTGAGAATGGGTGTGCTAGTTTGAGGTGTGGGATTAATGGATTAATCAGAAAAGGCATCCAGCAAATTACAACCACAACTTCTACAACACCAACAACTCTTTTATCAGCAACAAGTGAATCTTCTACAAATACAACAACCATCTTTCATATTGATTCTTCTACAAATGCAACAACCATTGTTCCAACTGATTCAGCTACAACTTTAGCAATCATTCCATCTGTCACTTCAACACACAACAATTCATTTGCACCAGCTACTACAACTTCAGCAACTATCAATAATGATGTTTCCACTGTCACAATTTATTATGACCCGACAACGGTCTCGAATTCCTACAATTTTCAACAACCTCAACAACAGTCTCAACAAAGCTTCAATTCACCTCCACCAACATCCACCATAGGTCCTGTTACTATTTTCTATGATCCATAGACTATTATAGTCCCAACATCTGCTTCAGTGAGCCTAGTCACTATCACGGTGCCCGGGCCAATCCCGTATGATAAAGACAGTGCTATACCATGGCATTATGGTGTTGATCTGTACTGCAACGGAGAGAAAGTCCTTCTTGATTCTCCAGTTCTCACTCCCCAAGTGGACAATGTTGGGGGAGGCAGAGGCTTCACCCGAAGCAGACGTCTCTTCGCATTACAAGTCCCTAAAACCAACACTGAGGCAGAGGCTGCTACCAGAGCCAAGGGGAAGAGTGTGGTACCTGAAGAATCTGCGCCGAAAGAGACTCATAAATCATCCTTTGATCAGGATGTGGATGAGTTTATGAGGATAATTAAAAGAAGTGACTATAAATTTATGGACCAGCTCCACCAGACTCCTTCAAAGATCTCAATCTTATCTCTGCTGTTGTGTTCCGAAGCCCATCCGGATGCACTACTCAAAGTTCTGCACGCTGCCTACGTGCCAGAAGAGATCACAGTGAATCAGCTGGAAACAGTGGTGTCAAATGTCAATACTAGCCATGGGCTAGGTTTCACTGATGCTGATTTGACCACAGAAGGACTACTCCACAACAAAGCTTTGCACATAACCCTGGAGTGCAAAGGATCTGTACTATCTCATGTTCTTGTAGACACTGGGTCTTCACTCAATGTCTTACCCAAGAAATCTCTTATCAAGCTCAAATATGATGGGATAGCTCTCCGGCCAAGTAACCTTGTGGTCAGGGCTTTTGATGGCTCCAAAAGATCTGTTCTTGGAGAGGTGGAGCTGCCAGTGATAATCGGTCCACAAGTCTTTAAGACCATTTTCTATGTGATGGACATACAACCTGCTTATAGCTGTTTGTTAGGTCGACCCTGGATTCATGCCGCATGCGCAATAACGTTGACCCTTCACCAGAAACTGAAGTATGAATGGGAAGGACAGATTATCACCATCTGTGGTGAGGAAGACATATTTGTTAGCCATCTGGCTACATATAAATATATTGAGATGGATGGTGAAATCCATGAGACAATGAGCCAAGGGTTCGAGGCCCTGAATGTCAATAAGGCTACTGAAGTATTTGCTGCATCCCAGGAAGACAAGATGGGTACTTCAATCGTCTCCTATCAGCAAGCTCGGAAGGTTGTTGAAGATTGTAATGCCCAAGGCTGGGGCAAGCTGCTGCCAGTAGGAGAAGAAGGAGGATAGATTCGGTTTGGGTTACAGACCATTCCGACAAGATCAATCAGAGGCTGCCAAAGAGCCCAAGTTCATCAGTGGGGGGATGCTCACCCCAGATGTTGTTAACAATCTGGAAGATGAGGTGGAAAGTGACCGCAACCTAGAGAACTGGATACGTCCAAGGATCCCGGGGCACCAAGTCCTTAACTGGTCTTCCCAGGAAATTATAAGGGTTACTCCTGCAGAGTAATTATTATTTCCTGTATTTTTAGCATGCATCAAGTCCTGCATCTTGCCCAAGGTGTCAGGACTCATTTTGTAATAGGGCCATATTGTAATTTTGTGCAAATGATTAATCAATGAATATCAGACATCTTTTGCAAACGAGTCTCTTTTTCGCTCACTGTCTTTTCATTTTTCACTTTTGTACAAAACAATAAAATGGCAATGTTTTCAAAATAAATAACTTCATTTTCACTTTTTCTAAACAAGATAAAAACTGATCACTAAAATGAACCAATCTCAACCCTTGAAGAGATTATCCTCCAAATTGCACCGACATCAACACTGCTATGACCTTGTATGACTTAGACAATCCAATTAATCAAGCTAATGAAGGGGTTGAAGAAGACTATGAGTTACCTGAAGAGTTAGCCAGGTTGTTGAGGCAAGAAGAGAAAGTGATTACTCCTCATCAGGAGGAGGTTGAAACAGTTAATCTTGGTACCGAAGAAGACTTAAAAGAAGTGAAGATCGGGGCCGGTCTGCAAGATTCAGTGAAGGAACAACTTATTGACATGCTTCGAGAATACGTCGACATCTTTGCCTGGTCCTATCAAGACATGCCTGGTCTGGATTCTGATATTGTTATGCACAAGCTGCCATTAAAATAAGATTGTCCTCCAGTGAAACAGAAGCTACGTCGTACTCGTCCAGATATGGCCATGAAGATTAAGGAAGAAGTACAAAAACAGTGGGACGCCGGTTTCCTTGCTATAACTAGTTACCCGCCGTGGGTTGCTAACATTGTACCAGTGCCTAAGAAGGATAGCAAAGTACGGATGTGTGTGGATTACCGGGACCTGAATAGAGCTAGCCCGAAGGATGATTTCCCATTACCTCACATTGATGTATTGGTCGACAACACAGCTCAGTTCTCGGTATTTTCCTTCATGGATGGATTTTCCGGGTATAATCAGATCAGAATGTCACCCGAAGACATGGAAAAGACTACCTTCATCACACCATGGGGCACATTTTGTTACAAGGTAATGCCTTTTGGACTGAAGAATGCCGGTGCAACTTATCAACGGGCTATGGTAACATTATTCCATAAAATGATCCACAAAGAAATTGAATGTTACGTGGATGACATGATTGCCAAGTCCCTCACTGAAGAAGATCATCTGGTAAATCTGTTGAAGTTGTTTAAGCGTCCGAGAAAGTATCAGCTGAAGTTAAACCCCAACAAGTGCACATTCGGGGTACATTCCGGTAAGCTGTTGGGATTCATTGTAAGTGAAAAAGGAATTGAAGTTGATCCTGACAAAGTCAAAGCCATTCAGGAGATGCATGCACCTAGGATTGAAAAGGAAGTTCGGGGTTTCTTAGGTAGATTGAACTACATATCAAGGTTCATATCTCATCTTACTGCAACCTGTGAACCCCTGTTTAAGTTGTTAAGAAAAGAGCAAACGGTCAGGTGGAACGAAGATTGTCAGAAGGCTTTTGACAAAATCAAGGAGTACCTATAAGAACCTCCAATTCTTATGCCTCCAGTTGAAGGAAGACATATAATAATGTACCTGACAGTATTAGAAGGATCAATGGGGTGTGTGCTGGGCCAGCATGATGAGTCTGGTCGAAAAGAGTATGCAATATACTACCTAAGAAAAAAGTTTACCGACTGTGAACAACGTTATTCACTGCTCGAGAAAACTTGATGTGCTTTAGCGTGGGCTGCTCGCCGACTAAGACAATATATGTTGATTCACACTACCTTGTTGATCTCAAAAATGGACCCCGTCAAGTATATATTTGAGAAGCCAGCACTTACCGGAAGGGTTGCAAGATGGCAAATGATTCTGATAGAGTATGACATTCAATACACATCTCAAAAAGCCATCAAATGCAGTGTACTGTCTGACTATCTAGCTGAGCAACCCATTGATGATTACCAGCCCATGAGATTTGATTTCCCTGATGAAGACATCATGTTTTTGAATGCAAAAGATCATGAAAAGCCTGTTCACACTGAAATGCCTGACCCAAAAGAAGAATGGACAATGATGTTTGATGGGGCTGTCAATATGAACGGTCGTTGAGTTGGTGCAGTGCTCATTACACCTAAAGGAGTTCATATGCCTTTCTCGGCAAAACTCACATTTGCATGCACTAACAACGAAGCTGAATACGAAGCCTGTATCATAGGTCTTAAGGAAGCCATTGACCTTAGGATCAAGACATTAACTGTATTCGGAGATTCAGCTTTGGTAATCAATCAGACCAACGACAAATGGTACACTCACCAAGAGCATCTGATTCCATACCGTGACTACACGAGGAGATTATTGACTTTCTTCACAACAGTCAAACTTGAGTATATCCCTTGAGATGAAAATCAGTTCGCAGATGCTTTAGCTACCATTTCCTCCATGATCAAGGTTCAGAATGCCAATTATGTGCCTCAGATTTCTGTGTCTAGATTAGACCGACCAGCATACGTATTCTCCGTGGACATTGCCAAAGATGACAAGCCTTGGTTCCATGACATCAAATGCTTCTTAGAGGACTAGAAATACCCACCTGGGGCATCATCCAATGATAAGAAGACACTAAGAAGGTTGGATGGTAGTTTCTTCCTTAATGTTGATGGTTCATTATAAAAGCGAAACTTTGACATGGTGCTACTCAGATGTGTTGATAAGAAAGAAGCAGACTTAATGATGCACGGGGTGCATGAAGGATCTTTCGGTACCCATGATGGAGGACATGCAATGGCTAAGAAATTATTAAGGTCAGGTTACTACTAGATCACAATGGATGCAGACTGTTGTGTCTATGCTAGAAAGTGCCACAAATGCCAGATCTACGCAGATAAGGTGCATGTGCCTCCCAATCCTTTGAACGTGATGTCTTCACTTTGGCCCTTTGCCATGTGGGGCATTGACATGATTGGAAAGATCGAACCGACTGCTTCAAATGGCCACAGATTCATCCTGGTAGCCATTGATTACTTCACCAAATGGGTTGAAGTAGCTTCATATGCAAACGTCACCAGACAAGTGGTAGCCAGATTCCTGAAAAGAGACATCATCTGTCGATATGGAGTTCCCGAGCGAATCATTATTGATAATGGTTCCAATTTGAACAACAAAATGATGGCAGAACTGTGCCGGTACTTCAAAATCCAACATCACAATTCTTCTCCTTACAGGCCAAAGATGAACGACGCTGTTGAGGCAGCCAACAAAAACATAAAGAAGATTGTGCAAAAGATGGTGGTTACTTACAAAGACTGGCATGAAATGCTACCATTTGCCTTGCATGGGTACCGAACCTCAATCAGAACATCCACTGGGGAAACATCATTGTAAACACCCCAAATTTTCCCTCACTCATTTCACCATGGCTTGTGATTCTTTCATAGGCATAAGTTCAATCATATCATCTCATATTAACATTTTTTGCTTCACTGCATTGGTTCAAAGTCATCTGCTTCTAGGGTTTGTGATCTGAGCAATCCAAGGGCTATCTGAGCCACTCCAAAGGGCTTCAATCATTTCAAAAGGGCCCATGTATGTTCAATCATCATATTACATCCTCCCAACATCAAGAAAGTCAAAAATCACAAGAATTGAGGAAGGCATGGAAGCAGAGCCAAACTTAACTACACAGATGACCTAAAATTAGGGTTTTGGTGTCAGAGGCCATAACTCCAATTTTTTTGGTCATTATTGTTTCTATTGGTCTCTATATGTTATAAGGATCAAACATACCAATTTTCATGAAGAAATTCAATGGGGAAGGCATCTGATCAAAAGATGGCTTCTTGAGCAAGTCAGTGCAAAATCAGGGCATCTGAGGCCTCCAATCATCCAACCAAAGGGTTTTCTCCATCATTTTGGATGTGTATGATATTTATTTGATCTTAGAAGAAGTTAGAAGTTCACAAAATTGAAGAATTTCAAGCCATTTGCAAAGTTGCCATTTAGGGAAAGTGACTTGTAATGTAAACTTGCCATTTTGGGAAAGTTTTTCAACCTCCTCTTTTTGATTCAAAAATGCTTCAAATGAAAAATTCTTGGTCATGAAAGTTGTATATTGGATCCTCCCATTTTCAAAAAGTACAAGAACTTGATCTAATTCATCCTAGAACTCAAGTTATGGCTTGTCAAAGTTGGGAAAAATCACAAAAATTCACTTATGTGCCAAAGAGGGAAACTTGCAAATTCTTGTACCAAGGCAATTTGTGACTTCTAATTGATGTCTAAGCATTACACAAACATCATACATGACATAAAACTCTGAATTGCCCAAATATTTCTCAAGTTTCATGCCTTAAACTTAAAGAAATTCAAAAGGGGCCAAAGTTGTACAAAATTGCTAAATGATCCAAATCTCTTCATTCACTTGTGCCAGCATGCCAAATCTGTTTCTATGGCCCTCCTTGAACTCGGCTGAGGCCAGAAACCCCTTGCAACCAGGCCTGCCATGGCCCATACCTCAAGTACACAAACTTTTGACATTTTGGCAACTTGCCTATACCAATCAACATAGGCCAGCACCCACTCTCTGACCTATCACATTTCTTTATGTGGATCAAAACCAAGCAAAAGCACATAACATTGCAGCAAAACACTAGAGAATACACAGCATACTCAAAAATCCCCAAATCTGCAAAAGCCTTCGAATCTCTTGATTCAACCACCAAACCTTCAAACTTTTTTCACCATTCAACTCCATAAACCTCACTGATCATTTCCCACCTTTCATTTTTCCCTAAAACCTTCACAATCAAAAATACGATTTTCACACTTCATGAACTGAGCTTCTACCATTTTCATTTTGGGGCCATATAAACTCCAACTAAGCATCACAAACACTTCAGAAGGATCATTGGAGTTGATTTGAAGCAAGGAACTGGCCAGAAAGCACCATTTTCGAAAGCTTCAGTTCAGGTATCATCAAGAACTTTTTTTTCCAGAAATGATTTCTTAAGTTCTTAGATTGTTCTCCATGCTTCACTGATCACACTGCACCTTTTGGTTTTGAAAATGATTCAGTTTTAAGCATGTATGAAGCTTATGAAATTTCTGTGATTTTTTCCGTTTTGATTCGAATCTCTCTGTTCATGTGAAATAAATCCTGTTTGATGATTTATTCTTGTTGGGGTTGATGTGGGGATCATTTCTGGAAAGTTAGAAAGCTTAGGGTTGCGTATGGAGGGAGATAGCATGTTTGGCTAGCCGGAGAAGATGACCGGAACACTGTTCCGGTCACCTGAATGTAATTAGGGTTCAGATTAGGGTTAATGACATAATTAGCGTAGTTTGAATTCTGGCCCTTGGATAGCGCGCGAAGTCAATTCCCTCCCTTTTGAGTTTGAACCCGGGCCCTTGGATTGGCTGACTTTCTCATTTTCTCATTTAATTCAATTTTAATTTTATTTGTTTTCTATTTATTTGAACGAATTTTTAAAAATAGCAAACAATATCAAAAAATTTTGAAAATTTTTATCCAAGCTTTTATTTATTTTCAGAAACCAAAAAAATTTTTATTTTTATTTTTTGCATTAAAAATTATTTTTAAATCATTTAAATGATTATTTTTAATTAGTTAATGAGAATTAATTAATTAAAAATACATTTAGGTATTTAAAAATTCCAAAAAAATTCAGAGAGCTTTTTAAAACATTTAGAAACATTATCAAACCCTTAAAACAAATTTCTTTTTGGTTCTTGACCTATTTTGACATTTTTCTTTGGAATTAAAGTTCTTAAAAGTCAATATTTTTGTCTTAACTTAGAAAAATTCATTCTGCCTAACCTTGAAGAGTTTGATGATGGTTCTTTTTGAATTGCATTCTTCATATCATGTAGTTCCTAGGGTAAAATTGGTTTGAATTTATCTCTCATTTTCAATTTGTTGTGCATTTTCCCTTTTGAAGTGCCTTAAAACCCTAGCAAACTTAAGAAAATCATAACTCCCATTAGGTTAAGAGTTAGCTCCCCTCCTTTGGGCAGTGAACTTATGTAGGGTTAGGGTTCCTTTGATCCCATTTTCAATTTTTTATCTTGTCTTTTGCTTCTGATTTTGAATTTTGCTTTGTGTCTTGTGCATAAACCCTAATTTTTGCTTTCATTTGCATTCATCTCTCATTTGCTTGCATACATGAACTTGCCATGACATTTTGTGCATCCACATGACATATGAGACATCTTAGGACACATTAGAATCATGTTTGATCATTGCATCATTCATTTTCCATGTTATGCATTCATTCCATTTCATAAACTTTCATGAACTTTCATGGTTCAAGGCATGCTTCATCTGCATCCTCATCCTTGTATGATCATTCACAACTCTTGTCTTGTGTTTGCACTATCTTATAGCATCATTTGCATCATAAATATGCTTCTGAATTTGGTTTTCATCATTGTGTTTCATCCCATTTGCATTGCATCTCATTTCTTGTTGCTAACTTTTCAGGTGGTAAGTGTTTGAGAAGTGAATTTGCCTTCACTTCTCATAATCTTTTCTCATCTCTCTTCATGCATTCATTGCTGCATTTTACTTTTGTATTAGAGTGAGCTTGCTCATTCATGCTCCTTATCCTCTTTCTTTCTTCAAGCAACTTATCTTCTTAAGTGAAGTAAGTTGTCTTGCTTCTTTCTGCTTAATCTCCTTTCATCTGCTTCTCCCTTGGTGGCTTTTCTCTTGAATATCTCTTGCAAGCCTTATAAACCCTAGGAATACCCAAGCATGATCACAATTAGGGTTTGATTAGTCCCCCCATTAGTTTTACCTTTGTGTCATCTTTTGTGTCATCTCTTCTCATCTTATAATCAGGGACTAAACCTTAAAGGTTTTAAGGCTTTGTGATTAAGGTTATGCCTGCATCCTTCTCTTAGGATGTAGTGTATAACTTTAATCCTAAGTGTTAAATCCTTAATATGTTTAATTCCTTTAATCAATCCACATAATAATCACTAATACATCAAGCTTGTAACTTGGGCCTTGCATTAGGGTTCTAATTCTTCCTTAATTGGTTAAGAAGGACTAACCCTAGTGTTAATGGACAAGTCCTCCTCAAGTTGTCTTACAAACCATAAAACCCATTTCTTAATCTTACCATTAACTAAAATCCACTTTAATAAAGGTTTTGTTTTGTCATGAGATTAATCCCTAATCATGGATTAAGTTGAGGTATCTTCCCCAGCTTAAATGTTCTCATCTATTATCCTTCTATTAGGATGGTGTAATGGGTCCATTAAATCCTTGATTATGGCTTAAACTCATTACTTAACACTAAACAAAAAACTCCAAAAACATATATATAAATGCAAGTAGGTTAATGATCTTAATCCTACATCATGGTGATTAAGTGTGAGGTGCTTACTTCATGCTTAAGGTACTCTCATTACCCCTAATCGGAGGGAGGATGTGATGAGTTTACTAACCCATTGGTTTAGGCTTAAGCTCATTAACTTATGACAAACTTCAAAAAGCAATAAAAGATTGAAAACAAAAAAACAAACAATAATCGTTTCCTCCGGGATTATTTTCTCACCTCATTCACTCACAAACGAGAACTCACTTCTTCCGTCTAATGCAAGACAGTTAGCACCTGGGCTAGACAGGTCATACACTTGAGAATGGGCAAGTAAGCAGTTCATCAGTCAATTTATCTTTCAGTCTCTTTGAGTCGAACTACGATGTTCTGACTTTCTCATTGCACGAGAGGATACATAGGCATAACTTAACAGTTATCGAACAAAAGTCTCTGTATATTCCCCCTCCTTCCAGCATTATTCTCTAAGCCTCATAGTCTTGAGCTTCACACTCTTTCCTTACACTGACACTTCTCCACTTCATTTACATCCCTTTAAAACACAAATCTTTCAAGCGTGGATCCCGTCGAGTACGGCGGACAATCTGGGTGCTAATACCTTCCCAGGTTGTAACCAACCCCCCTTCTCAGTTTCTCTGGTCCGCGACCGTCTTATCCATCCTTTCTTAGGTCTATGCAGCATTACCTTTCCTTCGGGATAAAAATGCCTAGCTGGCGACTCTTTTCATTCTTTCCCTTTTGCCGACCGTTCGCGTCTGTACCCCTTATGACCAGGTGTCATTTTGGTGGGAGCGACAGTTTGGCGACTCTGTTGGGGACCCTTATACTGCAACCAGGGCTTCTGGTTCTTTTTGTGGGTTCCTCCTAGCGTTTGTTTGATTTGTGTTTACTGGGGTGTTATGTGCTATGTGTGTTTATTTATTTTGCTTCATTTATTGCTTTATGTACAACTTTATTTATTGTTTCCTTTTACAGTCTTATACATGTTTCATACTCTCATTATCATTGCTGGATCTGGTTTGCTGTTTTGGTGGGTGGGGTTCCATTGAGAGTTTTAACGTCCTATACCTGGGACCTGAGTGACACCTAGCCTAGATTGGTTCATGTTCTTTCCCATTCCATTTCGGTCTGGTGCGGGAATATGAAACACGGTTCAGATATGGGTTTCTTCTTGAGAACTCTGTGCTACATATTTCCTGTAGTGCTAGGGCTATCTGGGAAGCCTGCTAAGTCTGGATGACCTTTATTATGACCTTCAGAAACTGAGGTGAATTAGAGGAGGATCTTTTATGGTTATTGTAAACACTGTACCTCCAGGTTAGAAGTGTTTACACTTCTCATAACTGATCCAAGTCTGAAGATCCTTGTTCTAGAACACTACCTGTGAGGGGGGTTGGTCTGTTTACAGGTTTGCAGGAACCCTTAGCCGCATCATACCCTGTTATTGTTGTGGTTAAGAGTACCTCATTTTCGACAGTTCTTGTGATTAACCCTGGACATGTGACTCTTTATTTGAGTCCTCCACCCTGGTTACTGGATTTCTAAAACCTCCATCTGGACTCTTGAACATACATGGGCCTTATATCAAGACAGATAATCAGATCCAGCTTGATCACAAACCCTTGCATATCATTTGCATAATAATCATTGCATCATTTAACATTTGTTTATTTGTTTTTCAGGGTATCCATATCATATCTGGTTTGGTTTTGACCCCTTCTTTTGCATAGACCTTTGTTTCATCAGTTATCTGCTTCAGCTATCTTCATCATCACCAGGATCACCCTGTCAGTGGCTCACTTCCAGCATTAGTCTGTGATCTTCATCAGTACCTACCTTCAGTTTCTTCAGCAGCATTCATGACTACTCCCAAGAAGAGCAACATATCCTACCATTTCTTTGAGCCTGTGTTGACTGGTATCAGGCAGGTCCAGTCACTTATCACACATGACCACATCCCATTGTTTAGGGAGCACTATGGAGGTATCCTGGATATGGTTATGGACCTTGACCCTTCTCAGAGAAGCATGATCCACACCTGCTTGCAGTTTTATGACCCTCCTTTGAGATGCTTCACCTTTCCAGACTTTCAGCTGGGGCCTCTGCTAGAAGAGTTTTCCTCATTGATTGGAGTACCTACCAGGGGTGGAATCCCTTTCAACCCAGAGATGCCAGCTCCCAGAAATGAAGAAGTAGCAAAGGCACTGTACTTGGAGCCTGCCTTGATTGAGCAAAGCATGACAACAAAAGTTGGGATCCCTGGTTTGCATTTGGACTTCTTGGTGTCTCAGGCCAGCCTGAAGGCTTCTTTGGGAGAGTGGAGGGTAGTCTGTGCACTGTTAGCCCTCAGCATATATGGGGCTATACTGTTTGCAGATGAGCCCAAATTTGTCAGCAAGAATGCCATCCATCTGTTTCTCCTGAAGAACCCAGTACCTACAATACTGGGAGATTTTTACTATTCCATCCATCAGAGGAATGAGAAACAAATGGGGAAGTTGGTAAGGTGTTGTGCTCCTTTGTTTTACACCTGGCTGCTCAGGCACCTGCCTAAGTCAGATGCCTTCCTGAATCCCCACCAACAGAAGAATTGGGCTAAAAGGCTCATTGCTTTGACTTTAGATGATATTAGATGGTGCACCCAGAGCACCAAAGGCAAGGACATTATCACCAGCTGTGGACAATACCCAAATGTGCCTCTGATAGGAGTAAAGGGTTGCATCAACTACAATCCTTTTCTGTTTAAGAGACAACTGGGCTATGCTTTGGTTCACCCTCCCAGAGGGCAAGATTTGGCTGAGACCTTGTATTGTGAAGTGAAACCTAATTCAGCTGTTGTCAGGCAAGCATCCTGGGCTTGGAACAACATCCAAACGAAAGGGGTAGCTATTCTTGGAAGATGTAATAATGTTGCTTCAGCTCAGTACTGTGATTGGTCCCGTACTAGAGCTCAGATCACCAGAATGCCTTTCACCTTGGAAGACATACCTGGACCATCCACAGTACAGCCAGCAGCAACTGTCAGCCTAGAAGAATTTGAGAAGTTGAAAGAAAGGAATGAGAACCTATCTCAAGCCTTGAAGAAGACTCTTTGGGAAAGAAGTGATGGTCGTCTGGACATTGAGATATTGGAGAAGCTCAGGGTGGAGCATCTTGCCAAAATTGAGAAGACAGAGGACTACATCAGGAAAGCAAGAGCTGGGGAACAAATATTGAAGAATGCCTGTAAAGAAGCCAAGATTCAGAAGGCTAGGACTGAGCTCTATCTGCAAGAGAGTCAGGCTAGATGGGTCAGAATCACTGAGGCCCGTACACAAGAAGACCAGAAGACTCAAGCCAAGATTGAACAGCTAGAGGCCAAGGAGAAGAAGCAGCAGAAAGCCCTGTTGGCAGCCCAGAAGGAGATTTCAGAGTTGAAGCTCAGAGCAGGATTGAAGAGGTCAAAGGACCATGACAAGCATAAGAAGTTGACCACTGCCATTGCTACTAGGAACCTCCTCATTAGGACCATTACAGAGCACCCGGCTGGTCCAGTGACTGAGGCACTCCTGAAGGAGGTCAGAGAGGATGAATTTGGGCTGGATGTCTGATCCTTTGTTTGTTGTTGTTTCCATTTGATGTACTTTTTCCTTTGTTATATTTTGACCCTTCATGGGCATGTGTTGTAAAACAAACTATGTATTTTCATCATTTGTAATATATTTCAGTCTGTTTTCATTCGGGTTTTCTCTCAACAACATCAAACATCTTCCTCGAGGTCTGGAAAGGTCAAAACCAAGAACCAAACCGGATACCTTGGAAAACAAATAAGCATACTGCATTGCATGCTAACTTTTGTTTTGTTTTGTAGGTTTTGTTATTATTTTTGTTTCTAACTTTGTTGTGACTTCAGGAAACATTGCTCGTCGCCGAGTGTTCCCTGTCAACCGCACGCACCGGTACCCGACTCGTAACAACCTTCCCGGTATTCAAATGGAACAAGTACAACAGGATTTGACTGAGGTCAGAAATCAGATGGCTAATGAGAGAGTGGAGATGAGAAATCAGATGTCTCAATTCATGGCAGTAATGACTGGCTTAGCCCAGAGTCAGGAAAGGTTAAGAGAGCTGGTGGAAAGAAAAACTCCTGAGGAACCTCATCTTGGAACAGGAGGAACTAGTAACAATGAACGGGCCAGCCTCGTATTGACCCACCAGTATTTGGACCTCATCTGGATCCAGAAGCTAACATCCCGAGAAATGTGCAAGGTAATACTGCTGGGGGGAGAATCTTGCAAGAGGATCCCCAAGAAGAGCAGTTTACTGTTATGGGAGCCGGGGATGAAGTATATGACAGGAGATTGGATGAAATTGCTGAGAAATTAAGATCTTTGGAGTCACAGAATTCTTTGGGCTTCGATGTGATGGACATGGGGATAGTGGATGGGGTGAGAATTCCCTACAAATTCAAACCCCCATGCTTTGAAAAGTACAATGGTACCTCCTGTCCTCGCACTCATCTGCAGTCTTTCCTGGGAAGACTTAAAGCTTATACTATGGATGAAAAGCTGTGGATGTTCTACTTTGAAGACAGTTTGACTGGGGCTTCAAGAGAGTGGTATTCACACTTGTCTAGAGCCACCATAAGATGCTGGAAGGATTTGGCTGAGGCTTTCATCCGTCAATATCAATACAACTTGGACATGGCTCCCAATAGGACCCTCCTAATGGGAATGTCTCAGTCTTCTAGGGAGAGCTTCAGGGAATATGCCCAAAGGTGGAGACAGCTTGTTGCTGCTGTCCAATCACCCATGTCAGAGAGGGAAATGGCTGACATGTTCATGAATACATTGCAAGGGACCTATATTGATAGACTGGCTTCTTTTTCCTCTACCAGTTTTGCTGATGTGGTCATAGCTGGTGAGAGGATTGAAAGCCTCTTAAAGATGGGCAAAATTTCAGACAGTGGTGCAAGTTCGTCCAGCAATCCCAGAAAGCCTTTTGTGGGACCCCGAAGGGCCGGTGAGACAAATTCCATTCATGCAAGCAGGGGCAGGCCTTAGTATGTTCACCGATCAGTAGCAGCAGTTACCATTCTAGCCCCGATTCCTCAACAATCAGTGTATCTTCAACAACAACAACCACATTATCAACAACAAGTTCATTATCCGCAACAGAGAACCTACAACAACAACAATAACAACCAACAACAGCGTCCTTTCCAACAAAGACCATCACAGGCAAACGGGGTGATTGACCCAATCCCAATGCCGTATGCTGCCCTCTAGCCACAACTCCTGAAGCTCAACCTAGTTGAATTAAGGACATTGGCACCTCCAGATCCCACCAATTTTCCAAAGAACTATGATGCCAATGCCAGGTGTGCATTCCACTCAAATGCACCGGGGCATAATACTGAAAAATGCAGGGCCTTACAGATGAAAGTCCAAGACCTGGTGGACTCAAAAGCTCTCAACTTTGCACCTCCTCCGAATGTCACAAGGAATCCAATGCCTAGTCACAACGGGCCTAGGATTAATGCTATTGAAGAGGGCAAACTATCCACCTTAATCACCTGTGTTGCACAAATTCGAACACCTTTGGTTGAAATCAAAGCTCAGCTGTTAGAATGCCAAGTGTTCCCCGGGTGTGAGCTCGGCTGTGGGTATTGCAATATTGCAGTCAATGGGTGTGAAAGGTTGAGAAACGGCATAGATGGCCTTATTAAGGATGGTATCCTTCAGATTACGACAACAACGCCTACAACTCCAACAATTCCTTCACCAATCACAGATACTCCTACAACGTCAGCAACCATTGTTCCTACGGATTCTACTACAACTCCAACAACCGCTCAATCGATCATTTCAATGGATACAAGTTCAGTCACCATACCTGCTACAACTTCAACACCCATCCAGTCAACAGTGCCTCCTACAACATCAGCAACAATTAATGAAAGTGTCTCAACGGTTACAATATACTATGATCCTGCAAATGTTCCTGCCAACAACTTACAAAATGCTACTCCTGTCAGAGCACCAGTTACATATATACTATGATCCACACACCATTGTGGTCCCTTCTGCAGCTGCTATCAGTCCAATCACTATCACAGTGCCGGGGCCAGTTCCTTACGAAAGCAATAATGCCATCCCTTGGCATTACGGCTCAGATCTATACTGCGAGGGACAGAGAATCACTTTAGAATCATCAACTTCTTCACCTCAGATAGACAATGTGGGGGGAGGCGGAGGCTTCACTAGAAGCGGACGTCTCTTTGCATCGCAAATTCCAAGACCCATTGCCGAAGCAGAAGCTGCTGCTAAGGCAAAAGGGAAGAGCATGGTGCAAGAAAAAACAGGAGCCAGAGAAGCTTTGAAGACTCCTTTTGATCAAGAAGTTGATGAATTCATGAGAATCATAAAGAAAAGTGATTATAAGGTGGTAGACCAGCTTCACCAAACACCTTCCAAGATCTCCATATTATCATTGCTAATGTGCTCCGAGGCTCATCGGAACGCACTATTGAAAGTCCTGCATGCAGCTTATGTGCCGGAGGAGATTACCGTCAATCAGTTAGAGGCTGTGGTTGGAAATGTTAACGCTAGTCATGGACTAGGATTTACCAACACTGATCTGACAACGGAAGGTCGCAATCATAACAAGGCTTTGCATATTACCTTGGAGTGTAAGGGTGCAGTTCTTTCTCACGTACTGGGGGACACAGGGTCATCCCTCAATGTCCTGCCCAAGAAAGCCCTTGTGAAGCTGGAGTATGATGGATTGGCACTACACCCAAGTAAATTGGTAGTGAGAGCCTTTGACGGTTCTAAAAGATCAGTTCTGGGAGAGATAGAATTACCAATAATGATTGGCCCACAGGTTTTTAAAACGACCTTCTTTGTGATGGATATACAGCCTGCCTACAGTTGTCTATTGGGTAGACCATGGATACACGCCGCCGGCGCCGTGACGTCAACCCTTCACCAGAAGTTAAAATTCGAGTGGGAAGGCCAAGTCATTACTATTTGTGGGGAGGAGGATATTTTTGTTAGCCAGCTGGCTACTTTCAAATACATTGAAATGGATGGGGAGATCCATGAAACCATGAGCCAAGGGTTTGAGGCCCTTAATATTAATGAAACATCACCTGTGCTTGGGACCTCCATCACATCATATCAGCAAGCCCGGAAGGTTGTTGAGGAAGGTACCGCCCAAGGCTGGGGCAAGTTGCTACCCGTGGAGAAGAAAGAAGACCGATTCGGGTTGGGTTACAGACCAACTCGACAAGATCAATCAGAGGCTGCAAAGGAGCCCAAGTTTGTCAGCGGGGGGATGCTCACCCCGGATGCTGTGAATAACTTGGAAGATGAGTCAGAAGACGAGAGTAACCTGGAAAGCTGGATACGTCCAAAGACCCCGGGGAGCCATGTCTCAAACTGGTCTTCCCAGGAAATTATAAGGGTTACTCCTGCAGAGTAATTATTATTTCCTGTATTTTGAAGCATGCATCAAGTCCTGCATCTTGCCCAAGATGTCAGGACTCATTTTGTAATCGGGCCATCTTGTATTTTGTGCAAAGATCAATTAATGAATATCAGGACATCTTTTGCAAATGAGTCTTTTCTTTTCCGCTCACTGTTTTTCATTTTTCATTTTTTTGTACAAAAATAAAATGGCAATGCTTTTCAAAATAAATAACTTCATTTTCACTTTTTCTAAATAAGATAAAACTGATCACTAAAATGAATAAATCTAAACCCTTGCAGAAAGTGCCCTCCAGACTGCACCGACAATGACACTGCTATGACTTCGTATGACTTTGACAATCCAATCAATCAAGCTGATGAAAGGGTCGAAGAAGATTATGAGCTACCTGAAGAGCTAGCTAGGTTGTTAAGGCAAGAGGAGAAGGTTATCACTTCTCACCAGGAGGAGATTGAGACGGTTAATCTTGGTACAAAAGAAGATTTAAAAGAAGTTAAGATCGGGGCCTACCTGCAAGATTCAGTAAAAAAGCAGCTGATTGATATGCTTCGGGAATATGTGGATGTTTTTGCTTGGTCTTATCAGGATATGCCAGGGTTGGACACCGACATTGTCATACACAAGCTACCTCTGAAAGAAGACTGCCCACCGGTAAAACAGAAGTTGCACCGTACTCGCCCAGATATGGCAATGAAGATAAAAGAAGAGGTACAAAAGCAGTGGGACGCCGGTTTCCTTGATGTGACTAGCTATCCGCCGTGGGTTGCTAATATTGTACCTGTGCCTAAGAAAGATGGCAAGGTGAGAATGTGCGTGGATTACCGGGACCTGAACAGAGCCAGCCCAAAAGACGATTTCCCTTTACCTCACATTGATGTATTGGTCGACAATACGGCTCAGTTCTCGGTGTTCTCCTTCATGGATGGATTTTCAGGATATAATCAGATCAAAATGTCACCTGAAGACATGGAGAAGACAAATTTCATCACACCCTGGGGAACATTCTGTTATAAGGTGATGCCATTCGGATTGAAGAATGCGGGTGCCACTTATCAACAGGATATGGTAACATTATTCCATGACATGATCCACAAAGAAATTGAATGTTATGTGGATGACATGATTGCCAAGTCCCTTACAGAAGAAGACCACCTGACGAATCTGTTGAATCTATTCAAGCGTCTGAGGAAGTACCAACTGAAGCTAAACCCCAACAAATGCACATTCGGGGTGCGATCCGGTAAGCTGCTGGGATTTATTGTAAGTGAGAAAGGGATTGAAGTTGACCCTGACAAAGTCAAATCCATTCAGGAAATGCCTGCACCGAAGAATGAAAAAGAAGTTCGGGGGTTCTTAGGCAGATTGAACTACATTTCAAGGTTCATATCTCACCTCACAGCAACTTGTGAACCCTTATGCAAGTTGTTAAGAAAAGAACAAACAGTCAGGTGGAATGAAGACTGCCAAAGGGCTTTTGACAAAATCAAGGAATACTTACAAGAGCCTCCAATACTTATGCCTCCAGTTGAAGGAAGACCTCTAATCATGTACTTGAAAGTATTAGAAGAGTCAATGGGGTGTGTGTTGGGCCAGCATGACGAGTCTGGTCGAAAAGAGTATGCAATTTACTACCTAAGCAAAATGTTTACCGACTGTGAACAACGTTATTCACTGCTCGAGAAAACTTGCTGTGCTTTAGCGTGGGCTGCTCGCCGACTGAGACAGTATATGTTGACCCACACTACCTTATTGATATCCAAGATGGATCCAGTTAAGTACATTTTTAAGAAGCCAGCACTTACCGGACGGGTTGCAATATGGAAAATGATCCTCACAGAGTATGACATTCAGTACACATCTCAAAAGGCCATCAAAGGCATAGTATTGTCTGATTATCTCGCTGAGCAACCCATTGATGATTACCAGCCTATGAGATTTGACTTCCCCGATGAAGACATCATGTTCATAAAAGCAAAAGATCATGAAGAGCCTATTCACACTGAAGGGCCTGACCCGGAAGAAGAATGGACTATGATGTTTGATGGGGCTGTTAGTATGAATGGTCGTGGTGTTGGTGCAGTACTCATTACACCTAAGGGAGTTCACATGCCTTTCTCGGCAAAACTCACCTTTAACTGCACTAACAACGAAGCTGAATACGAAGCTTGTATTATGGGTCTTAAGGAAGCCATTGACCTCAGGATCAAGACGTTGACTGTGTTCGGAGATTCAGCTTTGGTAATTAATCAAACCAATGGCAAATGGTACACCCACCAAGATCATCTGATACCTTATCGGGATTATACAAGGAGGTTGTTGACTTTCTTCACAACAAACTTGAGTATATCCCTCGAGATGAAAATCAGTTTGCAGATGCTCTGGCTACCATTTCATCCATGATCAAAGTTCAAGCTGCCAACTTTGTGCCTCGAATATCAGTATCCAGACTTGACAGACCAGCATACGTATTCTCAGTAGACCTTGCTATGGATGATAAGCCTTGGTTCCATGACATCAAGTGCTTCTTAGAGGATCAAACATACCCACCTGGGGCATCTTCCAATGATAAGAAGACATTAAGAAGGCTGGCTGCTAGTTTCTTCCTGAATGTTGATGGTTCCCTGTATAAGAGAAACTTTGATATGGTACTTCTCAGATGTGTTGATAGGGCAGAAGCAGACTTGTTGATGCACGAGGTGCACGAAGGATCCTTTGGTACCCATGCTGGAGGGCATGCTATGGCTAAAAAGTTGCTAAGATCAGGCTATTACTGGATCACAATGGACGCAGACTGTTGTGCTAATGCCAGGAAATGCCATAAATGCCAGATCTATGCGGATAAAGTGCATGTGCCTCCAAATCCCATGAATGTGATGTCTTCACCCTGGCCCTTCGCCATGTGGGGCATTGATATGATTGGCAAGGTTGAACCGACTGCTTCAAATGGCCACAGATTCATCCTGGTAGCCATTGATTATTTCACCAAGTGGGTTGAGGCAGCTTCGTATGCAAATGTCACCAGGCAAGTGGTAGAGACATCATCTGTCGGTATGGAGTGCCCGAGCGAATCATTACTGATAATGGTTCCAACTTGAACAATAAAATGATGGCAGAACTGTGCCGGGACTTCAAGATCCAACACCACAATTCTTCTCCTTATAGGCCAAAGATGAATGGAGCTGTAGAGGCAGCTAACAAGAATATCAAGAAGATTGTGTAGAAGATGGTGGTCACCTACAAAGACTGGCATGAAATGCTACCATTTGCCTTGCATGGGTACCGTACGTCAATCAGAACATCCACTGGGGCAACCCCGTATCAGCTTGTTTATGGTATGGAGGCAGTCCTACCTGTTGAAGTTGAATTACCCTCCTTGCGGATACTAATGGATGTCAAATTAAACGAAGCAGAATGGGTCCGATCCCGATACGAACAGCTGAATCTGATTGAAGAGAAGAGATTAGCTGCAATCTGCCATGGGCAGCTGTATCAGAAAAGAATGAAGAAAGCCTTAGATCAGAAAGTTAGGCTTTAGGAATACCAAGTAGGAGATCTTGTGCTGAAAAGACTCCTCCCTCCTCATACAGACCACAGGGGCAAGTGGACTCCAAATTATGATGGTCCGTTCATAGTAAAGAAAGTTTTCTCTGGTGGAGCACTGATGCTCAGTACTATGGATGGTGAAGACTTCCTATCCCCTGTGAATTTGGATGCAGTTAAAAAATACTTCGCATAAAAAATGACCCGCTGGACATAAAAACAGAATGTAAAGTCCAGGCAAAAATAGGGCATCCCGGCGAGTCAAAAACAGAATAAAAGACTCGGGCAAAAATAAGGGAAAATAAATAAAAAAATGTACACCCGCTGAGTTGAAAAGCCACATTGGACAACTCAGGCAAAAATGGGTATCCCGGTGGATTGAAAACCCGAAAGGGCGATCCACGCAAAATAAGGGAATAAGCGAACAACTGCATTCTGAATTCGTCTGTATCACTTGCGACACGGCAAACTTCGAAAGTATCAAGCATCAGTCAGAATCAGCTTTCTTCAAAAAGCAAGATGAGAAGAACGTCAATGTCATACAAGTCATAGCAAAAGGGAAGCACTGAAGCGTCATCAACATTGCCAGCATCTTTTTGTTTTTCAATTTTGTAGCAATCTCCTCATTTCAGGGGATCTGTTTCTTTGACTGTATTTGCCAATTCAGGGCACGCAAATTAATAAAATCAGATTTTCAGACACGTTTCGTCTCGTACATTCTGTTTTCATTTGCAAAAATGTCCGATATATAATTATTGCATAAATACAGATGCGTCTTTTCTAAAATTACATGCTTACAGGAAATATATTCGCTCCGGGAGTGTCTAAATTCCTGTGATGGAATCCAGTAAGGGATACCTCGGGATACTTGTGCGTTTCTTTGTCATAACGGGATTGTAGGTGGTCAAAGTGCAACATGGGGGCATGAAAGCTTCTCCCCAGCAAGCTACCAAATCACTATTTACTCAGCCCATCTCCCAAATAGCACCAGGGGTGCCCTCTCCCCAGCTGAGTTGCCAGACATCATCATCCTCAATAGGATCTCCGCAAAAATCTCTAGGAGGGTCGTACAGTGATCATTCCCCCTCAGCCAAGTGTTAGACATGGAATCATCTCCCCGCAGAGTCTCAACCTCTATTCAGAAGAGCAATATTTGAAGATCTCACAACAAAGTGACGAAAGCTCCCACAGACCCCGGCTGGGCTCCTCATCACCAAGAATAGGTCTATCAGTGATTTGTTCCCCCAAACAGAGTCATATATATCAGATCTACCAATGATCTCAACCCCAGCTGGGATATCACTTCAAGCATATCAGTCAAAGATCTTCACCGCAACGGGATCCGAATCCCGGATCGGTACCTTTGCACAATCATAGCATCCGCATCATATCTCCCCCCAGAGCGTAGCATTCCGCCTAATACGGAGCATTACGGCAAAAATCAAACATATTGCATAATCATAAGCCATGCCCTGAATCAAACATCTGTATATACCAACACTCCATTAACAAATATACAAAATACCTCTCAAATTCCCCGACAGAAATCCAAAGCGTCCCCTTTTCACTCTCTAACACAAGTTTGTATACTCACTCGATACTCGTCTGTATCATATTCTCTCTGCAAGTTGAACACTCACCTGTGTCTCATGCCTTTCACTCATAAAAGATACTCGTCCATATCTTGCATACACACTTATTTCCCCTCAGAGTCGACATTCGTCTGCATTCTTTGATTAAACTAGTTAATACTCGTCCGTATCACCATCTCTGAACGTACATCAACGTTTGTTTCTACTGATACTCGTCCGTATCATGGTCCTAAGAGTGCTCGTCCGCATCTTTAAATCTATACACTGTGTCAAACACTTATGTCTTCTTGAATTTAGACACTCGTCTGTGTCTATCATTCCCCAGAAGAGTTCCCGGCAAATCCTGATAAATTATCTCCTTTTTATCTGACACTCGTCCTATGTCATGATATTTCCGGCAGCCGTACCCTGCCAGGTGATCGTCCTTCACCTCTCGATGATCGTCCTTCATCGTCCCCAGCGGAGTCTCTATTTATTAGAACCCATTCCTATCCGACATTCGTCCTGTGTCGTGATACTTGAGCAGCCGTCCCCTTCTAGGTGATCGTCCTTCACCTCCGATGGTCGTCCCCATCGTTGATCTTTATCTGACATTCGTCCTATGTCATGATAAACCCCGAGAGCAGTCGTACCCTGCTAGGTGATCGTCCGTCGCCTCTTGATGATCGTCCTTCATCAATGCTTATCCGATGGCCGTCCCCATCATCGACATTTTCTATCCAACATTCGTCCTATGTCGTGGTACTTTCGGCAGTCGTACCCTGCCAGGTGATCGTCCTTCACCTTGGATGACCGTCCCTCATCCTTATCCCCAATAGAGCAGCCGTCCCCTACTAGGTGATCGTCCTTCACCTTAGATGACCGTCCCTCATCATTCATTTCAAACCTGATGGCCGTCCCCATCATTACCTTTAACTTAAAATCCCCAGAGAGTCTTATTTCTTTGTCTGATGGCCGTCCCCATCATGATACCTCCATTTCCCCATCATGTCGGCCGTCCCCGTCATTATTTTATCCCCGGCAGTCGTTCTCTGCCCGACGGTCGTCCTCCGTCGCCCGCATTTTATAATCATACTTTACTTCCTTTTACAACCTATATCCCTTTTCTTCTTCATTCAGTGAGTGCAAATCTTGGACTGTCTTTGGTATTCAACCACAAGTTATCTTGTTTGCCTGTTAAGCCGTTGCTTACATCCTACACAGCTAACTCATGATTGAATAGGGGCAGCTGTAAACACCCCAAATTTGCCCTCACTCATTTCACCATGGCTTGTGATTCTTTCATAGGCATAAGTTCAATCATATCATCTCATATTAACATTTTTTGCTTCACTGCATTGGTTCAAAGTCATCTGCATCTAGGGTTTGTGATCTGAGCAATCCAAGGGCTATCTGAGCCACTCCAAAGGGCTTAAATCATTTCAAAAGGGACCATGTATTTTCAATCATCATATTACATCCTCCCAACATCAAGAAAGTCAAAAATCACAAGAACTGAGGAAGGCATGGAAGCAGAGCCAAGCTTAACTGCACAGATGACCTAAAATTAGGGTTTTGGTGTCAGAGGCCATAACTCCAAATTTTTTGGTCCTTCTTGTTTCTATTGGTCTCTATATGTTATAAGGATCATACATACCAATTTTCATGAAGAAATTCAATGGGGAAGGCATCTGATCAAAAGATGGCTTCTTGAGCAAGTTAGTGCAAAATCAGGGCATCTGAGGCCCCCAATCATCCAACCAAAGGGTTTTATCCATAATTTTGGATGTGTATGATCTTTATTTGATCTTAGAAGAAGTTAGAAGTTCACAAAATTGAAGAATTTCAAGCCATTTGCAAAGTTGACATTTTGGGAAAGTGACTTGTAATGTAAACTTGCCATTTTGGGAAAGTTTTTCAACCTCCTCTTTTTGATTCAAAAATGCTTCAAATGAAAAATTCTTGGTCATGAAAGTTGTAGATTGGATCCTCCCATTTTCAAAAAGTACAAGAACTTGATCTAATTCATCCTAGAACTCAAGTTATGGCTTGTCAAAGTTGGGAAAAATCACAAAAATTCACTTATGTTCCAAAGAGGGAAACTTGCAAATTCTTGTACCAAGGCAATTTGTGACTTCTAATTGATGTCTAAGCATCACACAAACATCATACATGACATAAAACTCAGAATTGCCCAAAGATTTCTCAAGTTTCATGCCTTAAACTTCAAGAAATTCAAAAGGGGCCAAAGTTGTACAAAATTGCAAAATGATCCAAATCTCTTCATCCACTTGTGCCAGCATGCCAAATCTGTTTCTATGGCCCTCCTTGAACTCAGCTGAGGCCAGACACCCCTTGCAACCAGGCCTGCCATGACCCATACCTCAAGTACACAAACTTTTGACATTTTGGCAACTTGCCCATACCAATCAACATAGGCCAGCACCCACTCTCTGACCTATCACATTTCTTTATGTGGATCAAAACCAAGCAAAAGCACATAACATTGCAGCAAAACACTAGAGAATACACAGCATACTCAAAAATCCCCAAATCTGCAAAAGCCTTCGAATCTCTTGATTCAACCACCAAACCTTCAAACTTTTTTCACCATTCAAATCCATAAACCTCACTGATCATTTCCCACCTTTCATTTTGCCCTAAAACCTTCACAATCAAAAATACGATTTTCACACTTCATGAACTGAGCTTCTGCCATTTTCATTTTGGGGCCATATAAACTCCAACTAAGCATCACAAACACTTCAGAAGGATCATTGGAGTTGATTTGAAGCAAGGAACTGGCCAGAAAGCACCATTTTCGAAAGCTTCAGTTCAGGTATCATCAAGAACTTTTTTTTTCCAGAAATGATTTCTTAAGTTCTTAGATTGTTCTCCATGCTTCACTGATCACACTGCACCTTTTGGTTTTGAAAATGATTCAGTTTTAAGCATGTATGAAGCTTCTGAAATTTCTGTGATTTTTTCCGTTTTGATTCGAATCTCTCTGTTCATGTGAAATAAATCCTGTTTGATGATTGATTCTTGTTGGGGTTGATATGGGGATCATTTCTGGAAAGTTAGAAACCTTAGGGTTGTGTATGGAGGGAGATAACATGTTTGGCTAGCCGGAGAAGATGACCGGAACACTGTTCCGGTCACCTGAATGTAATTAGGGTTCAGATTAGGGTTAATGACATAATTAGCGTAGTTTGAATTCTCGCCCTTGGATAGCGCACGAAGTCAATTCCCTCCCTTTTGAGTTTGAACCTGGGCCCTTGGATTGGCTGACTTTCTCATTTTCTCATTTAATTCAATTTTAATTTTATTTGTTTTCTATTTATTTGAACGAATTTTTAAAAATAGCAAACAATATCAAAAAATTCTGAAAATTTTTATCCAAGCTTTTATTTATTCTCAGAAACCAAAAATATTTTTATTTTTATTTTTTGCATTAAAAATTATTTTTAAATCATTTAAATGATTATTTTTAATTAGTTAATGAGAATTAATTAATTAAAAATACATTTAGGTATTTAAAAATTCCAAAAATATTCAGAGAGCTTTTTAAAACATTTAGAAACATTATCAAACCCTTCAAACAAATTTATTTTTGGTTCTTGACCTATTTTGACATTTTTCTTTGGAATTAAAGTTCTTAAAAGTCAATATTTTTGTCTTAACTTAGAAAAATTCATTCTGCCTAACCTTGAAGAGTTTGATGATGGTTCTTTTTGCATTGCATTATTCATATCATGTAGTTCCTAGGGTAAAATTGGTTTGAATTTATCTCTCATTTTAAATTTGTTGTGCATTTTCCCTTTTGAAGTGCCTTAAAACCCTAGCAAACTTAAGAAAATCATAACTCCCATTAGGTTAAGAGTTAGGCTCCCTCCTTTGGGCAGTGAACTTATGTAGGGTTAGGGTTCCTTTGATCCCATTTTCAATTTTTTATCTTTTCTTTTGCTTCTGATTTTGAATTTTTCTTTGTGTCTTGTGCATAAACCCTAATTTTTGCTTTCATTTGCATTCATCTCCCATTTGCTTGCATACATGAACTTGCCATGACATTTTGTGCGTCCACATGACATATGAGACATCTTAGGACACATTAGAATCATGTTTGATCATTTCATCATTCATTTTCCATGTTATGCATTCATTCCATTTCATAATCTTTCATGAACTTTCATGGTTCAAGGCATGCTTCATCTGCATCCTCATCCTTGTATGATCATTCACAACTCTTGTCTTGTGTTTGCACTATCTTATAGCATCATTTGCATCATAAATATGCTTCTGAATTTGGTTTTCATCATTGTGTTTCATCCCATTTGCATTTCATCTCATTTCTTGTTGCTAACTTTTCAGGTGGTAAGTGTTTGAGAAGTGAATTTGCCTTCACTTCTCATAATCATTTCTCATCTCTCTTCATGCATTCATTGCTGCCTTTTACTTTTGTATTAGAGTGAGCTTGCTCATTCATGCTCCTTCTCCTCTTTCTTTCTTCAAGTAACTTATCTTCTTAAGTGAAGTAAGTTGTCTTGCTTCTTTCTGCTTAATCTCCTTTCATCTGCTTCTCCCTTGGTGGCTTTTCTCTTGAATATCTCTTGCAAGCCTCATAAACCCTAGGAATACCCAAGCATGATCACAATTAGGGTTTGATTAGTCCCCCCCATTAGTTTTACCTTTGTGTCATCTTTTGTGTCATCTCTTCTCATCTTATAATCAGGGACTAAACCTTAAAGGTTTTAAGGCTTTGTGATTAAGGTTATGCCTGCATCCTTCTCTTAGGATGGAGTGTATAACTTTAATCCTAAGTGTTAAATCCTTAATGTGTTTAATTCCTTTAATCAATCCACATAATAATCACTAAGACATCAATCTTGTAACTTGGGCCTTGCATTAGGGTTCTAATTCTTCCTTAATTGGTTAAGAAGGACTAACCCTAGTGTTAATGGACAAGTCCTCCTCAAGTTGTCTTACAAACCATAAAACCCATTTCTTAATCTTACCATTAACTAAAATCCACTTTAATAAAGGTTTTGTTTTGTCATGAGATTAATCCCTAATCATGGATTAAGTTGAGGTATCTTCCCAAGCTTAAATGTTCTCATCTATTATCCTTCTATTAGGATGGTGTAATGGGTCCATTAAATCCTTGATTATGGCTTAAACTCATTACTTAACACTAAACAAAAAACTCCAAAAACATCTAAATAAATGCAAGTAGGTTAATGATCTTAATCCTACATCATGGTGATTAAGTGTGAGGTGCTTACTTCATGCTTAAGGTACTCTCATTACCCCTAATCGGAGGGAGGATGCGATGAGTTTACTAACCCATTGGTTTAGGCTTAAGCTCATTAACTTATGACAAACTTCAAAAAGCAATAAAAGATTGAAAACACAAAAACAAACAATAATCGTTTCCTCCGGGATTCTTTTCTCACCTCATTCACTCACAAACGAGAACTCACTTCTTCCGTCTAATGCAAGACAGTTAGCACCTGGGCCAGACAGGTCATACACTTGATAATGGGAAAGTAAGCAGTTCATCAGTCAATTTATCTTTCAGTCTCTTTGAGTCGAACTACGGTGTTCTGACTTCCTCATTGCACGAGAGGATACGTAGGCATAACTTAACAGTTATCGAACAAAAGTCTCTATATATTCCCCCTCCTTCCAGCATTATTCTCTAAGCCTCATAGTCTTGAGCTTCACACTCTTTACTTACACTGACACTTCTCCACTTCATTTCACATTCCTTTTGCACTGACACTTGCATTCTTTTCCAGCTTTTGCACACAAATAGCACTGGCACTACCCCTTTAAAACACAAATCTTTTAAGCGTGGATCCCGTCGAGTACAGCGGACAATCTGGGTGCTAATACCTTCCCAGGTTGTAACCAACCCCCCGTCTCAGTTTCTCTGGTCCGCGACCATCTTATCCATCCTTTCTTAGGTCTATGCAGCATTACCTTTCCTTCGGGATAAAAATGCCTAGCTGGCGACTCTTTTCATTCTTTCCCTTTCGCCGACCGTTCACGTCTGTACCCCTTCTGACCAGGTGTCATTTTGGTGGGAGCAACAACGTATCAACTTGTGTATGGTATGGAGGCAGTCCTACCTGTTGAAGTTGAGCTACCCTCCTTACGGGTACTGATGGATGTAAAGTTGAATGAAGCAGAATGGGTCCGATCTCAATACAATCAACTGAATTTAATCGAAGAAAAGAGATTAGCTGCTATCTGTCATGGGCAGTTAAATAAAAAAAGAATGAAGAAAGCCTTCGATCAGAAAGTCAGACTTCGGGAATACCAAGTGGGAAATCTTGTGCTGAAAAGACTTCTTCCTCCTCATACAGACCACATGGGCAAGTGGACTCCTAATTATGATGGCCCATTCATAGTGAAGAAGGTTTTCTCTGGTGGAGCACTGATGCTCACTACTATGGATGGTGAAGATTTCTTATCCCCTGTGAATTCAGATGCAGTTAAAAAATACTTCGCATAAAATGACCCGCTGGACATAAAAACAGAATGTAAGTGCAGGAAAAAATAGGGCATCCTGACGAGTCAAAAACATAATAAAAGACTTGGGCAAAAATAAGGGAAAATTGAAAAAAATGTACACCCGCTGAGTTGAAAAGCCGCATTGGACAACTCAGGCAAAAAATGGGTATCCCGGTGGATTGAAAACCCGAAAGGGCGATCCACACAAAATAAGGGAATAAGCGAACAACTGCATCCTGAATTCGTCTGTATCACTCACAACACGACAAGCTTCAAAAAGATAAAACGTCAGTCAGAATCCACCTTTTTCAGAAAGCAAGATAAGAAGAACGTCAAGGTCATACGGGTCATAGCAAAGGAAGCTCACTGGAGCGTCGTCAACATTGCCAGCACTTTTAATTTTTCAATTTGTAACAATTAAGGGCACCCAGATTAATAAAACCAGAATTTTTCAGTCACACCTCGTTTTGTATAATTTTTTTCGTTTGCAAAATGTCCAATGTCCATGATATAATGTTTGCATAAAACAAATGAGCCGTTCTTAATGAATGCTTGCAGGAAATGTATTTACTCTCAGGAATATCTAACCCCTATGACGGAATCCGGTAAGGGATACCTCGGGATACTTGTGCATTTATTTTATCTTAACAGGTTGCAGGTATTCAATACGCAGCATGGTGCATACCAAGCATCACTTCCCCAGCATACCTCCTCCAAGCAGCAACTGGAATGCTTTTCCCAGCGGAGTTGTCAAAGCCTCCTCATCCCCAGCCGGGATCCCCCACAGAGTTCTTTAGGAAAATCGATCAGTGATCTTTCCTTCCCCAAACAGAGTACCAAGTCTCTCAAAATAACAAAAGATCATCTTCCCGCAGAGTTCCAGCCTCTCCCCAGAAGAGCAATGCCTGAAGCTCTTACACAACAAAGTGACGGAAGCCTCCTTCCCCCCAGCTGGGTTTCTCCTTACAGGATAGGTCTATTAATGATCTCTTTCCCCAAGCAAAGCTATATATCCTAATAGATCTACCAACGATCTCATCCCCAGCTGGGATACTCCTCCAAGCAGATCAACAAGAGATCTTCACAACAGCGGGATCCGAATCCCGAATCAGTTTCTTTTGCATAATCATAACATTCACATCATTTTCCCCACAGAGCGTAGCATTCTGTCTAATACAGAGCATTACGGCAAAAATCAAACATTTGCATGATGACAAGCCAGGTTCAAACCAGTCACCTGCAAATACCCTCAATATCTCATCAACAATGTATATAAAAGCTCACGTCCCTTACGGATAAAAGCCAAAGTGTCCCCTTTGCACTCTCCAACATAAATACATGTTCATATATACCTTTCTGACACTCGTCCGTGTCAGTTTATTCCCCTGCAGATATAAACCATAAACATCCTCTGTGATTACAGATACCTATACACTCTTTTGACACCCGTCCGTGTCACCACTCCCCAACATAGTTCCCTAAACACTTGTTGCAAACCAAACACTTAATACACTCTCATTGACACCCGTCCGTGTCATCCTATCCTCATAGGTCGCCAGAATACCTTTTACACTCATAAGTTCATAACTTATACACTTTCTCTTCTGACACCCGTCCGTGTCAAACTTCTCCCAGCAAGTTGAACATTCGTCCGTGTCTTGTTCATACTTCAAAAACACTTGTTCATACTTATACAGATACTCGTCCTTATTTTGTATACATATATTATTCCCCACATATTCGACACTCGTCCGTGTTCTTTGTTAACCAGTTGGTACTCGTCCGTACCATCATCTCTGAACATGCGTCAGCGTTTGTTTCTACCGATACTCGTCCGTATCATGGTCTTAAGGATGCTCGTCCGCATATTTAATCTATACACAACTTCAAATACTTATACCTTTTATTCTAAAGTGTAAACACTCGTCCGTGTTTACCATTCCCCAGCAGAACAACTTTTCTCCTATCCGACATTCGTCCTATGTCGTGATACTTTCGGCAGCCGTACCCTGCCAGGTGATTGTCCTTCACCTTTGGATGACTGTCCCTCATCCCTTTCCCCAGCGGAGTCTCCATTATTGGAACCCTTTTTTTATCTGACATTCGTCTTATGTCGTGATACTGTAGCAGCCGTCTCCTGCTAGGTGATCGTCCTTCATCATTTTATCCGATGGTCATCCCCATCGTTGATCTTGTTATCCGACATTCGTCCTATGTCGTGATAAACCCCGAGAGCAGCCGTATCCTGCTAGGTGATCTTCCTTCACCTCTTGATGATCGTCCTTCATCATGATTATCCGATGGCCGTCCCCATCGTTGACCGTTTCTATTCGACATTCGTCTTATGTCGTGATAAAGAGCAGCCGTCCCCTGCTAAGTGATCGTCCTTCACCTTTGATGACCGTCCCTCATCAATATTGCATTTATTATTTGAAACCGATGGTCGTCCCCATCGTTGTTTACTTTATTTTTACAAACCTGATGGCCGTCCCCATCACTGCCTTTACTTTAATCCCCAGAGAACCTTGTTACTTTGCTTGATGGCCGTCCCCATCATGATCTCTTTATTTCCCCAACATGTCGGCCGTCCCTGTCATTGCTTTATCCCCATCAGTCGTCCTCTGCTCGATGGTCGTCCTCCATCACCTGCATTTTAATAATCATACTATACTTTCTTTTACAATTTATATCCCTTTTCTTCTTCTCCCCAGTGAGTGCAAATTTCGGACTGTCTTTGGTATTCAACCACAAGTTATCTTGTTTGTCTGGTAAGCCAGGCGCTTACATCCTGCACGGCTAACTCATGTTTGAATAGGGGCAGTTGTAAACACCCCAAATTTTCCCTCACTAACTTCACACCATGGCTTGTGATCTTTCATATTTGCATAACTTTAAGCATATCATCTCATATTGCATTTTTGTTTCACTGCATTAGTTCAAGTTCATCTGCATCTAGGGTTTGTGATCTGAGCAATCCAAGGATCCATCTGAGCCACTCCAAAGGTCTCCAAGCATTCCAAGAGGGTCCATGTGTGTTCTATCATCATATTACATCCCCTAAAGATCAAGTAAGTCAAGAAATCACAAGAGCTTGGAAAGCATGGAAGCAGAGCTAGGGTTTCACTACACAGATGACCTGAAATTAGGGTTTTTGTTTCAGAGGCCATAACTCTAAATTGTTTGGTCAATATTGTTTCTAATAGTCTCAATATGTTATAAGGATCATGTGTACCAAGTTTGATGAAGAAATTCATTGTGGAAGTCATCTGTTCACTAGGTAACTTCTTGAGCAAGTCAGAGCAAAATCAGGGCATCTGAGGCCCCCAACAATGGAACCAAAGTGGATTTTTCATCAAATTGAAGTTATATGATCTTTATTTGATCATTTAAGTGCTTGGAAGTTCACAAAATTGAAGAAATTTGAGCTAAACCAAAAGTTGCCAAAAATGGAAATGACTTGTAATGGAAACTTTCCATTTTGAGAAAGTTTTTCAACCTCCTCTTTCTCAACAAAAAATGCTTCAAATGAAAAATTGTTGGTCATGAAAGTTGTATATTGGATCATTCCCTTTTCAAAAAGTACAATAACAAGTCCTAATTCATTATGGAACTCAAGTTATGGCCTTGCAAAGTTGGCAAAAATCCTATAATTTTCACTTTCACACCAAAGAGGATTTTGTGCAATTTCACATACCAAGTCATTTTGTGACCTCAAATCACTCTCTAAGCATCATACAAACATAATACAATGCATTGTGACCAAAATTGCCCAAAGAATCATTCTATTTCATGCCTTGAACTTCAAGAAATTCAAAAAGGGCCAAAGTTCTTCAAATTTGCAAAAGGGCATGAATCTTCTCATACACTTGCTGCAGCACCCCAAAACATTTTCCATGGCTCTCCTTGATCAATGCTGAGCCAGGACATGCCAAAGAACAGCTGCAACATGAGCCCATACCTCAAGTACACAATTTGTTGACTTTTTGCAAGAGGACCCATACCAATCAGCTGCAGCCACAACCACTCTCTGGCCAATAGGGTTATGTTATGTGGACCAAAAGCAAGCCAATGCATAACACAAAAAAGCCCGAATCAGTTCATACACCAAGTTTCACAAAATGATCCTCAAGCTTCAAACTTTTGAAATTCCCTGTCCAGCCACTCAAACTCCAAACAAACTTCATCATTCAACTCACCATCATCATTAGAACATTTCCCAACCATTACAAAGCCCTAAAAGCTAGCCAAACACAAACACGATTTCAGGCCATTTGATGTGCAACCACTCAATCCAGCCATTCTAAGATCCTTCAAAGCATTGCAACATCATCAGGGGGTCAAGAGGAGTGGATTTGCACAAGAGAAGAGGTCCAAAAGCTCCAAACTGAGAAAGCTCAAGCTCAGGTAACCTCAAGAACGTTTTTTTCAGAAATGAAATTTTAAGTTCCTAAATGAATCTATGTGATGTGCTGATCATGCTGGTGTTTTTATTTTTGAAAATGGTTGCGTATTAAGGATTTCATGGCTGTTTGAAAGTTTTGACTTTTTTAGGTTTTGATTCGAATCTTGTTATTGAGGAATGAGAAATGATTTTTAGGGCCAGATTCTAGTTTAGATTGATGTAAGGATCATTTCTGGAGAGTTTGAGGGCCTGGGGTGGTGTTTTGGGGAAGCTCAGGGGAGGAGCTCGCCAGAGAAGACGATCGGAAGTCTTCTCCGGCCACCTGAGATTAATTAGGGCTAATCTCAGGTGATTAGCTGAGTTTGAATCTGGAGCGTAGGATTAGGGTTTCGCGCGTGTGTGGAGGGCCAAGATCATTTCACTTAACCCTAATCATTTTAATTTATTTAATTAATTAGAATTAGGCCAGATTGAATCTGGACCTTTAGATTGCGCGCTGGTCAATGCAGTCCCCCCCAGTTTGAATATGATCCATTGGATTGGATTACTTTTATTTAATTTCTTTTTTATTTCATTTAAATGCATTTTTCTTTACCATTTTATTTAAAATACTTAGAAAAATTATAAAAATATTTCCTTTTGCATTTTAATTTCAAATATTTTTCTTCACCCAAAAACATTTTTATGTTTATTTTTTGCATTTTAAAATCATTTTAAAAATATTTAAATGTTTATTTTAATTAATTAATGGAAATTAATTAATTAAAATACCATTTAGGTTTCTAAAAATCACAAAAAAATTCACATTACATCTTAGGACATTTAGAAACATTGTCAAACCATTCATACAAATTTCTTTTTGGTTTTGAACACTCTTTGACATTTTTCTTGAATTTAGGGTTCATAAAATTCCCTTTTTGGAACCCTAACTTTGAAAATTCTTTTCTGCCTAACCATGAAGGGTTTGACAATGATTCTTTTTGCATTGTTTTCTATATAGTATGTAGTTTCTAAGAAATTTTTTTCATGAATTTATCCCTCATTTTCAATTTGATTTGCATTTTTCCTCTTAAGGTACCCAAAAACCCTAGTTATCTTAGAAAAATCAAAACTCCTTTTAGGTTAAGAGTTGGACCTTATCCTTTGGGGTGTGATATCATATGGGGTTAGGGTTCCTTTGAGTTCATTTGCAATTTTTTATCATGTGATTTGCTTCTGTTTTGGTCATTTGCATCTCATCCTTTCATGTAACCCTAATCTTGCATCCATACTTGCATCTTACATTGCATTGCATGAACATATGAACTTGTCATGACATTCTAAGCATTTGTATGCCATCTTAGACATCTTAAGACATTTATTGAACATTGCTTGGTCATTTCTTCATACATTTTCTATGACTTGCTTCCATTTCATTTCATAAACATCTATGTATTCTCATGCTTCCTACATGCTTCATTTGCATTCTTTCTCTTTGTATGAACATTCATAACACTTGGTATGCCTTTGCATCATCTCATAGCATGATTTGCATCATGTGATTGCTCCTGGTTTTTTTCTTTGTCATTTCATATGCTTCATTTCACTTCATTTCTTTCTTTATGCTAACATTTTCAGGTGGTAAGTAACTTGAGAAGTGAATTTGCCTTCACTTCTCATTTCTCTTCATCTTCTTCATATGCATCATTGTTGCATTTTTCCTTGTCTTTGAATGAGCTTGCTCATTCATGTTCATATCTCACTTTCTTTCTCTAATTCACTTATCTTCTTCAATGAAGTAAGTAACTTATTCATCTGTTTCTTCCTCCTTTCATCTGCTTCTTCCATTGGTGGCTTCTTTGAAGATCTTTCTCAAGCCTTACAAACCATAGGAACATCCAAGCATGATAATAATTAGGGTTGTGATTAGTCCCCCCTTAGTTTTTACCTTTGAGTCTTCTTTGTGTCTTTTCTCTCATCCTATCATTAGAGACTAAACCTTTAAGGCTTTAGGACTTTGGAATTAGGGTTATGCCTGCATCCTTCTCTTAGGATGGAGTGTATAACTTTAATCCTAAGTGTTAAACCCTTATTTGTTTAAAACTCTTAATCAATCCATCTAATAATCACTAAGACATTAACTTGCAACTTGGGCCTTGCATTAGAGTTCTAATTCTTCCATTATTGGTTAAGAAGGACTAACCCTAGTGTTAATGGACAAGTCCCCCTCAAGTTGTCTTACAAACCATAAAATCTACTTCTTAATCTCATCCTTAATTAAAATCCACTTTAATAAAGCTTTGTTTTTTCATGAGGTTAATCCCTAATCATGGATTAAGTTGAGGTATCTTCCTCAGCTTAAGTGCGCTCATCTATTTTCCTTCTATTAGGATGGTGTAATGAGTTCACTAATCCTTGATTATGGCTTAAACTCATTACTTAACACTAAACAAAAACTCAAAAACATCTAAATAATCACAAGTAGGTTAATGATCTTAATCCTACATCATCATGGTAATTAAGTTGAGATGTTTATCTCATGCTTAAGGTATTCTCATTATCCCTAATCAAAGGGAGGATATGATGAGTTTACTAACCCTTGGTTTAGGCTTAAGCTCATTAACTTATGACAAACACAAAAAGCAATAAAAGATTAAAAACACAAAAACAAACAATAATCGTCTCCTTCGGGATTCTTTTCTCATCATCTTCACTCACAAACGAGAACTTGCTTCTTCCGTCTAATGCAAGACAGTTAGCACTTATGCCAGACAAGTTATACACTTGAGCATAGACAAGCAAGCAGTTCACCAGTCAATTTAGCATCCAGTCTCTTTGAGTTGAACTACGGTGTTCTGACTTCCTCATTGCACGAGAGGATACGTAGGCATAACTTAACTGTTATCGAACAAAAGTCTCTTTGTCATCCCCCTCTTCCAGCTTTCTTTTCTAAGCCTCAGTCTTGAGCATCTCACCTTTTCTTTTGCACTGACACACATTCTTTTCTTCCTAGCTTTTCATGCACAGATAGCACATATACTACCCTTTTAAACACAAACTTTCAAGCGTGGATCCCGTCGAGTACGACGGATAATCTGGGTGCTAATACTTTCCCAGGTTGTAACCAACCCCTTTCTCAGTTTCTCTGGTTCGCGACCGTCTTATCCATATATTCCTAGGTTTATGCAGCATTACCTTTCCTTCGGGATAAAAAAGCCTAGTTGGCGAATCTTTTCAGTTCACCTTCATTTCTCCTTTCGCCGACCGTTCGCGCTTGTACCGGGATGCAAATCTTTGGGAGCGACAGCTTGGCGACTCTGTTGGGGAACCTTATATTGCAACCAGGGCTTCTGGTTCTTTTTGTGGGTTTCTCCTAGCGCTTGTTTGATTTGTTCTTACAGGGGTGTTATGTGCTACTTGTGCTTATTTGTTTATTGCTTTCCGTATAGCTTTATTTATTGCTTTTCATTTACAATTTTATACATTTCATACTGTCATTATCATTTGTGCTGGATCTGTGTTTACCTTGGTGGGAGGCATCGTGGTAAAGAGAAGTCGTCCCCTGCTAGGTGATCGTCCTTCACCTTTTGATGACCGTCCCTCATCATTTATCCGATGGTCGTCCCCATCGTTGATTTTTTTTTATCCAGCATTCGTCCTATGTCGCGATAATCCCCAAGAGCAGCCATACCCTGCTTGGTGATCGTCCTTCACCTCTTGATGATCATCCTTCATCATGCTTATCCAATGGCCGTCCCCCATCATTGATCTTTTCTATCCGGCATTCGTCCTATGTCGAGATAAAGAGCAGGCCATCCCCTGCTAGGTAATCGTCCTTCACCTTTGATGACCATTCCTCATCAATTATTTTATTTATTCTTTAACCCGATGGCCGTCCCCGTCGTGGTCCCTTTTAATTTTCCTGATGATCGTCCTTCATCAGGTTTTACCCGATGGCCATCCCCGTCATTGTTTACTTTACCATTCAACCTGATGGCCATCCCCGTCAGAACTTTCCTCATTTCTTTAATCCCCAGAGAGTTTTATCACTTTACCCGATGGTCGTCCCCGTCGTGGTTTCTTTATTTTCCCAGCATGATGGTCGTCCCCGTCATTGCTCTACTTATTGTTTTACCCCTAGCAGTCGTCCTCTGCTCGATGGTCGTCCTCCATCGCTTTCATTTGATAATCCTACACAACTAACTCATGCTTGAGTAGGGGCAGCTGTAAACACCCTAAATTTTTCCTCACTATTTCTCACACCATGGCTTGTTGTCTCTCCCCGGATTTCCATCCTGGTACAAACGCGAAAGTGGCGCGGAAAGAATAGAGTCGCCAGCCAGGCATTTTTATCCCGAAGGAACGGGAATGGTAATGTTGCACAAACCAGAAGAAAAGAAAAGGAAGGACACGGGTCCTGCAAACCGAAGAGACTGAGTTCGGGAGTTGGTTACGACCTGGGAAGGTATTAGCACCCAGATCGTCCGCCGTACCCGACGGGATCCACGCTTGCCAAGAAAATGCTTCAAAAGGTGAAGAAATGAAAGCTGCTGCAAAACTAAAACTGAGACTGGATAAGAAAAAAAGAAAAGGGAACTGAAAAAGATATGAAAAAGAACAATGTAGGGAAAATAAAGATTGTGCTCGAACGGGCCCTACCCCGCTGCCTACGTACCTCATCTGGACAATGAGGATTAGAGTCGTCGTAGTTCCCCTAACTAGGGGTAGAAAAGATTGCTTGTGTTTTAAGGCTTGAACTGCCTATGTCAATGCTCAGGTGTTGCAGGCTCGGACGACGAGTGCGTTACCGTCTTGCAAAATGACAAGTAGGAGCAAGTTCGCATACGGAGCGAAGGAGATGATAAGAGAATTCCCGAAGGAAAGACGCTTATTGTTTGTTTGTGTTTCTTAGAAGCTTTTTATGAGTGTGTCACAAGAAAGTGAACTCAAGCTCTTTTCCATGGAATGTGCACTTGTCACTACATTCCAAGATGGAATAATAGAACAAGCACACTCAAGTAAGGAGAAGATCCCCAAAACTTGAACCCAGAGACTAGGGCCTAAGCTCACTAACTCATTAACTTATTAAGTGTTTTTGGTATTTACAATGAAGAAGTGTTTTTTATGGTTTTCTTGGTGAAGATGATACCCTGATCAGACTTGTACATCACAAGGCAAGCTTGTACTATCCCAAGATGGGAAGACTACAAGTGTCTCATGGGATAAGGCTATTGTTCAAGGTATCACTTCAAACTTTATTAGGTGTCTTCTTTAGAGTTTTGAGATGAGAAGAGAAAAGAAACCAAAAGGATAACAAAGGCAAAAGTCTAATGGGGGACTAATGAGTCCTAAGTGTTGTCATGCATGGAAGTCCTAGGTTAGTGAGGTTTACTATCCTAAAGAAGAAAGAAAGAAAGAGAAAAGAAGAAGAAAGAAGAATAGGGAAGGGAGGAAGTAAGGCCTAAGCCCAACAATCACAAGGTTAGAACAAATAATAATAAGAAGAGAAGAGATAAGATTTGGAGGTGTGGGAATCACATCCACACCTCTCACTTACCAAAGCCCCTGAAATGGTTAATGACACAAGCATAAAGGCAATATAAAATGATCACAATGCCATACCAATATCACACAAACAGAAGTGAAGTCACACACATAAATTCTCAATGCAAACACAAGTCACAAGAATGAGAAAAGAAGCACACCAATCAACATGAGGTAACATGAATCACATAGCAAAGCAAATCAAACTTGAGAAGATGTAAAGCAAAATAAAGAAATTACAAACTCAAGGCACAAGACCAGAACCCTAATCAAGTTAGAAAAGTGCTTAAGAAGAAAGAGAGATGAAGAGGAGAAGGGCACAAAGCTAAGCAATTACATTATAGGAAGAAAGAAGCAAAAGAAGTGAGGTGGATACACATAAGAATGGAAGATCTCCAAAGGCAAACAAATTACAAATTCCTAAACAAAAACCTCAACCCAAGATCAGAAAGGTATCAAGACCCTAAAAAGACTCTAAACAAGATGAAGAAGTTGGCACAAGTTCCCTTCTAAGCTAAGGAGAGGACTTATGATCAAAAAGAAACAAAATGGGACAAGTTGAGAACAAAAAGTCAAATCAAATCAAGTATGCACCCAAAAATTCCACAACCTTGGACAAGAGATCTTCAATCATGATATAACAACATGCCAAAAGGAGAGGAAGAAATTCAGAAGCTATACAAGTCAAATGAGGATACAAACATGAACTAGGGTTAAGAAGCTTCACTCACAAGTCAAGGACTAAAGTCAATTGAACAAGTTTCTAAAAATCAGAACAAAAATCACACATAAAATACACTCTATTATGGATCCAGAGCAAAAAGAACTAACAAAAAATTCAAAATGAGGATCAATATAGAAAATGGACAAGTTAGCATGCTTAAAAATGAATTAAAATGAATTAATTAAAGGGGAGAATTAATTTACACGTGTCAGATGAATATAAATGGAAAATAAAAATGTCAAAAATTAAAGAAAACTAAAAATAACATTCATGAATTATTTTAGAATTTTTGGAAGCCTAAAACTAATTTTAAAAATTAAAAACCAAACTGATATTAAAATGAAATAAAAAGAAAAAGAAAATAAAAGGAAATGGCCAGGGGGTATGAATAGCAAGGCTTCAGTTCAATTTATTTGGGCCTCAAATGCAGGGGGTGTGGATATCAACACAAGCCCACCCAATTCCCAGCGCAGCTTATAGTAATTAGGGTGGAAATTCAATTAAACTGGAAAAAACAGAAACCCTAGGATCAAATGGACGCACCAGGATGGTCCACTCATTAAACACAGGTCAACACAATGATTGGTCCAGGTGAGAGAACAAGATAATTGTTGTGAGGTGCGTGACATTTGGATTAATTCAGATTCAAATTATAAAAAGAAAAACACGTGACCATGAGGGTCCTTCATTAATGAGGTGGCGTGATATGGTGCGTCAAGATGAAAGATCCAAAGGCTCAGGAGTCATCTTCCTCCTTCAAACCCTAAACACTCAATTCCCAGAACCCGGTGACCGGAGCTAGGGCTCCAGCACCGGAAAGAGCAAACCATGAACAAAACTTAATAAAAATGGATCAAACTGTCCAGATTAAATAAACAAGGTACGCTGAGTCCAAAAATGGCCATGAAATTCACAAAGGAGCAATGAGCAAGCTGGATCGAAGAGAAACAGGTTTCACCATGAAACTTTAAATCAACATACAAAACTCAATAATGCACCATTTTCAAATCTAAAATGCACAGAATCATCAGCACAACTAGTAGATCACAATGCACACATTTATTTTCATTTCCAGATCCAAGGATTTTGAGCTTACCTGAGACTTGCAGATGCTCTAAAACTCCAAGAAAATGCTCCTACAGCTGCAGATCCACGCACTTTGACCTCCTCTTGCAAAATAAATGCAATATGGAGCTTGGGAGAAGCGGGATCTTGAAATCCGAAAGCTCTTGCTCTTGAATGGCACTTGTATGATTCTTCACTCTCAACTTGAAAGAGTGTGTGCAATATGATCCTTAGAGCTCAAGGATGAATAATATGTGAATAGATTATGAAGAGAATGCTTGAGGAAAAAGTTTAGAAGGGAAATGAAATTAAGCAAGAAAGTGTAGATCTGAAAAATGGAAGAGCCCCTCCACGAATTTAGGGCATGGTTTTCTTTTATATGCTTAGCATTCACACCTGACTAGGGTTTTTGCACCAAGAGTGGCATGGAGAGTGTAATTGAGGTTTATTGGCCAATTTGCATGAAAAGTGTGACTTCCTCATCCACATGTGAAAACCCTCTTTCAAGTGAGCATTCTGACCTCAATCCATCCCTTGATTTGTTTTGAAACAATTCTGACCTTTGATCATGAGTGTAACATGCTTTCTTGATGATTTTGCAATTTTGCCTCTTATGTGGTGCACCACATCCCATGCACGAATTTGATGGTATTTTGGGAGAAAATCACTTCTTATGCAATGCTTTATAAGTTTGTAATCATATTTGGCCCATACCAACACTCAAAAATAAGTTTCATGTATTTTTGCATTTGTGGAAGCTTGGAATTTCAAGTCATGCCCTAGTTTTACACCAATTTTCGAGGGCCTTAACTTTCTAACCATAAGGGCTGTGAAAATGATCTTGTACTTTTTGAAAATGGGAGGCCTTAATATTCAACTTTCATGTTTGGATTTGGTTTATTTGAAGCTTTTTTCACCAAGTTATGCTTACTTGAAAATTAGGGCAAAAACTTACTAAAAATGGAATTTTCCATGACCAACCATATGCCAATTTTGCAAAACACCTCAAAACCTCATGATTCTTGATCCTTGATCTTGCCAAATCTATTTTAATGTTATAAGAACATCCCTTGGCTATAAAAATGGGGTTGGACCCTTTGAAATCTCACAGTTGACTTTTATAAGGCACAGTTGACCAATTTCTTCATTTTCAAGCAACTGAAGAAATACCTGACTTCCACAAGGAATTTTCTCACCAAATTTCATCCCTAGGATCCTCTTAACATATAAGAGACTTTGCCCAAATGAAATGGCCAAAGTATTAAGGTTTTCATGCTTGAAACTCAAACCCTAATTTGGGATCATTGTGTAGGAGCTTTGCCCTAGCTTGAAATTCCCTGATGATCTTCCAACCTTCTGAGCTTTTGTGAATGATCTTGAACTTGTGAATGCAACATAGATCCCTCATAGGACTTGAACAAATCCATTGGGACCCTTGTCAAAGCTTATGATGCTTCAAAAACCTCCACAGATGATCATATGCCTAATGCTAGGTCATGAGAATGTTATGCCTCATCTTTCCATGCTAAGATGCCAAGAATATGATATGTTCATGATGAATATGATATGATATGATGCTTAAAAAGAAGAGGGAAAATTTGGGGTGTTACAGCTGCCCCTATTCAAGCAACTGTTAATCTGAAAAGGACGGTAGCACGGGCTATCGACAGTTCAAGATAAACTGTGATTGAATACCAAGCAGACCAGAAATTTGCACTCTGACGAAAAATGCAGAAACTGGGAAATAAACCCAACCAAATGACGCTTTGGTGACTGAAGTGGAGAGAAAGCAGACGAGCCTCTTCCAAGTTGAAACCAATATTTGGAATCAGAAAACATTAACAGACGAGTCTTCTTCGAACAATCCTGTTACGCCAGGAACTGGACATACGAGTCCTCACATACTTTGCAAAACATACGACTTGAGACAGACGAATCTCCTTCGGATATACCTTTTACGCCAGGACCGGTGACCATTTTGACATTTATTCCCACAGTCAGGATTTCAAACCTCTTCAATACAGACGAGTATTAGATGATCATCAAGAGAAACACAGACGAGTGCCATAAGTCAATGATACAGACGAATATCAGACGATGATCTAAGAAACACAGACGAGCGCTTCAGGCGATGATACAGACGAATATCAACCAGTGGTACAGACGAATACCAAAAATCCAACACAGACGAGCATTTGGAGTAGCAATACAGACGAGTATCAAGGTAATTGTCAAATCCACACATATGGATATAAACTAACACTGACGAGTGTGAGATGATACAGACGAGTATCCAAATAAATGCAGGCCAGCTTCAAACAGATAACAAACACAGACGAGTGCTGGAGAATGCAAACAAACAACCACAAATATCAAGCATCAAACACAGACGAGTATTGGGAAGTGCAGCCTAACAATAGTAAATACAACCATGGGTAACTGCTGTGGAAAGCAAACGAGCAATACCAAAGTGATAACACAGACGAGTGTTGAGAAATGCAGACGAGTGGCAATAAAGTATGAACACAGACGAGTGTTGGAGAATATTTCCCTGATGGTTGGGAAGATACTTCCTCAAATATCCTTTGTTAGTGACAAGAGTTTTAACAGATAAACTCTGTGGGGGATTGGCCTCCCACTGCTTGTTGGGCATACTTGTAGCGGTAAAATCATGAGTGTAAGTTATTGATTAACTTAACTCAATATACACAGAGTCGCCACCGCGCTTTTATTTATTTCCAAAAGGAAAAAGGTAAAAGAACGAACAAAAACCTAAAGAATCTAAAAGCAAAAGCTAAAAGAAACAAACAGAGAATGGGTAAGGGGATAGGTTACAAATCAGGAAGGTTTTACGCACCCGACTTGTCCGTGGTACTCCACGGGAACCCTTTGAAATATTTACTGCATTTTTGGATTGAAATGGTTTTCTTGAAAAAAAGATTGAAGAGATGAGAAGAAGAACGTTTTTTAAGATTTTGGTGTTTGAAGAGACTAGCGTCTCATGCCTACGTACCCACAAAGTGCAATGCGAGATCAAAACCCCGTAGTTCGTGGTACAAATTGTGAAAAGAAAAATGAGTTGAGTTGATTTTAAAATGTAAAGATAAGTCGTCATTCTTTAGTGAATAATTCCGCTAGAAAGAATGAATCATATCTAAACATATGAAAAGAAAAAGTGCACAAAGGCACAAAAACAATTGAGTGAGTTTTGAAGGTTTTAAAGTTTTTGAGAAGAAAGTTTCGATATGCTTATGTGGTTTAGCATTTATTAAGAAATGAAATAAAAAGGTAAAAGCACATGACCGAAGTCAAGGTTTGATTGAGAAAATGTTTGAAGTTTGAAAACAAAGAAAGTTTTGAAAATAGGAAGGAGATTTGAAAATTTAAGAAGATGGGAAGAGATGAAGGGACTATCCTAAAACTTGAAAATAAAAGCTAAAGGAAGAACGATCAAACCATGTGGCAAACATTCTTTGAAACAATCGGATTTCCATCTTCATAATCAAGTGAACTCAATCGGAGCCAAAATCTTCAATCCATAACAACTCAAGCAAAGGGATAGATCCTAAAATCTAAGTCCGAAACTCCAAGTCCAATGCTAAGGATAGTAACCATAGTCCGAAATTAAAGTCACCAATATTTTAGATGTTTAATCCTTTATTAATGTTTTTGTGTCCAAATGGACAAAGGAAAAATCACAAGCATAATAATATAAACAATAAGCAATATGATGAATGATATAGAAGCATAATAAGAGAGATAAGGAGCGAGAGATTGAAATAAAGAGGATAAGGTGCGAGAGATTGAATTAAAATGTTAGTATATTCACATTATTATAATATTTACATAATAGGTGGTATGATGAACTTAATCAAGCATAACCACGAAAAAAATAACAAAATCGAGGCAACCGGATCCAAATAGATCGCATTCCGAATAGGGACAAGTTTAGGTCTATCTTAAGCAATCGCCGAGTAATTTACGGAGTAATTACCCTACAAATGAGGCCGGCCACCACCAATTAAGGTGGAAAATATTTGTGCTAATACATGTTAGAGAAATGATATAATGAACCATTCTCCGAAAACATGTCGCACAAAAAGAACAGGTAATGGTCTAATCTTAATCGGGATTCCTCATTGAATTATCGAAAGCAACCTATCACGATTCCAAAGTATGGAGAATGATCCAAATGATCATTCATCCATAGATTTGAAATAATGAAGATTAAACATCTTCGAAAACCAATAATCGCGAATCGGAGATCTCATCGACCAAAAAGAAAATAAGATGAATAAGAAAGTAGATCAAACATTCATGATCCACACACCAAAACAAATTCAAAGAAAAAAAAATATAAAGAAAGTTTAAAGAGAAGCTTACTAAAATATTTTTAAAATTTCTTCCAAAAGCTTTTTTCACATATCTTATAAAACAACTTTTAAAAATCACAACCAAAACAAGTAAGAATCAAAAAGAATAAAATAAAATAAAATAAAAGAACATATAAAAGATAAGGGGGGGTGGCTCAGGATTGAGGAATATTAATAGCAGATCCAATGTTTAGCCAAGGCCCAAACCAAATCTCTGTCTTAAAAAATAAAAAAAATAAAAGCAAATGTATAGAAAAAAGAAGAAGAAAAAAAAGACTCAGAATCAATTCCCCTCTTCTTCTCAAAGCCGAAGCACTATACCTCTTCTTCCCTAAAAGAAGTTTCCTCTCTTTGAACAACAACTCGCAAGAAATTTTCCGCCGCGACAATTGCTTTCAAATTACCGATGAGTCTTTTTTTTATTTCACTTTTTTCTAATCTCTTTCTCGGTCTCAAACTCTCTGTGGTGAAGATGCAAATTGTTCGTTAGCTTCCATCGAAGAAAGGTTATGGAAGTTTTGTTGTGATGAAACTTGAAAGGTTTACTATTGAAGGTTAATTTGTGACTATGAGATGGCTAAAGATGAAAATATGAAGGTTTACGAATTTCATATTTTTGAAATTGTGGACGACGAATTTGAAGCTTGGGATTGATTTTCTGCAGGGTGTTTGGGGGCTCTTCAAGCTTAAGAAAATGAGAGGGAGATGCTTTAATTTATAGAGGGAAAAGTCAGGATTTGAAAATAGATTCAGATGCCGTTTTGTGATTTTCATTTGCGTTTTGAATATCAGGCCAATCTCGTGTTCAAGTATTGAATCAGTCTGCGTTTTATTTGTGTTTTGCTTGCGTTTCAATTCGGTTTTGCCCTGCCTCAGCTGATGCGTTTTGTTCGCTTTCTTATTGCGTTTTGGTTAATGACAGGTGCGTTTAGTATTGATGTTGGCTGGTAGTTGATGTAAAGCTGCGGCTTTTGCTGATAGTTGGGCTTGAGCTGGAAAGGCTTGTGTTGGTAGCTTGTTGGTGTCTGCGGAAAACTTGTGCTTTTGAGTTCGTGAGCTGGCTTGTATGCGTGTTCAGCTGTGTGCAGCGGCTGAGTTTTGTACTTGTGTAGGCTTGTGAATTGAAGATTGGCTTGGTGTGATGCTGGTGCGGAACGGCTGGAAGGAATGCTTGCTGTTTGGTTGTAGGCTAGCTGATGTGAGGAAGTGGCTTGTTGAGGCTTGTTGTTTTTGAGCTGCGGGAATGAGAAGTGAAGCTGGTGTGAAGTTGGAAAGTGCAAGCTGATGGTTTGGCTGGAATGTTGACGTGTTGACTTGAGAGTGTGATGCGAGCTGCTTGAGTCTCACGTGCGTGAAGCTGGGTTTTGCAAGTCTAGTGGCTGCAAAGTGTGTTGGTATGTGATAGGAGTGGCTTGAATTGTTTATTTGCAAATAATTGGAACAAAATCACGTGTGATTGCATTGGCTTGGTGTGGAGAGTTTCTTTTTAATGAATGGGCCAATGGGCCCTTTTCCATAACTTTATTTCTCTAAAATGCAAAATGTACTAAAAAAAGGACTTTTGATAATGATTTTTTTTTTGGATATTTCTTTGGCAATATATACATTTTTTTTTATGAATTTGGTGATAGAATATGGGCTAAAAAATGGTAAAATGTTTAGAAATTGATAATGGAATAATAAAAAAAATGGATGGAATGATCGGCTCAATTAGCAAAATGGATAATGGATATTTGTAAAAAATGAAAAAAAATCGAAAAATGAATTATAAAATGGTTATTGAAAATGGTTAAGAAAGATAGTAAATTGGAATAATTGAATGATCGAAAAAAATGGAAAATAATGATGGTTGAATAATAATGGGAAAAAATGGATAATCGGATAATGGATGATTGGATGGAATTTGAAATTTTTGGTGAATTGAATTAAAAAAAGAAAATGAATATGGGATTGATAGTTTTAAACCCACAACAAACTCTGATTTTTTCAACAAACCACTGATACAACCACTTCTGAACTACTGAACACCTCGTAACTCAAACCACAACCATCTTCTGAAAAAATGCCTTGACTATTCGAATCCACACTGAGGAAGATAAATCCTCAGATGAATCACTGGTAAACTGATGAACAAACCAAACTTCACACGCAACATTTTTCAATAAACTGATGGACTTCACACATAACACAGCTTGATCTTTGAACATGTACTTTCTGAGGAATAAACCACTGGCACAAACAACTTGCAATCGAAACAATCTTTTGATAGTTTGACCAAGATTAGGTCAAACGTCCATTTGAATCGAATCCTGAACTGAACAACCACATCTAATTTGAAACACTGTTTGTCTTTGAAATCCTGCAACACAGAGAAGAAGAAGAAGCAACTGCAACATATTTTTTTTGATATTTTGGTTAGAAGTTAGTAAATATAAACAAATAACAAAAATTAAATGGTGATCCTCTGCAAGGCATAGACCTGCACCTGAAAAAGAATAAACGACCAGTGCGTGATCTTGTTTGTATGCGAAATGCAGATGAGATACGAAAAATCTTAGGGTCAAAAATTAGGGTCTGACAGATGCCCCTATTTAAGTTTCTTCAATCCAGAGATAATGAAGATTGAAATCTTCGTTACGACAAGATGGAAGATACTTAAATATCCAAAAACCCAATTTTTGATCCCAAGATGCCAAAAACAGGAATGAAGTGGAATGAAACGAACAATATGATATGGAAATGATATGAAGATGATGTGGAACTGATGTGAAACATATGAAAATGTTCTGAAAGCAAATGAAAATGTTATGAAAGCAAAGAAAATAAGTGAAAGCATATGAAATATTATGAGAAAATTTATGAGATGATATGAAATGTTTATGCAAACAAATGAAATGCAGAGAAGTCCGTGAGGGACAAGACGACACATGAAAAAGAATAAACGCTGGGGATAAGGAGCCTAAGACTCTGACGGGAAAAACAACATGCTAGAGACCACCACATGGCTCAGCCAAGACGAAAAATGTCCAATAATGGTAATTGAACAGAAAGGATCACAACATCCAGGAATGGCACTGAATGAAGTAATAACAATCCCGAAAAAGTACACCAGAAACATCCAAGGATGACATTACTGACTTTAATAGGGATATCCGAGAATGGCATCGGAAAAAGGTAATCACAACATTTTATAATAACAATCAGATAAAATGTGAATTACAACATCTGAGGATGGCAATCAGATAAAATGTGAATCACAACATTCAGGAACAACACTGAATGAAATGGGAAAGATTCGGGAAAGTACATCAACTCAATGATGACTCCAACATGGAAATCCGAGAATGGCAATCGGAAGGAAAGTGATCACAACATCTGAGAATGGCAATCAGATAAAATGTGAAGCACAACTTTCAGGAACAGCACTGAGTGAAATGGGAGAAGGGTCCAGGACAGTACATCAAATCAATGATGACTTCACTATGGACATCCGAGAATGGCATCGGATAAAAGGGTGTAATATCTGAGAAGACGCAACAAGTAGGTGAAAAAGTTCTGGAGAGACAGACACATGCCAAGTAAATTAGACTTTAACCAAAAAGTAAGAAATTGAAAACAACAAGACCTCGAGAAATGCATATGAGGACTAAAACACTCAGTATGCAGACATTTACGAAAATGGGGACTAAACCACCCACAAACACGCATAATGATGACTAAAACACTCAAATATGCAAAGGTTAACAAGAATGGGGAATAACACACCCGAGAAAACGCATAATGAGGACTAAAACACTCAAATATGAAAAGGTTAACAAGAATGGGGAATAACACACCCGAGAAAACGCATAATGAGGACTAAAACACTCAAATATGCAAAGGTTAACAAGAATGGGGAATAACACACCCGAGAAAACACATAATGAGGACTAAAACACTCAAATATGCAAAGGTAACAAAACTGGGGAATAACACACCCGAGAAAATGCATAATGAGGACTAAAACACTCAAATATGCAAACATAAACAAAACTGGGGAATAACACACCCAAGAATACGCATAATGAGGACTAACACACTCAAATATGCAAACAGAAACAAGACTGGGGAATAACACACCCAAGAATATAACGTGAGAGAAAATGCTGACAACCAGTTTAGACTCTTAGAGGAGTGGAAAGGATGGAAAACTGATTCTTCGACACAGAGATCACTGCCATTCTGCTCGGAAATTAGAGATGCTACTGCTGAACAAATCTCTGTCACACCAGTAAATTGTACCAAGTTGAAAATCTTTCAAGAGAAGTCATGCGAAGCTGCTCGGGGATTCTTGAAGAAAGTTGCCCCCAGTTCAGTGACTGATGAAGGTAAACTGATAATGGATTCAGTTCTTGACTACTGCTGGAGAAAAATAATCCGATTTTTGAGATAACTGTTGAGAAAATAAACTGATCATGGCCTCAGTTCTTGAAATGAAGGTTGAGACAACAAACCCAGTATGACACTTGTAGAGAATCTTCTGACCAACCATATCTGAGAATAACTTGCACTGATCAACAATTCTTGAACCATAGGAACTGAGAAAAACTTGCCCCTTGGTAGGATCACCGACCAAGTTTCTTAACTGTTTGAAAATTCCTTGATGAGGAAAGTTTATTTGCAAAATAAAAAATGTTTGTACAAACCTGGTAATTTTAATGCAAAGTTCAATGCAAAGTTTGAAATTAAGAATCATCTTTGGAATGAAATTTATTGATGTAAAGTAAATGAAAACATTGTCAAAACACGGCGGTTGAGACAACATGAAAGATATAGCAACGGTAAGAAACAAATGATTGGTAACGAACTTGGGAGTCAGTTTACGCAACCTTGTTGTAGTGTGCTTTTCAAAAGAAACTTGGATTCAATTAGGACTTTTGAAGGTTGTAACGTGGCCTGGTTCACGGTTTATGAATCAAAGGATATAGGCTCAAAGTTTATTTGTACCCAACCCAACTTCGTGATGAACTTCAGTCCTACATTCAATTAATTCAGCCTATGCATCCAAGTTCCAAGATATTTGGGATTACTCAGATGAAGATGGTTCGTAAGCCAAAGGATTTTGAGATAGCAGTCATCTCTTCCTTTTTAATGAGGACTTTGGTCAACTCAACTTATTTTTGCTGAGGAATTTTGATGACCTCTTGACAAATCTTTCTCTTTATTATCCCTAATTTTTGCCTGAACTGTGTTATTTCAACTTATAGCCAGCGGGATGCCCCAGTTTTTGCCTAAGTCTCCTTCATAGGTTTTGACTTAGCGGGTTTTGATTTTTTTTAATCATTTTTTCAATATCATTTTTTTTGAAAGATAATGACTGCATGGCTTGATGATTACGATGAACCACCATTGGCTTTTGAATTGAGAAACATCTTCAACACTTCTTGATGTGTGTGAAGGAAAGCTTGAGACTACAACTTTTGTTGAAAGGCGTCTTGAATGATTCTCTTGTACTTGAATGCACATTCGAATTAATTGAGAACTACCCATCCCCGGGTTAAAATTGCGGGTTTTTTCGAATAGAAAGAAACTCCAACTTCAAGGCTCGAAGGGGTTGACAAAGGATTAACTTCCTTATTTCTCCAGTGTTTGGGATTTGAAACAATGCCTGTATATCATCAGCCGAGTCTCAATTGAAAGCATACCAACAACAATTATGGGTATCTCGTTTTCATCATCCTCCCTCCAATCATTGTAAAACTTTGAGAAAAGATAAATGAACTTTGAGATATAAAGCATAAAGATGCAAATGAAATTGAATCAAAACAAAGCAATGCTCATTTCATTAAAATCAACATGAAAGTACAAACAAGCTTAAAAGCAAACAACTTAATATGATTGAAGAAAAATTTGCAAACATAAAGAAACAATGGCCTAGTGATCTATCAACAACAAGGATGAGCTGTTCCGTCTGATATTCTGGCCTTGAAGAAAAATTGACAATTGAAGTCTTCTAGAAGATTCACTTCCCAAGCTTCGGCAAAGGATTGTTGATAACATTGGGATTAAGGTCATTAAAGTAAAGGATGTTGTTCATGATAAGTTCTTGCACTTTAGCCTTCAGTGCAAAGCAATGTTCCAAGTCATGACCAGTTCCACCTTGATGAAACTCACAGCGAAGATCCGATCTATAACCAACCGGAAGAGGATTTGGAACAGGAGGCGGAGGCCTAGTAGTAATTAAACCACTCTTAATCAAGGAAGGGAACAACTCAGTGTAAGGCATATGAATAGGGTCAAAGTTTGGCCTATTGCGATACTGATTTTGTTCGGCAGCAGGACGAGGAGCCTGAGCTTGAGCTCGAATCTGAACTTGAGCTTGAGCTGGTCGAGCTTGACTTTGAGCTTGAGTTTGAGCAGGTTGAGTTTTAACAACAGGAGCAATTGCAGCTACATATGGTTGAACATATCATTGTTGCGGGTGATAAGGCCTCCTCTCAGTTGAAACAACATAAGCATCACCATCTCTTCTCTTGTGAGGATTCCCAAACGACTTTCTTGCAGCATTAGGATCTTCAGAATTGGTAATCTTACCCTTCTTGATACCTTCCTCTAGTCTTTCTTCGATAGTGACTAGATCAAAAAAACCAGATGAAACACTTCCTACCATTTTCTCCCAAAAGAACGGTTGAAGAATGTCCATGAACAAACCAGTTAATTCCTTCTCGGGCAAAGGTGGTTCCACTTGAGCAGCTAGCTCTCTCCAATGCTGAGCATACTCTTTGAACGATTCTTTCTCTTTCAGTGACATATTTTGAAGTTGATGACGATCAGGCGCCATGTCCAGATTATACTTATACTGTCTTACAAAAGCATCAGATAAATCTTTCCAGCTTCGAATGTGACTCTTCTCAAGTCCAACATACCACTTCATGGAAGCACCACTCAAACTATCTTGAAAACAGTGAATAAGCAGCTTGTCATCCTTAGCATGCGCAGCCATTTTGCGACAATACATCAGCAGATGAATCTTTGGACAAGTATGACCATTGTACTTCTCAAATACAGGAACCTTGAATTTATCAGGAAGAACCAAGTTGGAAACCAAACACATGTCTATCGCATCAGAACCAAAGACATCCTTTCCTTCTAGACCTCTTACCCTCTTCTCAAGAGTCAAACATTGCTCTCTAACTTCATCCATATATCCAGGTTCACCCTGACTTTCAGCTTGTTGACCAGCAGCTTGGTACAAGAAAGGAGAATTCTGATAAGTAGTCTGAGCAGTAGTGTGCACAACAGGTTGAGGTTCGACAAAAGTCGGAGCTGAAAAGACTGGCACAACAGATGGACCACCAACTTGAGCAGTAGCAGAAACTGGCACATAATCCGGAGGTAACCCATATTCTGGCCAAGTAGAAACCGGTTGCTGAACAACAGGAGGATCAACAACAGCAGTAAAAACTTCAGAGATAACAGTCCTTTGAGGTGGTTCACCTCGAGCAATCAGAACTTGCATCATTTCAGTGAGCCTGGTCATACCGGCCTTCAACTCATCAATTTCCATTAGGACTTCCATGTTATGTTGTTCTTGGTGTTCCATTCTCAATCTGATAGCTCTCAATCTGTTAGCAGCTCTAGTACCGTATCTGTGGTGAGGAGTCAGCTTGACGGATCAACAGACAACTGATGAAAGAAACAACCGGGATGAGTTCCCACACAACACGGATGAACACAAGAATATGCGAGGATGCAATGATGTGCAATGTTCACTTCCATTTTCAGAAAAACAACTCGACTATTGCAAACATGGTCAACATCGAGAATACTGTCATGAAAAATCTTGACAAAAAGGAATATTTATTTTTTCCTAACATTTGCAATAATCGGAATTGTTTTCCTTGAAAAATGGTTGTGAAGATGATCATGATGAATATGTAGATGCAACAAACACAAACAAGATCACGCAAAGCACACAGGTTCAAAGGTTCGAATCACGAGCATGGAGTCAAGGGATAAGAACCAACCCACACAGGCATGTACTAAGGTTTGTCTTCATTGTACATGCAAAAAACCAGAAGGGTGCTAACAGAGGTTCCCGGAGTTAACAGCCATTTTTAGAATATTATCGGTACGTTGGATTACTCCCCAACCGATAACATTCTTAAAATAGACCTCGTCCGAGTGTAGTATCGCGTGACAACCACCTTAGGTTTACACCCAGACAGTTTCCGCACTACGTTCCTAAATTGGCTTAGATTGGTTAAGGGTTCTACGGTCCTCAGTATGATCAGCTCAAGGTCGGAAGATAATGCCACGTACGATTACTCGTCATGACATTGATAATCCAAGAGAGCCTAACCGAGTGGAGATTATCAAATTGATATTGCTTTGGACTACTCCATCGCATATCGCTTCGAATATTGCCGTCCTATCATAAGTTCCACTCAGATCCGGGTTAGAATCTATCTCACAGAGAATCACCAAAACCGAAACAGAAAAATCAAGTAACAAGCAAATCAAACTAAAGCAGTAAACAAATCAAAGTAGGCCGAATTCACTTAGAGATTGACTCCCCAGCAGAGTCGCCACTTTTCTGTAGCGGTAAAATCATGAGTGTAAGCAATTGATTAACTTAACTCAATATACACAGAGTCGCCACCGCGCTTTTATTTATTTCCAAAAGGAAAAAGGTAAAAGAACGAACAAAAACCTAAGGAATCTAAAAGCAAAAGCTAAAAGAAACAAACAGAGAATGGGTAAGGGGATAGGTTACAAATCGGGAAGGTTTTACGCACCCGACTTGTCCGTGGTACTCCACGGGAACCCTTTGAAATATTTACTGCATTTTTGGCTTGAAATGGTTTGCTTGAAAAAAAGATTGAAGAGATGAGAAGAATAACGTTTTTTAAGATTTTGGTGTTTGAAGAGACGAGCGTCTCATGCCTACGTACCCACAAAGTGCAATGCGAGACCAAAACCCCGTAGTTCGTGGTACAAATTGTGAAAAGGCAAATGAGTTGAGTTGATTTTAAAATGTAAAGATAAGTCGTCATTCTTTAGCGAATAATTCCGCTAGAAAGAATGAATCATATCTAAACATATGAAAAGAAAAAGTGCACAAAGGCACAAAAACAATTGAGTGAGTTTTGAAGGTTTTAAAGTTTTTGAGAAGAGAGTTTCAATATGCTTATGTGGTTTAGCATTTATTAAGAAATGAAATAAAAAGGTAAAAGCACATGACCGAAGTCAAGGTTTGATTGAGAAAATGTTTGAAGTTTGAAAACAAAGAAAGTTTTGAAAATAGGAAGGAGATTTGAAAATTTAAGAAGATGGGAAGAGATGAAGGGACTATCCTAAAACTTGAAAATAAAAGCTAAAGGAAGAACGATCAAACCATGTGGCAAGCATTATTTGAAACAATCGGATTTCCATCTTCATAATCAAGTGAACTCAATCGGAGCCAAAATCTTCAATCCATAACAACTCAAGCAAAGGGATAGATCCTAAAATCTAAGTCCGAAACTCCAAGTCCAATGCTAAGGATAGTAACCATAGTCCGAAATTAAAGTCACAAATTTTTTAGATGTTTAATCCTTTATTAATGTTTTTGTGTCCAAATGGACAAAGGAAAAATCACAAGCATAATAATATAAGCAATAAGCAATATGATGAATGATATAGAAGCATAATAAGAGAGATAAGGAGCGAGAGATTGAAATAAAGAGGATAAGGTGCGAGAGATTGAATTAAAATGTTAGTATATTCACATTATTATAATATTTACATAATAGGTGGTATGATGAACTTAATCAAGCACAACCACGAAAAAAATAACAAAATCGAGGCAACCGGATCCAAATAGATCGCATTCCGAATAGGGACAAGTTTAGGTCTATGTTAAGCAATCGCCGAGTAATTTACGGAGTAATTACCCTACAAATGAGGCCGGCCACCACCAATTAAGGTGGAAAATATTTGTGCTAATACATGTTAGAGAAATGATATAATGAACCATTCTCCGAAAACATGTCACACAAAAAGAACAGGTAATGGTCTAATCTTAATCGGGATTCCTCATTGAATTATCGAAAGCAACCTATCACGATTCCAAAGTATGGAGAATGATCCAAATGATCATTCATCCATAGATTTGAAATAATGAAGATTAAACATCTTCGAAAACCAATAATCGCGAATCGGAGATCTCATCGACCAAAAAGAAAATAAGATGAATAAGAAAGTAGATCAAACATTCATGATCCACACACCAAAACAAATTCAAAGAAAAAAAAATAATAAGAAAGTTTAAAGAGAAGCTTACTAAAATATTTTTAAAATTTCTTCCAAAAGCTTTTTTCACATATCTTATAAAACAACTTTTAAAAATCACAACCAAAACAAGTAAGAATCAAAAAGAATAAAATAAAATAAAATAAAAGAACATATAAAAGATAAGGGGGGGTGGCGCAGGATTGAGGGATATTAATAGAAGATCCAATGTTTAGCCAAGGCCCAAACCAAATCTCTGTCTTAAAAAATAAAAAAAATAAAAGCAAATGTAAAGAAAAAAGAAGAAGAAAAAAAAGACTCAGAATCAATTCCCCTCTTCTTTTCAAAGCCGAAGCACTATACCTCTTCTTCCTTAAAAGAAGTTTCCTCTCTTTGAACAACAACTCGCAAGAAATTTTCCGCCGCGACAACTGCTTTCAAATTACCGATGAGTCTTTTTTTTATTTCACTTTTTCTAATCTCTTTCTCGGTCTCAAACTCTCTGTGGTGAAGATGCAAATTGTTCGTTAGCTTCCATCGAAGAAAGGTTATGGAAGTTTTGTTGTGATGAAACTTGAAAGGTTTACTATTGAAGGTTAATTTGTGACTATGAGATGGCTGAAGATGAAAATATGAAGGTTTACGAATTTCATATTTTTGAAATTGTGGACGACGAATTTGAAGCTTGGGATTGATTTTCTGCAGGGTGTTTGGGGGCTCTTCAAGCTTAAGAAAATGAGAGGGAGATGCTTTAATTTATAGAGGGAAAAGTCAGGATTTGAAAATAGATTCAGATGCCGTTTTGTGATTTTCATTTGCGTTTTGAATATCAGGCCAATCTCGTGTTCAAGTATTGAATCAGTATGCGTTTTATTTGTGTTTTGCTTGCGTTTCAATTCGGTTTTGCCCTGCCTTAGCTGATGCGTTTTGTTCGCTTTCTTATTGCGTTTTGGTTAATGACAGGTGCGTTTGGTATTGATGTTGGCTGGTAGTTGATGTAAAGCTGCGGCTTTTGCTGATAGCTGGGCTTGAGCTGGAAAGGCTTGTGTTGGTAGCTTGTTGGTGTCTGCGGAAAACTTGTGCTTTTGAGTTCGTGAGCTGGCTTGTATGCGTGTTCAGCTGTGTGCAGCGGCTGAGTTTTGTACTTGTGTAGGCTTGTGAATTGAAGATTGGCTTGGTGTGATGCTGGTGCGGAACGGCTGGAAGGAATGCTTGTTGTTTGGTTGTAGGCTAGCTGATGTGAGTAAGTGGCTTGTTGAGGCTTGTTGTTTTTGAGTTGCGGGAATGAGAAGTGAAGCTGGTGTGAAGTTGGAAAGTGCAAGCTGATGGTTTGGCTGGAATGTTGACGTGTTGACTTGAGAGTGTGATGCGAGCTGCTTGAGTCTCACGTGCGTGAAGCTGGGTTTTGCAAGTCTAGTGGCTGCAAAGTGTGTTGGTATGTGATAGGAGTGGCTTGAATTGTTTATTTGCAAATAATTGGAACAAAATCACGTGTGATTGCATTGGCTTGGTGTGGAGAGTTTCTTTTTAATGAATGGGCCAATGGGCCCTTTTCCATAACTTTATTTCTCTAAAATGCAAAATGTACTAAAAAAAGGACTTTTGATAATGATTTTTTTTTTGGATATTTCTTTGGCAATATATACATTTTTTTTTATGAATTTGGTGATAGAATATGGGCTAAAAAATGGTAAAATGTTTAGAAATTGATAATGGAATAATAAAAAAAATGGATGGAATGATCGGCTCAATTAGCAAAATGGATAATGGATATTTGTAAAAAATGAAAAAAAATCGAAAAATGAATTATAAAATGGTTATTGAAAATGGTTAAGAAAGATAGTAAATTGGAATAATTGAATGATCGAAAAAAATGGAAAATAATGATGGTTGAATAATAATGGGAAAAAATGGATAATCGGATAATGGATGATTGGATGGAATTTGAAATTTTTGGTGAATTGAATTAAAAAAAGAAAATGAATATGGGATTGATAGTTTTAAACCCACAGCAAACTCTGATTTTTTCAACAAACCACTGATACAACCACTTCTGAACTACTGAACACCTCGTAACTCAAACCACAACCATCTTCTGAAAAAATTCCTTGACTATTCGAATCCACACTGAGGAAGATAAATCCTCAGATGAATCACTGGTAAACTGATGAACAAACCAAACTTCACACGCAACATTTTTCAATAAACTGATGGACTTCACACATAACACAGCTTGATCTTTGAACATGCACTTTCTGAGGAATAAACCACTGGCACAAACAACTTGCAATCGAAACAATCTTTTGATAGTTTGACCAAGATTAGGTCAAACGTCCATTTGAATCGAATCCTGAACTGAACAACCACATCTAATTTGAAACACTGTTTGTCTTTGAAATCCTGCAACACAGAGAAGAAGAAGAAGCAACTGCAACATATTTTTTTGATATTTTGGTTAGAAGTTAGTAAATATAAACAAATAACAGAAATTAAATGGTGATCCTCTGCAAGGCATAGACCTGCACCTGAAAAAGAATAAACGACCAGTGCGTGATCTTGTTTGTATGCGAAATGCAGATGAGATACGAAAAATCTTAGGGTCAAAAATTAGGGTCTGACAATACTCTACTGGGGAAGTAAACTGCTTGGGGATCCCACCTGCCATAACTTAGCTGGGGAAAATCTGTCTTGGGAGAATGTGACGCCATCCTGCAAAACCTGCAACAACAGAAAACACATATGTGCCCCGGGGACTTGCATGGTATGATCTATTCATCCATCATCACCCGACACTCACAGAAGATTTCAAATGTTTCCCTGCAATGTGATTTTTCTTTCAAATTATCACCATGTTTTAAATGCAATGCTATTTTTGCCAAAAATTCAGGACATTTTGCAAACAAAAATAAACACGACACAACTTTTTGACTGAATATTCTTTTATTGAAAGGCCTCTGAATAGGCAAAGATTTTACATCAAGAAGAAACCACCTGGAAAGAGGTAGCTACCATAAAATTGAGAAAATAAACTATCCTAATGGCAACGGACACGGCATCCTAATGAGTATCCTTCTTGCTATGACCAACATGTCTTCAAAACTCTCCATTCTTGCCTTTGCTTTCTGAGAAGATAAGTGGACTGATTCCTATCCTTCTGATATTGTCAAGTTGTACGAAACGAGGATTTGGTTCAGATTACTCGGATCGCAGTTGTTCGCTTATTCCCTTGTTTTACGTGGATCGCCCTTTCGGGTTTTCAATCCACCGGGATACCCTTTTTTGCCTGAGTTGTCTAATGCGGCTTTTCAACTCAGTGGGTGTACATATTTTTTTATTTTCCCTAACTTTTGCCCGAGCTTTTTATTCTGTTTTTAGCTCGCCGGGATGCCCTTTTCTTGCCTGGACTTTAATTCTGTTTTTGTGTCCAGCGGGTCATTTTATGCGAAGTATTTTTTAACTGCGTCCGAGTTAATAGGGGACTGGAAATCTTCTCCATCCATAGTGGTGAGCATCAGTGCTCCGCCTGAGAAAACTTTCTTCACTATGAATGGTCCTTCGTAGTTTGGGTTCCACTTGCCCCTGTGATCTGAACCTGGAGGAACAATCCTCTTGAGCACAAGCTCTCCTACTTGATACTCCCGAGTACGTACTCGTTGGTCGAATGCTCGCTTCATTCTCCTCTGATAAAGCTGACCATGACAAATAGTCTCTAATCTCTTTTCCTTAATTAGACACAACTGATTGTATCGAGCACACACCCATTCAGCCTCATCCAGCTTCACATCCATCATCACACGCAATGAGGGAATCTCTACTTCAACAGGCAAAACTGCCTCCATACCATATACCAATGAGAAGGGAGTTTCCCCAATTGACGTCCTGACTGAGGTTCGGTACCCATGCAATGCAAATGGTAACATCTCATGCCAATCTTTGTAAGTGACAACCATCTTTTGCACAATCTTCTTGATATTCTTGTTTGCCGCCTCTACCGCACCATTCATCTTTGGTCGGTAAGGAGAAGAATTGTGATGCTGGATCTTGAAGTCCCGACACAACTCTGCCATCATCTTGTTGTTCAAGTTAGAACCATTGTCAGTAATGATTCTTTCGGGCACTCCGTATCTACAGATAATGTCTCTTTTCAAAAACCTGGCTACCACTTGACGAGTGACATTGGCATAAGATGCTGCTTCAACCCACTTAGTGAAGTAATAAATCGCGACCAAGATGAAGCGATGACCATTTGAAGCATTAGGCTCTATTTTCCCGATCATGTCAATGCCCCACATAGAAAAGGGCCAAGGAGATGACATGACGTTGAGTGGACTGGGAGGAACATGCACTTTGTCTGCATAATTCTGGCACTTGTGGCATTTACGGGCGTATGAACAACAGTCTGCATCCATCGTCATCCAGTAATACCCCGATCTTAACAACTTCTTAGCCATATCATGCCCTCCTTCATGGGTACCGAATGATCCCTCATGGACTTCCTGCATTAACAAGCTCACTTCGTGTCTATCCACGCATCTGAGCAAGACCATGTCAAAGTTCCTCTTACACAAAACCCCATCTGTATTTAAGAAGAAGCTAGCAGCAAGTCGCCTCAAGGTTTTCTTGTCATTGGATGATGCCCCAACTAGGTATTCTTGCTTTTCCAGGAAGAGTTTGATATCAAAGTACCAAGGTTTCTCATCAGACACGACGTCTATAGAGAAAGCATGAGCTAGTGCGTCAAGCCTGGAAATGTCAATTCTGGGCACATAATTCCAACACAAGACTTTGATGGACGGAGAAAGAGTAGCCAATGCATCGGAAAATTGATTCTCATCACGTGGTATGTACTGAAGCTTAACTGTTGTGAAGAATGTCAACAGTTTTCTGGCGTAATCCCTGTAAGAATTAGATGCTCTTGATGCGTATACCACTTGCCGGTAACCTGATTAATAACGAGGGCTGAATCTCTGAATATATCGAGGGTCTTAATCCGAAGATTAATGGCCTCCTCTATTCCCATTATGCACGCCTCGTATTCCGCTTCATTATTGGTGCAGCCAAATGTAATTCTGGCAGCGAAGGGAAAGTGAACACCTTCAAGAGTAATAAGAACAACACCAACTCCACGTCCATTGATATTGACTGCCCCATCAAACATCAACTTCCATTTGGATTCAGGGTCTGACTCCTCCTCCGGAAGTGGTTCCTCGCAATCGTTTGCTTTGAGGTACATGATGTCCTCATCAGGGAAATCAAACTTCATTGGCTGATAATCATCTTCAAGAGGTTGTTGTAATCTGACAATACACTTCCCTTGATGGCTTTCTGAGAAGTATATTGTATGTCATACTCTGTTAAGATCATTTGCCACCTAGCAACCCTCCCGGTTAACGCTGGTTTCTCAAAGATATACTTGACAGGGTCCATTTTGGAAATTAGCAATGTGGTATGGGTCAACATATACTGTCTCAGTCGGCGAGCAGCCCATAGCAAAGCGCATCAAGTTTTCTCGAGCAGTGAGTATCGGGATTCACAGTCGGTAAACTTTTTGCTAAGGTAATAAATAGCGTACTCTTTTCGACCAGACTCGTCATGTTGGCCTAGAACACACCCCATTGACCCTTCTAGCATAATCAAGTACATGATAAGCGGCCGTCCTGGAACTGGAGGCATTAGAATTGGAGGTGTCTGCAAATATTCTTTTATCTTGTCAAAGGCTCTTTGGCAGTCCTCATTCCACCTGACCGTTTGCTCTTTTCTTAGCAATTTGAATATTGGTTCACACGTGGAAGTTAGATGAGATATGAACCATGAACTGTAGTTCAACCTCCCTAAAAACCCGCACACTTCTTTTTCTGTTCTCGGTGCAGGCATATCTTGTATTGCTTTTACTTTTACAGGATCTACTTCGATTCCCTTCTGACTAACAACGAAACCCAGCAGTTTCCCGGAACGCACTCCGAAAGTGAACTTGTTTGGATTCAACCTCAGCTTATACTTTATCAGTCTATCAAACATCTTCTTGAGATTAACCAGATGCTCTTCTTCGTCTCGGGACTTAGCAATCATATCGTCCACATAACACTCAATCTCCTTGTGTATCATGTCGTGGAACAATGTGACCATAGCCCGCTGATAGGTTGCCCCGGCGTTCTTCAAACCAAATGGCATGACCTTGTAGCAGAATGTACCCACGGGGTAATGAACGTTGTTTTCTCCATGTCTTCCGGTGCCATCTTGATATGATTATATCCGGAGAAGCCATCCATGAAGGAAAACACCGAGAATTGAGCAGTGTTATCTACCAACACATCATTGTGAGGTAATGGAAAGTCATCTTTTGGGCTTGCTCTATTTAAATCCCGGTAATCAACGCACATCCGGACCTTGCCGTCCTTCTTCGGTACAGGTACAATGTTAGCTACCCAAGGTGGGTAACTAGTTACGACAAGGAATTCAGCATCCCACTGTTTCTGAACTTCCTCCTTGATCTTCATCGCCATGTCAGGACGAGTTCTTCTCAACTTCTGTTTCACATAAGGATATTCTTCTCTCAATGGTAGCTTATGCACAACAATGTCGGTATCCAACCCTGGCATATCTTGATACGACCAGGCGAAGATATCCACATACTCACGCAGCATACCAATTAGCTCTTTCTTTACCCCGGCCTGCAGACTGGCCCCAATCTTAATTTCTTTCTTCACGTCTTCAGTGCCGATGTTGATGATCTCAATTTCTTCCTGATGAGGCTGAATAACTCGTTCCTCTTGTTTCAACAATCTGACCAATTCTTCAGGGAGTTCACAGTCTTCCTCAACCCCTTCATCAGCTTGGTAGACAGGATTGTCAAAGTCATGTGTGGTCATAGCAGGAACGTTATCAATGGAATCCGGATGATCAACACTGCACAGATGATGTGCTTATTTCAGAATCTGTTTATTTTTCAAAAGAGACGCAAACACAAAACAAAAAGGAAAAACACATTTCCAATTTTTTTTTTTGTGAAAAATTTAAAACGAAAGAAAGAGAACACAATTTGTCTGAAAATGTCCTTTATTCCATGGTAAAATAATGCATAACAAACATGGTGGCCCATTGTCGCTCCCGAAGATTTGCATCCCGGTACAGACGCGAACGGTCGGCGAAGGGAACAGTGAGAACACACAGCCGTGAACTCACTGGAGATGAAAAGAGTCGCCAGCTAGGCATTTTTATCCCGGAGGAAAGGCAATGCTGCATAGACCTAGAAAGAAATGGATAAGACGGTTGCGAACCAGAGAGACTGAGAAAGGGGGTTGGTTACAACCTGGGAAGGTATTAGCACCCAGATTGTCCGTCGTACTCGACGGGATCCACGCTTAAAAGATTTGTGTTATAAAGGGGTAGTGTCAGTGCAATCTGTGTATAAAATAGCTGGAAAAGAATGTACAGGTGTCAGTGTAGGAGAAGTGAAGTGTATAAATGTATAAGTGATGTGTCAGTGTAAGAATGAGAATGAATTGCTCAAGATCATGAGGCTTAAAGAAATGAGCTGGAAGGAGGGGGAATGAACAGAGACTTTTGTTCGATAACTGTTAAGTTATGCCTACGTATCCTCTCGTGCAATGAGGAAGTCAGAACACCGTAGTTCGACCCAAAGAGACTGATAGATGAATTGACTGATGAACTGCTTGCTTGTCTATGCTCAAGTGTATGACCTGTCTGGCTCAGGTGCTAACTATCTTGCATTAGACGGAAGAAGCGAGCTCTCGTTTATGAGTGAAGGTGATGAGAAAAGAATCCCGGAGGAGACGATTATTGTTTGTTTTTTGTGTTTTCAGTCTTTTATTGCTTTTGAAGTTTGTCATAGGATAATGAGCTTAAGTCTAAACCAATGGGTTAGTAAACTCATCACATCTTCCCTCTGATTAGGGGTAATGAGAATACCTTAAGTGTGAAGTCAGATTCTCACACTTAATCACCTTTGATGTAGGATTAAGATCATTAACCTACTTGTGATTATTTAGATGTTTTTGTTGTTTTTGTTTAGTGTTGAGTAATGAGGTTAAGCCATAATCAAGGATTAAACAGACTCATTACACCATCCTAAAAGAAGGATAATAGATGAGAATGTTTAAGCTGAGGAAGACTCCTCAACTTAATCCATGATTAGGGATTAAACCCATGACAAAACAAGCCTTTATTAAGTGGATTTTATTTAGATTAATGGTATGATGATGAAGTGATTTTTAGAGTTTGTAAGACAACTTGAGGGGGACTTGTCCATTAACACTAGGGTTAGTCCTTCTTAACCACTTAAGGAAGAATTAGAACCCTAATGCAAGGCCCAAGTTACAAGTGATGTCTTGATGATTATTAGATGAATTGATTAAGAGATTTAAACACCTTAAGGGTTTAATACTTAGTGAAATTCTGTAATGAGATGTCCTAAGAGATGTTCCAACACTTAATAGGACATTTGACAAATTTAACCAAAAACTTAAACAGCAGGAAAAATAAACAACACAGAAGTTTGTTAACCCAGTTAAGTGTATAACCACACCTACATCTGGAGGCTACCAAGCCAGGAGGAAATCCACTATTAGTAATATTAATTCTAGACTTAAACCACCCTGTTTAATCTATCACTTAATACTTACCCAATGCAATTTCTACCTAAGACTCACTTAGATAAGAGTACCCTACTCACTCCCCCTCAATCACCCAGTGATCAAGTTTACAAGTTTACAGAAATTGAAGACATCCTTCAAACAATAACAGCTTGATTTTACTTCACAGTTTCAATCAAGTCACAAATGCACTTTTGCTTAAAAGCTCATAAAGTGGTACATAAAAAAACAACCTGCTATTAAAACACTAGACACCCTATTTTGTCTTCTGAAATTCGTGCTAAATTCTATGATTTTCTGTTGTTTAAATAGGTTCTGAATTTTGGGCTTTCTGTAGAATGATCCAGCCCTAATGTGCAGCAGCTGTCACCTTGAATTTAGGGTTTGTTACCTCCTATATTCTAGGTGCATTAGGTCTTCTGTTTTAATCTGAATCTTCAATTTAAAACCTCCCTACAGATGCGCCTTGGTCTGTTTTATCCAGCATTAATTAATTCCAGATAATTCTCCTTAAATATCTCTGATCTGTTAATCAATAATTAATTCTGGTAGCAGGTCTGAGATGTCTCAACATCTGTTGGGACATCCTGACAAAACTGAACTTAGTCATTTATACAATGTCCCAACATCTGGTAGGACATCCTGAACCAAGTTCACATACTCTGTTTGCTAATGTCCCAACATCTGATAGGACATTCTGAACTGAATTTAACATTTCTTGTTTGGTCAAAAATTCTGCCAATTCTTAAACATCTACAAACTCCCCCTTTGGCTAATTTTTGGCTAACATCTTTTCTGGTTTTCAGAGTGCAGCAGAAGTTCTTTTTATCAGAGTATATCATTACTTTTCTGTTGAATTTTATTTGAGATTACTCCCCCTCAAACATATATGTGTCCTGTCTTTATCCAGTCTTGTTCCAACAGAAAAACTTATTCAGTTCAGAAGCAAACAAACAGATTTCATTCATTTAAACAGCAATTACATTTGATGTTGTTCTCCCCCTTGGTAGGCACAAAATTAGGGGCCAAAGAACTATTATCCAGAATTACAAATCATTGCTGTCATTACAAATGCCTCACATACACAGATCACTCAGATTCATCACTCTCAGTAGCTTCCTCCACTTCAGTGTCTTCATCTTTATTAGCTTCACTTGCAGCTTCACTGTCTTCATCAGATGCAGCTGTCTGATCTTCTTCACTTTCCAACCTCTTAATTATTTCATCCAGCTTCTTCTTTCTAGCTTCAAGCTCTTTGCAGGTGCACTTTAGCTCAGCAATTAATGCTTCCTTGGAGATTGGATTCTTAGCAGAGGAGGGACCAACAGATGTCCCAGAAGGAGCTTCAACATCTGCAGCATGATGACTGAGGAATAACTTGTAGTGAAAAGCCAGGGGGCTCTCTCTCTTGCAGGCAGTATCCTTGTCAGTTAAAATCCCAGGATATTGATTGAGTACAATACCACACAGAAATGATGGAAAGGCTATTGGTAGCTTGGTTGCAGAGGAGCTGGCATGCTTCATGGTTTGATCAAAGATGAAAGCTCCATAGTCCATTTTGGTTTGAGTTCCAACAGCATATATAAATCTGGCTAGACCAGTTGAGATTGAGGAAGTGTGGTTAGTAGGCACCCAATTAGATGTACCAATCCTGTTCAGCATGGCATACTTTCTGGTAAGCATGCTTACAGATAGTTTTCCCTTCACAGGCCATGCCTTTACCTGGTCAGCAGTTATCACCTTACAGACTTGATTATCTGTCTTGCCCAGCTCATTTGGTCCATCTGTTTCTCTTCCTAGATACTGATTTATGATTTGGGGAGAAAACTCCACACATCTACCTCTAACAAAAACTTTTTGGAATTCAGAGGACTTACCATGTGAACAATCTTCCTGAAGATTCACAATGAACTCTTTGACAAGAAGTTCATAGCAGGGAGAGAGGTCTGAGACTGTCTTGAACAGTCCTGCAGCAGATATGAGGTCTATCAGTTCTGTGCACTCAAGTGCATTGCTGCTCAGTTCTCTTTCCAGGGCAACCCTTCTTTGGTACACATATTTCCACCTGTTCACACTAGAGACATGGTGAAATGATATGTTATCCAAGGGAGCTTCTGGTACAGCAGATGAAGCTCTGGATATTGCTGGTCTCTTCTTAGGAGGAGATGTTGGGACATCTGATTCAACATCTGAATCTGATGGTGTGACAGCCTTTCTTTTCTGAGTTTGAACTTTACTCCATTGTTTTGATGGCCCAAAAGAGGCTTTAGCTTTCCCTTTCTTTGGAGAGGCTTTCTTCTTTTCAAGAATTGCTGCTTCAGCTTGCATCTTACCCTGCCTGGACCTGAGTCTTTTGGCTATGCTGGGTTTGACAGATGCTATGATTTCTGCATCAGAGTCCTGCTCCAGATTGACCCCTGGAGGAGATTGAGCAGTCTCTTCTTCAGCTTGTTGATCAGCAGGAATTAGATCTTCATCTGAGGCTTTGGTCTGATCCTCAGAGACTTTGTCATTATCTTCATTTAAGGCCTTATTCAGATCCTCAAAGTTTTCTTTATCACTTTCACTTGAGGCCTTTTCTTGGACCTCAGTCTGTTCAGCATCAGATGAATTTTCTTTCTCATCTGCAGATGTTCCAACATTTATTGGGACATCTTGTTCTGCAGAAGTGCCCTCTGCAGTTTGAGATGGTTCTTCTTGGGGAGCAGGCATGGTTTGCAATGGAACAGAGATCCCACTCACCTTTCTTTGTTCAAACAGAATTTGGGTGACAATCTCCTTGATTGAATCATCCACATAGTTTGAAGATTTTGGTGGCATGTTAGCAGGAGAAGGAATGCCTCCTTTGGCTTTGCTACAAACTTGATCTTTAGCTCTCTTTGGTGTTCTTGCCTTTTTAGAGTGAGAAGCGCTTCCCCTGAGCTCGTCTAATGGTGTTGATTGCATTGGCACCATAGAAATAGGAGTAGCATGAACCACGTCTTTCTGATTGAGAACTTCTTCAGATGTTTTAGGGTTTTGAGACATTGTTGAAGAAGATGAATGTGCAGCTTTAGGGTTTATGATTTCTGAAGGATTGCTAGTTAATGTGATTCGCTTTAGATGATGTAATGAGACTCTTGATAGTTGATTATAAGGAGTTCCTAAATAAGTAACCGTTACAGTCCAAATGATTAGGATTGGAATTCCCAAAGATCTTGTCCAGACCAGTTTTGCCATCTGGAAATTAAGCCATGCAATGTCATATGACATGTTGGCACATCTCATTAACTGCTAGATATCACATAAACAGATTCCAAGTTTGCCCCTTAAGTTCTCAAATTGTGTAGCATCCAATGCCTTGGTAAAGATATCAGCTAACTGCAGATCTGTAGCTATATGCTCCAATGAAATCACCTTTTCTTCTACAAGATCTCTGATGAAATGATGTCTGATATCAATATGCTTTGTCCTGCTGTGTTGGATAGGATTTTTAGATATGTTGATTGCACTTAAGTTGTCACAGTACAATGTCATGACATCCTGTGGGACATTGTACTCAGTGAGCATTTGCTTCATCCAAACCAACTGAGAACAACTGCTACCTGCTGCTATGTACTCAGCTTCAGCTGTAGATAAGGATACACAATTCTGTTTCTTACTGAACCAAGAAATCAGATTGTTTCCTAGAAAGAAGCATCCTCCTGAAGTGCTTTTTCTGTCATCAGCACTTCCTGCCCAATCAGCATCACAGAAGCCAGTGAGAATTGGTTTGCACCCATGAAAGTACATTATGCCATAGTCACAAGTACCATTAACATATTTAAGGATTCTCTTGACTTGATTGAGATGACTGACTTTTGGATCAGCTTGATATCTTGCACAAACTCCTACTGCAAATGCAATGTCTGGTCTGCTAGCAGTCAAGTATAACAAGCTCCCAATCATGCTTCTATATAAACTATGATCTACATTCTCACCCTTCTCATCTTTAGTCAGCTTTAAATGTGGAGGAGCAGGAGTTCTTTTATGAGAAGCATTTTCCATTCCAAATTTCTTCACTATGTTCTTGGAGTACTTGCTTTGTGAGATGAACATTGAGTCTTCCATTTGCTTAACTTGCAGACCAAGAAAATAGGTTAATTCACCTACTAGACTCATTTCAAATTCAGCTTCCATCTGCTTGACAAAATGTTTGACCATCTTATCAGACATCCCACCAAACACAATGTCATCCACATATATTTGTGCAATCATGACATTACCTTCTTCATATTTAACAAACAGGGTTTTATCAATCCCACCTTTTCTGTATCCTTGCTTGATAAGAAATGTGGTAAGTCTTTCATACCATGCCCTTGGAGCTTGCTTCAGACCATAAAGTGCTTTCTTGAGTTTGTATACATGATTTGGACAGCTTGGATCAACAAATCCTTTAGGCTGTTCTACATATACCTCCTCATTAAGATAACCATTAAGAAAGGCACTTTTCACATCCATTTGAAATAACTTGAACTTTAAGATACAAGCAATTCCCAACAGTAGTCTTATTGATTCAAGCCTTGCTACTGGTGCAAAGGTTTCATCAAAGTCTACTCCTTCAATTTGAGTGTATCCTTGAGCCACAAGTCTAGCTTTGTTCTTTGTAACAATTCCTTGTTCATTTGACTACTCTTGATCAGATAACTTCCCCATGGAATTTCTTCATGAAAATTGATATGTATACTCCCTATACCATATAGAGATCAATGAAAACAAGAATGACCAAAAAATTTGGAGTTATGGCCTCTGAAACCAAAACCCTAATTTTCAGTCAACTGTGCAGTTCAACCTGGCTCTGCATCCACTCAAACCCTAGCTCTTATGATTCCTCTGCATTTTTGACTTTGAGGAGATGGAATATGATATAAGAACACACACGGACCCCTTTGAGTTGATTGGTTGCCTTTGGAATGGCTCAAGATGCTTTGGGATTGCTCAGATCACAAACCCTAGGTGCAGATGCCTTGAAAGCTATGCAGTGGATAAAAAATGAGATGTGAGATGACATGATTGTACTTATGCATATGAGAATGATCACAAGCCATGGTATGAATGGGTGAGGGCAAATTTGGGGTGTTTACACCCATACAATGGATCCTTGCACCTTGGGTAGAGTGCAGGATTCGACAATGCAGCATGATAAGAAAAGGAAACAAATAAATTACTCTGGTTGCTGATGCGTGTTTTTCACAAGTGTACGAACACGTCAGAGTAATATAAAAGATTGTCGAATCCACGAGACCAAGTGTCAATCTATCGTACCTGTTGTTATGGTGTGTATCTAAGGCAACTGAATATAAGGGTTTTAAAGAGTGCGCAATGGTAAATAAAATAATAATTTTAAACAATAAACAAAGACATGCTCGAATGTAATTCACATAATCAATTAATAATCTGGTACTTGTTAATAGAACTACTTATGGGCAATGTTTTCTCCTTTGAAGAGAACTAATTTAACGGGAACGGTCGCTTTCGCGTATTCAAAACCGAGTTGTACTCTCTAATCAACCCCTCCTATTGTCACGGATAAAAGGGTGCATACTGCGTTAGAGTAGTAAACCTATTTTTAAGAAATATAGTATCTTAACTAAGTTGAAAAGTATTTTAACCTGGATTTCTTAGCAAAAAGAGGTTCTCACGAACCAGACTCTAAACTTCCTAACACGTCCGAAAATCGTTTTAAAATCTCTTTTATTTTTAATCTAAAAACTCCTAATGAACTAGACAAAGCGCTTTTGGCTGTTTTTGAAATAGTTAAAAACAATTACTTAAATTGAAAGATAAAATAGCCCTTAAGTGTTTCCACGGACAATTGTACGGATTACTGGTTCAATTACGATCCTTACATTCTAACCTTTATGGATTTAGTTAGACATGGTAAAGTAAAAGCTCTTTTTATAATTTTTCATAAAAGTAATTTAGTGCGAGTGCGGAAAGTAAATAAAAGTAGTGCGAGTGTGGAAAGTAAATAAAAGTAGTGCGAGTGCGGGAAATAAAGTAATTTAAAGCGAGTGCGGAAAATAAACGAAAGTAGTGCGAGTGCGAGAAATAAATAAAAGTAAAGCGAGTGCGGGAAATAAATAAAGTAAAGCAGTGCGAGAAATAAATAAAAGTAAAGCAATACGGAAAAGTAAAATACAAACTGGAATTAAAATGGCTGCATGATTAACTTCCTCCCAGAGTGCTCCAAAACTCGATCACACAGACGTATACAAACTCGATAACTCGATTGCTGTAACACCCCGATGTGGAATGATAACTGCTTTAAAAATGATATATGCCTAAGAGATTCTAAGTTTGGATGAAGAAAAGAGAAAATCTAAGGTCCTATTTATAGGAAAACTAAAAGCAGGAAAAGACCAGGATGCCCCCTCCACTAAAAAGTGGAGGGAACTGTTTTTGCCTTGTGGCGCCCGCCACAAGGCCATGGCGCCCGCCATGAGGCTAATGGGGAATGAAAGAGTGGGGATCGTGGGTCTTGACAGTTATGGAGTGGTCTTGAGACGTGGCCACGTCATGGCAGACCCCATGGCGCCCGCCACGGTGGATGCCGTAAGTGTAAAACGCTGAATTTCTTGGTTTTCGTTCGTTTCCACTCCTTTTTCGCTCCTTTTCTTGATTTAGGCCCCGATTACAAAGAAAACCTGAAAACAAAGAAAAACAAAGTAATAACATAACAAAATAACAATAAAAGCTAAGAATGCATGCGAAATCGGAGTCAGAAATACGGTGAATTTTAGTGTGATCAAATTCTCCCACACTTAGACCTTTGCTTGTCCTCAAGCAAACATTAAAGCTCAAGAAGAAAAAATGGTGTAGACACGTGATTTGGGCTAAAGGGCTTCTAAGTTCAAGTCAGGATGCAGTGACAGGTACTAACTAAGTGAACCAAGGGTACCATAATAATACAGACACAAACTTCAATCCTATATTAACCACTCCATGTCATCCCACAATACCTAGGCCTATCTTCTTATCTTTTTGGGTCCTTTTCATTAAGGCGCAATCACATTAAGCCCGTTATCCGTACATGCTTCATAGTAGAGTGACCGGTTAGTGATTTTTATCCATAACATAAGGTTTCTGGCAAATAAGCATGTGTAAACCTGTTTTATTTGACCTAATTGTAGCTGCGGGGGATCGGATCGTAATCCACCCTACCAAGTTCAGTGCCAGATACCTCTGAACCAACTAACAATAGGTGACTGCAATTTTTTTCTTTTTGTGGCAAAAAATTTTTTCTTCTCTTTTTTTCAGTTTAAATGACTTTGTGAGGGTCACCTATCCCAGAGTTTGCTTTTTTTCTTTTTTTTATTAGCACTGGATCATTCACTTATGTTCATCGGCCCCCCTACGTAGAGCATGCTTAGGCCGGAGCTGATTGCTAGAATAAACTACTTAGGACAATTTTTTGAATGATAATAAAGGCCATGGTATGGGGTTTAGGAGTGATTCCTATATTCAAGAGGTCTATGGTGCTAAAATGGTACTGATGTTTCAAAAAGTTGACCTAAGTCATCACATCCTAATCTCAACCTGTCTCAAAGCCCAAAAAACATGTGAAACAACATTGTTTTCTTTTTAATATTTTTCTGGTAAGGCTAAGGAAATGGGAAAAAAATGAGGATGTACTAAAAATACACTATACTGGTGACTCGTCAGACTCATGCATTATCTAAGAATTTTAAACTAAATAACTTACTGGAAAAGGGAAATAACGGAAAACAAATAAATAACTAAAAAGGGAAATGACATAAAGCAATAAAATCCCCTCCCACACTTAAATCGAACATTGTCCCCAATGTTTCGAAATAAGATAAGGAGGGTAACCTGAAAAACTACTGCAGAGGAGCACTGGTGCCCTCGCCGTCCTGCTGTGATGGTCTGGAACGACGGGATCTACTGCGCTGCTGGTCCCTCCGGTCAAGTCGTGCCGATAAGGCAGCCTGGGCACCCTGAACCTCTCGAAGGTTACCTAGGATGGAACCCTGAGTGGCCTCCATAAGCTGGTAGTGCCGGCGGTTGACTTCTCTTTGACGGTCCTGCTCTAATGTGATATCGTGCAAGGTACGGCAAACGTTGCTGTAAGCACGATCCGAAACCAATCGCGATTGTTGCATGAAGCTCATGTTGTCCGTCAGTTGTTGTGAAATAGTAGAGAGAAGGTCGTCTCGCTTTTCCTCTCTAGCTGTCATATCACGCCACATCTCCTCAGTGACATAAAATCCAGGAGCAGCACCTGCAACAGGGTTAGAGGAAGATGGTACGGTGTGAGACTGTGAAGGATGATGGGGGGACATGTGAGGTATGGGAGACTGCTCTCTCCGATCATACTCTTCATCAGTGTCATGTGCCTCCCCATCAGGAATATTAGGAGGAAGTGGACCCAAAACAGGTGGAACATTCAGATCATAGGTCCAGTTCCTTTCATTACGTACATCAGTACGTTTACTGCAAGGTAAAGCAACAGATGGGATAGCTACCCCATGAACCATCAAATCATAACCACCTTTTCTCCTTGTTCGGCACAATTTCATGTCTTTTAGAAATTTTAAATTAATTGTGCAAGGAGGAAGTGGTTCAAGCGTAGCTATCTCATTGTTCAGGTCAAGAGCCCGAGCAATAGACGTAACAAGCCCTCCAAAAACAATCGGTCTTGTTTTATTAGTAAGTAAAGCCATGTGTGCAAGCATAAACAGGACCGGATTGATATGGGTACTAGTGAGGCATCCTTGCAAAAATAGGAGTTCTCTAGCGTTTACCTTGTTTGGACTCTCCCGACCAAAAATAGTACATGCCAAAAGATATCTGAAAACTGTTATGGCCGGGTTATGAATGGTCGACGCAAGTATTCCTTCAAAAGAATTTATTGAAGTACTTGAAAGCCTCTTCCAGAAGGAAAATACCTCGGCCGACCATTCCGCATCCAAAGGTGCCTCACAAATTGCACCTTCCCTATGAGGGATTCCTAACAAGCCTGTTAGTTCGTCGGTACTGAATTCATATTCAATTCCAAACAGTCTAAAATAACAGTACCGACTGTGCTAGCAGTGTTAGGACTGACAGTGTATATCAATGAACTCAAAAACTCAATTGTCAGCCTCTCATAGGTAGGTTCCTGATTAACAAAAATATTATGCAAGCCTAAAAAATATAATAAATGAAAAACACTATGATAAAGACCCAAAGCATACAGACAGTTATCATCGACGTACCTAGTCGAGAGAATTTCTCGACTCTAAAGCCTCTGAATAATTTTCCTTTGCCTATCACCTGGTCTTCCATCGCGAAGAAGAAATCCATTGAACTCCATTGTTGTTGCTCCTTGAGAAGTGAAAAGTGGTAGAAAATGGTTTATGAGAGAAATGATAAAGGTTTGATTTTTATGGTTTGTGGTGGATGAAAATGAAAATGGATTTTGGATAGGTTTTATAGATGGTGGGTATTTTGGAAATGGGGGAGCTTTAATGGGGTTCAATGGGGTTTTTGGAAGTTGTAAAAATGGGTTTTTGAAGATGGAAGGTGTGAAAATGGTGAAAATGAAGAATCAGCCCCGAAATAGGGGAAGACGGCATGGCACCCGCCACAAGGCAAATTCCTGATGGGCCTTGGATTTTTAAATCCTCTTTTGGGCCCTCTTTGCACCTTCGGTCTTCGGGGGGGGGGGGTCTGGATAGCGTTTTCTTCTCTTTTCCAAGGCATGAGGCTTGCATATTTTTTTATGAAGACAAAAATGAAAATATTTTTGTCTTATATTTTTTTTTCTTTGCTTGACAAAAATAAAATAATCAAAAATCAAAAAGAAAAGAGAAAAATCGACATTAGTGCACGACATAATATGTATATATAAGATAAACTCAAAGTACATGAAAAAAGAAAATATAATAGATGCAATAATGTAAGATATGTCTGGAGATGCGAGAAATAAAATAAAGCATGAAAAAAAGAAATTAAATACTAGGGCAATATCGTCAGTGTAGAACAAATCATGTGGTAGGCTTCTCCTCCTGGTTTGATCCACGAATCTCAGCTATCTCCCTCCAAAGCTCTTCAATCTCCTGATATAGAGCATCGGCCTCTGAGGCATGAGTGAGATCAGAAACCTAAATTTGTAATTCCAAGTCCGCTACTTCCTGCTTGAGCAGGGCAGTCTCCTTACGAAGCTCATAAATCTGAGTTTGTAGATCAGGAGGCTGCAGAGACATATTGTTAGACATAACAGTGAATCGAGGAGAAAAAGGTGTAGGAGTGTACTCAGCGGCGGGAGGTGATTTCGGCTCTTCGACAGTCTCTCCATAACCCTCTAGAGCATAACTCCAATTAGCTGGATCATGGACACTGGTCATCAGCGGGTCTAGTAATGTAAAGTAATGTATCACTTCACCGTCGATCAATAATCTGAAAGTGTTGGGCTCAAAAGAGGCCCTCCTCATCAGTCCTCTGTCAAGACAAAAGTCAACATCCAGGGTGGTGTAGCAGCAGAAGGTCCTGAGGTGCAATAATTTGCGAGACAAACCCAATGCAGTAGCTATCTGTGTAACAATCCCACCGACATGTATGATGCCTATAGATGATCTGACAACACTAGCAAGGCCCTTCAACAGAAAGTTGCCACAAGCAACTGGGCGACACTGGGTCGCACAAAACAATAGGAAAATCTCCTCTACACTCAGCAGAGTCTCTGTATCTGGAAAACCGAGGAAAGAATGTGCTAGAATCATCTGGAAGTACCTTAACGCAGGGTTGTGGATCACCTGAGAAAACTGAGTGGAAGGATTTTGGCTCCCTCCACCTGAGATGTTAGACCAAAACTTTTCCACTTCTCTACTCATAAAATACCCCATCGGTATCTCTGGAATAGCATCAGGAGTAGTCTGAAAACATAGTAAATCACCAAACTCTTTGTGAGAGAAGGAGTAGTCAATCCCGAACAACCTGAAAACAACATATCCATCGGGTCCAGCCCAAGGATCATAATGAAACGAGCTGAGGAACTCTAGAGTCAAGTTCTTGTAAGTGTTGTTCCTATCGTCAAACTGGTCCCACTGGAGTTGATGGCATAAGAATCTGACGCTTGGATCTATCCCCAAGGCACCCATGCAGTCATGGTCAGGGTACCTGGTAGGAGCCATAGGGCGTCTCATGTGGACATAGTAACGCTCTCTCTGTGCGTCGTCTCTAAAGGCCACGTGCATGTCACCGGGGTTCTGCATTCTGCACAAGGTTAGCAAACAAGTCCTGAAAGCACATAAAACATTCAATTGTTAGTCCTGACATAATAATAAAGTAAACAAATTAAAATAAAGGAAAAATAAATAAATAAAAAGTACATAAATAAGAAAACCATGGGTTGCCTCCCATGCAGCGCTTGTTTAACGTCATTAGCTCGACGACCGATTTTTATACATCATTTGAAGGATATGGTGGATCACTCAGAGTATGACAGGTGTATGTTGTTGGGATGTCACCTCCTTCGTATGGCTTCAACCTCTGTCCATTGACGATGAACGATTTACATGTTTGGTTCTTGATTTCAATAGCACCAGATCTTAGAATCTTAGATACTTCAAAAGGGCCAGTCCATCTCGAACGAAGCTTTCCTGGAAAAAGTCGTAACCTAGAATCAAACAAGAGAACAGGATCTCCTATGTTGAAGTCTCTTCTTATGATTCTTTTGTCATGCCAAGCTTTTGTTCTTTCTTTGTATATGATGGCATTTTCGTAGGCGGATTGTCTGAGCTCTTCTAATTTGTGGATATCAAGGATACGTTTTTCACCAGCAGTCAAGTAATCCAAATTCAAAGTTTTGATGGCCCAATAGACCTTATGATCCAACTCAAAAGTTAAGTGATATGATTTTCCATAGACCAGTTGATAAGGGGTTGTCCCTATAGGGGTTTTGAAAGCGGTTCTATAGGCCCATAATGCCTCTTGAAGTTTCTGCGACCAATCTTTTCTAGATATAGAGACAGTCTTCTCAAGAATTTGTTTGATCTCCCTATTAGATACTTCCACTTGTCCATTGGTCTGTAGGTGGTATGATGTTGCTACTCTATGCTTAACTCCATACTTGCTTAAAAGTTTATCAAATATTCTCGATATGAAGTGTGATCCTCCATCACTTATGACTAAACGGGGGGTTCCAAACCTGGGAAATATATAGTTTTTGAATAATTTGATGACTACTCTGGTGTCGTTCGTGGGTGCGGCGATAACTTCAATCTATTTAGACACGTAGTCAACAACTACTAAGATGTACTGATTTCCGAAAGATGGTGGGAACGGTCCCATAAAGTCTATACCCCATACGTCGAAGAGTTCTACTTGGATTTTTCTTAGAGGCATTTCATTACGTCTTGAAATATTTCCTGTACGTTGGCATCTGTCACACTTGACAATGAAAGCATGGACATCACGCCACATAGTAGGCCAGAATAGGCCAGCTTGAAGAATCTTGGTGTAGGTCTTAGATGTGCTCGCATGTCCACCATAGGGTGCAGAGTGACAATGCTCAATTATATTATTTACCTCTTCTTCTGGAACACAACGACAGAAAATGCCATCTTTACCTCTCTTGAAAAGAAATGGTTCGTCCCAATAGAAGTTTCTCATATCACTATAGAACTTCTTCTTCCGGTGGTAGTTTAGATCAGGGGGTATGATGTCAGCGGCTAGGTAATTAACAAAGTCTGCATACCAAGGTGCATTACTTATAGCTAAGGATTTATGAGAATACTCATGTGGGTCTGGGTTATCATCTTCAATAGTTTCTAGTTGGGCTATCAGTCTATCATAGGCAAAATCGTCATTTATGGGCACTGAGTCAGGTTTCAGGTATTCTAGCCTAGAAAGGTGATCAACCACTACATTATCAGTGCCTTTCTTATCACGGATATCTAAATCAAACTCTTGCAGTAATAGAATCCTTCGAAGTAACCTAAGTTTGGCATCCTTTTTACTTAGTAAGTAACGAATGGCAGCATGGTCGGTGTAAACTATAATTTTGGCTCCTACTAGATAAGATCTAAATTTGTCTATGGCGAAAACTACAACTAGGAGCTCTTTTTCGGTTGTTGCGTAGTTGAGCTGTGCAGCGTCTAGGGTTCTACTGACATAATAAATTACGTGTAACTTCTTATCTTTTCTCTGACCTAGAACGGCTCCAACAGCATAGTCACTAGCGTCACACATTATCTCAAACGATTCTGACCAATCAGGGGGTTTAATTATAGGTGCTGAAATCAGAGCTTGCTTCAGAAGATTTAATTCTTCAGTACATTTTTCATCGAAGATGAATTCAGCATCTTTCATTAAAAGACCGGTTAAAGGCTTTGTTATTTTGGAGAAATCCTTGATGAAACGTCGGTAAAATCCGGCATGTCCAAGAAAACTTCTTATCTCCCTGATAGTCTTCGGCGGTTTTAGATTCTCTATGACTTCTATTTTAGCTTTATCTACCTCTATACCTTTTTCGGAAATTATATGTCCTAAAACAATCCCTTCGGTGACCATGAAATGACATTTTCCCAATTTAGCACAAGGTTTACCTCCACACATCTTTCTAGGATTTTCTCAAGGTTGATAAGACAATTTTTGAAATCAGATCCACAAATTGAGAAATCGTCCATAAATACTTCCATGATTCCATCTAAATAGTCTGCAAAGATAGACATCATGCAGCGTTGGAAAGTGGCAGGAGCATTACAGAGTCCAAAAGGCATTCTTCTGTAGGCAAAAGTTCCAACTGGGCATGTAAAGGTAGTTTTTTCTTGATCTTCGGGGTGAATAGGTATTTGGAAGAATCCTGAATATCCATCTAGGTAACAAAAATAAGAGTGTTTGGCTAGGCGCTCCAACATTTGGTCTATGAATGGTAATGGGAAATGGTCCTTCCTAGTTGCTTTATTTAATTTTCTATAATCTATGCACATACGCCAACCTTCATCGGTTCTTTTTGCTACAGGTTCGCCGTTCTCGTTTTGCACGACTGTGATGCCTCCCTTTTTAGGTACTACATGCATAGGACTCACCCATTTACTGTCCGAGATCTGATATATTATACCTGCCTCTAGTAACTTAAGAACTTCAGTTTTAACTATATTACTCATCATATGATTTATTCTTCGTTGGTGTTCTCTGGAGGGTTTTGAATCCTCTTCAAGCAAAATCCGATGCATGCATACAGATGGGCTTATTCCTTTTAGATCTGAGATCTTATATCCTAAGGCTGAGGGATACTTTCGTAAAACATCTAATAATTGGTCTGTTTCCTCTGGGTCTAAGGTAGCACTGACTATAACTGGACGATTCATTTCTTCATCAAGAAATTTGTATCTCAGGTTTTTAGGCAGTTCCTTAAGTTTTACGGTCGATTTCATAGGGAAAGGCATAGGATCTGGGGTAAGAGATAAACATTCGTGAAGGTTATCATCAATGTAGGGTCTTTTATAATTGTCATCTTCCAAAATAAGGGTTGATGGCAATTTTATAGATTCAGTTTCTTCTTCTTGTTCTAATTCCCTAATGCATTCGTCAATGATATCTAAGGCATAACAAGCATCTCCTATTACAGGTGCCATAAGAAATTTTGAAAGTATAAATTCTATCTTCTCGTTACCTACCTCAAAGGTTAGTTTCCCTTTTTCAACATCTATTACGGCTCCAGCAGTCGATAAGAACGGTCTACCTAGGAGGATGGGTATGTCATCATCTTCTTTAATGTCCATGACAACAAAGTCAGTAGGTATAAACAGCTGACCTATCCTAACAGGGACGTCTTCAAGTATGCCTATAGGGTATTTAACAGATCTATCGGCTAATTGAAGTGACATCTTAGTAGGTTGTAATTCTCCTAAGTTTAATCTCTCACAAACTGCTAAAGGCATTAAGCTCACACTAGCTCCTAAGTCTAGAAAAGCTTTTTCGATGACATGATTCCCCAAAATACAAGGAATGGAAAAATTTCCGGGATCTTTATCTTTCTTTGCTAACCTATTTTCGGAAATAGAATTACATTCCACGGGTTTCGGATCTTCAAGTCTACGTTTATTTGTAAGTATGTCTTTGAGAAACTTAGCGTAAGAAGGTATTTGGGTGATGGCTTCTGTAAATGGGATTTCTACGTGAAGTTTTTCTATAACCTTAACGAATTTTTGATACTGATTATCGATTTGGGTTTTCTTTAGTCTTTGAGGGTATGGTATTGGTGGTTTGTATGGCGGTGGTGGTACATAGGTTTTATTTTTAGGTTCTTCTCCTTTTTCTTGACTTTCCGGGTTTTCAGATTCCTCTGGTTCCTTCTCCTCATTTCTCTTGGAAGTCTCGGGCTCACTCAATCTAGGTTTAGAAGGTTCCTTATAAGCGGTTCCACTTCGTAGAGTAATGGCATTTGCTTGCCCTTTCGGGTTTTGTTGAGGTTGTCCAGGGAACTGTCCTCCAGGTGTAGTCTGTGGGGCTTAGTTTAAAGCTACCTGAGAGATCTGGGTTTCAAGCATCTTATTATGAGTAATAATTTGATCAACTTGGTTCCTAACTGGGTAATTAGTTCGTTAACATGGACGTTTTGGTTCATGAACTCTTTGTTTTGTTGTGTTTGAGCGGTGATAAAATTTTCCATAATTTTCTCAAGGCTCGGACTTGGTGGTACATGTTGCATAGGTTGATTTGTTCTTGGGGCTTGGTAACCTTGTTGTCTCGGAGGTGCGGTATTTTGAATAGGGTTATTATTTTTGTAGGAGAAGTTTGGGTGATTCCTCCATGCAGGGTTATATGTGTTTGAAAATGGGTTCCCTTGGGTGTAGTTCACTTGCTCAGGGCTGGTCTCATTTAATAGATTGCATTCGGCAGATTGGTGTCCTTGCGTTCCACATATCTCACAATTCGGCGAAACTGCGGCTACAGTATTCGGAGTTGTGCACATATGTTCGACCCTAAGGGCCAACGCGTCCATTTTAGCCTGCATCATGTCCATAGAGCTTAGCTCATGTATTCCTTCTTGGGCTTCCTTCTTTTCCACTGTCGCTCGTTCTACTCCCCATGATTGATGGTTTTGGGCCATATCCTCGATAAAGGCACTAGCTTCAGGGTAAGGTTTGTTCATCAGCGCGCCACCAGCGGCAGTGTCGATGGTCATCTTAGTGTTATAATGAAGTCCATTATAGAAGGTTTGAATGATTAGCCAATTCTCTAAGCCATGATGTGGGCATGCTCTTAATAGCTCTTTATATCTCTCCCAGGCTTCAAACAACGACTCTCCTTGGTGTTGGGTAAATCTGGTTATTAGGTTTCGAAGAAGAGCGGTCTTACTTGGGGGAAAATATCTAGCAAGGAAAACTTTTCTAAGGTCGTCCCAAGTTGATATGGAATTGGGTGGAAGGGAATCTAACCATGATAGAGCTTTATCTCTGAGGGAAAAGGGAAATAATCTTAAGCGTATCGCCTCAGGAGGAGCTCCATTGGTTTTAAAGGTGTCTGCTAACTGAAGAAAGTTTTTTAAATGTTGGTTTGGGTTCTCAGTAGCAAGACCTGCGAATTGTCTCTGTTGCACTAATTGCAGCAGGGATGGTTTAAGTTCAAAATTATTGGCTGGGATAACGGGGTTTACTATACTAGAACTAGGTTCCTCGTTTGATGGTTGGGCGAAGTCCTTAAGAGGTCTTCGGTTTTGATCTTTGGCCATAGCTCTCCTATTCCTATGGAAAAACAAACGTGCGCGAGCGTAACGTTCAGGTTCAGCTAGAGGGTCTACTAAACTTCTGGCACTGCGAGTCTTTCGCATTGACCGGTGGGTAACAACCTTAGTCTAAATGGTATAACTATAGGGTATGAAATTTGACAAAATTGGTCCCCAGCAACGGCGCCAAAAACTTTATGCATGTTTTTCGCAAGTGTACGAACACGTCAGAGTAATATAAAAGATTGTCGAATCCACAGAGACCAAGTGTCAATCTATCGTACCTGTTGTTATGGTGTGTATCTAAGGCAACTGAATATAAGGGTTTTAAGGAGTGCGCAATGGTAAATAAAATAATAATTTTAAATAATAAACAAAGACAGGCTCGAATGTAATTCACATAATCAATTAATAATCCGGTACTTGTTAATAGAACTACTTATGGGCAATGTTTTCTCATTTGAAAAGAACTAATTTAACAGGAACTGTTGCTTTCGCGTATTCAGAACCGAGTTGTACTCTCTAATCAACCCCTCCTATTGTCACGGATAAAAGGGTGCGTACTGCGTTAGAGTAGTAAACCTATTTTTAAGAAATATAGTATCTTAACTAAGTTGAAAAGTATTTTAACCTGGATTTCATAGCAAAAAGAGGTTCTCACGAACCAGACTCTAAACTTCCTAACGCGTCCGAAAATCGTTTTAAAATCTCTTTTCTTTTTAATCTAAAAACTCCTAATGAACTAGACAAAGCGCTTTTGGCTGTTTTTGAAATAGTTAAAAACAATTACTTAAATTGAAAGATAAAATAGCCCTTAAGTGTTTCCACAAACAATTGTACGGATTACTGGTTCAATTACGATCCTTACATTCTAACCTTTATGGATTTAGTTAGACATGGTAAAGTAAAAGCTATTTTTATAATTTTTCATAAAAGTAATTTAGTGCGAGTGCGGAAAGTAAATAAAAGTAGTGCGAGTGCGGAAAGTAAATAAAAGTAGTGCGAGTGCGGGAAATAAAGTAATTTAAAGCGAGTGCGGAAAATAAACGGAAGTAGTGCGAGTGCGAGAAATAAATAAAAGTAAAGCGAGTGCGGGAAATAAATAAAGTAAAGCAGTGCGAGAAATAAATAAAAGTAAAGCAATGCGGAAAAGTAAAATACGAACTGGAATTAAAATGGCAGCAGGATTAACTTCCTCCCAGAGTGCTCCAAAACTCGATCATACATACGTATACAGACTCGATAACTCGATTGCAGTAACACCCCGATGTGGAATGATAACTGCTTTAAAACTGATATATGCCTAAGAGATTCTAAGTTTGGATGAAGAAAAACGAAAATCTAAGGTCCTATTTATAGGAAAACTAAAAGCAGGAAAAGACCAGGATGCCCCCTCCACTAAAACGTGGAGGGAACTGTTTTTGCCTTGTGGCGCCCGCCACAAGGCCATGGCGCCTGCCATGAGGCTAATGGGGAATGAAAGAGTGGGGATCGTGGGTCTTGTCAGTTGTGGAGTGGTCTTGAGACGTGGCCACGTCATGGCAGACCCCATGGCATCCGCCACGGTGGATGTCGTAAGTGTAAAATGCTGAATTTCTTAGTTTTCGTCCGTTTCCACTCCTTTTTCGCTCCTTTTCTCGATTTAGGCCCCGATTACAAAGAAAACCTGAAAACAAAGAAAAACAAAGTAATAACATAACAAAATAACAATAAATCTAAGAATGCATGCGAAATCGGAGTCAGAAATACGGTGAATTTTAGTGTGATCAGTTGCCAGGTAACTTGGACGATGTCTTCAGCAGACCAGTTCTTCAGCTCCTCTCCGGGTGCATACAGATGAATCCAGTTGTCCCGGTCACCATCACTGTCTCCCTCTTCTTGGCTTTTCATACAGATATGGTTGCGGTCGAGCATCCCAGCGCTTGTAAAAGTAATAGCTTTACCACTTGAAGACCAATTAGACCCACCAGGCTGATAACCCAAACCAAACTTATCGTTTTTCTTCTCCAATTCCAGCAATTTGCCCCAGCCTTGGGCGCTTCCTGACTGAACCACCTCCTTTGCCTGCTTGTAGGAGTGAATGGAGGTACCTTCTTTCTCACTGCTCTTCTCTACTAGAGTCAAAATGCTGACATTAACCGCTTCGAAGCCCTGACACAGAGTTTCATGGATCTCTCCGTCCATCTCTACATATTTGAAAGTTGATAAGTGGCTCACAAAGATATCTTCCTCTCCGCACACAGTGATTACTTGGCCATCAACCACGTACTTGAGCTTTTGATGCAGAGTGGATGTTACAGCTCCGACAGCGTGAATCCATGGACGTCCCAACAAGCAACTGTACGCGGGCTGAATGTCCATGACGTAGAAGGTGCTTTTGAAGACTTGAGACCCTATTTTCACAGGTAACTCAACTTCTCCAAACACTGACCTTCTGGACCCATCAAAAGCTTTGACTATCAAATCACTGGGTCTTAAGACGATACCATCAACGTTCAGCTTCATCAACGCTTTCTTCGGGAGTACATTAAGAGAAGAGCCTGTGTCAACCAGGACATGCGACAACACAACACCCTTACACTCCATAGTAATATGCAGTGCTTTGTTATGGTTACGGCCCTCTGACATAAGGTCTCTATTTGTAAAGCCCAGCCCGTGGCTTGCATTCACACTACCCACTACAACTTCCAGTTGATTAACAGTTATTTCTTGAGGAACGTAGGCCATTTGCAACACTTTCAGCAAGGCTTCTCTATGTGCTGGAGAACACATCAGCAGAGACAAAATTAATATTTTGGATGGCGTCTGGTTCAACTGTTCGACCACCTTATAATCACTCTTTTTGATTATCCGCATAAATTCCTCCACCTCCTTCTCAAAGGTACCCTATCCAGCAGCAGGAATTGTTGTTTCTTCAGCCGCTGTTTGCTTTCCTTTAGCCTTTGCCGAAGCCTTAGCCTCAGGATCTCCTCTCAGAACTGGGGGAGAAAATAGAAGACCACTTCTCGTAAAACCTCCAACCCCTCCAACGTTCACTACAGTCGGGTCAATAGCAACAGACTTACTCTCCACTTTCTGTCCTTCCACGTACACATCTGAGCCGTAATGCCATGGAATGGCTTTATCATCTGTATAAGGAACAGGCCCAGGCACAATAATAGTTACAGGGCTGACTTCAGAAGCATAAATGGTCACAGGTTCTCTTCTAGCAGGCATCTCAGCTGGATCATAGAAAATAGTTATAGTGGACACATCATCAATTTCCTTATCAAGTTTGTCAAACTGCAATGACCCTTCATCAATCAGATTCTGCAACCCCATCTTCAGGTCTTCACAACCATTTATTGAATTCACACACTCCTCACAATCAGAACTGCATCCAAGAAACACTTCTCCTTTCAGCAGCCTCTCCTTCACTACCAACAGTGGAGTCTTCACTTCTTCTATACTCAGAATCAGACTTAACTTCTCACCACTATCAACAACATTTATTCTAGCCCCTCCGTGGTTCGGAATAGGGTTTGAAGTAACATTCGGCGGTGGTGCGAAGTTAATCGCCTTGGAGTCGATCAAATCTTGAACTTTGTGCTGTAGCGCCCTGCACTTCTCAGTTGAGTGCCCGGGTGCCCCTGAATGGAAAGCGCATCTAGCATTGGCATCGTACCCCACCGGAAACTCTCCAGGTGGTGGTGGTGCCAAATTCCTTAGTTGTATCAAATTCAGGTCCAGCAATCTCTGCAGCAATGCAGTGTATGTCATGGGAATTGCCTCAAGCACCCTATTAGCTGGGCGAGTCTGCCTTGGCTGATAAGGTCTTTGTTGATAGTTGTTACGTTGTGGCTGTTGTTGTTGTTGTTGTTGTTGTTAAGGTTGTACCTGCTGCACAGGACTGGAAGGGATTGTGATAGCTGCCACTTGCTCATATGATCTTCTATATCCTCGGCCCCGTCCTCGGCCGAACACAGCATTGGTTTCACCTTCCCTTCTTCTCGGAGGTCCGCTGAAAGCTTTCCTTACTCCACTTGAGATGCTCGCACTGGTATCCTGAATCTTTCCCATCTTTAACAAAGTCTCGACCCTCTCTCCAGCTATTACTATATCATTGAATTTGGTAGCCGAACAAGACGCCAATCTTTCGATAAACACCCCTTGCAATGTCCCCATGAACATATCAGCCATCTCATTCTCCAGCAATGGTGGTTGCACTCTGGCAGCGAGCTGACACCACCTTTGAGCATACTCTTTAAACCCCTCCTTAGCAGTTTGAGACATGTTTTGCAATTGATTGCAATTTGGAGCCATGTCCAAATTGTACTGGTATTGCCTCACGAAAGCCTCTGCCAGGTCCTTCCAGCTCTTAATGTTGAATCTACTTAGCTTCATATACCATTCCAAGGAGGCCCCAACCAAGCTGTCCTGGAAATAGTACATCCATAGCTTTTCATCATCAGTGTGGGCAACAATCCTCCCCACAAAGGACTGGAGGTGAGTCTTTGGACACGCTGTGTCGTTGTACTTCTCGAAAGTCGGGACCTTGAACTTGTAAGGGATTCTAACCCCTGGAACCAATCCCAAGTCTGTAATGTCGAACCCCATAGAGTTCTGAGATTGAATAGCCTTGATCTGTTCTGCCATCTCTTCAAATTTCCTGTTCATTTCAGCCCCCTGGCCTTCAGTTTCGTCCAGCAATGTAAACTATTCGTCTTGACCGTCCATCTGTACATTGTTCAGTCCATCATTGATAATGGTAACCCCTGGCTGTGCTACAGGGATTTCAACTTGACGGGCGCCCACACCATTACGATTACCTCCATCAGCAGTACCGTTGTTCCTGGCTTGACTATTTTCAACCAACTCACGCAGACGTTCCTGATTCTGACCCATTCCTGCCATAAGGGTCATAAAATTTTCCATCCTCAGTCTCAAGTCAGCTAAATCAGCCTGGATTTGATCCATGACTCTCTTTGTTGACTTGTGGGATATCTGTGTATGACTGGCTGTTCTCGAACTTTCCTGGGAGCTATAGTGCCTGCAACAACATAAACATTAGAAACTGAAGCACTACCTGCAAAACAAACAAACACGTCATATGCATGCAAAGTAACTGCTCATGTTTCCAAGTTTTAAGCATTTGTATGCCCCAGTTCTGGTATCTTCAATCTCCTTCCGTGCCTCCTCCAAGGCTAACTGGCTTTGTGCTAACTGCTAAGTCTTTTCCCTTTGTATGTTGTGGACTTGCTCCACCTCTTCCTTCTTGAAGGCCATTTGCACCTCGAAAAACTCTTCTTTCTCTTTAAACTTCTTTTGCTCTTCCTCCCTTTGGCCTTGCAACCAAACAATGGACTGACGAGCTTCCTTGAGAGTCTTCAAAGTCTTTATGCATTCCGCTTCTCTTTTTGCTTCCATCATACCCAACCTTTGAAAGTGAGCTTCCCTTCCAGCAAAGTCTTTCTCTTTAGCTTCCCAGGAGGCTTGCATCTTCTGCAGCTTTCCCTCTGCTTCATTTTTGGCCCGGTTGATAAGATGGTACAAGCTGACCATTTCAGCATTCTCCACTCGAACTTCATGCAGCTGAGCTTCCAATTTCTTATACTCTTCAAGGGAGACAGTAATTTGGCTTGGCACTTCTTTGGGATAAAGTGGAGCTTCTACTGATAAAGGCATGAGAACTTTTTCTACATGTTTTTGCAACCATGTAGCAAAAGGAGGTTACGTCTTGGGACCTACTCTGCCAAAGTCTTTCTTACCCTTCCTTATCCTGTGAGCCCAAGCCTGAGATGCTTGTAGAACTAACTCCTTGTTTCCATCCACAGGAAAATACAAAGACTCAGCAAACTCTTCCATATTTGGAGGATCTCTCAAAGGATAACCGAATTGCTTTCTGGATAATGTTGGATGATAACTGATCACACCCTTCCTTCCTAGCAAAGGCACTCCAGCAAATCTTCCACAACTGACCAACAACTCTTTTCCCAGCAGATCTCTGTCATATCCCCAGGCTATATCCTCAGCAGTTAGCCCCATCAACCTTCTAGACCATCTCCACTCATCCCTCATCTCCTTGAAAGCACCTGATTTTGGCAGTTGTCTGGCAAACCACTCAGCAAACAATGAAGCACAATAGCCCACTGGTCCACCTCTACCTTTCTCATTCCGGTAATGAATGTTGTAGTAGAAATCTCCCAACAGAGTTGGCACAGTATTGCCTTTAGCAAATATGGAGATCACTTCCAAGCTCACAAATTCTTTCTCTCCCGGGAACAAGCTAGACCCATACACCATCAAAGCCAGCAAAGCACCAAAATCCCCCCATTTACCCCCTTTAGCATATTCTTCAGCCTCTGGTATAAGCACACTCCAAGGGAGTCCTTTGCCTTCACTATCCTTCAGAGCCTTTTTTACTATAGCAACTGGCAAACGACAGAATTTGGCTATGTCCTCTTCCTTAAGCACCACCTCAAACCCATAGAATGGCAAGGTATCTCTGACTGGAACATTCAAAATGCTAGAAATCTCCTCCAAGGTAGGAGCCAAGATGTAATCTGGAAACACAAAGCACCGCAACAGGGGGTCATAAAACTGAAGCAAGGTATGCAAAATATCCTTCTGGTCTACAGTGGGTTTGTCCACATACTTCAATATCTGGCCATATCTTTTTCTGAAATTTCCCAAGACTTGGTCATTCATCAAACCTGCTAATTTCTGAACACTTCTGACTTCAGGTTGAAGAAAAGTATAGTGAACATTCTTTTTCCTTGTAATTTTTCTGACTTCTCCCATCTGGAGATAAGATTTACCAGAACTGGGAGCTGGCTATGAACAATAACCTTAAAATGGAAACATAAACAGTTAATGCAAGAAAGATGCAAATGCAAATGCAATGCAGGCATATGATCAATCTGGGACCATCTGGATACTGGACATTGAACACAAGGACTCTCTGAATAACTGCAAACCAATCCTCTGAGTCACAACTCTCTGATAGAAATTCTTAGAACAGTAGTACCAAGAAAACCAGAACACAAGAACCATAGGACCAAATCTCAACAAGGACCGCTGATAATGAGGGTATGTAGAGGCTAAGGGTTCCTGCAAACCTGTAAACCCCTCCCAATCTCACTGGTATGCTCCGGGTCAAACATCATGGACTCTCAAAGCCGAATAGCAATAATACTTTCACCATTTCCGAGAAATGGCACATGACCAAATCAGGGAATCAGTTTGGCATTATATACTACGCAGGGAGGCCTCAGCTGAGTCCGGGAAAACAAGGTCATCCTATGCAAGTCCCAGGTGGGCCCTCGGATGAGAATGGGTTTGCCACAAAATGTGGTCTGCCACTGTCATCACTAGAGATGGATGTTTCCACAAGGTTCTCAATGATCGGTCCCCAGCTGCACATAATTGTCAAGGTTATGAAATGAGAGAGGAAGATCCCCAAATCAAAACATTCCCAAGACGGTCGCAAATCTGGGTGTGGAACTCACTACTACCCCCATGACATGATCTCATGAGGCCAAAGTGAAACCACTCTAAGTCCTAAGGTGCACTCGAGCCGTGGTAATGAGCTCATCTCTAAGAAACAATATCACCCAAACCCACCAAACAGAAGATCCAGTCCAGTAATAATATGATGCAGAAAATAAATACTGAAAACTGTAAATAAAGCTGTAAATGAGACTGTAAATAAACAACAGTACAACACACAACAACAAGCAATCAACACCCAAAGAAACAGAAACAAACAAGCGCTAGGAGAGACTCACAGGGGAACCAGATATACTCTGGTTAGGATTTCCCCAGCAGAGTCGCCAGCTGTCGCTCCCCGAATTTCCATCCTGGTACAAACGCGAAAGTGGCGCGGAATGAATAGAGTCGCCAGCCAGGCATTTTTATCCCGAAGGAACGGGAAATGTAATGCTGCATAAACCAGAAGAAAAGAAAAGGAAGGACACGGGTCCTGCGAACCGAAGAGACTGAGTTCGGGAGTCGGTTACAATCTGGGAAAGTATTAGCACCCAGATCGTCCGCCGTACCCGACGGGATCCACGCTTGCCAAGAAAATGCTTCAAAAGGTGAAGAAATGAAAGCTGCTGCAAAACTAAAACTAAAACTGGATAAGAAAGAAAAGAAAAGGGAACTGAAAAAGATATGAAAAAGAACAATGTAGGGAAAATAAAGATTGTGCTCGAACGGGCCCTACCCCGCTGCCTACGTACCCCATCTGGACAATGAGGATCAGAGTCGCCGTAGTTCCCCTAACTAGGGGTAGAAAAGATTGCTTGTGTTTTAAGGCTTGAACTGCCTATGTCAATGCTCAGGTGTTGCAGGCTCGGACGACGAGTGCGTTACCGTCTTGCAAAAGGACAAGTAGGAGTAAGTTCGCGTACGGAGCGAAGGAGATGAGAAGAGAATTCCCGAAGGAAAGACGCTTATTGTTTGTTTGTGTTTTTTAGAAGCTTTTTATGAGTGTGTCAGAAGAAAGTGAACTCAAGCTCTTTTCCATGGAATTTGCACTTGTCAATACATTCCAAGATGGAATAATAGAACAAGCACACTCAAGTAAGGAGAAGATCCCCAAAACTTGAACCCAGAGACTATGGCCCAGGCTCACTAACTCATTAACTTATTAAGTGTTTTTGGTATTTACAATGAATAAGTGTTTTTTATGGTTTTCTTGGTGAAGATGATACCCTGATCAGACTTGTACATCACAAGGCAAGCTTGTACTATCCCAAGATGGGAAGACTACAAGTGTCTCATGGGATAAGGCTATTGTTCAAGGTATCACTTCAAACTTTATTAGGTGTCTTCTTTAGAGTTTTGAGATGAGAAGAGAAAAGAAACCAAAAGGATCACAAAGGCAAAAGTCTAATGGGGGACTAATGAGTCCTAAGTGTTGTCATGCATGGAAGTCCTAGGTTAGTGAGGTTTACAAATAATAATAAGAAGAGAAGAGATAAGATTTGGAGGTGTGGGAATCACATCCACACCTCTCACTTACCAAAGCCCTTGAAATGGTTATTGACACAAGCATAAAGGCAATATAAAATGATCACAATGCCATACAAATATCACACAAACAGAAGTGAAGTCATACACATAAATGCTTAATGCAAACAGAAGTCACAAGAATGAGAAAAGAAGCACACCAATCAACATGAGGTAACATGAATCACATAGCAAAGCAAAGCAAACTTGAGAAGATGTAAAGCAAAATAAAAAAAATTACAAACTCAAGGCACAAGACCAGAACCCTAATCAAGTTAGAAAAGTGCTTAAGAAGCAAGAGAGATGAAGAGGAGAAGGGCACAAAGCTAAGCAATTACATTATAGGAAGAAAGAAGCAAAAGAAGTGAGGTGGATACACATAAGAATGGAAGATCTCCAAAGGCAAACAAATTACAAATTCCCAAACACAAACCTCAACCCAAGATCAGAAAGGTATCAAGACCCTAAAAAGACTCTAAACAAGATGAAGAAGTTGGCACAAGTGCCCTTCTAAGCTAAGGAGAGGACTTATGATCAAAAAGAAACAAAATGGGACAAATTGAAAACAAAAAGTCAAATCAAATCAAGTATGCACCCAAAAATTCCACAACCTTGGACAAGAGATCTTCAATCATGATATAACAACATGCCAAAAGGAGAGGAAGAAATTCAGAAGCTATACAAGTCAAATGAGGATACAAACATGAACTAGGGTTAAGAAGCTTCACTCACAAGTCAAGGACCAAAGTCAATTGAACAAGTTTCTAAAAATCAGAAAAAAAATCACACATAAAATACACCCTATTATGGATCCAGAGCAAAAAGAACCAACCAAAAATTCAAAATGAGGATCAATATAGAAAATGGACAAGTTAGCATGCTTAACAATGAATTAAAATGAATTAATTAAAGGGGAGAATTAATTTACACGTGTCAGATGAAAATAAATGGAAAATAAAAATGTCAAAAATTAAAGAAAACTAAAAATAACATTCATGAATTATTTTAGAATTTTTGGAAGCCTAAAACTAATTTTAAAAATTAAAAACCAAACTGATATTAAAATGAAATAAAAAGAAAAATAAAAGGAAAGGAAATGGCCAGGGGGTATGAATAGCAAGGCTTCAGTTCAATTTATTTGGGCCTCAAACGCAGGGGGTGTAGATATTAACACAAGCCCACCCAATTCCCAGCACAGCTTATAGTAATTGGGGTGGAAATTCAATTAAACTGGAAAAAACAGAAACCCTAGGATCAAATGGACGCACCAGGATGGTCCACTCATTAAACACAGGTCAACACAATGATTGGCCCAGGTGAGAGAACAAGATAATTGTTGTGAGGTGCGTGACATTTGGATTAATTCAGATTCAAATTATAAAAAGAAAAACACGTGACCAGGAGGGTCCTTCATTAATGAGGTGGCGTGATATGGTGCGTCAAGATGAAAGATCCAAAGGCTCAGGAGTCATCTTCCTCCTTCAAACCCTAAACACTCAATTCCCAGAACCCGGTGACCGGAGCTAGGGCTCCAGCACCGGAAAGAGCAAACCATGAACAAAACTTAATAAAAATGGATCAAAATGTCCAGATTAAATAAACAAGGTACGCTGAGTCCAAAAATGGCCATGAAATTCACAAAGGAGCAATGAACAAGCTGGATCGAAGAGAAACAGGTTTCACCATGAAACTTTAAATCAACATACAAAACTCAATAATGCACCATTTTCAAATCTAAAATGCACAGAATCATCAGCACAACTAGTAGATCACAATGCACACATTTATTTTCATTTCCAGATCTAAGGATTTTGAGCTTACCTGAGACTTGCAGATGCTCTAAAACTCCAAGAAAATGCTCCTACAGCTGCAGATCCACGCACTTTGACCTCCTCTTGCAAAATAAATGCAAGATGGAGCTTGGGAGAAGCGGGATCTTGAAATCCGAAAGCTCTTGCTCTTGAATGGAACTTGTATGATTCTTCACTCTCAACTTGAAAGAGTGTGTGCAATATGATCCTTAGAGCTCAAGGATGAATAATATGTGAATAGATTATGAAGAGAATGCTTGAGGAAAAAGTTTAGAAGGGAAATGAAATTAAGCAAGAAAGTGTAGATCTGAAAAATGGAAGAGCCCCCCCACGAATTTAGGGCATGGTTTTCTTTTATATGCTTAGCATTCACACCTGACTAGGGTTTTTGCACCAAGAGTGGCATGGATAGTGTGATTGAGGTGTATTGGCCAATTTGCATGAAAAGTGTGACTTCCTCATCCACACGTGCAAACCCTCTTTCAAGTGATCATTCTGACCTTAATCCATCCCTTGATTTGTTTTGAAACAATTCTGACCTTTGATCATGAGTGTAACATGCTTTCTTGATGATTTTGCAATTTTGCCTCTTATGTGGTGCACCACATCCCATGCACGAATTTGATGGTATTTTTGGATAAAATCACTTCTTATGCAATGCTTTGTAAGTTTGTAATCATATTTGGCCCATACCAACACTCAAAAATAAGTTTCATGTATTTTTGCATTTGTGGAAGCTTGGAATTTCAAGTCATGCCCTAGTTTTACACCAATTTTCGAGGGCCTTAACTTTCTAACCATAAGGGCTGTGAAAATGCTCTTGTACTTTTTGAAAATGGGAGGTATTAATATTCAACTTTCATGTTTGGATTTGGTCCATTTGAAGCTTTTTTCACCAAGTTATGCTTACTTGAAAATTAGGGCAAAAACTTACTAAAAATGGAATTTTCCATGACCAACCATATGCCAATTTTGCAAAACACCTCAAAACCTCATGATTCTCGATCCTTGATCTTGCCAAATCTCTTTTAATGTTATAATAACATCCCTTGGCTATAAAAATGTGGTTGGACCCTTTGAAATCTCACAGTTTACTTTTATAAGGCACAGTTGACCAATTTCTTCATTTTCAAGCAACTGAAGAAATACCTGACTTCCACAAGGAATTTTCTCACCAAATTTCATCCCTAGGATCCTCTTAACATATAAGAGACTTTTCCCAAATGAAATGGCCAAAGTCTTAAGGTTTTCATGCTTGAAACTCAAACCCTAATTTGGGATCATTGTGTAGAAGCTTTGCCCTAGCTTGAATTCCCTGATGATCTTCCAACCTTCTGAGCTTTTGTGAATGATCTTGAACTTGTTAATGCAACATAGACCCCTCATAGGACTTGAAAAAATCCATTGGGACCCTTGTCAAAGCTTATGATGCTTCAAAAACCTCCACAGATGATCATATGCCTAATGCTAGGTCATGAGAATGTTATGCCTCATCTTTCCATGCTAAGATGCCAAGAATATGATATGTTCATGATGAATATGATATGATATGATGCTTAAAAGGAAGAGGGAAAATTTGGGGTGTTACAATTGGGATCTTTCATTTTTGCATAAGCATAGGCATACCATCTCATATTGCATATTTGTTTCATCTGCATAGTTTCATTTCATCTGCATCTAGGGTTTGTGATCTGAGCAATCCAAGAAGTGATCTGAGCCATCCTAATGGTCTTGAAGCTTACCAAGAGGGTCCATGTGTGTTCCATGATCATAATATCCTCCCAAAGTTCATAAAAGTCAAGATATCACAAAGAATGGAAAAGGCATAGAGGCAGACTGAAGATTTCCTGCACAGATGACCTAAAATTCGGGTTTTGGTTTCAAAGGCCTTAATCCCAAATTTCTTGGTCATTATTGTTTCTAATGGTCTAGATATGTTATAAGGATCATGTGTACCAAATTTGATGAAGAAATCCATTGTGGAAGTCATCTGATCATTGGGTAACTTCTTGAGCAAGTAAAGTCGAAATCAGGGCATCTGAGGCCCCCATCAATGCACCATAACATGTCAAAGCAACTTCAAAAGTTCAGAATTGGCCTTTGAACCTAGGGTTTTGATGGCTTGATTCTCAAGAAATCTCAAAATGATAATAATGCATAAACTTTACAAAACCTTTTGAAACTCTTCATCCACTTGTGCCAGCTGTATAAACTTGATCCTAGGTCCATCCTTGAACCAAGCTGAGGCCAAGACACCCCAAAAGCCAGCTCTGACTCAGCCCATGCTTATGGTACCATAACTTTTGACTTTTTGCAAACGAGGCCATACCAATCAAACTATGCCACTACCAACTCTCTGGTCAATCAACATTGTTTATGCAAGCATCAAGGAGCCCATTTCACACAATCTTGGAGCCTGAAACCTCAAGAACTCAGATTGCCCAAAAATTGCCATAACACTTCCTCTCTTCGAAACTCACTCCTCAACCATCAAAACTTAAAATTTCTTTCACCATTCAACTCCACATACCTCAAGGATCATTTCCAACCCCTCACCATGGCCTGAATCACCCTGAAACAAAAACACAATTCCTGCTTCATCAGAAATGAAACCTCCAAACCAGCCACTATAAGCCTCATCCAAGCATTCCATTAGCACAAGGAGGACTAGAGGAGTTGATTTGCACAAGAGAGAGGCCCAGAAAGCTCCATTTTGAAGAAGCTCAGTTCAGGTAACCTTCAAGAACATTTTTTCCATAACCTCTCTTTCTTGCTATAAATTGATTATATGTGTTGCACTGATCATCCTGATGTGATTAAAATTGAAAATGGTTGAGAAATAAGCATTTCATTATGTTCTGAAACTTTGCCCGTAAAATTGTTTTTGATTCGATTTGCATGATTATTGTGATATAAATGATGTTTGATGATTGATTTTGATTGTATGATGTGTGGGGAGTGTTTCTGGGCAGTTATTTTTGGCTTGGGGTGGCATGAGGAAGAAGATAGGTTGAGGGGTTGGTCGGAGAAGACGACCGGAGCTTATCTCCGGTCGCCTGAGATTAATTAGGGTTTGGTTTTCCAGTTTGAATGTGAGCCCTTGGATTGAGATTAGTTTAAGTAGCGTACGGCCCAGATCATCCACTTAGCCCTAATTATAATTAATTAGTTTAATTAATTCAGATTAGCCCAGATTAGATCCAGGCTATCCAAACATGCGCGTAGTCAACACAAATCCCTCAAGTTTAAATCTTGGTCTTTGGATCCTCTGACTTTCATTTAAATCCATTTTAATTCATTTTCTTTTTATTTGTTTTGTTCATTTTATTAAAAATCGCAAAAAACATCAAAAAATTCTCAAACTTTGCATTTTTGTTTCAAATATTTTTCTTAACCTAAAAATAATTTTTATTTTATTTTTTGCATTAAAAAAGTATTTTTAAAATATTTAAATGTTATTTTCAATTAATTAATGGATTTTAATTAATTAAAAATTCATTTAGGTTTCTAAAAATGACCAAAAAATTCATGAAGCATTCCAATACATTTAGAAACATTTTCAAACTCATCATACAAATTTCTTTTTAGGTTTGATCACATTTTCACAATTTTCTTTGGATTAGGGTTCTTAAAAATCATATTTTCTAACCCTAACTTGAAAAATTCATTTATGCCTAACCATGATGAGTTTGAACTTGTTTCTTCTTGAATTGTTTCAAATATTGCATATAGTTTCTAGGTTATTTATCTCATGATTTTATATTGCATTTTCAATTTGATTTGCATTTTCCCCTTAGAAGCACCTAAAAACCCTAGCAAACTTAGGAATTTCATAACTTTCACTAGGATTGGCTTCTTACTTTCTCCTTTGGGGTGTGATCTTGTATAGGTTTAGGGTTTGTATGAGATCAATTTCAATTTTTTATCATGGTGATTGCTTCTGTTTTGGTCATATGCATTTCCTGTTGCCTTAGAACCCTAATTTTGCATCTTCATTTGTATTCTCCTTTACATTTCATGAACTCGTGAACTTGTCATGCCATTTCAAGAATTTGTATGACATCTTAGACATCTTAAGACATGCTTGAACATTGCTTTATAATTTCTTCATTCATTTTCTATGCTTTGCATCCATTACATTTCATAAACATCCATGTGTTTTCATGCTTCTAAACATGCTTCCATTGCATCTCATCCTTGTATGATCATTCATATGCATCTTGTATGACTTTGCATCATCTCATAATACATTTGCATTGCATTTTCACTTCTGACTTTGGTCTTTGCATCCTTATTCATCTTATTTCTTTTCATTCCATGTCTTATGCATTCATACTAACATTTCAGGTACTTTTGGTAAGTTATCTGGGAGGTGGATTTGCCTTCACCTCCCACCTATTCTCATCATTCATATGCATTCTTACTTGTCTTTGAAGTGAACTTGCTTCACTTATGCTCCTTCCTTCTTTCTTTCTTTCTTTTAAGTTACTTATCTTCTTCAGGAAGTAAGTAACTTATGCTTCTTCTTCTTTCTCTTTTCATCTGCTTCTTCCATTGGTGGCCTTGAATATCTTTCCTCTTAAGCCTCACAAACCATAGGATGTCCAAGCATGATAAATTTTATGGTTGTGTATAGTCCCCCCTTAATATTTTACCTTTGAGTCTCCTTGAGTCTCTCTTCTCATCTCTTAATCAGAGGCTAAACTCTTAAAGTTTTAGGACTTTGAATTAGGGTTATGCATGCATCCTTATCTTAGGATGGAGTGTATAACTTTAATCCTTAGTGTTAAAACTTTAATTTGTTTTCACCTCTTAATCAAAACACATTAATAATCACTAATACTTTATCTTGTAACTTGGGCATTACATTAGGGTTCTATCTCTTCCATATGGTTAAGAGGGACTAACCCTAGTGTTTAATGGACAAGTCCCCCTCAAGTTGTCTTACAAACCATAAAATCCACTTCTTAATCTCATCCCTTAATTAAAATCCATTTAATAAAGGCTTGAGGTATCTTTCTCATCTTAAGTGTTCTCATCTATCATCTTTCTATTAGGATTGTGTAATGAGTTCACTAATCTGTAATTAGAGGTTAAACTCATTACTTAACACTAAACAAAAACCCAAAAACATCTTAATAATCACAAGTAGGTTAATGATATTAATCCTTCATCATTAAGGTAATTAAGTTGAGATGCTTATCTCACACTTAAGTAGGCTCATTATCCCTAATCAGGGGTGGTATAATGAGTTTACGACCCTTGATTAAGGCTTAAGCTCATTAACTTATGCAAAACACCAAAAACAATAAAAAACTGAAAACACAAAAAATAAACAATAATCGTCTCCCCGGGATTCTTTTCTCATCACACTCATTCTGAAAACGAGAACTCGCTTCTCCCGTCTAATGCAAGACAGTTAGCACTCGATCCAGACGAGTCATACACTTGAGCATAGGCAAGCAATCAGTTCACAACAAAATCATTCCAGTCTCTTTGAGTCGAACTACAGTGTTCTGACTTCCTCATTGCACAAGAGGATACGTAGGCATAACTTAACAAGTTATCGAACAAAAGACTTTGTGTCTCCCCCCTTTTCCAACATTCTTTTTAAGCCTCAGTTCCTGAGCAATTCACTCCTTTTGCACTGACACCTGTACTTTCTTTCCTTAGCTTTTGCACATAGATAACACATACACCTACCCTTTTTAAATACAATCTTGTAAGCGTGGATCCCGTCGAGTACGATGGATGATCTGGGTGCTAATACCTTCCCAGGTTGTAACCAACCCCCTTTCTCGTATTCTCTGGTTCGCGTCCGTCTTATCCATATCTTTCTAGGTTTATGCAGAATTACCTTTCCTTCGGGATAAAAATGCCTAGCTGGCGACTCTATTCAATTCAACCTCATTTCTCCTTTCGCCGACCGTTCACGTCTGCAACTTGGGACCTTAGTGTCTTTTCAGGGGAGCGACAACAAGCTCAAGCATATCGAAAAAGGTATTGTGAATTTCAGAAATACTTATCCACCCAAGAAGGATTAAAGAAAGAAGATGATGAGATCGCATGTTACAAATGTGATAAATTGGGACACTATAGAACTACTTGTCCAAATCTCACTAAACATGATACACTACTAAAAAAAGCGCTTTTTGTAATAGCCCGAGCCTTCTGTGCTCCCGACACTATTACCTCACGATCGTCTCTACCCCCTCACTAGTAGATTTTTTCCTTCCGTGGGAATCGAACCTTGTACCCTGGGGTTCAAGTACATGTTCATTCCATTCTCACTACCAATTGAGCTAACAGCCCTAGCTTTCTGCGCTCTCGGCACTATTACCTCATGATCTTCTCTACCCCCTCACTAGTAGAGTTTTTACCTTCCATGGGAATCGAACCATGTACCATGTGCAAGCCACTATGAGATGTGGCAGGAGCCACATTCTCACGATCTAATGAGGTTTAAATGCATTATAGTCTTGAAACAAACTAGTTAAAACATGTTAATTTAATTATATTAATTCTATTAAGTAAAGTTAGGAAAAATTAATATAATTTCAGGACTTTAGTCGTAGCAGAAAATCCGAGAATGCAATAGAACCAGTAGCATGTGAGTGAACTGAATGAATTGTTTTACTGATAAGGAATTTTGACAGAACTGATGAAACTAGTAATTCTAGATGAAAAACTAGTAGTAGGTGAATGAATATGAAAGAAGATAATTATCAAAACACGGAATTTCGATAATTGTAATAAATATGTGATAAGTCGCAAAAAGTCAGAAAGAGTGTCAGTTTAGTCGGTTTAGCCAAATTAGGCGAAACAACGAAGTTTCCTGGAATTTAACGAAACTAATTGGGGTAAGTTGGGTAAATTAAAAGTTGGTTTCTATTACGTTGTTTTGTCGAAAATGTGTTGTATAGTTGATTTGCAGGTACAATTAAGTTCTTGTATGGTTCCGGTTTACGGAACAATTCTAAAGTTAATATGTTGAAGGCTTTTATGCCAAAGTCGAATATAAGTTGTTTATGTCGTAAAAGTTTCTATGTTATTTTTGTTGATATGTTGTTTGCATTGTAAAGTCATGTATGTCATGTAGATCATATGCATTTTTTCGTAGCCGTTGCTCACATGTTGGCCTGGATTGGCAAATTTTAAGTTGAAAGTTTAAGGCTTATGCCTTGATGCCTAGATAACCTGGCAATGATTTAAGTTGGGATTTTACTCTGAAATGGTACCACATGCCTATTTAGTAGAGTTTCATAAAAGTCACATTATTTTTGAGTCGTTGTTGTGTTGTTGTACTAGTTGATATTGTGAAGTGGTGAATTATGTGAAATCCTTTTCTGTGTATTGCGTTTCATATACTACTTATAATTATCGTAACTCACCCCTTCTGTTTGAATGTTGTCCTTATGTTGGCAACATGCAGGTAATCTAGTGGAGTAGTTGGTTACCTTTAGTCGATTCGGTGGTCAGTCGCTCTAATACGTAGCACTCGGGGGGAATGACACGTGTCTGTTTTGTTGATTTGTTCCAATGCTGAATTTTATTTTAATTGAAGAACTTAGAATATTTATTGGTTATTTGGAGTTACTTTTATGTTGGATAAAGATGCTGCAAGTTGTTTTATGAATTCGCTGCATAATGTTCTTATGAAGTTGAATTATTTAATTAAAATGAAGTTTTTTTATGTTTATTTATGAAGAGTGATATGTATTAAGCAGGTTATAATTTTAAAGTTGAAATTTGTTGAAAGTTGAAATATGATATCCCATTTATGGGGAATTCTTTTTAAACTCTGATTTTATTTATATTTAATGGTAGAAATGGGGTGTTACATTAGTGGTATTAGAGTAGGTCGATCTGTCCGACCAAGTGTCGAGTCTTAGTTGTCTAAGAATCGTGTATTGTTATTGTTCTAAATTTTGGTTGTGTTGTAGTGATAAGTTGAGATGGCTAGAAGAAACGATGTTGCGATGGCTAATGCAATGCAAGCGATTGCACAAGCTGTGCAGAACTTGCCAAATGCTGGTGAAGATGTTGGATCACGTAGCTTGGTGACTTTTCAAAGAGAGAATCTGCCAGTGTTCAAAGGATGCAGCTTTAGGATGGTTGAAAGAGATTGAGAGAATCTTCTGTGTTATGGATTGCACTCTGACACAGAAGGTTAGGTACGGAACTCACATGCTGGCAGACGAAGCTGATGACTGGTGGCTAGAAACTCGTGAGAGGCTGGGTACTGCAGGTGAAGTAATTACTTGGGATGTATTCCGTAGGGAATTCATGAGAAAGTATTATCCAGAGGATGTCCGTAGCAAGAAGGAAATTAAATTCATTGAGCTTAAGAAAGGGAACATGTTTGTCACCGACTATGCTTCAAAATTTGTTGAACTGTCCAAGTTTTATCCTCACTATATTGGTGCTGGTGCGGAATTTTCAAAGTGCATCAAGTTTGAAAATGGGTTGCGCTCTGAAATCAAGAAGGATGTTGGGTATCAGAAGATACAAATCTTTTCCGAGTTGGTTGATAGATGCATGATATTTGAGTAAGATAATAATGATCATTACAAGGTTGTTAGTGATCAAAGAAGCAAGCAACAATAGAACCATGGAAATTCGTATGATGCTCCAGCTGGAAAGGGGAAACAGAAAGTTGCTCCGGCTCCGTATGAATGGTGAATTGATTGTTGAGATTCCAGCTAAGGGATCAATATATACTTCTCTTGTGTGTTTAAAATGTCCTTTTTTGATCTTCGATAAAGACTTCTATGTTGATTTAGTGTGCTTACCATTGACTGAGATGTACGTAATTCTTGGTATGAACTGGTTAGAGTATAACTACGTTCATATAAATTGTTATCGCAAGTCTGTGAGGTTTTCTACTCCTGAAGAGGAGGGAGTTGGTTTGTTATCTTTCAGGAAGTTACATCAATTGATGAGAGAATAAGCTCAGATGTTTTCTTTGATGGCAACGTTGTATGTTGAGAGTAATGCTAAGATTGAGGAATTGATGATAGTGAAGGAATTTCCTGAAGCTTTCCCTGATGAAATTCCTAGTTTTCCGCCAGAGAGAGAAGTTGAATTTGCTATTGATCTGGTACCTGATACTAGGCCTATTTCGATGGCACCTTACAGAATTTCGACATCCGAGTTATCTAAATTAAAGAAGCAGTTGAAGGATTTACTTGAGAAAAAGTTTATAAGACCAAGTGTATCTCTGTGGGGAACTCCAGTGTTAGTGAAGAAGAAAGATGGTAGTATGTGACTTTGTGTTTATTATAGACAGCTGAATAAAGTGACGATCAAGAATAAATATCCGTTTCCGAGAATAGATGATTTGACGGACCAGTTGGTGGGTGCTTGTGTGTTCAATAAGATTGATTTGAGATCGGGTTATCATCATATCAAAGTGAAAGATAAGGATATTCAGAAGACGATGTTCAGAACACGGTATGGACATTATGAGTATTCTGTGATGCCTTTCGGTGTGACTAGTGCACCAGGAGTATTTATGGAATACATGAACCGCATTTTTCATACTTATCTATCGATGATATTCAGATTTACTCTAAGTCAGAAGAGGAGCATAAGGAACATTTGAGGGCAGTGTTTGAAGTTTGAGAGATAAGAAATTGTATGCGAAGTTGTCCAAGTGCAAGTTTTGGTTAAAAGAGGTCAATTTTCTTGGCCATGTAATTTCAGGAAATGGTATTGTTGTGGATGCTTCAAAGGTAGAAGTTGTGTTGCAATGGGAAACTCCAAGGTCGACTACTGAGATTAGAAGCTTTTTAGGGTTAGTTGGATATTATAGAAGGTTTATTGAAGGATTTTCTAAGTATGCACTTCCGTTAACTAGATTAACTTGTAAAAGTAAGGCTTTTGTGTGGGATGTTTAGTGCGAAGAGAGTTTTACCGAATTGAAGAAGAGATTGACGTCGGCGCCGAATTTGACTTTACCAAATCCAGAAGAACCGTTTGTAGTTTACTGTGATGCTTTATTGATAGGTTTAAGAGGTGTGATTATGCGGAATAATAAAGTAATTGCTTATGCGTCCCGACAATTGAGAATCCGTGAGAAGAACTATCCTAAGCATGATTTAGAGCTTGCTGCAGTTGTGCTTGTGTTGAAGATTTGGAGGAATTATCTCTATGGTTCCAGATTCGAAGTTTATAATGATCATAAAAGCCTAAAGTATTTGTTTGATCATAAAGAGCTGAATATGAGACAACGTAGATGGTTAGAGTTGCTGAAGGATTATGATTTTGGTTTGTATTATCATCTAGGCAAAGTGAATGTTGTAGCTGATGCTTTAAGAAGAAAGACCTTGCATATGTCAGCAATTATGATTAAGGAATTGGAACTAATTGAGCAATTTCGAGATATGAGTTTGGTTTGCAAAGTGACACCGTAGAGTGTGATGTTAGGAATGTTGAAGATCAATAATGACTTTATGGATAGTATTCGAGAGGCTCAGAAGTTGGATGTGAAATTAGTAGATATCATGAACAGTTGTGGTCAATCAGAGAAGAGTGACTTTAAGATTGATGCGAGAGGTGTGTTGAGACTGCATGAAAGAATTTGTATTCCTGATGATGCAGATGTGAAAAGGAGGATTCTTGAGGAGGGTCATAGGAGTAGTTTGAGTATTCATCTGGGAGATACTAAAATGTATCAAGATTTAAAGAAAATATTTTGGTGGTCCGGAATGAAAGAAGATGTAACATGTTTTTTGTATGCGTGTTTGACTTGTCAGAAGTCGAAGATTGAGCATCAGAAGCCTGCTGGGTTGATGCAACCATTGGAAGTTCCAGAATGGAAATAGGATAACATTTATATGGACTTTGTGATGGGGCTACCTGTTACTTTAAGAGGGCATGATTCAATATGGGTGATTGTTGATAGGATTACGAAGTCGGCTCATTTCATACCTATTAACATCACATATCCAATTACAAAGTTGGCAGAGATTTATATCCGAGTAATTATGAAGTTGCATGGTGTTTCTCTGTGTATTCTGTCAGATAGAGATCTGAGGTTTATGTCGGAGTTTTGGAAGAGTCTGCAAGAGGAATTGGGTTCTAAGTTGAGATTGAGTTCGACATATCATCCTCAAATTGATGGCCAAACTGAGAGAACTATTCATTCGTTGGAGGACTTGTTGAGAGCTTGTGTTCTTGAGCAGGGAGGCTCGTGGGACACTTATCTTCCGTTGATCAAGTTCACATATAATAATAGTTACCATTCTAGTATCAGAATGGCACCTTTTGAAGCGATGTATGGTTGAAGGTTGTCGCTCCCCGGATTTCCATCCTGGTATAAACGCGAAAGTGGCGCGGAAAAGAATAGAGTCGCCAGCCAGGCATTTTTATCCCGAAGGAACGGGAATGGTAATGCTGCACAAACCAGAAGAAAAGAAAAGGAAGGACACAGGTCCTGCAAACCAAAGAGACTGAGATCGGGAGTCGGTTATGACCTGAGAAGGTATTAGCACCCCAGATCGTCCGCCGTACACGACGGGATCCACGCCTGCAAAGAAAACTGTTTCAAAGGGTGAAGAAAAGAAAGTTGCTGCAAAACTGAAACTGAAACTGGAAAAGAACTGAAAAAGGGAACAAAGAGGAAAAATGTAGGGAAAATAAAGATTGTGCTCGAACGGGCCCTACCCCGCTGCCTACGTACCTCATCTGGACAATGAGGATCAGAGTCGCCGTAGTTCCCCTAACTAGGGGTGGAAAAGATTGCTTGTGTCTTATGGCTTGAACTGCCTATGTCAATGCTCATGTGTTACAGGCTCGGACGACGAGTGCGTAACCGTCTTGCAAAATGACAAGAAGAAGCAAGTTCGCGGACGGAGCGAAGGAGATGAGAAAAGAATTCCCGAAGGAAAGACGATTATTGTTTGTTTGAGTTTTTTAGAGGTTTTTATTGGTGTGGCACAAGAGAATGAACTCAAGCTCTTTTCCATGGAATGTGTACTTGTCACTACATTCCAAGATGGAATAAAAGAACAAGCACACCAAGCAAGGAGAACCTATCCAAGACTTGTTTCCAAAGGCAATGGCCTAATTTCATTAACTTGTTGAATTTATTAAGGGTTTTAGTGATTAAAAATGAAGAAGTGTTTTTTAGGGTTTTTCTTGATGAAGATGACTTCATGATCCGACTTGTGCATCATGCTAGACAAATGCACTATTCCAATATGGAATAAATACATATGCCCCGTGGAATAAGGCTATAACACAAGAAGTCACTTCTTTCCTTATTAATGTTTTTTTAGATTTTGTTTTTTGAGATGAGAAGAGAAAGAAACCAAAGGAGCAAAAAGGTAAAAGTCTAAAATGGGGAAAGACTAAACCTAATGTTATCATGCAAAAGAGTGGTCCTAAGGTTAGTGAGGTCTCAACTATCCTAAGAGAAAAGAAGAACCAAAGAGGAGCAAGAAGGAGAGGAATCAAGAGCTAGCAAGCAACTTACTCCTCTAAAGGAGATAAGTTGCTGCTAAAGGGGGAGGAAAAAAGTTGCAACACATGATGGCATAAGGAACATCAAAAAGCACAAGGAGAAAGCACTTAAAAAGAGAGAAGGATGAAGAATTGAAATGTGGATGAACATCCACACTTCTCTTACCATGAGCCTCTGCAAGTGTTAGCAAAATCCAGCACATGTTCATCAATAAAATCATGGCAATGACATGCTCAAAGTTCACACCAACCAAGATCAAACAATCATGCCAAACATAGCACACATAAGCATTTACGTGTCAAGAACACGGAAGCATGGATCAATCAGCAAGAAAATCACCCAAACAATCATATTCAATGATCATACAATGATCCATGGCATTTAAAATAAGTAAGGGGATCAAACATGCTAAAAATAGCCCAAAAAAGGCTCACTGCATCAGTGTTAACCGGTTAACCAAAGTGTTAACCGGTTAACCAGTCAAAACCTGCAGAAAAACAGCAATGAAACAGGTGCGTTAACCGGTTAACCAATCCGTTAACCGGTTAATGCTGTTAAAACAGCAACAATTCATGCAGAAAAATCAGTTCAAACCAGCTTTTCCGATTAATCTCGCACCAGAACAGCAAGCAATTGAGCATGAAAATAGTGTATCAATTCACATTAAATGGCATCATCAAGCTCATGAACATTAATACATGGATCCGGTCACAAATCAATCAATCAATTCAAGCAACACAAGCAAATACGCAAGCACATGGCAGATCTAAAGCGTAAGCATGCAAATAAGATAAAACAGAGCTAGATCTGAAATTAACCAACCTACAAAGCTGAGGTATGCTTTGGTAATTGTTGATCAAGCTGAAAACGATAGATCTCGCGGAGAACTTTGAAGATCCGTTGCTAAGCTTCACACTCCATGCAAAATAAATGCAAGAACAAGATCTTGATGCAGAATGTTGGATCCAAAACCACTTCTAGATCCCAAACCAGATCTGAATCACCAATTAAACCAGCAAAAAGATGCAATGAAGCTAATGATGGAGGTCTAGTTCCAAGATCCACACACCTCAAGGCAAGGTTATGTGATCTTCAAAGAGGAACTTTGAGTGATTTGGAAAATTGGGAGAGAAAAGTGAGAGAATTGTGAGTGAGAAGAGTGAAAATTCAGAATGAGAATGAAAAATGAGGGAGAGTCCCTTGGTTTGGAGAGAAATGGAATAAACATGGTTTAGGTTTGGGGCCCAAAAATTAGGCTTGGGATAAAAAATTATGGTTTGGCAAACAGATTAGGATTTTGCAATGGGATTAGGCTTGGATAAGTGCTCTAGATCCTTCTTTTTAATTCAAATTAATAAAAATTAGAAAATGGAAATTGGAACCAAATCACACATGCTGAATTTGCTACTGGAAATTCAAAATTCCCAGCCGTTAACCGGTTAACCAATTCGTTAACCGGTTAACGCCAGTGAATTTTGAATTTTCCCTCCTTTTGGTGGGAAACTTCCGGAATCACCCGACGCCAACCGTTTTGATCTGATTTTGATCCTCAATCCTTTCTTTAGGCTTTGACCCTGATGTCAACCTTGTAACCTGCCTTGTGAGCTTTGAATTTCCCTGATAATTGATCATATGCCTTATGCTGGAACATGCAAGTGATATGCTTCATTTTTCTATGCAATATGCTAAGGATATGACATGCTGATGATGATAATGATATGATGATGATGCTAAGCAGGAGAGGGAAAATTTGGGGTATTACAGTTGCCCCTATTCAAGCTACTGTTAATCTGAAAAGGACGGTAGCACGGCTACCGACCATTCAAGATGAACTGTGGTTGAATACGAAGAAGACCTGAAATTTGCACTCTACTGGAGAATGCAAGCAATGGGAAATAAACCCAACCAAATGACGCTTTGGCGACTGAAGTGGGGAGAAAGCAAACGAGCTCCTTCCAACCTGAATTGTTACTTTGGATAGAAAAACCTAGACAGACGAGTCTTCCTCGAACAAACCTGTTACGCCAGGTGCTGCACATACAAGCCCTCTTCAAATAAACCTGTTACGTTAGGTGCTGGACATACGAGCCATCATACATTTTGCAATATATGATCTGAGACAAACAAACCTCCTTCGGATAAACCTGTTACGCCAGGACCGGTAATGCACTTAAGTCTGTGGGATAAACATGCATAATCAGGATAGACGAATCCTCCTCATATATTATCCGTGGATCTATGGTCTAAGACAGACGAGTCTTCTTTGAGCAAACCTGTTACGCCAGGTGCGACATTAGGATTTGATGAACCCTCTTCACAAATCCTGCGTAGATGAGTGGTACTTGAGACAGACGAACCTCCTTCGGATAAACCTATTACGCCAGGACCGGTAACCATTTTGACGTTTAATCCCACCATCAGGACTTCAAACCTCTTCAATACAGACGAGTATCGGATGATCATCAAGAGAACATAGACGAGTGCCAGAAGTCAATGATACAAACGAATATCAGACGATGATTTAAGAAAGGCAGACGAGCGCTTCAAGCGACGATATAGACGAATATCAGCAATTGATACAGACGAACACCAGAGATCCAATACAGATGAGCATTTGGAGTAGCGATACAGCTGAGTACCAGAGCAATTACCGAATTGGCACTCATACAGATATAAGTCAACATAGACGAGTGGGATGAATGATACAGACGAGTATCCAACAACGCAAACAGGCTTCGAGCAACTAACAAAACACAGACGAGTGCTGGAGAACACAGACGAGCAACAAGCACACATCAAACACAGACGAGTGTTGAGCATCAAACAGATGTCACACACAGATGAGTGCTAATAAGTGCGGACGAGCATTAGCATCTACCAACCATGGGCGACTGCTGGGGAAGGAAAACGAGTAATGACGTAAACACAGACGAGTGCTGGGAAGTGCGGACGAGCAACGACAAAGCTTGAACACAGACGAGTGTTATAAAGTGCGGTCGAGCAACGACAACGCGTGAATACAGACGGGTGTTGTACATTGCAGACGAGCACCAAATTCCTGGTAAGAAACATAAATCTGCCGGAGAGAATATTTCACAAACGATCGAGTACTGAGAACGCAGACGAGCAACCAACAGATATCAAAACACAAACGAGTGCCGAGGAGTGCAAACGAGCAACTATCATATATCAAAACACAAACGAGTGTTGAGAAATGCAAACAAACACAAAACAGATACCCAACACCGACGAGTGCCAGGAGATTCAGACGAGCACAAAATGGATGCCCAACACAGATGAGTACCAGGAGATGCAGACGAGCACAAAACGGATTTCCCTGGTTGGCAATAGTAATCCCAACTCTACAGGGGAACCTGGTCAAGAGGCTTTGACGATGCCTAACTCTGACTGGGGGGACGAATGACGGTTTATATCATCACATAGCCAAAATAGACTGGCAGCTTCTCTGGGGAATATTTCGATGATGGGAGTGAAACCCAAACAATCTCTGCGGGGATCAACCGTCTTCAGACTCGGCTGAGGAATAAACTTGGTCACGACTCCGGCTGGGGAGAGAATTCTGAAAATTCTAACTCTATTGGGAAATCAGGCGTTCAGCTGCTTGTTGGGAAAACTTTATTGCTGACTCCGCTTGAGGAGAAGAACTGTTCTATTAGTCTTGAGATACCACTAGGGAAATGATCAAGATCTCCTGGCAACACTTGGTTGAGGGATGCAACATGAACAAATGTCTGCACTACCTTTGTCACATTGGCCAAAAATAAATTGGCGGACTCGCTGGGGATATTTCAATAATGGTTGCATACCAATCATGAACTCCGAGGAAGAGACGGCCTCCCGACCCGGCTGGGGAAAATCTAGTCAAATTATCTCCTGACCGCCACAACTCCCTTCGGTTGGGTTTGAAACTCCGCTGAGGATTCCACTAGCTCTAGCTCAGCTGGGGACGATTCCATCCAAACTCTACTGGGGAAACCACGTCTTTCTTGTGAAGAACAACCACCACTTGGGGAGGGCACCATCTTTGATTAAATTTGAAATTCTGATAGGGATTTCACTGCTACAGCTCGCTTGGGGAGCATTCTCTGCTTGGGGAAGTGCAACCTCGCCCTGCAAAACCTGCAACAACAGTATACACACAAGTGCCCCGGGGATTTGCATGGTATGATCTGTTCATCCATTGTCACCCGACACTCAGAGATTTTTAACTGTTTCCCTGCAATGTCAAATTTTTTTAGAAAACAACATGTTTCAAATGCAATGCTCTTTTTGCCAAAAATTCAGGACATTTTTGCAAACAAGGAAAACACAACACGACTTTATGACTGAATATTCATTTATTGAAAGGCCTCTGAATAGGAAAAGCTTTACATCAGGAAGCAACTACCTGGAAAGAGGTAGCCACTAAAAATTAAGAAAAGAAACTATCTTAATGGTAATGTACACGACATTCCAATGAGTTTCCTTCTTGCTATGACCAACATGTCTTCAAGACTTTCTGTTCTTGCCTTTGCTTTCTGTAGAAGATGAGGGGAATGATTCCTATCCTTCTGATATTGTCAAACCGCACGAAACCGTGATTTGGTTCAGATTATCCAGATCGCAATTGTTCACTTATTCCCTTGTTTTGCGTGGATCGCCCTTTCGGGTTTTCAATCCACCGGGATACTCTTTTTTGCCTGAGCTGTCTGATGTGGCTTTTCAACTCAGAGGGTGTACATTTTTTCATTTATTTCCCTAATTTTTTCCCGAGCTTTTTATTCTGTTTTTAGCTCGCCAGGATGCCCTTTTCTTGCCTGGACTTTAATTCTGTTTTTGTGTCAAGCGGGTCTTTTTATGCGAAGTATTTTTTAATTGCGTCCGAATTAACATGAGACTGGAAATCTTCTCCATCCATAGTAGTGAGCATCAGCGCCCCACCTGAGAAAACTTTCTTCACTATGAATGGGCCTTCGTAGTTTGGGGTCCACTTGCCCCTGTGATCTGAACCAGGAGGAATGATCCTCTTGAGTACAAGCTCGCCTACTTGATACTCCCGAGTACGTACTCATTGGTCGAATGCTCGCTTCATTCTACTATGATAAAGCTGACCATGACAGATAGCCGCTAATCTCTTTTCCTCAATTAGGCACAACTGATTGTATCGGGCACGTACCCATTCAGCCTCATCAAGCTTTACGTCCATCATCATACGCAATGAAGGAATTTTTACCTCAACAGGCAAGACTACCTCCATGCCATATGTAAAAAACCCAAATTTTCCCTCACTAAGTTCACACCATGGCTTGTGATCTTTCATATTTGGATTAGTTTAAGCATATCATATCATATTGCATTTTTGTTTCATCTGCATAGTTCAAGTTCATCTGCATCTAGGGTTTGTGATCTGAGCAATCCAAGGATCCATCTGAGCCACTCCAAAGGTCTCCAAGTGTTCCAAGAGGGTCCATGTATGTTCTACCATCATTTTATATCCCTCAAAGATCAAGGAAGTCAAGAAATCACAAGAACTTGGAAAGCATGGAAGCTGAGCTAGGGTTTCACTGCACAGATGACCTGAAATTAGGGTTTTGGTTTCAGAGGCCATAACTCAAAATTTTTTGGTCATTCTTGTTTCTAATGGTCTCAATATGTTATAAGGATCATGTGTACCAAGTTTGATGAAGAAATTCATCGTGGAAGTCACCTGTTCACTGGGTAACTTCTTGAGCAAGTCAGAGCAAAATCAGGGCATCTGAGGCCCCCAACAATGGAACTAAAGTGTATTTTTCATCAAATTGAAGTTATATGATCTTTATTTTATCATTGAAGTGCTTGGAAGTTCACAAAATTGAAGAAAAGTGAGCTAAACCAAAAGTTGCCAAAAATGGAAATGACTTGTAATGGAAACTTTTCATTTTGGGAAAGTTTTTCAACCTCCACTTTCTCAACCAAAAATGCTTCAAATGAAAAATTGTTGGACATGAAAGTTGTAGATTGGATCATTCCCTTTTCAAAAAGTACAAGAACAAGTTCTAATTCATTGTGGAACTCAAGTTCTGGCTTGGTAGAGTTGGCAAAATCACATAATTTTCACTTTCACACCAAAGAGGATTTTGTGCAAATTCACATACCAAGCCATTTTGTGACTTCTAATACACTTCTATGCATCATACAAACATAGTGCATTGCCTAAAAATCAGAATTGGCCCAAGAATCATCACATTCTATGCCTTGCACATGAAGAAATCACAAAGGGGCCAAACTTCATAAAAATTGCAAAATGATACACAACCATGCTTCCACTTGCTGAATCACCACAAAACCAATTCCATGGCTCTACTTGATCTCTGTTGAGCCAGGACAAGCCAAGATCCAGCTGCAACATGAGCCCATACCTCAAGTACAAGTTTTGTTGACTTTTTGCAAGAGAGCTCATACCAATCACCATAGGCCACAACAACTTCTCTGACCTATCAAAGCTTGTTATGTGGATCAAACACAGCTCATGACATACAACACACATGCCTAACACTTCAGATTGCCCAAGTTCCACAAAATCACCCCAAGAGAAAAAAACCTTCGAAACTTTCTGTCCAACCATCAAACTCCAAAACAAACTTCACCATTCATTCAGAAATGATCCATAGAGCATAAACCAACCATCAAACAAGCTTCAAAGCCCCTTTACACAAAACACGATTTCTGGCCAGCAAGAGTGCAAGCTCTCAAACCAGCCATAACAAACTTCTTCCAAGCATCAAAGCTTCATCAGGAGGTCAAGAGGAGTGGGTTTGCACAAGAGAAGAGGTCCAAAAGCTTCAAACTGAGAAAGCTCAAGCTCAGGTAACCTCAAGAACAAATTTTCTAGAAATGTAATTTTAGGTTACAGAAATGTTCCTTATGCTGTGCTGATCATGCTGATCATGCTGATGCTTTTATTTTTTAAAATGGTTGCGTATTAAGGATTTCATGAACTTCTGAAAGTTTTGACCTAAAAATGTTCTTCTTCGATTCTCCTTTTTGATGCATGAAAAATTGTTTTTGTTGCTGGATTAGTGTTCTATGATGTTTAGGGATGAATTCTGGAGAGTTTGAGAGCCTGGGGTGGTGTTTTGAGGTAGCTCAGGGGAGGAGCTCGCCAGAGAAGACGACCGGCCACCTGAGATTAATTAGGGTTAGCGTGAGTTTGAATGTGGGCCATTTGATGGATGTTTCCCGCGTGTAATGAAAGGCTCAGATTAGATCATTAGGTTTAATTCAGGATTAACTAATTAATTAATTAAAATTAACTCAGATTGAACCACAGCCCTTGGATTGCGCGCTGGTCAACCAAAATCTTCCCAGTTTGAATCCAGTCCATTGTACCAGCCTACTTTCATTTATTTTGATTTTTATTTCATTTTTTGTCATTTTTCTTGCATAATTTATTTAAAATACTTAGAAAATTCCAAAAATATTTTTCTTCTGTATTTTTAATTCAAATATTTTTCTTCACCCAAAAACATTTTTATTTTTATTTTTTGCATTAAAAAACCATTTTAAAAATATTTAAATGTTTATTTTAATTAATTAATGGAAATTAATTAATTAAAATACCATTTAGGTTTCTAAAAATCCCAAAAAAAAATCACATTGCATCTTAGGACATTTAGAAACATTTTCAAACCATTCATACAAATTTCTTTTTGGTTTTGATTCAATCTTAACATTTTCTTGAATTTAGGGTTCATAAAAATCCCATTTTTGAACCCTAACTTCAAGAATTCTTTTCTGCCTAACCATGAAGGGTTTGACATTAGTTCTTTTTGCATAGATCTTCATATAACATGTAGTGTTTAGCATATTTTTTTCATAAATTTATCTTGCATTTTCCATTTGATTTTTTGCATTTTCCCTCTTAAGGTACCTTAAAACCCTAGCAAACTTAGAAAAATCACAACTTTCTTTAGGTTAAGAGTTAGACCTTCTCCTTTGGGGTGTGATATCATATGGGGTTAGGGTTCCTTTGAGTTCATTTGCAATTTTTTATCTTATGATTTGCTTCTGTTTTTGACTTTTGCATCTCATGTTGCTTTAAAACCCTAATTTCTCATGTTCATTTGCATACATCTTGCATATGCATCCATTCATGAACTTGCCATGACATTTCTTGCATTCATATGGCATCTAAGACATCTTAGGACATGTTAGAATCATGCTTGATCATTTATTCATTCATTTTCCATGATTTTCATTCATTTCATCTCATTAAACTTTCATGAACTTTCAAACTTCAAAGCATGCATCCTTTGCATTCCATCACTTGCATGATCATTCATAACACTTGATATGTCTTTGCATCATCTCATGGCATCATTTGCATCATGTATATGCTTCTGGTTTTGGTTTTCCTCTTTGCATACATTTCATTTTCATTTCATTCCTTTCTTTATGCTAACATTTTCAGGTGGTAAGTAATTTGAGAAGTGAATTTGCCTTCACTTCTCATCTCTCTTCTCATTCTTCTTATGCATCATTGCTGCATTTTTCATTGCTTTAGAGTGAGCTTGCTCATTCATGTTCATCATTCACTTTCTTTCTCCAAGTTACTTATCTTCTTCAGTGAAGTAAGTAACTTGTTTCTTCTGCTTCTCCTCCTTTCATATGCTTCTTCCATTGGTGGCTTCTCTGAAGATCTCTTGCAAGCCTTACAAACCATAGGAACATCCAAGCATGACAATAATTAGGGTTGTGATTAGTCCCCTTTAAGCTTTTACCTTTGTGTCTTCTTTGTGTCTCTCTTCTCATCTCATAATCAGAGACTAAACCTTTAAGGTTTTAAGACTTTGTAATTAGGGTTATGCTTGCATCCTTCTCTTAGGATGGAGTGTATAACTTTAATTCTAAGTGTTAGACCTGTAGATGTTTAGAATTGGCAGATTTTTTGACCAACAAGAAATATTGAATTCAGTTCAGAATGTCCTATCAGATGTTGGGACATTATCAAACAGAGTATAAGAACTTATTTCAGGATGTCACACCAGATGTTGGGACATTGTGTAAATGATTTAAGTTCAGTTTTTCAGGATGTCCCAACAGATGTTGAGACATCTCAAACCTGCTACCAGAATTAATTAATGACTAACTGATCTGAGATATTTAAGGAGAGTTATCTGGAATTAATTATGGATGGATAAAAACAGAACAAGGCGCATCTGTAGGAAGTTTTATTATGAGGATTCAGATTAATCAGAAGAACTAAATCACCTAGAATCTAGGAAGTAACAAACCCTAATTCAAGGTGGAAGCTACATGTGTTTTAGGACTGGATTAACCTACAGAAAGCCCAAATTACAAACACCTATTTAATCAATAGAAACTCACAGAATTGAGTACGAATTTCAGAAGACAAAATAGGGTGTTGTGTTTTTAATAGCAGGTTGTTTTTATTGTACCACTTTATGAGCTTTTAAGCATAAGTGCATTTGTGACTTGATTGAAACTGTGAAGTAAGATCAAGCTGTATTGTTTGAAGAATGTCTTCAATTTTATTAAACTTGTAAACAAGATCACTGTGTGATTGAGGGGGAGTGAGTTGGTACTCATATCTAAGTTGTGTCTTAGGTAGAAATTGCATTGGGTAGATATTAAGTGAAAGATTAAACTGGGTTGTTTAAGTCTAGAATTAATATTACTTATAGTGGATTTCCTCCTGGCTTGGTAGCCTCCAGATGTAAGTGTGGTTATACACTGAACTGGGTTAACAAACTTCTGTGTTGTTTAATTTTCTTGCACTTTAAGTTTTGGTTAAATCTGTCAAGTGTTGGGACATCTCATAGGACATCTCATACCTGATCACAGAATTTCAATTGGCATCAGAGCAGGCACCCTGCCTGTTTATACTGGGTGAGATCTAGGGAATACAAGTTCTGGAAACATGGACAGAGATATAGGATCAGTAAATAGACCACCTATACTGCATGGTTCTAATTATGACTACTGGAAGCCAAGAATGATTGCATTCTTAAGATCACTTGACAACAGGGCCTGGAGAGCAGTCAACACTGGATGGGAACATCCTGTTCAAGACACCAAAGATGGATCAAAAGTGTTGAAACCTGAAGAAGAATGGAGTAAGGAGGAAGAAGATTCAGCACTAGGCAACTCCAAGGCCTTAAATGCTTTATTCAATGGCATTGATAGAAACATCTTTAGACTTGTGCATCACTGTGAGCTGGCCAAAGATGTTTGGGACACTCTCAAAACAACTCATGAAGGAACATCAAAGGTAAAAATGTCAAGACTTCAACTTCTCACCACCAAGTTTGAAAACTTGAGAATGAAGGAAGATGAGTCAATTCATGAATTCTACATGAACATCTTAGATATAGCCAATACTTCTGGAGCCTTGGGAGAAAAGATGACTGATGAAAAGCTTGTAAGAAAGATTCTCAGATCTTTGCCAAAATGATTTGACATGAAAGTCACAGCAATAGAAGAAGCTCAAGACATATGCACAATGAAAGTTGAAGAGCTCATTGGTTCCCTTCAAACATTTGAGATGGGAATGAATGACACAAATGTAAAGAAGAACAAAAGCATAGCCTTGGTGACAAATACTGATGAAGAAGAAGATGATAAATCAGAAACTGGTGAAAGCTTATCAGACAACATTGCTATGCTTGGAAGACAATTCAAAAAGATTCTCATAGGAATGGAAGGCAAATCCAAACCCAGTGGAAGATACACAAACTCTTCTGAGAACAAAAGATCTTATGATGCTAACAGAAGATCAAATTATGATGAAAAGACCAGTCAAGAAAAAGGAATTAAATGCCATGGATGTGAAGGATATGGACACATCAGGAATGAATGTCCTACCTACTTAAAAAGGCAAAAGAAAGGACTCTCTGTAACCTGGTCTGATGAAGACTATGGAGGTGATTCAGAAGAAGAATCAGCTAAGCATATCACTGCTCTAGCTGGATTATGTGAATCTGAAAGTGAATCCAGTGATGGGGAGCTTACTTTTGAAGAACTTGAGCAAGCATACAAAGATCTATACAAAAGAAGCACTAAAATATGCAGTGAGGTTATAAAGCTAAAGAAGCATAATGAGGAACTAGAAGATGAAAAAGCAAGTGATCAAGAGATCATTGACACCTTGAAAAGTGAAGTAAGTCTTCTCAACTCCAAGTTGGAACACATGTCCAAATCTGTTAGAATGCTGAACAACATCTCAAGTACACTGGATGTTATTCTCAACAACAATAAGCATTCAGGGGATAAAAGTGGACTGGGATTTAACAAAGTACATAAAGATGAAGCTAGCTCTAGCAAAACTACTTCAAAATCCATACAGTCAAACAAGATGTCCCAACAGATGCTTCAACATCAGGAAAAGAACACAAAGTCAAACATAATGTTCCAACAGATGTCTCAACATTCTGAAAAGAACAAAATGAAGAAGAAGTATCAAAGATGGAGATGTCATCATTGTGGAAGATTTGGACATATCAAACCTCATTGCTATAAGCTGCATGGATATCCAAATCAGATGTATCAGCAACCTTCTAAGCAGAAAATAGAAGTTACCAAGAAAGTGTTGCATAGACATCAAAGAAATCAACAACCTCCTAAGCAGAAGACAGAGGTCATCAAGAAGGTATGGAGACCAAAAGCTAGCATTCAGGCTGATCAAAGCTACATACCCAAGAACAAGATCAACAATCAATCTTGGAGATCTACTGATGAACAATACACAGGGCAGAATCATCAAAAGAAATCTCAACTCAAATGGTCAAAGAAAAGTGTTGCATATATAACACATACATCACTAAGAGTATCAGCTAAAGAAGACTGGTACTTTGATAGTGGATGTTCAAGACACATTACTGGATTGAAGAATCTGCTAGTAAACTTAAAGTCACATTCATCCAGATATGTAACCTTTGGAGATGGAGCTAAAGGAGAAATCAAGGGAGTTGGGACCTTGGACTGTCAAGATGTTCCAAGACTAGATGATGTGCTGCTAGTTAAAGGTTTAACTGCTAACCTGATCAGCATAAGTCAATTATGTGATCAAGGGTACAGTGTAAACTTTACCAAAACTGAATGCATAGTGACTAACAAAGAACAAGAGGTTGTCATGAAAGGAGCCAGATCTAAAGACAACTGTTACATGTGGGAATCTCAAGACTTCAGTCTCACTTCAACTTGATCTTTAGCTAAAGAAGAAGAAGTGAAACTATGGCACCAAAGACTAGGTCATCTTCATTTCAAAGGCATAAAGAAGATAATATCTATGGATGTTGTAAGAGGTATTCCTAAACTGAAGATTGATGATGGCAAAATATGTGGTGAATGTCAAATAGGCAAGCAAACCAAGATGTCCCATCCAAAGCTCCAACATCTGACAACTTCCAAAGTTTTGGAACTATTGCATATGGATCTTATGGGACCTATGCAGGTTGAAAGCCTTGGTGGCAAAAGGTATGCCTATGTGGTGGTTGATGACTTTTCAAGGTATACATGGATAAATTTTATCAAGGAAAAGTCTGATGTATTTGATGTATTCAAAGACTTATGCCAAAGAATACAAAGGGAAAAAGCCAGCTGTGTGATCAGAATAAGAAGTGATCATGGAAAAGAATTTGAGAACCAAAAGTTCTTAGATTTCTGCTCTTCAGAAGGAATCAATCATGAATATTCTTCACCAATCACTCCTCAACAGAATGGGATTGTTGAGAGGAAGAATAGAACTATTCAAGAATCAGCAAGAGCTATGATCCATGCTAAAAAGTTACCTTTGTACTTCTGGGCTGAAGCTATGAACACAGCTTGTTACATCCACAACAGAGTTACTCTAAGGAAAGGAACTTTGTCCACAATCTATGAAGTCTGGAAGGGCAGAAAACCCACAGTTAAGTACTTCCATGTGTTTGGAAGTAACTGTTATATTCTGGCAGATAGGGAGCAAAGAAGAAAAATGGATCCTAAAAGTGATGAAGGGATTTTTCTTGGATACTCTATAAACAGCAGAGCATATAGAGTATTTAATTCTAGAAACAAGGTTATCATGGAGTCTATAAATGTGATAATTGATGATGCTCCTACAGATGTCCCAGAAGATGTTGGAACATCTGCTGATATCAAGATTGAAGCTGAAGAAAAGAGTGATCATTATGACTTCACTCAAACTGATGCAAGGACAGAACAATCCAGCAAACCTCCCTCCATCAGAATACAGAAGGATCATCCCAAAGATTTGATAATTGGTGATCCCAACAGAGGTGTAAGCACTAGATCAAGAGAAGTGATTTCAGGTTCCTGTTTTGTTTCTAAAATAGAACCTAAAAACATCAAGGAAGCTCTTACTGATGAATACTGGATTTGTGCTATGCAAGAGGAATTAGGTCAATTCACAAGGAATGAAGTGTGGAATCTTGTTCCTAGACCTGATGACATAAATGTGATTGGAACAAAATGGGTGTATAAGAACAAGTCAAATGAACAAGGAGTTGTTACAAAGAACAAAGCTAGACTTGTAGCTCAAGGATACACACAAATTGAAGGAGTAGACTTTGATGAAACCTTTGCACCAGTAGCAAGGCTTGAATCAATCAGACTACTTTTGGGAATTGCTTGTATCTTAAAGTTCAAGCTATTTCAAATGGATGTGAAAAGTGCCTTTTTAAATGGTTATCTTAATGAAGAGGTATATGTAGAACAGCTTAAAGGATTTGTTGATCCAAGATGTCCAAATCATGTATACAAACTAAAGAAGGCTCTTTATGGTCTGAAGCAAGCTCCAAGAGCATGGTATGAAAGGCTGACTACTTTTCTTGTCAAGCAAGGGTAAAGGAAAGGAGGAATTGACAAAACCTTGTTTGTTAAAGATGAAGAAGGAAATGTCATGATTGCTCAAATATATGTAGATGACATTGTCTTTGGTGGGATGTCTGACAGGATGGTCAAACATTTTGTCAACCAGATGGAATCTGAATTTGAAATGAGCCTAGTAGGAGAATTAACCTACTTTCTTGGACTGCAAATAAAACAAATGGAAGACTCCATGTTCATTTCCCAAAGCAAGTATGCCAAGAACATAGTCAAGAAATTTGGAATGGAAAATGCTACTCATAAGAGAACTCCTGCCCCCACACATTTAAAGCTGACTAAAGATGAAAAGGGTGAGAATGTAGATCAAAGCATATACAGAAGCATGATTGGAAGCTTGTTATATCTGACTGCTAGCAGACCAGACATAGCATTTGCAGTAGGTGTATGTGCAAGATATCAAGCTGATCCAAAAGTCAGTCATCTTAATCAAGTCAAGAGAATTTTGAAATATGTTAATGGTACTTGTGACTATGGCATAATGTATTTTCATGGATGTAAACCAATTCTCACTGGCTTCTGTGATGCTGATTGGGCTGGAAGTGCTGATGACAGAAAAAGCACTTCAGGAGGATGCTTCTTTCTAGGAAACAATTTGATTTCTTGGTTCAGTAAGAAACAAAATTGTGTATCCTTATCTACAGCTGAGGCTGAATATATAGCAGCTGGAAGCAGTTGTTCTCAGTTGGTTTGGATGAAGCAAATGCTCACTGAGTACAATGTCCCACAAGATGTCATGACATTGTACTGTGACAACTTAAGTGCAATTAACATATCAAAGAATCCTATCCAACATAGCAGGACCAAGCATATTGATATCAGACATCATTTCATCAGAGATCTTGTAGAAGAAAAAGTGATTTCATTGGAACATGTAGCTACAAATCTGCAGTTGGCTGATATCTTTACCAAAGCATTGGATGCTACACAATTTGAGAACTTAAGGGGCAAATTGGAAATCTGCTTATGTGAGATTTAGCAGTTATGGAGATGTGCCAACATGTCATATGACATTGTGTGGCATAAGCACCAGATGGCAACACCAGTCTGGTCAAGAACCTTGGGTATTCCATTCCTAATAATTTTCAATGTAACGGCTACTTATATAATAACAGCTTGCATTCAGCTATCCATATTCTCATCATACTATCAAAAGCGAATTGCATTATCTAGTTGTTCTTCAGAAATCATCAACCCTAAAACTCTTCATCCATCTTCTTTGAAAATGTCTCAAAACCCTAACACTCCTGAAGAAATTCTCAACAAAGAAGATGTGGTTCATGCAACCCCCATTTCTGTGGTACCCATGGAGTCAACCCCATTGGACGAAATCAGAGGAAGTGTTCCTCATGCTAAAAAGCCAAGAACTCCAAAAAGAGCAAAAGATCAAGTCTGCAGCAAATCCAAAGGCATTCCTTCACCAGCAAACATACCTCAAAAATCTTCTGAATATGTGGATGCTTCCATAAAGGAGTTGGTAACCAAGATCCTATCTGAGCAAAGAGTGGTAAGTGGCATTTCTATCCCTCTGAACACCATGCCTGCCCCTCAAGAAGATCAACAAACTCAGGCTGCAAAGGACACTCCTGCTCAATAGGATGTCCCAATAGATGTTGAAACATCTGAGGATCAGCAAAAGACCTCATCTGATGCTGCTGTAGAAGAATCTGAGGACCAGAAAAAGACCTCAAATGATAGTGATGAAGAAGAATCTGAGGATCAGACCAAAGGCTCAACTGAAGAGCATATCTCTGCTGATCAACCAGCTGAAGAGGAGACTGCTCAATCTCCTCCTGTTGTGAACCTAGAGCAGGATTCTGATACAGAGATCATTGCCTCTGTAAGACCTAGCATAACCAAAAGGCTCAGGACTAGGAAAGAAAAGATGCAAGCAGGACATGCAATTCCTGAGAAGAAGCAAGCTACCCCAAAGAAGGACAAAGCTAAAGCTGTCTTTGGTCCTACCAAACAATGGAGCAAGGTGCAAACACAAAAGAGGAAAGTTGTCACTCCTCCAGATTCAGATGTTGAAGCAAATGTCCCAACATCTCCTCCAAAGAAGAAACCAGCACCCTCTAGGGCATCAAATGCTGTTCAAGAAGCTCCCTTGGACAACATCTCATTTCATCATGTTTCAAGTGTAAACAGATGGAAGTTTGTGTACCAAAGAAGGGTAGCACTTGAAAGAGAGCTGAGCAGTAATGCACTTGAGTGCACTGAATTAATTGATCTCATATCTGCTGCTGGTCTCTTCAAAACAGTCTCCAACCTCTCTCCCTGATATGAGCTACTTGTCAAAGAATTCATAGTCAATCTTCAGGAAGATTGTGCCAATGGTAAGTCTGCTGAATTTAGAAAAGTTTTTGTTAGAGGCAGGTGTGTAGAGTTCTCTCCTCAGATCATCAACCAATTCCTTGGAAGAGAATCTGATGGTCCAAATGAACTAGGGAAGACTGATAACCAGGTCTGCAAGGTTATCACTGCAAACCAGGTCAAAGCTTGGCCAGTTAAAGGAAAGCTCTCAGTGAGCATGCTGACAAGGAAATATGCCATGCTGAACAGGATTGGTACAACAAATTGGGTACCTACCAATCATACATCATCAATATCCACTAGCCTGGGCAGGTTCATTTATGTTGTGGGCACTCAAACTAAGTTGGATTATGGTGCCTACATCTTTGATCAGACCTTGAAGCATGCTATCTCATCTGCAACAAAGCTGCCAATAGCTTTCCCTTCCTTGCTGTGTGGAATAGTGCTGAGTCAGTACCCTGGGATCCTCACTGAAAAGGACACAATGTGCAAAAGAGAAAGTCCTTTGGCCTTTCACTACAAACTGTTCTTGAGTCATCATGCAGCAGATGTTGAAGCACCCTCTGGGACATCTGCAGGTCCTTCAAATGGAAAGACTCCAATCTCCAAGGCTGCATTGATTGCTGAACTGAAGAGCACTTGCAAAGAACTTGAAGCAATAAAGCAGAAGCTTGAGGAGATTATCCAAAGGCTGGAGAGTGAAGGTGATCAAAAGGCTGCTTCTGATGAAGAAACTGAGGATGATGAAGAAACTGAATGTGAGGAGTCTGATTGAATAATTGTATGTGAGGAAAATTGTATGACAGCTGCATTGTAATTCAGAGTTAGTGACTTTGGCCCCAAATTTGTGTCTAACAAGGGGGAGAACAACCACAATGTATGATGCTGACAACAATGTATGATGCTGTTTAGCTATGAATGAAAATCTTCTGTTTGTTTCTGACTGTTTGTTTCTGAACTGAATCATTGTGTGTTATTAAAATATTTCTGTTGCAACCTGGATACATGTATGTTTGAGGGGGAGTAATCTCAAATATGATTCAACAGAAAAGTAATGTTATACTCTGATAAAAGAACTTCTGCTGCACTCTGATAACCAGAAAAGATGTTAGCCAAAAATTAGCCAAAGGGGGAGTTTGTAGATGTTTAGAATTGGCAGATTTTTTGACCAACAAGAAATATTGAATTCAGTTCAGAATGTCCTATCAGATGTTGGGACATTATCAAACAGAGTATAAGAACTTATTTCAGGATGTCACACCAGATGTTGGGACATTGTGTAAATGATTTAAGTTCAGTTTTTCAGGATGTCCCAACAGATGTTGAGACATCTCAAACCTGCTACCAGAATTAATTAATGACTAACTGATCTGAGATATTTAAGGAGAGTTATCTGGAATTAATTATGGATGGATAAAAACAGAACAAGGCGCATCTGTAGGAAGTTTTATTATGAGGATTCAGATTAATCAGAAGAACTAAATCACCTAGAATCTAGGAAGTAACAAACCCTAATTCAAGGTGGAAGCTGCATGTGTTTTAGGACTGGATTAACCTACATAAAGCCCAAATTACAAACACCTATTTAATCAACAGAAACTCACAGAATTGAGTACGAATTTCAGAAGACAAAATAGGGTGTTGTGTTTTTAATAGCAGGTTGTTTTTATTGTACCACTTTATGAGCTTTTAAGCATAAGTGCATTTGTGACTTGATTGAAACTGTGAAGTAAGATCAAGCTGTATTGTTTGAAGAATGTCTTCAATTTTATTAAACTTGTAAACAAGATCACTGTGTGATTGAGGGGGAGTGAGTTGGTACTCATATCTAAGTTGTGTCTTAGGTAGAAATTGCATTGGGTAGATATTAAGTGAAAGATTAAACTGGTTTGTTTAAGTCTAGAATTAATATTACTTATAGTGGATTTCCTCCTGGCTTGGTAGCCTCCAGATGTAAGTGTGGTTATACACTGAACTGGGTTAACAAACTTCTGTGTTGTTTAATTTTCTTGCACTTTAAGTTTTGGTTAAATCTGTCAAGTGTTGGGACATCTCATAGGACATCTCATACCTAATCACAGAATTTCAAAACCCTTAATTTGTTTAAACCTCTTAATCAATCCTTCTTAATAATCGCTAAGACAATAGCTTGTAACTTGGGCCTTGCATTAGGGTTCTAATTCTTCCTTTATTGGTTAAGAAGGACTAACCCTAGTGTTAATGGACAAGTCCTCCTCAAGTTGTCTTACAAACCATAAAATTCACTTCTTAATCCTACCATTAATTAAAATCCACTTTAATAAAGGCTTGTTTTGTCATGAGGTTAATCCCTAATCATGGATTAAGTTGAGGTATCTTCCTAAGCTTAAGTGTGCTCATCTATTATCCTTCTATTAGGATGGTGTAATGGGTTCACTAATCTTTGATTATGGCTTAAACTCATTACTTAAAACTAAACAAAAACTCAAAAACATCTAAATAATCACAAGTAGGTTAATGATCTTAATCCTACATCATCATGGTAATTAAATGTTAGGTGTTTATCTCATACTTAAGGTATTCTCATTATCCCTAATCAAAGGGAGGATATGATGAGTTTACTAACCCTTGGTTTAGGCTTAAACTCATTAACTTATGACAAACACAAAAAAACAATAAAAGATTGAAAACACAAAACAAACAATAATCGTCTCCTTCGGGATTCTTTTCTCATCATCCTCACTCATAAACGAGAACTCGCTTCTTCCGTCTAATGCAAGACAGTTAGCACTCGAGCCAGACGAGTCATACACTTGAGCATAGACAAGAAGGCAGTTCACCAGTCAATTTATCTTTCAGTCTCTTTGAGTCGAAATACGGTGTTCTGACTTCCTCATTGCACGAGAGGATACGTAGGCATAACTTAACCGTTATCGAACAAAAGTCTCTGTCTCTTCCCCCCCTCTTCCAGCATTCTTTTTAAAGCCTCATTCCTGAGCACCTCACTTCACTTTCTTGCACTGACACTTGTACATTCTTTTCCAGCTTTTGCACACAGATAGCACATACACTACCCCTTTAAACACAAACTTTCAAGCGTGGATCCCGTCGAGTACGACAGACAATCTGGGTGCTAATACCTTCCCAGGTTGTAATCAACCCCCTTTCTCAGTTTCTCTGGTTCGCAACCGTCCTTTCCATATATTTTCTTAGGTTTATGCAGCATTACCTTTCCTTCGAGATAAAAATGCCTAGCTGGCGACTCTATTCATTTAACCTTCATTTAATTTCTCCTATTCGCCGACCGTTCGCGTCTGTACCCTATCTGACCCGGGTGTCTTTTAGTAGGAGCGACAGCTTGGCGACTCTGCTGGGGACCCTTATACTGCAACCAGGGCTTCTGGTTCTTTTTGTGGGTTCCTCCTAGTGCTTGTTTGATTTGTGTTTACGGGGGTGTTATGTGCTACTTGTGCTTATTTATTTGCTTTATTTATTGCTTTATGTACAGCTTTATTTACTGCTTTCCTTTACAGTCTTATGCATTTTCATACTTTCATTATCATGTGCTGGTTGTTGTCTGTTTTGGTGGGTGAGGTTTCATCGAGTGATTAAGGTCCTATACCTGGGACCTGAGTGACACATAGGCTAGAGTGGCTTCATATTCTTTCCCATTCCATTTCGGTCTGGTGCGGGAATATGAAACACGGTTCAGACATGGGTTTCTTCTTGAGAACTCTGTGCTACACCATACACCAATGAGAAAGGCGTTGCCCCTGTTGACGTCCTGACTGACGTTCGGTACCCATGCAGCGCGAATGGTAACATCTCATGCCAATCTTTTTAAGTGACAACCATCTTCTGCACAGTCTTCTTAATATTCTTGTAAGCCACCTCTACCGCGCCATTCATCTTTGGCCGGTAAGGAGAAGAATTGTGATGTTGAATCTTGAAGTCCCGGCACAGTTCTGCCATCATCTTGTTGTTTAAGTTGGAACCATTATCAGTAATGATTCGCTCGGGAACTCCGTATCTGCAAATGATGTCTCTTTTTAGAAATCTGGCTACCACTTGACGAGTGACATTGGCATAAGATGCTGCTTCGACCCATTTGGTGAAATAATCAATCGCAACCAAGATGAAACGATGACTGTTTGAAGCAGTAGGCTCTATCTTTCCGATCATGTCAATTCTCCACATAGAAAAGGGCCAAGGAGATGACATGACATTGAGCGGGCTAGGAGGAATATGCACTTTGTCTGCATATATCTAATACTTATGGCATTTACGGGCGTACGAACAACAGTCTACATCCATTGTTAGCCAATAATACCCTGATCTCAATAACTTCTTTGCCATTGCATGTCCTCCTGCATGAGTACCTAAAGATCCCTCATGGACTTCCTGCATTAGCAGGCTTGCTTCGTGCCTATCCACGCATCTGAGCAAGACCATGTCAAAGTTCCTTTTATACAAGACCCCATCTGCGTTCAAGAAGAAACTAGCAACAAGTCGTCTCAAGGTCTTCTTGTCATTGGATGATGCCCCAGCTGGGTATTCTTGTTTTTCCAGGAAAAGCTTGATATCAAAGTACCAAGGTTTCTCATCAGACACTACGTCTACAGAGAAAACATAAGCTGGTGTGTCAAGCCTGGAAACGTCAATCCTGGGCACATAGTTCCAACACAAGACTTTGATGGACGAAGAGAGAGTAGCCAATGCATCGGAAAATTGATTCTCATCTCGTGGTATATACTGAAGCTTAACCGTTATGAAGAACGTCAACAGTCTTTTGGCGTAATCCCTATAAGGAATTAAGTGTTCTTGATGTGTATACCACTTGCCGGTAATCTGATTGATAACGAGGGCTGAATCTCCGAATATATCGAGGGTCTTAATCCGGAGATTAATAGCCTCCTCTATTCCCATTATGCACGCCTCGTATTCCATTTCATTGTTGGTGCAGCCAAAAGTAATTCTGGCAGCAAAGGAAAAATGAACACCTTCGAGAGTGATAAGGATGGCACCAACTCCACGTACGTTGATATTGACTGCCCCGTCAAACATCAACTTCCATTTGGATTCAGGGTCTGGCCCCTCCTCCGAAAGTGGTTCCTCGCAATCTCTTTCCTGGAGGTACATGATGTCCTCATCAGGGAAATCAAACTTCATCGGCTGATAGTCGTCTTCGAGCGGCTGTTGTGCAAAATAATCTGACAACACACTTCCTTTGATGACTTTCTGGGAAGTATAATGTATGTCATACTCTATTAAGATCATTTGCCACCTTGCAACCCTTCCGATTAATGCTGGCTTCTCAAAAACGTACTTGACGGGGTCCATTTTTGAGATTAGCAATGTGGTATGGGTCAACATGTACTGCCTCAGTCGGCGAGCAGCCCATACCAAAACGCAGCAAGTTTTCTCGAGCAGTGAGTAACGAGATTCACAGTCGTTAAAATTTTTGCTAAGGTAGCAAATAGCATGCTCTTTTCGACCAGACTTGTCATGTTGGCCTAGAAACACCCCATCGACCCTTCTAACACAGTCAAGTACATGATAAGTGGTCGTCCTGGAACTGGAGCCATTAGAATCGGAGGCTCCTGCAGATATTCTTTTATCTTTTCAAAGGCTCTTTGACAACCTTCATTCCACCTGACCGTTTACTCTTTTCTCAGCAATTTGAATAATGGCTCGCATTTGGCAGTTAGATGAGATATAAACCGAGAAATGTAGTTCAACCTCCCTAATAACCCACACACTTCTTTTTCTATTTTCGGTGCAGGCATATCTTGTATTGCTTTTACTTTTGCAGGATCTACCTCGATTCCTCTCTGACTAACAATGAAACCCAGCAATTTACCGAAACGCACTCTGAATGTGCACTTGTTTGGATTCAACCTCAATCTGTACTTTATCAATCTATCAAACAGCTTTTTGAGATTGACCAGATTATCCTCTTCATCCCGGGACTTGGCAATTATGTCGTCCACATAGCATTCAATTTCCTTGTGTATCATATCATGGAACAATGTTACCATAGCCCGTTGATACGTTGCCCCGGCGTTTTTCGATCCAAATGGCATAACCTTGTAACAGAATGTACCCCACGGGGTAATGAACGTCGTTTTCTCCATGTCTTCCATTGCCATCTTGATCTGATTATACCCGGAGAAGCCATCCATGAAAGAAAATACCGAGAACTGAGCGGTGTTATCTACCAGTACATCAATGTGAGGTAATGGAAAGTCATCCTTTGGACTTGCTCTGTTCAGATCCCAATAATCGACACACATCCGGACCTTGCCATCTTTCTTCGGTATAGGAACAATATTGGCTACCCAAGGTGGATAACTAGTTACAGCAAGGAATCTGGCATCCCACTTCTTATGAACTTCCTCCTTGATCTTCATAGCCATATCAGGGCTAGTTCTTCTCAGCTTTTGTTTCACGGGAGGACAGTCTTCCTTTAGTGGCAACTTGTGCACAACAATGTCAGTATCCAACCCTGGCATATCCTGATACGACCAGGCGAAAATATCCACATATTCACGCAGCATACCAAACAACTCCTTATTTACCTCGGCCTGCAGACTGGCCCCAATCTTTATCTCTCTTTTAAAATCTTCAGTCCCGATGTTGATGATCTCTATTTCTTCCTGATGAGGTTGAATGACCCTTTCCTCTTGTTTCAACAACCTGACCAATTCTTCCGGGAGTTCACAGTCTTCCTCAACCCCTTCATCAGCTTGGTAGATAGGATTATCGAAGTCATGCATAGTCATAGCAGGAACGTTGTCACAGGAATCCGAATGATCAACACTTCACAAGATGTGCTTATTTCAGAACCGGGATTTTTCAAAGAAGAAGCCAATACACAAAAACACTGGAAAGAAAAACATTGCCATTTTATTTGCTTTGTGAAAAATTTTAAAACGAACGAAAGAGAACACAATTTGCTTGAAAAATGTCCTTTATTTCATGGAAAAAGTATAATGCATTAAACATGGTGGCCCTACATATGGATCCATGCACCTTAGGCAGAGTGCAGGATTTGACATGCAGTATGATAACAATGGAAACAAAGAAAATTACTTTGACTGCCAGGTAACTTGAACAAAATCTTCAGCAGACCAGTTCTGAAGCTCCTCCCCAGGTATGCATGGGTGAATCCAGTTATCCAAGTTGCAGTCACTATCCCCATCGGCATTTGTTGCACAAACATTGTTGTAGTCCAGCATTCCAGCGCTTGTGAACGCTATGGGCTTACTGCCATGAGACCAGCTGGACTGACCAGGTTGATATCCGAGACCGAACTTGTCGACTTCCTTTCCATTTCCAACAACTTGCCCTAGCCCTGGGCCTTTCCGGATTGAACTACCTCCTTAGCTTGCTTGTAGGAGTAGATAGGAGTCCCTTCCTTATCGTTGCTCTGAACTCCTGGAGACAAATTATTGACATTGACCATCTCAAAAGCTTGGCAAAGTGTCTCATGGATTTCCCCATCCATTTCTATATACTTGAAGGTCGACAGATGGCTTACAAATATATCCTCTTCTCCGCACACAGTGATAACCTGGCCGTCTACCACATACTTCAACTTATGATGCAATTTGGATGTCATTGCGCCAGCAGCGTGAATCCAGGGACGCCCAACAAACAACTATAAGCGGGTTGATATCCATGACATAGAAAGTACTCTTGAACACCTGAGACCCAATCTTCACTGGTAGCTCTACCTCCCCAAACACAGATCTTCGGGACCCATCGAAGGCTTTCACAATCAAATCACTGGGTCGCAAGACGATGCATCAACGTTCAACTTCATTAAGGCCTTCTTAGGGAGCACGTTGAGAGAAAAGCCTATATCTACCAGGACGTGTGATAGAACAACACCCTTACACTCCATGGTGATATGCAAGGCTTTGTTGTGATTGCGTCCTTTAGAAGTGAGATCTCTATCTGTGAATCCCAACCCATGGCTAGCGTTTACGCTGCCTACCACAACCTTCAACTGGTTGACAGTTATCTCTTGTGGTACATACGCCATTTGCAAAACTTTCAACAAAGCCTCTCGATGAGCTTGGGAACACATCAGCAACTACATAATGGATATCTTGGACGGATTCTGATTTAGCTGTTCAACCACCTTATAGTCACTTTTCTTAATTATTCTCATGAACTCCTCGACTTCCCTTTCAAAAGTGCCCTGACCGGCATCAGGAGTTGTCACCCCTTCAATTGCTATATGTTTACCCCTAGCCTTAGCAGCTTCAGCTTCAGGATTACCTCTAAGAGCCTGAGGAGCAAAGAGACACCCACTCCTTGTAAACCCCCAACTCCTCCGACATTCACAACAGTCGGGTCAGTCGTCACCGCTTGACTCTCCACTTTATAACCTTCTACGTATACATCCGAGCCATAGTGCCACGGGATGGCCTTGTCATCAGCATAAGGGACTGGTCCTGGAACAGTAATGGTCACTGGACTCACCTCTGGAACATAGATAGTCACTGGCTCTCTCCGGACAGGAACTTCGACAGGGTCAAAATAAATCGTCACTGTAGACACACAACCATTTCTGTTAGCAACTTTGTCAAACAGTAGGGACCCATCGTCAATCAAACATTGCAGCCCAGCTTTCAAATCCCCACAACCATTAACGGAACTCAAACAACCCTCATAATCATAATCACACCCTGGGAAAACCTACCCTTTCAATAATCTGCTTTTCACGACTAGCAAGGAAGTCTTCACTTCATCCACATTCAAGATTAAGTTCAAACTTTCGCTATTGTCAACAGCATTTATCCTGGCTCCTCCATGATTTGTAATGGGGTTTGATGTAACATTTGGAGGCGGTGCGAAATTGATCGTCTTTGAATCAATCAGGTCTTGGACCTTATGTTGTAATGCCCTGCACTTCTCCGTTGAGTGCTCGGGAGCTCCTGAATGAAATGCGCATCTTGCATTAGCATCATACCCCACTGGAAGCTCTCCAGGTGGAGGTGGGGCTAACAAGCTTGCCTTTGCTGATAAGGCCTTTGCTGATAGTTATTGCGTTGCGGCTATTGCTGTTGTTGTTGTTGTTGTTGTATAGGACCTGTGGGGATGGTGACAACGGCCACCCGCTCATAAGATCCTCTGTATCCGTGGCCCCGACCTCGACCCTACATAACATTAGTTTCTCCCTCCCTTCTTCTTGGAGGTCCACTGAAAGCCTTTCTCGCACCACTTGAGATACTTGCACTAGTGTCTTGAATCTTTCCCATTTTCAGAAGAGTTTCCACTATCTCTCCTGCTATCACAATGTCGTTAAACTTTGTTGTTGAACATGACGCCATTCTCTCAATAAACACCCCCTGCAGCGTTCCTATAAACATATCTGCCATTTCATTTTCCAACAAGAGAGGTTGCATTCGAAAAGCAAGCTGACGTCACCTCTGGGCGTACTCTTTGAAACCTTCTTTAGCACTCTGAGACATTGTCTGCAACTGAGCACAATTTGGATCCATATCCAAATTATACTGATACTGCTTCACAAATTCCTCAGCTAAATCCTTCCAGCTTCGAATATTGACCCTGCTAAGCTTCATGTACCACTCCAAGGAAGCTCCTACAAGACTATCCTGGAAGTAATACATCCACAACTTTTCATCATCTGTATGCGCAACAATTCTCCCCACAAACGACTGGAGATGAGTTTTCGGGCACGCCGTGCCATTGTACTTATCAAAAGTGGGAACCTTGAACTTGTAGGGAATTCTCACCCCTGGCACCAAGCCCAAATCAGTGATGTCAAACCCTAGAGAACTCTGAGACTGAATAGCACGAATCTGCTCAGCCATTTCTTCGAACATTCTATTCATGTCAACCCCTTGGCCTTCTGCCTCGTCCAGCAAAGTGAACTGCTCGTCCTGCCCATCCATCTGCAAGTTATTCACTCTATCATTGACAATAGTGACACCTGGTTGCACCACAGGGATTTCAACATGACGGGCGCCAACCCCATCGCGATTACCTCCAACTACTGTCCCGTTGTTCCTGACTTGATTGTTTTCTACCATTTCACGTAGACACTCTTGAGTTTGACCAATCCCAACCATGAGGGTCATGAAGTTGTCCATTCTCATCCTTAAGTCAGCCAGATCCGCTTGCATCTGATCCATTGCTCTCTCTCTATTCACCTTTGTAGGGTATATGTGCACCGTTGACTGTCTCTGAACCTTCTTGGGAGCTATAGTGCCTGAAAGTGACACGAACGTTAGAACACTGGAGAGATACCTGCAAAATAACAAACACGTTATATGCATGCAATGCAACTATTCATGCTTCCATGTCCAGGCATTAATATGCCACAGTTCTGGTATTTTGACAAAAAATACTCCAGATGACTTTGTTGGAAACTAACTTTTCAAACTCTTTCGAGGAGTATTCAGATCCTGGTGTCTTAGGACAAACAACTTTTCTTATTTAGAAACGGTAATTGGAAAGTATCATTGCATAACATGAACAAACTACCAACAATCAGAGTCATAGGCATAAACAACATTCCCCAAAGGGTTACAATTCGGTACAAATGACAGAAAGATAAAGCAAGACTCCTACAACAAGCTTGTAGGTAGTCTGAATACAAATATCCATAAACTAAAACCCTAAGCTAAAAGAAAGATCCAGGCTCCTCTTCTGCAGTCTCCACCTCTGTTTGGTTCTTCTTGACGCCTGCTCTCAGCTTAAGATCTGTGATCTCCTTCATTGCTTCCTCCAAGGCTAGTTGGCTCTGTTCCAATTGCTGAGTCTTTTCCCTTCGTATCTTGTGGGCTTGTTCGACCTCTTCTTTCTTAAATGCCATTTGCGCTTCAAAGAACTCTTCCTTTTCCTTGTACTTCTTCTGCTCCTGTTCTCTTTGGCCCTGTAACCAAGCAATGGACTGACGAGCCTCCCTGAGAGTCTTCACAATCCTCTTATGCTCTGCTTCTCTCTTTGACTCTATTAAACCCAATCTTCGAAAATGAGCTTCTCTCCCAGCAAACTCCTTTTCTTTAGCTTCTAAGGTAGCCTACGTCATTTGTAGCTTTTCTTCTGCTTCTTGCTTAGCATGGTTGGCATGGTGATACAAACTAGCCATTTCAGAATTCTCTACCCGAATCTCGTGCAACTGAGCTTCCAACTTCTTGTAATCTTCAAGAGAAACAGTGGTTTGCACCGGTACCTCCTTTGGATATAGCGGAGCCTCAACCGAAAACGGAAGGAAGAAGGTATCAACCCTTCCTTGTATCCAAGCGGCAAAAGAGGGATAAGTCTTAGGGTCTACCTTTCCGAATTCTTTCTTACCCTCTCTAACCTTTGTTTCCCAAGCTTGGGATTCTTGAATAACCAATTGCTCATTATCTTCAGCTGGAAAATACAAAGTCTTAGCTATTTCTTCATCTGATGGAGGATCCTTCAGTGGATAACCAAATTGCTTTCTGGACAGCACATGGTTATGACTTATCACTCCTTTTCTTCCTAATAACGACACATAAGGAAACTCGTCACACCTTGTAATAAACTCCTTTCCTACCAAGTTTCTGCTACATCCCTAGGCTATGTCATCAGATGTTAACCCCATCAATCTCCTAGCCCACTTCCAATCTTGCTTAAAATCTTTGAACGGTCCCGACTTTGGAAGCTTCTTAGCAAACCACTCAGCAAACACGGGAACACAACAATTTACATACCTTTTTCTCTTCTCATTTCTGTGATGAATGTCGAAGTAAAAGTCCCCCAATAACGTAGGTACCGGGTTTCCTTTAATGAAAAGGGTGATAGCCTCCAAGCTTACTCATCCTTTCTCTCCTGGAAAAAGACTTATCCCATATACCATTAATGCTAACAGCGCACTGAACTCTAACCATTTCCCTCCCAAAGCAAACACATGGGCTTTTGTGATAAGAAAATCCAGATTAAATCCCTTCCCTTTACCGACTTCTAACTCCAACTTCACTCTAAGCATGCTCAAATGACAAGCACCTGCAATATCTTTGTACGGGGGACATCTCTCCGCAGCATAATAGGGAACACCATTCTTGGTAGGAATCTTCAGGATGTCAGAAATCTCTTCCATTGTGGGAGCCAAGACGTAGTCAGCAAACACGAAAATTCTCAACTGAGGGTCATAAAACTGCAACAAACAATGAAGACTATCTCTCTGATCGACAGTAGGTTTGTCCATGTAACACAAGATCTCCCCATACCGGCTTCTGAAATCATCTGAAACCCTGTCACTCATCAAGTTCACCAGTTTCTGAATACTCTTGGTTTCGGGCTACGGGAAAGTATAATGAACATTCCTTTTCCTGGGTATCTCTTGGATTTCTGTCATCCGGAGAAAACAATGAATACCAGAACTGGGTACAGAGATGAAGGATAACTTGAAATGGAAACACAAACAGTTAATGCAAGTATGATGCGATGCAAATGCAATGCAGGCACATGATCAACGATCGGGACTGTCTGGATACGGAACACGAGACCTAAGTGACCAAGAACCAAAATCCTCTGAATAAAGCCTCATGAACAAGAATTCAGTCTCAAATAAGCCCAGAAATCAAAGATCCAAATCCATGTAGCCTTATCAAATCATAGAACTGTACTGACAATGAAGTATGATGAGGTCGAGGGTTCCTGCAAACCTGTAAACCCCTCCCAATCTCACGGGTGTGCTCCAGGTCAAACATCACAGACTCTCAAATTCGAATAACAATAATACGTTTACCATTTCCGAGAAATGGCTCATGACCAAATCAGGGAATCGGTTTGGCATTATGTACTACTCAGGGAGGCCTTAGCGTGAGCCCAGGAAAAACAAGCATCCTTTATAAGTTCCCAGCTTCAAGCGCTGGAATCGAGAAATAATAGTACATTCATCTCGAAGGGTACAATACTATTGTCATACGACCAGATGTTTTGACTGAGTTCCTATAAAAGAACCAGGTCATCCTATGCGAGTTCCTAAGTGGGCCCTCGGGTGCGAGTGGGTTTGCCACATAATGTGGTCTGCCACTGTCACCACTGGAGAGGGATGTTTCCACAAAGGTCCTCAATGATCGGTCCCCAGATGCACATAACTATCGAGGTTGTGTATTACCCCAGAAAGATTCCGGCATAATACATTTACAAGACGGTCGCAAGTCTGGGTGTGGAACTCACTACTACCAACATAGCAAGATGTAATGAAGCCAAAGTGACTGTCCCCTCTAAGTCCTACAGTGCACTCGAGCCCCGGTTACGAGCTCATCTCTCAGTAAAAATTCCCAATCCCACAGAAAATAGGAAACCAGTACAGCCAAACAGTCCAGTAATATATGATGCATGAATATAAATACTGAAAACTGTAAATAAATAAAATTGTAAATAAACAACAGTAAAATAAATACGCAACAACAAACAATCAACACCCAACGAAACAGAAACACGCAAGCACTAGGATTGACTCTCAGGGGAACCAGAGATACTCCGAAAAGGGATTTTCCCCAGCAGAGTCGCCAGCTGTCGCTCCCCGGATTTCCATCCTGGTACAAACGCGAAAGTGGCGCGAAAAAGAATAGAGTCTCCAGCCAGGCATTTTTATCCCGAAGGAACGGGAATGGTAATGCTGCACAAACCAGAAGAAAAGAAAAGGAAGGACACAGGTCCTGCGAACCAAAGAGACTGAGATCTGGAGTCGGTTACGACCTAGGAAGGTATTACCACCCCAGATCATCCTCCGTACCCGACGGGATCCACGCCTGCAAAGAAAACTGTTTCAAAGGGTGAAGAAAAGAAAGCTGCTGCAAAACCAAAACTGAAACTGGAAAAGAACTGAAAAAGGGAACAAAGAGGAAAAATGTAGGGAAAATAAAGATTGTGCTTGAACGGGCCCTACCCCGCTGCCTACGTACCTCATCTGGACAATGAGGATCAGAGTCACCGTAGTTCCCCTAACTAGGGGTGGAAAAGATTGCTTGAACTGCCTATGTCAATACTCAGGTGTTGCAGGCTCGGACGACGAGTGTGTAACCGTCTTGCAAAATGACAAGAAGAAGAAAGTTCGCGGACGGAGCGAAGGAGATGAGAAAAGAATTCCCGATGGAAAGACGATTATTGTTTGTTTGAGTTTTTTAGAGGTTTTTGTTGGTGTGGCACAAGAGAATGAACTCAAGCTCTTTTCCATGGAATGTGTACTTGTCACTACATTCCAAGATGGAATAATAGAACAAGCACACCAAGCAAGGATAACTTATCCAAGACTTGTTTCCAAAGGCAAGGGCCTAATTTCATTGACTTGTTGAATTTATTAAGTGTTTTAGTGATTAAAAATGAAGAAGTGTTTTTTAGGGTTTTTCTTGATGAAGATGACTTCATGATCCGACTTGTGCATCATACTAGACAAATGCATTATTCCAAGATGGAATGAATACATATGCCCCATGGAATAAGGCTATAACAAAAGAAGTCACTTCTTTCCTTATTAATGTTTTTTTAGATTATGTTTTTTGAGATGAGAAGAGAAAGAAACCAAAGGAGCAAAAAGGTAAAAGTCTAAAATGGGGAAAGACTAAACCTAATGTTATCATGAAAAAGAGTGGTCCTAAGGTTTGTGAGGTCTCAACTATCCTAAGAGAAAAGAAGAACCAAAGAGGAGCAAGAAGGAGAGGAATCAAGAGCTAGTAAGTAACCTACTCCTCTAAAGGAGATAAGTTGCTCCTAAAGGGGGAGGAAAAAAGTTGCAACACATGATGGCATAAGGCACATCAAAAAGCACAAGGAGAAAGCACTTAAAAAGAGATAAGGATGAAGAATTGAAATGTGGATGAACATCCACACTTCTCTTACCATGAGCCCCTGCAAGTGTTAGCAAAATCTAGCACATGTTCATCAATAAAATCATGGCAATGACATGCTCAAAGTTCACACCAACCAAGATCAAACAATCATGCCAAACATAGCACACATAAGCATTTACATGTCGAGAACACGGAAGCATGCATCAATCAACAAGAAAATCACCTAAACAATCATATTCAATGATCATACAATGATCCATGGCATTTAAAATAAGTAAGGGGATCAAACATGCTAAAAATAGCCCAAAAAAGGCTCACTGCATCAGTGTTAATCGATTAACCAAAGCGTTAACCGGTTAACCAGCCAAAACCTGTAGAAAAACAACAATGAAACTGGTGCGTTAACTAGTTAACCAATCCGTTAACCGGTTAACGCTGTTAAAATAACAACAATTCCTGCAGAAAAATCAGTTCAAACCAGCTTTTCCGATTAATCTCGCACCAGACCAGCAAGCAATTGAGCATGAAAATAGTGTATCAATTCACATTAAATGACATCATCAAGCTCATGAACATTAATACATGGATCCGGTCATAAATCAATCAATTCAAGTAACACAAGCAAATACACAAGCACATGGCGGATCTAAAGCGCAAGCATGCAAATAAGCTAAAACAGAGCTAGATCTGAAATTAACCAACCTACAAAGTTGAGGTATGATTTGGTAATTGTTGATCGAGCTGAAAACGATAGATATCGCGGAGAACTTTGAAGATCTGGTGTTAAGCTTCGCACTCCATGCAAAATAAATGCAAGAACAAGATCTTGATGCAGAATTTTGGATCCAAAAGAACTTCTAGATCCCAAACCAGATCTGAATCACCAATTAAACCAGCAAAAAGATGCAATGAAGCTAAGGATGGAGGTCTAGTTCCAAGATCCACACACCTCAAGGCAAGGTTATGTGATCTTCAAAGAGGAACTTTGAGTGATTTGGAAAATTGGGAGAGAAAAGTGAGAGAATTGTGAGTGAGAAGAGTGAAAATTCAGAATGAGAATGAAAAATGAGGGAGAGTCCCTTGGTTTGGAGAGAAATGGAATAAATATGGTTTAGGTTTGGGGCCCAAAAATTAGGCTTGGGATCCAAAATTATGGTTTGGCAAAGAGATTAGGATTTTGCAATGGGATTAAGCTTGGATAAGTGCTCTAGATCCTTCTTTTTATTTCAAATTAATAAAAATCAGAAAATGGAAATTGGAACCAAATCACACATGTTGAATTTACTGCTGGAAATTCAAAATTTGCAGCCGTTAACCGGTTAACCAATCCGTTAACCGGTTAACGCTAGTGAATTTTGAATTTTCCCTCCTTTTGGTGGGAAACTTCAGGAATCACCCGGAGCCAACCGTTTTGATCTGATTTTGATCCTCAATCCTTTCTTTAGGCTTTGACCCTGATGTCAACCTTGTAACCTGCCTTGTGAGCTTTGAATTTCCCTTATAATTGATCATATGCCTTATGCTGGAACATGCAAGTGCTATGCTTCATTTTTCTATGCAATATGCTGAGGATATGACATGCTGATGATGATAATGATATGATGATGATGCTAAGCAAGAGAGGGCAAATTTGGGGTATTACAAAGGTGTAGAGCTCTGTTGTGTTGGCATGAATCTGGTGAAAGTGTAGTACTTGGACCAGAATTAGTTCGAGAAAATACTGAGAAAGTAAAGTTGATCCGAGAGAAGATGAATGCTTCTCAGAGTAGGCATAAAAGTTACCATGACAAGTGAAAGAAGGATTTAGAATACCAAGCTGGTGACCATGTGTTTTTGAGAGTCACGCATGTGACTAGTGTTGGGAGGGCTTTGAAGTCTAAGAAGCTCACTCCTTGCTTCATTGGTCCGTATCAAATTTTGGAAAGAGTTGGGTAAGTTGCTTATCGGATGACGCCAAATCTTTCGAATTTGCACGATGTGTTCCATGTGTCGCAACTTCGGAAGTATATTCCTGATCCGTCTCATGTGGTTAGTATGGACGATGTTCAAGTAAGGGATAATCTCACAATGGAGACGAGGCCTGTACGAGTTGAGGATCATGAAACAAAGACTCTTCGAGGAAAATAGATCATGTTGATCAAAGTCATTTGGTTGGGAGCTGCTGGAGAAAGCAAGACCTGGGAATTGGAGAGCAAGATGCGAGACTCCTATCCAGAGTTGTTTGAATCAGGTAAATTTTCGATGACGAAAATCTTCTAAGTGGGGGAGAGTAGTAACACCCAAATATTTAATTAATTATTTTATTAAATATTTAATTAATTATTTTTGTTTATTCGGTATATTTTTATGTTGTGGTTGATTAAGTCAATAAGCCGGAAAAATAAGTCGAAAGCTGTAGAAATATTATTAGAGTTAATAATATAGTTGTTGTGAAAGTTGGGTTAGTGGGCTTAAAATCGTGTCCGAATTAGTAAAATAGGGGGTGTTATGATTAGGCCCATCAATAATTATAAGATTAGTTAATTTAATAAAAAGAACATAAAAGTAGTAGAAATAGAAAGTTATCAGTAGAAGAGGAAAAAATTGAAAACTTGTCGCACGATCGTGTGAGAAAGAGGAATGACAGTTGAACTTCGATTCTAGGGCTACCTTCGATCCAAAACCTAAGGTAAGGGTGGGTTCAATTCTTATAATCGGGTATGAAATTCAATACTATGATAAGGTTTGATTTGGGTAGTTTAGGTTTATTGAATCTGTATTGTTATGAATAATCTACTTATGGTTGTTGTTATGAATGCTGGTGTGAAATTGATTGTTCGATTTCTGAATTTTTGTTGATTATAAATTGCTTTACACATTGTGTAAACATTTCTCGTGCATTACACAATTGAATCAACTCATACCAAGTATTTCAATCATACTAATCTTTGGTATTTCAAAAATGCTTCATATGATTTGAAAGCAAGGAACATACTTATTTCAACACTAAGTTCTAAAATGTTATATTCAATTTCACATCATACACATGTTAAAGGTATGTGAGATACTCTCTAAACTCTCTATGAGGGTTCGAAGGACATCAAGGATTTTAAAATCAATATGCTTACAGAGGAGTTTGAACTATTTTGTATGGAACCCGAAGAATTTGTGGATTCCATGCAAACTAGATTCCTCCATTTAACAAAACTGCGAGACTTAGGTAAAACCCTTTCCAAAAAAGATTGTACTAATAAAATATTGAGATCCATGTGCAGGGAGTGGAAACCAAAAGTCACTACAATAAAATAAGCTAGTGATCTTGGTTCTTTGGACATTACAAAAATGTTTGGGAAGTTAATCGGGCATGAGAATGAGCTGAAATGACTTGCTGATAGTGAAGTAAATTCGGGTAAAAAAGAGAAAGGAAAAGAAGATAAACAAGATCTTTCTTTGAAAGCTTCATCTTCTAAAGGGAAGAAGTTAAAGGAAGAAAGTGATATTTTTGACAAAGAAGTTTCCAAAAAGGAAGAAATGGTTTTATTAGACAGATGCTACAATAGATATCTTAAGAGACATAAGCTCTAGCATATCGGAAAAGGTATTATGAATTTCAGAAATACTCATCTACCCAAGAAGGATTAAAGAAAGAAGATGATGAGATCACATGTTACGAATGTGGTAAATTGGGACACTATAGAACTATTTGTCCAAATCTCACTAAACATGATACACTACTAAAAAAAGCACTTTTTGTAATAGCCCGAGCCTTATGCACTCCCGACACTATTACCTCACGAACTTCTCTATCCCCCTCGCTAATAGAGTTTTTGCCTTCCGTGGGAATCGAACCCTGTACCCTGGGGTTCAAGTACATGTTCATTCCATTCCCACTACCAATTGAGCTAACAAACCGAGCCTTCTGCGCTCCCAGCACTATTACCTCATGATCTTCTCTACCCCCCTCACTAGTAGAGTTTTTGCCTTCTGTGGGAATCGAACCCTGTACCCTGCGCAAGCCACTATGAGATGTGGCAGGAGCCACATTATCAATATCACATGAAGTTTAAATGCATTATAGTCTCGAAACAAACTAATTAAAACATGTTAATTTAATTATATTAATTCATTTAGTAAATTTAGGAAAAATTAATATAATTTCAGGACTTTAGTCGTAGCAGAAAATCAGAGAATGCAGTAGAACCAGTAGCAGGTGAGTGAACTGAATGAATTATTTTACTGAGAAGGAATTTTGACATAATTGATAAAACTAGTAATTCTAGATGAAAAACCAGTAGAAGTTGAATGAATATGATAGAAGATAATTATCAAAATATAGAATTTCGATAATTGTAATAAATACGTGATAAGTCGCAAAAAGTCTGAAACAATGTCAGTTTAGCCAAATCAGGCGAAAAAACGAAATTGCCCGGAATTTAACAAAATTAATCGGGGTAAGTCAGGTAAATTAAAAGTTGGTTTCTACTTATGTTGTTTTGTCGAAAATGCGTTGTATAGTCGATTTGAAGGTACAGTTAAGTTGTTGTATGTTTTCAGTTTAAGGAACAATTCTAAAGTGTATATGTTGGAGGCTTTTATGCCAAAGTCGAATATAAGTTGTTAATGTCGTAAAGGTTTCTATGTTGTTTGTGTTGCTATGTTATTTGCATTGTAAAGTAGTGTATGTCATGTAGATCATATGCATTTTGTCGGAGTCATAGTTCACACCACGTTGGCCTGGATTGACAAATTTTAAGTTGAAAGTTGAAGGCTTATGCCTTGATGCCTCGATAACCTGGAAATGATTTAAGTTGGGAGTTTTACTCAGAAATGGTGTCACATGCATATTTAGTAGAGTTTCATAAAAGTCGCATTATTTTGAGTCGTTGTTGTACTAGTTGATGTTGTGAAGTGGTGAATTATGTGAAATCCTTTTCTATGTATTGTGTTTCATATATTGCTTATAATTATCGTAACTCACCCCTTCTGTTTGAATGTTGTCCTTATGTTGGCAACATACAGGTAATCCAGAGGAGTAGCCGATTACCTTTAGTCGAGTCAGTGGTCAGTCGCTCTGATATGTAGCACTCGGGGGGAATGACGCGTGTCTGTTTTGTTGATTTGTTGCAATGTTGAATTTTATTTTAATTGAAGAACTTAGAATATTTATTGGTTATTTGGATTTGGTTTTATGTTGGATATAGATGCTGCAAGTTATTTTATGAATCTGTTGCGTAATGTTTTTATGAAGTTGAATTATTTAATTAAAATGAAGTTGTTTTATGTTTATTTATGAAGAGTGTTATGTATTAAGCTGGTTATAATTTTAAAGTTGAAATTTGTTGAAAGTTGAAATGTGATATCCCGTTTATGCGGAAGTTTTTGTAAACTCTGATTTTATTTATATTCAAGGGTATAAATGGGGTGTTACACTTTTTACCTCAGACGCGAAATGCATAATACATCGGCTTTAAAAGCGAGGGAACGAAGGGCGGCATTAAAACTTTCCAATTATCACCTCAGTGTTATTAAAAACGAGCGGTAAAGTTAAATGCACATGTGTTAGAACCCCATCAGCAACACTTTTATTATTTTCAAAACTAACATATCTTTCATCTCAGTTTATCTTGAAAATCTAAGGGTAAGATTCTTTTTAAAAATACTACATTGTTTGCCCATAATATTACATTATTTACCCACAATAGTACATTGTTTACACAAAATATTAAAATAAAAATCAAATTTTCTAGGGATCTAGATAAAATTCAAATTTCATGAAGATCTAGATTTTAGATCTTCGAATTATTGAATCTTGAGGACCATCAAATGTTGGGTGCAAGATTATTTTCTATGGATCTTGCATGCATTTGATTCATAAGCAAAACAAAATAAGAGTTAGATAAATAAAATGATTTTCAAATATATTATTTTGTGCTCAAATAAATATTTTAGAAAATAAACCTTAAACCCAAGTAATTTTCTATTCTTGCAATCCATCTAAGATAACTTTTCCAAACGTCTTTATGTTTTAACCGATTCATGTTTCATTTAGGTTTCATGCAGATAACTAATGGCAGATTCATAAGCATTGATAAACATTAAATGGACGGCAAAGATTTGTTTAAGGGCGTTGAATTTAGTAAAAAAATGCTTAATAATCCACTCGGCCAAGAAGAAAACCAAGGTGAATGAGCTATTTTTCTAAAATATATTATTTACACAAAATTTTAAAAATACATTGTGAAATTTGTTTCCCAATGAGAAATTTTTATTTACATGTCGAGGTCCCATGCAAGATGCTAGAGATCTGTTTCCCAATGATAATTTTTATTTTCTAAACTTGCAATCCATCCCAGAGATCTATAATAGCAACTCATTATAGAAATGGACGGTGGTGAATATTTCCTCTTTTTGGGGATGCAACATATAATTTAGTATTAAAGTAAAATCTATTTAAAGAGTGCTTTTATAGTAAAATATGATTACTAACCACCTCGATTTTACTATAAACTCAAGGTTTTATATTAACTATCACCTCTGTTTTAAAAAAACCGAGGCAATTATTTCTTTTATTTTTTATTTTTGAAAATACATTGTTTACACAGAATATTAAAAAACATTATCACTACAAGAAAATTGGCAAATTACGACGGTTATTTTAACAGATTACAGTGGTTAGAACCGACGCAAATTGCAAGTCACGACGGTTCCCTCCATGTTGTAGAAACGTGTGTCGCGAGGCTGTTTAGCGACGGTTTGTAAAACTGTCGCTCCAACTGCCGTAATATTCTGTGACGGTTTTGAAATTGCCTCCAATATATTATTACGACGGTTGTAACCGCCATAATTACATTATATATATTTCATTAAAAATAGCGACGGTTGTAACCGCCATAATTGCATTATATATATATTTCATTAAAAATAGCGATGGTTAGAATCGCCGTAAATTACATTATTTTTTCAAATAAAAAAAAATCAGCTTCATCTCAAAATCAGAAATCTTATCTTGGGCTTCATCACATAATCAGAATAAAATTAATTACAATGAATAAAACACATAAGTGATGCCAACACAAATATGTTATCAAAACATGGGCAAAGTACACACAAATATTACAGTACTGAAAATTAACATTGTGATTATTCAAAATGCAGTACAGTTAAACATGCAACAAATAACCACATTTTGGATTGTCACTGGACTAAACCTATACAATACACAAAATAATTGCTTCTTGATTACTTCCATCACTAACAATTGTGGTAGTATCCTTAGTGAGGACCACCTTGGCGACATTTCCCAGAACCTCTTTATCAACTTTGTCTAAGAAAAGGCCAGCCTCCTCTCTGATGACAATATCTGGAAGTGAATAAAAAAGATGCATATTATTATTAACAAATGAACATAAAAAAAAAAGACAAAATGCATACTTCCAAATTGAACAAAACCATCAGAGTCGTGAAATGAATTGTATTAAATTTAAAGATCTCCTGTTAAGATGGCAATATCATCAAGTTATTGGCAGCTGTTTGTCTCACCAACTTGGCACCAATATCAGACTCTCACTCGATAATTCCTTTGATATTAGGATGTTAGAAAAGCAAGTTTAACTCATACAAATAAAATTGAATTCTAGTTACAATTGAAATTCCTTCAACAATCAGCAGGAACAAAAATCAAATGTCATATCTAGGATTCTTACGAAAAATACCAGTTCTGCTTTTGAAGAAGATCCGACCAACAAAAAATTTGGTTTTGAGCTAGGTCTTTTACATTAATTGAGTTATTTGAATTATCTAGAGTGAAGTAAGTGACAAAATTGGTTTCAACGGTGGAAGGAGGAATGAAGGGAAAATTCTGAACATCGGGGAAGATTCATAACTTTTCTTATAAAAGTGGACAAAGAAGCCGCAAATCCAACACGGATAATTTCTTCAGTAAATATTTCCACCTGCAATAGGAGATTTTCAGAAGAGAAACAAGAGCACAAAGAGAAAAACTAAAGAAGCTAAAAACTATGGCAGGCTGTGAGTTCAATTTTACCCATCATGGAAAGATGTTATACGTTTTTGTGAGCCTAAAACAAAGCTTTGCCCTACAGTAAAAGAATACTCACCAATTTAAACACAATACAAAAACATAACAAAAACTAGCTGATGTTTTTCAGATGTATTTAATAGCCAAACTGACAATATACAACTCCACTAATATACAACTCTAACTCCATGCATCACATGGATAGCTCCACTCCAAGTCCTACAAAATCTTCAGAGGCTGTATTTAAAAAATCTAGGAGCTAAAAAATATAATACTTTAAATAGAAGACAAGATTCAACTAACTCACCCAGCTTTTGCTATCCGATTGATTCCAAAATTTCTTACATATGCCGCAATAATTTTTGATTTTGTTAACTGTACAAAGATGAAAACATATGAATTTTTACAACAAATATAGTTTATTTCAATTATGACACTTTGGTTTCAGGCTTAAATATAAATTGGTAGAAATAAAAGGAAGTAATAAACCTTGTCACATGTTTAGCACAGTCTAGTCCATACCAGCCACAAGATAGTAGTGAAATAGAATTTTGGAGAGAGAGGTTTTCAAGATTTCTATGGAATTTTCTTGGCATTGTTTTGGTTTGTAAATGTAAAAATTTGTTGTATGGAGGAGACATATAACTTGATCAACTTGATCTATATCAGTGAGGTATAAACCCCTAACCACTAACCATTATGGTCAAAATTGAAGCCAATATATGCATCCTAATATTCCTAACAGAAAGCTAGAGGGAGAAAGAACCTAGAAGCGATAAATAAGAGCTGGAAAAGAAAACCAGACGAGACATTAACACTAAACCACATATGCACACAAACTACAGCTAGCCAACGACCGAAACTCGCTAAACCAAAAGAAACGTTGCAACCGTTCTACTAAAAAACAACAATAAGAAACACCAACTACAAATCCATACTAGCACTACACCAGTAACAACTACAAGCACAGCAGGACACGAAGAAAAAGATACAAATAAGATTGTCCTGCCAATGGCTCGCACTCTGTTTAATTCCAATGCTATATAATATTGCAGTGCCAATGACTCTACTCTAATCAAACTACATTGATCCGAATCTCACACTCACAAATCACAGACTTCCCATTATGTTCACAAAACCATTATTCCCTCCATAACAGATCCAACAAGTAGTTGCATCATCGTCGCTGACAACTCTTCGGTAAGCGATCAATCACATTATCACATTTTTGTTCACGTGTTTTTATCTTGATAAACCACTTCGAGCCTAGAAGTATGAGTTTCTTTCGGATACAAACCCTTACAATTAACCCGGGGCAAAGTAGTTTTTTCAGTTAACCTGACTACACCTTCAAATCGCAAGATGAAACATCTCGTCGGAGGACCATCAACAAATCGTATAAAATAAATTTAAATGTAGATGTAAATTTGGAACGTTATAAAATGTATTTTGTATGTGAATCTAAATTTGAAATGAGCTATTAATTTTAAAATGAATAATAATTATATAAATTCAATTGTATTAAAATACAAATAGAAAAAGGGACTCGTGAGATGAAAAAAAAATTAATATTTGATAATAATGATTTAATCTTTCAAATTAAAATAATTATTGATTAAAATAAAATATGTATTGTGATTATAGTGACCCGTGAAATATAAATAATATTTGATACAATATAAAATGTATTTATATAAATATGTAAATTTGAAATGAGTTATTTAATTGTAAATTAACAAATAGTTATACAATCTCAATTGTATTAAATAATCATGCAAAAAGAAAAAAAAAATGACACGTAAGATGAAGACAAGAAAGAAAATTTTGATGCAATAAAGACCCGAGGGATAAAAAAAATTATTTCATGTGATGTAAAATATATTTAGATACAAATATAAAATTTAAAATGATATACTTAATTGTAAAATGAAAAATAATTATATAAATTAAATTGTATTAAATTACTATATAAAAAGAAAAAAAAGAATTATGAGATGGAGAAACAAAAAAAGTAATATTTAAAAATAAGAATTTATCTCTCAAATTAAGATAAATATTTATTAAAATAAAATAGATATTATATTGATAATGACTCGTGAGATAAATAAATTTTTAATTTTATTAAAATTAAAAAATAGATTATTAGTAATTGTAGTGATAATAAATAAATAGAGAAAAAAATTAAAAATGAAAGTAGAAAAGTGTGGGAAAAAATATGAGAGATTTGAAATGTATATAGAAACCGTCGAAAGCGGTTAATTTGTAATGTATATAAATAGCTTAGTCTAGTGTTAGAATAAGTGTGTGGAAATCATATGAAATAGTAACTCCATATACTCAAAGTATTCGCGTGTAGAGAAATGAGTGGAGTGAGAATGTACGTGATTGAAACACCACCAATTTATCTTCAAGTCATTTACTTTCGAAGCCATTTATCTTTACAAATCCTTTATTTTAAAGCAATTTATGTTTCAAAGTCATTTATCTTTTCAGCAATTTACTGCATTTCCTTTACAATTTCAGCCCTTTTATCTTTCAATCAATTTAACATTCCTCACCTTGCCTTTAAATTTCATTTATTTTCAAGCCTTGTCTTTACTTTCCTTTAAAATTTCAAGCCTTATCTTTTACCTTAATTTACTTTGAAAACCTTTATCTTTTACTTTATTTTCCTTTTAAAACAATTTTTGAATCTTGTTGAAAGATTCAAGACCCTTTTTCCCAAAAATATGATATACCAAATCAACCTTTTTCTTAGCATATGTCCTAGGATAAATCTGGTCGATCCTGCGAGTAACTGAGGGTATTTTTGGTATCTTCAGAGGCCAGCGGTTGTTTACCAATTTTGGGGGTAAACAAATTGGCACACCTAGTGGGACAGTTCTAAGATAAAAACAAATTGTTTTTTAGAAGTGTTCATAACTTCTCCCTTTTCATAACGTCCTTTTTAAAACTTCCTTTACATGGAAGGTCTGGTAGAAAGAATGGTTACATTTGTTGTATGCATTTGAGAAGTGGCAAGGTAGCCAGTACAGACCATTATATCCCCAAAAAGAGAAACACAAGAAGGATGGAATCTAGCCATGGAAACCCAAGTGATTCAATACCCGCAACAAGTGGGTCAAATCCTCAAGTGCTTAGTTCAAACGTTCGTAGTACAAATACATAAGATGGACCAATGAATGAGGCTATCCAAACCTCCAATCCTTCGACAGGAGCTTCGACCACACTAAAAGTGATGTCAGGACCAACCCCTTCGACAAGACCAGGAGAAACAATTAATAGATACTATAATCATTCAGTGTTGGAGTATATTGGGTCAAATGCTCAAACTCCACCACCAAGTTCGTCTGCGTTTAGACCCTATATGCCCACATCACTTTCTCAGGCTTTTCCCAGAATCTTTGGTGCGTCAACCACCATGGAAGGATTGAGAAATGCCCCTCTAGTTTATTCAGACAACGTGGTTCCTTCACCTTTGAAGGAACCTGGTTCTGCAATAAATATGAGAAGGAATAACCAGACTGTAGGCTTGGGGGATTAGACTCAGAGTCATACCTTGACGAATGAATCTGTTACCTATTTAAGGCAACAGATAGATGAAAGCAACATGCAAATGGTTCACACTCTATCCTAAACTATAGGAGATATTTTTTCAGCCTTTGATTCAGAACACAACTCAAAAGAATCTACAGATGGTATCTCAAATGGCACGCATAGAAGAATTCACGGGAGTCCCAGCACTAGTTCGACAACCGCATCACTTACTAGAAGTAAGAGAATCTATGCAGCTATTAAATAAGGAGAATCCACTTGTGGTCGAACCGGTAGACGTTGAAACCATTAGAGGTCAAAGACATATGCCAATATAATAGGAGCCAAGAGTGATAATGGTAAATAGACATCAAGATGCAGATCATGTAGACCAACAAGTTCGACAGAATAATCTGGAAGCAGAGAATAACTTGGTAGCCCTTGTTGAACAAATAATGTCGGGAAGTGGAATAAACACTGGCTTTGTTAGGCTAAACTTTACTTTGCCAATAGTGGACTATATACTCCAATCATAATTGCCCCCTAGGATGAAGGTTCCCAAATTTACCAAATTATCTGGGGATACAATAGAATCTACTGTCGAACATGTGACACGATACATGATAGAGGATGGGGAGATTGTTAATGATGAAAGTATAAGAATTAAATATTTCCCTAGCTCCCTTACCAAGAATGCTTTCACTTGGTTCACTACTCTGCCACCTGGATCGATATGTAATTGGACTCAATTAGAGCATTTGTTTCATCATTAGAAATTCTATATGGGTCAGACTAAGATTAGTTTGAAAGAATTGGCCAACGTCAAACAAAATTTCAATGAGTCCATTGACGACTACTTGAACAAATTTCGACTGCTTAAGGTAAGATGTTTTACTCAAGTACCTAAGCATGAATTGGACGAAATGGCTACTGGTGGCCTTGACTATTCAATCAGGAAGAAGCTGAATACCCAGTACTTGAGAGACATGGCCCAATTAGCAGAAAGAGTTCGACAATTTGAACGTCTGAAGGACGAGAAAAATAGGGCGAACAAGCATAAAAAGATAGCTTACGCCGAATATCAAGATGAGGTCAAAATCGTCTATAATGAAACTCTACCTTTAGATGATAACGAGATAGACTTAGCTGAACTTAAACAGGGTCCTCCTTACTCCTATAAACTATTAGTTCCCTCAAATGGAAAGAATCCTACCGAAGTCGAAAAAAACAACAGATTTCCAAAGAAAACATATACTTCCGACGTCACCAAGTGTGACAAAAAATTTTATTTACTAGTTAAGGATGGAAAAATACTTGTACCTCCTGGGGCTAAAACACCACCTTTAGATCAAAGAAAGAAAATAGGTTTTTCGTAAATATCATAATTATTTGGGTCATAAAACCTCTCAATATTTTCTTTTCATGGATTTGGTGCAAAATGCAATCCAGGAAGGAAGACTCAAGTTCGGCGACAAGCCAAAAACGCAGATGAAGATAGATATTGATCCTCTTTAGATGGCTGAGGCGAATTACTCTAAACCTTCTGCAGTGAATTGGGTTGACGTTGTTGAGCAAGTTGCTGATGACAACGAAAGTCCAGATTCAATTGAGGCTATAGTTGATCCTGTGGTAGTTGAGGTTACTGAGAGCCCTAACAACGAGGCCATAGTGTTCAAGGCCAATAAGGAGTTGACCAGTGAGAAATGGGAACAACTGATATTTGTAAACACCCCAAATTTGCCCTCACCCATTTCACCATGGCTTGTGGTTCTTTCCATTTGCATAAGTTCAATCACATCATCTCATATTGCATTTTTGCTTCACTGCATTGGTTCAAAGTCATCTGCATCTAGGGTTTGTGATTTGAGCCACTCCAAAGGTCTTCAATCATCTCAAGAGGGTCTATGTATGTTCAAGTATCATATTATATCCTCCCAAGATCAAGGAAGTCAAATAATCACAAGAACTTGCAAGGCATGGAAGCAGAACCAGGTTTAACTGCACAGATGACCTAAAATTAGGGTTTTGGTTTCAGAGGCCATAACTCCAATTTTTTTGGTCATTCTTGTTTCTATTGGTCTTTATATGTTATAAGGATCATACACACCAATTTTCATGAAGAAATTCAATGGGGAAGGCATCTGATCAATAGATGACTTCTTGAGCAAGTCAGTGCAAAATTAGGGCATCTGAGGCCCCCCATCATCCAACCAAAGGGTCTTCTCCATCATTTTGGGTATATATGATCTTTATTTGATCTTAGAAGAAGTTGGTAGTTCACAAAATTGAAGAATTTCAAGCCATTTGCAAAGTTGCCATTTTGGGAAAGTGACTTGTAATGCAAACTTGCCATTTTGGGAAAGTTTTTCAACCTCCTCTTTTTGATTCAAAAATGCTTCAAATGAAAAATTCTTGGTCATGAAAGTTGTAGATTGGATCATTTCCTTTTCTAAAAGTACAAGAACTTGATCTAATTCATCATAGAACTCAAGTTATGGCTTTGCAAAGTTGGGAAAAATCACTAAATTTCACTTATGCACCAAAGAGGGAAGTTTGCAAAAACACTTGCCAAGGCAATTTGTGACCTCAATTTGACTTTTAACCATTACACAAACATCATACATGGTCCATAACTCAGAATTGCCCAAGGGATTTCTCATTTTCATGCCTTAAATTACAAGTCACCATAAGGCATTTCTCATGAATCTTCAAGAATGGAATTTTTGCAAAAAGGGACTTCTAATGATTGGATCAGTTGCTAAGTGATCTCAAAACATTATGACAACTTCATGTGGTCCATTTTGCTGCAATTTGCCCAAGAGTTCATAGGTTTCTTTGCCTTGGTTCACAAAGAATTCCAAAGAGGTAAAAGTTGCAAGAGCCATGCTACCACTTGCCTCAGCCATTACAGCTGCACAAAAACAATCCAAAGGCCTTCCTTGATCCATGTTGAGCTCAGCCATGCCCCTATTCCTCCTCTGACCCAAGCCATACCTATGGTACACAAAGTCATGACTTTTTGCATCTTTGCCCATACGAATCAAACTGTGACATTACCAACCCTCTGCCCAATCAGAACTTAATATGTGGACCTCAAGGACTTGAAACACACACACACACAAGCCAGCATCCTCCCATAAGCCAGGATTGACAAAAACTGAAAATTTCTTCATCTCTTCGAAACTCTGCCCACAGCCATCAAACCTCAAAAATTTCTTCACCAATAAGTCACATACCATCCCTGGATCAAGAACCAAGCATTGAAACAACCTAAAACACCAAATACACAACCTTCCAAATCTGCTACATCAGAGCTGGAATCTCAAAACCAGCCACTCTCAAGGTTTTCTAAGCTTCATTTCATCATCAGGAGGTTTAGGGGAGTGGACTTGCATCAAGAGAAGAGCCAGAAAGCCCAGAATCAGGAGGTTCCATCTCAGGTATAGCTCAAGAACTTTTTTCTCAGAACCTTATTTTTAAGTTCTTAATCGAATCCTTATGTTGTGCTGATAATTCTGATACATTTATTTTTCAAAATGGTGGGATATTGAGCATGTATGGAGTGTCTGAAAGTTTCTGACCTAAAAATGTCTTGTTTCGATTTGGCTTTTTGGTGAGTGATAAATGGTTTTTGTTTGGGGATTTAGGTTTAGTGATGCGTGGGGTTCATGTCTGGACAGAACAATCATGTTTTAGGTGCTTAGGGAGAGAGATAGGGTTTTGGCTCGTCGGAGAAGATGACTGGAACACTGTTCCGGTCACCTGAAAGTGGTTATGCCCTAATCCTGTAATTAGGTTGAGTTTGAATGAGGACCTTTAGATTTGGTGTTTGCCGCGCGTATGGACGTTCCAGATTGCTTGATTAAACCCTAATCCATCATTAAATTAATTAATTAGGTAAATTAACTCAGGACAAATCCCAGCCCTTAAAACGCGCACCAGTCAACTCTTTCTTTCCAACTTCAAATCCTGGCCTTAGGATCTGTTTACTTTTCATTTTTATTATTTTTATTCTATTTTTCTTTGTATTTCTTTCTACATTTTATTAAAATAGCAAATGATATCAAAAAATTCTGAAATTTTTTATTCAAACTTTTATTAATTTTCAGAACCCAAAAATATTTTTTATTTTATTTTTTGCATAAAATTCGTATTTTTAAAATATTTAAATGTTTATTTTAATTAATTAATGAGAATTAATTAATTAAAATACCATTTAAGTTTCTAAAAATCACCAAAAAAATCACATTGCATCTTGATACATTTAGAAACATTATCAAACCCTTCACACAAATTTCTTTTGGGTTCTTGACCTATTTTGACATTTTTCTTTGGATTTAGGGTTCTTAAAAGTCAATATTTTTACCCTAACTTAGAAAAATCCTTTCTGCCTAACCATGAAGAGTTTGATGTTGTTTCTTTTTGCATTGCATTCCTCATATCATGTAGTTTCTAGGATAAAATTGGCATGAATTTATCTTTTCTTTTCAATTTGTTGTGCATTTTTCCTTTTGAGGCATCCTAAAACCCTAGCAAACTTGAGAAAATCATAACTTCCATTAGGTTAAGGTTTAGGTCTCCTCCTTTGGGCAGTGAACTTGTATAGGTTTAAGGTACCTTTGATTCCATTTTCAATTTTTATCATGTCATTTGCTTCTGGTTTTGGTTTTGTATTGCATGTTATGTATAAACCCTAATTTTTGCCTTCATTTGCATTCATTCTTCATATGCTTGCATACATGAACTTGCCATGACATTTTGTGCATCCACATGACATCTAAGGTATCTTAATACATATTGCAATCATGTTTGATCATTGCATCCTTCATTTGCCATGCTTTTGCTTTCATTTGATGTCATATGCATTCATGAACTTTCATGCTTCTTACTTGTCTCATTTGCATTCCCATCTCTTGTATGATCATCCACATATCATGTTCACCATTTGTATCATCTCTTAGCATCATTTACATCTTAACTTGATTCTGACTTTGGCTTTCATCTTGGCATTTCATCTCATTTTCATTTCATTTCGTTTCTTGTTACTAACTTTTCAGGTGGTAAGTGTTTGAGAAGTGAATTTGCCTTCACTTCTCATAATCTCTCCTCATCTCTTTTATGCATCTTTGCTGCATTCTTTATTTGTATTAGAGTGAGCTTGCTCATTCATGCTCCCTCCCCTCTTTCTTTATTCAAGCAACTTATCTTCTTAAGTGAAGTAAGTTGTCTTGCTTCTTCTGTTTCTTCCTCCTTTCATCTGCTTCTTCCTTGGTGTCTTCTCTCTTGAAGATCTTTTGCAAGCCTCATAAACCCTAGGAACATCCAAGTATGATCACAATTAGGGTTTTATTAGTCCCTCATTAGTTTTACCTTTGTGTCATCTTTGTGTCTTCTCTTCTCATCTCTTAATCAAGGACTAAACCTTTAAGGTTTTAAGGCTTCGTGATTAGGGTTATGCCTGTATCCTTCTATTAGGATGGAGTGTATAACTTTATTCCTAAGTGTTAATCCCTTAGTGTGTTTAAATCCTTTAATCAATTCATCTAATAATCACTAAGGCAATAAGCTTGTAACTTGGGCCTTGCATTAGGGTTCTAATTCTTCTTTAATTGGTTAAGAAGGACTAACCCTAGTGTTAATGGACAAGTCCCCCTCAAGTTGTCTTACAAATCATAAAATCCATTTCTTAATCTTACCATTAACTAAAATACATTTTAATAAAGGTTTTGTTTTGTCATGAGGTTAATCCCTAATCATGGATTAAGTTGAGGAGCCTTCCTCAGCTTAAATGTTCTCATCTATCATCCTTCTATTAGGATGGTGTAATGGGTCCATTAAATCTTTGATTATGGCTTAAACTCATTACTTAAAACTAAACAAAAAAAAACAACCAAAACATCTAAATAATCACAAGTAGGTTAATGATCTTAATCCTACATCATGGTGATTAAGTGTGAGGTGTTTACTTCATACTTAAGGTATTCTCATTACCCCTAATCAGAGGGAGGATGTGATGAGTCTATTAACCCTTGGTTTAAGCTTAAGCTCATTAACTTATGACAAACCTCAAAAGCAATAATAAACCTGAAAACACAAAAACAAACAATAATCGTCTCCTCCGGGATTCTTTTCTCACCTCATTCACTCGCAAACGAGAACTCGCTTCTTCCGTCTAATGCAAGACAGTTTGCACCTGAGCCAGACAGGTCATACACTTGAGCATAGACAAGTAAGCAGTTCACAAGTCAATTTATCTTTCAGTCTCTTTAAGTCGAACTACGGTGTTCTGACTTCCTCATTGCACGAGAGGATACGTAGGCATAACTTAACAGTTATCGAACAAAAGTCTCTGTATATTCCCCCTTCTTCCAGCATTATTCTTTAAGCCTCATAGTCTTGAGCTTCACACTCTTTCTTTACACTGACACTCCTTTATTTCACTTCACATTCTTTTTGCACTGACACTTGTACTTTTTTTCAGCTTTTGCACACAAAATAGCACTGACATTACCCCTTTAAAAACAAAAATCTTTCAAGCGTGGATCCCTCCGAGTACGGCGGACAATTTGGGTGCTAATACCTTCCCAGGTTGTAACCAACCCCCTTTCTCAGTTTCTCTGGTTCGCAACCGTCTTATCCATCTTTTCTTAGGTCTATGCAGCATTACCTTTCCTTAGGGATAAAAATTCCTAGCTGGCGACTCTTTTCTTTTCAGTTCACCCTTGTGTGTTCTCTCTTTCGCCGACCGTTCGCGTCTGTACCCCTCTTGACCGGGTGTCATTTGGTGGGAGCGACAATATGCAAGGCTGCTGAAAGATTCTTCAAGACATCATCAGATTTCGAAAGTTTTAATGTGGGGGTTACCATCGTCCCACATGAGGAGGTCGAATAGTCAAGCCTCCCACTCATTTCCAAAGAAACTGCTGAGAGTTTCGTAAAGATGGATGAGGTCACTAATGGCATAGAACTAAACTTCTCCAAGATGGAACTCAAGGATGAAGTTAATGTTAACATGGTTGGAGTAACAGAAGACCAGGTGTTGAAGGTGGATCATTTTGCAGTCCAGAGAGACGACTATAAGAAGGCTTATCCCAAGGAGGATGAGACAATTGTTGATTTCTTGCAGAGATATCAAAACAAGAAGTCAGAAGTGATGCTCTGTCCGAGATGTAGTTCCATCTTCGACAAGAAGGCTGCTCGAAGTCTTCAACAGTCGAATAAGATGTATGGAGGGCAGAAGGAAAAAACTACCTAAAAACATGCTCGTTTCGACCCAAGACATGCTAACCCCTATCAACAAGGGGGCATGCCCCAGTCTCTCAAGTCCAAACAACCCACATTTAAACCAAGTGGGGAAGTTCCTAGTGACAAGTGGTTCAAGCCTGATGAGTCAGGCAAAAGGGGAGGACAAAAGTGGAGAAAATTTGAGGTCGAAAGAGGACCCTCAATAGGATACACAAAGGAGGTTAGGACCTCTAACAAAGTTGCATATGTGTCTGATAATTACAAGGGTAATAATCCTATGTCTAGGTCGCAATGGCGTAGGGAGCAACGCAGGAGGAAGGCTCAAAGGGAAGCCTCCAGAGGTGATTGTGCTGAATCCAGCACGAGTGTCCTTGGTGGAGCTAAGGACAACCTTAAAGTGAATAACAAAGTGCCTGTGGGGCACAAAGGACTCTCATTCAGGAACAAAGAAGCTGACATCAAGGCAGAAATAAAAGCTGAGTTGAAGGTTGCCGAAGATGAAGAGATGACAGATAACTTTGACTGTGAATTTGAGGCTTCTCTGGACGTTTTAGTCAATATAGTTTCAGTAATTCCGGGAGAGTACGACCGCATCATTGAGGTTGAAAATCTGGATGCTAATACTGAAGCATAAATGGCAGCACATCAACCAGTGTGCTACTATGTAATGAACAACGGTTGCGTTGAAGAACATAACACTTTCTTTGAAAGACCCACTGAGGCCATGAGGGGGCACCTGAAACCCCTTTATATTATTGGAAAAGTAAAGAATGTGGACATCAACAAGATTCTGGTTGATTATGGAGCTACGGTAAACATAATGCCACATTTCTTGCTACCCAGAATTGACAAATTCGACACAAACATAAAGCCCCACAACTTGGTCCTATTGAACTATGAGGGTAAGACTGTACCTACTATGGGGGTCCAACAAGTTGACTTGACTGTGGGGACAGTCACAAGTACCACTCTCTTTATGGTGGTAGAGAGTAAGGCTAACTATAACCTCCTGTTAGGGAGAGAATGAATACATGGCATATGAGCAGTGCCATCTTCAATGCACCAAAGGGTCACCATATGGAGGCCATATGGTATTGTCGAAAACATCGAAGCTGATTAGGGGTACTTTAAAGTACTAGTAAATCACGTAGAAGGTGTGGAGTTCGACAATAATCTAACACATATTGGTTCATGTGCACCAGCAGGATTTGAGTTCACACCAGATGATCACGCATAATGCACATTGAACCTCCATCCCATCGAAGGATTCCACTTGGATAGAGAGGTTGTAGGAGAAGTAGGAAATCTCCCACCTTATTTCCCTGGTCCTAAAATCTTGCCCACAGGCTAGGGAAGCAAATACAGTAATAATGACTCACTTTGACGTGTTAAAAAGGATTTCGGCCTATGTGGCTGAAACAAGGATACATGCAGCCTTGGTGGCTGCAGGAAATGATATGGCTTTAGAGGCCATCACTAAATTTGTTGAAGAGACTCCTGTGAAGGATTTCGACCAAGAGCCCTCAGATAAGGCTCAAAGAGATTCAGAACAGAGGCTTGATGCCATTTAAGATAATGAGCCTTTTGGATTTGAGAAGGACCCTTAGTTAGAAAGTACCAAAATGTTGGCTCAGAATCCTTTAGAGGAAATAGACCTGGGGGAAAAGGAGTTGAAAAGGCCTACATACATTAGTGCCAACCTCGACCCAGAACTTAAGATTGAAGTGGTCCACCTGTTGAAAGAATTCAAAGATTTTTTTGCATGGGACTACAATCAAATGCCTGGTTTGGAAAGAGAGCTCGTCGAACACAAGCTACCAATCAAACCTGGGAAGAAACCTATCAAACAAAATCCAAGACGGTTTGCCTTAGTAATCCTCACCAAAATCAAAGAGGAGATTGAGAGGCTGCTTCAATGCAAGTTCATTCGCATAGCTAGGTACGTCGAATGGTTAGCCAATATCGTACCAATAATTAAAAAGAATTGTTCTTTAAGGGTGTGCATAGATTTTAGAGATCTAAATTGAGCAACCCCTAAAGATGAGTATTTGATGCCCGTGGCAAAATGTTGATTGATTCTGTTGTGGGACATGAGTATCTAAGTATGCTAGATGGTTACTCAGGATACAATCAGATATTCATTGTTGAGGAAGATGTCCCTAAAACTGCTTTTCGATGCCCATGCGCCTTAGGCACCTATGAATGGATAGTTATGCCTTTTGGTTTGAAAAATGCAGGGGCAACTTATCAAAGAGAAATGAATTCAATTTTTCATGATTTCATAGATACGTTTATGAAGATTTACATTGATGACATAGTTGTAAAGTCTATCTCTGAACTCGACCATGTCGATCATATTAGACGCTTCTTTGAAATAATGAGAAAATATGGTCTTAAAATGAATCCTCTTAAATTTGCTTTTTGTGTGCAGGCAGGGGACTTTCTGGGATTTGTGTTCCATAAAAAGGGGATCGAAATCAATCAGAATAAGACTAAAGCTATCATGGAGGCTAAAGCTCCTTCGACAAAGAAGGATCTCTAATCACTCTTAGGCAAGATAAACTTCTTAAGGATGTTCATATCAAACCTAAGGGGAAAAACTGAAGCTTTCTCACCTTTGCTGCATATGGGCAAAGAAGGATTTCAGTGGGGGTAAGCTCAATAGGAAGCCTTCGACAAGATCAAGGAGTACTTGAGTCACCCTCCAATTCTTTCTCCACCTTGTAGAAATAAAAGTATGAGATTGTACATAGCTGCTTTAGATAGAACTTTAGGGCGTATGTTAGCCCAAGAGGATGATGATGGCGTCGAAAGAGCCATTTATTACCTTAGTAGAGTTTTAAATGATGTAGAAACTAGGTATAATACAATAGAAAAATTATGCCTATGTTTGTATTACTATTGTACTAAATTGAAACAATATATAAAACCAGTTTATGTTTCTTCTCATTTTGATGTTATTAAACATATGTTTTCCCAACCTATTTTGCATAGTCGAATTAGAAAATGGGCACTAGCATTAACTGAGTACTCTTTAACTTATAAACCCTTAAAAGTTGTTAAGGGGAAAGTGGTTGCAGACTTTATAGTCGACCATTCTATAAATGAGAGTCCCTTGAATTATCTTGAGATTGAGCCATGGAAGTTATACTTCGATGAATCTAGTCATAAAGATGGGACTGGAATTGGAGTGCTTGTTATTTATCCTAATAAAATTCCAACAACACTCAAGTATAAAATCGAAGGTCATTGTTCTAACAATGAAGCTGAATATGAAGATTTAATAGCTAGACTTGAGGTATTGTTGGAATTGGGGGCAACTCATGTCGAAATAATGGGAGACTCAGAGTTGGTAATAAAACAAGTCACCAAAGGCTGCATCCATGTTCTTAGCAAGCCTGCTTGTCTGGCTCTTTACCTTTTGGGCTAGAGGGGCAGGTTCTTCAGTCTCTTTATCATGTTCTTTTTCGTCAACAGCAAAGGCTGCATCCATCTCCTTAGCAAGCCTGCTTGTCTGGCCAACAAAGTCCTTTCCAGTCACATTCTCATACTCACGCTCTGAATTATCAGTGTGAGACTACTGAGTAGTTGTTTTAGTAGGAGATTTTTGTGCGTCTTCGATTGTTGAAGGAGAAGCAGCTGCCATATTTATGGGTAGGCTAATCTCACCCAAAGATATATAATTAGAGCCAAAATCAGAAGTTGGGTGATAAGTAGGCTCACCTTGGCTATTCATAAGCACTGTAGGTGAAGGAATGGAAGTTGAATGTTGTTGGGCAACGTATGCACCAATTTTTGACAAGAAAAGAAGTTAAGTTGAGGTTGTGAGAAGAGATTAAAAAAGGGTCAAATGCCAAGTTAAGTACCTGATTCTCTTCACCATCGGGACTTGAATTGGCACTCTCATGAGGGCTAGCAGCAGGTTTTGCCATAGGAGTGGGAACTTTAGCTTCGACACCACCCTCAGTGGGTACCTTTTTCAAACTTTTGGCCACCTTGGATGAAGATTGGCCAACAACACTAGGAGACTGTGCAGTCTTCCTCTTCCTCTTAAGGGGTAGATCCTCATGGGATTCATCATCTTCCACATTGATGACAACACTTGAAGTCTTTTTCCCCTTTCTTGGGGACGTCAAAGGCTTTTTGGTTGTCTAAAAAAATCAAACATAGAAGACAGATGCATGAGAAGTTATAGAAAGTAAGGATGATGAAATACCTTAGTGCCTTATTTGTTCTTCGTCCGTATTGCCACGCCTCTGTTGGCAGTGGCTTTTCTGGTGATTGCTGGAAATGCCAAAAACAATTGTTATGAGTTAATATTTGATTACTCAGTAAGGGGAAATAAAGACCTCAAACCTTCATATATTTCTGATTCGAAGCGAACGTCTTCGAGCCATATATGAAGTTTCCCTTTGAAACTATCCAGTGTGTGCTTAGTCGCAACCACTCTTTGAGCTTTCAGATGAGACTGCTGTCAAAGGATTTTAATTAAATCCCCACAGACGAACTAGTCTGGAAATGGAGGGGCGAGGGCCACTCCAAAATCAGCAGTAGGAAGTCAAGGGAATTTCGGGGGGAAAAGTTGAAAAGCCACCTCATACCGCCTCTCACGAGGAACGTTTGGATGGATTTTCAACTTTTCCATCTTTTGTAAAAATTTCTCCTTCAAAGTGACATCAGCCTCACAAACGGTTCGACTAAGATCATCTGGTCGATAGACAGTTTCAAAGTATTTTTGGAAAGCTTGTATCTCTTGGAAGTGAGCAGACTTACTTTTCTTGACCTTCTCCTGCACATTAACAAAATCAAGGTCAAGTTGGACAGCAAATCCAATGGCAGTCAGAAAGTTCTCACTGTAGTACTTGCGCCACCAATCATTAAAGAGATGGGTGTGCTGGGTCGAAGGTCGAAAGAAGACAGGAGACAAGGCTACCTTCTGAGATTCCCATCTGGCGAAGATGTCAGAAACATCATCCTCGTCGAAAGAATTATTGTAAAAAATGACCTGGCCCTTTCTATCATAGAGGCATCTGGGGAAGCTCTGACTCAGCCCAAACTGCCTAGAAACCAAATTAGGTTGGTAAGCAATGAGGACTGTGTCGGGTTTTCCTCCATTCAACCTGTAAATAAATAATCTAGGAATTAAAAAGGCTTCCCAAATTCCAACAGAGTCCATGTGAAGTTTCCTTGTGGGGGAGTTGGGAAAAGCCCTAGTGAACCATCTGGGACCATACTTCCTACCAACAAAGGGTGCCAAGGACGGTTTAAAATCACACTGATGTGCAAACATCATCATAAAACTAGAAAATTCCCCTTTTAGGGTTTCACCTTCATCATTGGGGGTGAGCTTGGCTAGTCGAACGCCCTCGGTACTCCTGAGCCTGATCTCCTTTGATTCCTCATCAACTTTCCCTTTCATGGGAAGCACAGGTTCAAAGGTGGCATTCAACCAAAGTTGAAGGAGCCATAGAGGACCATTGAGACTCATGGTACCAGAGTTGTGGTCTGGGTACCTCAGTCGAGTCACGCCTTTACTGAGAGACTCATAGAGACTGGCCAAAATAAGTTCACTTAAGCAAACCTTTTTGTTGTTGTGAAGCTGATTTGCCAATGGTAGATATTTCTTCGCCACCTGTAAAGTCTTGGTACAAAAGACATATCTAGACATCCAGAAAGTAAGGAAGGCAATATGTTCCTTATCAGAAAATGCCTCTTCATTTGGTTTGGAATGGTGCTTGAGGAAGAGGGTGTATGCCAGTTTAGATGTATTGAAGCCAATCGTGTCTTCAGCATCAATGGTAGGGTCATAAGTAGGACCATCAGGTCAAAGCCCTGCGATAACGGCTATGTCAAAAAGAATGGGGGTAACCATCCCACAAGTAAGGTGAAAGGTATGGTGGGTGTAGTCCCAGAAGTACAAAGAGGCGGCCAGGAGGTTTAAGCAATAGGGTATATGCATCTTTGTCAACATTAAAAGATCATATATCCATATGCTTTTCCAATGGCCAGCCTTAGTTTTCTCTAACCTATCTAACCATAGATCAAACTCAGCAAACTGGCTGACAGCTCTAACCAGCCTAGTACCATCATGGAGGTACTTCAAATCCAGTTCATTAAGAGGAGATGGGTCAGAGGAAGAATCTTTAGATTTAGGGAGGTGCTTATGCCCTAAAGGTTGCGTTTTGCGGTAGCAAGGGAATAACTCTTTTAGTTTTTCGTATGTGCTCTGTATAATAGCTAAAGGACCAGATACAGCAAAAGGACAATCATTTACAAGGAAGGGAATCATTACCTGAGATCGGTACAAGCTCCTTGTTTCGTTGTTTAAAGGTTCAGGTGAAAACTGAGGATTTTTTATTATTTTTGGTTCAAAAATATTGTTGAAGGGTGGAAGAGTTTGTTCGAAGTGGAAGGTTTTGGCTTTCTGACCCTTCTTCTAAGAAACATTAGTCTTAGAGGACGCAATTGTTGGAGAAGAAAATAGAGGTTTTCTAGGGTTCTTAGAAAGAAAGGAGAAGACTTTAGCAAGAAGGAGATAAATTCGCAAAAGTTTCTTTGTTTCCTAAAGAAGGTATTTATAGGCGTAGGCAATGAGAAGTTGTGAAGTATAGCCACTTAATGGAGACGTAAAATGGTGGGGCACGTGACACTTGGGACCTGACGCGTTGAGGAAGCAGTTAATGGAAAAGACATTAGCGCATTGTTTCAAGGAGAAACTTATGATCAGACAACCGTAGAAACGACTGATGGGACTTTTGGGATTTTTTTCCATTATGACATGACGTCATGCGCGTGGCCGAAGAATCATAACAGTTTTAGAACGTGGGGTAAGTGGTTTCAACCATGCTTTTGTCTGACCTTAGTTGGCGTCGAAAATATGAATATAAAAAAATAATCTTTTCATTACGATGGTCGAAAATAACATTTTTGGAGGGGCAATTTGTTATCCCTAAATTTCGACGCTAGCAATTAATGAGGTTATTCTGGCTTAATAAAAGAGTTCTCTTGTGATAAGCTAAAAGTAAGGTTTCGACCTAAGGATGAAAGTCGAAGGAACCTGCCTATAAGTTTCATACTTAGTGAAATTCTAAGTTTGGAATATTTTCTAAGTGTTAGAGGGATTCGACCAAGTGCATGATTCGACGAAGATGGCAGCTACCAAGGTTCCTGCACGTTCAATTTTGGAGGGAACTTGTGTAGTTTTCAACTCAAAGATATGGACAAGTGTCATCATCTTAGGATAGTTGTAAGAGAAACCGTCGAAAGCGGTTACTTTGTAATGTATATAAATAGATTAGTCTAGTGCTAAAATAAGTGTGTGGAAATCATATATACCAGTGACTCTGTATACTCAAAATATCTCTGTGTAGAGAAATGAGTGCAGTGAGAATGTACGTGATTGAAACACCCCCAATTTATCTTCAAGTCGTTTACTTTTGAAGCCATTTATCTTTACAAAGCCTTTATTTTAAAGCAATTTACGTTCCAAAGTCATTTATCTTTTCAGCAATTTACTGCATTTCCTTTACAATTTCAGACCTTTTATCTTTCCAGCAGTTTAACATTCCTCTCCTTGCCTTTAAATTTCATTTATTTTCAAGCCTTGTATTTACTTTCCTTTAAAATTTCAAGCCTTATCTTTTACCTTAATTTACTTTGAAAGCCTTTATCTTTTACTTTATTTTCCTTTTAAAACAATTTATGAATCTTTTTGAAAGATTCAAGAGCCTTTTCCCAAAAACGTGATATACCAAATCAACCTTTTTCTTAGCACATGTTCTAGGATCAATCTGGTCGATCATGCGAGTAACTGAGGGTATTTTTGGTATCTTCCGAGGACCAGCGGTTGTTTATCAATTTTGGGGGTAAACACACATAGGATTAATGGTTGATACATCACCTAACACTACTTATGTTGGCAGACTAGGGATAGAAAGCTTTGAGTAGTACTTAGTGAGTTATTTTGTGTGAGACTGGCTATAACAGTTTTGTTAATTTGTCGTAAAATTATAAGGATAAGAAATCCATACAAGGCATCATACATCAATAAGAGGGGATACATGAATTCTAAAACATAACCTGACTGCCTTCGTAACATTTGATGGATTAGAAATTGCCTATTGTTTAAAGGTAGTTTGCTTATGGTTGGGGAAATAGTTAATCACATTAAATTTAGGGATAGAAAACTCCGAGTAATTATTAGTGAGCTATTTCGCAAGTGATTGGTTATAGCGGTTTTGTTAATTTGTTGTTGGATTATAGTGATAAGATTATTTATGTAAGACAAAAAAAATCAATAGTAGAGAAACAAGAGTTTATACACAACCTAATCACTTTCGTATTCTTGCTTGAACGCTTTCTTTTATTTTTGCATTGCAAACTCGAAACCCTCCTCCATTTACTATTTTATATCCATTGCACGGATTTTTGTATGGTTAAAAAGAAATCCACGTTGATCCAATCTTAATTATTATTGTAATATTATCGATACGTTTGGCGAGAAGTCATTATTAATCTTAGAGTTCAGTAGATTTCTTAACTTAAAAAATATCATATTAAATCTTAACTCTTCAAAATATATTTCTAAAGATTGTGATCGATTAATAGTGATAAAAACTCAATTATGTTTTTTTTAATAAAATATCATATTGAACCTTAACTCTTCAAAATATTTTAAGTTAAAAAATATCATATTGAATCTTAACTCTTAAAAAAAAAACTTATTAAGAAACCTTAATTCTTCAAAAGGTCGTTTGAAAATTGATGGGTAGATTGGAATATCATTTCAAATTTATATATATTTGTGATTTATAAGGGCTGAAATACCACTTGTACTTCCTATTAATTTCATTGTTGTTTATTAGAAAAAAGAAAACATAATTGAGTTTTATTATTGAAACATTTTTTTTAGTAGATAATGATAAAAACATAATATGAAATAAATCTACTTAAAATTGTAATCAAAATATTGGTTATCATTAAAATATAGAATATTGAGATTTTGCCTCAACAATTCTTAGTTGTGTTGTTATGAGACTATTTCATGAGTTGGCATGTGAACGTTCATTTTTCTACATAGTATTGAGTTGCATCTCAATCGGATAATTTTGTATTATTTTTAAGGGATGAGTCGTGCTATCAATTAGTATGAATAATTTTCCAAGTCGAAATTCAAACTTTAGCTTGCAAGTTGTCTAATAAGATGTGAAGTGAATCTGTTATCTATAATGAATATGACGCTGTCTTGTCTGTGTGTGTGGATGAAAGAAATCATACTCTACGTCTTCTCAATTCTCACCTACCCTGAAAACTAAAGTGTGCAAAGCACTATGTTATTAAATCTTCCTCCATTTTCAATTTCACTATTAACATCAAACTTTAAAGGAAAATGTTAACGTTATTATTATCTATTTTTTACAAGAGCACTATTATATATGTCATCTTTAGAAGAGTTATAAATTTTCTTAATAGAGTTCATATAAAAAGTAAAAGAGGCACGTAATAAAATATGTATATTAATAACATATGCAAGTGGCTATTTCATGAAAAATATAATGAATTTACATGGACCAAAATCGAAAAAGACTGTTGAAATACACTATCACCAACTTCTGTTTACTTAAGCCACCAACCATGGCAGGCAAGTAAATGGACCACCACTAAGGCCCTACCAACCCAAAGCTACCAACCAAATTTATTTAATATGACTTTCAATTTTTTTTAGAATTTGTGTAATTCAATTAATGGTGTCTTGTATTTAAATCTGAAGGTAATATCGTGTTTTTTTAAAACAATATACTTTTTAAAGTTTTTATTTTATTTTATGATACCACCGACTACAAACAAGATATATATCTCATAATAAACTTTGATTATATTGATATTTTAATTAGGGTCGTGTGATTGGTATTGCACGGACACAAATATGTTTGAGGTAGTACAGACACAATGACAAGTTATAAGTATTACACTTATCTTCTATCTATATATCAAGATATATCAAGCGTAGATTGGATATTTTGTCAATTATATCTTTTCATAAAAATATTTTTACATTATATTATAGATAAAATAGTAAATAACAAATGTTACAATTAAAATATCATTAAATCACCCTATGTATGACACATATCATACACTTATTCTCAAATTATACTTAAATATTACATACTCTCTCTCTCTCTCTCTCTCTCTCTCTATCTCTATCTATCTATCTCTCTCTCTCTCATATTTTTTCCCACACTTTTCTATTTTCATTTTTAAATTTTTTCTCTATTTATTTATCATCACTACAATTACTAATAATCTATTTTTTAATTTTAATAAAATTAAAAATTTATTTATCTCACGAGTCACTATCAATATAATATCTATTTTATTTTAATAAATATTTATCTTAATTTGAGAGATAAAATTCTTATTTTTAAATATTATTTTTTTTGTTTCTCCATCTCATAATTTTTTTTTCTTTTTATATAGTAATTTAATACAATTTAATTTATATAATTATTTTTCATTTTACAATTAAGTATATCATTTTAAATTTTATATTTGTATCTAAATACATTTTACATCACATGAAATAATTTTTTTTATCCCTCAGGTCTTTATTGCATCAAAATTTTCTTTCTTGTCTTTATCTTACGTCTCATTTTTTTTTCTTTTTGCATGATTATTTAATAATTGAGATTGTATAATTATTTGTCAATTTACAATTAAATAAATCATTTCAAATTTACATATTTATATAAATATATTTTATATTGTATCAAATATTATTTATATTTCATGGGTCACTATAATCACAATACATATTTTATTTTAATCAATAATTATTTTAAATACATATTTTATTTTAATCAATAATTATTTTAATTTGAAAGATAAAATCATTATTATCAAATATTAATTTTTTTTCATCTCACGAGTCCCTTTTTTCTATTTGTATTTTAATACAATTGAATTTATATAATTATTATTTATTTTAAAATTAATAGCTAATTTCAAATTTAGATTCACAAACAAAATACATTTTATAACGTTCCAAATTTACATCTACATTTAAATTTATTTTATATCGTATCAAATAATTATACCCGTGCGAGAGCACAAATATCTTACTAGTATTTATTTGAAAGGAAATAAAAGTTTAGTGGGGCAGCTGCCCACACATTACTAAAGGTAGATTTGTATCTGACGTTAGGCACAACATAATATTTTGTTAATTATACTTAAGACTTTAAAATTTATGTGATGTAGAGAATATATATATATATATATATATATATATATATATATATATATATATATATATATATATATATATATATATATATATATATATATATATATATATATATATATATATATATATATATATATATATTAAGATTGTTGAAATTAAAAAATTGTAAAAACTTTTAGGAGAGATATAAGGCATCGAAAGAGAGACGTCGGAAATTGGCGACGATGCGGTAGAGCTCTGACAAGAGGTTGGTTGGTGGTTTAGGTCTTTAATCATCAGGTTTGATTTTTTTTTATTCGTGCGCTTTGGGCTTTTTTGTTTCGGTCGGTGGATCCATTCGTTAATAGGTTGTGTTTTGATGTTGTTATGGATCCGTTGAGTTTCCACAATTATAAATATGTATCTTTTGCATTCATGCCTTAATAACCTTCAAAATTTAAGGCTGAGGACAACCTATGGTAATCTTAGAGAGGAGATAGTACATTTCTAAGAGTATGTTCTTGGAATTTGGGAAACCCTTGGCGATATCTAAGGGGAATTGTGACCACTTCTGAACACCTTGGACTTGTGTGATTCATAGTTATAAGATAGTTGGAGAAATTGGAAACACTTTGGTAGAATATAGGGTTTGTCTTGGGAAGTTGAGTGATTCATATTATTTTCTTGTAACTCATTTGTAATACATTGTAACAACTCTTAGAAGTATAGTAAATCGGAGAGTTGATATCTCCCCTAGAGTAGATAATTTGATCCAACTAGATAAACACGTTGTTGTGTGCATTGTCTTTACTTTATTTTCTTCTAACAAGTTAAATTGATGTCTTATTGCACAAAAAGTTGTTTTTTTAATACAATTTATTTTGGTTGTCATTGTTCTTTATCTTCACACATTAAATTTCTCGGTGTGATTGAACCTTTCAATTTTACAACAAATGGAGTTCGTTGTGGGGAAAAGGGATTTTGTTTAAAAGTGAGCACCATGGGCGGAGATACCGATTTTGGTTTGTAGAAAATGAAGGTGAAAGATATCTTAAATCAAGAGAAGAGTATTGAAGCACTAAAGGATGAGACATTGTTGCCTGCATGCCTAACACAAGCAGGGAATACTGAGATGTTGAAGAAATCTAGAAGTGTCATTATTGTGTGTTTCAGGGATAAAGTTCTAAGGAAAGTTTCTAGGGAAAAGACTGCAACTTTGATGGTTGAAAAACTTGAATCATTATATAAGACCAAGTCTTTGTCTCAAAGCTTATGTTTAAAACAACAACTCTACTCATTATGAGTGGTAGATAACAAAGCCATAGTGGAGCACGTGTAAAAAATTCACAATATTATTAATGATTTTGAAAATATTGAGGTCAAGATTGAAGAAAATGATAAGACTTTACTCTTGTTGAACTCATTACCCAAATAATTTAAGTACTCTAAGGATGCCCTTATGTATGGTAAATAATGTCCTGTTACTTTGGATGAAGTCTAGATGGGTGTGAGATCCAAAGAATTTTCAAAGGTGAAAGGTTTGAAGATTGATGATAGTGATGAAGGCTTGAGTGTCTCAAGATGAGGAAGTGAGCATAAATGGATGTCCATATAAAAGAGGTTTGAGGGTGAGTTTCTTATGTGGATTTATGTGCTTGTAGGTACAGTTATCTAAAACCATTAGATGTTCTCAATATTTTTTATGATGACAATACTATATGTCAAACGAAATTAGTGAAATATCAAGATGAAGCAATAATCTAAGAAGTTTTTTGTGAGTTCAAGATATCAAGCCAGATTCAATGATGGTGTAATGATCTAATTCTCTAAGGCTAATCATTTTCTATAAATGATAATTTAGCGGTCTAATGAGATGATTAAAAGCCTAATCCACATAATTAGACACGATGACATGTTTAGAAATTTTAATTAATTGATAAAGGTATTAAGGTATTTTTCTAGGCCAACTTTATAAGGCATGATGCGACTAAAATCTCTCAATTTCCTCATTTCAATTCTCTCTAGAAACCAGAGTTGAGAAAGAACAAGTTCCTAGAGAGAAGGGGAGGCTCATGAGAGGAACAAAAGGAGGAAATTCTTGGATCAAAGGCCATTTCTCTTGCATGTTGACTATTTGAAGGTTTTCTTGGAGAATAAGGTTCAAACAAGCAGGTGATCATTATATTTTCTCATCATCACCGCCATCTTCATATCTCCTCTAAAAATAATTAGATTCTCAACCTAAAAGGTGGGTTCTAATTAAGTTTGATTTGGTGGATAAATCTATAAGTGTCATTATCTTGTACCTCATGGATAAAGTTCTAAGGAAAGTTCTTAGGGAGAAAATTGCAACTTCGATGGTTGAAAACCTTGAATCATTGTATATGACCAAGTATTTTACTCACAAGTTGTATTTAAAATAATAACTCTACTCATTATGAGTGGTAGATGACAAAGCCATAGTGGAACAGGTGTAAGAAAATTCACAATATTATTGATGATTTTGTGACTATTGAGGTCAAGATTGAATATAATTACAAGATTCTACTCTTGTTGAGCTCATTGCCCAAATCCTTTATGCACTTTAAGGATGCCCTTATTTATGGTGAATAAGGTTCTATTAATTTCGATGAACTCTAGATGGGTGTGAGATCCAAAGAATTTTAAAAGGTGAAAGGTTTGAAGATTAACGATAATGATGAAGGCTTAAGTGTCTCAAAAGGAGGAATTGAGCATAAATGGATGTCTATCTGTAAACACCCCAAATTTTCCCTCACTAAGTTCACACCATGGCTTGTGATCTTTCATATTTGCATTATTTTAATCATATCACATCATGTTGCATTTTTGCTTCACTGCATTAGTTCAAGTTCATCTGCATCTAGGGTTTGTGATCTGAGCAATCCAAGATCCATATGAGCCACTCCAAAGGCCATCAATCATCTCAAAGGGGTCCATGTATGTTCAATTATAATATTATGTCCTCCAAAGATCAAGGAAGTCAAAAATCACAAGAACTGGCAAAGCATGGAAGCAGAGCTAGGGCTTAACTGCAAAGATGACCTGAAATTAGGGTTTTGGTTTCAAAGGCCATAACTCCAAATGTTTTGGTCATTATTGTTTCTAATGATCTTAATATGTTATAAGGATCATGCATATCAAGTTTTATGAATAAATTCATTGTGGAAGTCATCTGATCACTGGGTAACTTCTTGAGCAAGTCAGAGCAAAATCAGGGCATCTGAGGCCCCCCAACATGGAACCAAAGTGGATTTTTCATCAAATTGAAGTTATATGATCTTTATTTGATCATTTAAGTGCTTAGAAGTTCACAAAATTGAAGAAAAATGATCTAAACCAAAAGTTGCCAAAAATGGAAATGGCTTGTAACGTAAACATTCCATTTTGGGAAAGTTTTTCAACCTCCTCTTTCTCAACCAAAAATGCTTCAAATGAAAAATTATTGGTCATGAAAGTTGTAGATTGGATTATTCCCTTTTCAAAAAGTACAAGAACAAGATCTAATTCATTTTTGAACTCAAGTTATGGCTTGTCAAAGTTGGCAAAAATCACATAAATTTCAAGAATGCACCAAAAGGGATTCTTTGCAAAACCACTTGCCAAGGCTTTTTATGACTTCAAACAAACTTCAATACATCATAACATCATAGTGCATTGCTTCTAGATCAGAATTGCCCAAGAATATGCAAGATCACATGCCTTGAACACCAAGATTTCTCAAAGGGGCCAAAACTTCACATATTTGCAAAACACCCCATAACTCTTTTCCCACATGCTGAATTGTCTCAAGAATGAATTTGTGGACTTCCTTGAAGTCAGCTGCGCATGGACATGCCCAAAGGCCAGCTGCATCCTTGCACATACCTCAAGTACACAAGTTGGTGACTTTTTTGCAAGAAGGTCATACCAATCACAATAGGGCACAACCACTCCACAGACCTATCACAACTTGATATGTGGACCAAATGCTGATAAAAGTACACAAGAACACAAGCTGAAACCTAAGAATCACCAAGTTCACAAAAACATTCCCTCTTGCAAAAACCTTCGAATCTCATAACTCAGCTACTCATTCTTCAAACAAACACCACCATTCATTTCTAAATCACTCACTGATCATAAACCACCCACAAAAACTGCCAAAAACACATCACAAACAAAATACGATTTTCTGACCAGTGGAGTACAAACTCACAAACCAGCCATTCTCAAGGTCTTCCAAACATCAAAGCTTCTTCAGGGAGGTCATTGGAGTCATCTTGCACAGAAGAAGCAATCAGAAAGCTCCAAACTAAGAAGCTCTATCTCAGGTAGCGATTCGAATTAATTTTTCCAGAACTTCTATTTTATGTTCCATTAAGAAAAAACATGCTTCACTGATGATTCTGAACTTTGTATTTTTGAAAATGGTGGAGAGATGAGTATTTACTAAGCTTCTGAAATTTTTGCCATTTTTGATGTTTCCTTCGAATCATGAGTTTGAGTGAAAAGAAATTTGTTTTGAGAGTGGATTTGATCTTAGGAGAGTGAAAGGAGTGAATCTGGAGCTTTAGAGCTCTAGAAAGTACCTAGGGAAGAAGTTAGGGTTTTTTCAGGTGAGGGTGTCACCGGAGAAGACGACCAGAGCTCTTCTCCGGTGACCTGAAAGTGATTAATGAGATAATTAGGGTTAGGGCTAGGTTTGAACGTGGACCATCAGATTTCCCCTTCCCGTGTGAGATGAGTGGCTGAGATCATTTCATTAACTTAATTTTTGGATTAAAAAATTAATTAATTAGGTTTAAGTGAGTTTGAATTCAGGCCTTTAGATCTGGCGCGCAGTCAACCCTAGCTAGCCCAGATTCAATCTCAGCCTCCCCTTTTGCATACTTCCATTTAATTCAATTTTATTTTCACATTTTCTTATTTATTTTGTACGAATTATTTAAAATAGTTAGAAAATCTCAAAAATATTTTTATTCAGCATTTTGATTTTAAATAATTTTCTTAACCCAAAAATATTTTTATTTTTATTTTTGGCATTTAAAAATCATTTTTTAAACATTTAAATTTTTATTTTAATTAATTAATAAAAATTAATTAATTAAAATATCATTTAGGTTTCTAAAAAATCCCAAAAAATTCATATTGCATCTTTAAACATTTAGAGACATTGTCATACCATCCACACAAATTTCTTTTTTGGTTTTGAATCACTTTTGATAATTTTTCTTGAATTTAGGGTTCATAAAATCCTATTTTTGAACCCTAACTTCAAGAATTCTTTTCTGCCTAACCAAGAATGGTATGACCATGGTTCTTTTTGCATTGATCTTCATTTGACATGTAGTTTCTAGCATAATTTTGTCACAAATTTCTTCCGCCTTTTTGAATTTATTTGCATTTTTTCCCTTTAGGTACCTTAAAACCCTAGATAACTTAGAAAAATCATAACTTTCATTTGGTTAAAAGTTAGGTCTTCTCCTTTGGGGTGTGATATCATATGGGGTTAGGATTCCTTTGATTCCATTTTCAATTTTTTATCTTGTCATTTGCTTCTTTTTTTGAGTTTTGCATCTCATGTTGCATGAAAACCCTAGTTTTGCATCTTCATTTGCATACAGCTTGCATATGCTTGCATCCATGAACTTGCCATGAAATTTTGTGCATTCAAATGACTTCTAAGACATCTTAGGACACATTAGATTCATGCTTGATCATTTATTCATCCATTTTCCATGTTATGCATTCATTACATTCCATAAGCATTCATGAACTTCATGCCTCTTACATGCTTCATTTGCATTCTCATCACTTGTATGATCATTCACAAATCTTGGTATACATTTGCATCATCTCTTAGCATCATTTACACCATGAATTTGCTTCTAGTTTTGGTTTGAATCCTTGCATTCATTTCATTTTCATTCCATTTCATTTCTTTATGCTAACTTTTCAGGTGGTAAGTACTTTGGGAAGTGAATTTGCCTTCACTTCTCACTTCTCTTCTCACCTCTTCTTTTATGCATCCTTGCTGCATTTTGTATTTGTATTAGAGTGAGCTTGCTCATTCATGTTCCTTCTTCACTTTCTTTCTCCAAACAACTTATCTTCTTAAGTGAAGTAAGTTGGCTTGCTTCTTCTGCTTCTCCTCCTTTCATCTTGCTTCTCCTTGATGGCTCTTCTTGAAGATATCTTGCAAGCCTCATAAACACTAGGAATACCCAATCATGTTGACAATTAGGGTTTGATTAGTCCCCCATTAGTTTTACCTTTGTGTCATCTAATGTGTCTCTCTTCTCATCTCTTAATCAGGGACTAAACCTTTAAGGTTTTAAGGCTTTGTGATTAAGGTTATGCCTACATCCTTCTCCTAGGATGGAGTGTATAACTTTAATCCCAAGTGTTAAACCCTTAATGTGTTTAAATCTCTTAATCAATCCACCTAATAATCACTAAGACATCAAGCTTGTAACTTGGGCCTTGCATTAGGGTTCTAATTCTTCCTTAATTGGTTAAGAAGGACTAACCCTAGTGTTAATGGACAAGTCCCCCTCAAGTTGTCTTACAACCCATAAAATCCACTTCTTAACCTTACCATTAACTAAAATCCACTTTAATAAAGGTTTTGTTTTGTCATGAGGTTAATCCCTAATCATGGATTAAGTTGAGGAGCCTTCCTCAGCTTAAATGTTCTCATCTATTATCCTTCTATTAGGATGGTGTAATGAGTCCATTAAATCCTTGATTATGGCTTAAACTCATTACTTAACACTAAACAAAAACTCCAAAAACATCTAAATAAATGCAAGTAGGTTAATGATCTTAATCCTACATCATGGTGATTAAGTGTGGTGTGTTTACTTCATACTTAAGGCATTCTCATTACCCCTAATCAGAGGGAAGATGTGATGAGTTTACTAACCCTGGGTTTAGGCTTAAGCTCATTTTCTTATGACAAACAAAAAGCAATAAAAGATTGAAAACACAAAAACAAACAATAATCGCCTCCTCCGGGATTCTTTTCTCATCTCATTCACTCACAAACGAGAACTTGCTTCTTCCGTCTAATGCAAGACAGTTTGCACCTGAGCCAGACAAGTCACACACTTTAGCATAGACAAGTAGACAGTTTACAAGTCAATTCATTTCTTCAGTCTCTTTGAGTCGAACTACGGTGTTCTGACTTCCTCATTGCACGAGAGGATACTGTAACACGGTGGGAGAAATGACTTTAGTTAAATGTTGCGGATAGCAAGAGTCGCCACCGACTTTTATTTTATCCAAAGGAAAGGGCATAAAAGAACAGGAAATACCTTAAAAGATTTTTGGGTTCGGGGGGTAGGTTATGTAAAGGGAAGGTGTTAGCATCCTTTACATCCGTGGTTATCCATGGGCTCTTAGTTACTTAGCTCACTTTAAACTGTTTTGAGAAGTGTAGTGTGTGATCAAAAATTTTCTTAAGTACTTTATAATGATCCTTGTACGGATATATATAAAGACTTTGTTTTGAAAATTGTTTAAAAAATGTAATGTGTAATAAAGTGTTTTTGAAGGAGTGAGCAAGTACTTAAGAGGAACCTACCCTATTTTGAATCTTTACTGTTCTTAAATGTTCTTTCAATGGTAAGACTATCCCTATTATTAAGGAATAGGTAGTCATTACCTTGGATGTTAAGGGAAAAACGTAGGGTCATCGTATGGTCATAGAAAGCAACTTTGAGGGGTGTCTTTAGCAATTCGTAGGGACTATCATCATTTATTCGAAGAGACAAGATCATTATTCTGTAGGCAACCTCGAAGGGACTTGATCTTTTAAAATGTAGGGACTTGATGATTTTTATGAAGGGACTTTACTTAAGACACCCCTATATTCGAGGGACTTGACCATGTTTAAGGCAACTGAGAGGGATAACCTTAGGAAGTGAGATGGCGATCAAAGATCGACTTACGTGTGTGACTGTTTATATTCCGGTATTTATCTTATTTTAATTATCTAAGTTCAATTTAATTACATATAAGTTATACACACCCTAAGGTTACTAACCATATAGTAAAATATTTACAAAGAAAATAAAGACGGAAAAGTAAATCTATAAGCTATTACAAGGCTTTGGCAGATACATAATAGTAGGATAAAAATAAATTATAAAGCAAGAATAATAGATATAATAAAATAATAAATAAGCAATAATGATAATAATAATAATAATGAAGCAAAAATAATAAAGCAATATTAACAATAAATCAATAATAATAATAATAATGATAATAAAGTAATTATAATAATAATGAAGTTAAAATAAATTAAAGAAATAACAATTAAACATTTAATTTAAAAAGAAAAAGTTTAAGTTAGACAAGTTAGATTTTTTTTAGAAGTTATTAGAATTAGTATAAGAAAAAGAAATTAAGTTTAGAGAAAAACAATTAAAGATTATTAAGAAAACTTTTAATTATATACATTATATGATTATTACTATTATAGTACAATTAAGAAAATAATATTATTAATATACAAAACATAAAGTAAAAGAATTATTAAAATTAAAATAATATTTACAAAATATCATAGATAACTATTAAATTATTAAGTTAGTAGGTTATTTATAAATTATATACAATATTTTAGAATCATAATTATTTAATTATAAAAAAAAGTCAATTAGATTTTATTTACAATTGTATAAAAGAATGACAAAAATTTTAGAAGTTAAAAGAAGAATTAGAAAATTTGATTATTTACTTACAAAATATAATTATGATAAAAATTATATACAAAATACTATTATTATTATAAGAAAAAGTTTATTGATTAATTAGTCTCTTTTTTTTTAATTAATGATATAAGTCCATATTGATTTTCATTCAGTTCTTGGCACACCCTAAATTACTAACCACGCAGGGAATAATAAAAATAAATAAAGACAGAAATTTAAAGGCAGAAAATAAAAATTCCTACACTATTACATGGCTGAGGCAGTTACATAATTATATGGCGAAAAGTAAAACTGAAAATATTACAAGTTAAAACTTAAAATATTACAAGGGCGAAGCAATTACAGTGTATGAATAACATAAACATGAGCAAAAATAAGAAATAATAACAGGGTTGTTAAGGTTTGTGGAAATGTTTATGGTTTAAAGGAAATAACACGGTTAAAGTTTTAGGTTTGAAATTTAGAGTTTGTGGCAGAATTGTCAAGGTTTAGGAAAAAAATCAAGGTAGTTAGTTATCTGTACAGATCTAAATATATAACATAAAAGAAAATAGAAAAAACAAAAACGACGTTGCTAACGCAAAAAATGCGATCATCGCAATTGGATAGTAAAGCTGTTGCAGGAATGTTTTTCTTCTCTCTTTTCTGTCTTTCTCCGGTCTCCTCTTAACAGCAATAACACGTTAGGTATATATAGGGACCAATTAGGGTTAATGTAAATGGGCCTAAATATTTATTTTGGAATCCAATAAAATATTAATATAAATAATTAAATAAATTTTAATAAAAATAGTTAAAACTAAAATAAAAACTAATTAACCTATTTATTTATTCTAGACCCAATAAAATATTAATTTAAAAAACAAATAAAGTTTTAATAATTAAATTAGTTAAAATAAAATAAAAAACTAATAATCCTATTTATTTATTCTAGACCCAATAAAATATTAATTTAAAAAATAAATAAAGTTTTAATAATTAAATTAGTTAAAATAAAATAAAAAACTAATAATCCTATTTATTTATTCTAGACCCAATAAAATATTAATTTAAAAAACAAATAAAGTTTTAATAATTAAATTAGTTAAAATAAAATAAAAAACTAATAATCCTATTTATTTATTCTAGACCCAATATAAAAATAAATAGACTCAAAAAAATAAAATTCGGGCACCAAAATGCTCGAAAAAATAAAATGAATACGTCAAAATAATCAGCGCGAAATAAATGACTCGGAAAAATACAGCGTTTGGTCGGATTTTGAAATAAAAATTATGACCGTTTAAACTGCTCAGACTGATCAACATATGACCAAAAATAGTCGTAAAAATATTATTAGCATGTCAAATTAAACCACGTGAACCGCAGATTAATGTTACCGACATTTGCAAACTTAAACTTGACATTTTTTTGTCGACTAATTTTAGGCATAGTTAAAAAGTTAATTTGACAAGTCTGTTTGTAAATTCCGAGCAATTATTCCGGCTAATATTAAGACAGAAAAAAAAATGTTATGCTATGATGATGATGCAAATGAATGTGAAACAAAAAAATTGGTTAGAGTTAAAAAATAGAGGGCAAATTTTGGGGTGCAACAGCTGCCCCTGTTCAATTTTCTGAAACCTGAGGGGTTAGATTGGTATATGTGCCAGTCGTGACCTGGAAGGTTGAAGGGAATTGAACACAAAAGCCCAAAAATTTGCCCTCACCAGTGCATAGAATAATACTGATGTTTAGTTGTATATGCTTGAGTGGGCTTAAAGATGCCACTTGGAGGAACTGGAGATGGGCTTAGAGATGCCATTCGGAGAAAAGTTCTTCAGATATATTTCTTTGAGAGGAAAGCAATGCCAAATATGAAGATCTATCCTTTGGGTGGATAAACAACAGCCCCAGGTAACAATACGGCTTTTGAGAAGATAAACGACGTCTCAAGATAGCCCTCGGGAAGATAAACGACGTCCCAAGATAATGAGATAACCTTTGGGTAGATAAACAACGGCCCAAGGTAACAATATGGCTTTTGTGAAGATAAACGACGTCTCAAGATAGCCTTCGGGAAGATAAACGACGTCCCAAGATAATGAGATAACCTTTGGGTAGATAAACAACGGCCCAAGGTAACAATATGGCTTTTGAGAAGATAAACGACGTCTCAAGATAGCCTTCGGAAAGATAAACGACGTCCCAAGATAATGAGATAACCTTTGGGAAGATAAACAACGGCCCAAGGTACCAATATGGCTTTTGAGAAGATAAACGACGTCTCAAGATAGCCTTCGGGAAGATAAACGACGTCCCAAGATAATGAGATAACCTTTGGGAAGATAAACAACGGCCCAAGGTAACAATATGGCTTTTGAGAAGATAAACGACGTCTCAAGATAGCCTTCGGGAAGATAAACGACGTCCCAAGATAATGAGATAACCTTTGGGTGGATAAACAACGGCCCAAGGTACCAATATGGCTTTTGAGAAGATAAACGACGTCTCAAGATAGCCTTCGGGAAGATAAACGACGTCCCAAGATAATGAGATAACCTTTGGGTGGATAAACAACGACCCAAGGTAACAAGTTGTTGATGAAGTTTGTCTGCTGGAGAGTTAATCTGAAAAACAAGATTAGTTCGATGCAAATATCATGATGTATATAACATTCTGCAAGATAATATTAGTTTATGCATTATGTATGTATGTATAGTATGATGCACTTAAGTAATGTATTATGTACTTATGGATATATATGTTATGGTATGATGTAAATGATGTATGTATGCATCATGCAGCTTGAAGCGTCTGGATATCTTCGTATAACAACTGCTGGCCAGGGACAATAAATCCCGATTTGTTGCTGAAGAATATGAGGAATTCGTCTTGTTTGATAATATAGTGAAGAATATGAGGAACTCGTTCCCGTCTCGTTTGATAACATAGTATTCATAACCTCCCGTCTTCGTTCGTCGTACTTTTATTAAAGGAATAAGTTCCTGAGTATCCGTCTGAGGATAAAAGAGATGGATATAAATTCCAGGGGAGATGTGACTCGAAGTATTTATGAAGATGGATTTGTCCTACTGGGGGACTTGTAGTTGTCTGGTGGGGATGAACCGGCGAAGCTTCGTTGAATTCCTTCCCTCGTTCGTCCTTAGTAAATACTATTACTGCATTTTCATGCATTTCTGGTAAACATCAATCATATTCAAAAGCATACATACATTCAAACACAACCACTAGACGTTTTTCGCTTTAGTAAAAGAGGAAAAGTAATCCTGAATAAAGAGGGAAAAGTAAAGCTGAACTCGAAAACAGAATCGTTTCAACTTTGAGAGTGTATAACCAATTGGATTTAGAACTCCTGAGATTCTTAACTTTCCTGAATACCTTCCCAGAAATCCTCATAGCTGGATCTAAAGACATGATACTGACACCATCTGATACTACTGGTGTAGACAATTAATTTCCACAATGGCTTCTGCTGAGAATCCAATATCAAGGTAATACAATGAGAGGAACGTGTCTTCAAATTGTGATGGACCATATACGCTCCGAATATTAGATTTGAAAAGAAAGCATTACTCTTTGGTTGAGGATGAATTGTCCCATAATGGAAGTATCTGACGGTAGTTACCTCAAGAGAAATAAGCAGAACGCCCCACAATAATATGCCCCTGACATCATGAACTTCGTAATGTTACCCTTGGTAATTCAAATACATGAGGAAAGTTGCCCCTGGCTATTAAGCACTGTTGAATCTGGACCTGATTGCCCCGAATGATTTGAACAGTAACTTGGTATGCCCCTTGATTGGGAAACAGTGACTATGCCCCTAGCATTATAAACTCTGTAATGTTACCCTTGGTAATTTAGATAGATGAGGAGATCTTCCCCTGGCTACTTAAACATAGTTGAATCCTGTCCTGATTGCCCCCAAATGAGTTAGGCAGTATCATGGCCTGCCCCCTTGATTGGGAGATAATGACTATGCCCCTTTGTATACATGGACTTTGATCCAGGAAGCAACTTTGTTTATCAGAAGGACTTTGGTTTATTGAACATTCATCCTGTAAGTTTCTCTGTTTATCAAACATTCAGGTATATGCAAACAAATATATTAAAAAATGCAATGCTTATGTCTTTCTTGAAGTTTTGAAAAAGAGTTATTTTAGAAAAACAGTTTTTGTGAAAACTGTGATATTAACTCAAGTTTTATAATAAGCCCTAAAGGAGTCAGGATACCTTTTTGTAGCAGTACGCTTTCGAACTAACCATGCTTCAGTTAGGACTTTTAAAGGGTTGTAACGTGGCCTGGTTCATGGTTTAAGAAACAAAGGATAAAGGCTCAAATTTTATTTGTACCCAACCCAATCTCCATGATGCTCTTCAGTCCTATACTCAGTTAACTTATGCATTGAGGCTCAAAGGAGTTTGGAATTGTAACACTGGCATTTATGATGGTTCAGAAACCAAAAATTTATTTGAACATTCAGTCATCTTTCTTTGTTGAGGATTCATAGTGACCTTTTTTTTTCTTTTGACTTTGTTATCCCTTCTTTTTGCCTGAACTGTTTGTTTCAAAATTACAGTCAGCGGAATTTCTCAATTTTTTTACTAAGTCTCCTTCATAGGTTTTGACTTAGTGAGTTTTTCTTTTGCTGGATATTGACTGTCAGGTTTAATGATTACAGATAACCATCATTAGTTGTGTACAACACATATAATTGGCATATTTGAGTTAACCGAGTAACTACCCTGCCCCGGGTTATGAATAAGGGTTTTAATTTGTGCAAGAATAAAAACTCCTACTTCATAGGCTCAAAAGGGTTGACTAGGGATTAACTTCCTTATATATCCACTGTTTAGGAATTGAAACAATGCCTGTACATCGTCAGTATAGTCTGTTCAAAAGCATACTGCCTAATATTATGGTATTGTTTTTGTCATCCTCCCTCTACAGGCTTATAGCTTTATCAGGAGTTAAATATCATAGAATAGAAATATGAAGCATAGTTCAAAATATAGTGAAACGAATGGATTAATTCAAGACAAACATATGCAATGCATTAATGAAACAAAAGTTTAACATAATAGTAAGTGGTTAGGCAAACAAAAGAAATTACAAACGAAAATTCAAATGTTCTCAAAGCCTCTTCCTATAAACTCGTCACTCCAGTTATCTGGAAACTTTGATGCTTGATGGACGATAGAAGAACTCAACATGGCCTTCTGGCGTAACCTCGAGTATTCCTTCGTCAATTAGGTCTTGAATCTTATTCTTCAATACCCAACAGCTATTGGTATCATGTCCCTGACAATTTGAATGATATGCACATCGTGCATTAGGATTGTACCTGGGAGAGGTAACATTGGGATTCTGAGGAGGGTCCCTCTAAGTGATAAGTTCACCCTTCAACAAGTGTTACAAGGCTTGGGCTAGTGACATGTTGATCTTAGTGAACTGTCTTCTAGGCCTTTGTTGATTGCCCTGTGGTGGCTCTGGTGTTGCAGGAGTAGGATTGGAGATGTGAACTGCACTCACGGATTGATGCATCCTATTACGATCAGATTGACCATAAACAACATTCAACTCTTTCTTCCCACTAGGGGGCTTCTTTGCAGTACTGGATGAAGAAGCACCCACTTGGATCTTGCCACTCCTTATACCACTTTCTACGCGTTCTCCTGTCATTATCAACTCAGTGAAGCCAGATGACGAGCTTCCAATGAGATGACTATAAAAAGGACCATTCAACGTACACATGAACATATCCACTAACTCCCGGTCAGTTAGAGGGGGTTGTACTCTTCCAGCCAAATCTCTCCACTTCTGAGCATACTCCTTGAAGTTTTCTTTAGCACCCATAGACATGCTCTGTAGTTGCATGCGAGTAGGGGCTAGATCAGCATTGTATTGATATTGCTTATAAAAGGCTTCAGCAAGATCATTCCAATCACGGATGTTGACACTCTCCAACTGATAGTACCATTCCAATTGAGCTTCAGACAAGCTTTCTTGGAAGAAATGGATCCACGAATTTTTATCAGCAGTATGGGGTTGGATCCTCCGGACATAGGACCTCAGATGCAGCTTGGGACAAGAGACACCATCATACACTACAAAAGCAGGAACTTTGAACCCAATGGGTATAACCACCCCAGATATCAAACTCAGGTCTTCAAAATCTAGCCTAGAAGACTTTTACAATTCCATAGCATCCATTCTATCCACCAGCATTTTGAACTTATCTTCATTAGGCTCATGATAGTAATTAGCTTCAGAATCAGAGTCCCCCATAGTGTTGTGGAGACTGCCTCCCTCTTTCTCAGACTCTTCAGACTCATAATCTTTAACCTGTTCTTTGATCTTGACAGGACCTCTGAACCTTCTTCCCATGTTGATAAGACCTCCTGACCTTATAGTCTTCTTGGTCTTCTTGGCCAGCAGTGTCTTCAATTCATCCTGCCCCTTGGACAAGTTCATGATCAGCTCTTGGAACTGTGCATTTTGTGCCTGGAGATCTTTAACTGTTTGTTCAAGAGCCATTGCTGAAATAAACAGCGAGAAGATGAGAAACCTATGCACAATAAACCTGCGATGCAATGATATGATATGTGAATATATATGCAATGTTTTCAAGGACCGCAAGATTTAAATTTTCTTAAACAATCAAGAAGGTAAACTTTTATTAGTAATAAGTTTGTTTGCCCCTTGGGCTTACAATAAGAATGAAATGAAATAAATACAAAAGATGGGGTTTTAAGTCTCCCATGGACGTTTCCTCTTTGTGTTGAGGTATGAGTTGAGATTCCGCTCCTCGTGAGGTTGCTTTGTTAACTCCAGAATTCTTTCTTGACTTACTTTGTAATGAGTCTCTTACAAAGCTGGTCCTGATAGTATTCCTACGAGCATAAGCCATGACCTACAACAAAGAACAAAGATAAACCCTTTGGTCCTTGAAATGGTTAGTGAAAATGCTATGCTTATGATGCATGATGATGCTATGATGTTATGCTCAATCACAAACATGTGGCACACACAAACAAGTCACACCATAGCCCTAGGTTTAAAGGCTTGCATGAGGTTCAAAGGTAAGTACCCTCCCCTGAAGTTTAGATGGTTCATCCTGTCCTATAAAGTAACCAGGTTCTAAGGGATCTCAATATCATTGATCCTTCACAAGGGTGGTTGTTCAGTAGGCAACTTACTTGCCAACCAAAACCCTCCAAGTTTAGAATCTCAATGAGTGTAGCATCGAGTATCAACCAACTTTAGTCTTCACCAAAGCCGGTTATCTCACTACTTTTCTAAAGGCCAAGATGGGATGACTAGGGTTCTAAAAGTCAGTTAGTGTATTGACAACATATGGAAGCCTCATATTATCCTCAACTTGCTTAAGGAACATAAGCACCAACAAAGAAGTCACACTAACTATGGCCACCAGATCAACCATATCGGTATACGCCGTACAGTTTCCTTGGTCTATTGCCATTTACCTAAGGTACACTAGATCCGGGTTAGGATCTTTCACACATAAGAGCACCAAACAAGTAAAGTAAAGCAAACAAGGCAAACAATTTAAAGTGATCTAATTCCTAAGGGTACCCCTCTTTTATTAAATCCCCAGCAGAGTCGCCAGTTCTGTAACACGGTGGGAGAACTGACTTTAGTTAAATGTTGCGGATAGCAAGAGTCGCCACCGACTTTTATTTTATCCAAAGGAAATGGCATAAAAGAACAGGAAAGACCTTAAAAGATTTTTGGGTTCGGGGGGTAGGTTATGTAAAGGGAAGGTGTTAGCATCCTTTACATCCATGGTTATCCATGGGCTCTTAGTTACTTAGCTCACTTTAAACTGTTTTGAGAAGTGTAGTGTGTGAACAAAAATTTTCTTAAGTACTTTATAATGATCCTTGTACGGATATATATAAAGACTTTGTTTTGAAAATTGTTTAAAAAATGTAATGTGTAATGAAGTGTTTTTGAAGGAGTGAGCAAGTACTTAAGAGGAACCTACCCTAATTTGAATCTTTACTGTTCTTAAATGTTCTTTCAATGGTAAGACTATCCCTATTATTAAGGAATAGGTAGTCATTACCTTGGATGTTAAGGGAAAAACGTAGGGTCATCGTATGGTCATAGAAAGCAACTTTGAGGGGTGTCTTTAGCAATTCGTAGGGACTATCATCATTTATTCGAAGAGACAAGATCATTATTCTGTAGGCAACCTCGAAGGGACTTGATCTTTTAAAATGTAGGGACTTGATGATTTTTATGAAGGGACTTTACTTAAGACACCCCTATATTCGAGGGACTTGACCATGTTTAAGGCAACTGAGAGGGATAACCTTAGGAAGTGAGATGGCGATCAAAGATCGACTTACGTGTGTGACTGTTTATATTCCGGTATTTATCTTATTTTAATTATCTAAGTTCAATTTAATTACATATAAGTTATACACACCCTAAGGTTACTAACCATATAGTAAAATATTTACAAAGAAAATAAAGACGGAAAAGTAAATCTATAAGCTATTACAAGGCTTTGGCAGATACATAATAGTAGGATAAAAATAAATTATAAAGCAAGAATAATAGATATAATAAAATAATAAATAAGCAATAATGATAATAATAATAATAATGAAGCAAAAATAATAAAGCAATATTAACAATAAATCAATAATAATAATAATAATGATAATAAAGTAATTATAATAATAACGAAGTTAAAATAAATTAAAGAAATACCAATTAAACATTTAATTTAAAAAGAAAAAGTTTAAGTTAGACAAGTTAGATTTTTTTTAGAAGTTATTAAAATTAGTATAAAAAAAAGAAATTAAGTTTAGAGAAAAACAATTAAAGATTATTAAGAAAACTTTTAATTATTTACATTATATGATTATTACTATTATAGTACAATTAAGAAAATAATATTATTAATATACAAAACATAAAGTAAAAGAATTATTAAAATTAAAATAATATTTACAAATTAAATAAATATCATAGAAAACTATTAAATTATTAAGTTAGTAGGTTATTTATAAATTATATACAATATTTTAGAATCATAATTATTTAATTATAAAAAAAAGTCAATTAGATTTTATTTACAATTGTATAAAAGAATGACAAAAATTTTAGAAGTTAAAAGAAGAATTAGAAAATTTGATTATTTACTTACAAAATATAATTATGATAAAAATTATATACAAAATACTATTATTATTATAAGAAAAAGTTTATTGATTAATTAGTCTCTTTTTTTAATTAATGATCTAAGTCCATATTGATTTTCATTCAGTTCTTGGCACACCCTAAATTACTAACCACGCAGGGAATAATAAAAATAAATAAAGGCAGAAATTTAAAGGCAGAAAATAAAGATTCCTACACTATTACATGGCTGAGGCAGTTACATAATTATATGGCGAAAAGTAAAACTGAAAATATTACAAGTTAAAACTTAAAATATTACAAGGGCGAAGCAATTACAGTGTATGAATAACATAAACATGAGCAAAAATAAGAAATAATAACAGGGTTGTTAAGGTTTGTGGAAATGTTTATGGTTTAAAGGAAATAACACGGTTAAAGTTTTAGGTTTGAAATTTAGAGTTTGTGGCGAAATTGTCAAGGTTTAAGAAAAAAATCAAGGTAGTTAGTTATCTGTACAGATCTAAATATATAACATAAAAGAAAATAGAAAAAACAAAAACGACGTTGCTAACGCAAAAAATGCGATCATCGCAATTGGATCGGATCAACATATGTGTCACGCCTCATACACATAAAATGTGCGAACAACGTATCGACACGATTCGTTATGAACATAATCAAATAATTATAAAAAAATTAGAATTAACAATATTAAAACAAAATAAATAAAAACTTTATATATATATATATATATATATATATATATATATATATATATATAACGAATATGCAGCCAATTCTATATATGTATACATAAAAACAACGTTTTATGTTCTTTGTTACCTGTGATGTATTAACAAAATAAGAGCAACAAATATATATATTAACAAAAGCAACGTTAGTTAAGATATTAACAAAGTGTAACAAAAGCAACAAATATATATATTAACAAATATATATGTATATATAAAACATATGAATGTTATAGGAATTTATATATATATATATTACATACCAATCAAAGCGCAATTGGAAAGTAAAGTTGTTGCAGGAATGTTTTTCTTCTCTCTTTTCTGTCTTTCTCCGGTCTCCTCTTAACAGCAATAACACGTTAGGTATATATAAGGACCAATTAGGGTTAATGTAAATGGGCCTAAATATTTATTTTGGAATCCAATAAAATATTAATATAAATAATTAAATAAAGTTTAATAAAAATAGTTAAAACTAAAATAAAAACTAATTAACCTATTTATTTATTCTAGACCCAATAAAATATTAATTTAAAAAACAAATAAAGTTTTAATAATTAAATTAGTTAAAATAAAATAAAAAACTAATAATCCTATTTATTTATTCTAGACCCAATAAAATATTAATTTAAAAAAAAAATAAAGTTTTAATAATTAAATTAGTTAAAATAAAATAAAAAACTAATAATCCTATTTATTTATTCTAGACCCAATAAAATATTAATTTAAAAAACAAATAAAGTTTTAATAATTAAATTAGTTAAAATAAAATAAAAAACTAATAATCCTATTTATTTATTCTAGACCTAATATAAAAATAAATAGACTCAAAAAAATAAAATTCGGGCACCAAAATGCTCGAAAAAATAAAATGAATACGTCAAAATAATCAGCGCGAAATAAATGACTCGGAAAAATACAGCGTTTGGTCGGATTTTGAAATAAAAATTATGACCGTTTAAACTGCTCAGACTGATCAACATATGACCAAAAATAGTCGTAAAAATATTTTTAGCATGTCAAATTAAACCACGTGAACCGCAGATTAATGTTACCGACATTTGCAAACTTAAACTTGACATTTTTTCGTCGACTAATTTTAGGCATAGTTAAAAAGTTAATTTGACCAGTCTGTTTGTAAATTCCGAGAAATTATTCCGGCTAATATTAAGACAGAAAAAAAATATTATGCTATGATGATGATGCAAATGAATGTGAAACAAAAAAATTGGTTAGAGTTAAAAAATAGAGGACAAATTTTGGGGTGCAACAGATACGTAGGCATAACTTAACTATTATCAAACAAAAGTCTCTGTATATTCCCCCTTTCCTCCAGCATTATTCTTTATGCCTCATTCCTGGGCAATTCATTTCACATCTCTTTTGCATTGACACCTGTACATTCTTTTCTAGCTTTTGCACACAGATAACACTGACACTACCCCTTTAAACACAAACTTTCAAGCGTGGATCCCGTCGAGTACGACGGACAATCTGGGTGCTAATACCTTCCCAGGTTGTAACCAACCCCCTTTCTCAGTTTCTCTGGTTCGCGACCGTCTTATCCATCTTTTCTTAGGTTTATGCAGCATTACCTTTCCTTCGGGATAAAAATGCTTAGCTGGCGACTCTTTTCAGTTCATCTTCATTTTCTCCTTTCGCTGACCGTTCGCGTCCGTACCCCTTTTGGCCTTGTGTCATTTGATGGGAGCGACAGCTTGGCGACTCTGCTGGGGAACCTTATGCTGCAACTAGGGCTTCTGGTTCTTTTTGTGGGTTCCTCCTAGCGCTTGTTTGATTTTGTGTTTACGGGGGTGTTATGTGCCAATTGTGTTTATTTATTTGCTTTATTTATTGCTTTATGTACAGCTTTATTTACTGCTTTCTTTACAGTTTTTTATACATCATACTGTCATTATCATTGTTGGATCTGGTTCCTGTTTTGGTGGGTGGGGTTCCACTGAGAGATTAAGGTCCTATACCTGAGACCTGAGTGACACCTAGGCTATAGTGGTTCGTATTCTTTCCCATTCCATTTTGGTCTAGTGCGGGAATATGAAACACGATTCAGATGTGGGTTTCTTCTTGAGAACTCTGTGCTACAGATTTCCTGTAGTACTAGGGCTATCTGGGAAGCCTGCTAAGTCTGGATGACCTTTATCATGACCTTCAGAATCTGGGGTGAATTAGAGGAGGATCTTTTATGGTTATTGTAAACACTGTACCTCCGGGTTAAAAGTGTTTACACTTCTCATAACTGATCCAAGTCTGAGGATCCTTGTTCTAGAACACTACTGTATTGTTTAAGAATACCCTATTTTGGACAGTTCTTGTGATTAACCCTGGACATGTGGCTCTTTATTTGAGCCCCCCACCCTGGTTATTGGATTTCTGAGCCTTCATCCGGATCTTTGAACATACATGGACCTTATACCAAGATAGATAATCAGATCCATCTCTTGATCACAAACCCTTGAATATCATTTGCATATATCATCATTGCATCATTTAACATTTGTTTATTTGTTTTTAAGGGTATCCATCATATCATATTTGGTTTGGTTTTGACCCTTTCTACTGCTTAGACCTCTGCTTCAGTTATCTTCTTCAGCATTTGCTTCAGCTATCTCCTTCAGCACCTGCATCAGTCTGTCAGAGACTCACCTTCATCAGTCTGCCAGAGACTCACCTCCAGCTTCTCAGCCTGTGATCTTCATCATCTTATTTTCAGCCTCTTCATCAGCACTCATGGCTACTCCAAGGAAGAGCAACATATCTTATCATTTCTTTGAGCCCATACTGACTGGTATCAGGCAGGTCCAGTCCCTTATCACACCTGACCACATCCCACTATTCAGAGAGCACTATGGGGGTATTTTGGACATGGTCATGGATCTTGATTCATCTCAGAGAAGCATGATCCACACATGCTTGCAGTTCTATGACCCTCCTCTTAGATGCTTCACCTTTCATGATTTTCAGATGGGACCACTGCTAGAAGAGTTTTCTTTATTGATTGGAGTTCCTATCAGAAAAGGAATTCCTTTCAACCCAGAGATGATTGCTCCCAGGAGTGAAGAGATAGCTAGGGCACTGCATCTGGAGCCTGCCCTCATTGATCAGCACATGACAACAAAAGCTGGGATTCCTGGTTTACATCTGGACTTCTTGATTTCTCAGGCCACCCTGAAGGCTGCAGTGGGAGAATAGAAGGCAGTCTGTGCACTCTTAGCCCTCAGCATATATGTGGCTATATTGTTTGCAGATGAGCCCAAGTTTGTAAGTAAGAATGCCATCCACTTGTTCCTGCTGAGGAACCCTGTGCCTACATTACTAGGGGACTTTTATTACTCCATCCATTAGAGAAATGAAAAGCAAAGGGGGAAGTTGGTCAGATGCTGTGCTCCTTTATTCTATTCTTGGCTGCTCAGACACTTGCCTAAGTCAGATGCCTTCTTGAACCCCCATCAACAGAAGAATTGGGCCAAGAGGTTCATCTCCTTGACTTCAGATGACATCAGGTGGTGCACCCAGAGCACCAAAGGCAAGGATATTATCACCAGCTGTGGGTAATACCCTAATGTGCCTCTAATAGGAGTAAAAGGTTGCATCAACTACAACCCTTTACTGTTTAAAAGGCAATTGGGATTTGCCTTGGTTCATCCTCCCAGAGGACAGGATTTAGTTGAGACCCTATACTGTGAGATCCAATCTGGCTCTGCTATTGTCAGGCAAGCTGCTTGGGCCTGGGACAACATCCAGACCAAAGGGACAACCATTCTTGGAAAATGCAATAATATTGCCTCAGCCCAGTACTCTGACTGGTCCCGTGCTAGAGCTCAGATCACCAGAATGCCTTTCACCTTGGAAGACACCCCTGGCCCCTCTACAATGCAACCTACAGCAATTGTCATCCTAGAGGAATTTGAAAAGCTAAAGGAAAGGAATGAGCAGCTATCTAAAGCTCTAAGGAAGACTCTCTGGGAGAGAAATGATAGTCTCCTGGACGTTGAGAGATTGGAAAGGCTCAAGATTGAGCATCTGACCAAGATTGAAAGGACATATGACTACATCAGGAAGGCAAGAGTCGGGGAACATATACTGAAGAATGCCTGCAAGGAGGCCAATATTCAGAAGGCAAGGACTGAGCTTTATCTGGAGGAAAGCCAGGCTAGGTGGGTCAGGATCACCGAAGCTCGTGTACTAGAAGACCAGAGGACTCAAGCCAAGATTGAACAACTGGAGGCCAATGAGAAAAAGCAGCAGGAAGCTTTGTTGGCAGCACAGAAGGAGATATCAGAGTTAAAACTCCGGGCGGGGTTAAAGATATCCAAAGATCAGGACAGGCATAAGAAGCTGACTAATGCCATTGCTACCAGGAATCTCCTCATTCAGACTATTACAGAGCACCCAGCTGGTCCAGTGACGGAGGCTCTCCTGAAGGAAGTCAAGGAGGATGACTTCGGATTGGATGTCTGATCCTTTTGCTTGTATTTCTTTTCTTTCGATGTACTTTTGGCTTTTTTTTGTTTGTTGTATTTTTGACCCACCATGGGCACGTATTGTAAATAAACTATGTATTTCCATCATTTGTAATATATCAGTTTGTCTTATTTTGGTGGGTTTTTTCTCAACATCATCAAGCATCTCCTCGAGGTCTGGAAAGGTCAAAACCAAGAACCAAACCAGATACCTTGGAAGACAAATAAGCATAATGCATTGCATACTAACATTTTTCTTTGTTTTGTAGGTTTTGTTTATTATCTTGTTTCTCACTTTGTTGTGGTTTCAGGAAACATTGCTCGTCGCAGAGTGTTCCCTGTCAACCGTGTACACCGGTACCCAACCCGTAACAACCTTCCAAGCATTCAGATGGATCAGGTGCAGCAGGACCTGAATGAAGTAAGAAATCAAATGGAAAACGAAAGGGTCGAGATGAGAAACCAAATGACCCAGTTTATGGCTGTAATGACTGGCTTAGCTCAGAGCCAGGAAAGGCTGAGGGAATTGGTGGAAAGACAGACTCCTGAAGAGCCCCACCCTGGAACAGGAGGAACCAACAATAATGAACGCGGGCAGCCCCGCATTGAACCACCAGAGTTTGGGCCCTATTTAAACCTCGATGTTAATGGTATAAGGAATGTTCAAGGAAACACTGCTGCAGGAAGGATTTTGCAGGAAGATCCCCAAGAGGAACAATTCACAGTTGTCGGAGCTGGGGATGAGGTGTAAGACCGAAGACTGGATGAGATTGCTGAAAAGATGAGGTCTTTGGAATCCCAGAACTCCTTAGGCTTTGACGTGATGGATATGGGGTTGGTAGATGGGATGAGGATTCCTCACAAATTCAAGCCCTCATGCTTTGAAAAATATAACGGAACCTCCTGCCCGCGTACTCATCTGCAGTCTTTCTTAGGGAGACTTAAAGCCTATACCATGGATGAGAAGTTATGGATGTTCTACTTTGAGGACAGCCTGAATGGAGCTTCAAGAGAATGTCATTCGCATCTAACCAGGGCCACTATAAGATGTTGGAAAGACTTGGCCGAGGCCTTTATCCGTCAGTACTAGTACAACCTAGACATGGCTCCCAATAGAACTCTTCTAATGGGCATGTCTCAGTCTTCAAGGGAAAGCTTTCGGGATTATGCTCAGAGGTGGAGACAGCTTGCTGCAGCTGTCCAGCCACCCATGTCTGAACGAGAGATGACTGACATGTTTATGAACACCTTGCAGGGAACTTATATTGACCGACTTGCTGCTTTCTCTTCCACCAGTTTTGCTGATGTAGTTATAGCTGGTGAGAGAATAGAAAGTCTTTTGAAAATGGGCAAAATCTATGACAATGGTGCAAGATCTTCCAACAATCCTAGAAAACCTTTTTCAGGACCCCGAAGGGCAGGTGAAACAAATGCTATCCATGCAGGCAGGGGCAGACCCCAGTATCCTCACAGATCAATAGCAGCCGTTACTATCCCGGCTCCAGCTCAACAGCAACCACTTTTTCCTCAACAACAACAACAACATCACTATCAACAACAACCTCATTTTCCGCAACAAAGATCGTATAACAACAACAACAACCAACAGCAGCGCCCCCTTCAACAGAGGCCATCTCAGGCAAATAAGGTGATTGATCCTATCCCTATGCCTTATGCCACTCTACTGCCACAACTCATGAAGCTCAACCTGGTTGAGTTAAGGACATTGGCTCCACCAGATCCTCTCAACCTCCCGAATAATTATGATGCTAATGCTAGGTGTGCCTTTCACTCCAACGCACCTGGTCACAATACTGAGAAATGTAGAGCCTTACAAATGAAGGTTCAAGATCTGGTTGATTCCAAAGCTCTCAATTTTGCACCTCCTCCGATTATTAACAAAAATCCTATGCCTAATCATGGTGGGCCCAGGATTAATGCCATAGAGGAAGATCAACCATCTGCACTAATTGATAATGTTGCACAGATTCAAACACCACTGGAAGAAGTCAAGACTCAACTCCTAAGATGCCAGGTGTTCCCAGGTTGTGAGGCCTGCTGTGAATTGTGCAAGATTGCTATTGATGGTTGCGAGAAGCTAAGGCTTGGCATAAATGACCTTATCAAATATGGAATTTTGCGAATTACCACAACGGCTCCTACAACATCAACAACTCTTTCTTCAGCAACAACTATCATTCTCACTGATTCATCCACAACTCCAACAATCACTTCATCCATCATTTCAACAGATCAGAGTTCAGCAATATTTACTTCTACAACATCAGCACCCATATTATCAACGGAAACTCCTACAACACCAACAAACATTAATGAAGATGTCTCAACAGTCACGATCTATTATGACCCGGTACCTGTTCATCCCAACAACAATTTTCAACAACAAGCTGCGACACCTCCTATCAGATCTCCAGTCACAATCTACTACGACCCGCATACCATCACAGTTCTTTCCGCTGCAGCAATCAGTTCGGTCACCATTACGGTGCCTGGACCTGTTCCTTATGAAAGCAGTAATGCCATACCTTGGCATTACGGCTCTGATTTCTACTGCGACGGAAAGAAGATCACTCTAGATTCATCAACCTCTTCACCACAAGTTGACAATGTTGGGGGAGGCGGAGGCTTCACCAAAAGTGGACGCCTTTTTGCCTCACAAACACCAAGACCCAATGCTGAAGCAGAAGCTGCTGCTAAGACAAAAGGAAAGAGTGTGGTACTCGAAGAACAAGGTGTTAAAGAAACTCAGAAGACGTCTTTTGAACAAGAGGTGGACGAATTCATGAGAATAATAAAAAATAGTGATTACAAAGTGGTGGACCAGCTTCATCAGACACCCTCCAAAATCTCTATATTGTCATTGCTAATATGTTCCGAAGCCCATAGGAATGCACTTTTGAAGGTCCTGCACGCAGCCTATGTGCCAGAAGAGATTACGGTTAATCAGCTGGAAACAGTGGTTGTAAATGTTAACACCAGTCATGGACTGGGCTTCACAGATGCTGATTTAACAATGAAGGGACGCAGTCATAACAAGGCTTTACACATCACCTTGGAATGCAAAGGTGTTGTTCTTTCTCATGTGCTGGTAGACATTGGGTCCTCACTCAATGTCCTCCCAAAGAAAGCCTTAGTGAAGCTGGAGTATGATGGTTTGGCATTGCGTCCAAGTAACCTGGTGGTGAGAGCATTTGATGGCTCTAAGAGATCAGTGCTTGGAGAGATTGATTTACCTGTGATGATTGGCCCACAAATCTTTAAAACTACTTTCTTCGTGATGGACATACAGCCGGCCTACAGCTGTTTGTTGGGTAGACCCTGGATTCATGCCGCTGGCGCTGTTACATCTACCCTTCACTAGAAATTAAAATTTGAGTGGGAAGGGCAGATCATCACAATCTGTGGGGAGGAAGACATTTTTGTTAGCCAGCTGGCAACCTATAAGTACATAGAAATGGATGGGGAGATCCATGAGACCATGAGTCAGGGGTTTGAGGCCCTTAACATTAATAAAGCAACTGCTGTGTCTGGAACTTCCATCACTTCATATCAGCAAGCCCAGAAGGTTGTTGAAGAGGGTACCGCTCAAGGCTGGGGCAAACTGCTGCCAGTAGAAAAGAAAGAAGACAAATTCGGGTTGGGTTACAGACCAACTCGACAAGATCAACCAGAGGCTGCAACGGAGCTCAAATTTGTCAGCAGGGGAATGCTTACCCCGGATGCTGTGAACAATTTGGAAGACGATGAAGAATACAAACACAACCTGGATTACTGGATACGTCCAAGGATCCCAGGGAACCAAGTCTCTAACTGGTCTTCCCAGGAAATTATAAGAGTTACTCCTGCAGAGTAATTATTATTTCCTGTCTTTTAAGCATGCATCAAGTCCTGCATCTTGCCCAAGATGTCAGGACTCATTTTGTAATCGGGCCATCTTGTATTTTGTGCAAACGATCAATTAATGAATATCAAGACATCTTTTGCAAACGAGTCTCTTTTTCGCTCATTGTTTTTCATTTTTCATTTTTTGTACAAAACAATAAAATGGCAATGTTTTCAAAATAATAAATTTTCACTTTTTTTTAAACAAGATAAAACTGATCACTAAAATGAACGAATTTAAACCCTTGCAAAGAGTGCCCTCCAGACTGCACCGACAACGACACTACTATGACTTCGTATGACTTCGACAATCCGATTAATCAAGCTGATGAAGGGGTTGAAGAAGATTATGAGCTACCTGAAGAGCTAGTCAGACTACTAAGGCAAGAAGAGAAGGTTATCACTCCTCATCAGGAGGAAGTTGAGACAGTTAATCTTGGTACCGAAGAAGACTTGAAAGAAGTGAAAATCGGGGCCCGTCTGCAAGATTCAGTAAAGGAACAACTTATTGACATGCTTCGTGAATACGTTGATGTCTTTGCTTGGTCCTACCAAGACATGCCAGGTATGGATACCGACATTGTTATGCACAAGCTGCCATTAAAAGAAGACTGTCCTCTAGTAAAATAGAAGTTACGCCGTACTCTTCCGGATATGGCCATGAAGATAAAAGAAGAAGTACAAAAACAGTGGGACGCCGGTTTCCTTGCTGTAACTAGTTACCCACCGTGGGTTGCTAACATTGTACCTGTGCCTAAAAAGGATGGCAAAGTACGGATGTGTGTGGATTACCGGGATCTGAACAGAGCCAGCCCGAAGGATGACTTCCCATTACCTCACATTGATGTATTGGTCGACAACACGACTCAGTTCTCGGTGTTCTCCTTCATGGATGGATTTTCAGGATATAATCAGATCAAGATGTCACCTGAAGACATGGAGAAGACTACTTTCATCACACCCTGGGGCATATTCTGTTATAAGGTAATGCCATTCGGACTGAAGAATGCTGGCGCCACTTACCATCGGGCTATGGTAACATTATTCCACGACATTATCCACAAAGAAATTGAATGTTATGTGGATGACATGATTGCCAAGTCCCTTACAGAAGAATACCACCTGGTAAATATGTTGAAGCTGTTCAAACGTCTGAGAAAATACCAGTTAAAGTTAAACCCCAACAAATGCACATTTGGGGTGCGGTCCGGTAAGCTGCTGGGTTTTATTGTAAGTGAAAAGGGAATTGAAGTTGACCCTGACAAAGTCAAAGCCATTCAAGAGATGCCTGCACCTAGGACTGAAAAGGAAGTTCGGGGGTTCCTAGGCAGACTGAACTACATTTCAAGGTTCATATCTCACCTTACAGCAACCTGTGAGCCCCAGTTCAAATTGTTAAAGAAAGAACAAACGGTCAGTTGGAACGAAGACTACCAGAAGGATCTCGACAAAATCAAGGAGTACTTACAAGAACCTCCAATTCTTATGCCTCCAGTTGAAGGAAGACCTCTAATAATGTACTTGACAGTATTAGAAGGATCAATGGGGTGGGTGTTAGGCCAGCATGACGAGTCTGGTCGAAAAGAGTATGCAATATACTACCTAAGAAAAAAGTTTACCGACTGTGAACAACGTTATTCATTGCTCGAGAAAACTTGTTGTGCTTTAGAATGGGCTGCTCGCCGACTGAGGCAGTATATGTTGACCCACACTACCTTATTGATCTCAAAGATGGATCCAGTCAAGTACATATTTGAGAAGCCAACACTTACCGGAAGGGTTGCAAGATGGAAAATGATTCTGACAGAATATGACATTCAGTACACATCTCAAAAGGCCATCAAGGGCAGTGTACTGTTTGACTATCTGGCTGAGCAACCCATTGATGATTACCAGCCAATGAGATTTGACTTCCCTGATGAAGACATCATGTTCCTAAAAGCAAAGGATCATGAAGAGCCTGTTCACACTGAAGGGCCTGACCCAGAAGAAGAATGGACAATGATGTTTGATGGGGCTGTCAATATGAATGGTCGTGGAGTTGGTGCATTGCTCATTACACCTAAAGGAGTTCATATGCCTTTCTCGGCAAAACTCACCTTTAACTGCACTAACAATGAAGCTGAATACGAAGCCTACATCATAGGTCTTGAGGAAGCCATTGACCTCAGGATCAAGACTTTAACTGTATTCAGAGATTCAGCTCTGGTAATCAATCAGACCAACGACAAATGGTACACTCACCAAGAGCATCTGATTCCATACCGCGACTACACGAGGAGATTACTGACTTTCTTCACTACAGTCAAACTTGAGTATATCCCTCGAGATGAAAATCAGTTTGCAGATGCTCTGGCTACCATTTCCTCCATGATCAAAGTTCAAGCTGCCAACTTTGTACCTCAGATTTCAATGTCCAGACTTGACAGACCAGCATACGTATTCTCCGTGGACATTGCTAAAGATGAAAAGCCTTGGTTCCATGACATCAAATGCTTCTTAGAGGATCAAACATACCCGCCTGGGGCATCATCCAATGATAAGAAGAAATTAAGAAGGCTAGCTGGTAGTTTCTTCCTGAATACTGATGGTTCCTTGTACAAGAGAAACTTTGACATGGTACTCCTCAGATGTGTTGATAAGACAGAAACATACTTGCTCATGCACGAGGTGCATGAAGGATCTTTCGATACCCATGCTGGAGGACACGCAATGGCTAAAAAGTTGTTAAGATCAGGTTACTACTGGATCACAATGGATGCAGACTGTTGTGCCTATGCCAGAAAGTGCCACAAATGCTAGATTTATGCAGATAAAGTGCATGTACCTCCAAACCCTTTGAATGTGATGTCTTCACCTTGGCCTTTTGCCATGTGGGGCATTGACATGATTGGAAAGATTGAGCCGACTGCTTCGAATGGCCACAGATTCATCCTGTTAGCCATTGATTACTTCACCAAATGGGTTGAAGCAGCTTCGTATGCAAATGTCACCAGACAAGTGGTAGCCAGATTCCTGAAGAGAGACATCATCTGTCGGTATGGAGTACCCGAGCGAATCATTACTGATAATGGTTCCAACTTGAACAATAAAATGATGGCAGAGCTGTGTCGGGACTTCAAGATCCAACATCACAACTCTTCTCCTTACAGGCCAAAGATGAACGGTGTTGTTGAGGCAGCTAATAAGAACATTAAGAAGATTGTGCAGAAGATGGTGGTCACTTACAAAGACTGGCATGAGATGCTACCATTTGCCTTGCATGGGTATCGTACTTCGATCAGAACATCCACTAGGGCAACACCGTATCAGCTTGTGTATGGTATGGAGGCAGTCCTACCTGTTGAAGTTGAATTACCCTCCCTACGGGTACTGATGGGTGTCAAGCTGAATGAAGCAGAATGGGTCCAATCTCGGTACAATCAATTGAATCTGATCGAAGAGAAGAGATTAGCTGCAATCTGTCATGGGCAGTTATATCAGAAGAGAATGAAGAAAGCCTTCGATCAGAAAGTTAGGCTTCGAGAATTCCAAGTAGGAGATCTGGTACTGAAAAGACTCCTTCCTCCTCATACATACCACATGGGCAAGTGGACTCCGAACTACGATGGTCCGTTCATAGTGAAGAAGGTTTTCTCTGGTGGAACACTGATGCTCACCACTATGGATGGTGAAGATTTCCTGTCCCCTGTGAATTCAGATGTAGTTAAAAAATACTTCGCATAAAAATGACCCGCTGGACATAAAAACAGAATGTAAGTCCACGCAAAAATAGGGCATCCCGGCGAGTCAAAAACAGAATAAAAAGACTCGGGCAAAAATAAGGGAAAATTGAAAAAAATGTACACCCGTTGAGTTGAAAAGCCACATTGGACAACTCAGGAAAAAATGGGTATCCTGGTGGATTGAAAACCCGAAAGGGCGATCCACGCAAAATTAGGGAATAGGCGAACAACTGCATTCTGAATTCGTCTGTATCGCTAACAACATGACAAACTTCGAAAGGTTAAAGTGTAACACCCACTTTTTCCCAATTCAAAATTATATAAACTTTACATGAAATCAGAGTTTAATCAACTAAAGTGAGCTGCTACATCAACAACCAAATATCTTTTCATTTATTCTAAAACGAGCAGCGGAAATAATTGTTTTGACATCAAATTGCCTAAAGGCATTACAGTTCAATCAAAATACGATCAAAAGAAATTGCCTAAAAGCATTACAGTTCAATCAAAATAAATATTGATAAAAATCCCCATTCCTGTTACATATAAGAGCTCCTAGTACACTGACATCAACATCATGCACTCCTTAAGTACCTGAATTATCTGTACTCCCGAAGAAGCACAGACGCAACAAAACAAACAAAAGGGGTGAGAAATAGTTTCATAACATAGCGGTGCAAATAACACCTCAAAGGATAACCATAAGCCATACACATCAATTAACACAATCAATCCAACAAACAGATGCAATGTGACTCACTGACACAATGCAACAATGCGGTACCGACTTTCAACAACGGTTCATTAATTCGAACCCGGATGTATCGCTTACGCTCCACCGAGACATGATCATCCCTGCACCAACGATTCACAATGAATCCGAATGATCACTTACGCTCCACTGAGACATGATCATTCCACCAAATGTGTATGCATATGCAGACTCAAACACATACACCGTAATACAATTACGCATGAAAACATTCATGCCTTCACGATCCACATGATCCCACCAGTATTAATCACATCATTATATCATTCATGTTATGCATATTCCATAATCTCATAATTCAATAATTCATTACATTACTAACCAACTTATGCTACTTATACAACTCTCACTATTACACTCATTAAAGTTTGGTTATCAAGTCATATAATTAGCACTAAACCTCAAGTTATTGTCCTAGAATACTCTTAGGGACTTATGCTAAAAGAATGGATGATAAAACATAACAAAATTTCACAAAATTCCAAGATACAGGGGCCTGACACGGCCTCCCGTGTCCCCTGACACGGCCCGTGTCAGGTGCCCTGAACATGCACCTCTCAAACAACAAAATTAACCAAGACCAGGGGGCTGACACGGGTGCCTGTGTCGTGTGACACGGCTCGTGTCACACTCCCTGATGCCTATTCTCCAAAATTCTTCCCCTCATCCTCTTCCAGTGGCTTGACACAGCCACCCGTGTCCTGTGACACGGCCCGTGTCAGGTGGCTACGTGAAATTTCCACTTTTTCTTAAAAATCTCTCTTTTCCTTCCCCTCTCACTCCAAACCAAATCTAGTTCATTTTAACTTGATATTAGCATCCATAACAATCCAATTTCAATACTTTATACCACAACACACTCATAACATCAATTATTTCTCTTCTCCATAACAACTATTCCTCAATTCACATAGCACGCATTCAAGAACGATTCATCCAAGATTACCCCATAACAAATTATTCTCATAATAATCCTCATCAAATTGTAAACACAACTCAAGGATTTATAATCTATCACATACATATCACAATTTCATCAATTCCAAATCTTCACATATATGAACCCTAAGGGAGGAAGGATATCCCAATTACCCTTATTGTGTTAATTCACCAATTATAAAACCCATTCTCCCCCCTTACCTCGAAATAGAGATGAGTTCTTCGAAATCTTGGTCTTGATGATCCTCGATCCTTGACCTTGCCCTTCTTCTCCTCTTTCTCCAGACCTCTCTGTTCTTCGTCAAAATACGATGAATGAGGTTTGTTTCCCTAATTCCTCTTTTCATAAAACAACAATTCCACCTTTGCCCCTTAAACCTCTAACTAACCCTTTTATTTTATTTTATTTAAATAATAACAACATTATAATAATACACCTTATATTATTATTATTATTCTCATAAAATACTTTCTTCACCAAATATTCAATTATGCCATTAAATTATTTAATATTTATTTCACAAAAATAAATATAAAAATTAAGGCGTTACAACTCTCCCCCACTTAATTATTTTCGTCCTCGAAAATGTACCTGAATTGAATAACTCTGGATATGATCCTCACATCTTGCTCTCCAGTTCCCAGGTAACACTTCCACCAGCAGCTCCTCCCCAAGCTACTCACACAAGAGGTATCTCTTTTCCTCGAAGTTGCTTCATCTTACGATCTTCAATCCTCAACGGTAAAGTCTCCACCGTAAGATTGTCACGGATTTGCACTTCATCTCTCTGAATTACATGTGACGGATCAGACACATATTTCCTGAGTTGCGATACATGAAACACTTCGTGCAAATTCGAAAGTTCTGGCGGTAATGCCACTCTGTAAGCAACCTTTCCTACTCTCTGCATAATCTAATACAGTCCAATGAACTTAGGATCCAACTTCTTAGACTTCAACGCACGTCCAACACCGGTCATTGGGTTGACTCTCAAAAATACATGGTCACCCTCACTGAACTCTAAGTCTTTCCTTCTATTATCATGGTAACTTTTCTGTCGACTCTGAGATGCTTTCATTTTCTCCTTGATCATCTGAATAGTTTCAGTAGTCTGCTGAATAATCTCAGGCCCAAGCATAACATTTTCACCTGTCTCATACCAACACAGAGGTGTTCTACATCTTCTACCGTAAAGAGCTTCAAACGGCGCCATTCCAATACTTGAATGGTAGCTATTATTATAAGTAAATTCAATCAGTGCCAAAAGTGTATCCCACGCACCACCTTTTTCTAGCACACAAGTTCTCAACAAATCTTCTAATGACTGAATAGTCCTTTCGGATTGTCCATCTGTCTGTGGGTGGTAAGCCGAACTCAATTTCAACTTAGAACCTAAAGCCTCGTGCAAACTTTTCCAAAACTCAGAGGTAAATTGCGGATCTCTATCTGATACTATATTGGACGGTACACCATGCAATTTCACAACAACTCGGATATAAATCTCCGCCAACTTAGTTAACGGGTAACTGATGTTTATCGGAATAAAATGCACGGACTTAGTCAACCGGTCCACCACTACCCAAATAGTATCCAGTCCTCTCGCAGTATTCGGCAACCCTGTCACAAAATCCATAGCAATACTATCCCACTTCCACTCTGGGATCTCTAAAGGTTGCATCAGCCCCGAAGGCTTCTGATGTTCCACTTTTGATTTCTGACATACTAAACAAGTATAAACAAATTGTGCAATATCTCGTTTCATACCGTGCCACCAAAATAATTTCTTCAAGTCATGGTACATCTTCATTGCTCCCTGGTGAATACTTAAGCTACTCCGATGACTCTCTTCCAGAATTGCTTTCTTTGGTTCAACAATATCGGGTATACAAATTCTCTCCCGAAATCTCAAAATACCATTATTATCCAAACTAAAATCACCGCCTTGATCATTTCCCTTGGTAGGCATTAAGTCCACCAATTTCACATCTTGTCGTTGGCTTTCCTTAATTGCATCAAGAAATTCGTTATTTATTCGTAACATGCCCAACTTGACACTTCCAGGTGTCATCTCACACACCATACACAAGTCTCTAAATTGCTCAATTAAATCCATCTCTTTCATCATCATAGTCGACATATGAACTGTTTTTCGGCTTAATGCGTCCGCTACTACATTTGCCTTTCCCAGATGGTAACTTAAATTAAAATCACAATCTTTCAAAAATTCTAACCACATCCTCTGCCTCATATTAAGCTCCTTCTGATCAAATAAATATTTCAGACTCTTATGGTCACTAAAGACTTCGAATCGCGACCCATAGAGATAATGCCTCCATATTTTCAACGCAAATACCACTGCAGCCAATTCTAAATCATGAGTAGGATAATTCCTCTCGTGTATCCTCAACTGTCTCGAAGCATAAGCTACTACTTTACTAACCTGCATTAACACACCACCTAAACCCATTTTAGATGCATCACAATACACAACAAAAGCTTCATTCAGATTCGGTAAAATCAATACCGGTGGAGAAGTTAATTTCTTTTTCAATTCTTCAAAGCTTCTCTCACAAGCTACATCCCAAATAAAGGCTTGACTCTTCTGGGTCAATTGAGTCAATGGCAACGCCAAATTAGAAAATCCTTCTATAAACCTTCGATAATAACCAGCTAAACCAAGAAAACTTCTAATTTCCGTTACCGTCTTCAGAGGCTCCCAATCAAGCACAGCACTGACCTTCGAAGGGTCCACCGCTATACCTTCACCAGATATTATATGTCCCAAAAAGCTCACTGTCTTCAACCAAAATTCACACTTGGAAAATTTAGCAAACAATTTGTTATCTTTTAACACTTGTAGCATAATTCTCAAATGTTTCTCATGTTCTTCTTCAGACTTCGAGTATATTAATATATCATCAATAAATACTACGACAAATTAATCCAGGTAAGATTGGAATATCCGGTTCATATATTCCATAAACACACCCGACACATTAGACACTCCGAAAGGCATCACTACATATTCGTAATGACCATATCAAGTTCTAAATGCCGTCTTCTGGATATCTTCCTCTTTAACTCTGATTTGATGATATCCTGACCTCAAATCAATCTTGCTAAAAACATAAGCTCCCACAAGTTGATCCATCAAGTCATCAATCCTTGGGAGTGGATACTTGTTCTTAATTGTAACTTTATTCAGTTGCTGGTAGTCAATACACAGACGCATACTACCTTCCTTCTTCTTGACCAATAACACTGGTGCACCCCACGGCGATACACTGGGTCGAATGAACTTCTTGTCAAGCAAATCACCAATCTGTGATTTCAATTCAGCTAGCTCAGCGGCAGACATCCTGTACGGTGCCATAGAAATAGGCTTAGTACCAGGAATCAAATCAATAGTAAACTCCACCTCACGCGTCGGAGGCAGTTCTGAAATATCACTTGGGAATACTTCAAGAAATTCATTCACCACTGGAAGCTCCTCAACAACAACTTTCTCTCCAACCGATAACAAAGCAAACACATCAAACATCTTCGCTTCGTCTTCCAACAAGGTTCTCAGTTCTTTAGCCGAAACTGAACTGGCCAAACTTTCTTCCTCAGGAGTTAGGAATAACAATCTTTTCCTAAAGAAATCGATATAAACTCGGTTGGACTCCAACCAGTTCATACCCAAAATCACATCAAGATTACTAAGTGGCAGGCATATTGTAACACGGTGGGAGAACTGACTTTATGTTATGTTGCGGATAGCAAGAGTCGCCACCGACTTTTATTTTATCCAAAAGGAAAGGGTATAAAAGAACAGGAAAGACCTTAAGAGATATTTTTGGGTCCGGGGGGTAGGTTATGTAAAGGGAAGGTGTTAGCACCCTTTACATCCATGGTTATCCATGGGCTCTTAGTTACTTAGCTCACTTTTGAATTGTTTTTGAAAGTGTAGTGTGTGAATAGAAAAATTTTCATAATAGTTAATAATGATCCATGTACGGATGCGTAAAAACTTGTTTTTGAAAATTGGTTTGAAATTGTTAAGTGTTTGAAAATTGTTTTGAAGTAGTGAGCAAGTAACTATGAGGAACCTACCCTAAAGTTTAAGTCTTTCTGTTCTTTATCCTTTAAGTGGTAAGACTATCCCTATTATTAAGGAATAGGTAGTCATTACCTTGGATGTGAGGGACAAGTAAGGGTCATCTGTTAATATAGGCAACTGTGGGGTGTATTAAGCATATTGGAGGGACTATCATCATTATTCGAAAGGGACTTGATCTTTAAAGGCAACCATTAGGGACTTGATGATTTTTCTTTTAAGGGACTTGCTTTATACACCCCACTTGACCTTATTAATAGGCAACATTGAGGGATAACCTTAGGAATGTGAGATGGCGATTTAAAAATCGACTTACGTGTGTGAGTGTTCAATATTATTTATCTTTAATTAAAATGATCTAAATTTAATTTTAAAATACAAATAATTTTCACTCCCTAAATTACTAACCATAGCATAAAAATTAAATAAATTACATATTTACAAAATTACACCAAGAAGCAATTACATAATAATTATAATAAATAAATAGCAAAAATATAAATATAAAAGCAAAATATAAATAATAAGCAAAAATAATAAATAAGCAATAAGTAAATAAAATAGGGATTAGTAATAGTAATAATAAAAATTAAATAAGGTTAGTGAAATAATAATAAATTAAATAATGTTAGTGAAATAATAATAATAAAAGATTAGTAATAACATGGTTAATAATAATAATAGAAATTAAAATAAATTGAATTAACAAAAATATTATAATAACAAAATTAAGATAATAAACAAAAGTTTAATATGAACAACTAAATAATTATATCATTTTAGTTTATATACTAATTATTAAATTATTTATAATTGTAAAAAAAATTTAAATTATTATAAATTTAATTGTTTCTATACATATATTAAAAGAAAATAATTTAGATTATAGACATAGTATATAAAATATATTTGCATATTATAAAAAAAAATAAGTCATAATTATATTTACAACAAATTAATTATATTAAAGATTAGATTAAATAAATATATACATGATAATTTATATTAAGAATTAGAGAATAACAATTGAGTTTTTTTTAATAAGTATTTAGAAAATAAATTAGGGTTTTGAAAATTAGGGTTTGTTTTAGAAAATATTTTTAGGATTTAGTTTAATATACAAAATTATTTTAACTAATATATATATAATTTAATTACACAAATAAAAATTTAAATTGAGAAAACAAGAGTTTAGAATTTTTTAGAAAATAATATTAGGAATTAGAACACATAATATATACATATTTTATAATATAGAAAATAATAGAATAATATAATTTTAATTTATTTTAATGTGAAATATTAATTAATTAGAAAGAAAATAAAGAAAAACATGAGAAAACAAAAAACCTGATGGGGCTGGGGTTTGAACCCAGTCCCCTATGCTTGCAACCAACAACACACACCACTGGGCTGCCCTCACGCGCGTGTCATCATAGGGAGAGAAAGTAGTTTTGTGCCTTATCTGGAAAATCAGGAAAATAATAGAAATAAAAAGGCCTGGGGTGGTGTTGAACCCAGGACCTTTGAATCACAAGCAAACACGCATGACCGCCTGGCTGGAAGAGCCTACCTGATAATTGAATGGCAAGAAATCATAATATATTAAGTTTGCTTTTAACCTGAAAAAATAGACAAAATAATGTATGAGACCAAGACTCGAACTCAGGTCCCATAGGTTACACGCATAAGCCTCCTACCACTGGGCCAACACAGCTGTGGTGATAAACAAACAGAGTATTAAAATAATATTTTAAATCAAGAATTTGAATATGTAATTCGCGCCAGCATGCCTTCATCTTCAACCTCATGCCCTTCGAAATTAGCTGCGAATCCAGCTACGATTTTTCCTGCGAAAAATAAATCCCAGCAAGACCTACGAAATTCAATGGGCAACAAAACTGTACAATTTCACAAAATTAAGCACAACATTATAATCCAGACATTCATGCGATTCATCCTGTGTTTTTAGAATCTATTTATGTTCTTTAAATTAGAAACCCCTAAACCTAGGTCCAAACCCTAACCATGGTGTTTCATGATTTAGCTACAGTTCCTTTGATTTTTTTTGTCCAGAAACGATCTACACAACAATATAAACAACATTAGACAAACAAAATCCATTAATTTGCAGTGAATTGATGTAATCGAAAAAAGGAAAAGCAAGAACAAGTATGGCTCGGGTTGAGCAATATGGTGCATATGGGATGCATATGGGTGATGATTTCGCTTCAACAATGTGCAAAGAACATCTCTATGTTCTTACTTTACCTTCAAATGCCCTAGATTGAAGAATCCGCATATGAGTTTTGGATGAATTTTTGAGGTTTGGAACTTACACTTTGAGGCAGCCAATTCGTCAATGAGGGTTTGCATTATGTTTGATACTTATATGTGAATGAATTAGGTTAAGAAAATTGAATTGTTGTGTGGAGATTTTGATATTTGAAGATTGAAAAAGATCATGGTTTAAAATTCAAATATTTGTTCATGAAGGCTTGCTATTTTTGTACCAATCTCATGATTTCCTTCCCTTTCAATTCAAATCAGTATTGATGAGATTCTAGAAGCTCAATCTTCATCAAATATTGTATTTTCATATTTTATATTTATTTAAAATGATTTTTTATGAATTAAATCAAAATAAATAAAAATAAAATAATAAAAATTCTGATTTTTAATCATTTGGGTCGTGCATGATGATATGGTATGGATTGGATCACAATTTGCCAAGCCCATTTGAAAAGAATTGGTTTTAAACCTCCATTTTCATCATAAACCATCATAAAATTTCCCAACTTTGCAAGGGCACATCTCCCTCAATTTTAATGGTATGAGGGTGTTCTTGGACATTTTGGAAAGCTTAAAGAGTCCTCTAAACAACCCCATTGGTTTCAGGTCCATATCATTTACCAATCTCAAGTTATGCCCTTTTGAAGTTGTTGACTTTTTGTTGACTTTTGAAATGACCTATAATGTCTTAGCTCATATCTTCCAAATGAAGCATTTTTGGGCTTGACTTGCAAGATCAAAGTTGTAGAGAATTCAATTTCCTTCAAAATGAGCTTTGAGTGGAGACTTGGTGATGAAGTATGTGAAAGTTATGGCTGGTCAAAGTTCAGTTGACTTTTACTAAGGAAACCCTAATTTAGAAACTCCTGATTCTTGATGATCTGAAATCTCCTTGATGAATCATGATCAACCCTTGATCAAATGATGAATTTTACTTCATATACTAGATGTTGGCAAAAAAATCATGAAGTTTGACTTTGGTTTGACCATAGTTGACCTCAGTTTGACTTTTTAACTGCATTGATTGATTTTGACTTATCTGATCATCTGACTGAGCAAACTTTTGAGAAAAGTCTTGAAACTTGTCATGGGGGTTCTTATATACATATAAGATGTTATGAAGCTCACTTGAGGTATTGGAAGTCCATTTAGCCTGATCAAAGTCAAAACCCTAGTTTTGGATGCACTGCTTAGGAGGTGCATTGTCTGAGGGAATTGTCAACTCTTTTGACCAATTGTGAACTTTGTGAACCATCACAAAATGTCTTGTGATACTCATGGGAGGTATTGTGGACCTTGTGAACCTTGTGAACCTCATAAAGTGACTTGTAGACTTCATGAACCTCAGGAAAGCTTTGTAATCATTGTGAAGCTTGTGAACCTTGTGAACTTTCAAGAAGTAACTTGTAGACTTCATAAACCTCATGAAAGGTCTTGTAAATGTTGAGAAACTTGTGAACCTTGTGAACCTTCAAGAAGTAACTTGTAGACTTCATGAACCTCATGAAAGGTTATATAAGCATTGAGAAACTTGTGAGCCTTGTGAACCTTCATGAAATGACTTGTAGACTTCATGAACCTCATGAAAGGTTTTTGAAAGCATTGTGGGACTTGTGAACCTTGTGAACCTTCTTAGAACACAAAGTCTTGTATTGTGAGGGCAATTTTTGGGGTGCAACACATATAAGATCCACTCTAAACTTTTTATCAGATATTGTCAAAACACAATCACGACATACTAAGGTAGTAGTCACGGAACCTATAGATGGAGTATCAATTACCATCCCTAGACTCAATTGAGAAGGCTCCAATCCCATCCTCTTCACACATTCCAAGGAAATAAACGAGTGTGTTGCACCCGTATCAATAATCACAAATAAAGGAGTATTATCGATATAGCAAGTACCTTTGACCAATCGGTCTTCACCAGTAGGTTGAGTTCCCACTAATGCAAACACCTTTCCACCGGATTGCTGCTTCTTGGGTTTCTGGCTATTGGTGCTGATATGGCCCTGCTCTCCACAATTATAGAAAGTAAGAGAATTCACCTTACAATTAGCCACTAGGTGACCCGACTTCCCACACTTGAAGCACTTCTTTTCTTCATTAGGACAATCATTGGCACGATGACCCGTACCGTGGCATCTGTAACATTTGAGCACGCCGGGAGTACCTCCTCCCCCACTTGGCTTCTTCTCAGCATTAGCTTTTTGCTTTCCTTTGTCAGCTGGAGCACTATAAGGAGTACCACCAAATCTCTGCTTTCCTTTCTTTTCATTCACCGCCTTATAGTGTGCAATTCGAGCCCTGTTGTCATTATCATAAATTCGACTTCTGCTTACCAATTATGGATAGTTCCTGATCTTCTGGCAAGCAATACCCAACTTAATTTCAGGACGCAGTCCATTCTCATACTTCAGGCATTTGGAAGTCATAGCCTCTTCAGTATTATAGTGTGCACAATATTGCACCAATTCCTCAAACCCTGCAGCATACTCCGCCACCGTCATATTACCTTGCTTGAGTTCCAAGAACTCCACCTCCTTAGCACTACGGACGTCTTCCGGGAAGTACTTCTCCAAAAATTCTCTGTGAAATACCACCCAGGTGATTGCAACATCCGCAGCTTCTAACCGTTGGCGACTGTTGTCCCACCAGACTGAACTACATTTCAAGGTTCATATCTCACCTTACAGCAACCTGTGAGCCCCAGTTCAAATTGTTAAAGAAAGAACAAATGGTCAGTTGGAACGAAGACTACCAGAAGGCTCTCGACAAAATCAAGGAGTACTTACAAGAACCTCCAATTCTTATGCCTCCAGTTGAAGGAAGACCTCTAATAATGTACTTGACAGTATTAGAAGGATCAATGGGGTGTGTGTTAGGCCAGCATGACGAGTCTGGTCGAAAAGAGTATGCAATATACTACCTAAGAAAAAAGTTTACCGACTGTGAACAACGTTATTCATTGCTCGAGAAAACTTGTTGTGCTTTAGAATGGGCTGCTCGCCGACTGAGGCAGTATATGTTGACCCACACTACCTTATTGATCTCAAAGATGGATCCAGTCAAGTACATATTTGAGAAGCCAACACTTACCGGAAGGGTTGCAAGATGGCAAATGATTCTGACAGAATATGACATTCAGTACACATCTCAAAAGGCCATCAAGGGCAGTGTACTGTTTGACTATCTGGCTGAGCAACCCATTGATGATTACCAGCCAATGAGATTTGACTTCCCTGATGAAGACATCATGTTCCTAAAAGCAAAGGATCATGAAGAGCCTGTTCACACTGAAGGGCCTGACCCAGAAGAAGAATGGACAATGATGTTTGATGGGGCTGTCAATATGAATGGTCGTGGAGTTGGTGCAGTGCTCATTACACCTAAAGGAGTTCATATGCCTTTCTCGGCAAAACTCACCTTTAACTGCACTAACAATGAAGCTGAATACGAAGCCTACATCATGGGTCTTGAGGAAGCCATTGACCTCAGGATCAAGACTTTAACTGTATTCAGAGATTCAGCTCTGGTAATCAATCAGACCAACGACAAATGGTACACTCACCAAGAGCATCTGATTCCATACCGCGACTACACGAGGAGATTACTGACTTTCTTCACTACAGTCAAACTTGAGTATATCCCTCGAGATGAAAATCAGTTTGCAGATGCTCTGGCTACCATTTCCTCCATGATCAAAGTTCAAGCTGCCAACTTTGTACCTCAGATTTCAATGTCCAGACTTGACAGACCAGCATACGTATTCTCCGTGGACATTGCTAAAGATGAAAAACCTTGGTTCCATGACATCAAATGCTTCTTAGAGGATCAAACATACCCGCCTGGGGCATCATCCAATGATAAGAAGAAATTAAGAAGGCTAGCTGGTAGTTTCTTCCTGAATACTGATGGTTCCTTGTACAAGAGAAACTTTGACATGGTACTCCTCAGATGTGTTGATAAGACAGAAACATACTTGCTCATGCACGAGGTGCATGAAGGATCTTTCGGTACCCATGCTGGAGGACACGCAATGGCTAAAAAGTTGTTAAAGGTTACTACTGGATCACAATGGATGCAGACTGTTGTGCCTATGCCAGAAAGTGCCACAAATGCTAGATTTATGCAGATAAAGTGCATGTACCTCCAAACCCTTTGAATGTGATGTCTTCACCTTGGCCTTTTGCCATGTGGGGCATTGACATGATTGGAAAGATTGAGCCGACTGCTTCGAATGGCCACAGATTCATCCTGTTAGCCATTGATTACTTCACCAAATGGGTTGAAGCAGCTTCGTATGCAAATGTCACCAGACAAGTGGTAGCCAGATTCCTGAAGAGAGACATCATCTGTCGGTATGGAGTACCCGAGCGAATTATTACTGATAATGGTTCCAACTTGAACAATAAAATGATGGCAGAGTTGTGTCGGGACTTCAAGATCCAACATCACAACTCTTCTCCTTACAGGCCAAAGATGAACGGTGTTGTTGAGGCAGCTAATAAGAACATTAAGAAGATTGTGCAGAAGATGGTGGTCACTTACAAAGACTGGCATGAGATGCTACCATTTGCCTTGCATGGGTACCGTACTTCGATCAGAACATCCACTAGGGCAACACCGTATCAGCTTGTGTATGGTATGGAGGCAGTCCTACCTGTTGAAGTTGAATTACCCTCCCTACGGGTACTGATGGGTGTCAAGCTGAATGAAGCAGAATGGGTCCAATCTCGGTACAATCAATTGAATCTGATCGAAGAGAAGAGATTAGCTGCAATCTGTCATGGGCAGTTATATCAGAAGAGAATGAAGAAAGCCTTCGATCAGAAAGTTAGGCTTCGAGAATTCCAAGTAGGAGATCTGGTACTGAAAAGACTCCTTCCTCCTCATACATACCACATGGGCAAGTGGACTCCGAACTACGATGGTCCGTTCATAGTGAAGAAGGTTTTCTCTGGTGGAACACTGATGCTCACCACTATGGATGGTGAAGATTTCCTGTCCCCTGTGAATTCAGATGTAGTTAAAAAATACTTCGCATAAAAATGACCCGCTGGACATAAAAACAGAATGTAAGTCCACGCAAAAATAGGGCATCCCGGCGAGTCAAAAACAGAATAAAAAGACTCGGGCAAAAATAAGGGAAAATTGAAAAAAATGTACACCCGTTGAGTTGAAAAGCCACATTGGACAACTCAGGAAAAAATGGGTATCCTGGTGGATTGAAAACCCGAAAGGGCGATCCACGCAAAATTAGGGAATAGGCGAACAACTGCATTCTGAATTCGTCTGTATCGCTAACAACATGGCAAACTTCGAAAGGTTAAAGTGTAACACCCACTTTTTCCCAATTCAAAATTATATAAACTTTACATGAAATCAGAGTTTAATCAACTAAAGTGAGCTGCTACATCAACAACCAAATATCTTTTCATTTATTCTAAAACGAGCAGCGGAAATAATTGTTTTGACATCAAATTGCCTAAAGGCATTACAGTTCAATCAAAATACGATCAAAAGAAATTGCCTAAAGGCATTACAGTTCAATCAAAATAAATATTGATAAAAATCCCCATTCCCGTTACATATCAGAGCTCCTAGTACACTGACATCAATATCATGCACTCCTTAAGTACCTGAATTATCTGTACTCCCGAAGAAGCACAGACACAACAAAACAAACAAAAGGGGTGAGAAATAGTTTCATAACATAGCGGTGCAAATAACACCTCAAAGGATAACCATAAGCCATACACATCAATTAACACAATCAATCCAACAAACAGATGCAATGTGACTCACTGACACAATGCAATAATGCGGTACCGACTTTCAACAACGGTTCATTAATTCGAACCCGGATGTATCGCTTACGCTCCACCGAGACATGATCATCCCTGCACCAACGATTCACAATGAATCCGAATGATCACTTACGCTCCACTGAGACATGATCATTCCACCAAATGTGTATGCATATGCAGACTCAAACACATACACCGTAATACAATTACGCATGAAAACATTCATGCCTTCACGATCCACATGATCCCACCAGTATTAATCACATCATTATATCATTCATGTTATGCATATTCCATAATCTCATAATTCAATAATTCATTACATTACTAACCAACTTATGCTACTTATACAACTCTCACTATTACACTCATTAAAGTTTGGTTATCAAGTCATATAATTAGCACTAAACCTCAAGTTATTGTCCTAGAATACTCTTAGGGACTTATGCTAAAAGAATGGATGATAAAACATAACAAAATTTCACAAAATTCCAAGATACAGGGGCCTGACACGGCCTCCCGTGTCCCCTGACACGGCCCGTGTCAGGTGCCCTGAACATGCACCTCTCAAACAACAAAATTAACCAAGACCAGGGGGCTGACACGGGTGCCTGTGTCGTGTGACACGGCTCGTGTCACACTCCCTGATGCCTATTCTCCAAAATTCTTCCCCTCATCCTCTTCCAGTGGCTTGACACGGCCACCCGTGTCCTGTGACACGGCCCGTGTCAGGTGGCTACGTGAAATTTCCACTTTTTCTTAAAAATCTCTCTTTTCCTTCCCCTCTCACTCCAAACCAAATCTAGTTCATTTTAACTTGATATTAGCATCCATAACAATCCAATTTCAATACTTTATACCACAACACACTCATAACATCAATTATTTCTCTTCTCCATAACAACTATTCCTCAATTCACATAGCACGCATTCAAGAACGATTCATCCAAGATTACCCCATAACAAATTATTCTCATAATAATCCTCATCAAATTGTAAACACAACTCAAGGATTTATAATCTATCACATACATATCACAATTTCATCAATTCCAAATCTTCACATATATGAACCCTAAGGGAGGAAGGATATCCCAATTACCCTTATTGTGTTAATTCACCAATTATAAAACCCATTCTCCCCCCTTACCTCGAAATAGAGATGAGTTCTTCGAAATCTTGGTCTTGATGATCCTCGATCCTTGACCTTGCCCTTCTTCTCCTCTTTCTCCAGACCTCTCTGTTCTTCGTCAAAATACGATGAATGAGGTTTGTTTCCCTAATTCCTCTTTTCATAAAACAACAATTCCACCTTTGCCCCTTAAACCTCTAACTAACCCTTTTATTTTATTTTATTTAAATAATAACAACATTATAATAATACACCTTATATTATTATTATTATTCTCATAAAATACTTTCTTCACCAAATATTCAATTATGCCATTAAATTATTTAATATTTATTTCACAAAAATAAATATAAAAATTAAGGCGTTACAACTCTCCCCCACTTAATTATTTTCGTCCTCGAAAATGTACCTGAATTGAATAACTCTGGATATGATCCTCGCATCTTGCTCTCCAGTTCCCAGGTAACACTTCCACCAGCAGCTCCTCCCCAAGCTACTCACACAAGAGGTATCTCTTTGCCTCGAAGTTGCTTCATCTTACGATCTTCAATCCTCAACGGTAAAGTCTCCACCGTAAGATTGTCACGGATTTGCACTTCATCTCTCTGAATTACATGTGACGGATCAGACACATATTTCCTGAGTTGCGATACATGAAACACTTCGTGCAAATTCGAAAGTTCTGGCGGTAATGCCACTCTGTAAGCAACCTTTCCTACTCTCTGCATAATCTAATACAGTCCAATGAACTTAGGATCCAACTTCTTAGACTTCAACGCACGTCCAACACCGGTCATTGGGTTGACTCTCAAAAATACATGGTCACCCTCACTGAACTCTAAGTCTTTCCTTCTATTATCATGGTAACTTTTCTGTCGACTCTGAGATGCTTTCATTTTCTCCTTGATCATCTGAATAGTTTCAGTAGTCTGCTGAATAATCTCAGGCCCAAGCATAACATTTTCACCTGTCTCATACCAACACAGAGGTGTTCTACATCTTCTACCGTAAAGAGCTTCAAACGGCGCCATTCCAATACTTGAATGGTAGCTATTATTATAAGTAAATTCAATCAGTGCCAAAAGTGTATCCCACGCACCACCTTTTTCTAGCACACAAGTTCTCAACAAATCTTCTAATGACTGAATAGTCCTTTCGGATTGTCCATCTGTCTGTGGGTGGTAAGCCGAACTCAATTTCAACTTAGAACCTAAAGCCTCGTGCAAACTTTTCCAAAACTCAGAGGTAAATTGCGGATCTCTATCTGATACTATACTGGACGGTACACCATGCAATTTCACAACAACTCGGATATAAATCTCCGCCAACTTAGTTAACGGGTAACTGATGTTTATCGGAATAAAATGCACGGACTTAGTCAACCGGTCCACCACTACCCAAATAGTATCCAGTCCTCTCGCAGTATTCGGCAACCCTGTCACAAAATCCATAGCAATACTATCCCACTTCCACTCTGGGATCTCTAAAGGTTGCATCAGCCCCGAAGGCTTCTGATGTTCCACTTTTGATTTCTGACATACTAAACAAGTATAAACAAATTGTGCAATATCTCGTTTCATACCGTGCCACCAAAATAATTTCTTCAAGTCATGGTACATCTTCATTGCTCCCTGGTGAATACTTAAGCTACTCCGATGACTCTCTTCCAGAATTGCTTTCTTTGGTTCAACAATATCGGGTATACAAATTCTCTCCCGAAATCTCAAAATACCATTATTATCCAAACTAAAATCACCGCCTTGATCATTTCCCTTGGTAGGCATTAAGTCCACCAATTTCACATCTTGTCGTTGGCTTTCCTTAATTGCATCAAGAAATTCGTTATTTATTCGTAACATGCCCAACTTGACACTTCCAGGTGTCATCTCACACACCATACACAAGTCTCTAAATTGCTCAATTAAATCCATCTCTTTCATCATCATAGTCGACATATGAACTGTTTTTCGGCTTAATGCGTCCGCTACTACATTTGCCTTTCCCAGATGGTAACTTAAATTAAAATCACAATCTTTCAAAAATTCTAACCACATTCTCTGCCTCATATTAAGCTCCTTCTGATCAAATAAATATTTCAGACTCTTATGGTCACTAAAGACTTCGAATCGCGACCCATAGAGATAATGCCTCCATATTTTCAACGCAAATACCACTGCAGCCAATTCTAAATCATGAGTAGGATAATTCCTCTCGTGTATCCTCAACTGTCTCGAAGCATAAGCTACTACTTTACTAACCTGCATTAACACACCACCTAAAACCATTTTAGATGCATCACAATACACAACAAAAGCTTCATTCAGATTCGGTAAAATCAATACCGGTGGCGAAGTTAATTTCTTTTTCAATTCTTCAAAGCTTCTCTCACAAGCTACATCCCAAATAAAGGCTTGACTCTTCTGGGTCAATTGAGTCAATGGCAACGCCAAATTAGAAAATCCTTCTATAAACCTTCGATAATAACCAGCTAAACCAAGAAAACTTCTAATTTCCGTTACCGTCTTCAGAGGCTCCCAATCAAGCACAACACTGACCTTCGAAGGGTCCACCGCTATACCTTCACCAGATATTATATGTCCCAAAAAGCTCACTGTCTTCAACCAAAATTCACACTTGGAAAATTTAGCAAACAATTTGTTATCTTTTAACACTTGTAGCATAATTCTCAAATGTTTCTCATGTTCTTCTTCAGACTTCGAGTATATTAATATATCATCAATAAATACTACGACAAATTAATCCAGGTAAGATTGGAATATCCGGTTCATATATTCCATAAACACACCCGACACATTAGACACTCCGAAAGGCATCACTACATATTCGTAATGACCATATCAAGTTCTAAATGCCGTCTTCTGGATATCTTCCTCTTTAACTCTGATTTGATGATATCCTGACCTCAAATCAATCTTGCTAAAAACATAAGCTCCCACAAGTTGATCCATCAAGTCATCAATCCTTGGGAGTGGATACTTGTTCTTAATTGTAACTTTATTCAGTTGCTGGTAGTCAATACACAGACGCATACTACCTTCCTTCTTCTTGACCAATAACACTGGTGCACCCCACGACGATACACTGGGTCGAATGAACTTCTTGTCAAGCAAATCACCAATCTGTGATTTCAATTCAGCTAACTCAGCGGCAGACATCCTGTACGGTGCCATAGAAATAGGCTTAGTACCAGGAATCAAATCAATAGTAAACTCCACCTCACGCGTCGGAGGCAGTTCTGAAATATCACTTGGGAATACTTCAAGAAATTCATTCACCACTGGAAGCTCCTCAACAACAACTTTCTCTCCAACTGATAACAAAGCAAACACATCAAACATCTTCGCTTCGTCTTCCAACAAGGTTCTCAGTTCTTTAGCCGAAACTGAACTGGCCAAACTTTCTTCCTCAGGAGTTAGGAATAACAATCTTTTCCTAAAGAAATCGATATAAACTCGGTTGGACTCCAACCAGTTCATACCCAAAATCACATCAAGATTAATAAGTGGCAGGCATATAAGATCCACTCTAAACTTTTTATCAGATATTGTCAAAACACAATCACGACATACTAAGGTAGTAGTCACGGAACCTATAGATGGAGTATCAATTACCATCCCTAGACTCAATTGAGAAGGCTCCAATCCCATCCTCTTCACACATTCCAAGGAAATAAACGAGTGTGTTGCACCCGTATCAATAATCACAAATAAAGGAGTATTATCGATATAGCAAGTACCTTTGACCAATCGGTCTTCACCAGTAGGTTGAGTTCCCACTAATGCAAACACCTTTCCACCGGATTGCTGCTTCTTGGGTTTCTGGCAATTGGTGCTGATATGGCCCTGCTCTCCACAATTATAGAAAGTAAGAGCATTCACCTTACAATTAGCCACTAGGTGACCCGACTTCCCACACTTGAAGCACTTCTTTTCTTCATTAGGACAATCATTGGCACGATGACCCGTACCGTGGCATCTGTAACATTTGAGCACGTCGGGAGTACCTCCTCCCCCACTTGGCTTCTTCTCAGCATTAGCCTTTTTCTTTCCTTTGTCAGCTGGAGCACTATAAGGAGTACCACCAAATCTCTGCTTTCCTTTCTTTTCATTCACCGCCTTATAGTGTGCAATTCGAGCCCTGTTGTCATTATCATAAATTTGACTTCTGCTTACCAATTATGGATAGTTCCTGATCTTCTGGCAAGCAATACCCAACTTAATTTCAGGACGCAGTCCATTCTCATACTTCAGGCATTTGGAAGTCATAGCCTCTTCAGTATTATAGTGTGCACAATATTGCACCAATTCCTCAAACCCTGCAGCATACTCCGCCACCGTCATATTACCTTGCTTGAGTTCCAAGAACTCCACCTCCTTAGCACTACGGACGTCTTCCGGGAAGTACTTCTCCAAAAATTCTCTGTGAAATACCACCCAGGTGATTGCAACATCCGCAGCTTCTAACCGTTGGCGACTGTTGTCCCACCAGACCTCAGCTTCGCCTTCCAGCATATGAGTACCAAACCTGACCTTCTGATCATCAGAGCATCTCATTGTTCTGAAAATCTTCTCCACAGCCTTCAACCATTTCTGCGCAGCCTCTGGATCTAGAATTCCACCTTCATACTTAGGCGGCCTGTTACTCCTGAACTGATCCAATGCACGAGACTGAGCATTACCTCCTCCCTGAACGACCTGAACGACGTTCTCAACAATCTGCGCCATGGCTTGCAAAGCTGCAGCCAGAGCAGCATCATTCCTTCCAGCCATTCTGATACAACAACAAATAAAGGTTAGGAAACACATGACTCTTATTCTAAGGACTGACTCAATCTGGCCGGTTGGACCGACCTGCTCTGATACCAATTGTAACACCCACTTTTTCCCAATTCAAAATTATATAAACTTTACATGAAATCAGATTTTAGTCAACTAAAGTGAGCTGCTACATCAATAACCAAATATCTTTTCATTTATTCTAAAACGAGCAGCGGAAATAATTGTTTTGACATCAAATCGCCTAAAGGCATCATAGTTCAATCAAAATACGATTTATTAACTCAGTACTTAATCATAAGGAAGTTTGCTAAAAATCAAAAGAAATATTGATAAAAATCCCCGTTCCCGTTAAATATCAGAGCTCCTAGTACACTGACATCAACATCAAGCACTCCTCAAGTACCTGAATTATCTGTACTCCCGAAAAAGCACAGACGCAACAAAACAAACAAAAGGGGTGAGAAATAGTTTCATAACATAGCGGTGCAAATAACACCTCAAAGGATAACCATAAACCATACACATCAATTAACACAATCAATCCAACAAACAGATGCAATGTGACTCACTGACACAATGCAACAATGCGGTACCGACTTTCAACAATGGTTCATTAATTCGAACCCGGATGCATCGCTTACGCTCCACCGAGACACGATCATCCATGCACCAATGATTCACAATGAATCCGAATGATCACTTACGCTCCACCGAGACATGATCATTCCACCAAATGTGTATGCATATGCAGACTCAAACACATACACCATAATACAATTACGCATGAAAACATTCATGCCTTCACGATCCACATGATCCCACCAGTATTAATCACAACATTATATCATTCATGTTATGCATATTCCATAATCTCATAATTCAATAATTCATTACATTACTAACCAACTTATGCTACTTATACAACTCTCACTATTACATTCATTAAAGTTTGGTTATCAAGTCCTATAATTAGCACTAAACCTCAAGTTATTGTCCTAGAATACTCTTAGGGACTTATGCTAAAAGAATGGATGATAAAACATAAAAAAATTTCACAAAATTCCAAGATATAGGGGCCTGACACGGCCTCCCGTGTCCCCTGACACGGCCCGTGTCAGGTGCCATGAACATGCACCTCTCAAACAACAAAATTAACCAAGACCAGGGGGCTGACACGGGTGCCCGTGTCGTGTGACACGGCCCGTGTCACACTCACTGATGCCCATTCTCCAAAATTCTTCCCCTCATCCTCTTCCAGTGGTCTGACACGGCCACCCGTGTCCTGTGACACGGCCCGTGTCAGGTGGCTACGTGAAATTTCCACTTTTTCTTAAAAATCTCTCTTTTCCTTCCCCTCTCACTCCAAACCAAAGCCAATTCATTTTGACTTGATATTAGCATCCATAACAGTCCAATTTCAATACTTTATACCACAACACACTCATAACATCAATTATTCCTCTTCTCCATAACAACTATTCCTCAATTCATATAGCACACATTCAAGAACGATTCATCCAAGATTACCCCATAACAAATTATTGTCATAATAATCCTCATCAAATCGTAAACACAATTCAAGGATTCATAATCTATCACATACATATCACAATTTCATCAATTCCAAATCTTCACATATATGAACCCTAAGGGAGGAAGGATCTCCCAATTACCCTTATTGTGTTAATTCACCAATTATAAAACCCATTCTCCCCCCTTACCTCGAAATAGAGATGAGTTCTTCGAAATCTTGGTCTTGATGATCTACGATCCTTGACCTTGCCCTTCTTCTCCTCTTTCTCCAGACCTCTCTGTTCTTCGTCAAAATACGATGAATGAGGTTTGTTTCCCTAATTCCTCTTTTCATAAAATAACAATTCCACCTTTGCCCCTTAAACCTCTAACTAACCCTTTTATTTTATTTTATTTAAATAATAACAACATTATAATAATACACCTTATATTATTATTATTATTCTTATAAAATACTTTCTTCACCAAATATTCAATTATGCCATTAAATTATTTAATATTTATTTCACAAAAATAAATATAAAAATTAAGGCGTTACATAAAGCATCGGTCAGAATCAACTTTCCTCAGAAAGCAAGATGAGAAGAACGTCAAGGTCATACGGGTCATAGCAAAAGGGAAGCTCACTGAAGCGTCACCAACATTGGCAACACTTTCAGTTTTCTCAATTTGTAACAATCTCCTCATTTTAGGGGATTTGTTTCTTTGACTGTACTTGCCATTTCAGGGCACACAAATTAATAAAATCAGAGTTTTCAGTCACATTGCGTCTTGTCATTTTTGTTTCGTTTGCAAAATGTTCAATATCCATGATATGATACTTGCATAAAACAGATGTGCCTTTCTAAAATAAATGCTTGCAGGAAATATATTTACTTCTAGGAATATCTAACCTCCTATGACGGAATCTGGTAAGGGATGCCTCGGGATACTTGTACATTTCTTTGTTTTGACAGGATTGCAGTATCTGGAATACATTTCCTCAAGCAAGGTTGCCGAATCATTGTCTCCTCAGCACATCCTCCAAACAGTACCGGAAATACTTTCTCCCCATTAGAGTTGTCAAGCATCACTTCTCCAACACACTTCCTCCAGAGCAGCATCAGTAAACGCTCATTTCCCCAGCTGAGTTGTTAAGCCTCCTCATCCTCAGCAGGATCCTCACAAAACCTCCAGGAGGATCGTTCAGCGATCTTTTCTCCCCCAGAGTGCCTAATCTCTTATCTCCAACAAGGACAGGGAACCGTCTCCCCACAGAGCTCTAGCCTCTTCCAAGAAGAGCAATGTCTGAAATTCTCACACAACAAAGTGACGAAAGCTTCCTCATCCCCAGCTGGGTTATCTCACTACCGGATAGGTCTATCCTTGATTTAATCCCCAAGCAGGGTCATGCATCCTATCAAGATCTACCGATGATCTCATCCCCAGCTGGGATTCTCCTTCAAGCAGATCAGCCAGAGATCTCCACAAGCAATGGGATCCGAATCCCGGATCGGTATCTTTTGCATAGTCATAGCATTCGCATCATAAATCACCACAAAAGCGTAGCATTCCGTCTAAAAACGGAGCATTACGGCAAAAATCAAACATATTGCATGATCACAAGTCAGGTTCGGACCCGTCACCTGTAAATACCAACAATACCTCATCATCTATACAAAATACACCTCCCCACAGAAAGCCAAAGCGTCCCTTTGCACTCTCAATTACAAATACTTCTTGACACTCGTCTGTGTCATTTCCCCAGTAGAAAGCCAAAGCGTCCCCTTTGCAATTAGCAAGCACATGATCATATATACTTTCGACACTCGTCCGTGTCATATCATCCCCTACAGATATAAACCAAACCAATGCTAATACTTCTTTTGACACCCGTCCGTGTCACCTATCCCCAGCACGGTTGCCCAAACACTTGTTATAATATTTCTTCTGACACCTGTCCGTGTCATCCTATCCCCACAGGTTGCCGGAATACCTTTTACACACTCCTATACAAATGGTTGCTCATAACTTATACACTTTCTCTTTTGATACTCGTCCGTGTCACTTTTCCCCAGCAAGTTGAACACTCGTCCGTGTCTTGCTCATACTTCACTTATACAGATACTCGTCCGTATCATGTATACACTCATTCCCCGCAGACTCGACACTCGTCCGTGTTCTTTGTTAACCAATTGATACTCGTCCGTATCATCATCTCTGAACACGCGTCAGCGTTTGTTTCTACTGATACTCATCCGTATCACAGTCTTAAGGATGCTCGTCCGCATCTTTAATCTATATACCGCGTCAAGCACTTATACCTTTTATTTCTTGGATGTAAACACTCATCCGTGTTTACCATTCCTCAGCAAATCGCCAGTAGCAACTTTTTCTTCTAACCGACATTCGTCCTATGTCGTGTTACTTTCGGTAGCCGTACCCTGCCGGGTGATCGTCCTTCACCTATGGATGACCGTCCCTCATCCTTCCCCCAACGGAGTCTCCATTATTGGAACCCTCTTCTATCCGAAATTCGTCCTATGTCGTGTTACTTTCGGAAGCCATACCCTGCCGAGGGATCGTCCTTCACCTCAGATGACCGTCCCTCATCCTTATCCCCAACAGAGCAGCCGTCCCTTGCTAGGTGATCGTCCTTCACCTCCTGATGATCGTCCTTCATCATTGTATCCAATGGCCGTTCCCATCATTGATCTTGTTATCTGACATTCGTCCTATGTTATGATAAAACCCGAGAGCAGCCGTACCCTGCTAGGTGATCTTCCTTCACCTTTTGATGATCGTCCTTCATCATGCTTACCCGATGGTCGTCCTCCATCGTCGACTTTCTTCTATCTAGCATTCGTCATATGCTATGATAAAGAGCAGCCGTCCCCTGCTAAGTGATTGTCCTTCATCTTTGATGACCGTCCCCATCATTGTGTACTTTAATCCCCAGAAAACATTGTTACTTTACTTGATGGCCGTCCCCATCATAATTTCTTCATTTCCCCAGCTTGTTGGCCGTCCCCGTCATCGCCTGATTTACCGTTTATCCCCAGCAGTCGTCCTCTGCTCGATGGTCGTCCTCCATAACCCACACCTTGATAATCACACTTTACCTTTCCTTTTACAATCTATATCCCTTTTCTTCTTCTCCTCAGTGAGTGCAAATTTTGGACTGTCTTTGGTATTCAACCACAAGTTATCTTGTTTATCTGTTAATCAGGCGCTTACATCTTGCACAGCTAACTCATGTTTGAATAGGGGCAGCTGTAAACACCCCAAATTTTCCCTCACTAAGTTCACACCATGGCTTGTGATCTTTCATATTTGCATTATTTTAATCATATCACATCATGTTGCATTTTTGCTTCACTGCATTAGTTCAAGTTCATCTGCATCTAGGGTTTGTGATTTGAGCAATCCAAGATCCATCTGAGCCACTCCAAAGGTCATCAATCATCTCAAAGGGGTCCATGTATGTTCAATCATCATATTATGTCCTCCAAATATCAAGGAAGTCAAAAATCACAAGAACTGGCAAAACATGGGAGTAGAGCTAGGGCTTAACTGCACAGATGACCTGAAATTAGGGTTTTGGTTTCAGAGGCCATAACTCAAACTTTTTTGGTCATTCTTATTTCTAATGATCTCAATATGTTATAAGGATCATGCATATCAAGTTTGATGAAGAAATTCATTGTGGAAGTCATCTGATCACTGGGTAACTTCTTGAGCAAGTCAGAGCAAAATCAGGACATCTGAGGCCCCCCAACATGGAACCAAAGTGGATTTTTCATCAAATTGAAGTTATATGATCTTTATATGATCATTTAAGTGCTTAGAAGCTCACAAAATTGAAGAAAAATGAGCTAAACCAAAAGTTGCCAAAAATGGAAATGACTTTTAATGTAAACTTTCCATTTTGGGAAAGTTTTTCAACCTCCTCTTTCTCAACCAAAAATGCTTCAAATGAAAAATTATTGGTCATGAAAGTTGTAGATTGGATCATTCCCTTTTCAAAAAGTACAAGAACAAGATCTAATTCATTTTTGAACTCAAGTTATAGCTTGTCAAAGTTGGCAAAAATCACATAAATTTCAAGAATGCACCAAAAGGGATTCTTTGTAAAACCACTTGCCAAGGCTTTTTATGACTTCAAACACACTTCAATACATGATAACATCATAGTGCATTGCTTCTAGATCATAATTTCCCAAGAATTTGCAAGATCACATGCCTTGAACACCAAGATTTCTCAAAGGGGCCAAAACTTCACATATTTGCAAAACACCCCATAACTCTTTTCCCACATGCTGAATTGTCTCAAGAATGAATTTGTGGACTTCCTTGAAGTCAGCTGTGCATGGACATGCCCAAAGGCCAGCTGCATCCTTGCCCATACCTCAAGTACACAAGTTGGTGACTTTTTCGCAAGAAGGCCATACCAATCACAATAGGGCACAACCACTCCACATACCTATCACAACTTGATATGTGGACCAAATGCTGATCAAAGCACACAAGAACACAAGCTGAAACCTAAGAATCACCAAGTTCACAAAAACACTCCCTCTTGCAAAAACCTTCGAATCTCATAACTCAGCCACCCATTCTTCAAACAAACACCACCATTCATTTCTAAATCACTCACTGATCATAAACCACCCACAAAAACCGCCAAGAACACATCACAAACAAAATACGATTTTCTGACCAGTGGAGTACAAAATTACAAACCATCCATTCTCAAGGTCTTCCAAGCATTAAAGCTTCTTCAGGGAGGTCATTGGAGTCATCTTGCACAGAAGAAGCAGTCAGAAAGCTCCAAACTAAGAAGCTCCATCTTAGGTAGTCATTCGAATTAATTTTTTCAAAACTTCTATTTTATGTTCCATTAAGAAAAAGCATGCTTCACTGATGATTCTGAACTTTGTATTTTTGAAAATTGTGGAGAGATAAGTATTTACTAAGCTTCTGAAATTTTTGCCATTTTTGATGTTTCCTTCGAATCATGAGTTTGAGAGAAAAGAAATTTGTTTTGAGAGTGGATTTGATCTTAGGAGAGTGAAAGGAGTGAATCTGGAGCTTTAGAGCTCCAGAAAGTACCTAGGGAAGAAGTTAGGTTTTTTTCAGGTGAGGGTGTCACCGGAGAAGACGACCAGAGCTCTTCTCCGGTGACCTGAAAGTGATTAATGAGATAATTAGGGTTAGGGCTAGGTTTGAACGTGGACCATCAGATTTCCCCTTCCCGCGTGAGATGAGTGGCTGAGATCATTTCATTAACTTAATTTCTGGATTAAAAAATTAATTAATTAGGTTTAAGTGAGTTTGAATTCAGGCCTTTAGATCTGGCGCGCAGTCAACCCTAGCTAGCCCAGATTCAATCTCAGCCTCCCCTTTTGCATACTTCCATTTAATTCAATTTTATTTTCACATTTTCTTATTTATTTTGTACGAATTATTTAAAATAGTTAGAAAATCTCAAAAATATTTTTATTCAGCAATTTGATTTCAAATAATTTTCTTAACCCAAAAATATTTTTATTTTTATTTTTTGCATTTAAAAATAATTTTTTAAACATTTAAATGTTTATTTTAATTAATTAATGAAAATTAATTAATTAAAATATCATTTAGGTTTCTAAAAAATCCCAAAAAATTCATATTGTATCTTTAAACATTTAGAGACATTGTCATACCATCCACACAAATTTCTTTTTTGGTTTTGAATCACTTTTGATAATATTTCTTGAATTTAGGGTTCATAAAATCCTATTTTTGAACCCTAACTTCAAGAATTCTTTTCTGCCTAACCAAGAATGGTATGACCATGGTTCTTTTTGCATTGATCTTCATTTGACATGTAGTTTCTAGCATAATTTTTTCACAAATTTATTCTTCCTTTTTTAATTGATTTGCATTTTTTCCCTTTAGGTATTTTAAAACCATAGATAACTTAGAAAAATCATAACTTTCATTAGGTTAAGAGTTAGGTCTTCTCCTTTGGGGTGTGATTTCCATTTTCAATTTTTTATCTTGTCATTTGCTTCTGTTTTTGAGTTTTGCATCTCATGTTGCATGAAAACCCTAGTTTTGCATCTTCGTTTGCATACACCTTGCATATGCTTGCATCCATGAACTTTCCATGACATTTTATGCATTCACATGACTTCTAAGACATCTTAGGACACATTAGATTCATGCTTGATCATTTCTTCATCCATTTGCCTTGTTATGCATTCATTACATTCCATAAGCATTCATGAACTTTCATGCCTCTTACATGCTTCATTTGCATTCTCATCACTTGTATGATCATTCACAACTCTTGGAATACATTTGCATCATCTCTTAGCATCATTTACACCATTAATGTGCTTCTGGTTTTGGTTTGCATCCTTGCATTCATTTCATTTTCATTCCATTTCATTTCTTTATGCTAACTTTTCAGGTGGTAAGTACTTTGGGAAGTGAATTTGCCTTCACTTCTCACTTCTCTTCTCACTTATCTTCTCACCTCTTCTTTTATGCATCTTTTCTGCATTTTGTATTTGTATTAGAGTGAGCTTGCTCATTCATGTTCCTTCTTCACTTTATTTCTCCAAACAACTTATCTTCTTAAGTGAAGTAAGTTAGCTTGCTTCTTCTGCTTCTCCTCCTTTCATCTTGCTTCTCCTTGGTGGCTCTTCTTGAAGATCTCTTGCAAGCCTCATAAACCCTAGGAATACCCAAGCATGTTGACAATTAGGGTTTGATTAGTCCCCCATTAGTTTTACCTTTGTGTCATCTGTTGTGTCTCTCTTCTCATCTCTTAATCAGGGACTAAACCTTTAAGGTTTTAAGGCTTTGTGATTAAGGTTATGCCTACATCCTTATCTTAGGATGGAGTGTATAACTTTAATCCTAAGTGTTAAACCCTTAATGTATTTAAATCTCTTAATCAATACACCTAATGATCACTAAGACATCAAGCTTTTAACTTGGGCCTTGCATTAGGGTTCTAATTCTTCCTTAATTGGTTAAGAAGGACTAACCCTAGTGTTAATGGACAAGTCCCCCTCAAGTTTTCTTACAAACCATAAAATCCACTTCTTAACCTTACCATTAACTAAAATCCACTTTAATAAAGGTTTTGTTTTGTCATGAGGTTAATCCCTAATCATGGATTAAGTTGAGGAGCCTTCCTCAGCTTAAATGTTCTCATCTATTATCCTTCTATTATGATGGTGTAATGAGTCCATTAAATCCTTGATTATGGCTTAAAATCATTACTTAACACTAAACAAAAACTCCAAAAACATCTAAATAAATGCAAGTAGGTTAATGATCTTAATCCTACATCATGGTAATTAAGTGTGGTGTGTTTACTTCATACTTAAGGCATTCTCATTACCCCTAATCAGAGGGAAGATATGATGAGTTTACTAACCCTGGGTTTAGGCTGAAGCTCATTTTCTTATGACAAACAAAAAGCAATAAAAGATTGAAAACACAAAAACAAACAATAATCGTCTCCTCCGGGATTCTTTTCTCATCTCATTCACTCACAAACGAGAACTCGTTTCTTCTGTCTAATGCAAGACAGTTTGCACCTGAGCCAGACAGGTCACACACTTGAGCATAGACAAGTAGGCAGTTCACAAGTCAATTCATTTCTTCAGTCTCTTTGAGTCGAACTACGGTGTTCTGACTTCCTCATTGCACGAGAGGATACGTAGGCATAACTTAACTGTTATCGAACAAAAGTCTCTGTATACTCCCCCTTTCCTCCAGCATTATTCTTTAAGCCTCATTCCTGAGCAATTCATTTCACATCTCTTTTGCACTGACACCTGTACATTCTTTTCTAGCTTTTGCACACAGATAGCACTGACACTACCCCTTTAAACACAAACTTTCAAGCGTGGATCCCGTCGAGTACGACGGACAATCTGGGTGCTAATACCTTCCCAGGTTGTAACCAACCCCCTTTCTCAGTTTCTCTGGTTCGCAACCGTCTTATCCATCTTTTCTTAGGTTTATGCAGCATTACCTTTCCTTCGGGATAAAAATGCCTAGCTGGCGACTCTTTTCAGTTCATCTTCATTTTCTCCTTTCACCGACCGTTCGCGTCCGTACCCCTTCTTGCCTTGTGTCATTTGGTGGGAGCGACACTATCTAAAAAGGTTTGATCGTGAGTTTCTTATTTGGATTTATGTGTTTGTAGGTACAGTTGTCTAAAACCATTTGATGTTCACAATATTTTTTTATGATGGCAATACTATATGTCAAACGACATTATGTGAAATTTTTATCTATCAATAAGATACAATAATCTAAGATGTTTTTTGTGAGCTCAAGATATCAAGCCAGACAATGATGGTGTAATGCTCTAACTCTCTAAGGCTAATCATTTTCTATTAATGATAATTTAATGGTCTAATAAGGTGATTAGAAGCCTAATCCCCATAATTATACAAGACAACATGTTTAGAAATTTCAATTAATGGATAAGGGTATTAAGGCCTTTTTCTAGGAAAACTTTATAAGGCATGATGTGACTAAAATATTTAAAAATTCCTCATTTCATTTTTCTCTCAAAAAACTAGAATTTAAGAAAGAATAAGTTCCTAGAGAGAATGGGAGGCGCATGAGAGGAACACAAGGAAGAAATTCTTGGATCAAAGGCCATTTCTCTTTCATGCTGACTCTTTGAAGGTTTTCTTGGAGAATAAGGTTCAAGCAAGAAAGTTATCATTATGTTTTCTCATCATCATCACCCTCTTATTCTCTTCTCTAAAAAAATCCAAATTCTAAACCTAAAAGGCGGGTTCTAACTAGTTTGATTTGAGGAATTTAGCACCAAATTAAGTATGGTATATTGGGTGGGATAGGTTAGCATGAATCTCTACGATGGAAAACACTTATATTCACGGTTGTGAAAGCCCTATAATCACGGTTGAGAAACCGTGGTGAGATAATGTGTGGTTACTAAGTAGACTATTTGCAGCCACTGTCTATTGGACGTGGTGATAAACTGGAAAATGTGTTACATATAACCAAACTTGTAATAAAAAATCGTGGTTATAAGTCAACCCAATTTTTCATTTTTGCCACATGTTTTGCCTAACTACAATGATAACTTAAATCATAATTTATAATATTAAATATTGTTAACACAATAACAAGAATAACAAGAACAAGGACAATAACAATAAGAACAATAACAACAACAAAAACAACAACAACAACAACCACCACAACAAGAACAATAACAAGAAAAACAACAACAACAACAATAACAACAACAACAATAATAACAACAAAATCACATCTTTATTTATTGGCTCACTACTAGAGTCTTTAACCTTGGTGAGAAACATACCAAGAAAATTTGACACAAGATGAACAACAACTATTTTGTAACACCATATGGATTAAATAGGTCGAAAGAATGAGGTACCTTAAAAGTTCTTCAATGGTGATGGATATTAGAACCTATACAAAGAAAAATAGAAGAAAACATATAAATAACATGGAAGAAAGCATATGAAGAAAGATAAAGAAGAAGTAGTGTTGAAATTGATTTTCTTTTATTATGAAGAAGAATAAACAATTTTGTGGAAAAAGAAGAAAGATGTAAGAGAGATGTTATGGTTTTTCTTTGAGAGAGACAATTATCCTCTATAGAAGAGAGATAACTTCACTTATATATGAGTAACATCTTTCACCATGGTTGATACTAAATACTGTGATTAAATGTAAGTACTTTTCACAACGGTTTATGTTAATAATCGTGGTGATAGGTATTTTGGTATATATATATATATATATATATATATATATATATATATATATATATATATATATATATATATATATATATATATATATATATATATATATATATATATAAGGACAAACCCTTTTTCTAACAAACAAATAGAAAATTATTGGTGTTGAGATTTGAAGCGTGTAATATTTCATCTATCACCACAGTTGGTATAACTAACTGTGATGAATAGTCTTGTAATAAAAAAAATAGTTATTATTATAGTTGATTAGATGGACATAGTAATATAGTGTTACCAAATGTATATTTTGTAGTAGTGAATTATGACTATCTTGCTAGAATTCTTGTGTGTGATTGTGCTAAACATGAATTATTGTGCGAAAATAATGCATTCCCTATTTAAACTCCCAAAATGTGTTAACTTGAACTCTCATTATTTTGGGTTTATAAGATTTTTGAGGTAGTTGCATGAGATAAGTTGTATCTTTGCATAAGCATGATAAATTGACTGTGCAAATAGATTTCATGTTGTTGTTGTGATGAAAATCTGAATCATTAAATTATGTTGCACATATCATGTATTGGTTGGATTAGATTTGTACTTTAATGCAGATCTAAAGGATTTAAAGGCATGAAAATCACTCAAAGGGAGAATGAACAAAATTTTGGGTTGGACACAACCCATGTCACCTTACACCGGATAATTGTGTCCCTATCTGATTTTTATATGGTGTATGCTTGAGTCAGGCATGGTCCATGTAAGCTAACACAACCTAGTTGTGACCACCTCTATTTTTGTTATGGGAGAGGTGTTTTGATCATAACATGGAATTTGTTCCCTGACATGGGTAGCCTATGTTGGCACCCCAGATTTCCTCAAATGTTGTATTTTCCAAGCCAAAGTTTGTAATTATTCATGTATCATTCGTTATGATTAAAGGTGTGAGAGTGTCTTCTAAGAAAACTAACGAAAATCACTTGGAAACTCACTAAATATTGATACACTACGTGAAACCCTAGTTGGTTTAAAGCGACATATAGTTATCATGATATTATAACATGAGAGATCAAGTGCAGTAAATTATACTGGAAACTCTTGATAATCATATGTGATAAGTAATGTAAATCATTACGGATGAAAACATGTAAAAGAATATCGTTGATTGACATTGATAGTAAGAGAAATATCTCTTAGTTTAATTAATTATGATAAATCAATGATAATAATCCTAATGAGTGTGTGTGGATTTCTTACCTAATGAAAATGATTTGGTAAGTGAGGAAACCCTAGGATAAATATTGAATATCCTGGAAGTTAAATGACATTTCGAAACTCGCTAAAGCCAATATAACGATTCTTAGAAAAGTGAATCGAATATGTGGAAGTATTAATTCCTATGGCTTGCCTTAATTGTAGTTCGAAATATAAGAGAGTAAGACTCGAGAGAAGGAAGGCATGTAAACCTAGAAGAAAACACCTTGAGGGATACAATCCCAAAATAAGGAAGGGTGGTAAACCCATAAGACCTCACATTGAGGGATACAATCCCAAAATAAGGTAGGCAGGTAAACCCAGAAGACCTTACCTTAGTGGGAAGAGGATAATCATTTGTTAAGGACATTTGAAACATTAGCTAGGCTAGAGCTTCATCAAAGACTTTGACATAGATGAAATAACCTTTGACTTTCCTTAATTTTACAAAAAGGCACATGAATGTAGTGCTAGTAAAAAACAATATGGATGGAGAACCTTGTAGAGCCGATCAGACTTATAATACAGTCTAGAACTCACTCAGATGTAATATCTTACCTTATTCATGTTGTATACTTTCACGTAGTTCAAGGAAAAATAAAAGTAAAGGTGAAATGGCATGAATACCCGAATATAATGATGCTTCATATTTTCATTCCGTTGTGTGATCTTTTGTTGTTTTATTCATAGATTGATATACCTCTGTTGTATTTCATGTACCATATATTGTATTATTTTGTATAGTACATGATTCAAGATGTCAGTTAGACACTTATGTAGGTATTTAGTAACAAGTTAATGTTTCAATCAAAACTATTCTAGACATGTATTATTTTTGGGGTGTTATAATTAGTATCAGAGTAGGTCGATTCTCGACCCAACCATTGGACATATTAAGTAAGTCCTTTATGCCACATGTTTGTGTTGTCAGCATGATCCATAAAGTCTTATTATATAGTGTTAGGCCTAATCAACTTTATTTTTATGTGTAGGAGATACATGATCATGGATGAACAACACAGAGGTCGTGAGCGACCTTGTAAATGTAGGAAATCAATGGTCCCAATTCATGCAGTAGATACAACGACAACATAACAATTTATTCTACAAATTATGCAGGAGATGCAAGATCATTCACAACACCAACCCCTCAACAAAATTTGGGAAGTGAAGGCTTTCGGTAATTCTATATGATGAACCTTCCAAAGATTGAAGGTGGTTTAAATCCTCTCTTGGTACATGATTGGTTAATCGATATGGAAATAATGTTTTAGGTAGTTCAATGCAGTAAGGAGGATAAGGTGACTTTTTCCATGCACATGTTGAAAGGTCCATCAGCAAGGTGGTGGGTTGTTGCCTCAGCCTATATGACCACTCAAAGAATTCCTAAGGTATGAGAGAGTTATAAACCAGTTCTTCTAGAAAAATGTTTCTCTGACTGTTCGCAAGCTCATAAATATTTTGAGCTCCGTAAACTCCATAAAAAAGTATGTATGTAGTTGAATATGGTGAGAAATTTGAAGATATGTATGCTTACTCCAATTAAGTTGTTTATTCGCCAGGTGAGAAATGGAAAATAAACGAGTTCATGTTTAGTTTGCGAGGTGAAATTGTGCATTGTGTTAGTCAACAACGGTTTGATACTTATGTTGAACTATTGCAACAATGTTATATGGTAGAGAATAACTTGAAAATGATCTGAGCCGAGAAAGAGTAAGCCACACAATAATATAAAGTGTAAGGAAGAGCTAGTCACCAGTTGAATCCCAAAGGATCTCCATCAAAAGGAAAGTAAACTCATGGGGAAGATAAGTTCAACCTCCTTAATGTGTCAACTACAAGAAGTATCATTTTGGGGAGTGCTAGAAGGAAGTTTGGAGATGTTACCGATGTAAAAAGCAGGGCCATATAGTAAAGGCTTGTCCATATCAAGGGGCACAGGAAAAAGGGTCATGTGAAGTTTACACCTTGGGTGCTAAAAAGGCCAAGGATAATAGTGAACTAATAATTGGTATTTGTTACTTGATTAATTATCCCTTGTTTGTTTTATTTGATTGTAGAGCATCACACTTATTTATTTTGACTAAGTGTGCATGATGAATTGGTTTAAAAGCCATTCATTTTCCTTCTCTGATGGTTGTCACCACCGTGACAACATAGAACCTAATGGATTTGAGAAAATTGTTCAATATATGTTAATTGTTGTGTCTTCTTGATTGATCTTGTATGTTAATTGTTTAAGAAGAATGATGTAGTTCTGGTAATGGGTTGACTATCTTCTAATTCTGTGTATATCGACTGTAAGGAGAAAGTAATTTTCATTCCTACCGAAGAAGCTACTCCAGATGATGTAATGACCACTCTACTAGAAGGTATGATTAATATGATAAATTTCTAGTTCGATAAAGAAAAATTATTTCTTTTGATTCACACCATGGATTCAATTGAAAATAAATATATCTCGATGAATCTAATAGTATGTGAATTTCCATAAGTTTTCCCAAAGGATGTCACTTCTCTACCTCCTAAATGAGAAGTGGAATTCTTCATTGATCATCTCGAGAAATGCTCTAATTTCCATTGCTCCATATCGAATGTGTTCGATCGAAATAAGAGAATTGAATATCTAATTGGAAGAGTGATTAGAAAAGCATTTCATTCGCCCGAGTGTATCTCATTGGGGTGCACATTCTTTATTATTGAAGAAGAAAGATGGTGGAATTAGTGTGTACATTGACTACCATAAATTAAAAAAGACCACTATAAAGAACAAGTATCCTCTACCTTGAATTGATGACCTCCTATATTGATTGAAAGGATCACATGTATTCAAAAAAAATGATTTAAGGCCAGGATACCATCAACTTTGAGTGAATACCTCCAAAACTCTAAAGACCGTATTCTGGACTTAGTATGGTCATTATGAATTCTAGTTAATACTTTTCGGAGTGACCAATTCCCTTGTAGTATTTATGGATTACATGAACCAAGTTTTTTAACCATATTTAGATCAGTTAGTGGTAATCTTTATGAATGATATTCTTATTTTCTCCCATACTCCACAAGAACATGTAGAGCATCTAAGGATTGTATTGTCAATTTTGCGAGAAAAGAAACTCTTTGCAAAACTCGGTAAGTGTAAGTTCTGGATATCATAACTGAAGTTTCTTGGTCATTGTTCGAGCGATAAAGTAGTAAGAAAAAGTTAAGTTTGGAAGAATTTAGGGGTTTATCATATCCACGAGGATCGGTGCGAGGGAAAGAACATCGTTCAATGGTATCTATGTTTCTAAGCTTGTTATGATAAGTTGGTTGATGGATCAACTATACAAAAGATAAAAGTGGAAAATATAAAGATGAAAAATGTAAAGTAAAAACTTAAAATAAATGGAGCCTTGATGGGATTGGGATTTCATCAATCGATGACACATGCATTCTTCTAATCGGTTAAACACAAATCAACCATTCATCTAATACCCTCACGTATCACCCATAACAGAGATTGTGTCTAACGCAACGTCGAGAGAACAAACATATTGTCTCATTAGTGATGTCTCACACAATTGAATGATACACAACATTAAGAACTGATACTCACGCAAATGTTAAACCTAAATCTATGTCCAGAGTCTAGAACCTAATAGATAATAATCCTAGATCCAGATATGAGAAGTATATGCCTATAGCGGTTCAAATCAATGTGTAAACAAGTAAACAAGGATAAAATCCATATCAGATAAATGATTGATTCATATAAAATGCCATGATCAGAATACATACATATGATTAACTCTTTTACATGCATTCCACTAATTTAATAAATATGTGAGCATAGTTCTTCATCTCTATTATCACGCATCCTCACAATATTGTTCATCTAAAAAATGTTATTGTGGTTTTTACCATGTTAATTGCTACTCATGCTAATAATTAACACAATAAAATAAAAGTGATACTTGTGAATTTCTACTCACAAAACCATGTCAAGAGTTTTCTCATTAATAGATGAATATCTTGGATCTAAGATTTGAAAGAGTTTTGTTAAGACCCACAAATATGAAATCATAGATAACATCAATATTGAATCAAAACTAGTTCACAATACAAAGATTAGAGGAAATACATGAGGTGTCGAAAGATTACATCTTACCCCAACAAGAGATCGAAACACTTACTCGAAGATCAAACTCTGAGTTGCTTCGATTTATGCTTCTCCCTCTTAGGGTTTGTGTTTCTCTCTTTAAAATATACATGGAATAAAGAGAGATAAAGTTCTGAAGTTGAAAATATAAGTTATGTAAAAGTTGTTTTCAAAAAGTACACGAAAGTACTTATATAGTGTTGCACCCCAAACTTTTCCCTAATTATTTTCACCAATAATTGGCTTATGTCTCACACATGTGCATTACATTAGGTAATGTTCACAATCAAGCATATCATTGGTTTTCTCAAAGCATGGGATCAGAAGATTCTTCGAGCTAGGGTTTCTTAAAATTTTGAAGTTTATTTCACTCAAGTTAGGAGATGAAATTTGGAGATTTGTCATCATAGGTGTTTATTTCAATACTCACCAAGTTCCCAAGCGAATATTTGTTTCTCAACATCTAGACATTAACCTGGTATTCAAGTTTTTATGGTTTGAGTTGTCGTAAGAATGAGTTGTGGTACAAGATACGGCTGAAGGTTTTAAACATGGCCAAGGCTATTATTTCTCTTGTTACTTGACATACAAGTTTGGCTTGGACTGAAGATTTGAATCAGAATTAGGGTGCATAGAATTGAGGATTTACTCGGAAGGTTTTAAGACATCAATATTTTTTTTCCGTTCTCGAACTCAAAATATTCAGATCATGCAGTTAAGTCATTTCAAAGTGACATAATTTCCTTTTGGCTATTGTGAGGAGTGATGAGAAGATCCATTTAATTGGTTGTTGTAGTGATAAAGGCTTGCTCCAAAAAAATACCAAGGGAATGATTTTTAAGTCCTATTATTTGTAAGATTGATTTCACTGTCATGTTTGGATTATTCTCAAGTTTTATTCCCAATCCATGTTTGAACCGTGTCATGCCAAGTTTAGAAGTCCAAACCATGTATCAGAATTTCCAAGAATACTAGAGTTTTTTTGCGAGTTGTGAGATTGTTTTATTTAAGTTTTGTTTCAGGTTAGTTTTAGGTGATAAGGTCATGAATAACTTCAAGTACAAATTTCAATCGTTCATTAGGAATTATTATCACAACATAAAAGCTTCAAGTGCAATATTCATTCAAAATTGGACCTTTTACAATTACATGTTTGATTACTGGTACAAGTAATAAGACCTAGGATGCTAATTATAAAATGCAAATAATTTGACAAGAGATAACAATTCAAGACCTACCCTTTGTAGACAGTACCACCACTAGCCTCCATTTGTGTGCTCCAAGTTTCCTTTACACAAAGAAGCACACCAACCTGCTTGTTAGTCTTGTACTTTCAACAACTACAAGCCCCAAGCCTATCACTAGAACAAGCAAAAGAACCTGTACATTGAGGAAATATCAGTACAAACAGGACCATAAAGGACTACATGAGTTAAAAGGAGTCAACGAAAACCAAGATTCAACCCAAAACAAACTGATTAAGTCGAAAACCAACTGGTTCAATTCAAATCAAATAAATTTTTTTCAGTATGAGGATATTAGCATAGATAAACAGAACACTCTGACTATTTTATGAAAAACCTTTGGACATAAAAAAGGGTACTAGCAAAAGGCAAACTTTCAGATTGAAAACCCTAAGGGTCTTACTATAAAAACCAAGGTGATGTTCATCAAAGGGGGAAGAAAGAACCCTAGTCGTGCGAAAAAAACCTAACGGAATCCGAAATAAAGAAACAGAAGAAGGAATATAAGCAGAAGTCGAAGAAAAAGGAGAAAGCTTCTTTTGAAGGAGCTCTTCAAGAGGTATTTTTCTGTTCTCCGATTTGGACTCGTATGGTGATTTGTACTTGTCATTTGTATTATGCCTCTATTTAATGTATTTCTTCCAAATCTTTCGCTTTAGACGTTAGAATACTTCATTATATGCTTGAATCTTGAATTCTTGTTGAGTTTTGCTGAATTTCGCAAACTAGGGTTTCGTTGATTTGGGGGTTCGATCTGTTTGTTTGAGAAATTTTTAGGGAAAATTGATCTCAGATTCGGGTAAAGGGGATAAAATAGAGGGGGGTTTGTTTTTGGTTTTTGTTATTTCGAGGTGATGCCGCCGGAGAACCGTCATGATTCATCTTCTCCGGTAAGGACTTAAGTTTACAGCGACCTTATTTTTGCAAATGTGAAGGTTATATATATAGAGAGAGATAAGACGAGGTGAGAGAGAGTGAAAGACGATTTGTTTTAACATCTGTTTCTTTTTTTACTTTTTGTAAGAGGACTTGTAACGTTGCGTTGTTACTGGCGGCCTGGCGGTGACATGTGTCACTGCTAAGGAAACTTGTCACCGACCAAGTGACTTCCTTATGTGTGATCCTATGTGTATCTCCTACTTCCCTATAGTGCGCCATCATCTTTCATCCCCCATGATCTCAGTCAACGATTTTCCTTTATCCCATTTGACGATCCTGATCTTCTTTTGCGCTCAACAGAGTTGACTGAGGGTTCTTGGTGGATCCCAGGCACCTTTAGGCTCCCTTCTCATGGGCCTGGATACGTTTTTTGCACACTCCCCTTTTTTTCCTTATAAACCTGGCCCATTAATCGTTTCTTTTTTATAAAAAAAACTAAACTTTTTTCTTATTATTACTTTCTTTTATATTTCTTTTTTTATTTATTCCAAAACAAAAAGAAATTATAAAAAACTTTTTTGTATTAATTAATTATTTTAAATAATTTATTATGTTAATTAATTTTATTAAATAATTTTATTTTAATTTAGTAAACTAATTATCCTTAGATTGATTTTATTTATGTAGTATATGCTTGATTATAATTGCTTACGATGTGTTATGTTTACGTTCGTACGATATATTCTCGCATTACGACTATGTTTTGTCAAGTAAAAAATGAATACGTGCACATTAAGAATAATTGTTTCAAAAGATAATTTAATTCCTTGGTCCAACGCCAAGTAAATACTTCCTTCATTACACTCCATACACACATAAGTCGGTCATTTTTATGATCGCCATCTGTATAATTTTACACGTCACAATACAAAAATAAAAATACGATTTTTATCAAATCATCAAAAACAAACAACGAAAGAACTGAACTTTTGGAATCTAGCATTCCTTGGGTTCTTGGATGATTAATCTTAAGGTTAGCCCTTGGGTTGTGATTTATCCAACCTTTCGCTTATAAAATATTCAACTTCTTAAAATATCATCATAATAAAATAACGAAAGAACTAAACTTTTGGAATCTAGCATTCTTTGGGTTTTTGAATGATCACTCTTGAGGCTAGCCCTTGGGTTGTGCTTCGTTCGCTCATTCATTTCTAAAAAAACTTAAACCATTAAACTCTTAATTCACATATTAATTAACGAAAGAATCAAACTTTTGAAATCTAGCATTCCTTGGGTTCTTGAACGATCGCTCTTGAGGCTAGCCCTTGGGTTATGATTCATTCAACCTTTCACCTCAAAAACACTTAAGACTTCCCAAAAGACCAGACATGATTTATCTTCATAGGAGAGATATTTCTTATATCCCTACAAATATAAATCAAATCTTTCAAACAATTATTCTCAAAGGAAGAATGTGGCATTGCTTGTCGATCCTTATATCCACGTTTAAAGCTTCTTCCGCTTTTATTTTTCTCCTCAAATGTTTGTGGTAGAATAGGAGAGACATCTTCCTTAAAGATGACGACTTGTCTCCCTCTTTTAAATACAACTTAAAATCTCTCCGACAAATACAAAATCATTTTCATAATTAATTAACGAAAGAATTGAGTTCCGGAGTCTTTCATTCCTTGAATTCTTGGATGATCGCTCTTGAGGCTATCCCTTAGGTTGTGATTCATCCAACCTTTCGTCTCAAAACACCTTAATCAAGATCAAACAACTTTCCTAAAATAACTTTGTTTAGATCCTTGCTAACGTGCATATAAACTAGTGCTTAAGCCTCCTCGAGAGTGGACTAGCCAATGTTTAGAAGTTAGCACGCGAACTAAGTACTTGTTCGTTTAAAAAATACAAACCAACAAACCGTAGTTTCACGAATTGCGAAGATCTGACTTTCCCATTACACAAGGGAATATGTAGGCACAAGGATTTCAATCCTTGGCGAGCACACTAATAACAAAAATTAACTATATCCCCATAACAAATAATAATTAAAAAATATTTCTTTTCCCTTAAAACAAGCGATCTTAGAAAACCTTTACCATTAGAAGAAGATAAATAATATAAGTTAACATTCACGCACATATTAGACTAAGAGGTTCCCGTTGAGTACAACGGACATGAGGGGTGCTAATACCTTCCTCTTGCATAACCGACTCCAGAACTTAGAATTTTGGTTCCGATGACCATTACTTATCCCTAAGGTTTTATCGATATTTACCTTTTCCATTCACTTAGGAATAAAATTAAATTCGGTGGCGACTCTGTTTTTTTTTCTGCATCCATTGCGAGGATCATATTTTTCGAGGTATGACAGCTGGGGACTCAGCTGGGGATTTAAACCACCTTATGCATAATAGAATCGAGCCTAACTTAGCATAGTTTGAGCTTGTTTGCTGACTTGTATTGATTGTCTTCTTTGTTTACTATTGTTGTTTTATATGCTTGTTTATTGCTTTCTTCTTTATAATGCTCATTATCATATTTGCCTCTTGGATCCTGGGTTGATATCACAAGTGAAGCTTTATACCTGAGCTTTGGAAGAAATAAGAGGGAACACCTAAGCTAGAATTAGAAGTTATTAGTGTTAGTCTCCAAGGACTCGCTTCTTGAGGGCCTATCATGAAAGCTCCCCCAGAGAGTAGACCTATTCGTAGATCTTGTCGTAATGCGGCTAGCCTGCCGCATGACTTGATTCATGAAAGGGTTGTGAATCTGGGACCCACTCCTAGAACCAGTTTCGATGTTGGTAGTTGCATAGTGTTATTCTCCAAAGGCTTGCCCCTTTGTGAGTCTAGCATGAGAACTCCACTCAAGGTAGACCTTATCATCATTATCGTCATAATACAGCTAGCCTGTGACAGGATGTTAGTATGATTAGCTTCTGTGACCTTGAGTACCCTTAATCCATCGTTGTAGAAGTTATTCTGTGAGTGGGCCTTATAGGTAAAGAACATAGAACCAATCTTTTAGAAGCTACATACTAAGAGGTTTCAAGTTACTTGTGATACCCCAGATCCAAACATTATGCATCCATCATCATTTAGCATGCACATCATGACTTACAAACTTTTTATTTTAGGGAATCATTTATTTTATCTTGCATTCAAAATATCCATGAATACAGAAAAAAAGGAAGACTTTGCAGTTAAAGGCCACTATGCCAAACACGATTGTCCTTATGGATTGTTTAGAAAAGTAGCCATCTTTTTATAAAAAGGGCCTTAGAAATAAGATTTGGTCAGATACTCAATCTTCTTGAAGTCAACATATAGACTCCATCCCTCACGGCCCTGACAAAATTTTATGATCCTATGATGCAGAGCTTTCTATCCCAAGATATTCAGTTGACGCCACCCTTAGGAGAGTTTGAGGGTTTTCTGGGATTTTCCATGAAGGGTAGGGAATCCTAGACTATAATCATTCAAGGACCTGAGGCAGGAGAATTAGCAGAAGCTCTCCAGATTCATGTTCCAATAGCTAAAGCCAACTGGAAGAAGAGGGGAGAATTTTGGGGCTTCCAGAGGCCTTGTTTGGAAAGAGAGGTTAAGAGATTGATGAAGGAGCATCAGTGGGCTGTTTTAGTAAATGTGTGAGCCCTTCTCATATATGGTTAATACTGTTTCCAACTTTCGAAGAATTTAGTGATTCTGTGACGATCAATCTATTTTGGGCAGTATGGAAGAAGGGTCAAAGTCCAATGTATCTACTTCTGGCATATGTGTTCTATAACCTTCACCTTCTCCATGAAAATAAAGGTAATTTCTTAGCCTTTTGTTTCCCTCAACTTTATAAATGGATTGTTTCTCATATCTTCAAACGCCACTCATTAGTTCCCAAAATGACAAGTGGAGAATGGTCTCAAATGTTGGTCTCTCTCACTGAAAGGAACATCACTTGGTATCCCAAAAAATTGAATGTTGATGAGATCATTATGAGTTGTGGAAATTTCCGAAATGTGCCACTGATGGGATCTAAAGGTTGCATTAGTTATAACCCTATTTTGGCTATAAGACAATATGAGTATCCCATGTTGGGAAAACCTGAGGACGTGGAGTTAGAAGAAATGATCCTCCATTATAGGGGTACTGAGGATCCATCACTACTATACCAGATATGTCGATCCTGGGAAAAGGTTCATACCATAGGTTCCGATTTAAGGAAGAGAGATTGTGTAGCAAGGATGCCATACCGACAATGGGTTATAGAAAGGGTCAAAATTGTCAAATTACCTTTCTATGTGGAAGCACCTTCTTGGCCCCCTGCTCCAGAGCCTGCACCAGTTTCATTTGAAGAAGTAGAAGAGCTTAGAGCAAGGATAGTAAGCCTGGGGAAAGAAAATGAAGAGCTTAGTTCAAAACTGCAACAGGTTACACATGAGAAGAACAACTTGAAATATGACCTCACTCGGAAGACTACCCAGCTCGAAGCGGTTCAAGAAAGGGCTGATGAGGAAGAGAAGAAGAATAATAATGTCAAAGGTTGTCTGGATCAAACTTATAGTCGAGTAGATCACCTAAAAAAGGATCTAAATAGGGTTTTCAAGTAGAGTGCGGACAATGAATATTGGTACTTTCATGCTACTCAAAAGACAAAGAATGTAAGGGATGAGCTTGGGGAAAAATCAAAGAACTCACTACAACTCTTAACCAGGAAGTAGAAAGTTCAAGACAAGAATATGAGCTTAGAATTCAAGCAATGAGTGTCTCTAAGTTTACATTAGAGGACTGGAACTCAGAATGCCAAGAAGTGGATAACGCTGAAAGAAATGCTCAGCATTGGAAGAACCAATATGAGATTCTGCTCAATGACCGCAACATCTGGGAAGCGGCAAGAACTGAGGTGCAAGGCTGCTTCTAATGATACAAACAGGCTATGCGCATTCGAATTGAAGAAAGGGATATGTACCGTAATAAGCTTAATAGGCTTATTGAGTGGTACAACCAATAAGCTGAGGAGTTACCTTTCAGGATTTCAATGGCGAGAGGAGAGTTTAAAGATAATGAATCTTACCCGGTGTCGCTCCACGAATTTTCATCCCAGTGCAAACGCGAACCGTCGGTGATGTTGGAGGTTGAGGTTGAATAGAGTCGCCAGCTAGGCATTTTTATCCCGAAGGAAAGGTAATTCTGCATAAACCTAGAAAGATATGGATAAGACGGTTACGAACCAAAGAGACTGAGTAAGGGGGTAGGTTACGAACTGGGAAGGTATTAGCACCCAGATCTTCTGTCATACTCGACGGGATCCACGCATACCTGATTGTGTTTAAAAGGGGAGGAAGTGTATGTGTTAACTGTGCATAAAAAGCTAGGGCAAAAGGATGTATAGAGTGTTAGTGCAAAAAGGAAGTGAGTGCTCAAAACTGAGGCTAAGGAAAGAGAAACTGGGAGGAGGAGATAGGGGGAAAGACAAAGAGACTTTTGTTCGATAACTGATAAGTTATTCCTACGTATCCTCTCGTGCAATGACGAAGTCAGAACACCGTAGTTCGACTCAAAGAGACTTAGATGATTTTGTGAACTGCTTTCTTTTCTATGCTCAAGTGTATGACTCGTCTGGCTCGAGTGCTAACTGTCTTGCATTAGACGAAAGAAACAAGTTCTCGTTTTCAGAGTGAGTGAGATGAGAAAAGAATCCCGGAGGAGACGTTTATGGTTTGTTTTTGTGTTTTCAGTTTTTTATTATTTTTGGTGTTTTGCATAAGATAATGAGCTTAAGCCTTAATCAAGGGTTTGCAAACTCATTATATCACCCCTGATTAGGGATAACGAGTCTGCTTAAGTATAAGATGAAAATCTCAACTTAATTACCCTAATGATGTAGGATTAAGATCATTAACCCACTTGTGATTATTAAGTGTTTTTTGGATTCTTTTTCTTTCGTGTTAAGTAATGAGTTCAATCTCTAATCGGGGATTAGTGAACTCATTACACCATCCTAAGAGAAGGATAATAGATGAGAACACTTAAGAGGAGGAAGATACCTCAACTTAATCCAGGGTTAGGGATTAAAATCATTATATAACAATCCTTTATTAAAGTGGATTTTAATTAAAGGTTGGATTAAGAAATGGATTTTATGTTTGTAAGACTAAACCTGAGGGGGACTTGTCCATTGAACACTAGGGTTGGTCCCTCTGAACCAATTGGCAGAGATGTAACCCTAATATAAGACCCAAGTTACAAGATGAAGTCTTAATGATTATTAGGTGTTTTGATTAGGAGGTGTAAGCAAATTAAAGGTTTGACACTAAGTATTAAAGTTATACACTTCATCCTAAGATAATGATACAGGCATAACCCTAATCCAGAGTCTTAAAACTTTAGTTGTTTAGCCTTGATTATGAGATGAGAAGCAGAGACTCAAGGAGACTCAAAGGTAAAAACTAGGGGAGACTATGTACAACCCTAAAGTTATCATTCTTGGATATTCCTATGGTTTGTGAGGCTTAAGAAAATATCTTCAGATGTCCACCAAGGAAGAAGAAGCAGATGAAAAGAGAAGAGGAAGGAGAATAGGTTACTTACTTCCTAAAGAAGTTAAGTAACCTAAGAGAAAGAAAGGGAGCAAGAGAGCATAAGTGTCAAAATCACTTCAAAGACCAAATAAAGATGCAAATGGAGAGATAAGAAGAAGTTGGATGTGGAGGAAAATCCACATCCTAAACAACTTACCTGAAGCCCCTGAAATGGTTAGTATGGATGCATAAGACGTGAAACAAAAGGAAATAAGGAAAATGAAGATGCAATGATCAAGACCAAAATTGCAAACACAATGCAAATGTGTTATGAAATGATGCAAAGACATGTACGATGTTTATGTATGATCATACAAGAGATGAGATGCAAAGGGAGGCATGTTAGAAGCTTGAAATCACATGAATACACATAAGAAGTAATGGATGCAAAGCATACCAAATGGATGCAAAAATGATAAACCAATGTTCACACATGTCCTAAGGTATCTAAGATGACATACAAATGCATGAGATGTCATGACAAGTTCACATGATGAAGGTATGCAAAGATGAATGCAAATGAACATGGCAAATTAGGGTTTTAAGAAAGTATGAGATGCATATGACCAAAATAGAAGCAAAACATATGATAAAAAATTGAAATTGCAACCAAATGAACCCTAAATGCACATAAGATCACTCCCCAAATATGGAAGTCAGAAGCTATACCAAAGTCAAGTTATGGTTTTTCTAAGTTAAGCTAGGGTTTTGGGTACTTCTTCATGAAAAATGCCAAACAAATAGAAAATGAAATGCAAAAATATGAGTTAAATGCCCTAGATATTATATGCAAAGTATGAAAGAATTCAAAAAGAACCATACACAAACTCATCTTGGTTGATCAGAAATGAATTTTTGAAGTTAGGATTTGAAAAATAGGAAATTTGGAAACCCTAATTCATGGTCAATTGTCAAAATATGATCAAACCCTAAAAGAAATTTGTAAGATGAGTTTGTAAATTGTTCTAAATGTGTAAGAATGCTTCATGATTTTTTTTGTGATTTTTAAATACCTAAAAACATTTTTAATTAATTAAAATGAATTAATTAATTAAATAATACAATTAAATGATTTAAAAATATTTTTAATGCAAAAAATAAAAAAATGAAAAATGTTTTTGTGTTTTTAAAATTATTTAAAGTGAGAATGCAAAAAAATCATATTTTTAGAAAATATTTTACTATTTTAAATAAATGAAAGAAAATAAAATGAAATAATAGAAAATAAAAATGTAAAGTATGTTGAATGGATGGCTAAGATTGCACAAGGACTGGATCTAGGGCCAGGATTGCAAGTCACCAAGACCAGGAGTATGAGGATCTAAGGGTCTAGGTTTAAATATGTGATTCGTGCGTGATCCAATGACTATGATTTGTCCTGAGTTAATTAATTATAATTAAGTTAATTAATTAAAATTAGGGTTAAGTGAGTTATCTGGACCGTTCGTACACTAATTAAAAACAGATCCTAAGGCTGATATTCAATCTAGGGACTTAAACCCTATTTTTCCCTAATGATTTTCAGGTGACCGGAAATAAGCTCCGGTCATCTTCTCCGGCCAGCCAAATCCCCAACTTCACCTACAAGCTACTAAAATGCATTAAACCTTCCCAAAATCAAACCCCAAACATCATGAAACATGAATCCACAAACAAAAATCATTTATAACACATGAACAACAAGAATCGAATAAAAACATTTTTTAGGTTAAACTTTCAAAACAACAATACATGCTCATTTCTACACCATTTTCAATTCTAAACACATCAGAATGATCAGCAAAGCATATAGGTTCATTTTATAACAAGAAAAAGAGGTTCTGGAAAAATTGTTCTTGATGAATACCTAAACTGAAGTTCTTCAAACTGGAGCTTTCAAAGCTTTTCCTTGGTGCAAAATGACTCCTATGGCCCCCCTTGTGCTAATGGAATGCTTGGATGAAGTTTATTTCGGCTATTTTGAAGAGTTCAGTTCTGATATGGCAGAAATCGTGTTTTTGTTTTAGGGTGTTTCAGGCCATGGTGATGGGTGGGAAATGTTCTATGGATGATTTGTGGTTGATTGGTGAAAGAATTTTGGAAGTTTGATGGCTGGTTTGAGAGAATCGAAGAGAGGAAGTTTTTGAGGGATTTTTGTGCAATCTGATGCTTGGCTTGTTCTGAGCTCTTGTGTGTTATGTTTTATAATCCTTAGGCAATGCATAAACTAATGAGATCAGTCAGAGGAGTGGATATGCATTGTGGGATTGGTATGGTGCTATTGGCCAAAAAGTCAAAAGTTTGTGTACTTGAAGCATGGGCCATGGCAGAAGTGATTTGAGGTCTTGGGCTGCCTCAACTGGCTTCAAGGAGGGCTTTTGAATTGAAAGTTGTGAGATGTATGGCTTGGATCAAGAGTTTGTATGGTTTTTGCAATTTCACAACTTTGACATTTCTTGAGAAGCAAGTCATGAAAACCCTAGATTCTTGGCCCAATTCCTATCTTTAGAAGTTGTTTGATCATTGCATGATGTATTTGAGTGGATTAGAGGTCACATAAAGGCCTGAAATACCATTTTGCACATTTCCCCTTTTGACATGAACTTGAAAATTACAAGATTTTTCCCAACTTTGACTTGCCATATCTTAAGTTCTAGGATGAATCAAGAGGAGCTCTTGTAATTTTTGAAAATGGGAAGATCCAATTTACAACTTTCATGTTTGAAGAAAATTCATTTGAAACCTTTTTGATCAAGAAAGAGGAGGTTGAAGATCTTTCCCAAAATGGAAATTTTTCATTACAAGTCATGTCCAAAAATGGCAAGTTTTCAAATGGCTCAAAGTTCTTCAATATTGTGAACTTCCAAACATTCCTAAGACCAAATAAAGATCATAGGACCTCAAATTGATGAAGATGACCCTTTGGAACCCTTGTTGGTGGCCTCAGATGCCCTGATCCTGACTTTTCTTGCACAACAAGTTACCATTTGATCAGATGACTTCCACAAGGAAGTTTTGCTTCAAATTTGATACACATGCCCCTTATAACATATATAGACCAATAGAACCAAGGGTTTCCAAAAATTTTGAGTGTAAGGGCCTCAAACCCAAAACCCTAATTTCTAGTCATCTGTGTAGGTGCCCTGAGCCTGCCTGGGTAACTGTGCAATCCCCTGAGATTTTGTGACTTCAAAGTAAACTTGGAGGTATAATATGATCATAGAACACCCATGGACCCTCTTGGCATGTTTCATGGCCTCTGAGATAGCTCAAACCACTTCTAAGATTCACTTGATCACAAGCCCTGGTTATGCAGCTATGCAATGAGTAACTATGCAGTGTAAGATGGTATGCTTATTCAATGCAATATGAAGGATCACAAGCCAAGGTGTGAGAAAAAGGATAGGGCAAATTTGGGGTGTTTACAGCTGCCCCTATCCAAGCATGAGTTAGCTGTGTAGGATGTAAGCGCTCGGCTTAACAGACAAACAAGATAACTTGTGGTTGAATACCAAGACAGTCCAAAATTTGCACTCTTTATTATAAGAAGAAAAGGGATATAAATTGTAATAGACAATATAGACTGAATATCAAATGATAGCGACGGAGGACGACCATCGAGCATATGACGACTATTGGGAATAAAAACGGTGAGAAACGCACTGACGGGGACAACCATCATGCTGGGGAATAAAGAATCCGCGACGGGGACGACCATCGGGTAAAGAAAGGCGAATTTACTGGGGATTTAAAAGCACTAATAGGAAGGACCGTCAGGATGAAGAATAAAGAAACTGCGACGGGGACGGCCATCGGGTAAAAATAAATCAATGATGAGGGACGATTGTCACACCCTAAATTTTGACCGAAACCTTTTTCGAAATTTTCATCATCTGACATTTTTGTCGCGGTATCAATAGTCAGTCATTTTCGCATTTTTTTAGTCCATTAATCATTAACCATGCATTTTACCATTCCAGTGTCATCTTTCATTTTAGAATTTGTGTCATTTTCAATTTAGATTGTCTGTTTATATTTTAATCACTATAATATAGATTTTAGATTTTTAATTTTGATCTTAGAATTTTATATAGTTTATTTTGTCACCTTATAATTTATTTGTTTTCATTTATACTTTTATCTTTAGTTACATGTTAGGCTAGATAGAATTAATTTTTTTCATTTTTATTACTTTTTTTATTTATTTAAATCTATGTCACTTAGATCTTTATATAAGATTTATTTTCTAACTTCAATTGAATTTTTTAATTTATTGTTTTAATGTAATTTTAATTTTTTAGTTTAAATTTAAATTTAATCTTGGTAATTTGAGTTTTATTTAAAGTTTATTTAAATATTAAGTTTAGTTTAGGTTGCATTCAGTTTATATTTTATAATTAACCTTTTATTTTAGTAAGTTTATTTTAGTTTATTTTATTTTTTGTAGTTAGCCCATTTAGTTTGGTTTTCAGTATTTGGTTGGTTTAGAATTTTTCAGTTAAGTTTTGAAAATATATGTCCATGGTGTCGTATCCCGAAAAATACGACCTCACGCGATCCGAAAGGACGGGAGCCGCGCGCCGGACAGACTGAAGAGTCGCCACCTAATTCTATTTATTCCCGAAGAGGGAGAGGGAAGATATAGATACAACCCGGGGAGAAAAGGATGAGGACAAAGGTCAACGGAACCATTGTCTGGATTCGGGAGTCGGTTATGCAGGGGGAAGGTATTAGCACCCCCTACATCCATCGTACTCGATGGGAACCATCTAAGTTATCACGCGCGAAAGGATGTCTATGCTTAAACGAATTGCTTGCTAGAGGGAAATGAGTTGAATTATAAGTTAGATTGATCCTAGGTGCTCGGCAAAGATTGAGATCCTTGTGCCTACGTACTCCCGTGTGCAATGGGAAAGTCAGAGCCTCGTAGTTCGGCCTACTAAGGGTAATGGTTGTTTGATTTTATTACCTTTCTTCGATGAAAGGGTTTAGGAGTTGAATGCACTAAAGACTATGGATAGTTTATCTCGCCCAACAAGACGAGCGTCTTGCGTCGAAATAATCGGAGCGAGTAACGAGAGCTCGTTATCCTCCTTTCTACCGCTTAAGGCTCGTGGCGTACAAATCTTCTCGCATTATTAGAATGTGTTATTTCCTAAGACCGCTTGACGTTGGATCAAGGGTTTGGATCTAATCGAAACATTTTGGTTTTTTGAGGTTAAAAGGGTAAATGCAAGTGGAGTTTATTTTTGTGGTTTGTTAGCGAGGCCCGAAGCGCTCGGCTCGCAAGGATGGAGTGGATCCTAATAAACGAAAATAATAACTGGAAAATAAAGTGCAAGTGTGCAAGTGCCATCGCTTGGCGTTGGACCAAGGATTCAGAATTAAGTAAAATACGGAAAATAAAATACGTACAAAGTAATGGGAGGGGGATACAAAATAAATACAGGGGATTGCGAGAAATAAAGAGGTCTCGTTGTACTTAGCCCAAGAGAAATCGTGTGTGCAGTGTTTTTGAACCGTTCGAAGGCGTTCGGCCTTTTTAATCGGAAACAACTATTTGAAGGCGTTGGACCTTTTAATCGAGAACAACTATTCGAAGGCGTTGGACCTTTTTGGGACGCGTCGAAATTTACTTCGTTCACTTCCTTAGAGCCGGTTTAAAGAAACCGTTCTATGAGGAGTCGAAACATTATTTGAAAATGCAAAATAAATAAATAAAATTGAATGGCTAGAATTAAAAATAAAATAATGAATATAAATAATAAATAAATTGGTAATATTGACATAATGAATAAAATTAATTAAATTACAATTTTTTGTTCAAAATAAAATAATAAAATAAAATAGAAAAAAGAGGGCCTCATATTGACCGAATATCACCGATTTAACGAAATCGGACGAAAAACGGCCTTTTGTTATGTCATTGGCCCTAAAAATGATAAATTGATAAATAAATAAGAAATATAAAAAACTAGAAAAAAAGTTAATAAACAATAAATCAATAACAATAATTCTAAAAAAAATAATTAGATATTGCTAAAGATAAAAATGGTCTCATAATAATTCCGATAAGGTCTATAAACCGAATATCAAGAAATTATGGCTATATCATAGACCAAAGAATGAAATTAAAATCAAGGGATTGTTAGCATATTTTTTTAGACATTTTTTAATAAAATATTGAATGAAATAAGAAAAAGAAGTTACAAAATTATAGGGATTAAATAAAACAAGACAAAATAATAATAAAAAACAAGGGAGGATGTCACAGATTGACAATATAGTTCATTTAGAAAAAGGGATGGGCCAAATCCATCTTATAAGAATCTCTCATTAAACAACAAACAAAAATGAAAGAAAAAAATAAATGAACAAATAATATATATTTTTTTAAAAAAAGCAATGGTCAAACCATGAATCAAATAATAAGAAAATAAAAAATAAAAATTATAAGAAAAAGAATTCCCCATTTTAAAAAAAAGAATCATAAAGAGAAAAAAAACCAAACCCACCCTAGTTCTCTCACAAACGCAGGAGACGAAAAAAAAGAAGAAAAAAGGCACTGCGGATCTCTATGCTTTCTCTCTCAAATTCACGATTAATCACGCAGAACAGGAAAAAAAAAGAAAGAAAAAAAAGCTTCCTCACCCTCTTACGCCCAGCTCTCACTCGCGACTCCCTTTCTCGCTTCTGCTCGCTGCGGCTTGGTTTTCTGTGGGTTTGAAGGTTGTTTGAGAGCGTCGGCGGTGAGGGTTTTGGCTCAGGGATGGTTTGTGTGGTGGCGGTTAACAGCGGCGCGCGTCTCAGGCGGTGAATGAGGAGATTTGAAGGTTTTGGCTCATCTGAGTTTCGTCAATTTTTCTGCATTTTGTTGTTCTCGGATTGTGCAAGTTTTGATTTGTGTTTGTGACTCTCTCTCCCTGTTCAGTTTTCGCTCATCACCTCGGACGATTTTGTTTCAGATCGGTTGTTTTCGAGTGTGGTGGCGTAGCGGCGGTTCAAAAGGGATGGCTGGAAGGCGCGATGGTTGAAGGCGGATTTTGAGTTCGGTTTTCTAAGTGTTCTCGAAAATCTCTGCGTTTTTCAGTTTGTTCAATTGGTTCTCTCTCAAAACGTCTTCTGCAATTTCGGTTGGTGTTTTTCGGTCTCGAAATGAAGGATTCGTGGTTTGTCTCGCTATTTTTGTTTTCTCACTCGATCTCTTTGTGCACGGTTCGGCGGTTTCTGGGTTTATGTTCTTTTGTGATTTGGATTTTTTTTCAAGCGGTTTTGTTTTCGAATCTTGTTGGTTTTTTTGGTTGTGTTTGGTTCACAGTTTGGCGATGGACTGTTGCTACAGTTTTTTGGTTCTGTTTTGATAAATAAATAAAAAAAGTGGTGAGTTTTAATGGATAGTAGAATTAGTGATTTGAAAAGGAGAAAAGAAACAAAAAGAAGCCGTTTGTGGATGGTGAGTTGAAGAATATGGTTTGTGAAGGTTTGGTATTTGCTGTGTTCTGGAAAAAATAGAGGTTGAGAGAGTGAGAAAAAAAAAGTGATAGTGAATCGTAGAGAATGAAGATTGTGGTTAAGGATTAAAAGAAAAGTTGGTTGTAGTGGAAGCTGATGAAATTTTTTTGAATGTGGTGTGATGCACTGCGTGTTTACGGAAGGTTTGTGGCTTGAGTGAATTGTACAAAATGTTTGGGTGGAATCCGTTAGAAAGAGTGGGGCCACTTGGAGGCTGTACGGTTTGTTAGGAAAAAATGGAAAGATAATAGTAATGCTGATTGTAAAATACCAGGCTGATAACTTTGTGCATTGTAATGTGGAATTGTGACTAAAAGAAAAAAGTTATGGGATATTGTGATTTGTATTAGGCTTTTGTAGAAACTAGAAATATAATAATAATAATGATAATAATAATAATAGTGATAAAAAGTAAAAGTATATTAATAATAATAATAATAGTATTAATAATAATGGTAAAAAAATAAAAGTATAATAATAATAATAATAATCATAATAAAGCAAAAGTATGAAAATATTAATAAGAATAATGTTTTTTTTTGTAATTTTGGGAATTGGTCAAAATCAAAGGACCTAATAGTTGTTGATAATAAAAAAGAAAGGTAATCGGATATTGAAAGAAATTGTTTAAAAATGGAATATGGACTAAAATAAAAATAAGGAAAAAATAAATTGATTTTTTTAGAATTTTTGGAATGACTAAATAATGAATAGTACATAATAAAAACTTGAAATAAGGAGAGAATGCATTTTTCAAATAAAAGGAAACGTGACATATATTTTTTGAATTTTATAATATCAGACAAAAATAAAATAATACATGCTTTTTTATTTTCGAAATATTTGTTAGACAAAGAAATAAAATGGTGCATATTTTTGGATTTTTTTAAATATCGGTTAAAATAGTACGGGTAGGACAAATTTGGGGTATGACACATGGTCCAAGTCAAATTACAGCATGTCTACATATTACCTACACCAATTGACTTTTACACTCTTGACCTTGAGTTTGCATCAAAATAGAGCAACATATTTTGCTGTTCCAAAAGCCAGGACAAAAGCAAGCCAAGCTCTGCATCATAGACACTGTAGCTACAATTGAGGCTCCATTTGTTTTCACCAAAATGAACAAAAAAACAAATCCGTAAAAAAGGCCCTCCAAAGGAACATCAAATATGATAATAAAAAAACTGTAAAGTAAGTGATTGATGGCAACAAAGACAGAAAAAAGGAAGGACAACTTCCTGGCGGATTTTTCTTTTAAAAAAAATCAAAAATGAAGAAGGGAGGGGGAACTCTTCTTAAGGCCCCTTTGAATCCAAACACAGACAGGACTTTTCAAAACTTTTTCTGCAGAAAAACCAACTCGCCACATTCTATCCATGATACTTTAATAAACACCATCTCCACCACGCGAATTCTTTCTTCCTTTTCTTAAAAACCGGCACCAACACAATGGCCTTCTTCAAACACAAACATCAACCGTGACCTCACCTCACAACCACGAAAAACCTGAACAACAATAACCATTCACCAATCAACCTTTGAAACCAACACAGAAAAGAAACAAACTCAAACTCACCGTAAATCGCTCACCACCCTTCGTCATCTCCGCCGACGCCCCTCATTTCACACAACCAAACCGCTTCGAATCCCTGAAACTTACCGTGAAACACATAAACCCATCGATCCCTTCATCACGCTCATTACCACCGCGACATAACCGTAAAACACCATCCTCCAACATAACCTGTGAACCACACGCCAACCACCACTGTGTGAACCTTTAGAAACCACCATTTTCGCACCACAGAAAAGAAACCAACACCAAAAAAACAATAAAAACTCAAAGAACTGAAACAGAGAAAACCAAGAACATTTTTCTCGTTTTCTCCACAAAACCTTCTCCAACACCAAGGCACATCCTTCAACCATCCGCAATCGCAACACAACCCTTCATTTACGCCGCCACTGTAAACAACAAACCGTAAAAGAAGATCGAAACCAGGACGCTACCAAACGAAACGTAGATCAGTGAGAAACACCCACATCCGCTGCGGAAATCTCGCACGGTCACCGCAAAATCGCTCCGACAACGACTCCGGTAGTCCGCGGTGGTGGATCCAGCACTCACGGCAGCGAGCTGTCATAGAGAGAAACGGCGAGAGTGAGTAAAGTCGAACCGTCCGCCGCCGAGTGAGAACCGGAAGCGATTGAGACGGTTTGAGAGAAGTAGATCGCGCCGTTGAAAACGATTTGGGGTAGGTGATGTTTTGCACTGCTGATGAACTTTGTTTATCGTTATAACCATTTAAAGAAAACCTTTATTTCTTATTTATTATTATTGCCCCGAATTTTTTTTTATATTTAGAATTTCCTCTGTTTATCATGTTAATGGTTGTTGGGTTTGACAGCCTGATGCTTGGCCCGCCTAGTTTTCTGCTACTACACCCGCAAGCCAACAAGCACCATCTGTCTTGTTTTTCTTATTTTATTTTTTATATATAATCTCTTTCTTATGTTATTAATCTTGTTTATTAACTGTTATTTAGTTTAGTTTATTTGTTTCTTTTAATAATAAATGGTTAAAGTTTTATGTTGATTTAATTTATTTTTTTAAGTTGAATGTTATTAGTTTTAATTGATTTAGTGGTTCACTTATTTTAATACAAGTTTTGTTTAATTAGATTTTATTTTGATCCTAATAGAACCTTGTAAATGGATATCATTTGGATTTGAACATAACCTTATTTGAATTTCTTACTAGAATTTTATTTGAGCTAACCATGTTTTGGACGATATTAAGCAATTGAGGATTAATTCGGTTGATGTTAGTTTCCAAAGTGTATCTTCAATTTGATTGGCACGCATTGAAGAGGCAGCAGACCCTCTCCGGTAGGTACCGCTAAAACTCGATTTTATATCTTTTATGTCTTATCACAATTTTGATACCACGTTTGCGTTCGTCTGATTACTTGTACCTCACCGATCCTAAATCTCTTGCAAAAATGCGATATTCATCAAACTTTCAAACTAATTAACTTAACAAGGAATCGAACTCCGGAGTCTAGCACTCCGCACGTTCTGGATTGGACCGCAACTGGGCTAGCCCCACGCGATGTGTTCAATCACTATTCGTATATCAATTATTCAATTTATCAAAATAACATACGAAAACAGAATTCCGGAGTCTAGCACTCCGCACGTTCTGGATTGGACCGCAACTGGGATAGCCCCACGCGATGTGTTCAATCACTCTTCGTATATCAATTATTCAATTCATTTAAATTAAATTACGAAAACAGAACTCCGGAATCTAGCATTCCGCACGTTCTGGTTTGGGCCGCAACTGGGCTAGCCCCACGCGATGTGTTCAATCACCATTCGTATATCAATTATTCAATTTATCAAAATAACGTACGAAAACAGAATTCCGGAGTCTAGCATTCCGCACATTCTGGATTGGACCGCAACTGGGCTAGCCCCACGCGATGTGTTCAATCATCGTTCGTATATCAAAATATTCAAATCATTTTTTGTAAATTAAATTACGAAAAAAACTGAACTCCGGAGTCTAGCACTCCGCACGTTCTAAAATGGATTGCAGCTGGGCTAACCCCACGCAACGTGGTCCATTTGCATCTTTCATATCTTAAAGAAACTTAAAACTCACCAACCAATTTAAATCATTTTCATAATTAATTATCGAAAGACAGAACTCCGAAGTCTAGCACTCTGCACGTTTTGGGATGCAATCGCTCCTGGGCTAGCCCCACGCGACGTGGTTCATTCGCCCTTTCGTTTTAAAACACCTTAACAAAAGTCAAACACTTTTCTCTAAAACGAACATTGTTAAATCATTCTATCTCTCGAACAAGCTAGCGCTTCAGCCTCCACCGCGAGTGTAAGCCAACGCTTAGCAGTAGAATTCGTTTTAAACAATTGTTCAATAAAAATCACAAACCGTAGTCGCGCGAACTACGAAACTCTGACTTTCCCATTGCACAAGGGAATACGTAGGCACGGAGATTTTAATCCTTCGCGAGCACAATAATAAAAAATTAACTATCTTTCTGTCACCCTAATAAAAAAATTAATTATTTCTCTGTTTAAATCACAATAATAAAAAATTAACCATTTTTCTCCTTAATAAAAATATAAAACTTTAACAAACATATTAATAATCATTTAGAAGACAAAGACTTAAGATCAAACATTTAATCGCATAATTAGCTAAGAGGTTCCCGTTGAGTACAACAGACGTGAGGGGTGCTAATACCTTCCCCTTGCGTAACCGACTCCCGAACTTAGAATTTGGTTTCGTAAACCATTTCTTATCCTTTATTAGGTTGTATCTATATCTCCCTTTTCTCTCGTAGAATAAATAGAATTAGGTGGCGGCTCTGTTGTTTGTTTTAGGGTCGTATTTTTCGAGGTACGACAGTTGGCGACTCTGCTGGGGAATAGCTCCATGCTAGAGAGAGTCGAGCCTAACTTAGCTTTATGTGTTTATTTGTTTGATCTTGTGTTTTCTTGTCTTCTCTATGTTTATTAGTTATGTTTGTTTATCTGTTCTTTTACTGCTTTACTTTATTGCTCATTATATTTGTCTATGGGTTCTCGGGGTCACATTGCAAGTAAATTTGAGTTGTGGAAAAAGCAGAGGGAACACCTAAGTTTAGAATTGGATGTTATTAGTGCTAGTCTCCAAGGACTTGCTCCTTGCACGACTAGCATGAAAGCTCCCCCAGATAGTTAGACTTTTCGTAGATCTTGTCGCAACGCAGCTAGCCTGTCGCGTGACCTGATTCACGAAAGGGCTGTGATTCTGGGACCCCCTAGGATCTGTTTCAATTTTGGTAGTTGTATAATGTTAGGCTCCGAGGACTCGCTCCTTTTATGCCTAGCATGAGAACTCCACTCAAGGTGGACCTTATTGTTATTATCGTCACAATGCAGCTAGCCTGTGGCGGGACGTTAATACGATAAGCGTCCGTGGCCTTAAGTTTCCTTAAACCATCACCGTAGAGGCCATCCTGTGAGTGGGATTTATGGGTACAGACTGCAGAACCAATCTCTTACAGCCTGCCATTTAAGAAGTTTCGAGCTTTTCCAGCTTCCGTGTCTGTTTATGTTTGTGATCCCTAAGCATCCCTGCATTGCATCTGTTTGCATACCATTGCATTTGCATTGCATATCATTTTCTTTCCTAGGAGTAAGCTCATCCTCGTCCTGTGTCCATAACCCGCAGTTGATTTCCCCACACCTACATTGGGCTTGAAGTAGTTCTTGATTGATCATGGACCCTGAAGGACAAAGGCAGATTACGTCAAGGGGAGACTTTGATCTGACAAAGGACCAGATGAACCAACTCATGGATGATGTGACAACTTTGATCAGGAGAGGGGATAATGTTCAATAGGCTGCCGTAACTGGAAATGTCTCTCCATCTCAAAGGAACAGTTTTGTTCAACCTCAGCCTGCAAGGACCCCAGTTGGGGCACCCATTATTCAAGAGCATACCATTATTCGAGATGGAAACTCCTTACCTCACGATGTCGTCGAGTACCAAAGCTTTGGGTTCTCTGAGCCAATTTCCCAAGGGGCAATCCCAGTAAGGAAGACCAAGGGGCCAAATGTTGCTGAGATGAATGAGAAATGTCGAGTGCTGAATGAAAGACTCAAAGCTCTAGAGGGGAAGAATGCTTTTGACCTGGATGCTTTAAACATGTGCTTAGTACCTGGTTTGGTTATACCTCCGAAGTTTGAAGCACCTAACTTTTAGAAGTACAAAGGGGATAGTTGTCCAAAACACCATTTGGTGATGTTCTGTCGAAAGATGACTGCATATGCTTTTGATGATAAGCTGATGATTCATTGCTTCCAAGATAGTTTGAGTGGGACACCGTTGAATTGGTACATGGGTTTGGAAAGTAGTCATATTCAGTCATGGTTGGACCTAGCCAATGCTTTTGTAAAACAATACCATTACAATTTGGAAGAAGCTCCCAGTCGCTTTCACTTGAAGGACATATCTCAAGGGAATGATGAGCCGTTCAAAAAGTATGTCCAGAGGTGGAGAGAGTTTGCTGATCGTGTTCAACCAACGCTATTAGAGAAGGAGTTGGTTAACCTGTTTATGGACACTCTGCAGAGCCCGTACTTTGAGAAGATGGTAGGCACCGCCTCAACGAGTTTCTCTGACCTGGTAAAAACGGGAGAACGTATTGAGATTAGTTTCAAAAGAGGAAAGATCCAAGGCGCCTCAAGCAACCAGGCTAGTAAGAATGAATCCCTCAGCAGTTCCCAAGAGGATGAAGAGGATGTAATCAATGCAGTCATGGCAGACGTCAAGTATTCTTGTGGTGCATCAGCAAGATCCTTTGACCCTCCATCTTCTCAACAATCATTATTCCATATGCCTCATCATCCTTGTAGGCAACCAACAATGTTTAGGGTACCTTACCAGCAACCCTGGATTTCTCCTTATCAAAGTCAGCAAGCCAAAAGCCGAGGATATCTGAATCAACATCAGGGTCCACTTAAGCCTCGCAACAATTTGGAAAGAAGGAACGCTCCTCTTCATCCAGTACCTTTATCATACACTCAGATTTTGCAACCTTTGATTCAAAGCTCACTAGTGGTCCCCAAGTCTCTCAAGCCATTGACAGAGCCATACCCGCCTGGGTGTAATCCACATGAGCAATGTGGATATCATGCTGGATCAATGGGGCACTCAACTGAAGACTGCAGAGCTTTTAGAGCCAAGGTACAACATTTGATTGACAAGAGGTGCATATCCTTTTCAGAAGGGAGTTTGTTGGTACATGTCAACCTCTCGCCCGAGTGACTTCTTGGTGCGTTTCTTGAAGGTAGTAAATCAAGACACTTTCAATTCCCTAAAGCTGGCAATCCCCTGTTTGTTTCAGCATTGTTGTTATTTTCTTTGCATGTTGATTTTGTATTTGCTTGTTAGCATTGTTGTTTTTGAATTGGCAAGATTAATGAAATGTTTATGCATATTTTGAATCAATCCATTCGTATTCACTCGTTTTCTTTCATTATTATAAAAAAAAACAAAATATATTTCTATCTTTTCGTTTATCAAACTTTTGTTTTAGCAAAGATTGGAGGGAGGATGATGAAAACCAGATACCTGAATTCTCCATTTGTATGCTCTCAATTAAAACCCTGCCAATGATGTACAGGCATTGTTTCAAATTCCCAAACACCGGTGGAATAAGGAAGATAATCCCTCGCTAACCCCTTCGAGCCTAGAAGTAGGAGTTTTCTTTTTCAAAAATGCAAAAACCCTTAATTTCAAACCTGGGGCAGGGTAGTCGGTTCAGTTAATCTGTTTGCATCCAATCTTCAAAAGATTCAATCCATTATTCAAGAAGGATCAGCAACGTACTTTCATTCACTGCCGAAGAAGTCGGAAGAGCCAGAAGTTTGTAGTGCGTATTCCCTATCATCCAATAAGATGGTAATCATAACCACTCAACAACAGAATGACGAAATACAAAGAAAAAGTCCGCTAAGTCAAAAACAGAAAAAGACGACTTAGGCGAAAATTAATGAAGTCATCAAATCCAGCAAGGTGGCTGCCATCACTTTTAAATCTTGATCCTTATCACGCACCGTCAAAAGACTTTTTGAGATATGAGTGCGTATGTCAAATTAACTGAACATAGGGTTGGAGTTCATCACGAAGATGGGGTGGGTACAAATAAATTTTGAGCCTTTTATCTTTTGTTTCATAAACCGTGAACCAAGCCACATTACAACCCTTAAAAGACCTAATTGAGGCAGGGTTTATTTCGAGGGCATTCTACAATAAGGTTGTGTTAACCTGACTCCTAACGATCTTTTCTAATCATTTGTATTGATCACTTCATCTGCCATTCCATAAATGGCAAGATCCACTTTTTATTTTATTTTAATCAACTCCATTGTATCACTATCATACCAATAAGTTGTGATTTCAAAACTTGCATAAACGTTGCATTAAAATTGCCAATTTTTAAATGTATAATGTTCATTTGCAAGTCAATTCAACATCGGGGGAATCCCAACGGTTTCAGCCAGTTAGGGAATTTAACTTGGTAAGAGAAGCCCAGCCAGGGGCAACCACTTTGAGGATAGGTCAATCCGAATCAATCTCCTCCAGAGCTAGCTACTCAGAGTTTGAACCTTTTCACACTAGAGTGAGCCATCACAAGCAATTCAAGAGCTCAATGACTAGTCAAGGCAGGCGTTTCCTATCCCAAAGATCAGATAACTAGGGGCAAATCTCCGATGTTCAAGCACCGGGGCAACCATTTCAAGTCCATGCCATGGCAGGTTGTTTCCAGACCTTTTGAAGAGGATATGTTCAAGAAACCTTTGATCAGGGGCAAAATGAATCACACAGGGGCAAGTCCTCTCCATGCCTACAAGTTTGTTTGAGCAGGCCCTATGCAACAACTAATTTTGAGTTCAAGACAGGTGTCGGGAATCATGTCGTCATCCTTGACTCCTTTTAAGGAGTCGTCTTCCGAGAACTATTCCACCCTTAACCAAACAGGGACCTTTTATTTGGAAATCACTAAGTCAGTGCATAATCACTCTCATGCTTCAGTCATGTCGCTCCGCTCATAGCGTTAAACCTTGCATATCGTCTCACTCATCTAGCATATGTCCAGGTCAAAACCCAGGTAAACCAATTCCCGTATGGTATTTCTTTTGAAATTTATTTTCAACCCAGTCCTGTCTGGTAGTCATTTATTTTCAACCCAGACCTGTCTGGTAGTCATTTATTTTCAACCCAGTCTTGTCTGGTAGTCATTTTCTTTTCAACCCAGTCCTGTCTAGTAGTCATTTATTTTCAACCCAGTCTTGTCTGGTAGTCATTTTCTTTTCAACCAAGTCCTGTCTGGTAGTCATTTATTTTCAACCCAGTCCTGTCTGGTAGTCATTTTATTTTCAAACCAGTCCTGTCTTGTAGTCATTTATTTCCAACCCAGTCCTGTCTGGTAGTCATTTATTTCCAACCCAGTCCTGTCTGGTAGTCATTTTATTTTCAACCAGTCATGTTTGGTAGTCATTTCTTTTCAAACCAGTTCCTGTCTGATATTCATTTTCTTTTCAAACCAGTTTTCGTCTGTTAGGCCATTCTGAACCAGTTCCTGTAACACCCCAAAATTTGCCCTCTCATTTTCATGCCATTTAGCATATCCTTTCATACATTGCATTGCATTTAGATCACAATTGCATCATAAACATACATGAATATACATCTCCATTTGAGTTTTCGCAGGTTGCGGCTGACCTTTATTTCTTCATGCGGCACGTGCACAATAATCTCAGAAGAAGCCAAAAGTTCTCGGTTGATTCAGAGGAGTTTAAGCTGAATATCAGTTTTATGGTGCAGTTTGCAAAAGTTGTAACTTATGCTCGGAAACTCATTTTGGATTGAAACTCAATAGTTTAGACTGTTTCATTATTCTCTACAACTTTTGTGTTCGGCTCGGAGGCCAATTCATCAAGGAAAATGGCGGGATTTATTTGTTTCTGAAATTTCGGTTTCGCCGATTAACTGTGCTAGCGGTATTCAAGAGTTTGTAACTTCTTATTGGGTCAACATGTCTGAGAGATTCATATGCCAAAAGTTCCGTCTTGATATCCTTTCCAACTTTTGGGTTTTGGCCGAGAACTAATTCGTTGAAGAAGATCTCAGAATGTGCGAGTATTTAGAGTCGACATAGTGAAAAACAGTGTTGAACCGGTGAGTTTTGAACACTAAAAAATTCATAACTCTTGGATCTTTTATCGAATTGATGTTGTTTCGGTGCCTAAAATTCTGTTTAGATGTTATCTTCATTATGTGAATTCAGTTTTGGTTCAGTCCAAGCGGAAGGATCTCGAAAATGCGAATTACCAATAAGGTTCTTTGATGCACTGCATTGTCTGTCAGATTTTGTAAAATTCATAACTCGGTCAATTTTCATCGGATTGCACCCATTCTTGAAGCGTTGGTTCAAAAATTTTATCCTCTTCAAGTTCAAAGACAAATGCGAGTTTGAACGGTGCTCCAAAGATTATCGTTTTGGTTTATTTCACAAAACTGAAGTGCTGAACCGAAGAAAAAGGCTGAAAGTGGTTTCTCATCAGAATGGACAACTTGAATCACAATCATCAAGGTATATATTTGAAGCAACTCCGGGCGGAGGTAATCGAAGGAAGACCCAGTTGAGGCCATTCAGGGCAAAGGTATAAGCTTTATTTCAAAACCAGAAACTGCTGAAACAGGAAGTCAACCAGATGAAGACTCAGATGAGCTTGGTTATGGAAATTCTGAACAAAGCTATTTTCATCCCTATTGAGGGGAACTACGCTGCTCTGATTCTCCATTGGTCAATGGAGATACGTAGGCAGGAGATCATGCAAGATCTTTCCGAGCAACCTTATCTATTAACTTTATCAACCTCTTCCCTCCAGATGTCGTTGTCAGCATCCAACCTCTGCTTCCCAAGAGAGTCCAACGGGCAGAGCATAAGGGTAAAGGCCAGAACAACTTGAGAAGAAGTTTGATCATATTTCGATGTCGTACGCGCAACGGGTTTCCTCATTTGCTCATATTCAGGCTAGTTAAGCTAGTCACATCAGGATCATCTCCGACAAAGCTTCCTTTGGGGTTTCAATGCCAAGTATGATTACCATTCTGGGGCACCTGGCCTTTTAATTGAAGATTGCAAGTCTTTCAGAGGTAAAGGTGAAGACAAGGTCCCGAAGTTGATCGACTCAAAGGTCATCATGCCAGAAAGTCTGCTCACATATTGAAGTCTCCTCATCAAATGGGTCTCCCAATTTGCAAAGGCATCTTCATAAGCAATAAGTCCAGACGGAGTCAAGTCTCCTCAATGACGGCAATGTTCAGCTTCTTTACTGCGTTTCCATTTATAGTTTATATTGTTTGTTTAAACATTTGTATGCATGCATGAAACTTATTTGTTTTTGAATGATAACCATAATAAAATGCACATGTTTTTCTTGAAGTAATCCATTCGTATTCACTCATGATTTTGTGTATGTGCATTGCAATACCAACTGTTGAGCTTAAACTCTATCAGGGAGGATGATGAAATGAAAATGCATGAATCTCTAATTGTTCGCTTTTGAGAAAGACCCTGTTGGCGATGTACAAGCATTGTGTCAAATCCTAAACACCGGAGATATAAGGGAGATAGACCCTCGCCAACCCATTTGAGCCTTGAAGTAGAAGTTTATTTTTGCATGAAAAAACCTTTGCACTTAACCCAGGGGCAGGGTAGGCGTCAGTTAGTTTGACCGAGCGTTCAAATTTTAAAAAGGAGTGTACATCTGAGGATCCGTTACCTTTCGTTTTACCAAATCAAGAGGTCCAATGACCAGAAACCACAATGGTTATCCCAAGCAAAAGGTCCAGAGATCGGAAACCACAATGGTTATCCCTCATCAACTGAAAAGTGAGACAGTCACGACCCTTTCAAAGCAATCAAGACAAACAGTGTCACACGGTTTGTTCAAAAACGAAGAAGGAAAAAAGAATGAAAAAGCCCGCTAAGTCGAAACTTGAAAACAAGTGACTTAGGCAAAAATTAGGGCATCCCGCTGGACTTCACAATCAAAGATTCACAAGAATTAGTCCAGGCAAAAGTTAGGGATAAGAAAAAGAATGCAAAAGTGAAAAACGAAAAGGATTACACAAGAAAGATCCTCAAACAAGAAAAAAGTCGTGTGGCACAGACACGAAAGACTAAGGGGTGACTGACTCCCAACAACAACATGTTTGGTGCTTACACCGTTAGTGTAATTGGTTCCTCAACCATCACAAAACCCTTTTTGAGAGGTGAACGCTTGTGCCAAGCTAGCTGAACATAGGAATGGAGAACATCACGAAGATGGGTGGGCACAAATAAATTTCGAGCCTATATCTTTTTTTTCTATAACCGTGAACTAGGCCACGATACAAACCTCAAAAGTCCTAACTGAAACAGGGTTATTTTTGAGAGCGTACTACCACGGGACCGCGTTCCTGACTCCTATGAGTGGTGTTGAAAGATCTTTGTTGGTGTTGCATGTGCATGTTTTCTATTATTCAAAAAAATTAATGTCGTATCTTAACTAGTGATTTGCTCACGAAGGTTTGCGACATCTTTTTCAGTAAAACTTCAAAATTAACATGTGTGTTGCATTAGAATTTTCATTCTAAAAAATAAACATTTTCTGCTTGCATACATTTGTTTGGCATCATAAAAGTCCATGTATGGAATCTCAGTCCAGAAGCTTAATCTTGCCAAGTTGGGAAGTCTGAAACTTCCGAAGGACAATCTGTCGAGGTGTACTTTTCTAGAAAACTCCATCGAGTAGGGACTTTCCCAACAGTCGTGGTAAGAGCCAACTAATCTGGTGAAATCATGGCGAGCAATCTCTTCAAAGTTCAGCCAAGCTGGGGCAATCCCTTCGAGATACAAATCTCTCAAAGAGCCATCAGGCAGAGACATTATTCAAATTTCAACCAAACTGGGGCAATCACTTCGAGATCAAATCTCTCATGAGTCTGATGCATGCATTCAAATTTTAGCCAAACTGGGGCAATTACTTTGAGATCCAATCTCTCAAAGAACAGTCGGTCTGGGTGTTTTCTTCAAAGCACAGTCATTTAGAGGTGATCACTTTAATACTTGTACCGGGGCAGGCCACCACAAGAGCATGAGAAGTCACTTTTTCCCGAAGACAGTAAATCCAAAGCACCTATCCAAAGTTCAAAATACTGGGGCAGAATATTTCACGGTGATATGAGGTTTTTCATGAATCCTCGCGAGGCAAATTTCTTTCATATCATGCAATCTGGGGCAGTTATTTCGAGATCCAACGAATCTCTCCAAGAGTTTGAAGACACTGATGCATTTCGTATGTCATGTTTTCTGTAAAATCCTCTTGAGACATTTTCTTCCAATGGACCTTAGTCTGAGGCGAGTTGAAAATTTCAGAGAACCATTATTCAATCATGGTTAGTTGGCGATCTATCAACCCAGAGTCTGGAAGCAAAGCCATTGTCAGCACAGTACTTCAAGAGTTATTTCATCAGCAAGCTTCATTGATCAAAATCCCTTAGCAAGTATCATTAGACAATTCCTTCTCCAGTAGTGCGGCAAAGGGAAGGTTGCTTCTTGAGCAGAAGGGTATCATCATCTCTCATTCCCAACATGAGAGGATTCAGTTCTTATCCCCAGCAAGTGGCAACTTGAGCTCTTACCTTCAGCGGGAAGCTTTATCATTGACATTATCTGTCATCCCCAACAGAGTTCAATGGGTAGCGTACCTAGCAAGAAGATTCCATCTCCAGCAGGGTCCTGACACTCCAATCTTAAAGTCCAATTTATTTTTGGCAATGGCGGTTGTTCAGAGCCGGTGCATCATTGACAGCATTCCCCGCAGAGTTGTTTCTTCCTCACAAGGATTAACCAGATCAATGCAGTGATCATCAATTCCCCCCAGTCAAGTTATCTGGGATGCTTGCAGTCTCCTTATCAGGAGATCTCTTTACATTTGCATACGTATAATCATCATTACATTTGCATCCTCCAAAGCGTAGCATTTCCATCGTCATGGAGCATTACGCCATAAATTCAAACATATGCATGCCAGCATGGGCCAGTTTTGAGGTATATTACGAGCATCTTCTCAACCTAAAGTACTCCGCACAGAGGATACCAATATCATTTTTCATACATCCTTGTCTTTTTCAAGTCAATGTTTGTCACTCATTCCGCGTCTTGTTTGGTATAATAGTTGCGTCGCAGGTTCTCGTTTTGTACAACGGTCATGTTTTCTTGGGCTCTCGTTTATGTACAATGATCCTGTTCCATCTTGTCCTATTTTCTTTGTGTCTGGTTACCGCCTGCGGCCGGTATACCTTTGCGTCTCCATTCGAAGATGGTTTCGTGTTAGATCCGAGGATCTTTTGATTTGTCATTCGAGGATGGCATTTCTTTTCTTCAAGTCCTTCCGAAGTTGGTCTTGTTGTTGTGGCTATTATTCGAGGATAGTAGTTCATTTTTTGAGCTTATTGATCGAGGTCAGTTTGTCTCTTTTGCAAAGTCTGTCTGAGGTCAGCTTTGTGTTTGGTTATCAGTCGAGGCTGGTATACCTTTGCGTCTCCATTCGAGGATGGTTTCGTGTTAGATCCGAGGATCTTTTGATTTGTCATTCGAGGATGGCATTTCTTTTCTTCAAGTCCTTCCGAGGTTGGTCTTGTTGTTGTGGCTATTATTCGAGGATAGTAGTTCACTTTTTGAGCTTATTAATCGAGGTCAGTTTGTCTCTTTTGCAAAGTCTGTCTGAGGTCAGCTTTGTGTTTGGTTATCATTCGAGGCTGGTATACCTTTGCGTCTCCATTCGAGGATGGTTTCGTGTTAGATCCGAGGATCTTTTGATTTGTCATTAGAGGATGGCATTTCTTTTCTTCAAGTCCTTCCGAGGTTGGTCTTGTTGTTGTGGCTATTATTCGAGGATAGTAGTTCACTTTTTGAGCTTATTGATCGAGGTCAGTTTGTCTCTTTTGCAAAGTCTGTATGAGGTCAGCTTTGTGTTTGGTTACCGCCTGCGGCCGGTATACCTTTGCGTCTCCATTCGAGGATGGTTTCGTGTTAGATCCGAGGATCTATTGATTTGTCATTCGAGGATGGCATTTCTTTTCTTCAAGTCCTTCTGCGGTTGGTCTTGTTTGTTTTGTTGTTGCTATTATCCGAGGATAGTAGTTCATTTTTTTTGAGCTTATTGATCGAGGTCAGTTTGTCTCGTTTGCAAAGTCTGTCTGAGGTTAGTCTTTGTTGTTGATGGTTATCGCCTGCGGCCGGTATACCATTGTGTTTCTATTCAATGAGGGTTTTAGTACTGGATCCGAGGATCCAGTGTGAGTGGTCATTCGAGGATGGCATTCTTCCCAGCATATTTCCACCTGGTTCTATTTTCGCTACCTATTCAGAGGTCAAAAAACAAAAAAGATATAAATAAATAAATGGGCAGATGGCATTTCCATTACCCTCAGTGTGCAAATTTTCAAGTTTTATTCGAGTATTCAATCACTTCATACCTTGAACGTCTAAAAGCTGTTGCAATTATCCATTCAAGTCTGCAGATGATTGAATAGGGGCAACTGTAACACCCCAAAATTTGCCCTCTCATTTTCATGCCATTTAGCATATCCTTTCATACATTGCATTGCATTTAGATCACAATTGCATCATAAATATACATGAATATACATCTCCATTTGAGTTTTCACAGGTTGCGACTGACCTTTATTTCTTCATGCGGCACGTGCACAATAATCTCAGAAGAAGCCAAAAGTTCTCGGTTGATTCAGAGGAGTTTAAGCTGAATATCAGTTTTATGGTGCAGTTTGCAAAAGTTGTAACTTATGCTCGGAAACTCATTTTGGCTTGAAACTCAATAGTTTAGACCGTTTCATTATTCTCTACAACTTTTGTGTTCGGCTCGGAGGCCAATTCATCAAGGAAAATGGCGGGATTTATTTGTTTCTGAAATTTCGGTTTCGCCGATTAACTGTGCTAGCGGTATTCAAGAGTTTGTAACTTATTATTGGGTCAACATGTCTGAGATATTCATATGCCAAAAGTTCCGTCTTGATATCCTTTCCAACTTTTGGGTTTTGGCCGAGAACTAATTCTTTGAAGAAGATCTCAGAATGTGCGAGTATTTAGAGTCGACATAGTGAAAAACAGTGTTGAACCGGTGAGTTTTGAACACTAAAAAATTCATAACTCTTGGATCGTTTATCGAATTGATGTCGTTTCGGTGCCTAAAATTCCGTTTAGATGTTATCTTCATTATGTGAATCAGTTTTGGTTCAGTCCAAGCGGAAGGATCTCGAAAATGCGAATTACCAATAAGGTTCTTTGATGCACTGCATTGTCTGTCAGATTTTGTAAAATTCATAACTCGGTCAATTTTCATCGGATTGCACCCGTTCTTGAAGCGTTGGTTCAAAAATTTTATCCTCTTCAAGTTCAAAGACAAATGCGAGTTTGAACGGTGCTCCAAAGATTATCGTTTTGGTTTATTTCACAAAACTGAAGTGCTGAACCGAAGAAAAAGGCTGAAAGTGGTTTCACGAGAAAATTCATATCTCCCTCGTCGTTTGTCCGGTTGAGCTTAGATTTTAACACCAGGTCACTGACTCATAGATCTACAACTTTACTGACAAAATCGAGTCGAGATTATGCTCCGAAGATGTTTACCTCGTCACATTTTCGAGTAGCGGACACCAAATAAGCCGAAAAAACAACTTATTCAGTGACGTCTTGCAGCTTAAACGTATCGATCGCACTCGATTTTTATTATATGGCGTTCGTTATTTTTGCATTGCAACCGTGATTCAGAGGCGGACGATGTTGTGGAAGGTTCAGAGTCGAAGTTTCTTGCCGAAGATATTGTTATTTTCACTTAAGCCGAAATTCCACCTTTTGCCTTTCATTTTACACTCCACTATATATTATTTTGACCCACAATTTGTCTCTTAACTTCAATCATAATTTACAAACACCAAAAAACTCTCACAAACCCTCTCTAAAGGATCAAATTTCATTCTCTCAATTCTTTCTCAAGAACACAACAACAACTTCATCAAGAACTCAAGAACACAACAATTCCGATCAAGCTTCCGGTAGCCGAGCCGCCACGAACCACCACCTCCGGTCAACTTCACCACCGTAAGACCACCATCTTCCGCCACCGGCAGCCGCGCGGCCTCTCCTCCTCTCCTCCGTTCATGATCGCGTCTCACTTCCTTCGGATTCACAATTTCTTCGTCGATTCTTCATTCGGTAAGCTTCTTAAACTTTAATTCATGAATAATTGTTGAATTGTTTCTTGAATTGAATTTTGAAGTTGAATTAATCTTGTGGAGATTATGTGCATTGATTCATGATTTGATTATTGATTGATTCTTGATTAATTTATCCTAATAATTGTTGTGGTGCATGATTGAAAAGGCTTGGTAAAGTTGACATAGAATAATCGGTGAATGTTAGGTGTTTGACAAAATTCCTAAGAGAGCTAATTATTATGACTTGATATTGATTGAAGTGCTTGACTTTTGAATTCATGCTTGTTTCATTGTGTAAATTCGGAATAGGATAGGTTGAAGCTTAATTGTTGATGTTGTTCATGTGTCGCGTGTCGATAAGTGCGTTTTGGTCATAACTTCCTAACCGTAGCGCGTTTTCGCGAATGTGAATAGTGTAAATTGACTTTGTTGATTATTCCGGAGCCATTGGTAAACTTTTTAGTCGATTTCGGACAATTTTTTTCGGCTATTTCACTACTGCCAGCCGATAAAATCGGCCAAAAAGTACCACTTCCGAGCGGAATTTTCAAAGTCCGATTGCATATTTGAATCCGTTGGCACATTTGCAAGTTACCATGCGATTTTCGTTCAATTCCGAGTCGGTGATTTTTGACGCGTTTTTTCGTTTTAAGGCTTTTTAAGTTCGGTTTGGTGCAATTTTGATGCATTGATCTTGTTTTGACTTGTACTTATGTTTGTTGATCATTTGTCATTCATTGCATGTAAATTTGTTCGATTCCGGTTTGAGTTTGCATGTCGTTTATGTTAGAGCATAAGTGCTGCCCCGTTTTGAAACGTAAATTTCAATGCATGTCCATGACTCGTATATTCATATTTCTACTTGATTTGGAGTTGTGAGGCATAGGTGCAACTTCCGGTTGCACCTCTTTTTTGTTTCTAATGCGTTTGTTGAGTTCATGCAAGGTTCTCGCAAAGATCTTAACGACGGTCGTTTGGTTGGTATTCCACTTTATTTGTGGGATACCTTTGGATTCAAATGATATTTTGTGTCGTTGTTTTTGTTTCGATTATGGGGGATCTTCACAAAGAAATTATGGAAGATGAGCATTTATTTTGCTCATGAGAGATTACAAGGCTTGGCTTGAAGTTTTTATGGATTTCTTTTATGTGAAAGAATCGGCACTTCGACCAAGTAAGTAATCTCGATTCTCTACTTTAATGCATCATTCTAGTTGTATGCAACTTAGGATCATATAACTTAAGGTGCATACTGAGTCCTCCCACCCGAGGAATGGATTTATTTGTGATATATATTGATATGTGTCGATTTCGGAGTTTAGGGATTAGGTTACGGATTAGAGAATTCGATTCCTTTCACTTTCCCTTAAAATCCACTTTTTTGCCCGTTTCGTCGCAATTATTAAAAATAGTTTTAGGTGTGATAAAATTCTGGAAAAATTCATGAGTGATCCTCATCCTCTTAGTTAATTTTGCATAATTTTTGTTTCCATATTTGGGTGGTTTTAATAATTAATTTGGGTTTTAGATCACAAGCTGTCCCAAAAAGAAGTGTTTTGACATAAGGGGCCGAAATCAATTTTTCCCCATAGGTGTGAAACATATTTTTTGTTTGTTATTATCACTGTAATTTGTGACATTTTGATGCTCCTTAGGAATTTTTTTCATAATTTTAGAAGCCCTTTTTGATCCACTTTGTGGAGTTGTTTTTCGATGATCGTGATTTGTTACCTTGCTAGTAAAGGAATTGTTTTGGCACTTTGGTGCATAATTTTATGAAATCCTTTTAGACCATGTGGGATAATGACTATATCATTCCAGGGATTTAATTTCATAATTTTTAAAGGCTTTTTGCTATTTTTCCATGTCACCTAGATCATAGGTTGATTCATGTGTTTATGTGTCACATAACCTAAATGTTAAGGAGGCATTCATGCCATTTTCTTGGAATACTTTTTGGTAGCTTTTAGGAGTTGATTATAGGTCATTTTTATGTCTTTAATTCCAGTCATAGGTCATTTTTTGAACCATACTCATTTGGTTTGTTTTGGTGCTTTAAAGTGCATACTTATGTGAACTAACTTTAACCTAAAATAGATTCTCTTCTCCTCTAAATAATAATTTGAATTATGTGGAAATCATTAATGCCTATTCATGCATTCTAATTGCATATCATACCTTATATGCTACTTACCCATAATCATTTCATTCATATTCACATGCCATTCTTCCTTAGTTTTCATCATGTGCGATTTTATGCGATTTTTGTTCGTTTCTTCTCATATCTTCTTCTCATTGCTCCATATGCCTAATCCATTGCATCCATGATTGTATATTCATTCATACATCTTCATAAGCATTCACTACTGACTTTGATGTTAATTTCATGTATTAATTCATGTTTGTAAGCCATATGCATTCATACTTCATCCATAAACCCTAACTTACATTTAGGTGAACTTAAGTGAACTTTTTGTACATAGTTTGACATAGTTTGATCTTGTGAGGTATCCTAGCATCCTTAGGGACCTATAATATGTAGCTACTGACTTTATAAGTCATGTAACCTTTAGGTACCTTCACCTTTAGACTTAGGTCTTATTTTGAACCCTAGTTCCATTCTAGGACGTTTATGGTACTTAATCGCTTTTATGCTTTGATTTTACTTTCAATATGCATTGTCATGCTAACTTTTGTTTTGTAGGGGGGAAGATTGAGGTAAGCATTACTTCATTCCTATCTCTTATGCATTTTAATTGTGTTTGCCTTAGCACTTTGTGCTTTGCTTTTAGGCTTTCCCTTTCTTTAGAGACAACTTAACTTCCTTAGGAAGTAAGTTAGTTTCTAAGCTCTCTTTTATTCTTTTCCTTTTCTTCCTTAGGATTAGAATACCTCATTAACCATAGGACCTCTCTTGTAAATAAAAAAATAAAATTAGGGTTGTGTCTTAGTCCCCTTAGTTTGTCCTTTTTGCAACTTGAGTCTTTCTTTCTCATCTCATAAATAAAAGCAATAAAACACTTAATAAAAATCGAACTTTCTTGTACGACACGAGACTTTGTTGTGGAGTGTTTATATGCGTCCTGTTTCGGGGCGAGGTATAAATATTCACCGCGATGGATAGGTATTAGTACAAGACCGTTCACAAACAAATTCAAAACACTTCTTTTAAAAGACAAAAACAAATAACAAGCGACTATCCTGCGGGAACTTCTCTTTCTCATCTCATTCACTCACAACGCGAACTTGCGACGACTTGTCTCATTTGAAAGACGGTAAACGCACTCGTACCAGACGAGCCTGCAACACCTGAGCATAGACATACACAGTTCCAGCTGTAAAAAACACAAACAAATAGTTCCCGCCTTAGTTAGGCGAACTACGTCGACTCTGATCCTCATTATCCCGATGAGGTACGTAGGCAGCGGGGTAGGGCCCGTTCGAGCACATTCTTTATTTTCCCTACATTTCCCCTTTTATTCTCATTTTCTTATTTAAGTTCATTTCTCATTTTCCATTCCCTTTATTCCAGTAGCGTTTTTATTCAGCAGTTATTCTTCTCACCCTTTGAAACAAAGTAAGCAAGCGTGGATCCCGGGAGCGACAGTTCCCACCTGGTATTTCATTTAAAAGTTATTTGACAGTCGGTTCTTGTCTGTCAATTGTCTCTTTTCCCAAATCTAGCTCAAAACCAATTCTTGTTTGTTAGACCATTTCCAAAGTCAGCCCCCGCCTGACAATAAAGAAACCAGTTTCTGTCTGGCGTGTCAAGAGAAAAATCATTTGTCGTTAGCAGCCTTGTCTGAAAATCCATTGTTGTTGATTACCCTTTAGTGTGGTTAACCGAAGTGTTTTCCCAGTAACACTAATATCCCCTGCAGAGGTCCTCCTTGTTATTAATATCCACCTTTTTACCACCAATATTTCTCTTAAGTCCAATCGTCATTGGCACAAATCCTTCAAGTTCTTCATTTAGGGAATTTCCGGAGTTTGGACGTTTATCTTGTTTAAAACTCCAACATTTTATTGCCAGCCGGTCTCTTGGAGCTGCTGACTATTTGAGTACGCTGTTTTATACCCCTGGTATCAGTTGGTTGCACAGAGCCACTGCCCAAACTTTGTGTTTGTTTTCTTTATTCTCGGTATCAACAGTTACACTTGAACCTGTTGAGTTACTGTCACTCCCACCAGATGACACCGGGTCAAATGGGGTGCATACGCGAACGGTCGGCGAGAGGAGGGTGCGAGGACACACAGGAGTGAACTCACGGGAAATGTATAGAGTCGCCAGCTAGGCATTTTTATCCCGGAGGAAAGGTAATGCTGCATAGACCTAGAAAGATATGGATAAGACGGTTGCGAACCAGAGAAACTGAGAAAGGGGGTTGGTTACAACCTGGGAAGGTATTAGCACCCATATTGTCCGCCGTACTCGACGGGATCCACGCTTAAAAGATTTGTGTTTTAAAGGGGTAGTGTCAGTGCAATTTGTGTATAAAAAGAGCTGGAAAAAAGATGTACAGGTGTCTGTGTAAAAGAAGAGTGAAGTGTATAAATGAAGTGTCAGTGTGAGGAAAGAGTATGCTCATGATCATGAGGCTTAAAGAATAATTGCTGGAAGGAGGGGGAATATACAGACACTTTTGTTCGATAACTGTTAAGTTATGCCTACGTATCCTCTCGTGCAATGAGGAAGTCAGAACACCGTAGTTCGACCCAAAGAGACTGAAAGATGAATTGACTGGTGAACTGCTTGCTTGTCTATGCTCAAGTGTATGACCTGTCTGGCTCAGGTGCTTACTGTCTTGCATTAGACGGAAGAAGCAAGTTCTCGTTTATGAGTGAGTGTGATGTGAAAAGAATCCCGAAGGAGACGATTATTGTTTGTTTTTGTGTTTTCAATCTTTTATTGCTTTTGAAAGTTTGTCATAAGTTAATGAGTTTAAACCTAAACCAATGGATTTAGTAAACTCATCACATCTTCCCTCTGATTAGGGGTAATGAGAATACCTTAAGTGTGAAGTCAGCTTCTCACACTTAATCACCATGGTGTAGGATTAAGATCATTAACCTACTTATGATTATTTAGATGTTTTTGTTGTTTTTGTTTAGTGTTGAGTAATGAGATTAAGCCATAATCAGGGATTAAACAGACTCATTACACCATCCTAATAGAAGGATAATAGATGAGAATGTTTAAGCTGAGGAAAGCTCCTCAACTTAATCCATGATTAGGGATTAAACTCATGACAAAACAAAGCCTTTATTAAGTGGATTTTATTTAATGATATGATGATGAAGTGTTTTTTAGGGTTTGTAAGACAACTTGAGGGGGACTTGTCCATTAACACTAGGGTTAGTCCTTCTTAACCAATTAAGGAAGAATTAGAACCCTGATGCAAGGCCCAAGTTACAAGTTTGATGTCTTGATGATTATTAAGTGTATTGATTAAAGGATTTAAACACATTAAGGGTTTAACACTTAGGATTAAATTTATACACTCCATCCTAATAGAAGGATGCAGGCATAAGCTTAATCACAAAGCCTCAAAGCCTTTAGGGTTTAGTCCCTGATTATGAGATGAGAAGAGAAAACTCAAAGAGACACAAAGGTAAAAGCTAAGTGGGGAGACTAATCAAAACCCTAATCATTGTCATGCTTGGTTTTTCCTAAGGTTTGTGAGGTTAACAAGAGAAGTCTTCAATGGAACCACCAGGAAGCAGATGAAAGGATCAGGAGAAGCAAAGTAACTTGCTTCACTTAAGAAGTCAAGTCACTTGAAGAAAGAAAGTAAGAAGAAGAAGAATGAGCAAGCTCAATCTCAAACACATGACAAAATTCAGCAAGGATGCATGAAAGAGATGAAAAGAAATGGTGAGAAGTGAAGGCAAATTCACTTCTCAAAGTTGCTTACCACCTGAAAAGTTAGTGAGAAAGATGCAATGCAATGCAAAATGGAATGAAATGGCATGATGCAAATCAAAACCAGAAGCATATATGAGATGATAATGATGCTATGAGATGATTCAAACATGAATCAAGGCATGAGGATGATCATATGGACCAATGGATGCAAATGGAGCAAGTTTAGAACCATGAACACACATGAAAAGTTATGAGATGCAAATGACATACAACATGGCAAATACATGATGCAATGATCAAACATGCTTTTAATATGTCTTAAGATGTCTAATGAATCAAATGGATTCACAAAATGCTATGGAAAGTCAAGGTATGAATGCAAATACAGGATGAATGCAAAAGGAAGCCCAAATTAGGGTTTATGATCAATGCATCAAACAAAAACCAAAATCAGAAGCAAACATCAAGATAAAAAATTGAAAATGCATTCAAAGGGACCCTAAACCTATACTAACTCACTTCCCAAAGGAGAGGTTCCAACTCTTAACCTAATTAGGGTTATGAATTTCCTAAGATTTCTAGGGTTTTAGGGTACCTTAACAAGAAAAATGTCAAACAAATTGAAAATGAAAGATCAAATCATGCCAATTTAATCTCACAAACTACATGCTAAACAAAATTCAATGCAAAAAGAATCAAAGTCCAACTCTCAATGGTTAGGCAGAAATGATTTTTTGAAGTTTGGATCAAAATAATGCCTTGAAATGATTTTAATTCCATGAAAAATTCTCAAAAGACATCAAGATCAAAAAAGGAATTTGGTTTGAGGGTTGGACAATGTTTCTAAATGATTATGAAGGTCTCATGAATTTTTTGTTGATTTTTAAATACCTAAAAGTATTTTTAATTAATTAATTCTCATTAATTAATTAAAAATAAACTTTTAAATGATTTAAAAATATTTTTTAATGCAAAAAATAAAAATAAAAATGTTTTTGGTTTCTGAAAATCAATAAAAGTTTATACAAAAATTTTCAGAATTTTTGAAAAGGTTTTACTATTTTTAAATAAATGTGGAAAACAAATCAAATAAAAAGAAAATAAAATGAAATAAAATGGAAAGTCAAACAGATCAATGGCTGGTATTCAAATGAAACACGCGCGTGTTGACTGGCGCCAGATCCAAGGGTGGAGATTCAAACTGGCCAGATTAATTATAAACTTAATTAATTAAGGTAATGACGTGGATTAGGGTTAAGTGAAGCAATCCAGGCCATTGAATGCACGCGGGAATTGACCAAGTCAGCTCATCCAACGCTCAGGATTCAAACTCTCATTAATTACAGGGATTAGCCCTAATCATTTTCAGGTGGCCGGATAAGACCTCCGGTCGTCTTCTCCGGTGGGACTCCCACCTGAAAATCCCTAAAATCCTCAAAACCTCACAAAAATGAAAACTAAAAGCCCAGAAATCATTCCCACACCTCACTGAATCAAAACCCCTAATCAAAACTCATTTATCTTTCATTAATCGTGCGAATCGAAACCAAACATCTTTAGGTCAGAAAAGTTTCAGAACAAGATTAAATGCTTATTTCTCAACCATTTCAGAAAATAAAAGCACCAGAGTGATCAGCAAGACATGAAGAACAACTTAGAAACTTAAAAATCCATTTCTGGAAAAAATGTTCTTGGTATACCTGAGCTTTGAGCTTTCTCTGTTTGCAACTTTCTGACCCTCTCTCTTTGCGCAAACCACTCCTCTTAGGCCCCTGATGAAGTCCTGATGCTTAGAAGAAGTTTATGGTGGCTGGTTTGGAAGATGGCAGAGGTTCTGCTCAAGGTGAGGTGAGAGTCGTATTTATGATTCTGGGAGTTTAAGGCAATGGTGATGGGTGCTTTGTGACCAGGAAGGTGTGTTGAGTTGATCTGTGAAGTTAGTTTGTGTGTTTGTGACTTGTGTGATGAGTTTCGAAAGCTCTTGCACAAGAGGTGGAAAATGAGAATGCTGTGTTATGGAGTGTTTCAGGCTTGCTTCTTGTTATGTTTGGCTTGCATTTGATTAGTATAAAGAATTGGGATTGGTCAGAAGATGTGATGTGTGCTTTATTGATTGGTATGGGTCCTTTTGCCAAAAAGTCAAAGTTGTGTAAGAGAGGTATGGGCTACTTTCTAGCCAAGGACAAAAGGCATGTCCTGCGCAGCATGATGTGGGGAGAACCCTATGATGGTTCAGCAAGTCAGCCACCAAGTGGATGGTAGCTTATGATGAGTTTTGCAACTTGCCTTGCTTTTGCTCTTTGTGAAATATCTTGATCCATAGGCCATAAAACATGTGATTCTTTGGGTGCAATATGACTTTTAGGACTTGTATGATCATGTGGTGAAGTTTAGAAATGCATTTGATAACTTAATTGGCCTTGAGAAGTGAATTTGCAACTTTGCCTCTTTGGTGCATAACTTGAAATTTAGTGATTTTTGCCAACTTTGACAAGCCATAACTTTTGATCCAAAATGAATTAGGTCATGTTCTTGTACTTTTTGAAAAGGGAATGATCCATTCTACAACTTTCATGACCAAAGTTTTTCCATTTGAAGCTTTTTTGAATCAAAAAGAAAAGGTTGAAAAAGTTGCCTAAAATGACAATTTCATTAAAAGTCAAACTTGCCCAAAAAGTCAACTTTGCAAAAGACTTGAAATTCTTCAATTTTGTGAACTTCCAACTTCTTCCATGATCAAATAAAGATCATATACAATCAAAATTATGAAGAACACCCCTTGGTTGGGTCATTGGGGGCCTCAGATGCCCTGATTTTGCACTGACTTGCTTGAAACGTCAACTCTTGATCAGATGACTTCCCCATGGAATTTCTTCATGAAAATTGATATGCATACTCCCTATGCCATATAGAGACCAATAGAAACAAGAATGACCAAAAAAATTGGAGTTATGGCCTCTGAAACCAAAACCCTAATTTTAGGTCATCTGGGCAGTCAAGCCTGGCTCTGCCTCCACACCATTTCCAGTTCTTGTGATTCTTTGACATTCTTGACTTTGAGGGGATATAATATGATACTTGAACACACATGGACCCCTTTGAAGTGATAGATGACCTTTGGAGTGGCTCAAGAAGCTTTTGGATTGCTCAGATCACAAACCCTAGATGCAGATGACTTTGAACCAATGCAGTGAAACAAAAATGTGATATGAGATGCTATGATTGAGTTTATGCATATGAAATGATCACAAGCCATGGTGTGAATGGGTGAGGGAAAATTTGGGGTGTTTACAATTATCACTTTGGATTAGTTACCTGTTATTTTATTTTCACGACCACCGTGTCGACGCCTGTCTTTTTATCTCCTGACCACCGTGTCGATGTCTGTTATTTTTATTTCCCGACCACCGTTGTCGACGCCCTGTTATTTTATTTCCTGACCACCGTGTCGATGTCTGTTATTTTATTTCCCGACCACCGTTGTCGACGCCCTGTTATTTTATTTCCTGACCACTGTGTCGATGTCTGTTATTTTATTTCCTGACCATCGTATCGACGTCTGTTATTTTAGTTCCCGATCCCCATGTCGATGTTTGTTTATTCCTGACCGCCGTGTCAATGTCTGCTATTTGGTTCTCCTGGCTGCCGAGCCGAGGTCTTTTCCATTTTTTATCAATTACCGAACCAGTGCATTGGGATCCCCAGCACCACTTTGAACTTCAGTTAGTCTGTCTTTAATCTTACGTTTTGCTTTTCGTCTTCTGTCAGTCTTAGTGTCAGCGGTTACATTTGAATCTGCTGATTTACCACTTTGAGTACACCTTGTTTCTGTCGTGTCATCCCCAGCATGTTGTTACCCCCAGTGAGTCTTCGCCCTCATTGGAATTTCTATAGATCATCATTGCATTTGTCCTCATCATACCATTTACAGCATATTCACCATCAAAAGTCAACATGATAGGGTTCATTGCATCTCGCATGTCATATCCCAGCAAACAGGAAATTCCCTCATAAATTCTTGGTATTGCATAACATTGCATTTCATCGCCATCGGTCAAAATTTCAGGTATTTTTAATATTTAATCCTATTCCACCTCGAATGTCTAAAAAATTTGTTATTTATACATTCAGGTCCAAGAAAATTAAATAGGGGCAACTGTCACACCCTAAATTTTGACCGAAACCTTTTTCGAAATTTTCATCATCTGACATTTTTATCGCGGTATCAATAGTCAGTCATTTTCGCGTTTTTTTAGTCCATTAATCATTAACCATGCATTTTACCATTCCAGTGTCATCTTTCATTTTAGAATTTGTGTCATTTTCAATTTAAATTGTCTGTTTATATTTTAATCACTATAATATAGATTTTAGATTTTTAATTTTGATCTTAGAATTTTATATAGTTTATTTTGTCACCTTATAATTTATTTGTTTTCATTTATACTTTTATCTTTAGTTACATGTTAGGCTAGATAGAATTAATTTTTTTCATTTTTATTACTTTTTATTTATTTATTTAAATCTATGTCACTTAGGTCTTTATATAAGATTTATTTAAACTTCAATTGAATTTTTTAATTTATTGTTTTAATGTAATTTTAATTTTTTAGTTTAAATTTAAATTTAATCTTGGTAATTTGAGTTTTATTTAAAGTTTATTTAAATATTAAGTTTAGTTTAGGTTGCATTCAGTTTATATTTTATAATTAACCTTTTATTTTAGTCAGTTTATTTTAGTTTATTTTATTTTTTGTAGTTAGCCCATTTAGTTTGGTTTTCAGTATTTGGTTGGTTTAGAATTTTTCAGTTAAGTTTTGAAAATATATGTCCATGGTCCAAGTCAAATTACAGCATGTCTACATATTACCTACACCAATTGACTTTTACACTCTTGACCTTGAGTTTGCATCAAAATAGAGCAACATATTTTGCTGTTCCAAAAGCCAGGACAAAAGCAAGTCAAGCTCTGCATCATAGACCCTGTTGCTACAATTGAGGCTCCATTTGTTTTCACCAAAATGAACAAAAAAACAAATCCGTAAAAAAGGCCCTCCAAAGGAACATCAAATATGATAAAAAAAACTGTAAAGTAAGTGATTGATGGCAACAAAGACAGAAAAAAGGAAGGACAACTTCCTGGCGGATTTTTCTTTTAAAAAAAACCAAAAATGAAGAAGGGAGGGGGAACTCTTCTTAAGGCCCCTTTGAATCCAAACACAGACAGGACTTTTCAAAACTTTTTCTGCAGAAAAACCAACTCGCCACATTCTATCCATGATACTTTAATAAACACCATCTCCACCACGCGAATTCCTTCTTCCTTTTCTTAAAAACCGGCACCAACACAGTGGCCTTCTTCAAACACAAACATCAACCGTGACCTCACCTCACAACCACGAAAAACCTGAACAACAATAACCATTCACCAATCAACCTTTGAAACTAACACAGAAAAGAAACAAACTCAAACTCACCGTAAATCGCTCACCACCCTTTGTCATCTCCGCCGACGCCCCTCATTTCACACAACCAAACCGCTTCGAATCCCTGAAACTTACCGTGAAACACATAAACCCATCGATCCCTTCATCACGCTCATTACCACCGCGACATAACCGTAAATCACCATCCTCCAACATAACCTGTGAACCACACGCCAACCACCACTGTGTGAACCTTTAGAAACCACCATTTTCGCACCACAGAAAAGAAACCAACACCAAAAAAACAACAAAAACTCAAAGAACTGAAACAGAGAAAACCAAGAACATTTTTCTCGTTTTCTCCACAAAACCTTCTCCAACACCAAGGCACATCCTTCAACCATCCGCAATCGCAACACAACCCTTCATTTACGCCGCCACTGTAAACAACAAACCGTAAAAGAAGATCGAAACCAGGACGCTACCAAACGAAACGTAGATCAGTGAGAAACACCCACATCCGCTGCGGAAATCTCGCACGGTCACCGCAAAATCGCTCCGACAATGACTCTGGTAGTCCGCGGTGGTGGATCCAGCACTCACGGCAGCGAGCTATCATAGAGAGAAACGGCGAGAGTGAGTAAAGTCGAACCGTATACCGCCGAGTGAGAACCGGAAGCGATTGAGACGGTTTGAGAGAAGTAGATCGCGCCGTTGAAACCGATTTGGGGTAGGTGATGTTTTGCGCTGCTGATGAACTTTGTTCATCGTTATAACCATTTAAAGAAAACCTTTATTTCTTATTTATTATTATTGCCCCAAAATTTTTTTTTATATATTTAGAATTTCCTCTGTTTATCATGTTAATGGTTGTTGGGTTTGACAGCCTGATGCTTGGCCCGCCTAGTCTTCTGCTACTACACCCGCAAGCCAACAAGCACCCTCTGTCTTGTTTTTCTTATTTTATTTTTTATATATAATCTCTTTCTTATGTTATTAATCTTGTTTATTAATTTTTATTTAGTTTAGTTTATTTGTTTCTTTTAATAATAAATGGTTAAAGTTTTATGTTGATTTAATTTTTTTTTAAAAGTTGAATGTTATTAGTTTTAATTGATTTAGTGGTTCACTTGTTTTAATACAAGTTTTGTTTAATTAGATTTTATTTTGATCCTAATAGAACCTTGTAAATGGATATCATTTGGATTTGAACATAACCTTATTTGAATTTCTTACTAGAATTTTATTTGAGCTAACCATGTTTTGGACGTCATTAAGCAATTGAGGATTAATTCGGTTGATGTTAGTTTCCAAAGTGTATCTTCAATTTGATTGGCACGCATTGAAGAGGCAGCAGACCCTCTCTGGTAGGTACCGCTAAAACTCGATTTTATATCTTTTATGTCTTATCACAATTTTGATACCACGTTTGCGTTCGTCTGATTACTTGTACCTCACCGATCCTAAATCTCTTGCAAAAATGCGATATTCATCAAACTTTCAAACTAATGAACTTAACAAGGAATCGAACTCCGGAGTCTAGCACTCCGCACGTTCTGGATTGGACCGCAACTGGGCTAGCCCCACGCGATGTGTTCAATCACTATTCGTATATCAATTATTCAATTTATCAAAATAACGTACGAAAACAGAATTTCGGAGTCTAGCACTCCGCACGTTCTGGATTGGACCGCAACTGGGCTAGCCCCACACGATGTGTTCAATCACTATTCGTATATCAATTATTCAATTCATTTAAATTAAATTACGAAAACAGAACTTCGGAGTCTAGCATTCTGCACGTTCTGGATTGGACCGCAACTGGGCTAGCCCCACGCGATGTGTTCAATCACCATTCGTATATCAATTATTCAATTTATCAAAATAACGTACGAAAACAGAATTCCGGAGTCTAGCATTCTGCACGTTCTGGATTGGACCGCAACTGGGCTAGCCCCACGCGATGTGTTCAATCATCGTTTGTATATCAAAATATTCAAATCATTTTTTGTAAATTAAATTACTAAAAAAACTGAACTCCGGAGTCCAGCACTCCGCACGTTCTAAAATGGATTGCAGCTGGGCTAACCCCACACAACGTGGTCCATTTGCATCTTTCATATCTTAAAGCAACTTAAAACTCACCAACCAATTTAAATCATTTTCATAATTAATTATCGAAAGACAGAACTCCAAAGTCTAGCACTCCGCACGTTTTGGGATGCAATCGCTCCTGGGCTAGCCCCACGCGACGTGGTTCATTCGCCCTTTCGTTTTAAAACACCTTAACAAAAGTCAAACACTTTTCTCTAAAACGAACATTGTTAAATCATTCTATCTCTCGAACAAGCTAGCGCTTCAGCCTCCACCGCGAGTATAAGCCAACGCTTAGCAGTAGAATGCGTTTTAAACAATTGTTCAATAAAAATCACAAACCGTAGTCGCGCGAACTACGAAGCTCTGACTTTCCCATTGCACAAGGGAATACGTAGGCACGGGGATTTTAATCCTTCGCAAGCACAATAATAAAAAATTAACTATTTTTCCGTCACCCTAATAAAAAAATTAATTATTTCTTTATTTAAATCACAATAATAAAAAATTAACCATTTTTCTCCTTAATAAAAATCTAAAACTTTAACAAACATATTAATAATCATTTAGAAGACAAAGACTTAAGATCAAACATTTAATCGCATAATTAGCTAAGAGGTTCCCGTTGAGTACAACGAACGTGAGGGGTGCTAATACCTTCCCCTTGCGTAACTGACTCCCAAACTTAGAATTTGGTTTCGTAAACCATTTCTTATCCTTTATTAGGTTGTATCTATATCTCCCTTTTCTCTCGTAGAATAAATAGAATTAGGTGGCGGCTCTGTTGTTTGTTTTAGGGTCGTATTTTTCAAGGTACGACAACGGTCATCAAGAGGTGAAGGACGATTACCTAGCAGGGGACGGTTGCTAAAAGATATCACGACAGAGTGTCGCTCCCACCAAATGACACCGGGTCAGAAGGGGTACAGACGCGAACGGTCGGTGAAAGAGAGAACATGAAGATGAATTTAAGAGAGTCGCCAGCTAGGCATTTTTATCCCGAAGGAAAGGTAATGCTGCATAAACCTGGAAAGATATGGACAAGACAGTCGCGAACTAGAGAAACTGAGAAAGGGGGTTGGTTACAACCTGGGAAGGTATTAGCACCCAGATTGTCCGTCATACTCGACGGGATCCACGCTTGAAAGTTTATGTTTAAAGGGGTAGTGTCTGTGTTATCTGTGTGCAAAAGCTGGAAAAGAATGTACAAGTGTCAGTGCAAGAAAGAAATGTGAAGTGAATTGCTCATGAATGAGGCTTAAAGAATAATGCTGGAAGAAAGAGGGAATATACAGAGACTTTTGTTCGATAACAGTTAAGTTATGCCTACGTATCCTCTCGTGCAATGAGGAAGTCAGAACACCGTAGTTCGACTCAAAGAGACTGAAAGATAAATTGACTGATGAACTGCTTGCTTGTCTAAGCTCAAGTGTATGACCTGTCTGGCTTAGGTGCTAACTGTCTTGCATTAGAGGGAAGAAGCAAGTTCTCGTTTATGAGTGAAGATGATGAGAGAAGAATCCCGAAGGAGACGATTATTGTTTGTTTTTGGTATTTTCAATCTTTTATTGCTTTTTGGAGTTTGTCATAAGAAAATGAGCTTAAGCCTAAACGAAGGGTTAGTAAACTCATCACATCCTCCCTCTGATTAGGGGTAATGAGAATACCTTAAGTATGAGATAAGCACCTCACACTTAATTACCACAATGATGTAGGATTAAGATCATTAACCTACTTGTGATTATTTAGATGTTTTTGGTGTTTTTATTTAGTGTTAAGTAATGATTTTAAGCCATAGTCAAGGATTTAATGGACTCATTACACCATCCCAATAGAAGGATAATAGATGAGAGCACTTAAGCTGAGGAAGATACCTCAACTTAATCCATGATTAGGGATTAACCTCATGTCAAAACAAGATTTTATTAAAGTGGATTTTAATTAAGGGTAAGATTAAGAAGTGAATTTTAGGGTTTGTAAGACAACTTGAGGGGGACTTGTCCATTAACACTAAGGTTAGTCCTTCTTAACCAATTAAGGAAGAATTAGAACCCTAATGCAAGGCCCAAGTTACAAGCTTATTGTCTTAGTGGTTATTAGATGGATTAATTAAGAGGTTTAAACAAATTAAGGGTTTAACACTTAGGATTAAAGTTATACACTCCATCCTAAGAGAAGGATTCAGGCATAATCTTAATCAAAAAGCCTTAAAACCTTAAAGGTTTAGTCTCTGATTATGAGGTGAGAAGAGAGACACAAAAAGGACACAAAGGTAAAAATAATGGGGACTAATCAAAACCCTAATTGTTATCATGCTTGGGTGTTCCTAGGGTTTATGAGGCTTGCAAGAGATCTTCAAGAAAAGCCACCAAGGAAGAGGCAGATGAAAGGAGGAGAAGCAGAAGAAACAAGCTAACTTACTTCACTTAAGAAGATAAGTTACTTGATGAAAGAAAGTGAAGGAGTAACATGAATGAGCAAGCTCACTCTAATCAAAAGTAAAATGCAGCAATGAATGCATAAGAGGAATGAGAAGAGATTGTGAGAAGTGAAGGCAAATTCACTTCTCAAAGTACTTACCACCTGAAATGGTTAGCATAAAAGAAAGAATGAAGTGAAAATGAGATGTATGCAAGGATGCAAACCAAAACCAGAAGCATGTTCGTGATTCAAATGATGCTAAGAGATGATGCAAAGGCATGTCAAATGCAATGGATGATCATTCAAGTGATAAGAATGCAAATGAAGCATGAAAGGGACATGAAAGTTCATGAATGCTCATGAAATGTAATGAATGCATAACATGGCAAATGGATGGGGAAATGATCAAGCATGAGTCTAATGTGTCCTATGATGTCTTAGATGTTATGTGAATGCAAGAAATATCATGGCAAGTTCTCATATGAATGCTTATGCAAGATGTATGCAAAGGAAGATGAAATATTAGGGTTTTCATACAACATGAGATGCAAAACTCAAAAACAGAAGCAAATGACAAGATTAAAAATTGAAAATGCAATCAAAAGAACCCTAACCCCATGTGATATCACACCCCAAAGGAGACGACCTAACTCTTAACCTAATGAAAGTTATGATTTTTCTAAGTTATCTAGGGTTTTAAGGTACCTAAAGGGAAAAAATGCAAATCAAATAAAAAATGCAGAATAAATTTATGACAAAATTATGCTAGAAACTATATGTCAAATGAAGAACAATGCAAAAATAACTATTGTCATACCATTCTTGGTTAGGCAGAAAAGAATTCTTGAAGTTAGGGTTCAAAAATAGGATTTTCTAAACCCTAAATTCAAGAAAAAATTATCAAAGATGGTTCAAAACAAAAAATAAATTTGTGTGGATGGTATGACAATGTCTCTAAATGCTTAAAGATGCAATGTGAATTTTTTGGGATTTTTTAGAAACCTAAATGATATTTTAATTAATTAATTTTCATTAATTAATTAAAATAAACATTTAAATGTTTTAAAAATGATTTTTTAATGCAAAAAATAAAAATAAAAATATTTTTGGGTTGAGAAAATTATTTAAAGTCAAAATGCAGAACAAAATATTTTTTGGAATTTTTTAGCTATTTTAAATAAATGGTATAAAATTAAATGAGAAAAATGAAATAAAAAATTAGAATAAACAGAAGTAAACGCAGTGAAGGGCTGAGATTGAATCAGGGGGTTTCCTGGGTTGACTGCGCGCCAGATCCTATGGCCAAAATTCAAATTTCATTAATCCTAATTAATTAATTATTAAACCCTAATTAAAAACTAATGAAATGATATCAGCCACACAACACGCGCGGGAGATGAAAATCTAATGGTCCACATTTAAACCAAAACCCTAACCCTAATTATCAAACTAATCACTTTCAGGTCACCGGAGAAGAGCTCCGGTCGTCTTCTCCGGTGACACCCTCACCTGAAAATCTCCAACTCTCTCCCTAGGTTATTTCTAGAGCTCTAAAGCTCCAAAGCAACTCCCTTCACTCCCCTAAGCTCAAATCCACACTCAAATCACATTTATTCATGCTCATAAACGAGATTCGAAGAAAAGATCAAAAATGGAAAAAGTTTCAGAGGTTCAGTACATACTCATTTCTACACCATTTTCAAAAATTCAAAGCTCAGAATGATCAGTGAAGCATGCTTTTTCTTAATGGAACATAAAATACGAGTTCTGGAAAAATGAATTCAGATGACTACCTGAGATGGAGCTTTCCAAACTTGAGCTTTCTGGCCACTTCCTTTGTTCAAAATGACTCCCTTTGACCTCCTGAGGCTAATGGAATGCTTCAAAGGCTTTGAGAATGGCTGGTTTGTGAGTTTACACTTCAACTGGCTGAGAATCGTGTTTTGTGTATGGTGTGTTCTTGGCTGTTTTTGTGGTTGCTTTATGATCAGTGAGTGATTTTGAGATGAATGGTGGAATTGGTTTTGAGTTTGAGCAAGTGAGCTGAGAGTTTCGAAGAAAAATGCAAGAGGGAGTGTTTTTTGGCAATGCTGAGTTCTTGGAGGTTTCAGCTTGTGTGTGTTATGAAAATGAGTCCTTAGGGCATGCTTGTAGTGTCTGGATTGGGCAGAGAGTGGGCGGTGGACTGTTGTGATTGGTATGGGTGATTTTGCATAAAGTCACCAACTTGTGTACTTGAGGTATGGGCAATGGTGTAGCTGGCTCATTGGCTTGTCCATGTGCAGCTGAGTTCAAGGATGTCCACAAAATTAATCTTGAGGCAATTCAACAAGTGAGAGCAAAGTTATGGGACCTTTTCAATTATGTGAAGTTTTGGCCCCTTTGAGAATTGTTGATGTTCAAGGCATGAAATTTTGCAATTCTTTGGGCAATTCTGATCTAAAGGCAATGCAATATGATGTTATAATACATAGAAGTGTGTTTGAAGTCAAAAAATGCCTTGGCAAGTGGTTTTGCAAAGAATCCCTTTTGGTGCATTCTTGAAAATTATGGGATTTTTGCCAACTTTGACAAGCCATATCTTAAGTTCCAAAATGAATTAGATCTTGTTCTTGTACTTTTTGAAAAGGGAATGATCCAATTTACAACTTTCATGACCAACAATTTTTCATTTGAAGCATTTTTGGTTGAGAAAGAAGAGGTTGAAAAACTTTCCCAAAATGGAAAGTTTACATTACAAGTCATTTCCATTTTTGGCAACTTTTGGTTTAGCTCACTTTTCTTCAATTTTGTGAACTTATAAACACTTCAATGATCAAATAAAGATCATATAACTTCAATTTGATGAAAAATCCACTTTGGTTCCATGTTGGGGGCCTCAGATGCCCTGATTTTATTCTGACTTGTTCAAGAAGTTATCCAGTGAACATATGACTTCCACAATAAATTCCTTCATCAAACTTGGTATACATGATCCTTATAACATATTGAGACCAATAGAAACAAGAATGACCAAAAAATTTGGAGTTATGGCCTCTGAAATCAAAACCCTAATTTCAGGTCATCTGTGCAGTTAAACCCTGGCCCTGCTTCCATGCTTTGCAAATTATTGTGATTCTTTGACTTACTTGATCTTTGGAGGATATAATATGATGATTGAACATACCTGGACCCTCTTGAGATGATTGAAGACCTTTGGAGTGGCTCAGATGGATCCTGGATTGCTCAGATCATAAACCCTAGATGCAGATGAACTTGAACTAATGTCATGAAACAAAAAATGCAATATGATATGATATGCCTATATTAATGAAAATGTGAAAGATCACAAGCCATGGTGTGAACTTAGTGAGGGCAAATTTGGGGTGTTTACAGCCGCCCCTATTCAAGCATGAGTTAGCTATGCATGATGTAAGCGCCTGACTTAACAGACCAACAAGATAACTTGTGGTTGAATACCAAAGATAGTCCGAAATTTTCACTCACTGGGGAGAGGAAGAAAATGGATATAAATTGTAAAAGAAAGCATAGTATGATTATGAAGTGCGGGCGATGGAGGAAGACCATTGAGCAGAGGACGACTGCTGGGGGGGAAGCAATGACAGGGACGGCCGACAAGCTGGGGAAATAAAATGGCAAATAAAGCAATGACGGGGACGGCCGACAAGCTGGGGAAATAAAGAAATTATGATTGGGACGGCCATCAAGTAAAGCAACAATGTTCTCTGGGTATTAAAGTAAACAATGATGGGGACGACCATCAAGTTTGCAAAGTAAACAACGATGGGGACGGCCATCAGTTCAAAGAATAAATGAAATATTGATGAGGGACGATCATCAAAGGTGATGGAAAATCACCTAGCAGGGGATGGGTGCTCTTTATCACGACATAGGACGAATGTCGGATAGAAAAAGTCGACGATGGGGACGACCATCGGATAAGCATGATGAAGGACAATCATCAAGAGGTGAAGGACGATCACCTAGCAGGGTACGGCTGCTCTGTTGGGGATAAGGATGAGGGACGGTCATCCGAGGTGCAGGACGATCACCTGGCAGGGGACGACTGTCGAAAGATATCATGACATAGGACGAATGTCGGATAGAAAAGGGTCCTAATTATGGAGACTCCGCTGGGGAAAGGATGAGGGACGATCATCCATAGGTGAAGGACGATCACCTGACAGGGTACGGCTGCCGAAAGTATCATGACATAGGACGAATGTCAGATAAAAGCAAGCTTACTTTGCTTGTGATTCGCTGGGGAAAGGTAAACACGGACGAGTGTTTACATCCAAGAAATAAAGGGTATAAGTGTTTTGACGCTGTGTATAGATTAAAGATGCGGACGAGCATCCTTAAGACCATGATACAGACGAGTATCGGTAGAAACAAACGCTGACGCATGTTCAGAGATGATGATACGGACGAGTATCAACTGGTTAACAAAGAACACGGACGAGTGTCGACTCTGAGGGGAAATAAGTGTGTATACAAGATATGAACGAGTATTTGTATGAGTAAAAATAAGCATTGTGAAGTATGACCAAGACACGGACGAGTGTTCAACTCGCTGGAAAGGTGACACAGACGAGTACCAGGAGAGAAAGTGTATAAGTTATGAACAAACATTTGTATATGAGAGTGTAAAAGGTGTTTCGGCGACCTGTGGGGGTAGGATGACACGGACGGGTGTCAAAAAGGAATGTATTATAAACAAGTGTTTGGTTTGCGACAAGTGTTTGGGCAACCATGCTGGGGAGTGGTGACACGGACGGGCGTCAAGAAAGTGTATATAGGTTTCCGTATTCAAAAAGGATGTTTATGGCTTATCTGCGGGGGATAATGTGACACGGAAGAGTGTCGAAAGAGGTATATATGAACATGTGTTTGTGTTGGAGAGTGCAAAGGGGACGCTTTGGCTTTCTACTAGGGAAATGACATAGACGAGTGTCAAGAAGTATCTGTATTTGAGAGTGCAAAGGGATGCTTTGGCTTTCTGTGGGGAGGTGTATTTTGTATATTGCTGATGAGGTATTGTTGATATTTACAGGTGATTGGTTCGAACTTGACTTGTGATCATGCAATATGTTTGATTTTTGCCGTAATGCTCCGTATTAGACGGAATACTACGCTCCGGGAAAAAAATGATGCGAATGCTATGATTATGCAAAAGAAACCAGTTCGGGATTCGGATCCGCCGCTGTGAAGATCTCTGGCCGATCTGCTTGAAGTGATATCCCAGCTGGGGATGAGATCATTAGTAGATCTGATAAACACATATGGTCCTGCTTGGGGAATTAGATCACTGATAGATCTATTTGGTGAGGAGATAACCCAGCTGGGGGTGAGGAAGCTTTCGTCACTTTGTTGTGTGAGAATTTCAAACATTTGCTCTTCTTGGGGAGGCTGGAGCTCTATGGGGAGATGGTTCTCTGTCTTTGCTGAAGATGAGGGATTTGGTACTCTGGGGGAGGAAAAATCACTGGACGATCTTCCTAGAGGTATCTGTGAGGATCCTGCTGAGGATGAGGAGACTTGACAACTTAGCTGGGGAAATGAGCATTTTCTGATGTTGCTTGAAGATGTGCTGGAGAAGTGAAGCTTTGACAACCTTGCTGGGGATAACGTATTCCAGATACTGCAATCCTGTTAAGAAACAAAAATGCACCAGTATCCCGAGGTATCCCTTACCGGATTCCGTCATAGGAGTTAGATATTCCTGGAAGTAAATACATTTCCTACAAGCCTGTGGTTAGAAAGGCACATCTGTTTTTATGCAAACATTATATCATGGATATTGGACATTTTGCAAATGAAACAAAAATGTACAAGATGAAGTGTGACTGAAAACTCTGATTTTATTAATCTTGGTGCCCTGAATTGACAAATACAGTCAAAGAAACAAATCCCCTGAAATGAGGAGATTGTTACAAAATTGAGAAAAGTAAGGGTGCTGACAATGTTGACGACGCTTCAGTGAGCTTCCTTTTTCTATGACCCGTATGACCTTGACGTTCTTCTCATCTTGCTTTTTGAAGAAATTTGATTTAGACCGATGCTTTATCCTTTCGAAGCTTGCCGTGTTGTAAGTGATATGGACAAATTCAGAATGCAGTTGTTCGCTTATTCCCTTATTTTGCGTGGATCGCCCTTTCAGGTTTTCAATCCACCGGGATACCCATTTTTGCCTGAGCTGTCCAATGCGGCTTTTCAACTCAGCGGGTGTACATTTTTTTTATGTTTCCCTTATTTTTTTCCCGAGTCTTTTATTCTGTTTTTGACTCACCGGGATGCCCTATTTTTGCATGGACTTACATTCTGTTTTTATGTCCAGCGGGTCTTTTATGCGAAGTATTTTTTAACTGCATCTGAATTCACAGGGGATAAAAAATCTTCACCATCCATAGTAGTGAGCATCAGTGCTCCACCAGAGAAAACCTTCTTTACTATGAATGGACCATCATAGTTTGGAGTCCACTTGCCCCTGTGGTCCGTATGAGGAGGAAGGAGTCTTTTCAGCATAAGATCTCCTACTTAGTATTCCTGAAGCCTGACTTTCTGATCGAAGGCTTTCTTCATTCTTTTCTAATATAGCTGCCCATGACAGATTGCAGCTAATCTCTTTTCTTCGATCAAATTCAGTTGATTGTACCAAAAACGGACCCATTCTGCTTCATTTAGGTTGACATCCAACAGTACCCATAAAGAGGGTAGTTCAACTTCAACAGGTAGGAATGCCTTCATACCATACACAAGCTGATACGGTGTTGCCCCAATGGATGTTCTGATTGAGGTACGGTACCCATGCAAAGCGAATGGTATCATCTCATGCCAATCTTTATATGTAACCACCATCTTTTGCACAATCTTCTTGATATTCTTGTTAGCTGCCTCAACCGCGCCATTCATCTTTGGCCTGTAAGGAGAAGAGTTGTGATGTTGAATCTTGAAGTCCCGACATAGTTCTGCCATAATTTTATTGTTCAGATTGGAACCATTGTCAGTAATGATTCGCTCGGGTACTCCATACCGACCGATGATGTCTCTCTTTAGGAATCGGGCTACCACTTGTCTAGTGACGTTGGCATACGAAGTTGCTTCAACCCACTTAGTGAAATAGTCAATGCCTACCAGGATGAATCTATGGCCATTTGAAGCAGTCGGTTCGATCTTTCCAATCATATCAATGCCCCACATGGCAAAGGGCCAAGGTGAAGACATTACGTTCAAAGGATTCGGAGGCACATGCACCTTGTCTGCGTAAATCTGGCATTTATGACACTTTCTGGCATAGGCACAACAGTCTGCATCCATTGTGATCCAGTAGTAACCTGATCGTAACAATTTCTTAGCCATTGCATGTCCTTCAGCATGGGTACCAAAAGATCCTTCATGCACCTCGTGCATCAACAAGTCTGCCTCTTTCTTATCAACACATCTGAGAAGCACCATGTCAAAGTTCCTCTTGTACAAGGAACCATCAACATTCAGGAAGAAGCTACCAGCCAGCCTTCTTAGTGTCTTCTTGTCATTGGATGATGCCCCAGGTGGGTATGTTTGATCCTCTAAGAAGCATTTGATATCATGGAACCAAGGCTTGTCATCTTTAGCAATGTCCATGGAGAAAATGTATGTTGGTCTGTCAAGTCTGGATACTGAAATCCGAGGCACAAAGTTGGCAGCTTGAACTTTGATCATGGAGGAAATGGTAGCCAGAGCATTTGCAAACTGATTTTCATCTCGAGGGATGTACTCAAGCTTGACTGTTGTGAAGAAAGTCAATAATCTCCTCATGTAGTCTCGATATGGAATCAGATGCTCTTGGTGAGTGTACCATTTCCCGTTGGTCTGATTGATTACCAAAGCTGAATCTCCGAATACAGTCAGAGTCTTGATCCTGAGGTTGATGGCTTCCTCAAGACCCATGATATAGGCTTCGTATTCAGCTTCGTTATTAGTGCATGCAAAGGTGAGTTTTTCCGAGAATGGCATATGAACTCCTTTAGGTGTAATGAGCACTGCACCAACTCCACGACCATTCATATTTACAGCCCCATCAAACATCATTGTCCATTCTTCTTTTGGGGCAGGCCCTTCAGTGTGAACAGGCTCTTCATGATCTTTTGCTTTTAGGAACATGATGTCTTCATCAGGGAAGTCAAATCTCATTGGTTGGTAATCATTAATAGGTTGCTCAGCAAGATAGTCAGACAACACACTGCCTTTGATGGCCTTTTGAGATGTGTACTGAATGTCATACTCTGTCAGAATCATTTGCCATCTTGCAACCCTTCCGGTAAGTGCTGGCTTCTCAAATATGTACTTGACTGGATCCATCTTTGAGATCAACAAGGTAGTGTGGGTCAACATATACTGCCTTAGTCGGCGAGCAGCCCACGCTAAAGCACAACAAGTTTTCTCGAGCAGTGAATAACATTGTTCACAGTCGGTAAACTTTTTGCTTAGGTAGTATATTGCATACTCTTTTCGACCAGACTCGTCATGCTGGCCCAACACACACCCCATTGACCCTTCTAATACTGTCAGGTACATTATTAGAGGTCTTCCTTCAACTGGAGGCATAAGGATTGGAGGTTCTTGTAAGTACCCCTTGATTTTGTCAAAAGCATTATGGCAGTCTTCATTCCACCTGACCGTTTGTTCCTTTCTCAATAGTTTGAACAGGGGCTCACAGGTTGCGGTGAGGTGAGATATGAACCTTGAAATGTAGTTCAATCTACCTAAGAAACCTCGAACTTCTTTTTCAGTCTTAGGCGCAGGCATCTCTTGAATGGCTTTGACTTTGTCATGGTCAACTTCAATTCCCTTTTCACTTACAATAAACCCCAGCAGCTTACCGGACCGTACCCCAAATGTGCATTTGTTGGGGTTTAGCTTCAGCTGATACTTCCTCAGAAGCTTGAACAGCTTCAACAGATTTACCAGGTGGTCTTCTTCAGTGAGGGACTTGGCAATCATGTCATCCACATAACATTCAATTTCTTTATGGATCATGTCGTGGAATAATGTTACCATAGCCCGTTGATAAGTGGCACCAGCATTCTTCAATCCAAAAGGCATCACCTTATAACAGAATGTGCCCCAGGGTGTGATGAAAGTAGTCTTCTCCATGTCTTCAGGTGACATCTTGATCTGATTATATCCTGAAAATCCATCCATGAAGGAGAATACCGAGAATTGAGTTGTATTGTCGACCAATACATCAATGTGAGGTAAAGGGAAATCATCTTTCGGGCTAGCTCAGTTCAAATCCCGGTAATCCACACACATCCGTACTTTTCCATCCTTCTTAGGCACAGGTACAATATTAGCAACCCACGGCGGGTAACTAGTTACAGCAAGGAAACCGGCGTCCCACTGTTTTTGTACCTCCTCTTTTATCTTCATGGCCATATCCGGACGAGTACGGCGCAATTTTTGTTTCACTGGAGGACAATCTTCTTTCAGGGGAAGCTTGTGCACAATGATGTCGGTATCCAACCCTGGCATATCTTGGTAGGACCAAGCAAAGACATCAACGTACTCTCGAAGCATGTCAATAAGTTGTTCCTTCACTGAATCTTGCAGACGAGCCTCGATCTTCACTTCTTTCAAGTCTTCTTCGGTACCAAGATTAACTGTCTCAACCTCCTCCTGATGGGGAGTGATAACCTTCTCCTCTTGTCTTAACAACCTGGATGACTCTTCCGGTAACTCATAGTCTTCCTCAACCCCTTCATCAGCTTGATTAATTGGATCATCGAAGTCATATGAAGTCATATCAGTGTTGTTGTCGGTGCAATCTGGAGGGCAATCTCTGCAAGGGTTTAAATTGGTTCATTTTAGTGATCAGTTTTATCTTGTTTAGTAAAAGTGAAAATGAAGTTGTTTATTTTGAAAACATTGCCATTTTATTGTTTTTGTACAAAAGTGAAAAATGAAAAACAGTGAGCGAAAAAGAGAGACTCGTTTGCAAAATATGTCCTGATATTCATTAATTAATCATTTGCACAAAATACAAGATGGCCCTATTACAAAATGAGTCCTGACACCTTGGGCAAGATGCAGGACTTGATGCATGCTAAAAAAGGCATGAAATAATAATTACTCTACAGGAGTAACCCTTATAATTTCCTGGGAAGACCAGTTAGAGACTTGGTTCCCCGGGATCCTTGGACGTATCCAGTTTTCCAGGTTGCGGTCATCTTCTTCCTCGTCTTCCAAATTGTTCACAACATCCGGGGTAAGCATTCCCCCACTGACAAATTTGGGCTCTGTTGCAGCCTTTGGTTGATCTTGTCGAGTTGGTCTGTAACCCAACCCGAATCTGTCTTCTTTCTTTTCTACTGGCAGCAGCTTGCCCCAGCCTTGAGCGGTACCCTCTTCAACAACCTTCCGGGCTTGTTGATATGAAGTGATGGAAGTTCCAGACACAACAGTTGCTTCATTGATGTTAAGGGCCTCAAACCCCTAACTCATAGTCTCATGGATCTCCCCATTCATCTCTATATACTTGTAAGTAGCCAGCTGGCTAACGAAAATGTCTTCCTCCCCGCAGATTGTGATGATCTGGCCTTCCCAATCAAATTTTAATTTCTGGTGAAGGGTAGATGTAACAGCGCCAGCAGCGTGAATCCAGGGTCTACCCAACAAACAGCTGTAGGCCGACTGTATGTCCATCACGAAGAAAGTAGTTTTAAAGATTTGTGGGCCAATCATCACAGGTAAATCAATCTCTCCAAGCACTGATCTCTTAGAGCCATCAAATGCTCTCACCACTAGGTTACTTGGACGTAATGCCAAACCATCATACTCCAGCTTCACCAAGGCTTTCTTTGGGAGGACATTGAGCGAGGACCCAGTGTCCACCAGCACATGAGAAAGAACATCACCTTTGCATTCTAAGGTGATATGTAAAGCCTTGTTATGTTTGCGTCCCTCCGTCATTAAATCAGCATCTGTGAAGCCTAGTCCGTGATTGGTGTTAACATTTGCAACCACTGTTTCCAGCTGATTAACCGTAATCTCTTCCGACACGTAGGCTGCGTGCAAGACCTTCAAAAGTGCATTCCTATGGGCTTCGGAGCACATCAACAAAGATAATATAGAGATTTTGGAGGGTGTCTGATGAAGCTGGTCCATCACTTTGTAATCACTCTTTTTGATTATTCTCATGAACTCGTCCACCTCTTGTTCAAAAGACGTCTTCGTAGTTTCCTTAACAGTTGGCTCTTCAAGTACCACATTCTTCCCTTTTGCCTTAGCAGCAGCTTCAGCATTGGGTCTCGGTGTTTGTGAGGCAAAAAGGCGTCCGCTTCTGGTGAAGCCTCCGCCTCCCCCAACATTTCCAACTTGTTGTGAAGAGGTTGATGAATCTAGAGTGATCTTCTTTCTGTCGCAGTAGAGATCAGAGCCGTAGTGCCAAGGTATGGCATTACTGCTTTCATAAGGAACGGGTCCAGGTACCGTGATGGTGACTGGACTGATTGCTGTAGCGGAAGGAGCTGTGATGGTATGCGGGTCGTAATAGATTGTGACTGGAGATCTGACAATAGGTGTTGCAGTTGGTTGTTGAAAATTGTTGTTGGGACGGGCAGCTGCCGGGTCATAATAGATCGTGACTGTTGAGACATCTTCATTAGAGTTTGTTGGTGTTGTAGGCGATTCCGTTGATAAAATGGGTGCTGATGTTGTAGAAGTAAGTGTTGCTGAACTTTGGTTTGTTGAAACAATGGATGGAGTGATTGCTGGAGTTATGGATGAATCAGTGGGAGTGATAGTTGTTGCAGTTGTAGGAGGATCTGTCGTTGCTGAAGAAAGAATTGTTGATGTTGTAGGAGGATCTATTGCTGAAGCAAGAGTTGTTGATGTTGTAGGAGCCGTTGTGGTAATTTGTAAAATTCCATCTCTGATAAGGCCATCTATGCCAAGCCTTAGTTTCTCACAACCATTAATAGCAGTTTTGCATGATCCGTAGTAGGCCTCACATCCTGGGAACATCTGGCATCTTAAGAGTTGAGCTTTGACTTCTGCCAACGGTGTTCGAATCTGTGCAACATTATCAATCAGTGCAGATGGTTGGTCCTCTTCTATGGCATTAATCCTGGGCCCACCATGATTAGGCATAGGATTTATGTTAACATTTGGTGGAGGTGCGAAGTTGAGAGCTTTGGAATCGACCAAATTCTGAACCTTCATTTGCAAGGCTCTACACTTCTCAGTATTGTGACCAGGTGCGTTGGAGTGGAAGGCACACCTATCATTAGCATCATAATTCTTCGGGAGGTTGAGAGGATCTGGTGGAGCCAACATCCTTAACTCAACCAGGTTGAGCTTCAGGAGTTGTGGCAGTAGAGTGGCATAAGGCATAAGGATAGGATCAATTACCCTATTTGCCTGAGATGGCCTCTGTTGAAAGGGGCACTGCTGTTGGTTGTTGTTGTTATTGTTGTACGATCTTTGTTGCGGAAAATGAGGTTGTTGCTGATAGTGATGTTGTTGTTGTTGTTGAGGAAAAAGTGGCTGTTGTGGAGCTGGAGCCGGGATAGTAATAGCTGCCACTGATCTGTGAGAGTATTGGGGTCTGCCCCGGCCTGCATGAATAGCATTTGTTTCACCCATCCTTTGGGGTCCTGAAAAAGGTTTCCTTGTATTGTTGGAGGAGCTTGCACCGTTGTCAAAGTTTTTTCCCATCTTCAAAAGAATTTCTATTCTTTCACCAGCTATAACTACATCGGCAAAACTGGTGGAGGAGAATGCAGCAAGTCGGTCAATATAAGTTCCCTACAAGGTGTTCATAAACATGTCCGCCATTTCCCGTTCAGACATGGGTGGTTGGACAGCAGCAGCAAGCTGTCTCCACCTCTGAGCATAAGGAAACTTTCCCTCGAAGACTGAGACATGCCCATTAGAAGGGTTTTATTGGGAGCCATGTCTAGGTTGTACTGGTACTGACGGATAAAGGCCTCGGCCAAGTCTTTCCAACATATTATAGTGGCCCTGGTCAGATGCGAATACCATTCTCTTGATGCTCCAGTCAGGTTGTCCTCAAAATAAAACATCCATAACTTCTTGTCCATAGTATAAGCTTTGAGTCTCCCCAAGAAAGACTACAGATGAGTACGCGGGCAGGAGGTACCATTATATTTTTCAAAGCATGGGGGCTTAAATTTGTTAGGAATCCTCACCCCATCTACCAACCCCATATCCATTACGTCGAAGCCCAGGGAATTCTGAGATTCCAAAGACCTTAGCTTTTCAGCAATCTCATCCAACCTTCGGTCATAAACCTTACCCCCAGCCCCTATAACTGTGAATTGTTCCTCTTGGGGATCTTCCTACAAGACCCTTACTCCAGTAGTATTACCTTGAACATTCCTTACACCATTAACATCGGGGTTCAAATGGGGCCCAAACTCTGGTGGGTCAATGCGAGGCTGTCCGCGCTCATTATTGCTGGTTCCTCCTGTACCAGGGTGAGGCTCTTCAGGAGTCTGTCTTTCCACCAATTCCCTTAGCCTTTCCTGGCTCTGAGCTAAGCCAGTCATTACAGCCATAAACAGGGTCATTTGGTTTCTCATATCAACCCTTTCGTTTGCCATTTGATTCCTTACTTCATTCAGGTCCTGCTGTACCTGGTCCATCTGAATGCCTGGAAGGTTGTTACGTGTTGGGTACCGGTGCGGTCGGTTTACAGGGAACACTCTTCGACGAGCAATGTTTCCTGAAACCACAACAAAGTGAGAAACAAACAACAAACAAAACCTACAAAACCAAGAAAAATGCTAGTATGAAATGCAATATGCTTATTTGTCTTCCAAGGTATCCGGTTTGGTTCTTGGTTTTGACCTTTCCAGACCTCGAGGAAATGCTGGATGATGTTGAGAGAAAGCCCACCAATAGAATAAATTGATATATTACAAAAGGATAAAAATACATAGTTTATTTACAACACATGCCCTAGGTGGGTCCAAAATACAACAACAAAAAGAAAAGTACATCAAAAGAACGAAATACAAGCAAAAGGATCAGACATCCAATCCAAAGTCATCCTCCTTGACTTCCTTCAGGAGGGCCTCCGTCACTAGACCAGCTGGGTGCTCTGTAATGGTCCTAATGAGGAGGTTCCTGGTAGCAATGGCATTGGTCAGCTTCTTATGCCTGTCCTGATCCTTTGATCTCTTTAACCCTGCCCGGAGTTTTAATTCTGATATTTCCTTCTGAGCTGCCAACAGAGCTTCCTGCTGCTTCTTCTCATTGGCCTCCAGTTTCTCAATCTTGGCTTGAGTCCTCTGGTCTTCTTGTGCATGGGCTTCGGTGATCCTGACCCACCTATCCTAGCTTTCCTCCTGATAATGCTCTGCCCTACCTTTCTGAATTTTGGCCTCCTTGCAGGAATTCTTCAGTATCAACTCCCCGGCTCTTGCCTTCCTGATATAGTCATCTGTCCATTCAATCTTGGTCAGATGCTCAGTCTTGAGTCTTTCCAATCTCTCAATGTCCAGACGACCACCATTCCTCTCCCAAAGAGTTTTCTTCAGGGCTTCAGCCAGCTGATCATTCCTTTCCTTCAGCTTTTCAAATTCCTCTAGGCTGACAGTTGCTGCAGGTTGCACTGTAGAGGGCCTAGGGGTGTCTTTCAAGGTGAAAGGTATCCTGGTGATCTGAGCTCTAGCACGGGACCAGTCAGAGTACTGGGCTGAAGCGACATTGTTGCACCTTCCAAGGATGGATGTCCCCTTGGTCTGAATGTTATCCCAAGCCCAGGTAGCTTGTCTAACAATAGCAGAGTTAGACTGAACTTCACAGTAGAGAGTCTCAGCCAAATCATGTCCTCTGGGAGGATGAACCTAGGCATATCCCAATTTCCTCTTAAATAGTAAAGGGTTGTAGTTGATGCAACCTTTTACTCCTATTAGAGGCACATTAGGGTATTGCCCACAGCTGGTAATAATATCCTCGCCTTTAGTGCTCTGGATGCACCACCTGATGTCATCTGAAGTCAAGGAGATGAACTTCTTAGCCCAATTCTTTTGCTGATGGGGGTTCAAGAAGGCATTTGACTTAGGCAAATGTCTGAGCAGCCAAGAGTAGAATAGAGGAGCACAACATCTGACTAGCTTCCCTCTTTTCTTTTCATTTCTATGGTGGATGGAGTAGTAAAAACCCCCTAGCAATATAGGCACTGGGTTCCTCAGCAGGAACAAGTGGATGGAATTCTTACTTACAAACTTGGGCTCATCTGCAAACAATATAACCCCATATATACTGAGGGCTAGAAGTGCACAGACTGCCCTCCATTCTCCCACTACAGCCTTCAGGGTGGCCTAAGAAATCAAGAAGTCCAGATGTAAGCCAGGAATCCCAGCTTTTGTTGTCATGTTTTGCTCAATGAGGGCAGGCTCCAAATGCAATGCCCTAGCTATCTCTTCACTTCTGGTAGTAGTCATCACTGGGTTGAAAGGGATCCCTCTTCTGATAGAAACTCCAATCAGCCAGGAAAACTCTTCTAGCAGTGGTCCCATCTGAAAATCAGGAAAGGTGAAGCATCTAAGAGGAGGATCATAAAACTGTAAGCATGTGTGGATCATGCTCCTCTGAGATGAATCAAGATCCATGACCATGTCCAAAATTCCCCCATAGTGCTCTCTGAATAGTGGGATGTGGTCAGGTGTAATAAGGGACTGGACCTGCCTGATACCAGTCAATATGGGCTCAAAGAAATGGTAAGATATGTTGCTCTTCCTTGGAGTAGCCATGAGTGCTGAAGAAGCTGAAAATAAGCTGATGAAGATCACAGGCTAAGAAGCTGGAGGTGAGTCTCTGGAAGACTGATGAAGGTGCTGGAGAAGAACAACTGAAGCAGATGCTAAAGAAGAAAACTGAAGCAGAGGTCTAAGCAGTAGAAAGGGTAAAAACCAAACCAAATACAACAAAGTGGATACCCTGAAAAACAAATAAACAAATGTTAAATGATGCAATGATGATATATGCAAATGATATGCAAGGGTTTGTGATCAAGAGCTGGATCTGATTATCTGTCTTGGTATAAGGTCCATGTATGTTCAAAGGTCCGGATGGAGGCTCAGAAATCCAGTAACCAGGGTGGGGGACTCAAATAAAGAGCCACATGTCCGGGGCTAATCACAAGAACTGTCCAAAATGGGGTATTCTTAAACAATACAGTAACAGGGTATGATGTGGTCAAGGGTTCCTGCAAAACCTGTAAATAACCCAACCCCCTCACATGTAATGTTCTAGAACAAGGATCCTCAGACTTGGATCAGTTATGAGAAGTGTAAACACTTCTAACCCGGAGTTACAATGTTTACAATAACCATAAAAGATCCTCCTCTAATTCACCCCAGATTCTGAAGGTCAATATAAAGGTCATCCAGACTTAGCAGGCTTCCCAGATAGCCCTAGCACTACAGGAAATCTGTAGCACATAGTTCTCAAGAAGAAACCCACGTCTGAACCGTGTTTCATATTCCCGCACCAGACCAAAATGGAATGGGAAAGAATATGAAGCCACTCTAGCCTAGGTGTCACTCAGGTCCCAGGTATAGGATCTTAATCTCTCAATGAAACCCCGCCCACCAAGGAAAACCAGATCCAGCAATGATAATGACAATATGATGTATAAAAAACTGTAAAGAAAGCAGTAAATGAAATTGTACATAAAGCAATAAAGCAAATAAATAAGCACAAGTAGCACGTAACACCCCTGTAAACACAAAATCAAACAAGCGCTAGGAGGAACCCACAAAAGAACCCAGATGCCCTGCTTGCAGTATAAGGTATCCCCAGCAGAGTCGCCAAGCTGTCGCTCCCACCAAATGACACCGGGTCAGAAGGGGTACAGACCCGAACGGTCGGCGAAAGAGAGAACATGAAGATGAACTGAAGAGAGTCGCCAGCTAGGCATTTTTATCCCGAAGGAAAGGTAATGCTGCATAAACCTGGAAAGATATGGACAAGACACTCGCGAACCAGAGAAATTGAGAAAGGGGGTTGGTTACAACCTGGGAAGGTATTAGCACCCAGATTATCCGTCGTACTTGACGGGATCCACGCTTGAAAGTTTGTGTTTAAAGGGGTAGTGTTTGTGCTATCTGTGTGCAAAAGTTGGAAAAGAATGTACAGGTGTCAGTGCAAGAAAGAAATGTGAAGTGAATTGCTCATGAATAAGGCTTAAAGATTAATGCTGGAAGAAAGAGGGAATATACAGAGACTTTTTATCGATAACAGTTAACTTATGCCTACGTATCCTCTCGTGCAATGAGGAAGTCAGAACACCGTAGTTCGACTCAAAGAGACTGAAAGATAAATTGACTGATGAACTGCTTGCTTGTCTATGCTCAAGTGTATGACCTGTCTGGCTTAGGTGCTAACTGTCTTACATTAGACGGAAGAAGCAAGTTCTCGTTTATGAGTGAAGATGATGAGAGAAGAATCCCGAAGGATACGATTATTGTTTGTTTTTGGTATTTTCAATCTTTTATTGCTTTTTGGAGTTTGTCATAAGAAAATGATCTTAAGCCTAAACCAAGGGTTAGTAAACTCATCACATCCTCCCTCTGATTAGGGGTAATGAGAATACCTTAAGTATGAGATAAGCACCTCACACTTAATTACCACAATGATGTAGGATTAAGATCATTAACCTACTTGTGATTATTTAGATGTTTTTGGTTTTTTTATTTAGTGTTAAGTAATGAGTTTAAGCCATAATCAAGGATTTAATGGACTCATTACACCATCCTAATAGAAGGATAATAGATGGGAGCACTTAAGCTGAGGAAGATACCTCAACTTAATCCATGATTAGGGATTAACATCATGACAAAACAAGCTTTTATTAAAGTGGATTTTAATTAAGGGTAAGATTAAGAAGTGAATTTTATGGTTTGTAAGACAACTTGAGGGGGACTTGTCCATTAACACTAGGGTTAGTCCTTCTTAACCAATTAAGGAAGAATTAGAACCCTAATGCAAGGCCCAAGTTACAAGCTTATTGTATTAGTGGTTATTAGATGGATTAATTAAGAGGTTTAAACAAATTAAGGGTTTAACACTTAGGATTAAATTTATACACTCCATTCTAAGAGAAGGATGCAGGCATAATCTTAATCACAAAGCCTTAAAACCTTAAAGTTTTAGTATCTGATTATGAGGTGAGAAGAGAGACACAAAGAGGAAACAAAGGTAAAACTAATGGGGGACTAATCAAAACCCTAATTGTTATCATGCTTGGGTGTTACTAGGGTTTATGAGGCTTGCAAGAGATCTTCAAGAAAAGCCACCAAGGAAGAGGCATATGAAAGGAGGAGAAGCAGAAGAAACAAGCTAACTTACTTCACTTAAGAAGATAAGTTACTTGATGAAAGAAAGTGAAGGAGGAACATGAATGAGCAAGCTCACTCTAAACAAAAGTAAAATGCAGCAATGAATGCATAAGAGGAATGAGAAGAGATTGTGAGAAGTGAAGGCAAATTCACTTCTCAAAGTACATACCACCTGAAATGGTTAGCATAAAAGAAAGAATGAAGTGAAAATGAGATGTATGCAAGGATGAAAACTAAAACCAGAAGCATGTTCGTGATTCAAATGATGCTAAGAGATGATGCAAAGGCATGTCAAATGCAATGGATGATCATTCAAGTGATAAGAATGCAAATGAAGCATGAAAGGGACATGAAAGTTCATGAATGCTCATGAAATGTAATGAATGCATAACATGGAAAATGGATGGGGAAATGATCAAGAATGAGTCTAATGTGTCCTATGATGTCTTAGATGTTATGTGAATGCAAGAAATGTCATGGCAAGTTCTTATATGAATGCTTATGCAAGATGTATGCAAAGGAAGATGAGAAATTAGGGTTTTCATACAACATGAGATGCAAAACTCAAAAACAGAAGAAAATGACAAGATAAAAAATTGAAAATGAAACAAAAGAACCCTAACCCCATGTGATATCATACCCCAAAGGAGAAGACCTAACTCTTAACCTAATGAAAGTTATGATTTTTCTAAGTTATCTAGGGTTTTAAGGTACCTAAAGGGAAAAAATCCAAATCAAATAAAAAATGCAGAAGAAATTTATGACAAACTTATGCTACAAACTAGATGTAAAATGAAGATCAATTCAAAAAGAACCATTGTCATACCATTCTTGGTTAGGTTGAAAAGAATTCTTGAAATTAGGGTTCAAAAATAGGATTTTATGAACCCTAAATTCAAGAAAAATTATCAAAGATGGTTCAAAACTAAAAAGAAATTTGTGTGGATGGTATGACAATGTCTCTAAATGTTTAAAGATGCAATGTGAATTTTTTGGGATTTTTAGAAACCTAAATGATATTTTAATTTATTAATTTTCATTAATTAATTAAAATAAACATTTAACTGTTTTAAAAATGATTTTTAATGCAAAAAATAAAAATAAAAATATTTTTGGGTTGAGAAAATTATTTAAAGTCAAAATGCAGAACAAAATATTTTTTGGAATTTTTTAGCTATTTTAAATAAATGGTATAAAATTAAATGAGAAAAATGAAATAAAAAATTAGAATAAACAAAAGTAAACGCAGTGAAGGGCTGAGATTGAATCTGGGGGTTTCCTGGGTTGACTACGCGCCAGATCCTATGGCCAAAATTCAAATTTCATTAATCCTAATTAATTAATTATTAAACCCTAATTAAAAACTAATGAAATGACCTCAGCCACACAACACGCGCGGGAGATGAAAATCTAATGGTCCACATTTAAACCAAAACCCTAACCCTAATTATCAAACTAATCACTATCAGGTCACCGGAGAAGAGCTCCGGTCGTCTTCTCCGGTGACACCCTCACCTGAAAATCTCCAACTCTCTCCCTAGGTTATTTCTGGAGATCTAAAGCTCCAGATCAACTCCCTTCACTCCCCTAAGCTCAAATCCACACTCAAATCACATTTATTCATGCTCATAAACAAGATTCGAAGAAAAGATCAAAAATGGCAAAAGTTTCAGAGGTTCAGTACATACTTATTTCTACACCATTTTCAAAAATTCACAGCTCAGAATGATCAGTGAAGCATACTTTTTCTTAATGGAACATAAAATACGAGTTCTAGAAAAATGAATTCAGATGACTACCTGAGATGGAGCTTTCCAAACTTGAGCTTTATGGCCACTTCCTTTGTGCAAAATGACTCCCTTTGACCTCCTGAGGCTAATGGAATGCTTCAAAGGCTTTGAGAATGACTGGTTTGTGAGTTTACACTTCAACTGGTTGAGAATCGTGTTTTGTGTATGGTGTGTTCTTGGCTGTTTTTGTGGTTGCTTTATGATCAGTGAGTGATTTTGAGATGAATGGTGGAATTGGTTTTGAGTTTGAGTAAGTGAGCTGAGAGTTTCGAAGAAAAATGCAAGAGGGAGTGTTTTTTGGAAATGCTGAGTTCTTGGAGGTTTCAGCTTGTGTGTGTTATGAAAATGAGTCCTTATGGCATGCTTGTAGTGTCTGGATTGGGCAGAGAGTGGGTGGTGGACTGTTGTTATTGGTATGGGTGATTTTGCATAAAGTCACCAACTTGTGTACTTGAGGTATGGGCAATGGTGTAGCTGGCTCATTGGCTTGTCCATGTGCAGCTGAGTTCAAGGATGTCCACAAAATCAATCTTGAGGCAATTCAGCAAGTGAGAGCAAAGTAATGGGACATTTTGCAATTATGTGAAGTTTTGGCCCCTTTGAGAATTCTTGATGTTCAAGGCATGAAATTTTGAAATTCTTTGGGCAATTCTGATCTAAAGGCAATGCACTATGATGTTATGATACATAGAAGTGTGTTTGAAGTCACAAAATTCCTTAGCAAGTGGTTTTGCAAAGAATCCCTTTTGGTGCATTCTTGAAAATTATGGGATTTTTGCCAACTTTGACAAGCCATATCTTGAGTTCCAAAATGAATTAGATCTTGTTCTTGTACTTTTTGAAAAGGGAATTATCCAATCTACAACTTTTATGACTAACAATTTTTCATTTGAAGCATTTTTGGTTGAGAAAGAAGAGGTTGAAAAACTTTCCCAAAATGGAAAGTTTACATTACAAGTCATTTCCCTTTTTGGCAACTTTTGGTTTAGCTCACTTTTCTTCAATTTTGTGAACTTCTAAGCACTTAAATGATCAAATAAAGATCATATAACTTCAATTTGATGAAAAATCCACTTCGGTTCCATGTTGGGGGCCTCAGATGCCCTGATTTTGTTCTGACTTGTTCAAGAAGTTATCCAGTGAACAGATGACTTCCACACTGAATTCCTTCATCAAACTTGGTATACATGATCCTTATAAAATATTGAGACCAATAGAAACAAGAATGAGCAAAAAATTTGGAGTTATGGCCTCTGAAATCAAAACCCTAATTTCAGGTCATCTGTGTAGTTAAACCCTGGCCCTTCTTCCATGCTTTGCAAATTCTTGTGATTCTTTGACTTCCTTGATCTTTGGAGGATATAATATGATGATTGAACATACATGGACCCTCTGGAGATGATTGAAGACCTTTGGAGTGGCTCAGATGGATCCAGGATTGCTCAGATCATAAACCCTAGATGCAGATGAACTTGAACTAATGTCATGAAACAAAAAATGCAATATGATATGATATGCCTATATTAATGAAAATGCGAAAGATCACAAGCCATGGTGTGAACTTAGTGAGGGAAAAATTGGGGTGTTTACACATAGGACAAATGTCGGATAGGAAGATCAACGATGGGGAAGGACATCGGATAAAATGATGAGGGACGATCATCAAAAGGTGAAGGACGATCACCTAGCAGGGGACGGCTGCTCTAGATTATCGCGACATATGACGAATGCCGGATAAAAAGATCGAAGATGGGGACGGCCATCAGATGAATGATGTGGTACGGTCATCAAAAGGTGAAGGACGATCACCTAGCAGGGGACGACTGCTCTGGATTATCGCGACATAGGACGAATGCCGGATAAAAAGATCGACGATAGGGACGGCCATCAGATGAATGATGAGGTACGGTCATCAAAATAAATGATGAGGGACGGTCATCAAGAGGTGAAGGACGATCACCTAGCAGGGTACGGCTGCTGAGGATTATCGCGACATAAGACGAATGTCGGATAAAAAGTTTTTTTGTTCGTGAATTCTGGGGATAGATAAACACGAACGAGTGTTTAAGCCCTAAAAATAAAATGGTATAAGTGTTTCGACAATGTTTATAGACTAAAGATACAGACGAATATCTTTAGGACCACGATACGGACGAGTATCGATAGGAACAAATAAAGACACGTGTTTAAGGAGTGATGATACGGACGAGTATCAACTGTTTGAACAAGGAACACAGATGAATGTTGATCTGCTGGGGAGATGCGTAAGATACGAACGAGTATTAAAGAATTATGTATAAGTAGGATATGGACGAGTATCAGAAGGATTGTGTATAAGTATGTACAAGTATTTGTATTGAGAGTGCAAAAGGATATTTTGGCTTTTATCTGCAGGGGATATGTTTTTGCGTATTGCTGGAGGAGTGATTGTGGTATTTGCAGGTTGTCGCTCCCAAAGATTTGCATCCCGGTACAAGCGCGAATGGACGGCGAAGAGAGAGAATGAAGATGAAGGTGAATAGAGTCGCCAGCTAGGCATATTTATCCCGAAGGAAAGGTAATGCTGCATAAACCTAGGAAAAGATGGATAAGACGGTTGCAAACCAGAGAAACTAAGAAAGGGGGTTGGTTACAACCTGGGAAGGTATAAGCACCTAGATTATCCGTCGTACTCGACGGGATCCACGCTTGAAATATTGTGTTTAAAGGGGTAGGTGTATGTGTTATCTGTGTGGAAGAGCTGGAAAAGAATATACAGGTGTCAGTGCAAAAGGTGAATGCTCAGGAACTGAGGCTTAAAAGAGAATGCTGAAAGAGGGGGAAGACACAAAGACTTTTGTTTGATAACAGTTAAGTTATGCCTATGTATCCTCTCGTGCAATGAGGAAGTCAGAACACCGTAGTTCGACTCAAAGAGACTGAAAGATAAGTTGATTGTGAACTGCTTACTTGACTATGCTCAAGTGTATGACTCGTCTGGCTCGAGTGCTAACTGTCTTGCATTAGACGGAAGAAGCAAGTTCTTGTTTGTGAATGAAGGTGATGAGAAGAAAATCCCGAAGGAGACGATTATTGTTTGTTTTTGTGTTTTCAGTTTTGTTTATTGTTTTTGGTGTTTTGCATAAGTTGATGAGCTTAAGCCTAAATCATAGGTTGTAAACTCATTATATCCTCCCTGATTAGGGATAATGAGCCTACTTAAGTATGAGATAAGCATCTCAACTTAATTACCGTGATGATGTAGGATTAAGATCATTAACCTACTTGTGATTATTTAGATGTTTTTGGTTTTTTTGTTTAGAGTTAAGTAATGAGTTTAACCTCTAATCACATATTAGTGGGCACATTACACCATCCTAATAGAAGGATAATAAATTAGAACACTTAAGCTGAGGAAGATACCTCAACTTAATCCATGGTTAGGGGTTAAATTCATTATATAACAAAACCTTTATTAAATGGATTTTAATTAAGGGATGAGATTAAGAAATGGATTTTATGGTTTGCAAGACAACTTGAGGGGGACTTATCCATTAAACACTAGGGTTAGTCCTTCTTAACCATAAAGGAAGAATTAGAACCCTAATGTAAGGCCCAAGTTACAAGATAAAGTCTTGATGATTATTAAGTGATTTAATTAAGAGGTTTAAACAAATTAAAGGTTTAACACTTAGGATTAAAGTTATACACTCCATCCTAATAGAAGGATACAGGCATAACCCTAATACCAAAGTCCTAAAACTTTAAGAGTTTAGTCTCTGATTAAGAGGTGAGAAGAGAGACTCAAAGAGGACTCAAAGGCAAAAGACTAAAGGGGGACTATGTACAACCCTAATTATTATCATGCTTGGATTCTCCTATGTTCATCTTCTGAATCCGACTCTGCTTCAGATGATTCAGAATCATCCCATGTTGCCATGAGACTCTTTTTCTTTTCTCTGTTGAATTTCTTTCTGGGTTTCTCTTTCTGGAGTTTTGGACATTCACTCTTGTAATGTCCTGGTTCTTTGCACTCGTAGCACACTACTTCTTTGCTTCTGGGTTTTCTGTGGCCAGATATTGCTTCCGAGTGATTGCTTGTTCTTCTGGTATTTCTGAACTTCTTCTGACGATGCTTCCAGAGTTGTTGGACTCTTCTGGATAGAAGAGATAGTTCATCTTCTTCTGATGAGCATCCATAACTTTCTTCTTCTTCTGCCTGTAAAGCTTTAGAATCAAATTTGTTAGATTTAAGAGCTACAGACTTACCTTTCTTCTGGGGTTCATCTTCTTCTAGTTCTATCTCATGACTTCTCAAGGAGCTGATAAGTTCTTCTAAAGATATTTCGTTCAGATTTTTTGATAGCTTTAGAGAAGTGACCATAGGCCTCCAAGCCTTTGGCAAGCTTCTGATGATATTCTTTACACGATCTGCTGTTGAGTAGCCTTTGTCCAGAACTTTCAGTCCAGCTACCAGAATTTGGAACCTTGAGAACATTTTTTCAATTGTCTCATCTTCTTCCATTTTGAATGCTTCATACTTCTGGATGAGGGCCAGAGCTTTTGTTTCCTTGACTTGAGTGTTGCCTTCATGTGTCATCCTCAGGGAATCAAACATGTGTTTGGCTGAGTCTCTGTTTGTAATTTTCTCATATTCTGTATATGAGATAGCACTCAGAAGTATGGTTCTAGCTTTGTGATGATTTCTGAACTCCTTCTTCTGTTGAGCTGTCATATTTTTTCTTTCAATCTTCTGACCATCTGCTCCAACAGGATGAGTGTATCCATCTGTCACTATGTCCCAAAGATCTCCATCCATAGCTAGAAAGAAACTTTCCAGAACATCCTTCCAGTAGTCAAAGTTGTCACCATTGAACACCGGAGGTTTTTGTCGCTCCCGATAAGTGGGACATAGGCCCAGATAAAGGTACAGACGCGAACGGTCGGCGAGAGGGACAATGAGAACACACAGCCGTGAACTCACTGGAGATGAATAGAGTCGCCAGCTAGGCATTTTTATCCCGGAGGAAAGGCAATGCTGCATAGACCTGGAAAGATATGGATAAGACGGTTGCGAACCAGAGAGACTGAGAAAGGGGGTTGGTTACAACCTGGGAAGGTATTAGCACCCAGATTGTCCGCCGTACTCGACGGGATCCACGCTTAAGAGATTTGTGTTTTAAAGGGGTAGTGTCAGTGCAATTTGTGTATAAAATAGCTGGAAAAGAATGTACAGGTGTCAGTGTAAAAGAAGTGTAAAGTGAAATATATAAATGAAGTGTCAGTGTAAGAACAAAGAGTGAAATGCTCATGATAATGAGGCTGAGAAAACAAAACTGGAAAGAGGGGGAATATACAGAGACTTTTGTTCGATAACTGTTAAGTTATGCCTACGTATCCTCTCGTGCAATGAGGAAGTCATAACACCGTAGTTCGACCCAAAGAGACTGAAAGATGAATTGACTTGTGAACTGCTTACTTGCCTATGCTCAAGTGTATGACCTGTCTGGCTCAGGTGCAAACTGTCTTGCATTAGACGGAAGAAGCAAGTTCTCGTTTATGAGTGAAGATGATGAGAAAAGAATCCCGAAGGAGACGATTATTGTTTGTTTTTGAGTGTTTTCAGTCTTTTATTGCTTTTGGAAGTTTGTCATAAGTTAATGAGCTTAAGTCTAAACCAAAGGATTTAGTAAACTCATCACATCTTCCCTCTGATTAGGGGTAATGAGAATACCTTAAGTGTGAAGTCAGATTCTCACACTTAATCACCTTTGTGTAGGATTAAGATCATTAACCTACTTGTGATTAGTTAGATGTTTTTGTGGTTTTTGTTTAGTGTCAAGTAATGAGATTAAGCCATAATCAGGGATTAAACAGACTCATTACACCATCCTAATAGAAGGATAATAGATGAGAATGTTTAAGCTGAGGAATGCTCCTCAACTTAATCCATGATTAGGGATTAAACTCATGACAAAACAAAGCCTTTGATTAAGTGGATTTTATTTAATGGTATGATGAAGAAGTGAGTTTTATGGTTTGTAAGACAACTTGAGGGGGACTTGTCCATTAACACTAGGGTTAGTCCTTCTTAACCACTTAAGGAAGAATTAGAACCCTAATGCAAGGCCCAAGTTACAAGTTTGGTGTCCTGATGATTATTAAGTGAATTGATCAAAGGGTTTAAACACATTAAGGGTTTAACACTTAGGATTAAAGTTATACACTCCATCCTAATAGAAGGATGCAGGCATAAGCTTAATCACAAAGCCTTAAAGCCTTTAGGGTTTAGTCCCTGATTATGAGATGAGAAGAGAAGACTCAAAAGAGACACAAAGGTAAAACAAAGGGGGGAGACTAATCAAAAACCCTAATCATTGTCATGCTTGGTTGTTCCTAAGGTTTGTGAGGTTAAACAAGAAAGATCTCCAATGGAACCACCAGGAAGCAGATGAAAGGATCAAGAGAAGCAAAGTGACTTGCTTCATTCAAGAAGTCAAGTCACTTGAAGAGAGAAAGTGGGAAGAAGAAGAATGAGCAAGCTCAAACTCAAACACATACAAAAATGCAGCATGGATGCAAGGGAGATGAAAAGAAAAGTTATGAGAAGTGAAGGAAAATTCACTTCTCAAAGTTACTTACCACCTGAAATGTTAGAAAAGAAATGCAATGCAATGCAAAATGGGATGAGATGACATGATGAGAAACAAAACCAGAAGCATGTACATGATGCTAATGATGCTATGAGATGCTACAAACATGAGGCAGCACATGGAGATGATCATACAAGCTTATGAATGCAAATGAAGCAAGTTAAGACACATGAACATACATGAAAAGTTATGAGATGCATATGGCACACAATATGGCAAATACATGGTGCAATGATCAAACATGCTTTCAATATGTCTTATGATGTCAAATGAATCACATGGAGGCATGGAATGTCATGGCAAGTTATGTTATGCAAAAGAATGCAAGATGGATGCAAATGGAGGCTCAAATTAGGGTTTATGAACAATGCATCAAACAAAAACCAAAATCAGAAGCAAACACTAAGATAAAAAATTGAAAATGCCACTCAAAGGACCCCTAATCCTATACTAAACCAATGCCCAAAGGAGAAGTCTCAACTCCTAACCAAACTCAAGTTATGATTTTCACAAGTTTGCTAGGGTTTTAGGGTTTCCAAACAAGAAAATTATCAAACAAATGGAAAATGAAAGATCAAAACATGGCCATTTAATCTCATAAACTACATGCTAAACACAATGCAATGCAAGAAGAATCAATGTCCAACTCTTCATGGATAGACAGAAATGATTTTTGGAACTTTGGATCAAATTAATGCATAAAAATGATTTTTATTCAATGAAAAATTCTCAAAATGCATCAAGATCAAAAAATAAATTTGGTTTGAAGGTTGGACAATGTTTCTAAATGTCTTAGAACATTTCATGAATTTTTTGGTGATTTTTAAATACCTAAAAGTATTTTTAATTAATTAATTTTCATTAATCAATTAAAAATAAACTTTTAAATATTTTAAAATACTTTTTTAATGCTAAAAATAAAAATAAAAATATTTTTGTGTTTTAAAAATTAATGAAACTCTTGACAAAAAGTTTCATAATTTTTAAGACATTTTTGCTATTTTAAATAAATTAGGGAAAACAAATGAAATAAAATGAAAATTAAATGAATTTTAAACTGAAAAAGTAAAAGTAATCAGATCCAACGTGTGAGATTCAAACTGGCAAGGGCGGGAGCTGACCACGCGCGTAAATGAACGGACCACATTCAAACTCAGCTAATTAATGATTAAACCCTAATCTCACCGTTAAACACCCTCAGGTGACCGGAACAGTGTTCCGGTCATCTTCCCCGTTCACCCCAGAAATCAATCTCTCTCTCCAGGCCATTTTAGGAGCTCTAACTCTCCAGAAATCATCTACTAACTATCCTAAACACGAATCCAGCACCAAATCATGTTTAAACTCAAACACAAACATGAATCGAAGCAAAGAAATTTCTAGGTCAAACTTTCAGAACACCATAACATACTCATTTCTTGCTCATTTTCAAAAGTAAATAGATCCCAATGATCAGTGCAACATACAAAACAAGATTCTAACAAGAAAATGGAGTTCTGGAAAAAAAGTTCATGGAGTCACCTGAGATTGAGCTTTTGATTCAGGAGCTTTCTGGATGGTTCTTTGGCTCAAACAAGTCCCAATGATCCCCCTTTGAAGCTTTGGACACTTGGTTGGAGTTTAAACAGCCTCTTGAATGAGTTTGCAGAAGCTCAGGCCATGGGAGTGTGAAAATCGTGTTTGTGATATGAAGGGTTTCAGGCCAAAACAATGGTTGGTTTCTGGTCAGTGAAGTGAGTTGAGATGATTTGTGAAGTTTTTCTTTGTGTTTGAGACTTGTGTAGAGAGATTCGAAGAGAAATGCAAGTTGGAGTGAGTTTTTGTATGCTGTGCTAGGGCTTGCTTCAGGCTGGCTTCATGTATGAAATGGCTAGCAAATGGATAGTATAAACAACTCCAATTGGTCAGATGATGTGACCTGGCCTGCTGTGATAGGTAAGTTCACTTTTGCAAAAAAGTCCACTTTGTTGTAAGAGAAGCATGGCTTGAGTTCTAGCTTGGTACAAGAGGCATGGGCTGCGCAGCAAGATGAGGTGAGAGGCTATGGCTGGTTCAAAGGCCAATGCAGCAAGTGGGTGAAGTGTGATGAGTGGTTTTGCAACTTGGTTACTTTTGAAACTTCATGAAAATCTCTTGCCATACAAACCATGAACATGAGAAACTTTGGTTCAAATCTGATTTTTAGGTCACATAGAATGTTTGTGCAATGGTTTGATGCCAATTAGAAGTTACAATTTGCCTTGGTTCATGATTTTGCAAATTTCTCATTTGAGGCATATCTTGAAAATTAGTGATTTTTGCCAACTTTGTCACACCATAACTTTTGATCCAAAATGAGTTAGGTCATGTTCTTGTACTTTTTGAAAAGGGAAAAATGTATTCTACAACTTTCATGACCAAAGTTTTTCCATTTGAAGTATTTTTGGATCAAAAAGCAAGGCTTGAAAAATGGCATAAAATGACATATTCTTGAAAAGTCAACTATGCCCAAAAAAGTCAACTTTGCAAAAACTTCAAATTCTTGAATTTTGTGAACTTCAACCCTCTTCCATGATCAAATAAAGATCATATACACTCAAAATGATGAAGATCACCCCTTGGTTGGGTCATTGGGGGCCTCAGATGCCCTGATTTTGCACTGACTTGTCCAGAAAGTCAACCTTTGATCAGATGACTTCCCCATGGAATTTCTTCATGAAAATTGATATGCATACTCCCTATACCATATAGAGACCAATGGAAACAAGAATGACCAAAAAATTTGGAGTTATGGCCTCTGAAACCAAAACCCTAATTTTAGGTCAACTGTGCAGTCAAACTTGGCTCTGCATCCATACCAATCCCAGTTCTTGTGATTCTTTGGAATTTTTGACTTTGAGAGGATGTGATATGATATAAGGACACACATGGACCCCTTTGAAGTGATTGATGTCCTTTGGAGTGGCTCAAGAGGCTCTTGGATTGCTCAGATCACAAACCCTAGGTGCAGATGACTTAGAAACTATGCAGTGAATAAAAAATGAGATATGAGATGATATGATTGTGTTTATGCATATGAAATGATCACAAGCCATGGTGTGAATGGGTGAGGGCAAATTTGGGGTGTTTACAGCTGCCCCTATTCAATCATGAGTTAGCTGTGCAGGGTGTAAGCTATGGCTTAACAGGCAAACAAGATAACTTGTGGTTGAATACCAAAGACAATCCAAAATTTGCACTCACAGAATGAAGAAGAAAAGGGATATAGAATGTAAAAGAAAAATAAAGTATATTGTAAAGTGTGGGCGACGGAGGACGACCGTCGAGCAGAGGACGACTGCTGGGTAAATAGCAATGACGGGGACGGCCGACATGCTGGGGATAAAAGGTAAAGCCAAGACGGGGACGGCCGACTAGCTGGGAAAAATAAGATTATGATGGGGACGGCCATCAAGATAAAGTTGTAAGATTCTATGGGAATTGGTGAAACATGACGGGGACGGCCATCAAGTTCATAAAGTAAAGTAACCAACGATGGGGACGGCCATCGGGCTAAAAAAAGAAAGGGACCACGACGGGGACGGCCATCGGGTTAAAGAATAAATGAAATAAACAGATGATGAGGTACGGTCATCAAAGGTGAAGGACGATCACCTAGCAGGGTGTCGCTCCCGACAAATGAAAATGGATCAAATGAAGGTACAGACGCGAACGGTCGGCGAAGGGAACAGTGAGAACACACAGCCGTGAACTCACTGGAGAATGAATAGAGTCGCCAGCTAGGCATTTTTATCCCGGAGGAAAGGCAATGCTGCATAGGCCTAGAAAAAGATGGATAAGACGGTTTGCGAACCAGAGAGACTGAGAAAGGGGGTTGGTTACAACCTGGGAAGGTATTAGCACCCAGATTGTCCGTCGTACTCGACGGGATCCACGCTTAAAAGATTTGTGTTTTAAAGGGGTAGTGTCAATGCAATCTGTGTATAAAATAGCTGGAAAGGAATGTACAGGTGTCAGTGCAAAAGAAGTGTGAAGTGTAATATGTATAGTGTCAGTGTAAGAAAGAGTATGCTCATGATTATGAGGCTTAAAGAATAAAGCTGGAAAGAGGGGGAATGGACAGAGACTTTTGTTCGATAACTGTTAAGTTATGCCTACGTATCCTCTCGTGCAATGAGGAAGTCAGAACACCGTAGTTCGACCCAAAGAGACTGAAAGAAGTGACTGGTGAACTGCTTGCAGTCTATGCTCAAGTGCATGACCTGTCTGGCACAGATGCAAACTGTCTTGCATTAGACGGAAGAAGCAAGTTCTCGGTTGTGAGTGAAGATGATGAGAAAAGAATCCCGAAGGAGACGATTATTGTTTGTTCTTGTGTTTTCAGTCTTTTATTTCTTTTTGGAGTTTGTCATAAGATAATGAGCTTAAACCTAAATCAATGGATTTGGTAAACTCATCACATCATCCCTCTGATTAGGGGTAATGAGAATTACCTTAAGTGTGAAGTCAGATTCTCACACTTAATCACCTTTGATGTAGGGTTAAGATCATTAACCTACTTGTGATTAATTAGATGTTTTTGTGATTTTTGTTTAGTGTTAAGTAATGAGGTTAAGCCATAATCAGGGATTTAACAGGCTCATTACACTATCCTAAAAGAAGGATAATAGATGAGGGTGTTTAAGCTGAGGAAGGATCCTCAGCTTAATCCATGATTAGGGATTAAACCCATGACAGAACAAACCTTTGATTAAGTGGATTTTATTAATGATATGATGATGAAGTGTTTTTTATGATTTGTAAGACAACTTGAGGGGGACTTGTCCATTAACTTTAGGGTTAGTCCTTCTTAACCAATTAAGGAAGAATTAGAACCCTAATGCAAGGCCCAAGTTACAAGTGTAATGTCTTGATGATTATTAGATGGATTAATTAAGAGAGTTCAACACCTTAAGGGTCCAAGACTTAGGATTAAAGTTATACACTCCATCCTAAAAGAAGGATGTAGGCATGATCTTAATCACAAAGTCTTAAAGCCTTGAGGGTTTAGTCCCTGATTATGAGGTGAGGGGAGATGACTCAAGGAGAGACACAAAGGTAAAAACTATGGGGGAGACTAATCAAAACCCTAATTCATTATCATGCTTGGTTGGTCCTAATGTTTGTGAGGTTTTCAAGAACAATCTTCAGATGAACCACCAGGAAGCAGATGAACAAGATCAAGAGAAACAAAGTGACTTGCTTCATTCAAGAAGTCAAGTCACTTGAAGAAAGAAAGTGGGAGGAGGAAGAATGAGCAAGCTCAAACTCAAACACACATAAGAATGCAGCAAGGTATGCAAGAGAGATGAGAATAGAGGTTATGAGAAGTGAAGGCAAATTCACTTCTCAAGTTACTTACCACCTGCAATGTTAGAAAAAAATGCAATGCAATGCAAGAAGAGATGAAATGACATGATGCAAAGCAAAACCAGAAGCATGGTGATGATGATTATGATGTTATGGAGTGCTGCAAACATGAGGCAAGACATGGAGATGTTCATACAATGTTATGGATGCAAATGATGCAAGCTATGGAGCATGAACAAACATGAAATGTTATGAAGCATACAAGACAAATGGCATGGCAAATATGCAATGCAATGATCAAACATGTTTCTTATATGTCTTAAGATGTCAAATGAATCATAAGAATGCACAAAGTGAAATGACAAGTCAAGTTATGCAAGGAAATGCAAGAAGGATGCAAATGAAAGCCCAAATTAGGGTTCATGGATCAAACATCAAACACAAACCAAAAACAGAAGCAAACCTTAACCTAAAAAATGGAAAATGGTACCCAAAGAAACCCTAGGCCTATAATGAACCACTGCCCAAAGGGGAGCTCTCAACTCTCAACCAAACTCAAGTTATGAATTTTGCAAGTTATTAGGGCTTTTTAGGGTTTGTAACAAAAGAAATGCCAATCAATTAGAAAATGCAAGATCAAATCATGGCCTTTTTATCCTTGAAAGTTCATGCTAAATGGAAAACAATGCAAGAAGGATCAATGTCTCAACCTTCACCAATAGGCAGAAATGAATTTTCAAACTTATGAACAAAATAATGCATCAAAAATGATTTAATTCAATGAAAAATTCTTAAAATGCATCAAGATCAAAAAAGAAATTTGGTTTGAAGGTTGGACAATGTTTCTAAATGTCTTAGAACATTTCATGAATTTTTTTGTAATTTTTAAATACCTAAAAGTATTTTTAATTAATTAATTCTCATTAATCAATTAAAATAATCTTTTAAATATTTAAAAATACTTTTTTAATGATAAAAAATAAAATAAAAATATTTTTGTGTCATAAAAATTAATAAAACCTTAAAGAAAAAGTTTCATAATTTTTATGATTTTTTAACTATTTTAAAATAAATGTGCAAAATAAATGAAATAAATATGAATTAAAATCAAATTAAATGGAAAGTAAGCTGAATGGATGGCTAGGATTGTGTCTGGGTTTAAAAAGGTTGACTGGCGCGCAATCCTGTGGCCAGGATTCAAACTGAATTAATCTTGATTTATTAATTTAATTAAACCTAATTAAAACTAATGAACTGATCTGAACCACTCAAACACGCGCGCGAAACCTGATCCAATGGCCCACGTTTGAACCTTGCCCTAATTAAATGCAATTAACCCTAATCACTCTCAGGCTGCCGGAGAAGACTTCCGGTCATCTTCTCCGGCCAGCCCTCACCTGAGAAACACCTAACTTCCTCAAAACGTAATAAAAATGAAAACTAAAGCCAGGGAAATGTTCCTCTCACTCTCACGAACCAAAACCCTAACCTAAAACAAATTTATATTACCTAAATCATCTGAATCGAAGAAACTAAGTTCTAGGGTTCGTGAGCTTCAAACTCAAATTAAATGCTTAAAACAAAACCATTTCAAAAACTAAAGGTACCAGAATGATCAGTGCATCATGAAGAACAAGTTTGTAACATAAAAAGAGATTTCTGGAAAAATTATTTTTGAGTTACCTGAGATTTGCAGCTCTTGATTTAGGAACTTTCAGGCCACTTCCTTTGATGCAAGCTGCTCCACTTGATCCCCCAAAGGTGCTTGAATGCTCAAATGGAGTTTAGATTTGCTGGATAATGAGATTCGAATGCTTCAGCTTCAGTTCAGTCAAAAATGGCAGATGAAATTCTGGCACTTTCAGGTCATGGTGATGGGGTGTTTGAGGTCCAGAGGATGTGTAGAGATGATCTGTGGTGTTGGTTTGTGTGTTTATGAGCTAGGGTGAGAGATTCGATAGAATCTGCAGCTTGAGGTGAATGATGGCAATGGAGTTTTCAGGCTTGTTTCAGGCTTATGCTTGGGGTGTTTCTTGTCTATGAGGTGTGGTGAGTTGAGTGATGATGAGAGTTTAAGTGTTTGAAGACTGTGGAGAGTGATTCGAAAGAACTTGCAATGAGGTGAGTTTTTTGTGTAAGTTGTGAATGTGTGTGCTTCAGCCTTGGTTCTCATGTGTTATGGCCAGCAAACTGATTCAATAAACAAATGCAAGTGGCTGATGGATGTGACCTGGCCTGCAGAGATAGGTGTGGCTACTTTTGCTCAAAGTCCACTTTTGTGTAAGATAGGGCATGGCTCAAGTTTAGGCAAGTACAAGTTGGGTTCTGGTGCAGCATGGTGAGTGTGAGAGGCTGGCTTGACCCAAGGCTCAATGCAGCAAGTTGGTGAAAAGCTCATGAGTGTTTTGCAACTTGGTTAGCTTTATGGATTTTCATGATAAAAATGTCTTGTTACATGAACTAAGCACATGTGAACCTTGGTCAAATTCTGATTTTTGTGACTTAGAGAATGTTTACATAATGGTTTGACATGAATTAGAGGCTGCATAATGCATTTGTTCAAGACTTAGCAAAATTTCCATTTAGTGCATAACTTGAAAAACAATGATTTTTTGCAACTTTGCATGGCCATAACTTTTGATCCAAGAAGAATTTGGTCATGTTCTTGTACTTTTTGAAAAGGGAAAGATGAGATCTACAACTTTCATGACCAAAGTTTTTCCATTTGAAGCCTTTTTGGATCATGAATCAAGGCTTGAAAATTGACCTAAAATGATGCATTCTTGAAAAGTCAACTATGCCCAAAAAGTCAACATTTGCAAAAACCCTAAATTCTTGATTTTATGAACTTCAACTTTCCTCCATGATCAAATAAAGATCATATACACTCAAAATGATGAAGATCACCCATTGGTTGGGTCATTGGGGGCCTCAGATGCCCTGATTTTGCACTGACTTGTCTGAGAAGTCAACTCTTGATCAGATGACTTCCCCATGGAATTTCTTCATGAAAATTGATATGCATACTACCTATACCATATAGAGATCAATGGAAACAAGAATGACCAAAAAATTTGGAGTTATGGCCTTTGAAACCAAAACCCTAATTTTCAGTCAACTGTGTAGTTCAAACTGGCTCTGCATCCACTCAAACCCTAGTTCTTGTGATTCCTCTGCACTTTTGACTTTGAGGAGATAGAATATGATGTAAGAACACACATGGACCCCTTTGAATTGATTGGTTGCCTTTGGGGTGCCTCAAGAAGCTCTGGGATTGCTCAGATCACAAACCCTAGGTGCAGATGCCTTAGAAACTATCCAGTGAATCAAAAATGAGATGTGAGATGACATGATTGTGTTTATGCATATGAGAATGATCATAAGCCATGGTGTGAATGGGTGAGGGCAAATTTGGGGTGTTTACACAGGGGACGGCTGCTCTGTTGGGGTTAAGATGGGGGACGGCCATCTAAGGTGGAGGACGACCACCAGGCAGGGTACGGCTGCCGAAAATATCGACGATGGGGACGGCCATCGGATAAAAGGTCAACGATGGGGACGGCCATCGGACGAGCATGATGGAGGACGACCATCAAGAGGTGGAGGACGACCACCTAGCAGGGGACGGCTGCTCTCGAGGTTTCTCATGACACAGGACGAGTGCCAGATAACCAAAAATCAACAATGGGGACGGCCATTGGATAAAATGATGAATGACGATCATCAAGAGGTGGAGGACGACCACCTAGCAGGGGACGGCTGCTAAAAATCAACGATGGGGACGGCCATCGGATGAGCATGATGGAGGACGACCATCAAGAGGTGGAGGATGACCACCTAGCAGGGTACGGCTGCTCTCAGGGTTTACCATAACACAGAACGAGTGTCAGATAAAAAAGGAAGATTTGCTTTGTTGGTGATCTACTGGGGAATAGTAAACACGGACAAGTGTTTACAACCAAGAGAAGAAAGCATAAGTGTTTAGGTGTTGTGTATAGATTAAAAATGCGGATGAGCATCCTTAAGACTACGATACGGACGAGTATCGGGTAGAAACAAAAACTGACACGTGTTCAGAGATGATGATACGGACGAGTATCACCGGATTAACAGAGAACACGGACGAGTGTTGAATCTGAGGGGACTCCTCTGGGGAATAGTAGACACAGACGAGTATCTATATTCAAGAAGACATAAGTGTTTGACACGGTGTATGGATTAAAGATACGGACGAGCATCCTTAAGACTATGATACGGACGAGTATCATGTAGAAACAAACATTTAATGCATATTCTGAGATGATGGTACGGACGAGTACCAACTGGTTAACAAAGAACAAGGACCAATGTTGAATCTGTGGGGATATAAATGGCATATACGAGATACGGACGAGTATCTGTATAAGTGTAACATGAGTAGTGAGTATGAGTTTTGTATAGATGAGTGTTTATCTGCTGGGGAGGGTGACACGGACGAGTGTCAAAAGGAGAAAAGTATAATAATATCAACAAGTATATGGGTTGTAAAAGTGTAGGTGACTGCGCTGGGGATACGACACGGACGGGTGTCAGGAAGTAAATACAAGTATAGGTGAGTGCAAAGATGATGTCTTCGGCTTTCTGCTGGGGTTATGACACAGACGGGTGTCAAAAAGTATTTGTAATACGGGTGGTATTGTTTGCACAGAGTGTTTAGGTGACCTTACTGGGGAGTGATGACACGGACGGGTGTCAAAATGAGTATATACTGGTGTTTGTGAATTGAGGCAGCTGCTTTTGCTGGGGATCTCCGCTGGGGACTCTGGGGGAGTTTTCTGTATGTTGATGAACTGTTTTTATTCACAAGTGTTGGTTTAAAACATGGCTTATGATTATGCTATGTGTTGGATTTTTGCCGTAATGTTCCGTGTTAAAACGGAATGCTACGCTTTGTGGGTGAATATGATGTGAATGCTATGATTGTGCAAGGATACCAAACCGGGATCCGGGTCCCGTTGCTGTGGAGATCTCTGTCTGATCTGTTTGAAATGGACATCCCAGCTGGGGATGAGATCATTGGTAGATCTGATGATATGATATCTGCTTGGGGATTCGGGTCACTGAGAGACCTAATAAATGAACGACCCAGCTGGGGTTTGTAGAAGCTTTCTTCACTCTGTTGTGATCTTTCATGCGTTGCTCTTCTGGATAGAGGCTGGAGATCTGTGGGGAGATGATTCCCTGACTTCTGCATTCTGCTGAGGAAGAATGATAGGTACTACGGCTGGGGAATGTTGTTGGTAACTCAGCTGGGGAAAGTTGTTGGCAACTCAGCTGGGGAGAAAGCACTTCGGATGCTGAGATTATTTGTTGATTTGCCAGCTTGCTGGGATGTAACTTGCATGCCCCAAGTTGCGTTCTGGATACCTGCAATCCTGCAAATATAAGGAAACGCACAAATGGTCCCGAGGTATCCTTTACTGGATTCCGCCATAGGAGTCAAGCACTTTCGAGAGTAAGTATATTCCCTGTAAGCATGTGTTTTTGAAGAAAAATATCTGTACTTATGCAATCAGTTTTTAGAGACATCAGACATCCTTTGCAAATAAAAATGTATAAGACGAGACATGACTGGAAAATCCGATTTTATTAATTCATGTGCCCTGAATTGGCAAGATACAGTCAAAAGAAACAAATCTCCTAAAATGAAGAGACTGTTACAAATTGAGAAACAAAGTGCTGGCGATGTTGACGACGCTTTAAGGAGCTTCCTCTTCTGCTATGACTCGTATGACTTTTGACGTTCTTCTCGTCTTGCTTTCCGAAGAAGGCTGATTCTGATTGAAGCTTGATCCTTTCGAAGCTTAACAGGTTGTAGGCGATACAGACGAATTCAGAATGCAGTTGTTCGCTTATTCCCTTATTTTGCATGGATCGCCCTTTCGGGTTTTCAATCCATCGGGATACCCATTTTTGCCTGAGTTGTCCAATGCGGCTTTTCAACTCAGCGGGTGTACATTTTTTGTTTATTTTCCCTTATTTTTGCCCGAGTCTTTTATTCTGTTTTTGACTCGCCGGGATGCCCTATTTTTTCCTGGACTTACATTCTGTTTTTATGTCCAGCGGGTCGTTTTATGCGAAGTATTTTTTAACTGCATCTGAATTCACAAGGGACGGGAAGTCTTCACCATCCATGGTGCTGAGCATCAGTGCTCCACCGGAAAAAACTTTCTTTACCACAAATGGTCCTTCATAATTTGGAGTCCATTTGCCCCTGTGGTCTGTATGAGGAGGGAGGATTCTTTTCAGCACAAGATCTCCTACTTGGTACTCTCGGTGCCTGACTTTCCGATCGAAGGCTCTCTTCATTCTTTTCTGATACAGCTGCCCATGACAGATTGCAGCGAATCTTTTCTCTTCAATCAGACTCAGTTGCTCGTATCGGGACCTAACCCACTCTGCTTCGTTCAGTTTAACATCCATCAGTACCCGTAGAGAGGGTAATTCAACTTCAACTGGTAGGACTGCCTCCATACCATACACAAGTTGATACGGTGTTGCCCCAGTGGATGTTCTGATTGACGTGCGGTACCCATGCAAGGCAAAAGGTAGCATTTCATGCCAGTCTTTGTAGGTGACTACCATCTTCTGCACAATCTTCTTGATATTTTTATTCGCTGCCTCAACAGCGCCATTCATCTTTGGCCTGTAAGGAGAAGAATTGTGATGTTGGATCTTGAAGTCCCGGCACAACTCAGCCATCATCTTGTTGTTTAAATTGGAACCATTATCAGTAATGATTCGCTCGGGAACTCCATACCGACAGATGATATCTCTCTTCAGAAATCGGGCTACCGCTTGCCTTGTAACATTTGCATATGAGGCTGCTTCAACCCACTTGGTGAAATAATCAATGGCAACCAGGATGAATCTGTGGCCGTTTGAAGCAGTTGGCTCAATCTTGCCAATCATATCAATGCCCCACATGGCAAAGGGCCATGGCGAAGACATGATGTTCAAAGGATTGGGAGGTATATGCACCTTATCTGCGTAGATCTGGCATTTGTGACATTTTCTGGTGTAAGCACAATAGTCTGCATCCATTGTGATCCAGTAATAGCCTGATCTTAACAACTTCTTAGCCATGGCATGTCCTCCAGCATGGGTACCAAAGGATCCTTCGTGCACTTCATGCATCAACAAATCTGCTTCCGTCCTGGCAACACATCTGAGGAGTACCATATCAAAGTTCCTTTTGTATAAAGACCCATCAGTGTTCAGAAAGAAACTACCAGCAAGCCTTCTCAAGGTCTTCTTATCATTGGAAGATGCCCCAGGTGGGTATGTTTGATCCTCCAAGAAGCATTTAATGTCATGGAACCAAGGCTTATCATCTTTGACAACATCTGCTGCAAATACATATGCTGGTCTATCAAGTCTGGACACTGAAATCTGAGGTACAAAGTTGGCATCTTGAACTTTGATCATGGATGAAATGGTAGCCAGAGCATCTGCGAACTGATTCTCGTCCCGAGGGATATACTCAAGCTTGACCGTTGTGAAGAAGGTCAATAACCTCCTTGTATAATCCCTGTAAGGTATCAGATGATCCTGGTGGGTGTACCATTTTCCGTTGGTTTGATTAACTACCAGAGCTGAATCTCCGAATACAGTTAAAGTCTTGATCCTGAGGTCAATGGCTTCCTCAAGACCCATAATGCAAGCTTCGTATTCAGCTTCGTTGTTAGTGCAGTTGAAAGTGAGTTTTGCCGAGAAAGGCATGTGCACTCCTTTGGGTGTAATGAGTACTGCACCAACACCACGACCATTCATATTAACAGCCCCATCAAACATCATAGTCCATTCTTCTTCTGGGTCAGGCCCTTTAGTGTGAATAGGCTCTTCATGATCTTTTGATTTTATGAACATGATGTCTTCATCAGGGAAGTCGAATCTCATAGGCTGGTAGTCATCAATGGGTTGCTCAGCAAGATATTCAGACAATACACTGCCCTTGATGGCTTTCTGAGACGTGTATTGGATGTCATACTCTGTAAGGATCATTTGCCATCTTGCAACCCGTCCGGTAAGGGCTGGCTTCTCAAATATGTACTTAACTGGGTCCATCTTTGAAATTAATAGAGTAGTGTGGGTCAACATATACTGTCTCAGTCGGCGAGCAGCCCACGCTAAAGCACAGCAAGTTTTCTCGAGCAGTGAATAACGTTGTTCACAGTCGGTAAACTTTTTGCTTAGGTAGTATATTGCATACTCTTTTCGGCCAGACTCGTCATGCTGGCCTAGCACACACCCCATTGACTCTTCTAATACTGTCAAGTACATTATTAGAGGTCTTCCTTCAACTGGAGGCATAAGGATCAGAGGCTCTTGTAAGTACTCCTTGATCTTGTCAAAAGCCCTTTGGCAGTCTTCATTCCACCTGACCGTCTGTTCCTTTCTTAACAGCTTGAACAAAGGCTCACAGGTTGTTGTGAGGTGAGATATGAACCGTGAGATGTAGTTCAATCGACCTAAGAACCCTCGAACTTCTTTCTCTGTTTTCGGTGCAGGCATCTCTTGAATAGCTTTGACTTTATCAGGGTCAACTTCAATCCCTTTCTCGCTTACAATAAAGCCCAGCAACTTACCGGATCGTACCCCGAATGTGCATTTGTTGGGGTTTAACTTCAATTGGTACTTCCTCAGACGCTTGAATAGCTTCAGCAGATTTACCAGGTGATCTTCCTCTGTAAGGGACTTGGCAATCATGTCATCCACATAACATTCTATTTCTTTATGGATCATATCGTGGAATAATGTCACCATAGCCCGTTGATATGTTGCACCAACATTCTTCAGTCCGAATGGCATTACCTTGTAACAGAACGTGCCCCAAGGTGTAATGAATGTTGTCTTCTCCATGTCTTCAGGTGACATCTTGATCTGATTATATCCTGAAAATCCGTCCATGAAGGAGAATACCGAGAACTGAGCCGTGTTGTCCACCAATACATCAATGTGAGGTAATGGGAAGTCATCCTTCGGGCTGGCTCTGTTCAGATCCCGGTAGTCAACACACATCCTTACTTTGCCGTCTTTCTTAGGCACAGGTACTATGTTAGCAACCCACGGCGGATAGCTAGTTACAGCAAGGAACCCGGCGTCCCACTGCTTTTGTACCTCTTCTTTGATCTTCATTGCCATGTCTGGGCGAGTACGGCGCAACTTCTGTTTGACCGGTGGGCACTCTTCTCTCAAAGGCAGCTTGTGCACGACAATGTCGGTGTCCAACCCTGGCATATCTTGATACGACCAAGCAAACACATCCACATATTCTTGAAGTAGATCAATCAGTTGTCTCTTCACTGAGTCTTGCAGGTAGGCCCCGATTTTAACCTCTTTCACGTCTTCATCTGTACCAAGATTAATCACTTCAACCTCCTCCTGGTGAGGAGTAATAACCTTTTCCTCTTGTCTTAACAACCTGGCTAGCTCTTCAGGAAGCTCATATTCTTCTTCAACCCCTTCATCAGCTTGATTGATCGGATTGTCAAAGTCATACGAAGTCATAGCCGTGCTGTTGTCGGTGCTGTCAGGAAGGCACTCTCTGCAAGGGTTCAGTTTGTTCATTTTAGTGATTGATTTTAATCTTGTTTAAAAAAGGTGAAATGAAGTTATCATTTTGAAAACATCGCCATTTATTTTTTGTACAAAAAGAAAAAATGGAAAAACAGTGAACGAAAAGGAAAAAGACTCATTTGCAAAAAGATGTCTGATGTTTCATTAATTAATCTTGTTTGCACAAAAAGTACAGATGGCCCGATTACAAAATGAGTCTTGTCATCTTGGGCAAGATGCAAGACTTTGATGCATGCTATGAAAATACAGGAAATAATAATTACTCTGCATGAGTAACTCTTATAATTTCTTGGGAAGACCAGTTTGAGATACTGCTCCCCGGGATCTTTGGACGAATCCAATTCTCCAGATTGCGCTCCTCTTCCAGCTCGTCTTCCAAATTGTTGATAGCATCAGGGGTGAGCATCCCCCCACTGACAAAACCGGGCTTCTCAGCAGCCTTTGCTTGATGTTGTTGAGTTGGTCTGTAACCCAACCCAAATTTGTCTTTCTTCTCCTCCACAGATAAAACCTTGCCCCAGCCTTGGGCAGTTCCTTCCTCAACAACCTTCCGGGCTTGTTGGTAAGATGACATGGAGATCCCAGATACAGCCGATGCTTCATTAACATTCAGGGCCTCAAACCCTTGGCTCATTGTTTCATGGATCTCCCCATCCATCTCAATATACTTATAAGTAGCCAGATGGCTAACAAATATATCCTCCTCCCCACAGATAGTAACAACTTGGCCTTCCCACTCAAATTTTAACTTCTGGTGAAGGGTAGACGTTACTGCGCCAGCGGCATGAATCCATGGTCTACCCAACAAACAGCTGTAGGCAGGCTGAATGTCCATCACATAGAAGATCGTTTTAAAGGTTTGTGGGCCAATTGTCACAGGTAGCTCAATCTCTCCCAGAACCGATCTCTTAGAACCATCGAAGGCCCTTACTACCAGGTTACTGGGACGCAATGCTAATCCTTCATACTCTATCTTCACCAGGGCCTTTTTCGGTAAGACATTAAGGGATGATCCTGTGTCTACCAGCACATGGGAAAGGACTGCACCTTTACATTCCATGGTGATGTGCAAGGCCTTGTTATGGTTGCGGCCTTCCGTTGTCAAGTCAGTATTGGTGAACCCTAGCCCATTGCTAGCAGTAACATTTCCAACCACGGTTTCCAATTGATTGACAGTGATCTCTTCAGGCACGTAAGCTGCGTGCAAGACTTTGAGTAGTGCATTCCGATGGGCCTCGGAGCACATAAGCAGTGATAGGATAGAGATCTTGGATGGCGTCTGGTGCAGCTGATCCACTATTTTGTAATCACTCTTTTTGATTATTCTCATGAACTCATCAACTTCTTGATCGAATGGTGTTTTCAAAGTTTCCTTAACTGTTTGATCTTCCTGCACCGGGCTTTTTCCTTTTGCCTTGGCAGCAGCTTCTGCTTCGGCAGTGGGTCTCTGAATTGGTGGAGCAAAGAGACGTCCGCTTCGAGTGAAGCCTCCGCCTCCTCCCACATTGTCTATTTGTGGTGCAGGTGTTGATGTATCAAGAGTGATTCTCTTTCCTTCGCAGTATACGTCAGAGCCGTAGTGCCAAGGGATGGCCCTATTGCTTTCATAAGGTACTGGTCCAGGCACCGTGACAGTGACTGGACTGATGGCGGCTGCAGAAGGTACTGTGATAGTTTGCGGATCATAATAAATTGTAACTGGTGCTCTGATGGGAGCAGCACTTTCTGAGTTGTAGGCAGAGTTGTTTTCAGGATCATAAAATATTGTGACGGTTGAGACATCTTCAGAGTTCGTTGCTGGAGTTGTAGGAGACATTGTCGGAAGGATGGATGTTGTTGTTGTAGGAGATTCAAATTGGAGTGGTGCTGAAGTTGTAGAAGGCAAATTTGTTGATGGTTGATCAGTTGAGATGATAGATGAAGTACTTGTTGATGAAGCCGAAGAATTGTCAGGAACAATGGTTGTTGCAGTTGTAGGAGATACCGGAATTGTTGCTGATGAGATTGCTGGATTTGTTGGAAATGATGTGGTGATCTGAAGCTGGCCACTCTGAATAAGACCATCTATGCCATTCCTCAGGTTATCGCACCCATTTACTGAAATATTGCAGTAAGCACACCCTAACTCACACCCCGGGAACATTTGACATTCGAGGAGCTGAGCCTTAATCTCTACCAACGGCGTCCGAATCTGACCCACACTGGTTATTAAATAAGACGGCTTGTCTTCTTCAATAGCGTTGATTCTGGGACCACCATGGTTTGGCATAGGATTTTTGTTGACATTGGGTGGTGGTGCGAAATTCAGGGCCTTAGAGTCTACCAGGTCTTGTACCTTCATGTGTAAGGCTCTGCACTTTTCTGTACTATGGCCAGGCGCATTCGAATGAAAAGCACATCTGGCGTTGGAGTCGTAATTCCTGGGTAGACTGTTGGGATCTGGAGGTGCCAATGTCCTTAGCTCAACTAGGTTGAGTTTCAGGAGTTGTGGCAGCAATGTAGCATATGGCATAGGGATCGGATCGATCACCCTGTTGGCTTGAGATGGCCTCTGCTGGAATGGCCTTTGCTGGTTATTGTTGTTGGTGTTGCTGTTGCTGTAATTTCTCGGAGGATACTGATTTTGTTGGTGGTACTGAGGTTGTTGCTGATAGTTTTGCTGCGGAGGCGGATAAGCTGGTTGTGGATGAGCTGGAGCGGGAATGGTGACTGCTGCCATAGATCTATGCACATATTGGGGCCTTCCCCTATTGGTGTGGATGGCATTAGTCTCACCAGTCCTTCTTGAGCCTGTAAAAGGCTTTCTTGCATTACTGGATGAGCTTGCACCGTTGTCTGAGATCTTTCCCATCTTCAATAGGCTTTCAATTCTCTCCCCTGCTATGACTACATCTGCAAAGCTGGTAGATGAGAAGGCAGCTAGCCTATCAATGTAAGTCCCCTGAAGGGTGTTCATAAACATATCATCCATCTCCCTTTCTGACATAGGTGGCTGGACAGCAGCAGCAAGCTGTCTCCATCTTTGAGCATACTCTCGGAAGCTCTCTCTAGATGACTGTGACATTCCCATTAGGAGGGTCCTGTTGGGTGCCATATCCAGATTATACTGATACTGTCTGATGAAGGCCTCTGCCAGGTCCTTCCAGCATCTAATAGTTGCTCTTGTCAGATGGGAATACCATTCCCTCGAAGCTCCAGTCAAGCTATCCTCAAAATAGAACATCCAAAGCTTCTCGTCCATGGTATAGGCCTTTAGCCTCCCGAGAAAAGATTGTAGATGGGTCCGGGGACAGGAAGTCCCATTATACTTCTCAAAGCATGGTGGCTTAAACTTGTGGGGAATCCTGACCCCGTCTACCAAGCCCATATCCATAACATCAAAACCTAAAGAGTTTTGAGACTCTAAGGATCTTAATTTCTCAGCTATCTCATCCAACCTTCTATCATAAGTTTCTTCCCCGGCTCCCATTACTGTGAACTGGTCTTCTTGAGGGTCTTCTTGCAGTACCCTCCCTGCTGTGGCAGTCCCTTGTATATTGACTGGGATGTTGGCTTCTGGATGGAGGTGGGGTCCAAAAACTGGGGGATTGACATGAGGTTGGACTCTTTCATTGTTGCTAGTCCCAGCAGTCCCTGGCTGATGATCTTCCTGATTTCTCCCTTCCACCAGTGCTCTGAGCCTCTCCTGGCTTTGGGCCATGTTGTTCATCACTTCCATAAATTGTGTCATTTGAGTCCTCATTTCCAACCTCTCGTTGGTCATTTGGTTCCTGACCTCTGTAAGGTCTTGCTGCATCTGATCCATCTGTATGCCCGGAAGGTTACTGCGGGTGGGGTACCTGTGTGGTCGGTTGAGTGGGAACCCTCGTCGTCGAGCAATAATTCCTGAGTTCACAACAGAGTTAGAAACAATAAAACAAACACCTACAAAACAAACAAAGGGTTAGCATGCAATGCAGTATGCTTATTTGTTTTCAAGGTATCCGGCTTGGTATTCAGTTTTGACCCTTCAGACCCTTGAAGATGATGCTGTTGATGTTGCTTTCGAAGTAAACTCGGATGGAAAAAACTAATACATATATTACAAAAGGCCACTGGTACATAGTTTGTTTACAAACACAAGCCCTCTGAGGGGTCAAAATATATTACAAGAAAATAAAAGTACATGGAATAAAAGCAACAACAAGCAAATGGTCAAACACCAAGACCAAACTCATCCTCCCGAACTTCCTTGAGAAGTGCTTCGGTCACAGGATCAGCCGGACGCTCCGTGAGGTTCCTGATAAGGAGGTTCCGGGTAGTAACAGCTGCAGTTAGCTTCTTGTGCTGACTTTGGTCCTTTGACCTCTTCACTCCAGCTCTGATCTTTAGCTCTGATATCTCCCTCTGGGCTGCTGCCAGGGCTTCTTGTTGCTCTTTTGCACTAGCTTCCATCTGCTCTATCTTGTCTTGGACCCTCTTGTCCTCCAGAGTACGAGCCTCGGTGATCCTGACCCACCTAGCCTGACTCTCCTTCAGATACAAGTCTGTCCTGGCTTTCTGGAACTGAGCTTCCTTGCAAGCATTCTTCAAGATCTGCTCTCCAGCCATAGACTTCTTAATGTAATCTTCAGACTTCTCAATTCTAGCCAGATGCTCCACTTTCAACTTCTCCAACCTCTCAATATCCAGTCTGCCATCACTCCTCTCCCAGAGGGTCTTCTGTAGAGCTTGAGTCAGCTTCTCATTTCTCTCTTTCAACTTCTCAAACTCTTCTAAGCTGACAGTTGCTGGAGGTGGTGTTGTGGAAGGCCCAGGCATATCCTCTATAGTAAAGGGCATCCCAGAGAATTGAGCCCTGGCATGGGACCAATCATAGTACTGGGCAGAGGCTACATTATTGCATCTTCCAAGAATAGTTATCCCTTTAGTCTGCACATTGTCCCAGGCCCAGGCTGCCTGCCTGACAATAGCCAGATTAAGCTTGTTCTCACAATAAAGAGTCTCCACCAAGTCCTGTGCCTTAGGAGTGTGGACTAGTGCATAGCCCAGTTGTCTTTTGAACAGCAGAGGGTTGTAATTAATACTACCCTTAACTCCTATTAGGGGCACATTGGGAAAATGCCAACAGCTGGTGATGATATCCCTGCCTTTTGTGCTTTGAGTGCACCACCTGATATCAGCTGAAGTTAGAGTAGTAAGTCTTCCGGCCCAGTTTTTCTGCTGATGAGGGTTCAAAAATGCATCTGTCTTGGGCAAATGCCTGAGAAGCCAAGTATGGAACAAAGGAGCACAGCATCTTACTAATCTTCCCCTCTGCTTTTCATTCCTCTGATGCACTGAATAGTAGAGATCACCCAATAAAGTTGGCACTGGGTTCCTTAGAATGAACAGATGGATTGCATTCTTACTAATGAATCGAGGCTCATCTGCAAATAATACAATCCCATATATACTCAGGGCCAACAAAGCACAGACTGCTTTCCACTCTCCTAAAGAAGCTTTCAGGGTAGCTTGAGAGATCAAGAAATCCAGATGCAGGCCTGGGATTCCAGCTTTAGAAGTCATATGCTGCCTAATCAGGACTGGTTCCAGATGCATTGCCTTTGCTACCTCTTCATTACCAGGAAAGACCATCTCAGGGTTGAAAGGGACTCCACCTCTGATAGGTATACCAACTAATGATGAGTACTCTTCCAATAAAGGGCCCAACTGAAAGTCTTGAAAAGTGAAACATCTCAGTGGGGGATCATAAAACTGAAGGCAAGTGTGGATCAGGCTTCTCTGTGAGGGGTCCAGATCCATAACCATATCAAGTATATCTCCATGGTGTTCCCTGAACAGTGGTATATGGTCTGGAGTGATCAGGGTCTGAATCCTCCTGATGTCTGCTAACTCTGGCTGGAAGAAGTGGTAGGTGATGTTACTCTTTTTAGGTGCCATGATGTTGAGACTGAGTAGAGACAAGTGCTGATGGTGATACTGAAGAATGGGCCACTGGTTGGCTGAAGTTGATAACTGATAGCTGAAGCAAGTGCTGATGAAGATAGGTCAATACTGAAGATGGGGTCAAAACCAAAACCAAATGAAGATGGATACCCTGAAACACAAATAAGCAAATGTCAATATGATGCAATGATTATGTATGCAAATGATATGCAAGGGTTTGTGATTGAGCTGGATCTGATCAAGTGCTCTGATAGAAGTCCACGTGTGTAAGAAATCCAGATGGAGGTCCATAAGTCCAGTAACCAGGGTGGGGGGCTCAAATAAAGAGCCACATGTCCAGGGTTTTAGAATCACAAGAAACTGTCCCAACATGGAGTATTCTTAATCATATCAAAGTAACAGGGTATTCTGAGGTCAAGGTACCTGCAAACCTGTAAACAGCCCAACCCCCTCACAGGTGGTGTTCTAAAACAAGGATCCTCAGACTTGGATCAGTTATGAGAAGTGTAAACACTTCTAACCCGGAGGTACAGTGTTTACAATAACCATAAAAGTTCCTCCTCTAATTCACCTCAATTTCTGAAGGTCAATACTAAAAGGTCATCCAGACTTAGCAGGCTTCCCGGATAGCCCTAGCATTGCAGGAAATCTACAACACAGAGTTCTCAAGAAGAAACCCATATCTGAACCGTGTTTCATATTCCCGCACCAGACCGAGATGGAATGGGAAAGAATATGATTCACTCTAGCCTAGGTGTCACTCAGGTCCCAGGTATAGGACCTTAAACTCTTAATAGAACACCCACCCACCAAAGCAAACAAACAGATCCAGCCAGCAGCACAGTATGACAATATGATATAATGCAAAGCTATAAAGAAAGCAGTAAACAACTGTACATAAAGCAAAAATAAATACAAATATACCAACACAAATAAGCACATAACACCCCAGTAAACACAAATCAATCAAGCGCTAGGAGGAACCCACAAAAAGAACTAGAAGCCCTGGTTACAGTATAAGGGTCCCCAGCAGAGTCGCCAAGCTGTCGCTCCCGATAAGTGGGACATAGGCCCAGATAAAGGTACAGACGCGAACGGTCGGCGAGAGGGACAATGAGAACACACAGCCGTGAACTCACTGGAGATGAATAGAGTCGCCAGCTAGGCATTTTTATCCCGGAGGAAAGGCAATGCTGCATAGACCTGGAAAGATATGGATAAGACGGTTGCGAACCAGAGAGACTGAGAAAGGGGGTTGGTTACAACCTGGGAAGGTATTAGCACCCAGATTGTCCGCCGTACTCGACGGGATCCACGCTTAAGAGATTTGTGTTTTAAAGGGGTAGTGTCAGTGCAATTTGTGTATAAAATAGCTGGAAAAGAATGTACAGGTGTCAGTGTAAAAGAAGTGTAAAGTGAAATATATAAATGAAGTGTCAGTGTAAGAACAAAGAGTGAAATGCTCATGATAATGAGGCTGAGAAAACAAAACTGGAAAGAGGGGGAATATACAGAGACTTTTGTTCGATAACTGTTAAGTTATGCCTACGTATCCTCTCGTGCAATGAGGAAGTCAGAACACCGTAGTTCGACCCAAAGAGACTGAAAGATGAATTGACTTGTGAACTGCTTACTTGCCTATGCTCAAGTGTATGACCTGTCTGGCTCAGGTGCAAACTGTCTTGCATTAGACGGAAGAAGCAAGTTCTCGTTTATGAGTGAAGATGATGAGAAAAGAATCCCGAAGGAGACGATTATTGTTTGTTTTTTAGTGTTTTCAGTCTTTTATTGCTTTTGGAAGTTTGTCATAAGTTAATGAGCTTAAGTCTAAACCAAAGGATTTAGTAAACTCATCACATCTTCCCTCTGATTAGGGGTAATGAGAATACCTTAAGTGTGAAGTCAGATTCTCACACTTAATCACCTTTGTGTAGGATTAAGATCATTAACCTACTTGTGATTAGTTAGATGTTTTTGTGGTTTTTGTTTAGTGTCAAGTAATGAGATTAAGCCATAATCAGGGATTAAACAGACTCATTACACCATCCTAATAGAAGGATAATAGATGAGAATGTTTAAGCTGAGGAATGCTCCTCAACTTAATCCATGATTAGGGATTAAACTCATGACAAAACAAAGCCTTTGATTAAGTGGATTTTATTTAATGGTATGATGAAGAAGTGAGTTTTATGGTTTGTAAGACAACTTGAGGGGGACTTGTCCATTAACACTAGGGTTAGTCCTTCTTAACCACTTAAGGAAGAATTAGAACCCTAATGCAAGGCCCAAGTTACAAGTTTGGTGTCCTGATGATTATTAAGTGAATTGATCAAAGGGTTTAAACACATTAAGGGTTTAACACTTAGGATTAAAGTTATACACTCCATCCTAATAGAAGGATGCAGGCATAAGCTTAATCACAAAGCCTTAAAGCCTTTAGGGTTTAGTCCCTGATTATGAGATGAGAAGAGAAGACTCAAAAGAGACACAAAGGTAAAACAAAGGGGGGAGACTAATCAAAAACCCTAATCATTGTCATGCTTGGTTGTTCCTAAGGTTTGTGAGGTTAAACAAGAAAGATCTCCAATGGAACCACCAGGAAGCAGATGAAAGGATCAAGAGAAGCAAAGTGACTTGCTTCATTCAAGAAGTCAAGTCACTTGAAGAGAGAAAGTGGGAAGAAGAAGAATGAGCAAGCTCAAACTCAAACACATACAAAAATGCAGCATGGATGCAAGGGAGATGAAAAGAAAAGTTATGAGAAGTGAAGGCAAATTCACTTCTCAAAGTTACTTACCACCTGAAATGTTAGAAAAGAAATGCAATGCAATGCAAAATGGGATGAGATGACATGATGAGAAACAAAACCAGAAGCATGTACATGATGCTAATGATGCTATGAGATGCTACAAACATGAGGCAGCACATGGAGATGATCATACAAGCTTATGAATGCAAATGAAGCAAGTTAAGACACATGAACATACATGAAAAGTTATGAGATGCATATGGCACACAATATGGCAAATACATGGTGCAATGATCAAACATGCTTTCAATATGTCTTATGATGTCAAATGAATCACATGGAGGCATGGAATGTCATGGCAAGTTATGTTATGCAAAAGAATGCAAGATGGATGCAAATGGAGGCTCAAATTAGGGTTTATGAACAATGCATCAAACAAAAACCAAAATCAGAAGCAAACACTAAGATAAAAAATTGAAAATGCCACTCAAAGGACCCCTAATCCTATACTAAACCAATTCCCAAAGGAGAAGTCTCAACTCCTAACCAAACTCAAGTTATGATTTTCACAAGTTTGCTAGGGTTTTAGGGTTTCCAAACAAGAAAATTATCAAACAAATGGAAAATGAAAGATCAAAACATGGCCATTTAATCTCATAAACTACATGCTAAACACAATGCAATGCAAGAAGAATCAATGTCCAACTCTTCATGGATAGACAGAAATGATTTTTGGAACTTTGGATCAAATTAATGCATAAAAATGATTTTTATTCAATGAAAAATTCTCAAAATGCATCAAGATCAAAAAATAAATTTGGTTTGAAGGTTGGACAATGTTTCTAAATGTCTTAGAACATTTCATGAATTTTTTGGTGATTTTTAAATACCTAAAAGTATTTTTAATTAATTATTTTTCATTAATCAATTAAAAATAAACTTTTAAATATTTTAAAATACTTTTTTAATGCTAAAAATAAAAATAAAAATATTTTTGTGTTTTAAAAATTAATGAAACTCTTGACAAAAAGTTTCATAATTTTTAAGACATTTTTGCTATTTTAAATAAATTAGGGAAAACAAATGAAATAAAATGAAAATTAAATGAATTTTAAACTGAAAAAGTAAAAGTAATCAGATCCAACGTGTGAGATTCAAACTGGCAAGGGCGGGAGCTGACCACGCGCGTAAATGAACGGACCACATTCAAACTCAGCTAATTAATGATTAAACCCTAATCTCACCGTTAAACACCCTCAGGTGACCGGAACAGTGTTCCGGTCATCTTCCCCGTTCACCCCAGAAATCAATCTCTCTCTCCAGGCCATTTTAGGAGCTCTAACTCTCCAGAAATCATCTACTAACTATCCTAAACACGAATCCAGCACCAAATCATGTTTAAACTCAAACACAAACATGAATCGAAGCAAAGAAATTTCTAGGTCAAACTTTCAGAACACCATAACATACTCATTTCTTGCTCATTTTCAAAAGTAAATAGATCCCAATGATCAGTGCAACATACAAAACAAGATTCTAACAAGAAAATGGAGTTCTGGAAAAAAAGTTCATGGAGTCACCTGAGATTGAGCTTTTGATTCAGGAGCTTTCTGGATGGTTCTTTGGCTCAAACAAGTCCCAATGATCCCCCTTTGAAGCTTTGGACACTTGGTTGGAGTTTAAACAGCCTCTTGAATGAGTTTGCAGAAGCTCAGGCCATGGGAGTGTGAAAATCGTGTTTGTGAAATGAAGGGTTTCAGGCCAAAACAATGGTTGGTTTCTGGTCAGTGAAGTGAGTTGAGATGATTTGTGAAGTTTTTCTTTGTGTTTGAGACTTGTGTAGAGAGATTCGAAGAGAAATGCAAGTTGGAGTGAGTTTTTGTATGCTGTGCTAGGGCTTGCTTCAGGCTGGCTTCATGTATGAAATGGCTAGCAAATGGATAGTATAAACAACTCCAATTGGTCAGATGATGTGACCTGGCCTGATGTGATAGGTAAGTTCACTTTTGCAAAAAAGTCCACTTTGTTGTAAGAGAAGCATGGCTTGAGTTCTAGCTTGGTACAAGAGGCATGGGCTGCGCAGCAAGATGAGGTGAGAGGCTATGGCTGGTTCAAAGGCCAATGCAGCAAGTGGGTGAAGTGTGATGAGTGGTTTTGCAACTTGGTTACTTTTGAAACTTCATGAAAATCTCTTGCCATACATACCATGAACATGAGAAACTTTGGTTCAAATCTGATTTTTAGGTCACATATAATGTTTGTGCAATGGTTTGATGTCAATTAGAAGTTACAATTTGCCTTGGTTCATGATTTTGCAAATTTCTCATTTGAGGCATATCTTGAAAATTAGTGATTTTTGCCAACTTTGTCACACCATAACTTTTGATCCAAAATGAGTTAGGTCATGTTCTTGTACTTTTTGAAAATGGAAAAATGTATTCTACAACTTTCATGACCAAAGTTTTTCCATTTGAAGTATTTTTGGATCAAAAAGCAAGGCTTGAAAAATGGCATAAAATGACATATTCTTGAAAAGTCAACTATGCCCAAAAAAGGCAACTTTGCAAAAACTTCAAATTCTTGAATTTTGTGAACTTCAACCGTCTTCCATGATCAAATAAAGATCATATACACTCAAAATGATGAAGATCACCCCTTGGTTGGGTCATTGGGGGCCTCAGATGCCCTGATTTTGCACTGACTTGTCCAGAAAGTCAACCTTTGATCAGATGACTTCCCCATGGAATTTCTTCATGAAAATTGATATGCATACTCCCTATACCATATAGAGACCAATGGAAACAAGAATGACCAAAAAATTTGGAGTTATGGCCTCTGAAACCAAAACCCTAATTTTAGGTCAACTGTGCAGTCAAACTTGGCTCTGCATCCATACCAATCCCAGTTCTTGTGATTCTTTGGCATTTTTGACTTTGAGAGGATGTGATATGATATAAGGACACACATGGGCCACTTTGAAGTGATTGATGGCCTTTGGAGTGGCTCAAGAGGCTCTTGGATTGCTCAGATCACAAACCCTAGGTGCAGATGACTTAGAAACTATGCAGTGGATCAAAAATGAGATATGAGATGATATGATTGTGTTTATGCATATGAAATGATCACAAGCCATGGTGTGAATGGGTGAGGGCAAATTTGGGGTGTTTACAGTTTTGCATTGATCTTGTCATTATGGTAGTCATTGTTGTTGTTGCCAGCGTCTGCCATGTGTTTTAACTTCTGGATCTTTTACTGACACGATTAAGTGTATTTCTCAGAACCTAGCGCTCTGATACCAATTGAAGGGGCGTAAAACACATGGAAGGGGGGTTGGAATTGGGTTTTCTTAACAACTTAAAAATAACTTCTATGACAAGTTGATTTATCCTGGTTCGTTTGAACTCAAACTATTTCCAATCCACCCGCCAAGGTGATTTTGCCTCTATCACTGAGGTCTTAATCCACTATTCAATATTTAGATACAATCACAATGACCTATTGTCAAAGTCTTCTTGAGTCTACTGACTAACTAGTCACTCAAGGAAAATCACTTTTATAATAAACAATAATGTAACTAGTATGCTTCTAATAAGCTTTTGATTGTTACAAAGTTTTGGCGCAATGATACAATATATGAAAAAGTAATTCGTCAGCTTCTTTTTCAATCTTCAAAATCATTCCTTTATATAGGCTTGAACAAAGTGACCGTTGGGAACAACTTAAGCCTGTTTTGGATATAAATTATTATCATAAATTCCTTCCAAAACGAGAGATACTTGTCTTCACCATTAATAGATATATTATTTAATTAATGCCTTTAATATGAGAATCATCATCTTCTAGACATAAATCAGAGAGAATAAATCTTGATACGCAGCCAATAAATCACGTCTTTAATGATGGATTCTTCAATAAATGTATCTTCTATATAGGGCGCAATGTTTCTTCTAATTAAGCACGTCTTCCTTTCAATAACTTCCTTTTCTACAACTTCTACATATATAACAAAGAAAGTTATTTTCAGTATGTATTAGAACTTCTATTCTTGCATAATAATAATTGTTATCATCAAAACTCTTAGAGGTTTAGAACCAGAATTGTTCTAACAATCTCCCCCTTTTTGATGATGACAAAACATTTATTTAGATTTTAAGAATATAGTTTAATAGGATTAGAAGAACTCCCTTTGGTTAATTTAATTCGGAGATTTCCATTAGAGGTTCCTTCAGAAGTTTTATCAGCTTTAGCTCCCCCTGAGTTGGTTACTTGACCTGTTTCTATTTTAGAATCACAACTCAAACAGTTTTATTAGAATATATATGTTAGAGGTTAATCTTGATATAGATCAAAATCTTCTACGTTTCTCCCCCTTTTTGTCATAATCAAAAAGTAAAGATGCAGAAGGAAAAACAAAAAGAGTGAAGAAGCAAAACGAAACAAGTTTTCATTAATCAGGGGCATAGCCAAAAAGAAACAAACAGTAGTAATTTTAATTTAAAAAAACATAATGATTGGAAAGTAATAAATGCAGCTGACAAAAGGGAAGGCGTAAAGATCTTGGAACAGTTACCAAAATGATATTTTCCTCTATTGTGTCAAGTCATCCTTTTTCAGTTTCCCAGAATTTGAACAGGTGTTCTTCTGTAGAGGACAGTTGTCCAATTGCATGTTCTGTCACTTTTCAGAGTTTGGACACGTATTCTGATTCTGATAGGATTCCTTAGAGCTTTGTTGACACGTGTTGATGTAAAGATCTGCATGTTATTCTCTTGAACAGAAGTTCTCAGAATTAAACAGTTAGAATAAAAGAAATTATAACTTCTGAAAGAATAAAACAGAGGTTTTAGTTCAGAACTTCTGAGAGATAAAAACATATAATTAAAGCATTTTCATTCTGGACATAATTCCATACTAAGGTTGGTTAGAATGAAATTAAATCTATCTTCAAGAAGGGGTTTTGTAAAAATGTCAACCCATTGGTGATTTGTGTATATGAATTTTAAAATTAAGATTCCCTTCTGAGTATAGTACCTAATGAAATGATGTTTAACTTCTATGTGTTTAGCTCTAGAGTGTAAAATTGGATTTTTAGAGAGACAAATAGCAGAAGTATTATCACAGAGGATTGGAATGTTACTCTCATAAATATTGAAGTCCTCAAGCTGATTTTCCATCCAGAGCATTTGAGTACTGCATCCAGCTGCTGCAATGTATTCAGCTTCTGCAGTTGATAATGCTATGGTTGACTGCCTTTTGCTAGACCAAGAAATTAGATTATCTCCCAGAAATTGACAACTTCCAGAAGTACTTTTTCTTTTTGTTCTGTCTCCAGCGAAATCAGCATCACAGTATCCTACAAGTTTGTAATCTTTGGATCTTCTGTAGCATAGACCAAGATTAGTAGTACCTTTCAGATACCTAAAAATTCTCTTAACTACTGTTAAGTGAGTTTCTCTAGGATCTGATTGGAATCTAGCACATAAACAAACACTGTATAGAATATCTGGTCTAAAAGCAGTTAGATAGAGGAGATAGCCAATCATACCTCTGTAGATTTTCTGATCTACTTTCTTACTTACCTCTTCTTTCTCCAGAATACATGTAGGATGCATAGGAGTTTTAGAGATGGTACTTTCTGATAAATCAAATTTCTTCAGAAGTTCTTTGACATATTTGCTTTGATGAATATATGTTCCTTCTGATGTTTGATTGATTTGGATTCCCAGAAAGAACTTTAATTCTCCCATCATGCTCATTTCAAATTCTGCCTGCATAGACTTATCAAACTCCTTTCCCATAGCACTTTTAGTAGAACCAAATATTATATCGTCTACATAAATTTGGCATATCAGAATGTCATTTTTAATGTTTTTACTGAAGAGTGTTGTATCCACTTTCCCTCTGATGAAATCATTTTCCAAAAGAAAATTGCTTAGTCTTTCATACCAAGCTCTGGGAGCTTGCTTCAGACCATATAAAGATTTTTTGAGTTTGAAGACATGTTCTAGAAATTTTGTATTTTCAAAACCAGGGGGTTGGTGCACATACACTTCTTCATCAATATAAACATTTAAAAATGCACTCTTGACATCCATTTGATATAGAATGATATTATGGTTTACATCAAATGAAATTAGAAGTCTAATAGATTCTAACCTGGCGACTGGGGCATAGGTTTCTGTGTAGTCAATTCCTTCCTGTTAACTATAACCTTGTGCAACCAGTCGTGCTTTGTTTCTGACAACTTCTCCTTGCTCATTTAGCTTGTTTCTGAATACCCACTTGGTGCCAATGATGTTGAATCCTCTGGGCCTAGGAACTAGATCCCATCAATCATTTCTGGTGAATTGATTAAGTTCATCTTGCATAGCCAGAATCCAATCGTTTTCTGAGAGAGCTTCTTCTACAGAAGTTGGTTCAATCAGGGAGACTAGTCCCATTAGAGATTCTTCAGAGTTTCTGAATGATGATCTTGTTCTGATTGGTTCATCCTTCTTTCCCAAGATTTTGTCTTCTGGGTGATTCATCTTGCTTCTGGATAGTTTCTTTTGAGTGGGTTCTTCAGAGCTTGTTGGAGTGATTGTCTTGTTTTGTTCTATAGGTGATTATTCTTCAGATGTTCTGTTTGTAGTGATTTCAACTTCTATATCTGCAAGAGATTCATTCTGCTTTGGTTTTTCAGAACCAAGCTTATCATCAAATCTGACATAAATAGACTCTATGACTATTCGTGTTTCTGTGTTGTATACTCTGTATCCCTTTGAACGTTCAGAGTATCCTAACATATAACACTTCTGTGCCTTAGAGTCAAACTTATTCAGAGGATCATTAGTATTCAGAATAAAACACTTGCACCCAAAAGGATGAAAATATGAAATGTTGGGCTTTCTGTTATTCCACAATTCATAAGGAGTATTTTCAAGAATAGGTCTTATAGAGATTCTATTCTGAATATAGCATGCTGTATTTACTGCTTCTGCCCAAAAATGTTTAGCCATGTTAGTCTCATTGATCATGGTTCTGGCCATCTCTTGCAATGTTCTATTCTTACGTTCTACAACCCCATTTTGTTGTGGAGTTCTAGGACAAGAAAAGTCATGAGAGATGCCATTTTCATTAAAGAATGATTCTAATTTTTTGTTTTCAAATTCTCCACCATGATCCCTTCTGACTTTAACAATTCTAAAACCTTTTTCATTTTGAACTTGTTTGCAGAAGTTAGAGAATACAGCAATTGACTCATCCTTGTGTCTAAGGAACTTTACCCATGTCCATCTGCTGAAGTCATCTACGATCACCAATCCATACTTCTTGCCACTGACTGAAGCAGTTTTCACTGGTCTAAATAAGTCAATGTGCAGAAGTTCTAGTGGTCTAGAGGAAGATACAACATTTTTAGCTTTAAAGGCAGGTTTTGAAAATATGCCTTTCTGACATGCTTCACACAGAGCTTCTGAGTTGAACTTCAAGTTTGGAAGTCCTCTGACCAGATTGAGTTTGTTAAGTTGAGATAATCTTCTCATATTAACATGTCCCAATCTTCTGTGCCAGACCCATTGCTCAGTTTCCACAGACATTAGACATTTTACATTCTGATTTTTTAATTCAGAAAGTTTTATTTTATATATGTTGTTCTTTCTCTTTCCACTGAAAAGGATTGTTCCATCTTTCTGACTAACAGCTTTACAAAACTTTTGATTAAAGATTATGTCATAGCCATTATCACTTAATTGACTTATGGATAATAGATTATGCATTAATCCTTCTACCAATAGAACATTAGAGATAGAGGGAAGATTCCCATTACTAATAGTTCCAGAGCCAATTATTTTTCCTTTTTGGTTGCCTCCAAAACCTACGTGGTCTCCAGCTTTTAATTCAAGACTTTGGAACATATGCTTTCTTCCCGTCATGTGTCGTGAGCATCCAAAGTCCAGGTACCAGGATTGGTGTTTCAGTTTTGCTGTTAAAGACATCTGCAACATACACAATCTTATCTTTGGGTACCCATATTTTTATGGGTCCTTGTTTGTTAGTTTTCACAATCTTCTGATTTATTTTAGGTTTCAAATCAGAACTTGTGGAACAAGATGACTCACTAGTATATATATTAGGTCATGATTATGACCATAGGTAAAATGAGAACTTAGAGGAGTATTAACTTTTATGACAACTTCATCAATCTTTTTAAACTTCAGAGTTTCCTCTTCTTTAGTTTTCACATAGCCTATGCCTCTTCTATCATTTCTGCTAACTCCATAGATCATAGATGCAATTTTGCTTCTATTTATGCTTTTAGTTAGAAATTTTTTAAAACTATAGTCATATTGCTTTATGATACTATCAGAATTGAGTAGATCTTCTAATTCAGATTCCTTCGGAGCTTAAAGTTTTTCAAGAGAGTTTTTGCATTCAAAAATATTTTCTTTCAGCTCAGAGTTTTCTGTTTTTAGTTTTCTAACTTCATCTAATTCAGATACCAGACTTTGTTTCATGTCTTTGTATTTGAATTGAAGCTTCTAATATTTTTCAAGAATTTCTGAGAGGCTATCTTCTAATTGAGATCTAGAAAGTTTAGAGAATACCTCTTCCGTGTCTGAGTTTGATTCTGATTCTGATGAGTGATCATCTTCTGGTATTTTTGCCATTAGTGTAATGTTAGCATGTTCATCTTCTGAATCCAACTCTGCTTCAAATGATTCAGAATCATCCCATGTTGCCATGAGACTCTTTTTCTTTTCTCTGTTGAATTTCTTTCTGGGTTTCTCTTTCTGGAGTTTTGGACATTCACTCTTGTAATGTCCTGGTTCTTTGCACTCGTAGCACACTACTTCTTTGCTTTTAGGTTTTCTGTGGCCAGATGTTGCTTCAGAGTGATTGCTTGTTCTTATGGTATTTCTGAAATTCTTCTGACGATGCTTCTAGAGTTGTTGGACTCTTCTGGATAGAAGAGGTAGTTCATCTTCTTCTGATGAGCATCCAAAACTTTCTTCTTCTTCTTCTGCCTGTAAAGCTTTAGAATCAAATTTGTTAGATTTAAGAGCTACAGACTTACCTTTCTTCTGGGGTTCATCTTCTTCTAGTTCTATCTCATGACTTCTCAAGGAGCTGATCAGTTCTTCTAAAGATATTTCGTTCAGATTTTTTGATAGCTTTAGAGCAGTGACCATGGGCCTCAAAGCCTTTGGCAAGCTTCTGAGGATCTTCTTTACATGATCTGCTGTTGAGTAGCCTTTGTCCATAACTTTCAGTCCAGCTACCAGAATTTGGAACCTTGAGAACATTTTTTCAATTGTCTCATCTTCTTCCATTTTGAATGCTTCATACTTCTGGATGAGGGCCAGAGCTTTTGACTCCTTGACTTGAGTGTTGCCTTCATGTGTCATCCTCAGGGAATCAAACATGTGTTTGGCTGAGTCTCTGTTTGTAATTTTCTCATATTCTGTATATGAGATAGCACTCAGAAGTATGGTTCTAGCTTTGTGATGATTTCTGAACTCCTTCTTCTATTGAGCTGTCATATTTTTTCTTTCAATCTTCTGACCATCTGCTCCAACAGGATGAGTGTATCCATTTGTCACCATGTGCCAAAGATCTCCATCCATAGCTAGAAAGAAAATTTCCAGAACATCCTTCCAGTAGTCAAAGTTGTCACCATTGAACACCGGAGGTTTTGCATTGATCTTGTCATTGTGGTAGTCATTGTTGTTGTTGCCAGCGTCTGCCATGTGTTTTAACTTCTGGATCTTTTACTGACACGGTTAAGTGTATTTCTCAGAACCTAGCACTCTGATACCAATTGAAGGGGCGTAAAACACAAGGAAGGGGGTTGGATTTGGGTTTTCTTAACAACTTAAAAATAACTTCTATGACAAGTTGATTTATCCTAGTTCATTTGAACTCAAACTACATCCAGTCCACCCGCCAAGGTGATTTTGCCTCTATCACTGAGGTCTTAATCCACTATTTAATATTTAGATACAATCACAATGACCTACTGTCAAAGTCTTCTTGAGTCTACTGACTAACTAGTCACTCAAGGAAAATCACTTTTATAATAAACAATAATGTAACTAGTATGCTTCTAATAAGCTTTTGATTGTTACAAAGTTTTGGTGCAATAATACAATATATGAAAAAGTAATTCGTCAGCTTCTTTTTCAATCTTCAAAATCATTCCTTTATATAGGCTTGAATAAAGTGACTGTTGGGAACAACTTGAGCCTGTTTTGGATATAAATTATTACCATAAATTCCTTCCAAAATGAGAGATACTTGTCTTCACCATTAATAGATATATTATTTAATTAATGCCTTTAATATGAGAATCATCATCTTCTAGACATAAATCAGAGAGAATTAAATCTTGATACGCAGCCAATAAATCACGTCTTTAATGATGGATTCTTCAATAAATGTGTCTTCTATATAGGGCGCAATGTTTCATCTAATTAAGCACGTCTTCCTTTCAATAACTTCCTTTTCTACAACTTCTACACATATAACAAAGAAAGTTATTTTCAGTATGTCTTAGAACTTCTATTCTTGCATAATAATAATTGTTATCATCAAAACACTTAGAGGTTTAGAACCAGAATTGTTCTAACATAAAATGACATACAAATGCTTGAGATGTCATGGCAAGTTCATGTATTGATATTTATGCAAAGATGAATGCATATGAACATGAGAAATTAGGGTTTTATGAATGTATGAGATGCATATGACCAAAACAGATGCAATGTACAAGATAAAAAATTGAAAATACACTCAAAGGAACCCTAAACCTATACTAGGTTACCATCCAAAGGGGGAGGTCAGAAGCTAAACCTAGAAGAAGTTATGAATTTCCTACGTTTCTAGGGTTTTTTGGGTGAGCTTCAATGTAAAATGCCAAAAAATTTGAAAATGCAAGATAAAAATGAAACAAACCTGTTTTTGGATGCTAGAAGACATGCATAGAACAATGCAAAAAGAACCATTCACAAACTCAACTTGGTTTAAAAGTTATGAATTTTTAAAGTTAGGGTTAGAAAATAGGTCATTTTAGGAACCCTAATTCAATGAAAAATCTCAAAGTGTGATGAAAACCAAAAAGAATTTTGTATGGTGAGTTTGTAAATGCTTCTAAATGTCTAAGAATGCTCTCTGATTTGTTTGGTGATTTTTAAATACTTAAATGTATTTTTAATTAATTAAAATCAATTAATTAATTAAATAAAACATTTAAATGATTTAAAAATTTGTTTTTAATGCAAAAAATAAAAATAAAAATATTTTTGGTCTCTGAAAAATTAATAAAAGTCTTGACAAAAATTTCCAGAATTTTTAAATCATTTTTGCTATTTTTAATAAATATATGAAATAAAATACAAAGAAAATGAAATAAAAAGAAAATAAAGGAAAAGTAATCAGATCTGAGGGTTGAGATTTAAACTGGAGAAAAGGGTGTGGACTAGCGCGTTATCCAACGGCTGGGACTTAAACTGGCTAATTAATTTTATTTAGATTTAATTAATTAGGATTAGGGCTAATGAAATGATATGAGCCACTGAATCACGCACGGGAACTCAAATCTAAGGGCTAGAATTCAAAGTTCACTAACTACAGGATTAAACCCTAAACACTTTCAGATTGCCAGAATAGTGCTCTGGTCATCTTCTCCGGTGAGCCAAAACGCTATCTCTCTCCCTAAGCCTCTAAAACTCAATCTCTCTGCCCAGAATCAAACCCTAAACATCATTGAACCTAAATTCCCAACCAAAAACTCATTAATCATGCATCAAAAGGGCAAATCGAAACAAAACAATCTTAGGTCAAAAAGTTTCAGAGACTTCATACATGCTCAATATTCAACCATTTTGAAAAATAAATACATCAGGATCATCAGCACATCACAAGGATTCATTTAAGAACTTAAAAATGAATTTCTGGAAAAAAAGTTCTTGATGGCTACCTGAGTTGAAGTTCTTGAAGCTGGAACTTTCCTGGCCCTTCTTTGGTGCTAATCCACTCCACTTGATCCCCTTATGCTTCTGGAATGCTTGGAAAGAGTTTATGTAAGCTGTTTTTGAGGTTTCAGTTCTGAGGAGGTTGAAATCGTGTTTTTGTTTGAGATGGTTTCAGGCTAATGTGAGGGGTGGGAAATGATCCTGGGGTTATGTGGAGATGATTGGTGAAAGAATTTTGAAGTTTTGATGGCTGAGTTGGGAGATTCGAAGAGATGAAGTTTTGAGATGATTTTGTGAAATCTGTGCTTGGGTGAGTTTCAGGCTTGTGTGTTATGTGAAATGTGTTCCATAATGTTAGTATATGCAGCTGTGATTGGTCAGAGGAGTTGGTGTGGCATAGTATGATTGGTATGGGTGATTTTGCAAAAAAGTCAACATAAATTGTACTTGAGGCATGGGCACGGGTCAGGGCTGGATTTGGGTATGTCTGGCCTCATCTGAGATCAAGGAAAGCTTATGGATCATATTTGATGAGCTGGAATACATGGAGCTAGGGTTTGTATGAGTTTTGCATATTTTCCCTCTTTGGTGTTTCTTGTGATTCAAGGCATGAAATGATCCAATTCTTGGGCTAATTCTGATGCTTTGAAGTTGTTTTATCATGACATGTAGTATTTGTACACATTTAAAGTCATTAGAAGCCTTGGCAAGTGGTTTTGCAAAAATCCCTCTTTGGTGCATTCTTGAAAATTATAGGATTTTTGCCAACTTTGAAGGATCATAACTTGAGTTCTATAATAAATCAGAACATGTTCTTGTACTTTTTGAAAAGGGAAAGTCCTAATCTACAACTTTCATGACCAAGAATTTTTCATTTGAAGCATTTTTGGTTGAGAAAGAGGAGGTTGAAAAACTTTCCCAAAATGGAATGTTTCCATTACAAGTCATTTCCATTTTTGGCAACTTTGCAAATGGTTCAAAATTCTTTAATCTTGTGAACTTACAACCTCTTCTAAGATCAAATAAAGATCATAGAACTTCAATTTGATGAAAATACCCTTTTGGTTCCATTGTTGGGGGGCTCAGATGCCCTGATTTTGACTTAACTTGCTCAAGAAGTTACCCAGTGAACATATGACTTCCACAATGAATTTATTCATCAAACTTGGTACACATGATCCTTATAACATATTAAGAACATTAGAAAAAATAATGGCCCAAAAATTTGGAGTTAAGGCCACTGAAACCAACACCCTAATTTTGGTCATCTGTGTAGTGAAAACCCTAGCTCTGCTTCCATGCCTTGCTAGTTCTTGTGGTTCCTTGACTTCCATGAACTTTGAGGGACATAATATGATGATAGAACACACATGGACCCTCTTGGAAAGCTTTGAGACCTTTGGAATGGCTCAGATGGATTCTTGGATTACTCATATCACAAACCCTAGATGTAGATGAACCTGAACTTATGCAGTGAAGCAAAGATGCAATATGAGATGTAATGCTTATGCTAATGAAAAAATGAAAGACCACAAGCCATGGTGTGAAATTAGTGAGGGAAAATTTTGGGTGTTTACAGCTGCCCCTATTCAAACATGAGTTAGCTGTGCAGGATGTAAGCGTCTGGCTTAACAGACAAGCAAGATAACTTGTGGTTAAATACCAAAGACAGTCCAAAATTTGCACTCGCTGAATTGAAGAAGATAAGGGATATAAATTGTAAAAGGTAGTATAGTATGAGTATCAAATGAAGGCGATGGAGGACGACCATCGAGCAGAGGACGACTGCTGGGGGAAAATTGGTAGGCTAAGCAATGAAGGGGACGGCCGACAAGCTGGGGAAATAAAGGGATTACGGTGGGGATACCCATCTAGTAAAGAAACAAGATTCTCTGGGGATTGGAGTAAGGCAATGATGGGGACGGCCACCAGGTTTGCAAAGTAAAGTAAACAACGATCGGGACGGCCATCGGTTTAAAGAATAAATGAAATATTGATGAGGGACGGTCATCAAAGCTGAAGGACGATCACCTAACAGGGGACGACTGCTCTTTATCATGACATAGGACGAATGTCGGATAGAAAAGGTCGACGATGGGGACGACCATCGGATAAGCATGATGAAATACGATCATCAAGAGGTGAAGGACGATCACCTAGTAGGGTGCTGCTGCTCTCGGGGTTTATCACGACATAGGACGAATGCAGGATAACAAAATCAACAATGGGGACGGCCATCAGATAAATGATGAGGGACGGTCATCAAAAGGTGAAGGACGATCACCTAGAAGGGTACGACTGCTCTTTATCACGACATAGGATGAATGTCGGATAGAAAAGGGTTCCAATAATGGAGAATCCCCTGGGGAAAAGGATGAGGGACGGTCATCCAAAGGTGAAGGACGATCACCTGGCAGGGGACTGGTGCCGGAGGTATCACGACATAGGACGAATGCCGGATAGAAAAGTGTTTTTGTTGGTGACTTACTGGGGAACGGTAAACACGGACGAGTGTTCACGCTCAAGAAATAAAAGGTATAAGTGTTTGACGCTGTGTATAGATTAAAGATACGGACGAGCATCCTTAGGACCATGATACAGACGAGTATCGGTAGAACCAAACGCTGACGTGTGTTCAGAGATGATGATACGGACGAGTACCAACTAGTTAACAAAGAACACGGACGAGTGCCGAATCTATTGAGGAATGATAATACAAGATACATACGAGTATCAAAGACTTCTGTATAAGTATGAGTGAGTCTTGATCTGTTAGTGAAGTATGAGAAATACACGGGCGAGTGTTCAACTTGCTGGGGATGTATGACACGGACGAGTGTCAAACATATATACTATAAGTTATGAACAAATATTTGTATGTGAGAGTGCAAAAAGGTGTTTTGGCGACCTGTGGAGATAGGATGACACAAACGGGTGCCGAAAAGAGTGTTTTATGAATAAGCACTTGGTTTGCAGAAAGTGTTTTGGCGACCTTGCTGGGGAAGGATGACACGGACGAGTGTCAAAAAAGTATGTATAGGTATCTGTATTCGAGAGTGCAAAGGGGACGCTTTGGCTTATATCTGCGGGGAATAATACGACACCGACGAGTGTCGAAAAGGGTATATATGAACAGGCGTTTGTGTTGGAGAGTTCAAAGGGGACGCTTTGGCTTATATTTGCAGGGGATGTGAGCTTTTATATATATTGTTGATGAAATACTGATGGTAATTGCAGGTGACTGGCTTGATCCTGACTTGTGATCATGCAAATGTTTGATTTTTGCCGTAATGCTCTGTATTAGACGGAATGTTACGCTTATTTCGGTATTTTATGATGCGAATGCTATGATTATGCAAAAGAGAAATCGATCCGGGATTCGGATCCCGTTTGAGATAAAGATCTCTGGCTGATCTGCTCGGAGGGGTGTCCCGGCTGGGGAAGAGATCATTGGTAGATCTGTCAGGAGATATAGCTCTGCTTGGGAAGATAGATCATTGGTAGATCTATCCGTAAGGAGAACTCAGCTGGGGAGAAGGACACTTTCGTCACTTTGTTGTGTAAGAGTTTCAAGCATTTCCCTTCCGGGAAGAGGATGGAAACTCTGTGGGGAGATAATGCTTTTAATATTTGCTTAGGATGAGAGATCTGGCACTCCGGTGGGGATCTTAGCCGGGGAAGCTCCTATTGAGTAGACTTGTGCCGAGGATGAGGAAGCTTTGACAACTTCGTTGGGGGAAAGCATTTCAGATACTGCTTGGGGAAGAGGTATGCTGGGGATGTATGCTTGGCATTCCCCATGCGGTGTATTGAATACCTGCAACCTGTTAAGACAAAAGAAATGTACAAGTATCCTGAGGTATCCCTTACCGGATTCCGTCATAGGAGTTAGACTTTCCTGCGAGTAAAATTATTTCCTGCACGCATTTATTAAAGTGGCTCATTTGTTTTATGCAAGTGTTGCATCATGAATACTGAACATTTTGCAAACGAAACATAAAAATGTACAAAACAAGGTGTGACTGAAAGCTCTAATTTTATTAATCTGGGTGCCCTGAATTGGCAAATACATTCAAAGAAACAAATCCCCTGAAATGAGGGGATTGCTATAAATTGAGAAAAGTAAAACTGTTGGCAATGTTGACGACGCTCCAGTGAGCTTCCTTTGCTATGACCAGTATGACCTTGACGTTCTTCTCATCTTGCTTTCTGAAGAAGGTTGATTATGACTGATGCTTTATCCTTTCGAAGCTTGCTGTCTTGTGAGTGATACAGACGAATTCAGAATGCAGTTGTTCGCTTATTCCCTGATTTTGCGTGGATCGCCATTTCGGGTTTTCAATCCACCGGGATACCCATTTTTGCCTGAGCTGTCCAATGCGGCTTTTCAACTCAGCGGGTGTACATTTGTTTTTCAATTTTCCCTTATTTTTTCCCGAGTCTTTTATTTTGTTTTTGACTCGCCGGGATGCCCTATTTTTGCTTGGACTTACATTCTGTTTTTATGTCCAGCGGGTCATTTTATGCGAAGTATCTTTTAACTGCATCTGAATTCACAGGGGATAAGAAATCTTCACCATTCATAATAGTGAGCATCAGTTCTCCAGCAGATAAAACCTTTTTCACTATGAATGGACCATCGTAGTTTGGAGTCCATTTGCCCCTGTGGTCTGTATGAGGAGGAAGAAGTCTTTTCAGCACAAGATCTCCCACTTGGTATTCCTGAAACCTGACTTTCTGATCGAAGGCTTTCTTCATTCTTTTCTGATATAACTGCCCATGACAAATAGAAGCCAATCTCTTTTCTTCGATCTGATTCAATTAGTTGTACTGAGATCGGACCCATTATGCTTTATTCAGCTTTACATCCATCATCACCCGTAAGGAGGGTAGCTCAACTTCAACAGGTAGGACTGCCTCCATACCATACACAAGCTGATAAGGTGTTGCCCCAGTGGACGTTCTTATTGAGGTTTGGTACCCATGCGAAGCAAATGGTAGCATTTCATGCCAGTCTTTGTAAGTGACTACCATCTTCTGCACAATCTTCTTGATGTTTTTATTAGCTGCCTCAACAACGCCATTCATCTTTGGCCTGTAAGGAGAAGAGTTGTGATGTTGGATTTTGAAGTCCCGGCAAAGTTCTGTCATCATTTTTTGTTCAAATTAGAACCATTATCAGTAATGATTCGCTTGGGAACTCCATATTGATAGATGATGTCTCTTTTCAAAAATATGGCTACCACTTGTCTGGTGACGTTTGCATATAAAGCTGCTTCGACCCATTTGGTGAAGTAATCAATGGCTACCAGGATGAATCTGTGGCCATTTGAAGCAGTAGGTTCGATTTTTCCAATCATGTCAATGCCCCACATGGCAAAGTGCCAAGGTGAATACATCACGTTCAAAGGATTTGGAGGCACATGCACTTTGTCTGTATAGATCTGGCATTTGTGGCACTTTCTGGCATACGCACAACAGTCTGCATCCATTGTGATCCAGTAGTAGCCTGATCTTAACAATTTCTTAGCCATTGCATGTCCTCCAACATGGGTACTGAAAGACCCTTCATGCACCTCGTGCATCAACAAGTCTGCTTCTTTCTTATCAATACATCTGAGTAGCACCATGTCAAAGTTTCGCTTGTATAATGAACCATCAACATTAAGGAAGAAGCTACCGACCAGCCTTCTTAATGTCTTCTTGTCCTTGGATGATGCCCCAGGTGGGTATGTTTGATCCTCTAAGAAGCATTTGATGTCATGGAACCAAGGTTTGTCATCTTTAGCAATGTCCACAGAGAACACATATGTTGGTCGGTCTAGTCTGGATACCGAAATCCGAGGCACATAATTTGCAGTTTGAACTTTGATCATGGAGGAAATGGTAGCTAAAGCATCTGCGAACTGATTCTCATCTTGAGGGATGTACTCAAGTTTGACTGTTGTGAAGAATGTCAATAATCTTCTCGTGTAGTCACAGTATGGAATCAGATGCTCTTGGTGAGTGTACCATTTGCCGTTGGTCTGATTGATCACCAAAACCGAATCTCTGAATACAGTTAATGTCTTGATCCTGAGGTCAATGGCTTCTTCAAGACCCATGATACATGCTTCGTATTATGCTTCATTGTTAGTGCAGGCAAAGGTGAGTTTTGCCGAGAAAGGAATGTGAACTCCTTTAGGTGTAATGAGCACTGCACCAACCCCACGACCATTCATATTGACGACCCCATCAAACATCATTGTCCACTCTTCTTCTGAGTCAGGCCCTTTAGTGTGAACAGGCTCTTCATGATCTTTTGCTTTTAAGTACATGATGTCTTCATCTGGGAAGTCAAATCTCATTGGTTGATAATCATCAATGGGTTGCTCAGCTGGATTGTCAGACAGTACACTGCCCTTGATAGCCTTTTGAGATGTGTACTGAATGTCATACTTTGTCAGAATCATTTGCCATGCTGGCTTCTCGAATATGTACTTGATGGGGTCCATCTTTGAGATCAATAAAGTAGTGTGAGTCAACATATACTGCCTTAGTCGGCGAGCAGCCCACGCTAAAGCACAAAAAGTTTTCTCGAGCAGTGAATAACGTTGTTCACAGTCGGTAAACTTTTTGCTTAGGTAGTATATCGCATACTCTTTTCGACCAGACAAGTCATGCTGGCCCAACACACACCCCATTGACCCTTCTAATACCGTCAGGTACATTATTAGAGGTCTTCCTTCAACTGGAGGCATAAGAATCAGAGGTTCTTGCAGGTACTCCTTGATTTTGTCAAAACCCTTCTGAAAATCTTTGTTCCACCTGACCGTTTGTTCCTTTCTTAACAGTTTGAACAGGGGCTCACAGGTTGCAGTGAGATGAGATATGAACCTTGATATGTAGTTCATTCTACCTAAGAACCCCCGAACTTCCTTTTCAGTCCTAGGTGCAGGCATCTCCTGAATGTCTTTGACTTTGTCAGGATCAACTTCAATTCCCTTTTCACTCACAATAAATCCTAGCAACTTACCGGAACGTACCCCGAATGTGCATTTGTTGGGGTTTAGCTTCAGCTGATACTTTCTCAGACGCTTGAACAACTTCAGCAGATTTACCAAATGATCTTCTTTAGTGAGGGACTTAGCAATCATGTCATCCACGTAGCATTCAATTTCCTTGTGGACCATGTCGTGGAATAATGTCACCATAGCCCGTTGGTAAGTGGCACCAGCATTCTTCAGTCCAAAAGGCATTACCTTGTAAGAAAATGTGCCCCAAGGTATGATGAAGGTTGTTTTTTCCATGTCTTCGGGTGACATTCTGATCTGATTATACCCAGAAAATCCATCCATGAAAGAGAATACCGAGAACTGAGCTGTGTTGTCGACCAATACATCAATGTGAGGTAATGGGAAATCATCCTTTGGGCTAGCTCTGTTCAGGTCCCGGTAATCCACACACAACCGTACTTTTCCATCTTTCTTAGGCACTGGTACAATATTCGCAACCCACGGCGGGTAACTAGTTACAGCAAGGAAACCGGCGTCCCACTGTTTTTGTACCTCCTCTTTAATCTTCATGGCCATATCCGGGCGAGTACGGCGTAGCTTCTGTTTCACTGGAGGGTAATCTTCCTTCAAAGGCAGCTTGTGCATAACAATATCTGTATCTAGACCTGGCATGTCTTGATAGGACCAAGCAAAGACGTCGACGTATTCCCGAAGTATGTCAATGAGCTGTTCTTTTACTGAAGCCTGCAGACCGGCCTCAATCTTCACTTCTTTCAAATCCTCTTCGGTACCAAGATTAAATGTTTCAACCTCCTCTTGATGAGGAGTAATCACTTTCTCTTCTTGCCTCAACAACCTGGCTAACTCTTCAGGTAACTCATAGTCTTCTTCAACCCCTTCATTGGCTTGATTAATTGGATTGTCGAAGTCATACAAGGTCATAGTAGTGTTGTTGTCGGTGCAATCTGGAGGATAATCTCTGCAAGGGTTGAGATTTGTTCGTTTTAGTGATCAATTTTAATCTTGTTTAGAAAAAGTGAAAATGAAGTTATTATTTTGAAAACATTGCCATTTTATTGTTTTGTACAAAAGTGAAAAATGAAAAGACGGTGAGCGAAAAAAGAGACTTGTTTGCAAAAGATGTCCGATATTCATTGATAATTCATTTTCACAAAATTACAATATGGCCCTATTACAAAATGAGTCCTGACACCTTGGGCAAGATGTAGGACTTGATCATGCTGAAAAAAAGTAGGAAATAATAATTACTCTGCAGGAGTAACCCTTATAATTTCCTGGGAAGACCAGTTAAGGAATTGATGACCCGGGATCCTTGGACGTATCCAGCTCTCCAGGTTGAGGTCGCTTTCCGCCTCGTCTTCCAGGTTGTTAACAACATCTGGGGTGAGCATCCCCCACTAATGAAATTGGGCTCCTTAGCAGCCTCTGATTGATCTGGTCGGAATGGTTTGTAACCCAAATCGAATCTATCCTCCTTCTTCTCCACTGGCAGCAGCTTTCCCCAACCTTGGGCATTACCATCTTCAACAACCTTTCGGGCTTGCTGATAGGAGACAATTGAAGTACCCATCCTATCTTCCTGGGATGCAGCAAATACTTCACTTGTCGCCTCATTGACATTCAGGGCCTCGAACCCTTGGCTCATAGTTTCATGGATTTCACCATCCATCTCAATGTATTTTTATGTAGCCAGATGGCTAACAAAGATGTCTTCTTCACCACAGATGATGATAATCTGTCCTTCCCACTCATATTTCAATTTCTGGTGAAGGGTCGACGTAACTGCGCCAGCGGCGTGAATCCATGGTCGACCCAACAAACAGCTGTAGGTCGACTGAATGTCCATCACATAGAAAGTAGTCTTAAAGACCTACGGACCGATTATCACAGGCAGTTCCACCTCTCCAAGAACGGACCTCTTGGAGCCATCAAAAGCCCTGACCACAAGGTTGCTTGGTCGGAGAGCTATTCAATCATATTCGAGCTTGACAAGAGCTTTCTTCGGTAAGACATTGAGTGAAGACCCAATGTCCACAAGAACATGAGATAGTGATGCTCCACTGCACTCCAGGGTTATGTGCAAAGCCTTGTTGTGGTGACGTCCTTCCGTTGTCAAGTCAGCATTGGTGAAACCTATCCCATGGTTGGTATTGACATTAGACACCACTGTTTCAAGCTGATTCAGTATGATCTCTTCTGGCACGTAGGCAGCATGCAGAACTTTGAGTAGTGCATCCCGATGAGCTTCAGAATACAACAACAGGGATAATATAGAGATCTTAGAAGGGGTTTGGTGGAGCTGGTCCACGACTTTGTAGTCACTTCTTTTAATTATCCTCATAAATTCATCCACATCCTGACCAAAGGATGATTTATGAGTCTCTTTTGGTGCAGGTTCTTCAGGTGCCACACATTTCCCTTTGGCTTTGGCAACAACCTCTGCCTCAGTACTGGTTCTGGGAGCTTGTGACGCGAAGAGGTGTCCGCTTCGGGTGAAGCCTCTGCCTCCCCCGAAATTATCCACTTGGGGAGTAGGAACTGAAGAATCAAGAAGGACTTTTTCCCCGTTGCAGTAAAGGTTAGCACCATAATGCCATGGTACAACATTGTCTTTGTCATATGGAATTGGCCCTGGCACCGTGATGGTGATTGGGCTTACTGCAGCAGAGGTTGGAATCATTATTGTCTGTGGATCATAGAAAATAGTGACAGGACTTCTTGTGGATGTTGGAGGTGATGAATTGAAACTTGGTTGTTGCTGAAACTGTTGCTGAGATTGTTGTTGAAAGTTGCTGGAGTTTGGGACCGTTGTAGGGTCATAATAGATAGTAACTGTGGAGACATCATTGTTGGTGTTTTCTGAAGTTGTAGAAGGAGATGAAATGGAACTTGTGTTTGTTGAAGTGATGGAAGAGGTGGTTGCTGAAGTTGTAGACGAGTCAGTAGAAACAATTGTTGTTGCAGTTGTAGGAGAAACATTTGTACAAGAAGTTGCTGGTGTTGTAGAAGTTGTTGTGGTTATTTGTAGAACTCCTTCTTTGATCAAGCTATTGATGCCATTCCTCAAACTTGCACACCCATTTACATAAACCTTGCAAGATTCACAACAGGCCTTACAACCTGGAAACACTTGGCATTTCAAAAGCTGGGCTTTAACCTCTTCCAGAGGTGTCTGAATACTTGCAATATCTTCTATCAAACTCATGGGTGAGCCTTCCTCTATAGCATTAATACTTGGTCCACTGTGGCATGGCATAGGATTTTTCATGACATTGGGAGGTGGTGCAAAGTTCAGGGCCTTTGAATCTACCAGATCCTGGACCTTCATATGCAGAGCCCTGCATTTTTCCGTGGAGTGACCAGGTGCATTAGAATGAAAAGCACACCTAGCGTTGACATCATAATTTCTTGGAAGGTTCTGAGGATCAGGTGGAGCCAATGTCCTTAGCTCAACAAGATTGAGCTTTAGGAGTTGTGGTAGCAATGTGGCGTATGGCATTGGAATAAGGTCAATCACCTTGTTGATCTGAGATGGCCGCTGTTGAAAAGGGCGTTGTTGTTGATTGTTGTTATTGTTATTGTAGGATCTCTGTTGAGGAAACTGTGGTTGTTGAGGAAAGTGTTATGGTTGTTGGGTATACTGAGGAGGTGGAGTGGGAATAGTTACAACAGCAACTGTTCTGGGCAGATATTGGGGTCTCCCTCTTCCCATGTGTACATAATTTGTTTCACTAGATCTACGGGGCCCAGCAAATGGATTCCTTGCACTGATTGAACTGGCGCCGTTGTCAGAAATCTTTCCCATCTTCAGTAAGCTCTCAATTCTTTCCCCAGCTATCACCACATCTACAAAGTTGGTAGAAGAGAATTCAGCCAATCTATCAATATAGGTACCTTGGAGAGTATTCATGAACATGTCTGCCATCTCCCTTTCTGACATCAAGGGTTGAACGGAAACAGCTAGTTGCCTCCACCTTTGGGCATACTCTCTAAAGCTTTCATGGGAAGATTGTGACATTCCCATCAGGAGGGTTCTGTTTGGAGCCATGTCCAGATTATACTGATATTGACGGATGAAAGATTCAGCCAAGTCTTTCCAATTTCTTACTGTGGCCCTGGTCAAGTGGGAGTACCATTCCCGTGATGCCCCTGTCAAGCTATCCTCGAAATAAAACATCCATAGTTTCTCATCCATGGTGTAGGCTTTCAATCTCCCCAGGAAAGACTGAAGATGGGTATGTGGGCAGGATGTGCCATTGTATCTTTCAAAACAAGGGGGTTTGAACTTGTGAGGAATTCTAATCCCTTCCACCAATCCCATGTCCATGACATCAAAACCTAGATAATTTTGGGATTCAAGAGACCTTAGCTTTTCTGCAATTTCATCCAACTGACGGTCGTAAACTTCGTCTCCAGCCCCAACCACAGTAAATTGTTCTTCTTGAGGGTCCTCCTGCAAGGCCCTTCCTCCAGTAGTGTTACCTTGGGTGTTTCTTATGGAATTGATGTCTGGGTTCAGATGAGGTCCAAACTCTGGAGGATCAGTGCGAGGCTACACCTGATCGTTGTTACTGGTACCCCCTGTACCTGGATGGTGTTCCTCAGGAGTTTGCCGCTCGACTAACTCTCTCAGTCTCTCCTGGCTCTGAGCCAAACCAGTCATTACTGTCATAAATTGATTCATTTGGGCCCTCATCTCTGTCCTTTCATTGGCTATCTGGGCCATCACTCCAGTCAAGTCTTATTGAACCTGATCAATTTGTAATCCCAGAAGGTTGTTTCTTGTCGGATACCGGTGCACTCTATTGACAAGGAACACTCTTCTGCGAGCAATGTTTCCTGGAACCACAACAAAGTGAGAAGCAACAACAAAACAAAAACCTACAAAACAAAGAAAATGTTAATATGCAATGCAGGATGCCTATTTGTCTTCCAAGGGTATCTGGTTTGGTTCTTTGGTTTTGACCTTTCCAGACCTCGAGGAAATGCTGATGTTGAAGAGAGATTAAGCCCACAAAAATAATACAAACCATATATTACAAGGAGTGAAAATACATAGTTTGATTACAATAAAGTCCCCATGATGGGTCAAAATACATCAACAAAATCAAAAGTACAGACAAAAGGAAATACAAGTACAAGGAAATCAAACATCCAATCCAAAGTCATCCTCCCTAACTTCCTTCAGGAGAGCCTCAGTCACTGGACCAACTTTGTGCTCTGTGATAGTCCTGATGAGGAGGTTCCTGGTGGCAATGGCACTAGTCAACTTTTTGTGCTTATATTGATCCTTTGACCTCTTTAACCCCACCCGGAGTTTCAACTCAGAGATCTCCTTATGTGCTGCTAATAATGCCTCCTGATTCTTCTTCTTACTAGCCTCCAGTTGCTCTATCTTAGCTTGAGTTCTTTTATCTTCCTGTGCACGGGCCTCAGTGATCCTGATCCACCTAGCCTGGCTCTCCTCTAAGTAATGATCAACTCTAGCCTTCTGAGTCTTAGCTTCTTTGCAAGCATTCTTCAGTACTAACTCTCCTACTCTAGCCTTTTTGATGTAGTCATCCGTTTTCTCAATCTTGGTCAAGGGCTCAATCCGGAGCTTCTCTAACCTCTCATTATCTAAACGACTGTCATTCCTCTCCTAGAGGGTCTTCTTCAAGGCTTCGGAGAACTGAGTATTCCTTTCTTTCAGCTTCTCAAACTCTTCTAGACTGACAGTAGTTGCAGGCTCTACTGCTGATGGCCCAGGTATATCCTCTAAGGTGAATGGCATCCGGGATATCTGACCCCTGACACGAGACTAGTCAAGATATTGAGCTGAAGCTATATTGTTGCACTTGCCAAAGATAGCTGTCCCCTTAGTCTGAATATTTTCCCAAGCCCAGACTGCCTGTCTGACAATAGCAGAGTTGTGCTGAATGTCACAATAGAGGGTTTCTGTCAAATCTTGCCCTCTTGGGGATGTACCAAAGCATACCCTAATTGCCTCTTGAAAAGCAAAGGGTTGTAGTTGATTAAACCTTTTACTCCTATCAAAGGTACATTGGGATACTGCCCACAACTGGTAATAATATCTTTGCCCTTGGTACTCTGAGTGCACCATCTGATGTCTTATGATGTAAGGGCAATCAATCTCTTAGCCCAGTTCCTTGGCTGATGAGGATTCAAGAAAGTATCTGACTTCGGCAAGTGCCTCAATAACCAACAATAGAAGAGAGGTGCACAACATCTGACTAATCTTCCCCTTTGCTTCTCATTCCTTTGGTGCACTGAGTAGTAAAAGTCTCCAAGAAAAGTAGGAACTGGGTTCCTCAATAAGAACAGGTGAATAGCATTCTTGCTTACAAACTTTGGCTCGTCCGCAAACAAGATAACTCCATATATGCCGAGGGCTAGAAGTGCACAAACAACATCCCACTTCCCTGCTGCAGCATGCAGGGTGGCCTGGGAGATCAAGAATTCTAAGTGAAGGCCTGGGATTCCAGCCTTGGTGGTCATGCTCTGATCAATGAGGGTAGGCTCCAAGTGCAAGACTTTAGCTATATCTTGATTCTTGGGAGCAACCATCTCAGGGTTGAAAGGAATCCCTCTCCTGATAGGGACACCTAACAACATGGAAAATTCTTCTAGCAAAGGCCCCAACTGAAAATCAGGGAATGTAAAGTATCTGAGAGGAGGATCATAAAACTGCAAGCAAGTGTGGATCATGCTCCTCTGGGATGCATCCAGGTCCATGATCATGTCCAATATGCCTCCATAATGTTCCCTGAATAAAGGGACATGATCAGGGGTGATGAGAGACTTGATCTGTCTGATGCCTGTCAGAGTAGGCTCAAAGAAGTGGTATGTGATGTTGCTCTTCCTGGAGGTGTCCATGCTGATAATGGATGCTGGTGAAGAAAACTGAGGAGAAGCCCTAATGAAGGTAACTGCTGAAGACTGATGAAGATAACTAGAGAAGGGTCTCTGATGAAGACAAACTGATGAAGGTGCTGGAGAAGAAACTCTGATGGAGATAACTGGAGAATTCTGAGCAGTAGAACAGGTCAAAACCAAACCAAAGATAAGAAGGTGGTTTCCCTGTAAAACAAATAGGCAAATGTTAAATGATGCAAAATGATGTATGCAGAATGAGATGCAAGGGTTTGTGATCAAGTGCCGGATCTGTTATCTGCCTTGATATGGTCCATGTGTGTTCGTAAGTCCGGATGGAGGCTTAGAAAACCAATAACCAGGTGGGGGACTTAAATAAAGAGTCACAAGTCCATGGTTTCACAAGAACTATCCAAAATAATACAACCTTAACAAATCTAGTAACAAGGTATGATGAGGCCAAGGGTTCTTGCAAACCTGTAAACATCCCAACCCCCTCACATGTATTGTTCTAGAACAAGGATCCTCATACTTAGATCAGTTATAAGAAGTGTAAACACTTCTAACCCGGAGGTACACTGTTTACAATAACCATAAATGATCCTCCTCTAATTTACCTCAGATGCTGAAGGTCATAAAAGGTCATACAGACTTAGCAGGCTTCCCAGATAGCCCTAGTACTACAAGAAATCTGTAGCACAGAGTTCTCAAGAAGAAACCCATGTCTGAACCGTGTTTCATATTCCCGCACCAGACCGAAATAGAATGGGAAAGAATATGAAGCCACTATATCCTATGTGTCACTCAGGCTCCCGGTATGGAATCTTAATCACTCAACAATCCCACCCACCAAAACAGACAAAAGATCCGGCACAAATGACATGATAACAGTATGAAATGCATGAAACTGTAAATGAAAGCAATAAATAAAGCTGTACAGAAAGTAATAAATAAAGCCATAAATAAATAAGCACAAGTAACACATAACATCCCCGTAAACACAAATCAAACAAACGCTAGGAGGAACCCACAAAAAGAACCAGGAGCCTTGGTTGCAATATGAGTTCCCCAGCAGAGTCGCTAAGCTGTCGCTCCCAAAGATTTACATCCCAGTACAAGCGCGAATGGTCTGTGAAGAGAGACAATGAAGATGAAGGTGAATAGAGTCGCCATCTAGGAATTTTTATCCCGAAGGAAAGGTAATGCTGCATAAACCTAGGAAAAGATGGATACGACGGCCGCGAACCAGAGAAACTGAGAAAGGGGGTTGGTTACAACCTGGGAAGGTATTAACACCCAGATTTTCCGTCGTACTCGACGGGATCCACGCTTGAAAGATTGTATTTAAAGGGGTAGGTGTACGTGTTATCTGTGTGCAAGAGCTGGAAAAGAATATACAGGTGTCAGTGCAAAAGGTGAATGCTTAGGAACTGAGGCTTAAAAGAGAATGCTGAAAGAGGGGGAAGACACAGAGACTTTTCTTCGATAACAGTTAAGTTATGCCTACGTATCCTCTCGTGCAATGAGGAAGTCAGAACACCGTAGTTCGACTCAAAGACTCTGAAAGATAAATTAACTGTGAACTGCTTACTTGCCTATGCTCAAGTGTATGACTCGTCTGGCTCGAGTGCTAACTGTCTTGCATTAGACGGAAGAAGCTAGTTCTCGTTTGTGAATGAAGGTGATGAGAAGAGAATCCCAAAGGAGACGATTATTGTTTGTTTTTGTGTCTTCAGTTTTGTTTATTGTTTTTGGTGTTTTGCATAAGTTGATGAGCTTAAGCCTAAATCATAGGTTGTAAACTCATTATATCCTCCCTGATTAGGGATAATGAGCCTACTTAAGTATGAGATAAGCATCTCATCTTAATTACCGTGATGATGTAAGATTAAGATCATTAACCTACTTGTGATTATTTAGATGTTTTTGGTTTTTTTGTTTAGTGTTAAGTAATGAGTTTAACCTCTAATCACAGATTAGTGGGCTCATTACACCATCCTAATAGAAGGATAATAGATGAGAACACTTAAGTTGAGGAAGATACCTCAACTTAATCCATGGTTAGGGGTTAAATTCATTATTTAACAAAACCTTTATTAAATGGATTTTAATTAAGGGATGAGATTAAGAAATGGATTTTATGGTTTGTAAGACAACTTGAGGGGGACTTGTCCATTAAACACTAGGGTTAGTCCTTCTTAACCATAAATGAAGAATTAGAACCCTAATGTAAGGCCCAAGTTACAAGATAAAGTCTTGATGATTATTAAGTGATTTGATTAAGAGGTTTAAACATATTAAAGGTTTAACACTTAGGATTAAAGTTATACACTCCATCCTAATAGAAGGATACAAGCATAACCCTAATACCAAAGTCCTAAAACTTTAAGAGTTTAGTCTCTGATTAAGTGGTGAGAAGAGAGACTCAAAGAGGACTCAAAGGCAAAAGACTAAAGGGGGGACTATGTACAACCCTAATTATTATCATACTTGGATGCTCCTATAGTTTGTGAGGCTTAAGAAAGATCTTCAAGGAAGCCACCAAGGAAGAAGCAGGTGAAAAGAGAAGAAAAAGAAAGGAAGGTTACTTACTTCATTTAAGAAGATAAGTAATCCCAAGAGAAAGAAGAGAGGGGAAAGGGCACAAGTGAATGGAATTCACTTCAAACACAAGTATAATACATACAAATAAAAGAGAAAAATAAGTTAGATGTGGATGCACATCCACACCTTAAACAACTTACCATAAGCCCCTGAAATGTTAGTTGAACATGTAAAGAAAGAAATGAAATGCAAATGCATCAAACAAAGGTGCTATGACCAAAGTCAGAAATGCATATGCAAGGCAAATGAGTCATGAGATGCTGCAAAGTCACACATGATGCATATGCATGCTTATATGAGAGATGGGATGCAAAGGGAGCAAGTTAGAAGCATGGAAGCACATGGATGTTCATGAAATGTTATGAATGAAAAGCATACCAAATGAATCAATAAATGATCAAGCAATGTTATAACATGTCCTAGTATGTCTAAGATGACATACAAATGCTTGAGATGTCATGGCAAGTTCATGTATTGATATTTATGCAAAGATGAATGCATATGAACATGAGAAATTAGGGTTTTATGAATGTATGAGATGAATATGACCAAAACAGATGCAATGTACAAGATAAAAAATTGAAAATGCACTCAAAGGAACCCTAAACCTATACTAGGTTACCATCCAAAGGGGGAGGTCAGAAGCTAAACCTAGAAGAAGTTATGAATTTCCTAAGTTTCTAGGGTTTTTTGGGTGATCTTCAATGTAAAATGCCAAACAATTTGAAAATGCAAGATAAAAATTCAACAAAACTGTTTTTGGATGCTAGAAGACATGCATAGAACAATGCAAAAAGAACCATTCACAAACTCAACTTGGTTTAAAAGTTATGAATTTTTGAAGTTAGGGTTAGAAAATAGGTCATTTTAGGAACCCTGATTCAATGAAAAATCTCAAAGTGTGATGAAAACCAAAAAGAAATGTGTATGGTGAGTTTGTAAATGCTTCTAAATGTCTAAGAATGCTCTCTGATTGTTTTGGTGATTTTTAAATACTTAAATGTATTTTTAATTAATTAAAATCAATTAATTAATTAAATAAAACATTTAAATGATTTAAAAATATGTTTTTAATGCAAAAAATAAAAATAAAAATATTTTTGGTATCTGAAAATTAATAAAAGTCTTGACAAAAATTTCCAGAATTTTTAAATCATTTTTGCTATTTTTAATAAATATATGAAATAAAATACAAAGAAAATGAAATAAAAAGAAAATAAAGGAAAATTAATCAGATCTGAGGGTTGAGATTTAAACTGGAGAAAAGGGAGTTGACTAGCGCGTTATCCAACGGCTGGGACTTAAACTGGCTAATTAATTTTATTTAGATTTAATTAATTAGGATTAGGGCTAATGAAATGATCTGAGCCATTGAATCACGCGCGGGAACTCAAATCTAAGGGCCAGAATTCAAAGTTCACTAATTACAGGATTAAACCCTAAACACTTTCAGATGACTGGAACAGTGCTCCGGTCATCTTCTCCGGTGAGCCAAAACGCTATCTCTCTCCCTAAGCCTCTAAAACTCAATCTCTCTGCCCAGAATCAAACCCCAAACATCATTGAACCTAAATTCCCAACCAAAAACTCATTTATCATGCATCAAAAGGGCAAATCGAAACAAAACAATCTTAGGTCAAAAAGTTTCAGAGACTTCATACATGCTCAATATTCAACCATTTTGAAAAATAAATACATCAGGATCATCAGCACATCACAAGGATTCATTTAAGAACTTAAAAATGCATTTCTGGAAAAAACGTTCTTGATGGCTACCTGAGTTGAAGTTCTTGAAGCTGGAACTTTCTGGGCCCTTCTTTGGTGCTAATCCACTCCACTTGATCCCCTTATGCTTCTGGAATGCTTGGAAAGAGTTTATATAAGCTGTTTTTGAGGTTTCAGTTCAGAGGAGGTCGAAATCATGTTTTTGTTTAAGATGGTTTCAGGCTAATGTGAGGGGTGGGAAATGATCTTGGGGTTATGTGGAGATGATTTGTGAAAGAATTTTGAAGTTTTGATGGTTGAGTTGGGAGATTCGAAGAGATGACGTTTTGAGAGGATTTTGTGAAATCTGTGCTTGGGTGAGTTTCACGCTTGTGTGTTATGTGAAATGTGTTCCATAATGTTAGTATATGCAGCTGTGATTGGTCAGAGGAGTTGGTGTGGCATAGTGTGATTGGTATGGGTGATTTTGCAAAAAGTCAACATTGGTTGTACTTGAGGCATGGGCACGGGTCAGGGCTGGATTTGGGTATGTCTGGCCTCAGCTGAGATCAAGGAAAGCTTATGGATCAGATTTGATGAGCTGGAATACATGGAGCTAAAGTTTGTATGAGTTTTGCATATTTTCCCTCTTTGGTGTTTCTTGTGATTCAAGGCATGAAATGATACAATTCTTGGGCTAATTCTGATGCTTTGAAGTTGTTTTATCATGAAATTTAGTATTTGTACACATTTGAAGTCATTAGAAGCCTTTGCAAGTGGTTTTGAAAAAATCCCTCTTTGGTGCATTCTTGAAAATTATAGGATTTTTGCCAACTTTGAAGGATTATAACTTGAGTTCTATAATGAATCAGAACATGTTCTTGAACTTTTTGAAAAGGGAAAGACCTAATCTAAAACTTTCATGACCAAGAATTTTTCATTTGAAGCATTTTTGGTTGAGAAAGAGGAGGTTGAAAAACTTTCCCAAAATGGAAAGTTTCCATTACAAGTCATTTCCATTTTTGGCAAGTTTGCAAATGGCTCAAAATTATTCAATCTTGTGAACTTACAACCTCTTCTAAGATCAAATAAATATCATAGAACTTCAATTTGATGAAAATACCCCTTTGGTTCCATTGTTGGGGGCCTCAGATGCCCTGATTTTGACTTAACTTGCTCAAGAAGTTACCTAGTGAACATATGAGTTCCACAATGAATTTCTTCATCAAACTTGGTACACATGATCCTTATAACATATTAAGAACATTAGAAAAAAGAATGACCCAAAAAAAATTTGGAGTTAAGGCCTCTGAAACCAAAACCCTAATTTTGGTCATCTGTGCAGTGAAAACCCTAGCTCTGCTTCCATGCCTTGCTAGTTCTTGTGATTCCTTGACTTCCATGAACTTTGAGGGACATAATATGATGATAGAACACACATGGACCCTCTTGGAAAGCTTTGAGACCTTTGTAATGGCTCAAATGGATTCTTGGATTTCTCAGATCACAAACCCTAGATGCAGATGAACCTGAACTTATGTAGTGAAGCAAAGATGCAATATGAGATGTAATGCTTATGCTAATGCAAAAATGAAAGACCACAAGCCATGGTGTGAAATTAGTGAGGGAAAATTTGGGGTGTTTACAGCTGCCCCTATTCAAACATGAGTTAGCTGTGCAGGATGTAAGCGCCTGGCTTAACAGACAAGCAAGATAACTTGTGGTTGAATACCAAAGATAGTCCAAAATTTGCACTCGCTGAATTGAAGAAGAAAACGGATATAAATTGTAAAAGGGAGTATAGTATGAATATCAAATGAAGGCGATGGAGGACGACCATCGATCAGAGGACGACTGCTGGGGAAATATTGGTAGGCTAAGTAATGACGGGGACGACCGACAAGCTTGGGAAATAAAGGGATTACGGTGGGGATGACCATCAGGTAAAGAAACATGATTCTTTGGGGATTGGAGTAAGGCAATGATGGGGACGGCCATCAGGTTTGCAAAGTAAAGTAAACAAAGATGGGGACGGCCATCGGTTTAAAGAATAAATGAAATATTGATGAGGGACGGTCATCAAAGGTGAAGGACGATCACCTAGTAGGGGACGACTTCTCTTTATCACGACATAGGACGAATGTCGGATAGAAAAGATCGACAATGGGGACGGCCATCGGATAAGCATGATGAAGGACGATCATCAAGAGGTGAAGGACGATCACCTAGCAGGGTACGGCTGCTCTCGGGGTTTATCACGACATAGGACGAATGCCGGATAACAAAATCAATGATGGGGATGACCATCAGATAAATGATGAGGGACGGTCATCAAAAGGTGAAGGACGATCACCTAGCAGGGTACGGTTGCTCTTTATCACGACATAGGATGAATGTCGGATAGAAAAGGGTTCCAATAATGGAGACTCCGCTAGGGAAAAGGATGAGGGACGGTCATCCAAAGGTGAAGGACGATCATCTTACAGGGGACGACTGCCGGAGGTATCACGACATAGGACGAATGCCGGATAAAAAAAGTGGTTTTGTTGGTGACTTATTAGGGAACGGTAAACACGAACGAGTGTTCACGCTCAAGAAATAAAAGGTATAAGTGTTTGAAGTTGTGTATAGATTAAAGATGCGGACGAGCATCCTTAGGACCATGATACGGACGAGTATCAGTAGAAACAAACGTTGACGTGTGTTCAGAGATGATGATACAGACAAGTACCAACTAGTTAACAAAGAACATAGACGAGTGCTGAATCTGTTGAGGAATGATAATACAAGATACGAACGAGTATCAAAGACTTCTGTATAAGTATGAGTGAGTATTGATCTGTTAGTGAAGTATGAGCAAGACACGGGCGAGTGTTCAACTTGCTGGGGATGTATGACACGGACGAGTGTCAAACATATATACTATAAGTTATGAACAAATATTTGTATGTGAGAGTGCAAAAAGGTGTTCTGGCGACCTGTGGGGATAGGACGACACAGACGGGTGCCAAAAAGAGTGTGTTATGAATAAGCACTTGGTTTGCAGAAAGTGTTTTGGCGACCTTGATGGGGAAGGATGACACGGACGACTGTCAAAAGAGTATGTATAGATATCTGTATTCAAGAGTGCAAAGGGGACATTTTGGCTTATATCTGCGGGGAATAATACGACACTGACGAGTGTCGAAAAGGGTATATATGAACAGGCGTTTGTGTTGGAGAGTGCAAAGGGGACGCTTTGGCTTATATTTGCAGGGGACGTGAGCTTTTATATATATTGTTGATGAAATACTGATGGTAATTGCAGGTGACTGACTTGATCCTGACTTGTGATCATGCAAATGTTTGATTTTTGCCGTAATGCTCCGTATTAGACGGAATGCTACGCTTATTTCGGTGTTTTATGATGCAAATTCTATGATTATGCAAAAGAGAAATCGATCCGGGATTCGGATCCCTTTTGAGATAAAGATCTCTGGCTGATCTGCACGGAGGGGTGTCCCGGCTGGGGAAGAGATCATTGGTAGATCTGTCAGGAGATATAGCTCTGCTTGGGAAGATAGATCATTGGTAGATCTATCCGTAAGGAGAACTCAGCTGGGGATAAGGACACTTTCATCACTTTGTTGTGTAAGCGTTTCAGGCATTGCCCTTCCGGGAAGAGGATGGAAACTCTGTGGGGAGATAATGCTTTTAATCTTTGCTGAGGATGAGAGATCTGGCACTCCGGTGGGGATCTTAGTTGGGGAAGCTCCTGTTGAGTAGACTTGTGCCGGGGATGAGGAAGCTTTGACAACTTCGCTGGGGGAAAGCATTTCAGATACTGCTTGGGGAAGAGGTATGCTGGGGATGTATGCTTGGAATGCCCATGCTGTGTATTGAATACCTGCAACCTATTAAGACAAAAGAAACGTACAAGTATCCCGAGGTATCCCTTACCGGATTCCGTCATAGGAGTTAGGCTTTCCTGCGAGTAAAATTATTTCCTGCACGCATTTATTAAAGTGGCTCATTTGTTTTATGCAAGTGTTGCATCATGAATACTGGACATTTTGCAAACGAAACAAAAAAATGTACAAAACAAGGTGTGACTGAAAGCTCTGATTTTATTAATCTGGGTGCCCTGAATTGGCAAATACAGTCAAAGAAACAAATCCCCTGAAATGAGGGGATTGCTATAAATTGAGAAAACCAAAACTGTTGGCAATGTTGACGATGCTCCAGTGAGCTTCCTTTGCTATGACCTGTATGACCTTGACGTTCTTCTCATCTTGCTTTCTGAAGAAGGTTGATTATGACTGATGCTTTATCCTTTCGAAGCTTGCTGTCTTGTGAGTGATACAGACGAATTCAGAATGCAGTTGTTCACTTATTCCCTGATTTTGCGTGGATCTCCATTTCGGGTTTTCAATCCACCGGGATACCCATTTTTTCCTGAGCTGTCTAATGCGGCTTTTCAACTTAGCGGGTGTACATTTTTTTTTTCAATTTTCCCTTATTTTTTCCCGAGTCTTTTATTCTGTTTTTGACTCGCCGGGATGCCCTTTTTTTGCCTGGACTTACATTCTATTTTTATGTCCAGCGGGTCATTTTATGCGAAGTATCTTTTAACTGCATATGAATTCACAAGGGATAAGAAATCTTCACCATCCATAGTATTGAGAATCAGTGCTCCACCAGAGAAAACATTTTTCACTATGAATGGACCATCGTAGTTTGGAGTCCATTTGCCCCTGTGGTCTGTATGAGGAGGAAGAAGTCTTTTCAGCACAAGATCTCCCACTTGTTATTCCCGAAGCCTGACTTTCTGATCGAAGGCTTTCTTCATTCTTTTCTGATATAACCGTGCATGACAAATGGTAGCTAATCTCTTTTCTTCGATCAAATTCAATTGGTTGTACCGAGATCGGACCCATTTTGCTTCATTCAGCTTTACATCCATCATCACCCGTAAGAAGGGTAGCTCAACATCAACAGGTAGGACTTCCTCCATACCATACACAAGCTGATAAGGTGTTTCCCCAGTGGACGTTCTGATTGAGGTTTGGTACCCATGCAAAGCAAATGGTAGCATTTCATGCCAGTCTTTGTAAGTGACCACCATCTTCTGCATAATCTTCTTGATGTTTTTGTTAGCTGCCTCAACAGCGTCATTCATCTTTGGCTTGTAAGGAGAAGAGTTGTGATGTTAGATTTTTAAGTCCCGTCACAGTTCTTCCATCATTTTGTTGTTCAAATTGGAACCATTATCAGTAATGATTCGCTCGGGAACTCCATATCGACAGATGATGTCTCTTTTCAAAAATCTGGCTACCACTTGTCTGGTGATGTTTGCATACAAAGCTGCTTCGACCCATTTGGTGAAGTAATCAATGGCTACCAGGATGAATCTGTGGAATTTGAAGCAGTAGGTTCGATTTTTCCAATCATGTCAATGCCCCACATGGCAAAGTGCCAAGGTGAAGACATCACGTTCAAAGGATTTGGAGGCACATGCACTCTGTCTGTATAGATCTGGCATTTGTGGCACTTTCTGACATAGGCACAACAGTCTGCATCCATTGTGATCCAGTAGTAGCCTGATCTTAACAATTTCTTAGCCATTGCATGTCCTCCAGCATGGGTACCGAAAGATCCTTCATGCACCTCGTGCATCAGCAAGTCTGCTTCTTTCTTATCAACACATCTGAGTAGCACCATGTCAAAGTTTCTCTTGTATAATGAACCATCGGCATTAAGGAAGAAGCTACCGGCCAACCTTCTTAATGTCTTCTTATCATTGGATGATGCCCCAGGTGGGTATGTTTGTTCCTCTAAGAAGCATTTGATGTCGTGGAACCAAGGTTTGTCATCTTTAGCAATGTCCACAGAGAACACATATGTTGGTCAGTCTAGTCTGGATACCGAAATCCGAGGCACATAATTTGCAGTTTGAACTTTGATCATGGAGGAAATGGTAGCTAAAGCATCTGTGAACTGATTCTCGTCTCGAGGGATGTACTCAAGTTTGACTGTTGTGAAGAATGTCAATAATCTCCTCGTGTAGTCACGGTATGGAATCAGATGCTCTTGGTGAGTGTACCATTTTTCGTTGGTCTGATTGATCACCAAAGCTGAATCTTCGAATACAGTTAATGTCTTGATCCTGAGGTCAATGGCTTCTTCAAGACCCATGATACATGCTTCGTATTCTGCTTCATTGTTAGTGTAAGCAAAGGTGAGTTTTGCCGAGAAAGGTATGTGAACTCCTTTAGGTGTAATGAGCACTGCACCAACCCCACGACCATTCATATTGACGGCCCCATCAAACATCATTGTCTACTCTTCTTCTGGGTCAGGACCTTTAGTGTGAACAAGCTCTTCATGATCTTTTGCTTTTAAGTACATGATGTCTTCATCTGGGAAGTCAAATCTCATTGGTTGATAATAATCAATGGGTTGCTCAGCTAGATAGTTAGACAATACACTGGCCTTGATGGCCTTTTGAGATGTGTACTGAATGTCATACTCTGTCAGAATCATTTTCCATATTGCAACCCTTCTGATAAGTGCTGGCTTCTCGAATATGTACTTGACGGGGTCCATCTTTAAGATCAATAAAGTAGTGTGAGTCAACATATACTGCCTTAGTCGGCGAGCAGCCCACGCTAAAGCACAACAAGTTTTCTCGAGCAGTGAATAACGTTGTTCACAGTCGGTAAACTTTTTGCTTAGGTAGTATATCGCATACTCTTTTTGAATAGACTCGTCATGCTGGCCCAACACACACCCCATTGACCCTTCTAATACTGTCAGGTACATTATTAGAGGTTTGCCTTCAACTGGAGTCATAAGAATCGGAGGTTCTTGCAGGTACTCCTTGATTTTGTCAAAAGCCTTCTGACAATCTTCGTTTCACCTGACCGTTTGTTCCTTTCTTAACAGTTTGAACAAGGGCTCACAGGTTGTAGTGAGATGAGATATGAACCTTGATATTGTCGTACCTCGAAAAATATGATCCTCGCGAATCCGGTCGTGGCTGGGCTGACTTGAGAGTCGCCACCTAATTTTGATTTATTCCCAAAGAGGGAAAGGGAAAATATAGATAAAACCCGGGAAGAAAGGATAAAGACAAGGTCGTCGAAACCATTGCCTAGGTTCAGAAGTCGGTTATGCAGGGGGTAGCTATTAGCACCCCCTACATCCATCGTACTCGATGGGAACCTTCTAAGTTGTCACGCGTGAAAGGATGTCTATGCCTAATGAATTACTTGCTAAAAAGGGAAAAGGGGTTAATTTTTATTATCTTTCTTTAACGAAAGGATTTAGGAGTCGAATTGAACTAAAGACTATGGGTAGTTTATTCCGAACCAACAAGCCAAGCGTCTTGCGACGGAATAATCGGAGCGAATAACGAGAACTTGTAATCCTCCTTTCTACAACTTAAGGCTCGTGGCGTACAATTTTTCTCATATTAATAAAGTATTTTATTGCCTAAGACCACTTGACGTTGGATCAAGGGTTTGGACTTAAAAGAACCATCTTGGTAGGTCGATTGCGAGGCATAAAGCGATCGCGAAGAGTGCAAAATGGAGGTTAAGGGTTAAATGGTTATGTGAGATCGATTCCTAGTCCTAAGCTAACACGGAGCCGTTGGAGCTCGAATTAAACCGAAAGCGTCAAAATATAGCTCTTTAACTATCTTAGAATCGATTCAAAGTTAGAATCATTCTATGAGAAGTCGAGCATCACTTTATAGTCACACGATTATTTAAATAGAAAAAATGTGATAAAAAGAATAGAATTGGTCTCATATTGATCTAAATGACACCGATTTGTCAAAATCGAACATTTAGATCGTTTGTTATATCATCGACCCTAAAAATAAAATAAAGTCGAAGTAATAATAAAATAAGATTTTGGCCTCATATTTAATTTAAATAACGTCGATTTATTCGAAATCGAATATTTAAATAATTATTC